>CM070777.1:78387341-79635674 GCA_036346955.1 Dipus sagitta
TACTCTTTTTGTTTCCTGTGGACCACTGTCTGAGGTCTGTGCTGGATATTCTGTGGGAGCATGGAATAGAAATGACATGTTGAGTTAAACATTAAAGTTCTGCTACAGTTGGATATGTGAAAACAAACCATAACTCCAGGGAAATAAGGTAAACAGTAGTTTGAAAATACTAGTACACAGCTGTGAAAGGGGAAAATACATTATAGTTAAATCTGAAACAAATGTACACAAAAACGACTTCATAGATGTTGGAATTAAACTTAACCCTCTTTCTTTTCTTAAAAAAATTAATTTTGAATTAAAAATGTTGTTAAAAGCTTTACTTATTGATTTATTTTTATCATGTGAGTATGTGTTTGTATGTGTGTGCATATGGGTACATATATGATATGACATGTATGTGGAGGTCAGAGGACAACTTTCTTTCCAGTCAGTTTTTGCCTTCCATCTTATTTGAAGCAGTACTTCTCATTGTTGTTCACTGGGGAATTTGTGGTCTGGGGAGTCTGAACTCAGAAACTCAAAGTTGCATAGTAAGCACTTTATCCATTTACCTATCTTCCCAACCACCTTATCCTATTTTTAAAAAATTTCTTAACTAGTTATTTTAAAGTGGTTTCTTACTATGTTCAATTGCCCAGGGAAAATCCCAGAATCCCTTTTAAAGTATCCCCTCCCTTGTGACTCTCTCCTTGCTGGAGGAGGTGTGTCACTTCAGGCAGGCCTTGGGGTTTATTAGTTCACTCTTGCTCCTGTCTTCCTGCTGACATACAAGATGTGATGTCCAGTTTCTGTGCTGCTATTTATCTTGCCATGATGAAGCTTCTCCTTGGGACTATAAGGCGAAGTAAACCCTTTAATCTCTTAAACTGCTTCTGGTTGGGTATTTTACCCAGTAATGAGAAAATAACTGCAACACATCCATAGGCATTTATTCTCCACCTAGTGGCACTATTTTTGGAGGCTGTGGGAGCCTTTAGTCTATAGGATCTATCTGGCCTATGTAGGCCAGTGGGGGCAAGCCTTTGAAGGTTATATTCTGGCCCCATATCCTCTCTCACTTTCTGCTTCCTGGTGCTCTGTGATGTGGGGAGCCTTTGCCACATCCTCTGAGCTCCATGAGCTCTACCATATCTCTTCTTTCATACTAGATTGAAACTTTAGCCAAAATGCATCCTTCCTCTCTGTGAATGAAATTCATGAAACTGCTGTACCTATTTCAATTGTAGCTGATTGACTGATCAAAACTTCTGGGATTTTGGAGAGATGGAATGTTATGGGTTCAGAACTAAATTATCTTGCCAATCCCTTAATAGCTATTTCTTGTCCTCCTCTGTGCTTGGCCTAACATCCTTATGATTATCAGTAGAAAAATTTGAAATGTACTAATAGACTGCTACTAACCCAGATAATATGTGAGGCTGACAACATAGATATGCCCACTTTGCTCTAAGGCACCTACCTTATTTTTCCACCAATGCAGGGAGCCACATCTAGTCCCCACCACTAGATGGCGCTGGCACTGCAGGAAACCACATGTAATCCGCCTTTACAAGATGGCGCTAACCTCGTGGCGTTCAGCTTCTTTACGACAGTGCTTTCGCGCCAGCTGTATTCAAGGTACGCGCATGCGCTTGACGCAACCTGTCCTGAGCCTATCCCGTGGCGCCTGGTGGTGACAAGCGGGTAAGCAGCCAATCAGTAGGTGCCTCATTGCCCATCCCCCTATAAAAGTAGCTGCACATCCCGCCCCCGCGTCCTTCTCCATCCGCTCTCCCTGTTAACCAAGAAGCTCTCCAATAAAGTGTGATCAAGAAGGATCCTCGTGTGGTGATTGTTCTTTTCCCGCTGGTCGGGGGGGCTCGCCGCAAAGTGGTGCCGAAATCCCGGGATGCCGGGAGCCTTGTGGTCACCAGGCGAAGGACCAAAGGAGGATTCAGAACTCGACACACGGAGAGGAAGATACCGGTAAGTCATTCTTTTTTTTTCTTTTCTTTTCTGTGTCTCAGTCATGTCCGTGTCTGAGGGCCTCGCTGTTCTTGCTGTTTTCGGTTTGTTTTGTCTGGGTCTTTCTATTGTTTTGCGTTTGTTTCTGTCTTGCCTAGTCTGTTGATTGCCTGGACCGGTTAAACCCGCGGTAGACAACGCGGCTCTGGTCCTTGGAGCCTCGAGTCAGATAAATCCTCGGTAGATAACGTGGGGCTGGCTGTTAGTTTCATTTCCAGCCTTCCAGCTTGTGATGGGTAATACATCGAGTGCCCGGTATTCTCCCATTGATTTTACTCAGCCTATAAAGGAAGTTTTGAAACAACGTGATCTAAAGGTCTCTAATGCCACTATTAAAAAGATTGTTAAGGACATTGATGCTGCGGCTCCATGGTTTGCGGTGTCCGGAGATCTCTCATTGCCCTCATGGGAAAAGCTGGGTAAAGACCTTGAGGCGGCTAGTGAGGAGGGTCACTTAGGTCGAGGTACCCTCCCTTTCTGGAGGATGATACATTCTTGTTTACGTTCTGGAAGCCACCCGGACCCACTTCAGGAGGGCCGGAGACGGCTCAGACAACATCAGGATAGTTTGTCAGAATCTGATGCAAGTGGGGATAGCAAACCCAGATTATATAAGGAAGTACAGGAAAGAAGGGCCAGTCATTTCCCGGGAGGAGTTCCCAATGTGGCCAGTCATTTCAAGGAAAAGGTTCCCTGCCATGTAGAGGAGAAGGCACCCCCGTTAGAAGAGAGTAATGAGGGCTCTGGCTGTATGCACAGGAGGGGTGAGGACTTCCCTAGGGCCCCGCCGCAGCAGGGGGCTGTGGGGTTATATCCTTCTCTACAGCCGCTGCGACACCTGAGTATACGAGATGATCATGGCAGTAGTTCTGCTTCTGATCAGGAGGACTCCAGTGGGACAGAGGGACAGGATTTAGAGGAGGCAGCTTTACATTGTGCTCAGGATACTCAGTTTGTGGGCAGGCGTGTCTGCCCTCCCGCGGTTAGGGGGAGGAGTGCCTTAAAAGAGGAAGTTGGTATTCGGAACCGAGCACCGCCTAGTGCTCTGCCACGCCCTCATGTTCCCCCCCCCTATGTCCCAGCCGAGGATCGCTGCCATTTTGTTAAGCCGCGGACGTGGTCCCGCCTGGCCTCCGCTTTCCCGGTTCTTTTGAATACCACTACCAATCAAAGAGGCTGGGAGCCAATCCCCTATACGGAACTTAAAGATTTAGTTCAGGCCTGCAAAGACTTTGGACCCACTGCTGACTATTCACTTATGCTGCTTCGCAGACTCATGCAGCGCACCCTTACTCCTGGTGATTGGTTAGACTTAGCCCGGGCTTGTCTAACGAGGGGGCAATATTTGGATTTCAGATCACTGATTTCTGATAAAGCCCAAGAACAAGCTAGGCAGAATATTATGAAAGGGGACTGGGACTGGACTTCTGATATGCTTCTGGGGACTGGTCCCTTTCTTACAGATCAACTCAATTTCCATCCAGACGTGTATATCCAAATTAATAATATTCATTATCAGGCATGGAAGGAGCTCCACAATAAGGGAGAGGTTGCAGGACAGTTGACTAAGATTGTTCAGGGCCCTACAGAGCCATTTTCTGATTTCTCAGCTAGAATGTTGGAAGTGGCAGAAAAGACAATTGGCCTTGCTGACCACACCATGCCGTTTATACAACAGCTAATATTTGAACAGGCCACTAAGGAGTGCAAAAAGGCTATACAATCAGTAAGAAAGGGAACATTGGATGACTGGCTCAAAGTCTGTCGAGAGATAGGGGGTCCTCTGTCTAATGCAGGATTAGCAGCAGTGGTCATAGCTGCCGCTAAGGCTCAACGGACAGGGAATCAAAAGGGCTGTTTCCGATGTGGTCAATTGGGACATTTTAAACGCCAATGTCCTCAAGCGGATGGCCCAGCCCCTGTCCGAGATGCGGGACCGGCACAGCGCCCCCCTGGGACTTGTCCTAGATGTAAGAAGGGAAAACACTGGGCTAATGAATGTAGATCTGTGAGGGATATTAATGGTCTGCCCCTCCCCCCTCTTTCAAGTAATCAGGACCAAAAAAACGGGGGGAAGGGCCCACGTCCCCAGGGCCCACAAATCTATGGGGCAATGCAGACACCTCAGGTCCCGGTGACTGTGGCGCCATGTCCCCCGCTGCCTCAGCCCGGAGAGCAACATCGGGCTCCGCAGGCCTGGACCTCTGTGCCACCTCCGGATTGGTCTTAACTCTGGAAATGGGCATGCAAATCCTGGACACAGATGTGTCTGGCCCGCTAGCAAGAGATACGGTGGGCCTTCTTTTGGGGCGCTCCTCCTCTACTTTAAAGGGTCTCATAGTCTTCCCCGGTGTTATCGATCCAGATTATACAGGTGTAATTAAAATTCTTTGTCATTCCCCCTATGGGGCAGTGTCAGTGGCCCCTGGGGACCGTATTGCCCAATTGCTGATTTTGCCTTCTAACCATTCTCTATTTCCTGCACTAGATAAGGAAAGGGGTGACAAGAGCCTTGGGTCTACCGGTGTGGACTTGACCTGCTTGTCTTTGGAGTTGGATCAAAGACCCCTTCTGCGCCTGACCATAGAAGGAAGAGAATTCTCAGGACTGGTGGACACTGGGGCAGATAAAAGTATAATAAAATTGGATTCTTGGCCAAAAGCCTGGCCCTTGCAGAGATCAGCTCAGATCTTGCAAGGCTTAGGGTTTGCTAAAACACCACATATGAGTGCAAAGGAGTTAACATGGACCACTACAGAGGGTCAAAAGGGAAAAATCCAACCTTTTGTGTTGGATGTTCCCATTAATTTATGGGGAAGAGATATTCAGACCCAGATGAATCTCCGCTTGACCAATGATTATTCAGAAGCTAGTAAAAATATGATGAAAATTCAGGGCTTTGTTCCAGGTTCAGGTCTAGGGAAGCACCTTCAAGGGCGACCTCAGCCCATCATCCCGGAGGAGAAGCTGGATCGCTTTGGGTTGGGTTTTTCTTAGGGACCACTGAAAATTCTGCTTCCAATTTTGAACAGGTGCCCATACCCTGGATGACTCATAAGCCAGTGTGGGTTCCTCAGTGGCCCCTCTCACAGGAAAAACTGGAAGCAGCCCAGAGGTTAATTGAGGAACAATTGCAGTTAGGCCACCTGGAGCCCTCTATTTCCCCTTGGAACACACCTATATTTGTGATTAAAAAGTCCTCTGGAAAGTGGCGATTATTACATGATTTGAGGGCTGTCAATGCTCAAATGCAGGTCCTGGGCCCAGTTCAGAGGGGCCTGCCAGCGCTTTCTGCTCTCCCCAGGGAATGGCCAGTGATGGTTTTAGATATTAAAGACTGTTTTTTCTCCATACCCCTTTGCCCTCAGGACAGAGAGCGTTTTGCTTTCACATTACCAGCTGTAAATCATGAGAAGCCTGATGCCCGCTTTCAGTGGCGTGTGTTGCCACAAGGGATGTCCAACAGTCCCACTATGTGCCAGCTTTATGTAGACTCAGTGTTATTTGTAGTAAGACAACAGTTCCCCTCTTTACGTATGATCCACTATATGGATGATATCCTACTCACAGCCCCTACCTTAGATGTTTTGCATGTCTCCTTTCAGGAGGTCGTCAAGGCGTTGGAACATAAGGGTCTTTTTATTGCCCCAGAGAAGGTCCAGCAAACGGATTCAGTAAATTTCCTTGGGTCCGTCATTGGCCTTCAGTCTGTGAAACCTCAAAAAATTTGCATCCGTACCTCCCACTTGCATACATTAAATGATTTTCAAAAACTTTTGGGGGACATTAATTGGTTGCGAGGTTTTCTCCATGTCCCCCGTGCAGATTTGTTACCATTGTTTTCCATTTTGGAGGGTGATCCTGAGATTACCTCTCCTCGTGTGCTCACTGAGCCAGCTCGTCAAGCCTTAAGCAAAATAGAAAAGGCCCTTATGAAGGCACAGCTTAAACGCTTTGACCCTTCTAGTCCACTTCTTCTTTGTATTCTAAAAACAAGGGATGTCCCCACGGGAGTGTTATGGCAGGACGGCCCTCTTTTGTGGATTCATGGACATTCCTTGGGAGCTCGTACCCTGCAGTACTTCCCACAGTTGGTTGCCCAACAGGCTTGTTTGGGTTTGAAATTGTGCCTAACTCATTTTGCAAAGTTGCCTGATAAGCTTATCATCCCCTATACTAAGGAACAAGTAGAGACTCTATCCGGTACGGTTGATGAATGGAGCATTCTTATGTGTGCTTTTCCAAATCCTATAGATAACCATTACCCAAAAAGCCCCATTCTGTCCTTCGTGGAAAAAAATTTAGTCTATTTTCCCCGGGTCACATCAAAGGGCCCTTTGCCCTCAGCCCGTGCCATTTTCACTGATGGCTCAAAAACAGGTCGCGGAGCTTATATGGTTCAGGGCTCAGAACCTGTGGTGAAGTTCTATAGGCCTGACTCTCCCCAAATTGTGGAATGCATGATTGTCTTGGAGGTGTTTCAGACTTTTGGTAGTCCCTTTAATTTGTTCACAGACTCACAGTATGTGGCTAATGCAGTTGTTGGACTGGAAATTGCTGCTTCTATTCGTTCTGCTAGTCCTGTCTCAAACATTCTTTCTCAAATTCAATCTCTCATTTGGCAACGCTCCTCCCCCTTCTATGTTACCCATGTTCGTGCTCACTCCTTGCTACCAGGACCTATATCTCAAGCAAATGACTTGGTAGACAAAGCCACGCGGATGACCATGTTAGCCATGAGTAGTCCTAAAGATATGGCCACCGAGTTCCATAGACTGTATCATGTTCCTGCTAACACCTTAAGAAAGACCTTTGCCATTTCTAGGTCCGAGGCACGTGATATTGTTAAGGCTTGTCAATCCTGTGTCACTTTCCTGCCTTCTCCACATGTGGGTGTGAACCCACGGGGCCTAAGACCTGGTGATCTTTGGCAGATGGATGTTACTCATGTCTTGGAATTTGGCAAGCTTAAATACCTGCATGTCTCGGTGGATACTTGCTCAGGAATCATACATGCTTCTCCTCTTGCAGGGGAAAAGGTTACTCATGTAAAAACTCATTGTTTGGAAGCCTGGGCGTCTTGGGGAAAACCGCGACGCCTAAAGACTGACAATGGCCCTGCTTATGCTTCCTCTGGCTTTCGTGCCTTCTGTGCCCAGATGCAGGTTGCCCACACTACTGGCCTACCTTACAACCCACAAGGCCAAGGTATTGTGGAGAGAGCAAATAAAAGTTTAAAAGCTATCCTTTTTAAACAACGAAGGGGGATAGCGGAGAATGCAACCCCCAAGGAGAGAGTCTCTCTAGCACTCTATACCCTTAATTTTTTAGTTTTGGATGTTCATGATAGGTCTGCAGCAGACAGACATTGCCACCAGGGGGCACAAGCACATCCGGAACTGGTCATGTGGAAGGATGTGTTGGATAATAAATGGAAGGGACCGGATCCTGCTTTGGTAAGATCCAGGGGAGCTGTTTGTGTCTTTCCACAGGACCAGGAATCGCCACATGGGGTCCCGGCCCGGCTAGTCAAGACGCTGACATCAACTCCAGAGGAGAGTCCAGGGGACGAGGATGGCCATCCAAGTACGAGTGCCAAAGATCCTGTGGATGCTGATCCTTATGTGCCTGGAGACTAGTAGAGGAGAATTGCGCTGGGGCATCCTGTCTGTTTTCCCCAAGCCCCTGCCCGTTCGCCACACGGCGAGAGTCCTTCCTCGGTTCTTCACCACTCAGCAAGGTCTCAATCTCCCTACGGTTGTTAAAGACCTGACCCTTGCCCCCCTGGGGGAGGCTCGACACTTCGAGGAAAGTGGAAGTCTCTGCTTTACTCTCGCCCGTGAACGTGACTCTTGTATACAACTGGAGATGCAGGCATTTGCTTGGTTTAGGGGGAACAGGAGATGGGGCCCAGAATCTACCTTTCGGAATTCGTCCCACAAAGCTTATAGTTACCCCTTCTCAGAAGAGGTGATATGGCTCAATGGTACCTTTTTTCGTGGCCAGAGAGGTACTGTGACTCTGCCTCAACCACGCCTGGCACCTCACTGTATGGGAACTTATGAAGGGGACCTTTGGCCATGGACGGAATGCCAGTCCAGTACTGTGGGCTGGGCAGATGTGGGACGGACCTTTACTTATTCCCCGAATATGAAAGGGCCTTTTCCTTTACAGTTGTCGTGGACGGAGGGACCATTTCTACAGGATAGTACTATGAACCCATTTTCAAAGTGGGTTCTGTGTGGGGTTAATGGTAGCTGCACAGATATGACACCCTTTGTTTTATTACGGGGGGGGACAGTTGCCCGTAATAATGTGTCTGGAGTAGTCCATGAGCTACTATTCCTGAGCGAATTCCTTGAATGGAGATATGAGAGAGTGCTCGGGGGTGTCACCCGGATAGGAAAATACCTAGGAAAAAATGCCTCTTATGCCCCCACCCCGGTGTGTGTCCATCCACCATTCATGTTTGTCCTTAGTAACTTTTCTTTCAGCAATTGTTCTAATGCTTCTTGTTATTTGTCCCAATGTTGGGACGCAACACTCTATCACAGAGCCATGGTACTTAGGGTCCCCCGTTGGGTCCCCGTGCCTGTAGAGGCTCCTAGTACATTGTCTTTGTTCAGGCATAAGAGAGATTTTGGAATTACGGCCGCTGTTATTGCTGCGGTGGCGGCTGCTGCTGCCGCAGCTACAGCCGCTGGTGTAGCCATGGCTTCTTCCGTTCAAACCGCCTCTACCTTAAATACCTTGGCTTCTTCCACAGCTGCCGCCTTAGACACACAATCAAATTTAAATTCCCAACTCAAAGGTGGCATTATGATCCTAAATCAAAGGGTGGACCTAGTTCAGGAGCAAATTGATGTTCTTTGGCAAATCGCTCAGTTGGGATGTGAATGGAAACTTAATGCCTTATGTATCACTAGTGTTCAATATGAAAACTTTACAAGGGCAGCAAATCTGTCAAAGCAACTGTCCTTGTACTTGGCAGGGAATTGGTCCCTAGATTTTGATGCGGAATTAGAAGAACTAAGACAAGCTATTGTTATGATCAATTCCACGCGAGTGGACCTTAGCCTGGCTGAGGGTTTTACCTCTTGGCTTTCCTCTGCCTTTTCCTTCTTCAAGGAGTGGGTAGGGGTAGGGATGTTTGCAGTTTGCTGCCTTGGGGGCTGTGCGCTGTGCCTCTGGTTGATTTGTCGCCTGCAAGCCCAGACCAGGCGGGACAAGGTAGTTATTTCTCAAGCACTTGCCGCTTTGGAGTGTGGATCCTCCCCCCAGATTTGGCTGTCGGCCCTGAAAAACACCTAGTTTTTCCCTGGCCCCTGCCCCCTTAGGGCCTAAGGTGCTCATTATACAAGGAGGAGCAGAGGGTTGGTGTTGGGAACACGACATTCATTGGCGCTCAGGCTGCGAGACAAAGTACTGCACATGAGGTATGCTCTTAGCAGCCTCATGGAGGGCATGTTTGATTGCATATGGGTTGGTACCGACATCCCATCTCTGAGAAAAGGTACCGGACGGGTGAGGCACCAGCCTGGCTGGCCACCTGGCCTGGGGTCTTCACAATGTCCTTTTGTTTATCAGAGATCAAACCTCTACCTTCACCTGCTGCGCTTTATAATAGAAAGGGGGAACTGCAGGGAGCCACATCTAGTCCCCACCACTAGATGGCGCTGGCACTGCAGGAAACCACATGTAATCCGCCTTTACAAGATGGCGCTAACCTCGTGGCGTTCAGCTTCTTTACGACAGTGCTTTCACGCCAGCTGTATTCAAGGTACGCGCATGCGCTTGACGCAACCTGTCCTGAGCCTATCCCGTGGCGCCTGGTGGTGACAAGCGGGTAAGCAGCCAATCAGTAGGTGCCTCATTGCCCATCCCCCTATAAAAGTAGCTGCACATCCCGCCCCCGCGTCCTTCTCCATCCGCTCTCCCTGTTAACCAAGAAGCTCTCCAATAAAGTGTGATCAAGAAGGATCCTCGTGTGGTGATTGTTCTTTTCCCGCTGGTCGGGGGGGCTCGCCGCACACCAATGTATTTGAAAAGTGTTTTTATTTATGACTCTATCTGTTCTTTTACTTGTTACCACATTGGAACATAGCATTTGGGGTATCCCATGTTTTCATTTACAGGCACATTTCACATGTTTGGCTCCAGAATGAACTGTCTTATCCCTTTGAGGTGAGAGTTGTTTTTATTTCTCTTTCCATTAAAGTCTCTTAAGTTGTTTCTATCAGGTATTTTGTCACAGTGATGCTAAAAGTAACTAAAATACCCTCCATGGTTGTTTGTCTTTCCCTCCCTGATTTTAGTGTAAAGGGCCACCAGAATGATCTCAGGAATATCCAGGGTTTCCAGATAGCAAGAGAATACATGATAGGTAGAGGCAGGAAGGGGAAAACAGGGGTTAGAAAAGCAGTAAGTGCTGACATTGAACTTTCCACAGAGTTACTTTGCACCAAGCACATTTCTTCTTTCCTGGTGGGCTCTGAGTACAGACTCAGACTTTGCTCAAGCTTAGGAAGAAGGTGCATAACATGTGCATGACACATTTCACTCTGTTCTTAAAAGATAGTCTTTCCTCTTCTATGATCCCTAAACTTAAAATAAACTTTCATGTCACAGAATTGCTTGGAGATTAGTGGCATCTTTTCCATGCCTTTGATGCTTTTACTTAGGACCTTCTTGAAAGGATAAGAAAATGCATAGCTCTTCTACTATGGTTGCTAATTTCATGCTTCCTGAGCTTCTGCTAAATGTTCACATTCTCCTGTACACTAAATGCTTAATTCCTAATAATTGACATTTTGTAGAGCTGATGGGTAAATTAATTGGTTAATGTTCAAGAAAGGATGTGATTCTCAAATATAAGGTGGTATAAAGTGAGATTTTCATTTGGTATTGGCATTGCAATTTGATTTATGCTTCCTTGCTACCTTCATATTTCTATCGTATTGTGTTTCACACACACACATCTTGATTTATAGGTGGGCACAAGATGTAATCATCTTGGGTAGTATCACTAAAGATATGATGTTTGGTCACCTAAATCTGTGACCCATGTCGTATCTATTAAGGTTTATTTTTTTGCAGTTTACTTTTCCCCTTGGAAGCCCTTTCACATGCAAATAACTCATCACAAGAGTGTGTCAATAATCAGAGTTTTCCTCTGCTGATGGGTCATTCTTCATTCTTGGTTAGACAGCAACAACCTGAGTGATACATATTAGGAGTGGAGGAGATATTTAATGTTCATTGAATATCTACTTCTACTAGAAAACCCTGTGCTCATTGAATACCGACTTCTACTAGAAAACCATGTCTTACTTCTAACTCCTGAGTTAGATGGGATAATGAAGCTAAGTCAGGATGGTGAGAAAGAGGCAGAAGGGTCTTCAGAAGAAAGAAGAGGATTCTTCATGAAACTCTGAATTTTTTCCTCCCTGCTCCATGGTATCTGAACAGTGGAGTCCCCATCAGCCTAGAACCTGCAGTGTGTGTAGCATAGTGTTCCTCACTAAGTCCTAGTGCAGATGTACTGTGGACAGACAAGTAGCCATTCACCAAGGTCTTAGTCACTTTGTTAGCTTTGAAACAACATCCACAACTTGACACATCCTGAATAATGATGTGGATAAGAGGAGTAAGATGATATGGCTAAATGTTCAGGTTAACACGTGGCAGTCAAATTCAGTTACCAGCTTTAGTCCTCATCCTACAAAACATGTCCAAGCCTGTGACATGTTGTGCTTCACAGGAGATACCTCTTTATCAGCCTTCTGTGTCTCCAGTCCTGGCTCTCTGAGCCAATTAACCCTGAAAACTTTGCTTCTTGTTTCATGTGGACAGAAGAAGCTACGAAAGTCCATTGCTCCAGAATTTGGCATTAGACCTAACTAACTCCCTATATTTAAATCCCATTCTATAATGTTCTCTTGAGAATTTGGATGCAACAGCTCTGCTCCAATTCCAATCAACTCTCAACTTATGCAAAAGGCTTTTCCCCTGTTGCATACTCAAGGTCAGCATTCTTGACTCTGTATATCTCACCTTGTATCCATATGATAAAAATCTGCCTGTTCTAACTCCATTCATGTCCTGTCATTCTAGCATTCTTAGTGCTAGTATGGTTTTATTCCATTTTGTACATACATGATATTTGGATACAAATAGGGACATGGACTAGGGTAGATAGTGTGTTTTCATTATTTTTGTATTTAAAAGCCTCAATAAAATACCTTTAATTAGAGCACCCATTAGACTCATTGACAAAAATAGAGTTGGATATAAAAATGTATAACTAAAAATGTTAAAAAAGTATGGTGGTGCAATCTTGTAACATCAACACTTGTAAGGCTGAGGTAGAAGGATGAGTTTTAAGCCATCCAGCTAGCTTGGTCTACATAGGGAAATCTTGTCAAATGGGATAGAGAGAGAGTGAGACAAAGAATGAGAATGATGGAAATGTATTTTTGTGGTAGAGCACATGACCAATATGCCCAAGTCTTTTGATCTCCAGCAACACAAAAATTAGTTAACAAACATTGCTAATTTGACTTTGACAACAAATTTAAAAATATTTCATCTCTAGGAGTTTTAGCTTTACATATGATATGGGATATATATATATGTATACGTACATATATTTATATTATATTATATTGTACTATATTATATTATATTATATTATGTTATATTATAATTATATTATATTAGTCTTCACAATTCCTGAAAATATGGTATCGACTTTGTTTTGTTTTGCTGGTTTCACTTGTGTTAGTGAAATGAATCACCTTTTATACTTTATTAGATTTTTATATCTCTTCTATTCATTACCACTTTATATAGCTTTGGCTGTTTTTCTCCCTTTGTTTTGTGGGAGTTATTTAAATGTTCTGTTTATTATTGGCTTTAATTCATCCCTCATAAGCCTGTGTTGCTCACCTCTCATTTTGCATACTACTATTTTTAATGAGAAGAAAGCATTTCAAGTGCATTTGCAGTTGGGACAGACACAACCATGCCAAGGAATCCCATTATATCTTGAAAGAAGAAAGCTGCTAATTAGGGAGAGTATCAGACACAGCATACTCTGCCACAACCCACTGGGGTTCTTTGCATCCTTTCCAGTGGCATGGGATTGCCAGTGAAAGTGGGAAAATGTCTACTTTTCATTTTATAACTCTTTCCCAAAGTTTTAATATTAAATTTATGTTAATTTTCTAAAATGAATAAGTTGTATTTTCTCAATTCTGGAATAATTCAAGAAGCAAATACAAGCAAATGACATATTAGGTCTTATAATCCATCACCCACAATCATGAGAAAAGTAAAGACTCCTAGGAAAATAAATGGTGAAGACATCCAGCATGCAACAACTGCTGATACAACCTGCCACTCTGAAGGAGATGGGATGAGAGTTGGACATCAAAATATCTTTAAGGAGGAAGGAAAGGACTTCAAAGGAGTCTCTGGAATACTGAATTTATCAGGAGACCCCTGCAAAGTCTAAGTACCAGTGTGGAGAAGAGTGCTAGGATAAGGACAGGGGATACTATTCAGTTGGTAGAGTGTTTGTCTAGCATGATTAAGTGCTGGGTTCATTCATTAGTACTGTGTACAATGGGACATGATGGTGCACATCTATAATATTAGCACTTGGGAGATGTTGGCAGGAGGATCAGATGCTCAAAGTCATCCTTGGCTACATAGTGAGTTCAAGGCCAGCCCAGACTACATGAGACAATGTCTAGAAAGAAAGGAAGGAAAGATAGGAAGAAAGGAAGGAAGGAAAGAAGAAAGACAGACAGGCAGACAGACTTTTTTTCAAAATTCTGGGATAGTTTTAACTTTCCAGCTTGACTTAGGGTTAGTTTAGCTACCATTCTTCTGGCAAGGAACCTACTGCTTAATGAAGATATGTCCATCTCACTGCTTGCTTAACTTTTTTTTGGAAGTATCTCTTCCAATATAACAGTGAACTTACCAAGTTCCTTTTTATGTCATCAGATTTAACCTGTAGTAATTACCATTTATTAACTGCTTCTGACAGAACAAAACCTGAAATGTAATTTATTTTACAAGTATAATCACCTATTGATTTCTCCTTTTCTCAAGGAGTAGAATCAGTCTATAAGCTTTGACAAAGAATGCTCAGGAATGGTTTTTATACCCTGTATTTAGTTCAAGCCATTCAAACTCTCTTTCTAAAACCAGCATTTCAGGCATTGTGCTATAGCTAATCATTACTTTTAGAAAGGAATCATCATCCTGCCTATGTGAAAAATTCACAGTAGGCAGATGATATTTAATAAGTAAATCAATAATGTTCATTTCAGGGGAAAATTAGGGACAGAATATAGCTGGGGAAGATAATAAAACAAAATCAAATACTAAATCTCAGAGCTGATGAACCATTAGGGATAATGCAGTTCGCTACTGTGCCAGGCTGTGGTGTTTTGTGGAAGCTGACATCATAAAATGTGGTATAAATGCAAATTCAACCTAATTTGTCATATGATTTAAAGATATGGAAGCAGAAGTCCCAGTGTAACTGAATGTAACAATCCTTACTTTATTGAAGCTCAGAGAGAGTTCTTGCTAATGAAGAGGTTATGAGGAAATGAACAAAGGTAATTCCAGAGAAGAGTGACAAAAAGCAGGTTCTGTACATGAGATGCCATGTTGACCAATCAAATATAAAGAACCAGGTAAGTGTGGAAAAATGATTTAGATATACTTTCTGAGCTTGAAAATAGAGTAAGAGTAGATTACATTGGATGATAATGTGCATATCAAAAGTAAAACCAGGTGAGAGATCACACAAGACAGAGACATGGGTGAGGTGCTTGCAAAAAGACTAGGGGTCAGGAAATAGATTTGTTAGTTAAACTATGGATTGAAGACATGAAAATATATGCAAGCATCCTATGAAATTAGTGCTAGGATCTCCTTGTGATGAAAATTAACAAGAACTAAAACAAGAACCATTTTCTTTCTCTAAAGCAAAACTTTCCATCCCCACTTCCTTCCTCCTAAAGGGATCATTAACTGTCATCTACACTCCCTTCCTCCTAATGAGATCAGTGGCAGCCACTCCATGGGACTGGCTAGCTGGAAAATATTCCACCCCCATCACTTCACTTCTTTCCACCTAAGGACTTATAACTATCCTAGTCTGTCACTGGTGTAACATGGGTTATGACCCTCTGCTAGAGATACCCTCCCCACGTGTTCACCCAGTAAACTCTGTGCTGCTTTTGTGTCACTTTCCCTTGTCTTTCCTTCCCTCTTCTCAGCACCAAACTTATACCTTACATTTGGTGGCCCATACTGTAGGTTGAGGCAGGGGCACCCCAGCAAGAGTCCATCCCCTATTCCCTTCCCAACTCCTCATTCCTCCCTCACCCTTCTCCCGTCCCACAGTGGCTCCAATATATGTCATCACCTTCATTGCTCCTGCCTATCCATCACAGGCCAACGTGACTTCATTAATTCGACTCTGGGCAATTGTTGATATTTGTCACCTCCATTCAGATATTTCTCCCTTCTGACCCCCTGGAAGGCAGACCTCTCATAAATCCCATCACTAAGTAAGAAATCTCTCTTGGCTGTACTATTGGTCTCTGTCATAAAGATCAGTGGGGATACTGCATCATCTTCATAGCCTCTGTCTTGACAGCACCACCCGTTTTTGTGGTCTGTCTTATCAGGTAGTTTTATCATTCTAACCTGCCTAGTCTCAATGAGTACAAATTCTTCCAAGCATCCTAGTGACTCACCTCACTAATAACTCATGTTTAACCTCCCCGTATTGGGACTGGCTGACTCCATGCACCCAGAATGTCTTGGTTTTTATTGTAATAAGTCTTGGCACAATATCCCCTTGATTATGGCCACACAAGGGCCACAGCTTCAGCATCCAGATTCAAATGGAGTTTGAAAAATTCATCTGACATGATAGAAATTGATGAGGTTTCCTATATGCAAGCTTTAGTCTATTCTAGTCTATTTAGTCCATTCTTGTCTTGGTTTCTCTTTGCTCCCTCTGTTCTGCATTATAAATCCTTTTACTCCATGAAACAAAAACTCTTTTATTTTCCCATTTTTTCTTTTGCCTTAGTCATACCCTCAGCCACTTTTCCTTTCCCACCTGGACTGACAAATTTAATGAATTACTCTAGTGCACCTTCCTCCTTCAAAAGAGTTCAATACTAAGTTAAATGAAATGCTCCCTCTCAATGCAAGACAGAGGTCCAGGACTCCCTTGCTTCCAAGTCAGTCAAGATACCAGCTCAGAGTTTCTTTTTGCAAGGTCTACCTTCCCCACAGGACATCTTGCCTTCCTGGAGCTATAATCTGTAGTCATCTGGAGATCTAGGACTCACTGTGAGTCTCTCATTCCTTCACACAGTGCTCTTGACACAGTAATATGGCAATTTCTCTCCATGGGAATCCTGACTACCTCCTTAGTAAATTTACTTTGGCTTGCTCACTCACTTGAATGCACTCCTTAATTCCTCTTTGGTCATTGACTCTGGATGGGGCTTTGGTGACCATTGACTTTCCTGTCAATTCAGCCCCCTGAATTAAGTCCACTGAGAACTGAGAAAGGCTCTCTGGCACACCCAAAAGCTATATCCTTTGGAGTTCTAATTATAATACAAGGAGAGGAAAGTGTACTTATTTTCTTTAAACCCACCTTGTTCTTCTGCTGCTTGTGTCCTCTGCTCTAAAGCTCACATTTAAATTCAAACCACTGTGCTTGTCTTGCCTTTGAAGTTGTAAGTTTTCTAGAATAGCCATACCTTTAAAAGTATTGTTGATACGTCAGCTGGTCCACAGTGAGGAGGTTTTCAGCTCAGCTCCAGGTTGATTTCTCAGTGACCTGCTGCCCAATCATGTGGAATCTTCAGCAAAAGGGTCTTACCATCTAATTTTTGTGGGAAACCAAGAACCTTGTCAATGGCTTTAATCTTTTCGGGGCATCAGGGTTCTCACTGGCCAATGACTCACTGGAAGGTACCCAATCCCTGGCAATGAATTTTTCTAGTAACAACCTATGGCTTCTTGGTGTGCCATTATCCAAAGAAGTAGGTTTCCATAGGGCTTATTGACAACACCTTAAATTTTCATTAGCCTTTCCCCTGACCTTCCTTTACTGAATTCCTTTGCCTGATACCACTTAGGCCATTGCACCCCCAGTGATCTGTTCATCTACTTACATGTATGTAATACCATCCCTTTAAGTTCTTACTTCTTTCCTTCCTTCCTCTGCTACTAATTTTTACTCCTACTCACATATAAATCTAAACATTTGTACCTAGGATACACATATGAGAGGAAACATGCAGTGTCTGGCTTTCTGGTCCTGAGTTACCTCACTTAATATAATCCTTTCCAGATCAGTCTATTTCCCTACAAATTTCATAATTTCATTTACCTTACTCTGAGTAGAATTTAATTGTATAAATGTACCACAACTTCATTATCCACTCATCAGTTGAGGGATATCAAGGCTGCTTCCTTTTCCTAGCTATTGTGAATAGTGCCCCCAAAAGCATGTATGAACAATTATCTCTAAGGTAGTAAGAGGAGTCCTTAGTATACACACCTAGGACTGGTATAACTGGGTCATATGGTAAATCTATTTTTAGCTGTCTCAGAAACCTCCACACTAATTTTCACAATGGCTGTATCAGTTTATAGTCCCACCAACAGTGTAGATGTATTCCTCTTTCCCACATCTTCACCAGCATTCATTGTTATCTATTTCTTGATCATAGCCATTCTGACAGCAGTGATATGGAATCTCAAAGCAGGTTTAACTTGCATTTCCCTGATGCCTAAGGATATAAAACATATTTTCATATGTTTATGGGCCATCTGTATTTCTTATTTTGAAAACTCTCATATATAGAACTCTAAATATAGTTCTATAGCCATTTTTTGATTGGGTTGTCAGATTTTTTATTATTTAGTTTTTTTGAGTTCTCCAGATATCCTGGATGTTAATTCTCTGTCAGATGTATATTTGGCATAAGTTTCCTCCCATTCTGTAGGTCCCAGTGGGGTGATTGGTTATTTACTTCCTGAGAAACTAGGGTTATGTTCAGAAAGATGTCTATGACAATATGTTGAAGTGTTTTCTACACTGTTTCCTGTTGCAATTTCAGGGTTTCAGGTCTGATATTAAGGTGTTTGAGCCATTTGGACTTAATTCTTATGCATGGAGAGAGTTAAGAATCGATTTTCATCCTTCTACATATAGATATCTAGCTTTTCAAGCATCATTTGTTAAAGACGCTGTCTTTTCTCCAGTGAATATTTTTGGTATTTTTGTCAAAAATCAGAGGGCTGTAGCTGCCTGGGTTAATATCCTCTATGTGTCTGTCTTGGTTCCATGCTGTTTTTGTTAATAGGCTCTGTAATATATCTTTTTTTTCTTTTCTTTTCTTTTTTTTCTTTATTAGTTAGTTTTGTATTCACCAAATACAGTCAGTTTGCTACCATTATTAGGCTCATCCAAGACCTAGCTACTCCCCTTGGCCCCTCCTTGTGGAGGTATATGGGTCATGCATTGTGGAGTTAGCCCACACTTATGGGTAAGATAAATGTCTCTGCATATCATGACCCAACATGTGGCTCTGACATTCTTTCTGCCCCCTCTTCCTCAAAATTTCCCTGAGCCATGTTGGGTTCATTTTTGGTCTGCTTCAGTGATGAGGTGTTGGGGGCCTCTGAGGCTCTGGCTCTCTGATTTGGTAGGAGTTGATTTTTCCCTGTGTTGATCTCCTTCCCCCTTCTGCTGGTATCTGGTTCATCAGGAAAACAGCAACCTTGCTTGTTTTGCCAATTTTTCTTAGTTTCAGCAGGGGAACTTTTGAGGTATGATGGAGTGGCTCTCTCCTTAGGATCTATCTACATCTATTAAAAAAGAGAAGCAGATTCTCCAAAGGACAATAAGTTAGCACCAGGACAAAAGAGATAAGGCTTACTTTTTTTTATATATAGAGAATTTAATAGGTGTAGGCCCTCTTGTAGCCCATGATTGATGGTAGCTTGATATTGGAGAGTGGGCTTATGTTTGGATATGGTTCTGACTTGTTTCCCAGCTCCAGCTATGGATCCCGTACCACTGAGGGGATCAGTTAGCCAAATTAAGAGCAGTTGGTTCCCCATCATGGCTCTGTGCCACTATTGCACTTGTGTGGACATCACAACAAGTTATTTGCTGCTAAGTAGGTTAGACCATGAGTTGCTTGGACAGATATTGGTCATTTTCCCCCAGTCGCCCATGTAGCACCTTCTGGCACTAGATGCACTGACTGTCTGGGGACTGACTCTCTTCCAACTTCCAGCCATGCCATTCCATTTTGCATGTCAACCACAGAAGGTGTCTTTAGCAGTAGAGTCTTACCACTAACCTTTGGTGGGTCATCAAGTACTGTGACAGAAATCTGTCTGTCTTTTAGGAAACCTTGTAGGTCTCTCTGATCAAAAGCTCATTGTGGATGATAGCCCCATGCTGGTACTGGGAGTAACAGGTCAGTGCCCACTAAGAAAATGAGGAAAAAGATGGCTAATATACAAGAGTTAGAGAGAAGTGAAAGAGAGAGAGAGAGAAAGAGAGAAAGGGGGGAGAAAGGGGAGGGAGGGAGGGAAGATATAGAAGATTACGGTTAGTCTTGACACTACCCTCTCCAATGTCTTGTGGTTCAGGTGTTCCCTGTAAGGGCCTGGTGAAGGATCAGCCATTTGCTCTGTCTTTTAGGAAGTAGAATTTTATGGTACCATTGCCATTTGGGTCTATATTTGTGTTTCCCACCCCTTTGATGCCCTCCCCTCCCTCCCCTTCCATCCTAGTGTCTAGTCCACGAAAGGGTTGCTGAGTATGTAAGGTATCTTGAGAAGATTCAGGTTCGGTGCTGTAGATGAGTGAGACTATGTGGCGATTTTTTTTCTGTGATTGGGTAAGTTCACTGGAAGTCCTAGCTCAAGCAATAAGACAGGAGAAGGAAAAAAAAAAAAAAAAGGATACAATTTGGAAAGGAAGAAGTTAACTTAGCTCTATTCACTGATGACATGATTGTATATATAAGAGACCCAAGAGACTCCATCCCAAAACTCCTGAAGGTGATTAACTCCTATAGCAAAGTAGCAGGATACAAAATCAATGCACAAAAATCAGTAGCCTTTCTACATGCAAATGACAAGGATACAGAGAAAGAAATAAGCGACACAGTCCCATTTTCAATAGCAAGTAAAAGATAAAATAGCTTGGAATAACGTTAACCAAGGAAGTGAAAGATCTATAGAATGAAAACATAAAAACACTCAAAAAAGAAATTGAGGAGGACATGAGAAAATGGAAACACCTCCCATGTTCCTGGATAGGCAGAATTAACATTGTGAAGATGACAATCCTACCAAAGGCAATATACAGATTTAATGCAATTCCAATTAAAATCCCTATAGGGTTCTTCACAGAGATAGAAAAAGTGATCGCAAATTTCATATGGAAAGGCAGAAGGCCTCGCATATCCAAACATATCCTCAGCAAAAGAAATACCTCTGGAGGCATCACCATACCTGATCTAAAGCTATATTACAAAGCCATAGTAATAAAAATAGCATGGTACTGGCATAAAAACAGGAGTATAGAACAATGGAATAGACTCAAGTACCTGGACTTTGGGTCAAGCAACTATAGCTACTTGATATTCGATAAAGGCCCAAACAATATAGGCTGGAAAAAAAATAGCATCTTCAACAAGTGGTGCTGGACAAACTGGATGACCATATGCAGGAAACTGAAACTTGATCCACACATTTCACCATGCACTACACTCAAGTTCAAATGGATCAGAGACCTCAATATAAGACAAGAAACTCGAATACTACTGGAGGAAAATTTAGGAAGTGTTTTCCATGATATAGGAATGGAAAAATACTTCCTGAACAAAATCCCAGTAGCTCACAATCTTAAAGAGCCACTCAACCAATGGGATCACATGAAGCTAAAGAGTTTCTTTACAGACAAGCATACAATAAGCATAGCCAATAGATTACCCACAGAATGGGAGAAAATATTTGCAGGTTATCCAACTGATAGAGGCCTAATCTCTAGAATCTACAAAGAACTCAAAAATCTAAATAGTAAGAAGTCAAACACCCCACTCACAAAATAGGGCAAAGAGCTGAATAGGCAATTCACAGAGGAAGAAATACAAATGGCAAACATACACTTAAGAAAATGTTTATCATCCCTAAGCATCAGAGAAATGCAAATTAAAACAACTATGAGATTCTGCCTTACCCCAATAAGGATAGCAAACATCCAAAAATCAAATAAAAGTAAATGCTGGTGAGGATGTGGAGAAGTAAGAACACTCATCCACTGTTGGTGGGAATGTAGGATGGTACAACCACTTTGGAAAGCAATATGGAGACTTCTGAAAAAGCTGAGTATAGAGATACCAACAGACCCAGTTATTCCCTTACTGGGCATCTACCCTAAAACCTTCAAACCACAGGCTAGAGAGATCTGCTCAACCATGTTTGTAGCTGCTCAATTTGTAATAGCTAAGAGCTGGAATCAACCCAGATGTCCATCACTAGAAGAATGGATAACTAAGATGCAATATATCTACACAGTGGAATTCTATACAGCAGTAAGAAAAAATGACACAATGAAATTTGAGGAAAAATGGTTGAACCTTTAACAGATCAGGCTCTGTAATATATCTTAAAATCAGGTATGGAGATACTTCCAGTCTTATTGTTGTTTGTCAGAGTTGTTTTGGCATGTATTCATATGGGAGAGGAAGTCATCAATGGTGGTAAATAGCAGTGGATGTTGCATGCATTAATATTGGCCAACCAGGCCAAATGTACCAAGTGGTGCAATAGTGACATGTTTGTTATGGGGGAAACCAACCAGTTCATGAACGGGAATATATTCCTGGTGGTACTGAAAACCTAGTCAATAACCTATCATGGGGGAGTAACACCTGTTGTTAGCTGGCTTACAGCATGCATTATGCTCACCAAACTGCACTATATGCACTTTTCTTAGTATTTATACCCATATATTTATGCTACTCTCAGATTTGTTTAGAGAAGCTTATCTTGTCAGATGAGAGTCACCACAGGGATGATCCAAAAGGCACCATAATTCTGACAAGAAGTGACAGGGTAGTGTTCATCACTGAGACATCTCCATCATACCTTCCACAGCCATGGCTCATTGCAGAAAAGGTAGTGGAAAGAATGCAAGAGCCAAAGGAATGGTAGGACTGCTTACAATACAATCATCTAGACAAAAAATGTCCTGGATATCCATGACCTCACAGTGCCTGCCGCTACATACATAAGACCTTAATAACAGTAGGAAAAGATGATGACATTAAAATAGAAGGGATGCTAATTTCGATGGGGAGGAGATATGATGGAGAGTGTATTTATGAGTGGTAAAGTAGGAATGGGGAAGGAATTATCATGGATTATTTTCTATAATTATGAAAGGTGTCAATAAAGAAGTTAAAAGGGTATTGTTGATAGGTAACAATGGCTTATTGGTCCTTATATAATTTAAAACAAATTAGATTAAGTCCATTCTAATTAACAGGATAGCTGGAATTTTTTGGAAAAAATACGCTTTTCCTTTAATCACATTACATGATCTTTATCATTTGTCTAAGTCTGGCCAGACAACATCATGTATTCATGATCTTTTCACATAGTTCACCTTTTTGTGTTTTTATGTGCAAAACCTCCATAATTAAAACTATGGACATTGAGTGCTTTGATTTACAATGTGGACCAGTCTATGCTAAACTTCTAAAGAACTCTATAGTTTATTAAAATAGTTCATCTCTGTTCATGCTGATTGCTGTAGCAGACAGATGTTTTAAGGGCAAACAAAAATGCCAAAGTTTAATCTTGCTTTTCAAGTTGCCTCACAAATTCAATTAAAATTTTAATATATTAGATACTTTTAAATGCTTCACATAATTAGTCCAATCTTTAACAAATCAATTCATCTGCATCAATAAAACATAGGCCCAGTTACAGGTTTTTGCCTGTACTTTTAGCTGCTAAAATACAATATGTATGTTTTCTGTTTTTCAGATTCAGCTTTCTGAGTTTTCATTTAAATGTGTTTTCTGAATACTTTACTAACAACATAACATTGAGAAAAACATTACAGGAAGTAAGTATCAAATAGTGATATGAAGTTAAAACATGGAGCATACTTTTGATGAAGAAGGTTAGAAGAAAAGGACATGTTTTGGATGATAAAGAGCTTCGTGATATGAATAATTGCTCCAAATGGAAATAGTGATGAAAATAAACTGTAAGGTTAAAGAATGTTGTAGAAATGTTATCAAGGTTGAAATGAAAGATTAATGGAGGTGGTTGTATTTCTGATGTCAAGATTCTAATGCTTTAAAACAGGTGCCTGATTCTATGTTTATAGCAGTGGAGTTTTATTAAATGTTGTTCTACTCTTATTAATATTTCAGACCTATGAATAGGTTGTGTCCAGACACAGAGTTTGTGTGTTTTCCAATTTGGTGGTGGGAGAATCTATGGGGTTTTTTTTGGATAAAAGAGTTATTTCATTGGATGAAAAGTTTAGGTGTGTTTACAGAGTTTGGCCTATTGTTCAGAATTTCATTCTGCTAATGATTTTTGATTCTCTAGACTCATAGTCAAATAAAAAATAAATAATGAACAATTGATAGGATTAACCAAAGCATTTAGCTTTAGGTCATTGGTTCATTCACATCTAGGACCTCCTTTGGTTTCTGTACAAAGTAGGTAAAAACTTTAAGCCATTTCTATTAAAGACTATTTAAAAAATAACTTTTAAGCTTGTAACTAAAACTTTAAAACTGATTTGTTTCCTAAACTTTTTCTTTTTAAATTTATTTATTTTTTATTAATTAGTTTTGTACTTAGTGAATACAGTCAAGTTGGTACCATTGTTAACCTCCTCCATATCCTACCCCCTCCCCTTGTCTCCTCCTTGTTGAAGTATATGGGTCATTGTATTGTGGAGTTAGCTCACAGTTATGGGTAGGAGGAAATGTCTCTGTGTATCATGACCCAACATGTGGCTCTGACATTCTTTCTGCCGCTTCTTCCACAAAATTTCCCTGAACCATGTTGGGTTCATTTTGGGTCTACTTCAGTGATGAGGTGTTGGGAGCCTCTGTGTCTCTGAGTATCTGATTTGGTAGGAGTTGATTGTTTGTAGGCCAAAATAAACCCTTTTCTCTCACAGTATGTTTTGGTCAGGCTTTGTGTCAGCAATGAGAGGGTGACAGAAATAGTAAATTGATACTGAGAATGGGGTACATTGCTGTGAGAAACCTATGTGTCTTTTGGCCTTTTGGAACTTACTTGGTGTAAGGATGTGGAAGGATTTGAGACCTTGAATTAACAGATGCCTTGAAGTGCTCTAAGGAGAGCTTTCCTAGACCATAGTGTTCAAGTTAAAGGACCTGAATGCAAGGAGAACTATGTATTGTGAGGTCTGGCTTATGAGGGTGAGAAAGAACTTTGTTGGGACAGATTTAGGAACAGGTTTCATGACAGACTTACTGTACTCTGCCTACCTGTGTCCTGGAACTTGGGCAGGGCTGTATTGCACAGAAATGGACTGGTGTGAGCATATGGATATGGCACAGAAAGAAATGAATTCTTGGACTGAAATTGATGCACATTCAGCTATAGTTGTTTGAGAGATTACAACTACTGAGATTGGGCCAGATGATCTATATTGAGACAGTAAGAAGAGTGCAGAATCTTTTGAAAGAGAGGGGCCTTAATGCTAAAGGCATATCTTGCTCTTCAAAGTTGGATTTATTTCCCCCTTGTATTAATAAGTTGGTACCCATCCTGGTGTAATGGAGTATAACAAATGCAGGAAACAAAATATCATCAGATTTGCAATGTGTTTTTGTGTTTTTGGAAGTGGCCATGGGCAGTATGAAGCAGGGTTGTTGGAAGTCCCTGCATGGAGAGTCAATGGAGCTACATGAGGATGAACTGTGGGATGCAGAGGAGACCCAGTGGAGATGCCTGCCAAGATAATGGGTTGGCTGCCAAGGAAAGCTGCCAGCTAGGATGGAGCTTTTTTCTGGGCTTCTGAGCAGCCCAACTGGAGGGGCTATAGGACTTGGATACTTGTCATTGGTTAAGGTTGTCCATGGTGGAATTACACAATTTGATGTTTGTCCTGCTCATTTTAAATATTATATTGGTTCAATATTTCTTTGCTATGCTCAATGTCATTTTCTTTGCAATGTGAATGCTTATTCTGTACTATTATGGTTTCTTTTTTATTTGTTTTCTTTCTTTCTTTTTTTGGTTATGGCTCATTTAAGAGATCTTGGGCCATGAGGTGTTTGAACAATATTGGGAACAATAAAAACTATGGAGATTGTTAATTTTGAATGACTGCATTTAATTTTATAACATGAACAATTATCAGTTTATGGGTGCCAGGGACAGAATGTAGTAGTTTGAATTAGGTGAACCCCATAAACTTAGGTATTATGAATGCTTGATCCCCAGCTGATGGGGATCTGGGAATTAGAATCTTGTTGGGGGTGTGTTGTTAGAGGCAGGCTTATGGGTGTTATGGCCAGCTTCCCCTTGCCAGTGTTTGGCAAATTCTCTTGCTGCTTTTGTTACCTGATGTTGGTTGGGAGGTGATGTCAAACATCTGATCATGTCATGTTTTCCCTTGCCATAATCATAGAACTTACCCTGTCATCTATAAACCAAAATAAACCCTTTCCTCCAACAATATGCTTTGGTGGGGCTTTGTGCCAGCAATGAGAAGGTAGGTGACTGCAACAGCTAGGCAACATGAGAAAATAACAAAATTTGCCAAGTTCACAGAAATATTATATTTGGCCAAATGGGAATCAAAAAGGAAGGGTCTCACTTGGTCACAAGCTGACTTGGAAACCTCAACGACCAGAAATCCAAGCCTCCTAGTTGACAGGATTAAGAGTGTGGGGCAACACACATCTTAAGGGACTGTGATTTTGTTAGAGGATCTGACTGTCATAATACCTACTCTTGCATAAATACTCTGTGCTGTTTTTCATTGAATGTGTACATTGTTTAATTAAATTTTAGAATCTGCCTGTATTTTGTTCCACTCAGTCTACTTGAATACCCTTCATAGCAGGCAAACCAAACATCCAGAGTCACTCTTATAGTTACTCTGAGAGTCTTAACAGCCACACCTAGCACCTTAAGCTGCTACCCTAAGAGATATAACATTAGATTGATTGATGCATCTAATAGTACTGCAGCTAACTATAAAATCCAAGCATTAAATTAATCCAAGATGCAAAAATATATACATTATAACACAAGAAACACAAAAGATCAAGACAATATAAATCCACAGAAAGTCTTAATGCATCAGAAATGATCTCCAGTGAGAGGGATTTAGAGGAAATACCTGAGAAAGAGTACAAAAGAATGATTATAAATATGTTCAAAGAAATCAAAGAGGAAATCAAAGAAGACACAGGAAACCAATTTAATGAAACAAGACATAAATAAGGAAATAGAAATAATAAAGAAAAAGCAGTCAGGATTAATACCAATGAAGAACAGTCAATGAAGTTAAAAACTCTAGAAAATCTCACCATTAAAATGGATGAAGGAGAGGACAGAATATCTAAAGTAGAAGACCAGGTAGGTGGCAGATCTAATACAGTCCAACAAAGGGAAAGACAAGCTAATAGGAAAGTATTAATAGGAATTTCAGGATATTTGGGACACTATGAAAAGATCAAACACAAGAATTCAGGCTATAGTAGGAGAAGAAGAATTTCACTCCAAAGTCATAGTAGGCATTTCAACAAAATCATAGAAGAAAACTTTCCCCAAATTGGGAAAGAGATGCTAATGCAGATACAGGAAGACTTTAGAACACCAAACAGACAAAACCTGGAAAGAAACTCTCCTCACCATATTATAATTAAACTACCAAACATACAAACCAAAGAAACTATATTGAAAGCAGTTAGAGACAACAACAGAGTCACATACAAAGGAAAGCCCATCAGGAACACAACAGATTTCTCAACACAAACTTTAAAAACCAGAAAGCCTTAGAATGATGTAGTCCAAGTTCTGAAAGGTAACAGCTGTCAAACAAGCTTACTTTATCCTGAAAAGCTATCCATTCAAATAGATGGAGAAGAAGGACATTCCACAACAAAAGAAGGCTAAAGGGATATTTGAAGACAAAACTAGCTCTACAGAAAGTAGATGAAAGGATCTTCCATGCTGAAGAGAAAGAAAAGCACACATATAAGGTACCTGGAAAAAACTAACCGTACCCAAATGCTAGTTAATAAAAGACAGCAAAGGTAAAAGTGGAAGAACTACAAAACAAGAAAAATGGCAAAAATAAATACACACCTTTTAATAATAACTTTTAATCTCAATGTCCTCAATGCCCCAACAAAGAGACATAGGTTTGCAGACTGGGTTAAAAAGCAGGATCCTTCAATTTGTTGCCTCCAAGAAACTCACCTTTCTACAAAGGATGGACATTATTTTAGAGTGAGAGGTTGAAAAACAGTGTTTCAAGCAAATGGGCCTAGAAAACAAGCAGGGCTTGCTAACCTAATATCTGACAAGTAAACTTCATTCCAACATTAGTTAGGAAAGATAAGGAAGGTCACTTTATATTGATTAAAGGCACACTCCAACAGGAGGACATTACCATCCTAAACATATATACACCTAACATGGGGGCTCCCAACTTCATCAAACAATTGCTATTAGAACTAAGGTCACAGATAACACCAAACGCAGTTGTGCTGGGTGACTTCAATACCCCACTCTCATCAGTTGACAGGTCATCTGGGAAAAAAATAAACAGAGATATGTCTGGATTAAATGAGATCATAGAACAAATAGACCTAACAGATATATATAGGACGTTTCATCTACATGCTACAGAATACACATTCTTTTCAGCAGCACATGGAATATTTTCTAAAATAGACCATATATTAAGACACAAAACAAATGTTGACAAATGCAGGAAAATTGAAATAATTCCTTGTACTCTACCTGATCACAATGTGATCAAACTGCAAATCAATAGCAAGAAAAGGTATAGGGCATACACAAAATAATGGAAACTAAACAATACACTACTAAATGATGAATGGGTCGATGAAGAAATCAAGAAGGAAATTGAAAAATTCATAGAGTCAAATGATAACAAGAATACAATATACCAAAACCTTTGGGACACAATGAAGGCAGTCTTAAGAGGGAAATTTATAGCTTTAAGTGCCTATATTAAGAAATTAGAAAGGTTTCAAGTAAACAACTTAATGCTTCACTTTAAAGCCTTGGAAAAAGAAGAACAAGGCAAACAAAAATCAGTAGATGGGAAGAAATAATAAAGATTATGGCAGAAATTAATGAAATAGAAACCACAAAAACAATCCAAAGAATCAATGAAACAAAGAGTTGGTTCCTTGAAAGGATAAATAATCTGACCAAAAGAAAGAGAGAAGAGACACAAATTATTAAAATTAGAGATGAAAAAGGCAACATCATAACAGATACCAGAGAAATTCATAAAATTATAGGGACATACTATAAGGACATATACTCCACTGGGTTCGAAAATGTGAAAAAATAGTTTACTTGATTTATATGACCTACCTAAATTAAATCAAGATGAGTTTAAACCACTTAAATAGACCTATAACACATATGGAGATCCAACCAGTTATCAAAAATCTCCCAAATAAAATATGTCCAGGCCCAGATGGATTCACTGCTGAATTTTACTAGACCTTCATGGAAGAGCTAACACAAATGCTTCTTAAACTTTTCCATAGAATAGAAAAAGAAGGGATCCTACCAAGCCTACCAAGCCAGCATCATGCTGATACCAAAACCTGGCAAAGATGGAACAAATAAAAGAAAATTACAGACCAATCTCCCTCATGAACATAGAAGCAAAAATTCTCAACAAAATGTTGGCAAACAGAATACAAGAATATATCAAAAGATTATTCATCCTGACCAACTAGGCTTTATGCCAGAGATGCAGGGATGGCTCAACATACATAAATTGATAATTGTAATACATTATATAAATGGACTGAAAGACAAAAATCACATGATCATCTCATTAGATGCAGAAGAAGCATTCAACAAAATCCAACATTGCTTCATGATAAAAGTCCTACAGAGACTGGGAATAGAAGGAACATATTTCAATATAATAAAGGCTATTTATGACAAGCCTACAGCCAACAAAATACTAAAAGAAAAAAACCTTGAAGCTTTTCCACTAAAATCAGGAAAAAGACAAGGGTGTCTACTGTCCCTACTTTTTTAAAAAAAATATTTTTATTTATTTATTTGAGAGTGACAGACATAGAGAGAAAGAGGGAAAGAGAGAGAGAGAGGAGAGTGGGCACACCAGGGCTTCTAGCCACTGCAAACGAACTCTAGATGCATGCGCCCCCTTGTGCATCTGGCTAAAGTGGGTCCTGGGGAATAGAGCTTCAAACCTGGGTCCTTAGGCTTCACTGGCAAGTGCTTAACCACTAAGCCATCTCTGCAGCCCCACTGTCCCTACTTTTATTTAATATAGTACTGGAACTCTTAGCCATAGCAATAAGGCAAGAGAGACACATTAAAGGGATACAAATTGGAAAGGAAGAGATCAAGTTATCATTATTTGCAGATGACATAATTCTGTACATAAAGGATCCTAAAGACTCTACCAGAAAAATGTTAAAGCTGATAAACACCTATAGCCATGTAGCAGGACACAAAATAAATACACAGAGATCAGTATCCTTCCTATAAAACACACAGAGGATGAAATCAGAGAATCACTCCCATTCACAATTTCATAAAAAAATAACATAACATAAAAAAATAAAGTACCTTGGAATAAATCTAACCAAGGAAGTGAAGGATCTCTACAATGAAAACTTTAAAACACTCAAGTGAGAAATTGCAGAAGACACTAGGAAATGGAAAGACATCCCTTGTTCTTGGATCAGAAGAAACAATATTGTGAAAAGTCAATCTTACCAAAAGCAATCTACACATCTAATGCAATCCCCATCAAAAGTTGTGGCACATTTACACAATGGAGTTCTACTCAGTGGTAAAGAAAAATGAAGTTATGAAATTCACAGGACAATGGATGGATCTGGAAAGGATTATACTAAGTGAGGTAACCCAGACCAAGAAAGTCAAACATTACATGTTCTCTCTCATATGTGGATCCAAGCTACAAATTATTGGATTTCTGTGTGAGTAGGAATAAAACTCAATAGTAGGGCTTAAGAGGATGGTGTTGTATATATGTAAGTAGAAGAACATATTAATGGTGGTGAAAATGCCTAAGTGAGGTGCAGGGAAGAGATTGAACAAAGGAAAGGTGGAGGGAGGGATAATCAAAATCTAAGAGGTTGTAAATTAGTCATATTGAAAACACCTTTTTGGACAATGGAACACTCAGGAGCCATAACCCATTACTAGAAAATTTTCAGTGTCAGGAATGGGATACCTTCCAGTGAGTTATTGGCCAGGGAGGTCCCTGATGCCCCCAAAAGATTACAGGCCATTGCCAAGGCCCTTGGTTTCCCACCAGGAATAGATTGTAAGACCCTACTGCTGAAGACTCCACATACTTGGGCTGCAGGGTCACTGAGAAATCCACCTGGAACTGAGCTGAAAACCTCCTCCATGTAGACCAGCTGACAGAAAGCTGGAAAAAGCTATGCTGCATGCAGTTCAATGGGAGACAGAGAAATCACCAGTGACAATAATCAACCGTGGACACAGCAAGCCTTACAATTGGCCAGCCAGGCCAAATGAGCCAACTGGTGCAATAGTGCACAACTGTTATGGGGAAAACTAACCACTCTCTAATTTGATTGGAGGTCCACTCCATAAGAGGGAATATATCCCTGATACTGAAAACCTACAACAGGGGTAGTCATGAGCCCTAGGGATATAATGTCTGTTGCTGTCTGGCTAAATGTATATACTATGCTCATAAAACTGCCCAGTAAGCACTTCTCTTAATGTTCATACCTATATATTAATGCTACTCTCACTATTGGTTAGAGAACCTTCTCTTTTCAGACGGCAATAATCTTGGGATGACTCAGAAGGCACCATGGTGCTGGGAAGAAGTGACAGGAGTGCTCAGCACTGCAATATCTCTTTCACACTTTCCAAGGCTCAGGATTCATTGCAGAAGAGGTGGTGGAAAGAACGTAAGAGCCAAAGAAGGATAGGACTCCTTACAGTGTGTTTCTCCAGACATAAAATGGCCTCACAGTGCCTGATATCCATGACCTCACAGTGCCTTATACTACATACACAAGACCATCATACTAGGAGGAAAAGATGATGACATTAAAATAAAAGACAGACTAATTGAAACTGGAGGGGATATGAAGGAGAGTGGAGTTTCAAAGGAGAAAGTGGGGGGAGGGAGGGAATTACCATGGGATAGTATGGAATCATGGAATTTGTCAATAAAAAAATAATACTAATAAAAAATAAATAGACTGGACTTCCAGCCAAGATGGCAACTGCCTACCTGGGCTGCAAATCCAGGGGAAAGAAAGGCAAGATATTAAGGGTTTATTGGGGCTTTCAGGGGAGAGAAATCTGGGAGGGCACAGAGGCAGGGGAAACAGGGAATCGCGGATCCCCTCGGGGGCGGTTAGCCCACACCTCCCCCCTAAATAACCTCCACGTCCACAGCGCCGCAGCTGCTGCTGGCGCACGCAGCCACTGCGCGCCAGCGCGCTGATTGATCCCTGCATGTGGAAGCTTAGACTGCTCCTCACACTCGTCCACTTGGTAGGATCAAGACTAACCTTAATCTTCTACATCTTCCCTCCCTCCTTCTCCCTCTCCCTCTCTCTCTTTCTTCTCTCTAACTCTTGTATATCAGTTATCTTTTTCCTCATTTTCTTAGTGGGCACTGACCTGTAACTCCCAGTACCAGCATGGGGTTATCATCCACAATGAGCTTTTGATCAGAGAGACCTACAAGGTTTCCTAAAAGACAGACAGATTTCTGTCACAGTACTTGATGACCCACCAAAGGTTAGTGGTAAGACCCTACTGCTAAAGACACCTTATGTGGTTGACATGCAAAATAGAATGGCATGGCTGGAAGTTGGAAGAGAGTCAGTCCCCAGACAGTCAGCACATCTAGTTCCAGAAGGTGCTACATGGGCGACTAGGGGAAAATGACCAGTATCTGTCCAAGCAACTCGTGGTCTAACCTCCTTAGCAGCAAATAACTTGTTGTGATGCCCACATGAGTGCAATAGTGGCACACAGCCATGGTGGGGAACCAACTGCTCCTAATTTGGCTAACTGATCTCCTCAGTGGTATGGGACCCATAGCTGGATCTGGGAAACAAGTCAGAACCATATCCAAACATAAGCCCACTCTCCAATATCAAGCTACCATCAATCATGGGCTACAAGAGGGCCTACACCTATTAAATTCTCTATATATAAAAAAAGTAAGCCTTATCTCTTTTGTCCTGGTGCTAACTTACTCTCCGTTGGAGAATCTGGTTCTCTTTTTCAGATAGATGTAGATCCTAAGGAGAGAGCCACCACATCATACCTCCAAAGGGCCCTGGATGAAACTAAGAAAAATTGGTGAAACAAGGAAGGGTGCTGTTTTCCTGATGAACCAGATACCAGCACAAGGGGGAAGGAGATCAACACAGAGAAAAATCAACTCCTACCAAATCAGAGAGCCAGAGCCTCAGAGGCCCTCACCACCTCATCACTGAAGCAGACCAAAAATGAACCCAACATGGCTCAGGGAAATTTTGTGGAAAAGGGGCCGGAAAGAATGTCAGAGCCACATGTTGGGTCATGATATGCAGAGACATTTATCTTACACATAACTGTGGGCTAACTCCACAATGCATGACCCATATACCTCCACAAGGAGGGGCCAAGGTGAGGGGGTAGGTCACGGATGAGCCTAATAATGGTAGCAAACTGACTGTATTTGCTGAATACACAACTAACTAATAAAGAAAAAAAAAAAAGAAAAAAGAAAAACAACAAAAAAATAACAATAAATAAATACAATTAAAATTTTAAAAAAAGGAAAAAGCTAGGACTTTCAGAGGAAACCATACCTGTAGCATCAACAACCAACCCTGGCAATTGTGTCATTTAACTAAATGATATAGTCCAGAGCCAAAACTATGTTAAGCCATGCTATCCCTTTAAAATAGCCACATTGTTATCATTAACTGGGTATGACTTGTCATCTATGTGGCCAGATGAAACACCACTTTGTTTGGGTTACAGGTCTCCTTTTAGGCTAGACCTATATATAAAATATCTACTCTTCTTTCTATGTAAACTGAAACTTTTAATCCCTACTTCCTCTTATCGAATAAATGACAGCCACCCCCACTTTCTTTCTCCTAATTGGATCAGTAGTAGCCACACCTTTTTCCCCCATAATGGGATTGGCTAGCTGCCAAATTTTGCAGCCTAGTCACCTCACTTCCTTCCTTCTCAGGGTCCTATAGTAACCTTAGCCTGTGAGCAGTATGTAGGCTCTGATCCTCTGCCAGATACCCCAAGGTAGGTGTTTACCTTACTATTTTTTGGCTCACCCATGTCTTTCCTTCCTTCTCTGTTCCAAACTTGTGCCTTATAATGAAGGCCTGAAAAGGAAAATAAACTGAAGGGAAAGGGATTGAGTCACACCTACTTTTTCAAGAAGTTAGTGATAGAAGAGAGCAGAAAGATAAAAGTTGTCCTTTTTCAGCAGCTGGCCTTTTCAGTGAATGAAATAGAAGGTAGGAACAGAAAAGGTGGCCTCCAAATTCTCAAATACTGATATTCTGTGGATTGAGAACTGGCTAGACTTGGATATAGCTCAAGCTATTATATGGTGGGCATCACATTTTGTTGTATGTTTACAAATGTGTGTGGGTACATGTATGGAGAGAAGATCATGTTCCTTAGATGCTTGTACAATGTTTTTGTTGCTGTTGTTCTAAGACAGTGTCTCTCACTGACTTGAAATTTGCCAATTAGGCTAGATTGGCTAGTCGGGAAGACCCAGGGATCCAGATCTATACAATTCCTCAAGTGTGGAACATCATTCCCACATTTTATAAATATGGCTTCTGATCAAACCTAGGTTTTCATGATTATATTGTATATCAGTTTACTTCTCATTGATGGAACAAAACATACAACCAGAAGCAACTAGTTGGAGGAAAGGGTTTATTGAGACTTCTAAGGCATGACTTAAGGGCATGACTTCATCATGGCAGAGGAAGTGGCTTCACTTCATCATACATTCACATCAGAGAAAGAGAATACAGCAATCACCAGCAAGCATGAACTGTCTCTGAACACACATTAGGGCTAAACTCCTCACACTCAAGGTCTGCCCCAAGCAATACAAGTCTTACCATAAGGCTCCACCTACCAAAGACTACCATCTTGGGACTAAGCAGGAAGCTTAATCCTCAACATACTAGGCTTTTGAGATATTTACATTCAGACCACCACACTCTACTCCTGTCCCGATAGACTCAGGACCATCTCATAAAGCAAAAAATATACTCACTCCAACTTCAAAACTCCCCATAATCTTTACCAATTTTAGTTCCAGTCAAAAGTCCAGTCTCATCTGAAGTGTAAGATGGTATTTTAAATGTGAAGCCTGTAAAATCAAAATGCAAATTATATATTTCTAACACATGATGTCACATAGTAAACATTCCCATTGCAAAAAGAAGGTATAACAAGCAAAGACTGGACAAATGCAAGACCAAAACCCAGCAGGGCAAACATCAAACATCTGCAGTTCCATATTTGAAACCTTGGACCAATTATCATGTCCTTTGGTTCCAAGATTTCAATAGTGTTCACCCCATTACTATACTGCTTGCTCTCCAAATAGATCCATATGAACCAGAGCTAGCAATTTCCTTGACAGCCACCTGACAGTTCTGGAACCTCCAAACTGGGGTCTCCATTGCAACCCAGAGTTGATCTTCATAGCTTCATACATGGCCTTACTTGGTCTCCATGCAAACATTTCAACCCTGCTTCTTATTGCTGCATTGTAGCTGCTCTGTGAACCATGTGTGGTTCATGACCCTCATTCCTGCATTTCTCATGCTTACACCACCAGTACCAGATGTTTGGCATTGCCAGATTTGTAAATCAGGCAGAGAATAAAGCTTGCCTTTGAAAAGCATTGTACCCCTTCAGCATTCTTCTTACTGTCCCAATGTAGAACAGCTGGCCCAATTCCAATGGCAGCAATCTCTCAAACAATTATAGTTGAGGCAGGCTGCTGTCTCCTACTCCAAACTTTCATTTAGCTCAGACCAGTCCATTTCCTCTAAATTGAACCCTGTTAAAGTTCTCAGAACACAGGCAGAATACAGTAACCCTCTAACACAAACTGCTTCTAGCCCAGTACAAATGAATCTCTTTTTTCTCATCATTGGCCAAGCCTGCAGTTTTTTGTGCATTTAGATCTTTCAGCTCTGACTAGAATGGTCTATCAAACTCTGCTTATAGTACTACAAGGCATCTCATAGGCCAAGGTTTCAAATGCTTCCACATTCCTCCCACAAGTCAAGTTTCTAGCAGCAATGAGCTATCTTCTCATTTCTGGGGTAAAAAACACCTTACCAAAAGCAACTTATGGCTGGAAAGTGTTCATTTCAGACTTCTATGGGGAAGCTTTATCATAGCATAAAAAACTGGCATACTTCATACTACCATAGAAGAGACAGGGATATAGAGAGAATGCAGCAAGCACAAGGAAGCATGAGCTTGTTCTAAACACATAGCAGGCCTGGGCTCCTCAATCCAAAGATCTGTCCCCAATGATACATCTCCTATAGCAAGGTTCCATCTCCTAAAGCACCAGCTGGGGACTAAGTAGAAAGCTTTATCACAAACACATGAGGATTTGGGGACATTTATATTCAGACCACCACATAATGCAAACCCTTTACTGACTGAAACATTTCCTCAGCCTGACATTATAGTCCTATAGCCAACTTCTAGTCATGCCATGTCACTAAAGTTTTATGGCTTTTTCTGCTCTTTAGAATATTGTTAACACTTATTATGATAATTGTGACAGAATTTGTAAAAACTGCCTTTAGCCTATCTTTCTTTCTTTTGACTTCTTTTCTCTGTAGGACAAAGACTTCAAGATGGATTTCAGAGTCAAAGCAACAATACTAACAGCAGAAGATTGTAGATCTCAGACTCCTGTTTCCTCCCAATAGGGAGCTGGAAATAGGGTCTCCAGTAAGTTTCTCTGTTACAAATTGCAAGGAATAATCACTTGCACTCTATGAAGACTAATTTCATTGTGTACCATTTTTAGCTAATAAGACTGAATTATGACAGATGGCAGTAAGAGCAGCTTCAGTTACTCTCAACTCACACCTTTGAAAACCACTGGCAATTTCTTTAATGATATTTGTTACCAATCAGCTAGCTGGGGTTCTTTTATTCTGTACAATTATAAATAGGCAAAGGGAAAATTCCTTAGTGTCAGTATTTCTTGGCCCTGGGTGCCAAGGACATGTGGGCTGCACTAACAAACCCAGAGACTCCGTGTCCAGAAAACTAGAGACTTATGGCTCCAAGCTCTAGAGGTCTGAGACTTATAGCTACAGGTGCTTATTGCTATGGATCACAACTATAAGTGGGCTTTATATGCAGTGGCCTGTGTCCAGCTGCTCCCAGCAGCAGCTGGGTCATTGTTACAGCAGGTAATTACAAGTGTTCTGGCTGTCAAACCTTGGCTATTGGGAGCCCTTGTCTCTGAATAGATCATGTTACAGCTCCCAAGTTCTGGGTGTTGGGGCTCTGTACTCTTAGGCTTTGGTAGGTTTGTGAAACTCCTTTGGTGATCAGGGTTTATAGCTTTTGGCCTTTGGTTCTTCATAGCCTCTCACATTCCATAGACTTGACTTTCCATCATTTTAGGCCATTCCCTGTATTTCTAAAGTCCTTTATCATTCTTCTCGTCTCAGAGTTTCCACCCATGATTATCCTTGTATCTTCACCTCACCTCCTTGAGGTAATTGCTTCCATTTACTTTATGAGTTACCAGTGCCACATTTACATGATGCACACTGCAAGAAAGAGAAATAATGTTCGGGAAAGACATCTTTTATCTGAACCTGATAGATAACAAGAAGACAGGGAAAGCAAATATGCTGCCACTGAGAAGAGGCACTGAGGAGAAATGCCCTTACAGGCATCATGATGGGATTAAAAGATGCAGGTGGTGGGGGAAGAGGGGACAGGGAAGGAGGGAGGAAGGGAGAGAGGCAAAATTCTTGATTTTTATAAGTTTTACAGGAGAGAGAAAGTTCTCCCCTATGTGACTCATTCTAAATGCTAGGAGCCAAAAAGGTGCTAAATATGACCCAAGACCATAAATTAGGTGGCCTTGGGTTTTCTTGGCAATAGGAGGCTGGTCTTGCTTCCCTATTTGGCCTTGACCTTGGTCAGCAGGGTACCTCAAAGTGAAAGGGCCTTAATGTTGCAATACCAGTGAGAATATTAAAACAAAGAGATGGCTAAACTAAAAAGTAGTCCAAGCAGTGGTCATGTAGGAAAAAGGGGATGTAGAATGGGTGCAGCAAAGCTTTCCATTCCAGCAAGTCCAAACACAGCCAAGTGTAGGTACAACTTTTCCATCTGTCAATGACAGGTTTCCTCTGAACCACTAGGGAAGTTCTATTGCTCCGTCCATTTTCTTTCTTTCCTTCTGATTACACAGTCTGTGCAAGATGTTGGGCTCTGTGGAGTAGCTGTGGTTAAGGTTATTGAAAGTTCCTTGAGGCTGAGTTTCCCATATAGTCTATGACTGGAACAAGGCCACCTTAAGCAGCAGTCATGTCTTCTATAGCAATGGTTACAGTGTTTCTTAGAGCTCCATGGAAGTTCTGTTTGGACAATTCCCCCCTAAAGTCTGTCAGGCATAAGAGAAGCATCTGTCCAATGGTCCAATCCCAAAAGCATAATTTACGCACAGGGAATGCTAATGGATACTTTTGGAAAAAGACTTAACTAGGGCTGGAGAGATGTCTTAGTGGCTAAGGTACTTGCCTGCAAAGCCAAAGGACCCAGCTTCAATCTCCCAAGACTCATGTAAACCAGATGCCTAAGTTGGCACATGCGTCTGGAGTTCATTTGCAGCAGCTTAAGGCCCTGGCATGACCATTTTCTCTGTCTCTATATGCCTCTCTCTCTCTCTTTCTGTCTTGCAAATAAATTAAATAAAAATATTTTAAAAGACAAGTATAATTCTCAGTGACATTTAGTAGTGTTTTGGGTTTTATTTTATTTATATTTGGAAATTTAACTGAGAGATACTTTCATGCTAAACAATTGCTTTACCCTTGAAATCTACCCTAAGCCTCTTTTACACTTTCTGTGTTTTATTATTTTTGTTGTTGTTGTTTTGAGGTAGAGACTTACTGTAGCCCAGGCTGACCAGGAACTCACTTTGTAGTCGTAAGCTGGCTTTGAATTCACAGTGATCCTCCTATTTCTACCTCCTGAGTGCTGGGATTAAAGGCATGCACCACCATGTCAGGTTATACTTTCTGTTTTGATACAAGTTCTTACTAAGGTGCCCGGCTTTGTCTTGAACTCACTCTGTAGCATAGGCAGTTCTTAAACTTGTCATCTTCCTGCCTGAGTAACAGTGACTACAGGCCTGCCCTGCCTGGTTTGGCAACAGTATATAATAATGTTTAACACATGCTTCCAATACCCCTGATTTGTTTTATATCCATTCCTTAGAGATGTTTAGGTTGGTTACCATACTTTTGTAAGCTAAAATATACACACTGGCATGATTAGAGTTGGGCTTTTGGTGCCTACATTTTAATAACAGAAATAATATGTAAATCAATGACTAATCAGTGATTTTAAAGGAATGAAGGAGCATATTACTTGCAATTAAACTGTTTTTAGAATGTAAGAAATATATAAATCCATATATCACATATGACCATTAATCACAACCTAGACACATTTGGATGTACAGTCCATGTGCACTCTACTTTGGGGTAACCAAGGCTATCAAGTATGCTGTATTTTAGCTTCCCTACCAACTTCCTTTCTCTCAAATTATGTACCTCTAGGCTATGAGTCTGAAAAGATTATACTTTCATGCAAGAACTTGACTCATTTGACTGTTTTGTAGACACTGCCCAGTTTTCACAAGCCTTTGAACAGCATTATATCTCTTTTCCCCACCCAGTTATTCTCAAACCTGGATGAAAAGTAGAATCACCCAGAGAATGCAGTTAGCTTTCTCAGCTAAAGGCTTGGCATTTTGGGAATTTTGAAAGTTTCCAATATGATTCTCATGTGTAGCCAAGATTTAGTACCCCTACTCAGTATAAATACCAAATACTCAGTGTTCTAACAAACACAGCCCCATAAAATTATGCAAAAGAAAAGATGAGAGTCAGTTTAACAGAAGTCCATCATACCCACATAAGGATTTATAGAATGTCTCTGCCTTTTCCCTTTTGAGGCAATAGATAGCTACTGTATTTTATGGATGATTTATCTGATAAACTATATTATATTATGGAGATGTTTGGTTGCTTCTGTGTAATTAACCTTCCATAAAAATTTAACTGGCCAACTTTTCCTACATACTGCAAAAGGATTCTCTTTTTAGCTTGTTCAAGTGGAAATAGACACATGTCAGATTAAATGGTTGGCTTGATTGCAGAGGGTTTTATAGGAAATAAGCACTTCATACTGATGAATATTTTAATTGTGGGCATATATTAAATGAATCAGAACTATGGTTATCTAATAAACAACATTTACATGAAATATTAAAGAATAAGTCGTTTAGATATATCTAAGACTGATTTATCAACTTTGCAGTCTACTGGTTGCAAGAAATGGAAATTTTCTCATCAGATCCCCTCAGTTACTATAGTAGGTGATATACTTAATAGAAACACATTTGTATATGTGACATTCATATATACATATTACATAAGGGAAGCTAAAAGTAAACTTTAACATCTCAACTTTTATTTTTCTGTATATTTTCTATAGTGTGTTTACAGATTTTTCTACTCCCTTATAAGAAGATGAGCTCTATTTCAAAAGAAGTTTTCTCTGTTTGCATATTACTCAAGGCTTATATGTTACTGAGAGAACATACATGTACTAAATATCTGTCCTTTTTTGTAAGTTGGGGCACTAGGAAAACAGATTTCTGGAGATTTTACTTGAGGCCATGTCAGATATATTGGTTTAGTCTCATCACTGTCAAACTTTGTTAACAATATGGTCTAGCTAGATAATTGTGATTTTATTTTTTAGAATTAGTAAGCCTGGTTTGGAATTCTAGCTCTGTCACATTCTGGTACACTTGTGTATTTGTAAAAGATAAGTATTAATATAGTACTTTTTTCTACCTTATAATGATACCTGTACATGGCATATGAACTAATTTATTGACAATTACTTTGCAATTTATTAAGGCCTATATTATAGTGATTGGTTTTCTACTATTGTTTTGATTATGCCTTAAGCATAATAGCAAACCAGCCCAAGTGGTAACCCTAAGGGAAAGTAAATAATAGCCCGAAAAGCAACAAATGGGAAAATAAGATAGTGAGAGATTATTGTATCTTAACAATATAATGTCTTATTAGGTTGAAGAAAAGGCCCTTTAAATAAAACTTCTTTACAATTGCAGTTTGACTGACAGCTATAATTTCTTCACAGCTTTTGAGAGAATTGATTGTTTCTCTGATAATTCAAAATTGAATGAGATGCAGATAAAAACCATTTTTATTGAATTACTTATTTCCTTATTTATGCAAAAATTTAAATGTAATTTTTACATATTTATATTTTTAGATCTGCATGGCAAAAGTACAGGCTCTAGAATAAGGCTGTGTGATATTATGTTAGTATATTAGGTTAGTTGCCTAACTTCTTTAAACTTCTTCACATTACAGAGTCAACTGACTATTTCAACAACTAATATATGAATTATTTTTTTCTGAAGTAATCAATCCTCCATGTGTCTAACATTTATGTCACACTGCATGTGTAATGCAGGTTTACTGTGGCTCTAAATTATAAATTTTTTTCTCATTTGGGTACTGTAGTGGTTAATTGATGCTGTCATAAATTAACAATGGGATTGAGAATTACATATTAGATAAACCTTGGGGCATGCCTGTGAGGGAATTTTGAGATGAGATAAATCGAGGTGGAAAAATCCATCCTAACAATAGGTGGTACCATTCACTGTACTAGGGTCTCAGGCCAAATAAATGATGAAAGCTGAGCATCAGCATGCATCTCTCTGCTTCCTGACTGCAGAGGCAGTGTGTAAAGCTACCTCACAATCCTGTCACTGTGCTTTCCTTTCCATGATGGACTATAACTTCAAAGTGTGAGCCCCATCTTTTCTTCCTTTTCAAGTATTTTTCACACAATGAGAAAAGTAACTAATATAAGAGATTCATAGCACACCGGTTTTCTTGACAGAGATGGAAGTAAAGGAAAATAAGTAAAGCCAGCACACACAAACTAATATGTCATGTTCCTCCCTCATTGTACTAATGAAAACAAATCATGGAGTAGGTATGCAATTTTGGTTCTCAGGGGCCAGTTAAGCCACAAAGGGACCAGATTGAATTTTGTTGAATAACAAAATTAAAACCAAAACCCAATTAATTTAGTTCACTCTTCTTCAGATTGCCAAATTAGATTGGATCAGGTCAATACTTTTTCTGGATAATACAAGCAATCTTGGCAATCTCTTTTCATGTATTTATGTTATGGTCTCATGTGGCCTCACTGACATGCCTTGATTTTGGCTAGCTGTTTTCTAGAGAAAGGGGATTACTACATCAAGTGTTTCTCTTCCTCCAACAGGCAACCCTGGTATTTTCCAATGAAAGCAGAGATAAAGTGCAGCCAGGGACTGTCCCCCAAACTTTAACACCTTGATTTTATTCTACTTGTTACTGCTCCATTAAACTGAAGAAATCATGTGGTTCACCTCAGAGAAAGGCTGGGACATGGCTTCATTGAGGAAGTTTCCAGTCCTATTACAGATTCTGCTAGGTAGAAGAGAATAAGAACTTTGTGGTCACTCGTTATAATGAGATGTTTATAGCAAACAAAAGTAAAATCTTCCTGAGAAAAAAGGTGTGACAAATCCTGAGATGTGATTGACAATTGCCTTCTTTCTTGACCACAATATCGACTTGTTTTTCACTCACAAACTAAACCCACTTGTGATGGCCAATCTTGATTGTCAACTTCACAGGGTATGAAATCAACTAGTATAGCTCTGGGAAGGCGTTTCTAAGAAGAAATAACTGAGCACAGAAGACCTTTGCCCAGAGTCTTTGGAACCTTCCAATTCCATGCTGCTTTTTTTTTCTTGCTTGTGAGTGAATTTATTCTTGTTCTTGATGCTACTCCTAATGTCATCCTTTGCTGGCATAAGAATACAGCTTCTTTAGCCTTCCACGATAACCAAGATTCTTGAGTAAACTTCCAGGACTTTATCACCAAATTCAGACTTCTGAGGCATCCAGCATTGCAGACTGAGTAGCTACTAAGTCCTCACTCTTTCAGCAAGCAGATGGCCATTGTTGAACTAGTCCATCCCTATAGGTTGTAAGCCACTCTAATATACCCTTTTATTACACCCACAATACATTCTGTTGGTTTTATTGTTTCTGATATTTGGAGAATTTTAATATACCACTTCACCAAATGAAGGAACTCTAATGATCACATCCAATCTCAGCATTAGGTTCAAAGTTCACGTCTCATAATCAGGTCTATATTGGGTTCAGATAGGTCTCCACTTTATCTGTTAATCTATAAATGCCAAACACGTTTTCTGCCTATCTGCCTTATTTCTCCTCCAACAGATAGCATGATTACAGTGAATATTTTCCTTTAGTGAAGGAAGGAAGTAAAGTTACCCTGAAGAGTACTGGTCCAGAGAATTTTAATGAATCCTTCACGGGACACTGTTCTCTGACAGGATAATGGAAAATGTTCCTGAAAGAATATCACTGTTTTTGGTTACATGTGAAGAGGCTATTGGAGAACCTGTCTTCCTTGGATGTTGAACAGCTACTTTTATTTATTTTTAATTTCTCTTTGAGGTAGAGTCTCACTCTAGCTCAGGCTGACCTAAACTCACTGTGTAGTTCCAGGCTGGTCTTGAACTCACAGTGATCCTCCTACCTCTGCCTCCCAAGTTCTGGGACTAAAAGGCATGCACTACCATGCCTGGAGCTTCTTTTTTCTTTTCTTTTCTTTTTTATTAAAGGGTCCAATGACAGCACCTCTTTTAAAATGCTTTTTAAAATATTTTAATAATTTCCTTTTATTTACTAATGAGAGACAGAGAGAATGAATATGGGCTCACCAGGGCCTCTAACCACTGCAAATGAACTCCACATAAATGCACCACCATGTGCATCTAGCTTACATGGGTTCTGGGGAATCGAACCTGGGTCCTTAGGTTTCATGGGCAAGTGCCTTAACTGCTAAGCCATATCTCCATCCCTAAAATGTTTTTAAAATATTTATTTATTTATTCATTTGTTCTATTTATTTGTAAGTGTGGGTGGGTATACACGTGTTCCAGGGTCTCTGTGAGCAGTTTCTTCAGTTTCCTGTCCACAGAAAGTTGGGAACCCAAAGGTTGCTTTAGATCTCAGGCCCTTAATTTAGGTTAATCAAGGCTGGTGCTATTTTTAGCAATATGGCTATTTCGTTCACCACAATTTTTTCTATCTATAGATACTCTCACCCTCCCTCTTCCAACTCCTCTTCCCTTTCTTTCCCATCCCCTCTCCTTATCACTGCTTTAGTTTATCTGGCTTCTATAGGACTATATGGTACTTTTTCCAGTAGAAAATACTTCTTAAAAGTCAGACAGGTAGGAGGCTAATGATACCAACATGGCTGTATACACACTGTACATAACTAAATAAAAAATAGTCAGCTGAAGCCAGGTGTTTAAGACCAGCTATAAGAGCTCAATCCTTGAATTGCACTTTGGTGTGATCTTGTGTCTTTTTTTTTTTTTTTCAAAGTAGCCCAGGATGACTGGAATTCACTATGTAATCTCAGGTTGGCCTTGAATGCTCAGTGATACTCCTACCTCTGCCTCCCTCCCGAGTGCTAGAATTAAAGGTATGTGCCACCACATCTGGCTTTGTGTCTTATTTTGAATCTTAATAAAACTTTCTAGCACAAAGAGTTCATTTTCCTATGGTGATGAGAAATGTTCTCTTTTCCAATGCTGATATTCATAGAATTTCTAATTTACCTGTGTTCTTTCCCATGTACCACTGTTTGTAAACAGGGCTGAACTCATTTCTTATATTTTAACAACTCTAGCTAACATGGCCAATCATGCTAATAACATTCTGTTTCAAAAAATATCTTCAACCAAAGCTGTGAGTTAATTGGGTATTTTGTCTGTTCTCCAGTTACCACATAGGATGGTTTTATCAAATGCCTTACTGTTGACCGGCTGTCAGATTTTCAGGTTTGAATGATAATTTTGCCTTTGTGTACCTTTGTCTGAGTGTAACACCAATCTCAGTATTGTTTTTTCTGTGCTTCATCAGTGTTCTATCTTCAGTCCCAATTTTTTTGTTCGTTTCATTCTTCCACTTCCTAACAACACCCAGCTGTGAGTAGTATTCAACAGTATGTATTTATTTACTATTAATTTTACAAGAAGAGTATGGTTGAGTATAAGTCTCCTTTGGGCCAAATTTCTGCTCCAACATGTGGTGGGTTGGATTCCACTGTATGTATCTGCTTCATGCTCACAATGTGTCTTCTAATTCTGGGACTTAGTCGGAAGGGATAAAGGAATAGCCCTTATCTAAGACATATTTGTCTTATGGCAAAAGGGGAGAACAGGAAATAGCCCAAACAGATTTACTCAATCACATTGATGCTTACACCTACTTCAGTGGCCAGACTAATCATGTGACCAAGGGCAACATCAATGTGGTGACATTTATTTCTCAAAAGATAACAGATAAGCCACAGGATTCAGAATGATCATATGTGGTTATATTATAGGAAACTAAAGGCATGATAATAAAATCAACCATAGTGTGGTAATTTAAATATGATAGTGTAAATATGTGGCACCAAAAAATCAGGTGTTTTATTAAAGTTGAGTTTACAACTTCAGCCCCCATCTGGCAGATTCCTGCTGGAGGGGGTGTCTTTGGGGGCAGATCTTGAGTCCAGCCCTAATGGTATCTCTGGGAGTGGACAGGATTCTAGCCCAAAGGTGTGTGAAGAGCAGTTTGAGCTCTGGCAGGTTCATGCTTTCTGCTTGTTGGTGTTTGCTTGCTGCAGTTGTTTCTCTATGCTTGGATGCATGGAAGTAAGCAACTTCTTCTGCCCTTGATAGAGTTTACCCTGGAATTGTAAGCTGAAATAAACCCCTTCCTCCCATACACTGTTTTTTTTTTTTTTTTTTTTTATGTACATCCCAGCAAGGAGGAGCTGACCAACAGTTAACATGGGGAATGATCATGAGAAATCACTGGCAGAATATTACTGAGCTTTTACAAACCTAGCATGCCTTTGTCCCCAGCCCTTATAGCAAACAAAGATCGTCAACCACAGAAATGCTCCTCATGATCTTTTCTAAGGCATGTTCACAGCAAGGGTACCTACCATTTCTTGATGTTTATCTAAATAACGTAGATTATCTGGAATCTCTTACACTCATAAATGGGAATTATAGTATAGACTTTTTTCTGACTTTTCTTTCTTTGTTTATCATTTTATTATTTGTATAGTTTCAGACTGTTTATGCTTATGTTTATGTGTGGAAATATAGGAGTTGAAGTTTGTGATCATACTGGCATATTTGTGATGACTACATCATATATTTTTGCACTTTCTTTGCCCTTTCCCTCACATCTACTAGTTCTTTTGTGGCTAAAATAATATCCAACTGCTGAACATGAACTCAAGTCTCAGATAAATGCATGGTAAAGGTTAAAGAAAGAGCATAGTCTGTATGAACCTAGCTATTAAATCAGAGTCATAAGTAGTCTTATATGTCACAGAATCCAAATGAAGGCTCTTTCAGGGAACATTTTTTTGTATATACATAGAGGCTGGGGGTAGTTTAATGTGGACTTCTACAACCAATGAATGTGGTCAGACAAATCATCAGATTAACTGATGTCATAGCAATAGATAAAAACAAATGCTTCTGTGTAGAATATATAAGACATTAGAGATTTCCTAACTGTATTTTTACCTTATATCTTCTCAGTAACATCTTGCAGGTAGAACTAACATCACTGAGACTAGTATGTTCATCTTCAGGCTTTTAATTTTAAACACCTATTGTTTAAATTTTAGCTGCAAATTTAGCTTTACTATTAAATTATAAAGTAAATATAAACACACCCTAAAACTCCAATAAAATACTACTGCCCCTTATTTTCAATTTAGTATAAATAATGGTTATAACTTATTTTATTAAATATTACTCAAAATTAAATTTCAGTGAGAGCTCAGCAATACATAATGTCTTAGGATCTATCCAGCTATTTTATTTTAGGCACTAAAAATAAAGACTTTAGCTTTTTATTTTGTTTTATTTTATTCATTGCCACTGCCCTTTGCTCCTACAGAGCTTAAAAGCAAGCATCTGAAGGCATTTTTAGCCAAGCCTGATTTAATGATCTTCACTGCGAGTAGCTTCTGACTGGGTATTTCTTAGGAAAGCACCAGGTCAAATTATACTCCCTGACCATAACACTGGTCTTCCCCACTAGCTAATGTCAGATTAATCAAACTGGACTTATACCAAAATCTTTGGTTTGTAGTTGTTTCTTCAGAAAAGTTAGTTTCTGTAATTTAGTTTTGCCTTATATACAAGCAGTAAAATCACATCCCTTTTGTGTTAAAGTAAGCTAAAAACATGTGTTTGCCTCTAAATAATTATTTTCCTGAAATGGCAAATGAAAAATTATTCAAAGACTGTTGATATAGATAGAAGCATGTGCTATGCTGTAGTGAGAAATAATGATGGTGATAATGATGATAGTCATCATTATAAGAGCAATTAATAATGACTTATGCCAATATGCCAACCTGAAGGAATGTCAGATACATGGTCTCTCCTTTCCTTCAGCATCCTCACAGGCTACTGAGAACATTAAAACTATGTGAGAGATATGGCAAATGCTATGTTAAACACATTCTCTGTGGGTTGGAAAACTACACAGATGGAGGCTTCAAAGCTCATGCACTTGAACATGACCAAGGAAATGTTTGTGTTGTTCTCAAAATTATGAGAAAAAGTTCAAAAGTATATATAAAAAAATGCCTTACAAAATGAAACAATACCATGACTCTTTTCATTCTGGAATTGTCAAGTGGAAGAATTTCTTTCAAGATGGAATGCACAAAAAGAGGACCTTTGAGTTTTAAGGCAAAAAAAAAAAGTGTTTCTTCTATACTCACAGACTTTTAATCAATCTGCATATACAGACAAATCTTTCCAAGTCATGGTTATTACATTTTTCCTAAGTTGACATTATTGTCCTACTGATAATAAATTTGTTGATTAAAACTTAGTGTTCATACATATAGTATGACTATTCACATCCACTATCCATTAAAATAAGGTTGAGTGGGCTGGAGAGATGGATTAACAGTTAAGGTGCTTGTCTACAAAACCTAAGGACTCACATTCAACTTTCCAGGTCCCACATAAGCCAGACACACAGTGATGCAAGCACACAAAGTCACATATGCACACAAGGTGGTGCATGCATCTGGAGTTTGCAGTGACTAAAGGCCCTGGTGCACCAATTCTCTCTCTCTCTCTCTCTCTCTCTCTCTCTCTCTCTTGCATTAAAAAAAGGCAGTCTGCTAGGCTTCCTTCAAAAAAATTGTGCATATATATATATATATATATATATATATATATATATATATATATATTGTTGAGTTATAGGGTTTCTAAAAGATTTAGGCACACAGTAAGAACCACTAACTTTATATAATAGATTTTTAAAGTTACTTATATGTACCATTTGGTTTCTTTGCCAATTCTTTGTTCTTAAGAAGAGAAATAAGCAACAGTATTCAGTAAAAGGTTTGATGGTAAATATTTTAGGATTTGAGGTTCAAGAGATAAGCCTAAGGTGTTACACAGGAACATAGACAATTACTAAAACTTGTTTTAAAAAAGCCTTTTAAGTTTACATTTCTTACAAAATGAAATGGTAGACTGGTTTTGGTTCAACCCCAACAGTATATCTGTGGATTACTACAATCAAATGTATAACACATTTTAGACCTTGATACAATGTTCTTATGTAAATCACTTTAAAAATGTTAACAATGACTTTAAATAATGCACCAATGACAATAGTTTTAGAAACTATTTTGTTTTTCATCTTCAGCAGAAAATGTGTTTTAAATCACATCCTTAAACATTCAATCCATTGTTGAAATGGTAAAATAATTACTACTATGGATAATATATCTATATTATTATGCTTTTTTTAATGTTACTTAAAACAACACTTTCTTTGGCATTAGGCACAGAGCATATTTGAAATTGAGCAATGATGACCTGAAAGGGTTTGCTGTATTCAACTATGAGGAAAAAGAAAACATCAGTGAACTGCTTCAACCCTGTTGGGTCTCTGTGACATCAGCAAAAACCTAGACACATGTTAAAAATTCTAAAAGTTCTGTGTCTCCACACAACAGCATCTTTAAAAATTTTTTGTTTTTATTTATTTATTTATTTGACAGAGTAACAGGGAGAGAGAGAGAGAGAGAGAATGGGCATGTCAGGGCCTCCAGCCACTGCAAACGAATTCTAGATGTGTGTGCCCCCTTGTGATTCTGGCTAATGTGGGTCCTGGGGAAATCAAACCTGTGTCCTTTGGGTTTGCAGGAAAATGCCTTAACAACTAAGCCATCTTCAGCCTCATAACAGTGTCTTAAAAAAAGACAGTATTTGAAAATTCAGAATTTGAGTGATAACTAAGTCTATGTATGCTAAATAAAAAGTAAAATAAATAAAGAAAAAAAGGAGCTAACTGTGTACATTGTAGGGCAGATAGACCTTTGTTTTATAGAGAGAAGGCTACAAACATTTTCTTTTTTTTTTCTTTTTCTTTTTCTTTTTTTTTTTGGTTTTCCCAGGTAGGGTCTCACACTAGCTCAGGCTGACCTGGAATTCACTATGTAGTCTCAGTGTGGCCTCAAACTCATGGCAATCCTCCTTCCTCTGCCTCCCAAGTGCTGGGATTAAAGGCATGAGCCACCATGCCTGGCTCATTTTATTTTCTTTCATGCACATGGTGTGTGTGTGTGTGTGTAAATCATCCAAGTACTTCAGTAGCAAATATCCAAATTAAAGTAGAAGGATTTAGGGATGCAACTTTTTCATAAACCTACTGAGATTCTTTCTTTTTCCTTTTATGCAAATGATCTCCATTCTTACTACTCTCTGTCTGCTGGTGAGGCTGTCATTGTTATGGAGATTATCATTCCCCTCCCTGTCTTTCCATCAGTGTAGGGGAAGCTAATTCAGTGCATTAATGTAAGATTATCATCAGGTTCAGCACTTATCTGACAAAATTTATAGTAATGAGTCAAGAACACATTAGTATGCCAGAGCTCCCTAATCATGGGTTTTTATGCCATCCTCATTAGCTGCTGACAGCTGTCAAAAGATGCTCTTGTTACTGTTTTATTTACTTCTGACACTTGCAGATCACTTATAGTTTTATTTATTTTTTTTCTTTGTCAAGTCAGAAATACCACTCAATTTAGTACTCAATTGGTCTGGAAGCTGAAATGGCATTCTAGAAACAGGTTATGTATGTCAAGATCGAATCACTAAACTAGTTATTGTGATGTTAATGATTACTGAATGCCACAAATTATTGGTGCCTATTTATAATGGAGATAGAAAAGGCCCAGCAGATGAGACACATCTGAGTAGGAGTCCAACCTTCCTTCTAACCCCTGTGCCTAGCTGAGAGATAGAGAAATTCTTCTGCCATACTTTCAAGTGACCAGAGTGCCATATTCTCCCAAGCATGCTTTCTCCATCTAAGTGAAGCCCTTTTTCTTAGAAGGGGAACACTTCTACTTCAGCCCTGATATTTCTCCTTATGTATTGGATGAAAACACTAGGAAATACAACTCTCAGAAGATACTTAAAATATGCAAGGTGATGTAACGGGGTTTGGTAGGTTCAAGAAAGGTAAACTCTAGAGACCAAACAAGAGGATTTTCCAACCTCATCAGCTTCCTTGAAAAGTCAAGAAATCTGAAGGAAAGAGATCTGAGATCAACTAAGGAGCTACTGAAAGGCATACAGGTGGGACTGTATGAGCAACTCCAGACTTTCTGCACTCTCCCATCCCAACCATGAGAACCACAAACCTCCAGCATTCAGCCCCGGTGGCAGGACATCCAGCACAGCTGATCAGAACTCTAGTTCCACAGCACAACACAGAGAGATCAAGGTGGGCACTCAGCATTGGAAGAGCTAATCTTTCTTTTCAAGTTAGGGCAGGTTATGGGTTACATATTCTTGGTTGGCTTTATCATTTTATTTTGGTGTTGTTGTTGTTTTCAAGGTAGGGTTTCACTGTAGCCCAGGCTGACCTGGAATTCCCTATGGAGTCTCAGGGTGGCATCAAACTCACAGCAATCCTCCTACTTCTGCCTCCCAAGTGCTGGGATTAAAGGCATGTACCATCACGCCCGGCTGGCTTTACCATTTTTAAATAAGCTGTATTTGGTTCCTGACTATTGTTGCCTTTGATGCTTTCAGATTTATAGGGCCTTTGTTGTTTGCTTCTGTCATTATTGGGGGCAGGGTCTGATTCAGATCCATGGTGACCTGGAAACCAATTTTGAATGGAGATCTTTACCTCCCAGCTGACAAAATTAAGCATCTATAGCAATACACACCCTTAGGGACTTGGGCTTTATAAGACTGTTTGTTTTAATCACCTCAATTGCATACTCTGTGCTTGTTTTTATTGAATGTGTATATTGCTAAGTTGAAGTTTAGAAATTGCCAGTAAATTGATCCACCCAGTCAAGTACAATACTTGCTTTGCAAGCAGACTCAACACCTAGGATTATTCTCTGCCTGGGTTGGGGTGCAAGAGCTATACCTGTCACCTTAACTCATATTCTGAAAGTATGTAAAGGTGGACTGCCACATCTAAGAACACTGCAGATAAGTAGAAAACCCAAGCATCAAATCAATTCAGGATGCAAAAGTCACTACATTATGATACAAGAAACACAAAGAGTCAAGATAATATAATCCCACCAAAAATTATAAATCCATCAGAAATGGTCAAGAATGAGACTGTTTTAGATGAAATGCCTCACAAAGATTTTTTTTTTAAAAAAACAATTGTATCTATACTCAAAGAAATCAAAGAAGAAATGAAAGGACTCAAAGAAGAAAACAAATGAATTAAATAAGAAAACAATTTCCTGAAAGAGAACACAGGGAAAATAGCTTAATAAAATAAGGAGATCATTATAAGACATGAGTGAGGAAATAGAAATACTGAAGAAAAACCAGGCTGAAATTCTAGCTCTGAATAACACAGTCAGTCAAATAAAAAATAAAATTAAAAATTAAAAAAATCTGTGGAAAGTCTCACCAGTAGAATGGATGAAGGAGAAAACAGAATATATAAACTAGAAGACCAGGTGGCAGACCTAATACAGTCCAACAAAGAGAAAGACAAACTAATAGGAAGGTATGAATGGGAATTTCAAGATATATGGGACACTAGGTAAAGATCAAACATAAGAATTCAGGGTATAGGAGAAGGAGAAGAATTTCAATCCAGAGGATTAGTAGGCATTTTCAACAAAATCATAGAAGAAAAATTTTCCCAAATTGGGAAAGAAATGCCAATGCAGGTACAAGAAGCTCTTAGAAACCAAATAGACAAAACCTGGAAAGAACCTCTCCTCGCCATGTTATAATAAAACTACTAAACACGCAAACCAAAGATAATATATTGAAAGCAGTTAGAAAAAGCAAGTCACATACAATGTCAAGCCCATCATAATAGCAGCAGATTACTCAACAAAACCTTTAAAGCCCAGAAGGGCTTGGAATGAGGTATTCCAAGTTCTGAAAGATAACAACTGTCAACCAAGATTATTTTATTCCTCAAAGCTATCTATCCAAATTGAATCCACAACAAAAACAGGCTAAAGGAATTAAAGACAACTAAACCAGCTCTACAGAAAATACTTGAAGTAATCCTTCATGCTGAGGAGAAAGCAAAACACACACAAAGGAAATAGGAAAAAATAAACCATACTCAAATAACAATTTAAAAAAGCAAGTAAAGGGAAAACAGGGAACACTACAAAATAAGAAGAATGGTGACAATACATACCTTTCAATAATAACTCTTTATATCAATGATCTCAGTGCCCCAACCAAAAGACACAGGATTGCAGACTGGATTAAAAGGAAGGATCCGGGGCTGGAGAGATGGCTTAGCAGTTAAGCGCTTGCCTGTGAAGCCTAAGGACCCCGGTTCAAGGCTCGACTCCCCAGGACCCACATTAGCCAGATGCACAAGGGGGCGCATGCGTCTGGAGTTCATTTGCAGTGGCTGGAGGCCCTGGCGCACCCATTCTCTCTCCCTCTCTCTATCTGCCTCTGTCACTCTCAAATAAATAAATAAAAATAACAAAAAAAAAAAGAAAAGAAAAGAAGACCTAAAATATTAAAAAAAAAAAAAAAAAAAGGAAGGATCCTTCCATTTGTTGCCTCTAGGAAACTCATCTCTCAATAAAAGATAGATACTGTCAGGGTGAAAGGATGGAAAATGGTATAGTAAGCAAATGGACCTAGGAAACAGGTAGGGATTGCTATCCTAATATCTTACAGGATAGACTTCAAACCAACATAAGGGAGGAAAGATAAAGAAGGTCACTTTATACTGATTAAAGGAAGACTCCAACAGGAGGACATTACAATCCTAATATATGTACCTAACATGGGGTCTCCCAATTTCATCAAACAAACACTATTAGAATTAAGGTCACAGATAACACCAAGCACAATTGTAGTCGGTGAGTTCAATACCCCACACTCATCAATTTTCAGGTCATCCTGGCAAGAAATAAACAGAGACATCTGGATTAAATGATGTCATGGAACAAATGGAACTAACAGATATCTAGAGAACATTCCATCCAAATGCTACAGAATATACATTTTTCTCAGCAGCACATGGAACATACTTTAAAATAGACTATATATTAGGACACAAAGCAAAGCTCAATAAATACAGAAAAATTGAAATAATCCCTTATAATCTAACTGACCACAATGGGATTAAACTGCAATTCAGCAAAAAGAAATACTACAGAGCATACAAAATTTCATAGAGACTAAACTGTACACTCTCGAATAGTTCATTGAAGAATTCAAAAAGGAAATCAATAAATTCATAGAATTAAATAATGTTGAGAATAAGACATACAAAAACCTTTGGGACACAATGAGGGTAGTCCTAAGAGGGAAATTTATAGCTCTAAGTGCCTATATTAACAATTTAGAGAGTTCACAAATAAAAAACTTAATTCTATGCCTTAAGGCCTTGGAAAAATAAGAAAACCCAGAAGTCAGATGAGAAGAGATAATAAAGATTAGGGCAGAAATTAATGAAATAGAAACAAAAGAAAAATCCAGGGAATCATAGAAACAAACAGTTGGATCTTTGAAAGGTTAAATACATTTGATAAACCATTAGCAAATTTGACCAGAAGAGAGAGAGAAGAAAGAAAAATTAATAAAATTAGAGATGAAAAAGCCACCATTACAACAGTTACCAAAGAAATTCAGAAAATCATGAGGACATACTTTAAATATATATATGCCTCTAAGTTTGAAAATCTGAAAGAAATGGATGATTTCCTTGATTTACATCACCTACCAAAATTAAATCAAAATAAGATAAACCATTTAAACAGATCTATAACAATTAAAAAGATCTAAGCAGTTATAAAAAGTCTCCCAACTAAAAAAATCCAGGCCCAGATGGATTCACTGGTGAATTTTATCAGACCTTCATGGAAGAACTAACACCACTGCTTCTCAAACTTTTACAAAAAATAGAAAAAGAAGGAATTCCTTCTATGAACCAGCAAACTAGATAAAGACAGAGCAAAAAAAGAAAATTACACACCAATCTCCCTTATGGACATAGATGTAAAAATTCTGAACAAAATATTGGCAAACAGAATATAAGAATGTATCAGAAAGATTATTACCCCAATCAAGTTGGCTTTATCCCAGGAATGCAGGGATGGTTCAACAAATGCAAATCAATAAATTTAATACACTATATAAATGCCCTGAAAGACAAAAATTGCATGATCATCTCAATAGATACAGAAAAGGCATCCTTTCATGGAAAAAAAAAAGTGTTACAGACACTGGAAATAGAAGAAACATATCTCAAAATAATAAAACATATTTATGACAAACCTACAACCAACATAATACTAAATGGGAAAAAACTTGAAGCTTTTCCACTAAATTCAGGCACAAGACAAGGGTGCCCACTGTCCTCACTTTTATTTAATATAGTACTGTAACTCTTAACTATAGCAATAAGGCAAGAGACATTCATAAAAGATACAAATTGGAAAGCAGGGATCATATTATCATTATTTGCAGATAATATGATTTTGTACATAAAGGACCCTAAAGACTCTATCAGCAAACTATTAGAGCTGATAAACACTTTAAGGAACATATCAGGATACAATTAAACACAGAGAAATCTGTAGCTTTCCTATATACTAACAACAAACATGTGGAGGATGAAATCAGGGAAACTCTCCTATACACAATTGCCCCCAAAAATAAAGTACCTAGGAATAAACCTAACCAAGGAAGTTAAGGATCTCTACAATGACAACTTTAAAACATACAAGCAAGAAATTGCAGAAGACACTAGGAAAAGGAAAGACATGCATGTTCTTGGATTGGAAAAATCAATATTGTGAAAATGTCTATCTTACCGAAAGGAATCTACATGTTTTATGCAATGCCCATCAAAATTCCAATGCATTCTTTACAGAAACAAGTGGCCCAAAATGTGACATCACTGCCCTCTCCCGGGCAACCACCGGTAGTGCAGGATTGGACCTCTGTTCCACCTCCCAATCAATATCAACACTGGAGTTGGGAACGCAAATCATCTCTACGGGAGTCTTTGGCCCCCTACCTCAGGACACTTTTGGCCTTATCTTGGGACGTGCCAGTTCAACCATTCAGGGCCTCGCCATTTCTCCAGGAGTCATTGATAATGACTATACTGGGGAAATTAAACTCATGGCTATTGCCCTTCAGGGGCCTATTACCATTCTTCCTGGCCAACGGATTGCTCAGTTAATACTATTGCCCCTCAATGATAAGGCGCCTTGCCAGAAACAAAAGAGAGGCCCCCATGGGTTTGGGTCATCAGATATTTACTGGGCACAAGAGGTCACTCAAACAAGACCCCCTTCTTAAATTAAAGTTAAAAGGAAAAAAACTTTGAAGGTCTTATAGACACTGGTGCAGATGCCACAATTATTTCCAGTAAAGACTGGCCTGCATCTTGGCCTCTCGCCACTTCCATGACCCATCTCAAAGGAATTGGACAGGCCTCTAACCCCTTACAAAGTTCTGAAGTTATTCAATGGGAGGATGAGGAGGGCAATCAAGGCACCATTCAACCTTATGTAGTCACAGGCCTGCCCATTAATCTCTGAGGCTGAGACATCCTCTCTCAAATGAAACTCATTATGTGCAGCCCTAATGAGTTAGTAGCTCACCAAATGCTTAATCAAGGCTTCTGCCCAGGACAAGGATTGGGCAGACATTCTCAGGGAACAAAGGAGCCAATCCTAGTTACTATAAAGACTGATCGTGCTCAAAGAGGCTACGAAAATTTATCCTAATGACCGTTGGCATACCTGTACCCCATGCAGATAAGATATCCTGGAAAACAACAAAATCTGTGTGGGTTGATCAATGGCCCATAACTTCTGAAAAATTAGCTGCAGCTATGATGTTAGTGCAGGAACAACTTGCTGCAGGCCATATTGAACCTACCACATATCCTTGGAATACTCCTATCTTTGTTACAAAGAAAAAGTCTGGAAAATGGAGGTTGCTCCAAGACCTTAGAGAAATTAATAAGGCCATGGTACCTATAGGAGTCCTACAACCAGGCCTCCCCACTCCAGTGGCAATTTCTGCAGGATATTGTAAAACCATTATTGACCTAAAGGATTGCTTTTTTACAACTCCCTTGCACCCTGAGGATCGTCAGCATTTTGCATTTAGTTTACCTGTGGTAAATTTTAGAGGCCCTATGCCGAGATTCCAATGGAAAGTCTTGCCTCAAGGGATGGCCAACAGCCCTATGCTGTGTCAAAAATTTGTGGCCCAAGTTATAGATCCATTTAGACACAAATGGCCTTTCTTGTATATCATTCATTATATGGATGACATTCTCTTGGCCGGACCTGATTCCACTGAACTCCTTACTTGCTCTCAAGAGCTTTCTAGGGCCCTTACCAGAGCTGATCTTCAGATAGCTCCTGATAAAATTCAACTAAAACCTCCTTACTTATTATTAGGCTTTGAATTTTTTTCATAACAAAATTCTTTCACAAAAGATTCAACTTAGAACTGATCATCTAAAAACTTTAAATGATTTTCAAAAACTCATAGGAGATATCAATTGGCTCAGGCCTTATCTCAAGCTAACTGCTGGAGAGCTTAAACCCTTGTTTGACATCCTCAAAGGAGATCCAGACCCTGCCTCCGGCTGCTCATTAACGGCCCCTGCCCTAGAGGCTCTGAAGATAGTGGAGGCCGCAATTCTGAGCCAAAGGGTCACTTTCATCTCTTATGAGGAGGCTCTTCTCCTGGTCATCTGTGCCACTGACTTTACACCCACTGGGGTGTTCTGGCAGGAGGGGCCCCTCTTCTGGGTCCATTTACCCACTTCACCACCCAAAGTCCTTACCCCTTAAACCTCATGGGTGGCAGAATTACTAAAAATTGGACGTGACCAAAGCAGAAAAATATTTGGTAAAGACCCTGATAAAATCGTTCTACCCTATTCCACTACCCAAATCCAGTGGCTAATACAAAATGACGACGACTGGGCAATATCTTGCACCTCTTTTCAGGGATCCCTTGATAATCATTACCCTGCTAAGAAGCTTCTTCAATTTCTGAGAATTCAACCATTTGTTTTTCCTACATTGACCTCTCCCTGACCCCTTCCCCATGTCCCCCTAGTTTTTATTGATGGCTGCTCTAATGGAGTGGCAGCCTTCACTGTAGACAATCAAACCACTTCCCTACAATCCCCATTCCACTCTGCTCAACTGGTAGAGCTTTTTGCTGTTTTACAGGTTTTTCAACAACTTCCAAATACTTCCTTTAATCTGTATACTGATAGTGCTTATATTGCTCAATCCATCCCCCTTTTAGAAACTGTGCCATACATAAAACCCACTACAAACGCCACCCCTCTCTTTTCCTCCATTCAGCAATGCATACATTCTAGGCAACACCCCTTTTATATAGGCCATATTAGTGCTCATTCTGGACTCCCTGGGCCTCTAGTCACAGGCAATGCCATGACTGACAAAGCCACCCAATTTGCTTTCCTTGTTGAACTCGATCCTGTGGCCCAGGCCAAAGCAGCTCACTCTGTACATCACCTTAACGCTCAAACCTTGCGTCTTCTTTTTAAAATCACTAGGGAACAAGCCCGCCAGACAGTTAAACAATGCACAAACTGTGTCACACTCCTACCCATCCCCCACTTGGGCATAAACCTTAGGGGTCTGATTCCCAATGAGATCTGGCAAATGGATGTAACACACGTTCCCTCATTTGGTAATCTTAAGTACCTCCATGTTACTGTGGATACCTCTAGTGGATTCATCTTTGCCAGCCTCCATGCTGGAGAAGCTTCAAAAAATGTCATTGCGGGCTGGAGAGATGGCTTAGCGGCTAAGCGCTTGCCTGTGAAGCCTGAGGACCCCGGTTCGAGGCTCAATTCCCCAGGACCCACGTTAGCCAGATGCACAAGGGGGCGCACGCATCTGGAGTTCATTTGCAGAGGCTGGAAGCTCTGGCGCGCCCAATCTCTCTCTCTCTCTCTCTCTCTCTCTCTCTCTCTCTCTCTCTCTGCCTCCTTCTCTCTGTTGTTCTTAAATAAATAAATAAACAAAACATTAAAAAAAATTATATAAAAAAATGTCATTGCTCATATACTCAATTGCCTTGGTGTCATGGGAAAGCCCCAAATTATTAAAACTGATAATGGTCCTGGATATGCTGGAAAAAAATTCCAAAATTTCTGTCATCAAGTACAAATTAAACATATTACAGACATACCATACAATCCCCAGGGGCAAGGAATTGTTGAGCGAGCCCATCAACCTATTAAACATACCCTCCAAAAATTAAAAATGGGGGTTTTATATCCCATAAAAGGCTTTCCAAGAAATATCCTTCATCATGCCTTGTTTGTCCTAAACTTTTTAACCCTTGATACTCAGGGAAATTCAGCTGCTGATCGCTTTTGGCACACAAATACAAAAAATACCTTTGCCAAAGCCATGTGGAAAGATTCTTTAACCTTGAAATGGAATGGCCCAGACCCAGTACTCATTTGGGGCTGAGGATTAGTATGCTTGTTTGACACCAAAGAAAATGCTGCGAGATGGTTGCCAGAGAGACTTGTAAAACAAGCTGATGATCCTCCAATGACATCTCACATATCCAGGGAAGAAACACTTCCCTGAGAAAATCTCCTTTTTTCCCTGACAGGGCAAAGCTGGAAGGACCTCAAGACGACTCTGCCCTGGAGGACACAGCTAACCTACTGGAGAGGCTGACTCCCATTCACACTGTGTTTGGCATCGTTGAACCATCCCTGGAGGATACAGGCTCGTCTGGCCATCAAGGGCACATAGATCTCTATTGGGCCCTCTGTGTCTGTGCTGTGCTCATGTGTCTATGCTTTGCGCTCGCTTTAATCCTGCAAATGCTTCTTCCTAGACATATATAACACAATGACAACCTTCACGTGGTGCCTGCTGCTACTGCTACATCTCCTAGCTGCTTGGCCCTCCCCATCTCCATTTGCCTGGTGATTTTATCTCATGGAAAACTGGACCTCTTATGATCAGACACGACATTATGGACAGGTTTTGGCTACTGCCGACTGTCTGCCCACAGGCTGTGCCAAGCCTATTTTATTAAATTTTGCAGACTTTGAAAACCACCCAAATAAGATCGCTCCCATCCTATGCTTCCTCTACAATCAAAAACACAATAAATGCGAAACCACTTGGGTTGAGAAAAGCGTTGGGTGCCCTTGGCACTGGTGTACCATTTGGAGTGCCTCCTTCCCCGCCAAGGGTCAAACCCTGGGCTCCGGATGGTCTGGCCATAAATTCTGGTGCACTAACAGTGGGTATTCCCTCATCATCTGGGATCCCTGGGACTCATGTTGGACCTCCATGGTCCAAGGGGCCATGTATATGACCAGAGATACAACGTGGCCCTCTAGCATGATCTATATTTGGCATAGCCTTGTCCAAGTTCAGTCCATGGTACACTCTCACATACTACAAGCTGAAAAAGAACTCTCCTCGTGGTTATCCTCTGCCTCCCACCCCTTTTTCTGGCTAACCTTGTTCAGACAAGGCTTAACGGTTGCTAAAATAACAACAATTGGTAACCTCTCTGCTTGTTTTCTGTGCGCCGCCCTCGGGCTCCCCCTTCTTATGGCTGTTCCTTATTCTGCCCTCCTTAATCTTTCCTCTACCCCAGGGCATACCATTAACCACATCCCAGAAGTTCCATTATTTTCTGACTTTCTTCATGACAAATTCCCCTTTTGCTATGGAGGCAATTCTCCCCTCTGCAATAAGACTCTCTCCCTTAACTCCTCCACACTCTATGCCCCTCCAGGGTTCTGTTTTTGGTATAATGGAACCCTCTACAAAAATATCTCCAGATCCCCCTCTAACCAACTTTGCCTTCCAGTAACCTTAGTGCCACAATTGACGCTTCGGACTCCTGCCGAACTTTTTGAGCCAACTTTCCATACTGCCTATCTTCAAAAGAGGGCTGTCTTCCTCCCCTTTGTGGCAGGCGTCTCCTGGCAGCCTCCACAGTGGCTGCCGGCCTTGCCAGAGGAGCCCTAGGCTACTCCCTGGTCTCTACAGCACAATTATCCCAACAATTCCAATTAGCCATAGAAGCTTCTGTTGATTCCCTCTCCTCCTTACAAAGACAGGTAACATCAATCGCCCAAGTAGCCTTACAAAATCGGCGAGCACTAGATCTGCTCACCACAGAAAAGGGAGGCACTTGCCTCTTTTGGGGAGAAGAATGTTGCTATTACATTAATGAGTCAGGTCTAGTAGAAACCCAAGTAAAAAAAAAAAAATTACATAAGGTCAGCCTAGATCTCCAAAAATTAAAATTTTCATCAGCTGCCGATGATTGGTGGAAGTCCTCCATGTTCACCCTCCTCATGCCCCTAGTCGGACCCCTAATTAGCCTCATTCTCATATTCACACCGGGACCACTTTTAATCAGCAAGCTCGTGTGCTTCATCAGACAACAGGTCAACTCCCTTACATCCTGGGCGATCCAAATCCACTATCATCGACTGGACCTGATTGATCAGGGCTTCGATGTGCCAGGTGACTCCCCTCCTTTAGGAGCTGCATAGGATTCAGACCTATGCATATCGGCTCACAATAAAGTGAGTACGATATGGGCACCAACATGGGTGCGAGGCAAAGCACCACAAGGGAAGGTCCCTTTCTGACTGCTTCTGAATTCCCTGAGAGAAAAACCTGACTTGCATGGAGGTTGGTACCACACCTATTATGATCACATAGGCCCTGCCTCCCCTCCCCCAAAGTTACCAAGGGCCAAGATTGTGGGACTAAAAAATGACATCTCACGGGAGGAGTCAAGTCAATATTCCCCCAGTTGGTTAAAGCCCATCGCTGAATAGTGGGCCTCCCCTTCTTTTGTATAAAAGAAGGGAGGAGATGTCAGGAGCCATAAAGCAAAAGTCTCTCCATTTTTCCTGGGCCTGTTCTTAAGTTGACTCACTTATCAGAAGGCTGGTCCATCCAGCTTCCAGTTAGGAATGTTGGTCTGCAGACTGTTCATAGAATCTTATCTTCTGCAAAAGGCCAGTTTATGATCAGGCTGTCAAGCCGTTAAGGCAAGATTAGATAAACACCTGATACATCTCCTCTAGGTTCCCTAAGGTTAGATAAACACCTGGTTACATGTCCTCTTAGTTCCCTAACAATCCAGGCCCTAAATCACATCAGGCAGCTTACTCCCCCCTTTCTTCCCCTATATAACCACTGTGTAAAAAATAAAATTAGAGACATTGATCAGACTCTACACGTGGTCTCCTTCTTTGTGTCTGTCTTGTCTCTCATCCAGGTTAATTTCCCCTTGGGTCCTTGTTCAACTCCCCGCTGGCTGGGGCAAGGGATCCTAGCTACATATGTATAGACTTTTGTGTGAGCTAGAACCAAAAATCGTTAGCAGAGGCCTGTAAGCTAGAAAAGAGACTATAAGGGAGTTAGGAGAGGGAAGGACTTAAAGGGATGGTATTGTATATATGTAATTAGAAGAACAGATTACAGGGAGGGGAAAGGCCTACGTGAGGCCAGGGGAAGAGATTGTGTGAAAGAATAAGAATATGAAAACCTACTTTTTTGAATAATGACACATCCAGAAGCCATAGATTTTTACTAGAAGATTTTCAGTGCCAGGGATGGGATACCTTCCAGTGAGTTGTTGGCCAGGGAGTTCCCTATCACCTCCAAAACATTATAGGCTACTGCGAAGGCCCTTGGTTTCCCTTGAGGAATAGATGATAAGACCCTATTTCTGAAGAGTTCAAATGCCTGACTGGCAAAGTCACTGAGAAATTAAGCTGATACTGAGCAGAAAACTTTTTCCATGTAGACCAGTCAACTGAAAGATGGAAAAAGCAGCACTATACAGCCCTATGGGAGACAGAAGTCATCAGTAGTGAAAACAGTGGACACTGGAAGCTTCAAGTTTTGCCAGACAGGCCAGAGGACCAAAACAAGTGCAGTAGTGGCATGTCTCCTCTGGGGGAAACCAACTGCTCTCTAATTGGACTGAGGCCCACTCTATGGAAGGGAATACATGCCTGGTCCTGAAAACCTAATCAAAAGCCTATGGAAGGGGAGGTCATGAGCGTTAGGGGTATAAAGCCTGCTCTTTTCTGGATATGTGCATGTATTATTCTCACCAAATTGCTCTGAAAGCACTACACATAATGTTCATAGTCATATATCAATGCTACTCTCACTTCTGGTTAGAGAAGCTTCTCCTTTCAGATGTCAATGATCACTGGGATGACCCAAAAGGCCACATAGTGCTGAGAAGAAGGGACATAGGAGTGTCCAGCACTGAAACATCTCTATCACACCTTCTAAGGCCAGGGGTGCATTGCAGAAGAGGTGGCAGAAAGAATGTAAGAGCCAAAGAGGGTACCACTCCTTAAACTGCAACTGTCCAGACTAAAAGTGGCCTCTATATCCATGAATTCACAGTGCTTAGCAATACCTACAAAAGACCCTCATAATAGGAGAGAAAGATGATGACATCAAATTAAAAAAGAGACTAATGGAGAGATGGAGGATTATATGATGGAGAGCAGTGTTGTGAAGGGGAAAGTGGGGGAGGGGAGGGAAATGTCATGGTTTATTGTATGTAGTAGGTATAGAAGTCAATAATATATATGAAAGATAAACTCCAAACCCTGAGTTTGTGTTTGTTTTACCAAAGATATGAAATAAAACAAGAATGAGAAAGATAATTGTTAAATTATTTCATTTATTCAGAAGTCAGAAGGGGTGAGGGATTGTCCCTGGACCAGGGAATGGGTCATGGATGCACTAAGTGGCCTGAGATCCCATGTGGGAAGTGAGCATGGACCTGAAACATGAAAAGGGATTTAGTGAGGAAAGAGATAGAAAATGCAGAGAGCCCCTGTCATGTGGAGGGCAGGAAGGGATAGAAATCCCATATGGGAATAGGGTTGGAGGTCTCCTCTTGTTAGATGAGGGGGATGCTTACCAGGATAAGAGCCTGGAAGTTCAGGAGAGATGAACAACAACAACAAAAAGAGCTTTCCCACCAATATTGATCTATATATAATCTTATTTTGGTGGGCTTTACCCTCAGATGCCAGATGGTCTGCAAGAGGGCTGATTGGTCTGGGCTTAGGGGGCTGAATCAGAAAGAGATGTGATCTACTCACCAGAGTAGGATTTGAGAGCTGATTATATGAAATTTGGGATAGACTCTGAATTCTGGTTCTGCTAGACCAGACAGTAGGTTTGTGTGATATAAACAGCCACTTGTGTTCCAGATGATAAACAGAAAGCAATTTAAGATTTATCTTATGAACCTTTTTCTAAGTATCTACCTAATAATTATCTAAGTAGTTCCTTCTCAGTGAGACTATATTGGGGACATGGCATTTTGACCTTGTGGTTTATAGTGACCAGTATTATATAAAGTAATTGGTTCACAGTTGTGTAGGATCACAAAATCTGGTCAATATGAGTATTCATTTTGGGCAGTACTATAGTTTGTAGCACATGGGAGGGTTTCCTAATAGCCTTAAGACAAATTAAGGCTAGTCCCTGTGAGAGTGTTGATGTGGGAATACGCAGATTTCTCATAAGCAAGTTAAGTGAGCAGAGTAAGAAATGGGAAATGTCCTACTCCCCAGAAGCTTAGAAGATCAGGGCCAGGAAATGATAACCCTACCAGACCAAACTCTCAGGAATTTCAACAATTCATCTGACAATATGATCTAGGATGGAGGATGTCATTTTGATAATAGATCAAACACTCATGTTCATTCATAAACAGAGGATTCTAACCAGGTAATTGCATCTGGTGACTCAAAATTAAAAAGAAAATGATGGGGTCTGGAAGGAAATAGGAAAAAGAGACAAGAGTCACTACAAAAAAAAAAAAAAAAAAAAAAAAACTAATTGAAATTGGGTGGTCAGTTTGATAGGCAAGCCAATTAAAAAAAAAAAAAGAAATATACAACTCAGGAAATCAACAAAATTGCAATGATACCAATTAAATAAATGATAATACCAAAAAAGTTTAGATTCTACTTCTTTTTAGAGATATCTGAAGAAAGATAAAACAGTTCCTCCCTGAGTTTATCTGGGCCCTACTAAAAAACAAAGAGGGGGGGGGGATAATCTTACTTGAGGAGGACTACAAACTGAAAACATATCCATTCACCATTTCTTCCAATTCTTTAGAAAGACAAATGCCTTTTGTATTGAAAACTGCAACTACCAAGTTAACATACCAAGGATTTTGGCACTATGTATGTTTTCTCTTTTTCTTGCTTACTGTAATGTATATTATATTAATAAATTGTCATGTACTATTTTAACATGTTGAGAACTGGCTTGGAAAACAGAATAACTGCTCCCCTATTTCAGACCTGATGATGTTTATCTCATATGTCCTCCAAAACACTTGTCCTGGGGACAGGCTGGTCCCCTGGTTGTGTGACAAAAGAAAGGAGAACTACAAACAGCTCAAGAGTTAAAACCACTGTGCCTTCAAAAACAGGTAGAAGATAAATTATTCCTTTAGATTAACCAAAGTTACCTCTATGGTTTATCTCAGGATATAAAATGTTAAGAAATGCTTTTGATAACGGTTAACATAGTAAGAGTTTGATTTTCTGTACTTTCTCTCTTGCCTTTAATTAGTTACAAGAAATTTTAGGTAGCTGTCTTTTCTTTACAAGCTAAAATGTAACTCTCAAACTTGTGAGACAGAAGGAATGTGTAAAAGAGTCTTTTTAAAGTCCATTTGGCAACCAGGTCTGCCTAAAAACAACAGTCAAGAACTCAATAGTCTAACAATATGTGAATAGGTAATCCTAATTTGTAACATAATGTCATGAATGTAATTCAGACTTAACTCTTTTAAAGAAGTTTAAAATTTGCTTATGTTGCCATGTCTCATCATATCTATATTAAAATTAAATTCACTAATATTCATATGTTCATGATAAAATGTTCAATCAACATAGCCATATTTCCACTATGTCAAACTTTTAATAATTACTAAGAAAACTGAATCTTAACAAAATCAAGATTTATAAAAATTGTTTATTCAAAATGTTAAAACATTATCTGGTACATAAAAGCCAAAACACCAGAGTTCAAAAAAATTCCCCTGGGAATCCTGATTGGACATATGGAACAGAAAGTGGAAAAGGGAAAGAAGCAGAATGGAGACAGAGATTTTTCAGACATGCTGTCAGAGTGGCAGGAGTAGATTCCTGAGTCCATCAAATAGAGTTTAACACTGCCATCATATACCCCCCTCTGAAGAAGAAGCACTTGAACCTGCTGCCATGGTGATTTATCCCTATGCCTGTGGGCCCTTAGATGATCTAAAGAACCTCTTCAAGAAGTGGCTGTCAGGAGAAGCAGATGATTAAATTTCTCTTCTATTCCTGCTTTTCCTGCAGGAAATTCTTTTTGGGTAATATTTTTGGTAACAGACTCTGTTTTAGATGTGGGTTGGGCTAAAAGACACTGGGATGAAATCAGTGTACCCAGTTCTGCCCTTCCCTTGATCCTCTAGCCCTCCTCCTCATCTTATTAATTTTTTGTCCCTGCCTACTAAGGTGTTTCCTAAACTTCATCATAAAGTGCCTGGATGCCTTCAAGCTACAGATGGTGGTTGCCGCAGACCACCCAGTGGGGATGTCTCTGCAGGGGGACCAGGCTTGGATATTCAGGTAAGGAACGGATTCGACGTGACAGACAACACAGGTTGTAATTGCTGCTGCAAAGAACTTTACTTTCAGGTCTCAGTTATATACAGAAACAATCAGGAACTGCTCCATTTGGCAGGTTTTCAAAAAATGAAATCAGTACAATGACTCCTTATGACATATAGTCAGTATAAACTTGCTATACCCAGGAACTTCCTCTTTCTGTAGCTGCTGGAGGACCAGACATTTGTGGTTAATGACTAACATCTAAAGATTTCTAATATTAACATCTTACATTCACATTGGGGTCCCACATTTCATCCCAAACTCTTAGGTCTTTCAACATTCTTTCTTGACTTAAAGGGTTTCCAAATATATCATACAATCTTTTATTCCTAACAGCAAAGAATACATATACTTCCCATCTAAGTTCTTGTTGCTGTTTATCCGTCAAAGCACACCATGGGGGCCGGCTTCTCCTAATCATTTCCTATATACTCAATGAATAATATTTGATTCTCTTTCCTTTAAATGTTAGCCATCTGATTAGATTCTCATCATATTTTCCTGTCTAAGGAGTGGTGCATCAGTAGGATCAAAATTATAAGGCCCTCTATATTTAGGTGGTTCCCTCCATCTGCCATGAATCAGAAACTGCAGACCGCCAAACAATTCTGTTAGTGGAGGGTCATATGGAGTTAAAGTTACATTCTCAGCAAGAATAAAAATTAGCTATTCAAGTTTTTCAGATACAGCCGGCGTCGCGGTTAAGGCTGCTGGGGTCACTGAGGCTAGGGCTGTCTCCATAGGTGGAAGCTTCCGTTTTTGTACTCTTAGTTTCTGGAACATCTAAAGGTCCATCGAGATTATCTGCTGAGAGCATGATTTTATCAGTATAAAGTTGAGTGGGCTTAGTTCCTAGAATCAATAAGGCAAGCACCCAGAGAAAGAACACACTGCAGAATGAGACCCAAATCACAAAACACCAAAGACTCTGCCAGGGACCTCCAGGGGGCCTAATCACGTGTGATGCAAAACCCCAGGACTGGTAGCCATTCGAGCTGTTTAGGCTCTATGCTACACAGACTCCACTGGAGTTGGTGTGGCAGGTGGTCCAAATGGAAATACGCCCAGACTTCTCTTGGAGCTGCTTGGAATTGCCAGGCACCCTCTGCAGTTTGAGAGTTCCCAATCCCTACCCCCCCCCCCAACTCAGGGAAACATCTTCACTCTGCCACTACTTAGCTTGATGAAGCTAGAATGGCTATTGCTTCTAGTCCTCAGACACCAGGCTAGTGGTTTGACTCAGATGGTGCCATAAGTTCATGTGTTCTGAATGCTTTTGCTCCAGATGGTGGCAATTTGGGAGGTAGAGCCTTGCAGGAGGAGGTATGTTGTTGGAGGTGATCTTAGGGGTGTTATAGACAGCTCCCCCTTGCTAGAGTTTGGGTCTTCTCCTCCTGCTTTTTCTACTTGCTGTGCCAGGGGTGATGTCTAGTCTCAGCTCAGGTCATACTTTCCTCTGCCAGCATGAAAATTCCCCTCGAGACTCTAGGCCAAAATAAAAACTTCTACATCAGCTTTGGGTTGAGTGTTTTGTTCTAGCTATGAAAAAGTAACAACAGAGGGATGGATGGGGGAGGGAGAAAATGAGTGGGGCTTTAACTCCAACATAAGGTGTGCCACTGGCCCTAGGAGCTTGATGTCCTGCTAAATGGGGACTTGGGGGTGGCAGCTGCAATAGGCATGAGGATGTAGCAATTGAGAGCCTGTACCCTGCATGCATTAGTCAGAGCATGAGCCTGCTCCATACAGAGGGCTGACTAATGCATGGAGGGCCTACAGAGCAGGGTGCCATTGGCCATAGCCATCTTGGTGGGTACAGGCTATGAAAAAGTAACAACAGTGGGATGGATGGGGAAGGGAGAAAATGAGTGGGCTTTTATGTTTTATGTTAATAGAAATTTCTATGCTACATAAAATCAATGGCTATCAAGATTAAGCTAAGATCATTCGTTGTCAAATGGTGTTTATTTTTCTTTCAAAACAGATTTATCAAGGGTTATATTAGAATTTAGCTGGCTGTTTTGGCTCAAAAAAGACCAGATTCTGCTCTATTGTATGTAAAGTAAATGTCTCATTTCTGGCATCTTACGTCCAGTGCTTATAACAAAGTTAACTCTTAAGACATATTACCTAGTTTAGGGTATAGCCTCATGCTCGAACAATGGTCCTCATCTGAGATAAAACCATTTCAAGTTCTGTGGTTCTGTTTCCAATGTTCTTATACTTAGCCTAGAGAAATGTAGAAGTCATGAGACTCTGTTGATGGCAGACACATAGGAGGCTCTGCTAACAGCAGGTAAACAAGAGGCTCTGCTGGGATGAATAGCATTTCCTGGGGCCTGCATTGTTGAGCAAACTCCTTAAGATAAGCCTACCTTGAACCCCCCAGGAGGTGCTTCCTAAATATATGTGGGACTTCTGGTCACAGGCCTATCTTGCAGCCACCAGGTGGTGCTTCCTAAAAATAAGTTGGACTCCTGGTCTATTAACATAAAACAATTTTATGTATTACATATGACTTAAATTTGATAAAGCTTAAGCAAGCTATCCCAACATATTTTAGCCTGAGAATTAGCTTTTTGTTCCTTTTAAAAGGAAATTAACTTTAGAGAAAATTTGGTCTTTTTAGATCTCTGACATCCTTTCTACATACACACATCTTTAACTACATACTTTAACATTCTGATCTAAGTTCCACTCAAAAAACGATTTTGACCTGTATCTTCAAAGACCAGGACAAGACAAATGAACACAACACCAAACACAAACATGCTAGCAATAATGGCACTCCTGACATTGCCACATGGCTGCCAAACCAAAACTGAACCAGAAACAGACTTCCATTCAAAATTTCTGAATGGAGCCAGAGAGTCAAAAGCAGCCCCTTGGTCCCTGATCCAGGAGAAGTAATGCTGTGTCCAGCTTCCTTCTTGGGCCCAGAAAAAGTATGCAAAACCAGTAAACCTGGAAAACTAGACTAAAAGGAAAGCAAAAAGTGGAAAAAGCACCTTCGGAGGTTTCTTACCCAATAAAGGAAGGGACCTGCAGTCCTGGGCAAAAGTTCCCCATCAATGGCTTGCTACCAACTCCAAAACCAGGAATGTGCAGACAGATGGAGATATGGTTCTTGGCCCAAGACTAGGGGTATTTCCCTGGTTTAGTTGTCCCAGAGTTGGGGACAGAGGTCTTGAAATGTGGATTCCGGATGAGCCCCAAAGATGTTATGGGGTCCAGTGTTATACAAGTAAGACCACTGACTCACGGAATGTGAGGCAAAGTTTTATTGGCTAAAAAGGAAAAAAAAAAAAAAAAAGGTCTGGTATATCAGGTCTGCCTCCAGACGGAATCTGAGGGGATAAGCTGTGAACTTTTAAGTGGGTTAGCTTTTATTGGAAATAACCATATGATGTTAGGAAATAAAAAAAAAAAAAGCATGGAAATTAAACCCTAAATCACAATTTACATGTGACAGTTACAGCCATAAAAGTAAAAAAGAAAAAAAAAGATGAACTTGTAAACAGATCTGTTGTCTGTTGGTTAGTTACAGGAAGTGCCACTTGGGGGTGCAAGGTAGGACTTTGACCAGGATTCCCATTTATCTTTAGGAAGCACCACCTGGGGGGTGCGAGGTAGGCCTATGACCAGGAGTCCTGCTCATCCTAAGAAGTTTGCTCAACAATGCAGGGCCCAGGATATGCTATTCATCCCATCAGAGCCTCTTGTTTACCTGCTATTAGCAGAGCCTCCTGTTTGTCTGCCATCAACAGAGCCTCCTAACTTCTATATTTCTCTAGGCTAGGTATAAAGAAATGTAGAAAAATATAACATTTTGCTCTGTTTACAATGCAGGGCATCAGGAAGTTGGGGAGGTGGAGAAAGGAGCAGTCTTTGCCAGGCTTACCTGATGAGGGAGCCAGGAAGACAGGGCTTGATTTGAACTCTTTGTGAGCAACAGCTTTTCCTCCACACCCGCTTGGGACAAGGATGAGGAAGTGAAATAGGGAGGGTCAAGGAAGCTGCCAATGTCAGGCAGCCTAAAATGGAAATAAACACTTGACCAGATAAGAGAAAAATATCCTTGACAAAAGGAATCAATCAGAAGATGAGGAGATGGATCCATCATTAGCATAAGGGAAGGGAAAAGTGAAGTGGGTGACTCTATAAAACCCAATCTCAGAGCCCACTCAGATGGATCCTCAGTTCTGGGTCTCCTCCTTTAACAATGGGTGCTTTTGTTTACAATAAACTGCTTGTTTCCATTTTCTCTCCACTCTGACCAGGGGCATTCTATTCTTTGTTCACCCCTAGACAGAATATGAAGGGCACCCACATCTGAGTCATTGTGACCACATGAGGGGAGCATCAGCATTGAAACCATTATACACTCCAAAACCTTCAACTTCCTGTTATCTTCATGCTTCTGAAACCAGTATCAGGTGGGTGACACTATCAAATTTCTCTTTCCACAGGGCATGAAGCCAGACTTGGAGGAGCAGGAACCTGTGAGCCTTCTTTTTTCAGGCCCTCTCTCCTCAAGAGAAGCGGCATTTCTAGCTTGAGCCTTCAATGGGTTGGGTCTCACCGTCAGGGCATCTTTCCTGCTGTCCCAATGCAGGGCAGATGGCACAACCTCAATTGTCACAATCTCTTTAACAACTGCAGCGAAGCTGCCACAATCTCTGGGTCTGAGATCTGAACATTTTCTCATTCCTTCCTGTACCAAACTTTTGTATTTTTCATATACTTGTGCTCCATTGTCCTCCACCAAACATGCCAGTTCATTACTGTTAAATTCAATTTTGCTCAAGTTCTCAAGACACATACAGAACACAACTAGTCTCATTGTCAGAAAATCACATGAAGACTCTAGCCAAATTCCAAGTAAATTCTCTTTTTCCTTCTGAAGTCTCATGATTCAAGCCTCCACAGTCCACACTTCTTTATACCTCTTAATCATTCAATATCTCACCAGAATGTTCCATTAAGCTCTAATTTTAGCATTGTAAAGATTTTCTAGTTCTAAATCCTTCCATATTTATCCCACAAATAGTTCCTAAAGGTGAAAAAGCACACAGCCAGGTCTATCTCAGCTATGGTCCCATTTCTTGGTGCCAGTTTTCTTTGGCAGTTACTTTTTCTTCATTTAAATATATAACCAGAGCAGCTTGTTACAGGAGTTCATTTATGGCTCACAATTTGAGGGAAGGTTTCTTGTAGCAGGAAATGCATGATAGAGGCTTATGACTGGAAGTGACATCTCTTCATCAGTAGGCAAGGAGTAAATAGAGTGACCAGTGCTGAGCCATAACAACCCAAGGCCAATCCCCCAGTGACACACCTCCACCAGCAAGGCTTCCCCTTTCAAAGACTTCACCAGGTGGGATGTATTATGAGGCTTAATCACAAAACACACATGGCTATGTGTGACATCTTACAGTAATCATAATCTGCAAACAATATATTTGATATGGAATGAATGGAGAATATTTAAAGAACTCCTACAATTTAGTTCCATGTTATCATTGCAGATGCATAAAACATCTGTTTTAAAAGTTAAGTTTGTGTTTTTGGGAAAAATAACCAGCCAGGCACTGCTTATGGGAGAAAAATGGTTTATTTCAGGCTTAAATGGTCAGGGGGAATGCCATCAGTGGTTGAATAAACTGACTCACTTTTATAGATCCAGCCAGAGAAACACAACTACAGAAGCAAACACCAACACTAGCAAGCACAAACCACCAGAACTCAAACTACTTTCTCTATTCCTTTGATCTGGAAATCAGATCCTCCCCCAGACACATTTAGAGCTGGACTCCAAAACCCAGTGACATATCTTCTTCAGTAGGGCTCTGACCACTGGAGACTCCAATTACAAACCTGAGTCTATGGGGCCATAGACTCAAACTACCACACTCCCTAAGTCTATTTTATGTGAAAAGTGATTCATCTGAAATTGGCTTAATTGGAACTCAAACAACTTTTTATTTATTGACCTCAAGGCTTAACCTTTTTATTTTTAATTGAAAAGTTTTAAAATATTTGTTATTACTTCTATGAAGTATCTACCCTGTGTTTGTGTCATTGAGTCTTAATAAAAATGAGATGGAATTATTTATGTGAAAAAGCACTCCTAATTAGGAATTAGGAGTAAGGTGCTAACAGGAGTGTGGTCTGGGCAATACTTTAAACTTTCAATACTTTCTGTAACTGAGCTCTCCTGTACACTGATGAATTAAATTTTCCTAAATTATTTAAAAGTTATTTCTGCAAGCAAATGAAGCATGGTCTCCTCCATTTAAGCCTCAGAGTTATGTGTGCCTTGTGCTCCCCCCCATGATCCTGTGATTCAATAATCTGTTGGCACTAGCTCAGTTGTTTTTCCTCCTAAATGATGTGCTATGCTTCAATGCTTAAAGCAATCTTTCCAATAGTGCTTACATTTAAACTATTTGTTTATCTGACAGAGATTCAAATAGATGAAATCCCCTTTCTGAATATGAAAGACCCCCAGGAGCTCAGATTTGAAAGAACATACCCAAAATCTGTTTCTTTAATATAAAATACATACATGTATAGTGCATGTCAAGCACATACTTGGACACACACATTTACACATTTACACACACATACACACACACACACACACTGAAATATTCCAATCAAAGAACAACTTCCCTTTTTAAAGTGTATAATAGGTTTGTTCTAGTAATTTCCATAGCTGTTAATTATCATAGTAATTATTCACCTGTGGAAGTTAGGAGGTGATGGACAACCCATAGTTATATTGTACCACCTAGACAGTAAAATGTTAAGGGATTAATTATACCATGTTAGGTAGTCAATGACATCTCTGTCTAATGGAAACTGACTCTTTAGGGTTGGAGCTTTGTATTATACTAGTAATATTCATGCTTTCTAAAAGTAGAGTACATGAAGCAGAGATTTCCAGCTCAATTCTTATAACCTGTGGTAGATCTCAAACTAGTAATGTGATTTTTTAAAGTATGCACACGGCATTCTGACTCAGTTATTTTTTTAATTTTATTTTTATTTATTTGCAAGTAGAGAGAGAGAGATAAGAGAGACGGATATAGACAGAATGGGCACAACAGGGTCTATAGCCACTGCAAACTCCAGATGTATGTGCCCTTGTGCATCTGGCTTACATGGGTCCTGGGGAATCAAACCTGGGTCCTTTGGCTTCACAGGAAAATGCCTTAACTGCTAAGCCATTTCTCCATCCCTGACTTAGTTATTTTTGAAAAATATATATTTAAGTACCACTTTTATGGTTTATGCCTTATTGTGCTTTCTCATAAGGGAACCTACTAAAGACTCAAGAGATTCTTTGCTCATGAGTACAGATGCAAATGCATCTTTAGGGCAACAGCTTTTTAAGAAATGAATCATCTCTGCCTTTGGAATGCTCTGAAAGTGCTCAGAGTAACCCAGATAACAATGTAATATGTAGGGTAGGTTTATAGGTTTGTTCTTAAAAGGTAAGAAGGGACTTGACTACGTGTGTGTGTGTGTGTGTGTGTGTGTGTGTGTGTCTATATGAATCATGATATCTGATGGATTCTCCATATAAAGATCAATAATGAATTAATAAGTGAGAAACAATGTTTAAGTTCTTCATGTTGTAAAATATACTACTAAATTCTATCTTCTATTACATATCAGATATTCGGAATTTTCATTATAATACATTTTTTCCCTCTTCATATTTAAAAATAGTCCAAATCATTCTGAGTACTCCAGTACATAGCTCCAGGGCCCTGAAATATTATGAAACTGGTAACGTGCACTCACTTTCCACTCTCAATATCTATTTTCCTCTTTGTTAATCTCAACAGAGCCTAGTTTACTTATAATATTTTACTACTTTCACTATGCTGACCTTCTGTCATAGAAAAGCTTGATACATTAATTTAATGCATGGTTAAGTAGTATGTTATGAAATATTAATCCTATGAACAGGTAGTGAAAGATCTTAAAACACTGGAATTTCAAATAAGAGCAAATACAAAGATGGCAGGGACATCATCAACAAACACAGACAAAAATCAAAACTTTTTTCTCTTTCTTACAAAAAGTCAACAAGAACTTCTGGAATAATCAAAATATTTTTACAGCAGTAGTTCTCGAAAACATGCTAAACTTTCTATTTTAGGGGAAATATTTTGTGGAAAAGATGCAGTGTTAGTCGCTGTTTATATCTGAGAGTGTCTCTGTGGTTTACTTGTGTCACCCTAAAGAAGACATAGAGATTCTCCAAAGGCAAAGAGTGGGATCAGGATGAATATTGGAATGGGAAGAGAGCTATCATTAATTATACATTCAGGAAAGTAAAGGAACACAGGGTTTTTCAAGCTAAAATGGGAAGATTGTATAAATTGTTTTGAAACAATAATCCTTGGTAACAAAGGCTTACAAACACCATGATGTCAATCCAAGGCAGGACATAGGTTTTCTGCAAATATTCTCATAGAATGCTTTCTGTACAAGGTGTAACAAAGCTTCCCAGGATAACTCTTGTTCTAAAGCAGGAGATATCCCTCCTTTACAACCTATTGTCTTTATTGATTTTTTTTTTTTGGTTAAGTTTTTTCAGAGAAAATTCCACTTATTTAGCTAGATCTCATGAGATGGCCATGCTTGTAGATCACAAGATATGTCTCCTTCCTTTCCAGATGTCTACCTCAGCAACCTTAGTCTACAGGATTCTGGACACTTTCTAGTATTATGAAGGGTAACTGGTAATTTTCCTCTTGCTTTATTGTTTAAAAGTTTCGTAACTCTAATCTCAGAAGCATTAAAAAAAAACTGGGCTGTGTTGTAATGTAACACACTCAGCTTTGAGCCAGAGTACAGAGTATGGCTGTCCTGTGAAACCCTTCTTTGCTTTGGAGGCTCTTGACATCAAATGTAATTGAGTAGATAAATCATACATACCTCCCCATCAATTCCAACTGTGCCTTCATCTTCCTGTAGAACTTGTTGGGAGAAAAAATCTGACAACTATGAGCTTGACTTGGCTCCAGTTCACAGACATTTTGTCTCTAATTCTTCTTCTGACAATATGGAAAGACATATTTTTCCCAATTCATGCTGATGCAAAGAGAATTTGAGAAGGTCTTTTTCGTTTTGCCCTCAGTTTAATTTGTGATCATCATTCCCTCCACCTTGAAAGATGACTATAAATTAGTCTTCTGAACATTGATGTTTTCTCACATTTTAAAAAGAGAAACTGTCAATCAGATAGGATTTTTTTTCATTTTAAAATATTCTCTAAGTGATTCTAAACCTGCATTCATGTCTGATATTTTAAGGTACTTCTGTGTTGGAGGCCAACTGAAGATCATTTTAAAGTACCTGGCTAATCATTCTATTAAATGATTTAAGCACAGTTTCCATGGTCCTTGTCATTTTGCCAGTCTTTTTACTATTGAATATATATAATTTATAACTCCATTAGAGGTATAGATTTTGCATCTATTACATTTGTGACATTTATAATGTTAATATCACTGGGGAAACAATGTGGACAAAAGTCTCAAAAAAGTAATACTAAGCCTGGTGTGGTGGTGCACACCTTTAATCCCAGCACTCAGGAAGCAGAGGTAGGAGGATCACTGAGTTCAAGGACACCTTGAGATTACATAGTGAATTCCAGGTCAGCCTGGGCTATAGCAAGTCCCTACCCTGAAAACAAAACAAAGCAAAAACAAAAAGTAATACTAAGACTTCAACGGGTATATGTTGAATTTCAATTTTTGTAAGTCAATAAAATTTAACCGAATTCAATATTTGTTTTTCCTCCATCAGTTACTAGAAATTCTATCTAAAATGCCCATGTGTGAGCTGTGGGAGAAGAGCCACAGGAAGGACACAGGTGAATGGCATTGCTTCTCTATGACCTAGATATGCATGTTGCTAAGAGTAGCTTGAGACCACGTGTTTTGCTTTCTATGTAGGAGTATTTGCCACTGGTCATATATAACTTTAATCCTTGGGTATGGAATCCAGATAACAATAGGCAGTTGTGATCATTATATGCTCTAGTCTAGTCTAGTCTAGGTCTGAAAGCTTTCTATGTCATTTTATATAGATGTATGAGTCTATGATCCATGTAGACTGGCTTTGCTCCAGATCTCCATGGATTCATGATATGTTCTTATTATTGGGGTATTGAATAAACTCCACAGGATGTCTCACCCAAAACTGTGATATAAGGTTTATGGATGAATTAAACCAAAAGAGAGTGTTGCTTCCATGGTAACCTATACCTTTTGAAGCATCTTTTCTGGTCTGAGCCCAACTCAAAGGTAATGATGGCCTTCTTAGGCTCCTGGCGTGAATTTGAGTGACTACAATTTGGGTGACTATATGCTATTCCTCAAAATCCAAAGAAACCTAATACATACCATGCTTCCTTTATGACTATGTGAAAAATAAGATGGAATAGTTTGTGCTTTATTCAGGTAGGGACTCCTAATACCTTATTTATGTGGAAACACTCCAGATATTCATAATGATTTAATTGTAACCATCTGAAGTATGCATGTCATTTGTGAACATCAACTGATTTTTTAGTGGTGCTAGTTAGTTCCTGGCCATGCTAACCAATCACAGAATGTTGTTAGAGTGCCTGGACATGATGTGCTGGGGAATGGTAAGGTGTTACAGGGATCTTTGTACTATAATCATGAAAAAGAATAAAGGATGTTATTACAACACTGAGACAAAATTGTCCATCTTTATTCCTCAGTATTGGAATGTAGAACAGTTTTATAGTGTTTCAGACCCTTTTATTGGGCTGGAAACCTAACTTAGTTGGTAGAGTAATTGCCTATCATGCACAAGTTCTGAGTTTAATTCCCTGCACCACATAAAAAAGCTGGGAGTTAGAGGCAGAAGAATAATAAGTTTAAGATCATCCTTAACTACATAGCAAGTTCAAATCTAACCTGGGCTTTTTTAGACCTTGTTTCAAACAAAATTGATTTTTATCCAATCAGTGGCCACATGACTCATAATAGGACTCATGATAATTAACTTTAGCAGAAATGATAACCTCTGGGATATTCATAGCCAATGGGACATTATTACAATTTACAACATTCTATTAGTCTTTCTTTGATCTATGTGACTTCCATCAGTGAGTTCCCAGGTCTCAAACACTGAATAAAGAATCTTATCATTTTGTTAGATTGATTGCTTAATGGACTTCTTGGTTTCTTTTGCTGATACACACTGGATTGTAATTTTGGTGGATGGCCATTTCTTTTGCCACTAGTAATGCCATATTTTTATATTAGCCTCATAACTCCTAGCAGGTCAGCTACCTACTCTCAGCTTTGCATCCTTAAGATGATTATATTCTTCTGGCTTCTAGGTCTTACATGGCACATACTGGCTATTTCATACTTTTATTGGAAGAAGTTATGATTTCTGTTAACAGTAATAATCCATCTTAGTTTCACTGAAATATGGGATATGAGCCCTATTTTTCTTTTTCTTTCTTTTTTTTTTTTTTTTTTTTTTTTGGTTTTTCGAGGTAGGGTCTCACTCTAGTTCAGGCTGACCTGGAATTCACTATGTCGTCTCAGGGTGGCCTCGAACTCATGGCAATCCTCTTACCTCTGCCTCCCAAGTGCTGGGATTAAAGGCGTGCGCCACCATGCCCGGCCCTATTTTTCATATACATTCAGGAAGCATGATTCTATTTTGTAATCATATTCCCTTATAGGATGCTACTCCCACCTTTTTATTGTTTTGAGGATTCCATTGAATTATTTTCTTTGGCATATGTGTCTGGAGTTCTCCAAATAATATATGTTGTACATAGTTTTTATATAGAATATTTGTAGAGGTATTATCAATATATTATAGATACCATTACAATGTATTAGATTCTGGATTCATCTGTTACACTGTAATGTTTGAAAATGGTTTTCTGCTATTGAACATCACAAATCAAAACATCAAAATCATTAACAATACTGGTAATTGATATTTTTGTGTCAGACAGATGTTATATTCACTAATTCACTAATTTATATTCACTAGTAATTTTATATTCACTTAGCACACCAATGGTAATATAGGACTTAGAGACAAGAATATTTTCTCAAATCTCTTAGACCAACTAGTCTGATTAACATAGTAATGCACAGCAAGAAGAATGAGGGTCCCTGCCTCAAATGAGGTGGAAGGTGAGGTCAGACCCCAGAAAGTTGTCCTTTGATGTCCACATCTGTACCACTGCATGCATGAACCTATAGTGTCACACTTGAGCAAGCACACACACACATACACATGTATCTCTCTATTTCTCTCTCTCTCTCTCTCCCTCTCCCCCCCCCCCCCCGCTCTCTCTCACACACACATATACACACACACCAAAAAAGATTCCAAACACTATGGGCGTTTGGTGATATATTAGCTGTGGATTACTGTTCTCATGTATGAGGCATATGTTGAGAAAATCTTTGCATTGAAATTTTCTTCTGTTGAAGTTATTATAAAAGGCAAGGCCCAAGTACCAGTCAAATAATTGGCCCTATATTGAGTATCTTTCAGAGTTATTCTTTCCAGACATATAATCTTGTTCACACCTCATTTCACCTTATCTTTTTCCCTCTTTTAAAATTAATATCTTTCAGAGCCTAGTGCTGAACTCATTCAACTCAAAGTTATGAAAAACATAATGGAGTTTTCATTCAAAGACATGTTCCTTTATTTAAATGAAAGAGTTGATCATTTTAAACCCAGAGATGAATGGATCATTAGGGAATTAGTTGAATTTAAATGATTTCCTTGATCTTCAAACTGAGGCCAAAGGCAAAGCCTATTGGCATGAAATCAAGAGATGCCACATTACAGGTGGCATGGTCCACCCATTCTGCAATGACCTATGCCACAGTCATATTACTATTGACTTCTTTTAAAATGTCCTTTACTCTGCTTTACAATGACATGGTTCTTGTTTACTTTGGATTAAAGAAATACTTTGTTAATTGAAGGACACTTCTAAAGCCAAACTAAATTATAATTGTTCTTTGTTCAAAAATCCTAAAGTACACACTTAGCAATTTACATTTGTTCATGTGTATCTGAATCAATTCACATTCAACTCAGCACTCAGATATCAGTTCTGGCATTGTAAACAGAAAAGGATGTGTACTGCTGCAATCAAGAACCTCTAGTTCTCTATGTCTGGGTTAACTCACTTAGTATAATACTTTCCGAATACATCCATTTCCCTGCCATTTTCATAATTTCATTTTCCTTTACCTCTGAATAGAACTCCATTGTATAAATGTATTACATCTTCATTATCTGTTCAACAGTTGAGTGAGATCAAGGTTGGTTCCATTTCCTAGCTACTGTGAATAGAGTGGCAATAAAGATAGTTAACCAAGTATCTCTACAGTAGTGGGAAGTGTCCTTAGGATATAATGCCTAGCAATGCTATAGCTGGGTCACATGGTAAATATATTTTTAGCTGTCTCAGGAACCACAACACTGATTTCTACAATGGTTGCTCCAGTTTACATTCACACCAACAGTGTAGAAGGTTCCTCTTTTTCCACATCCTCACCAGCTTTATTGTCATTTGTTTTCTTGATAGTCATTTTGACAGAAGTGACATGGAATCTTGTGATAGTTAAGGTGTTGTCAACTTGATCTGTTTAGTAATCCACAGAAATCACTTTTGGGTGGGTCTCAGAGGTTGCTTCCAGGAAGGATCAACTAAAGGAGGAAGTCCTTTCCCCTGAGTGAGCCCTTCCCCCAGAGTGGGAGGCCCCCTCAGAGGGGGACTTGATATAAGGAAGCTCTGGGTAAAAAGAGCCCCTTCCTTCCTTCCTTCTTTCCCTCCTTCCTTCCTTCCTTCCTTCCTTCCTTCCTTCCTTCCTTCCTTCCACTTGGCTACCGGAGCTGGTCACTACCTTCTAGCATGGATTGAAGACTGGTGAGGACTGAAGACCAGCATCAACTGAAGACCTGCATGGATCAAAACCCAGTGGCTCCTCAGGAAGCCTCCAGGCTTTCTGGCACCATCTGCAGTGCTGGGTCAGGCATCTGGCCACGTGGACTGAGCAGCTACCAGGTTCGATGATTCTTGGGCCTGCAACTGCTATTGGACTACTGCTATAAGCTAATCCAATAAATTCCCTTTTTAAAATAATTCATTCTAGCAGTTCTGTTCCTCTAGAGAACCCTGACTAATATAGGTTTTGGTACCAGAAGTGGTTCTAGAGAAACAGAATTGTAAGGATGGATTTCTCTAGTGGGCTTAGTGCTATCTGGGGTTGGCTCTCCAACTTCAATGCTACTAAAGGGCCTGCTGATGATAAGGAGAGCGCTTTTATTGGAAATAAGGAAGGCACTAATAATCCATGGTGTGCACTATTTTAAGAACTCCATAAGATAGAAGTATTTGGTGATCCTGAGTCATGTCTTGTGAAGAGCGAGGAATTTACTGACCCTGTATTTAAAACATTTGAATATTTGTGGAAAAGTAAGACCAATGTTGAGGCTGGTTGGTTGCTTTTAGCATCTCTGGACAAACTAGTGAGGGGACAGCAGAAACTCAAAAAGGAAAATTCCAAGCTTAAGACCCACATACATGATCTCAAGATTTCTAAGGGAGCCCTGGAGGAGAGTCTCTTCTCTAGCCAGAACAGGGCTCAGATTGCAGAAAACCAAACCCAAACTCTCATTGTGAGATTGGCTAACTTGCAACCTAAACTCAAATCCCAGCTTCCCCAACTATCAGAAGTTAAAGTGAGGGCACTGATTGGGAAAGAGTGGGATCCTGTGACTGGGGATGGTGATATGTGGGAAGACCCTGAAGAACCTGGGGACATGGTAGTGTTTGATCCTGAAGATGTTTTGGATGAAAATATGACCTGCCCTCCCTTAGCAGATGTTGTATCCCCACCTCCACACCCTGAAGTATGACCTTTCCCACCCTTGCCTGAGGGAATTAATCCTTCTTTGTCTGAGGAATCAGCAGGAGGTGCTGGTGCTTCTCAGTTCCCACCCATCTTTGCCTCTAGGCCTATAACCAGACGGAAGGCTAGGCAGGCCCCTAAAGGTGAGATAGAAAGTGTGACAGAAGAGGAGGTGAGGTACACCCCTAAAGAACTTCAGGAGTTTTCTAACCTGTACAGGCAGAAGCATGGGGAATATGTGTGGGAATGGATTTCAAGGGTGGGGGATGATGGAGGAAGGAACATAAGATTAGATCAGGCTGAATTTACTGAAATACGTCCATTGAGCAGAGATTTTAGATTTAACACTGCAGCTCATGCAGTTGGAATGGGTGCCAAGAGTTTATTTGATTGGTTGGCTGAAATATGGATCCAAAGATGGCCTACTGTGAGTGAGCTTGAGCTGCCTGATATCCCTTGGCTTAATGTCGATGAAGGGATTAAAAAGCTCAGAGAACTTGGAATGCTGGAGTGGATTTGCCATGTAGACTCATCTTTGCCCCCACAATGGGAGCGTCCAGAAGATGTGCCCTTCACTAAGACTATAAGAAACAGATTTGTGAGGGGATCACTGGCATACTTAAAGTCCCCTATCATTGGTCTTTTATGTAAAGAAGACCTCACAGTGGGAGCTGCAGTTGCTGCATTAGGTGATTTGGATGCAATGGGTATAACTGGATCTCAGGGTAACAAGGACCAAGTGGTAGTGCTGAGTTGCCAAAGGTGGGGTGAACGTGTTTTTCATAAGAGACAGCACAGGCAAAATTAGGCACATAAAGTTATGACTCATATGGACCTTTAGAATTGGCTGATTAATCATGGTGTTCCCAGAAGTCAAATAGATAAGAAGCCTACTGAATTTCTTCTTGGTCTGTATAATCAGAAAAGTTCCAGAGCAAGGGAACATAAAGCCACTTTGAATTATAGCAACAGAGAATCAAGACCTCTTGATCAGTTTCCAGACTTGAGCCAGTTTACAGATCCTGAGCCCCTTGATTGAAGGAGTGGATGGGTCCACTTGAGGAAGGACCCTCCTGCAACCGCCAAAAGTTTCAATATTAAACTTACACCCATCCTTCCTCAGAGGGACCTGCAGTCTTTTGCTAGGGTAACTGTACACTGGGGGAAAGGAAATAATCAGACCTTTCGGGGTCTACTAGACACTGGCTCTGAATTGACATTGATTCCAGGATACCCCCCAAAGTACAATGGCCCTTCAGTTAAAGTAGGTGCTTATGGAGGTCAGGTGATCAATGGAGTTTTGGCAAATGTTAGGCTGACAGTGGGTCCCTGAGCTCACCCTATGCTTATTTCTCCAGTCTTAGAATGCATAATTGGGATAGATATACTTAGGAGTTGGCAGAACCCCCACATTGGTTCCCTGACTTGTGGAGTGAGGGCTATTATGGTTGGAAAGGCCAAATGGAAGCTATTGAGGCTCCCACCACCAGGGAAAATAGTGAATCAAAAACAGTATCACATCCCTGGGGGGATTTCAGAAATTAGTGCCACTATAAAGGACTTGAAGGATGAAGGGGTGGTGGTTCCCAACTCATCTCCCTTTAGCTCTCTTATTTGGCCTGTTCAGAAGATGGATGGATCCTGGAGAATGACAGTTGATTAACAAAAACTTAATCAGGTGATGACTCCAATTGCAGCTGCTGTACCAGATGGTTTCTTTACTTGAGCAGATTAACACATTTCCTGGTACCTGCTATGCAGCTATTGATCTTGGAAATGCTTTCTTCCCCATACCTGTCCATAAGGACCACCAGAAGCAATTTGCCTTCAGCTGGCAAAGTCAGCAGTACACATTTACTATTAACTCTCCAGCCCTGTGTCATAGCTTAGTTTGCAGGGACCTTGATCGCCTGTCTCTTCCACAGGGTGTCACGTTGGTCCATTATATTGATGACATAATGCTAATTGGATCAAATGAGCAGGAGGTGGCTACCACTCTGGAGTTGCTGGTACAGCATATGCACATCAGGGGATGGGAAATAAATCCATCCAAATTTCAAGGACCTTCCACCTCAGTGAAATTTCTAGGAGTTCAGTGGGGTGGGGCATGCAGGGATATTCCTTCTAAGGTGAAGGACAAGTTGTTGCATTTGGCCCCTCCTACCACTAAGAAAGAAGCCCAACGTCTAGTGGGCCTATTTGGATTTTGGAGACAGCACATTCCTCACTTGGGTGTCTTATTCCGTACCATATCTTGGAAAGCTACTAGTTTCCAGTGGGGCTCAGACCAAGAGAAGGCTCTTCAACAGGTCCAGGGTGCTGTGCAGGCTGCTCTGCCTCTTGGGATGTATGATCCAGCAGATCTGATGGTACTTGAGGTTTCAGTGGCAGACAGGGATGCTGTTTGGAGCCTTTGGCAGGCCCCCATAGGTGAATCGCAGCGGAGGCTCTTGGGATTTTGGAGCAAGGCCCTGCCATCATCTGCAGACAATTATTCTCCATTTGAGAGACAGCTCTTGGCATGCTATTGGGCCTTAGTGGACACTGAACGTTTGACAATAGGCCATCAAGTTACTATGTGACCTGAGCTGCCCATTATGAGCTGGGTATTATCTGACCCATCAGGCCATAAAGTTGGACATGCACAGCAGCAGTCTATCATTAAGAGGAAGTGGTATATATGTGATCAGGCTCCAGCAGGCCCTGAAGGTAAGAGTAAGTTACTTGAGGAAGTTGCCCAAATGCCTATGGTTGCTACTCCTGTTGCAATGCCTTCTGTCCCCAAGCATGCACCTATGGCATCATGGGGTGTGCCCTATGATCAATTTACTGAGGAGGAGAGATCTAATGCATGGTTTATGGATGGTTCAGCATGTTATGTGGGAACCTCCCAGAAGTGGACAGCTGCAGCATTACTACCCCTTTCTGGGACAACTCTGAAGGACTGTGGTGAAGGGAAGTTTTCACAATGGGCAGAACTTCGGGCAGTGCATATGGTTGTGCATTTTTCTTGGAAGGAAAAATGGCCAGATGTGCAGTTATACACTGATTCATGGGCTGTGGCCAATGGTTTGGCTGGATGGTCTGAGACTTGGAAGGAGCACAATTGGAAAATTGGTGAGAAGGACATTTGGGGAAGGTGTATGTGGATAGAACTCCCTGAATGGGCAAATGATATAAATATACTTGTGTCCCATGTTAATGCTCATCAGAAGGTGACCTCATTGGAGGATGACTTTAATAATCAAGTAGATAAGCTGACCTGTTCTGTGGATAGTGGTCAACCTTTTTCCTCAGCCACCCCTGTCATTGCCCAATGGGCCCACAAACAAAGTGGCCATGGTGGCAGAGATGCAGGCTATGCATGTGCCCAACAACATGGACTTCCACTAACTAAGGCTGACCTGGCTATGGCTTCTGCTGCATGCCAAATTTGCCACCAGCAGAGACCAACTCTGAGCCCCTGATATGGTAGTATTCCTTGGGGTGACCAGCCAGCAACCTGGTGCCAGGTTGACTACATTGGACCTCTTCTATCAGGGAAAGGGCAGCGTTTTATCCTTACTGGAATAGACACTTAGTCTGGGTATGCATTTGCCTTTCCTGCACGTGTGCTTCTGCCAAAACTACCATCCATGGGCTTACAGAATGCCTTATTCACCATCATGGCATTCCACACAGCATTGCTTCTGACCAAGGAACTCACTTCACTGCCAAGGAAGTATGGCAGTGGGCTCATGATCATGGAATTCACTGGTCTTACCATGTGCCCCATCACCCTGAAGCAGCTGGCTTGATAGAATATTGAATGGCCTTTTGAAGGAAGAGCTACAGCTCCAACTAGGTGGCAATAGCTTGGAGGGCTGGTGGAGTGTCCTCCAGCAGGCTGTATATGCTCTGAATCAGCATCCTATATATGGTACTGTTTCTCCTATAGCCCGGATTCATGGGTCCAGGAATCAAGGGGTGGAAATGGGAATGATCCCACTTACCATCACCCCAAGTGACCCATTAGTGGACTGTGGTGGTTTGACTCAGGTGTCCCCCATAAACTTAGGTGTTCTGAATGCTAGATTCCCAGCTGATGGATATTTGTGAATTAATGCCTCCTGGAGGGAGTGTATTGTTGGGGGTGGGCTTGGGTGTTATAGGCAGTTTCCCCATGCCAGTGTTTGGCACACTCTCCTATTGCTATTGTCCACCTTATGTTGGCCAGGGGGTGATGTCCACCCTCTGCTCATGCCATCGTTTTCTCCTGCCATTGTGGAGCTTCCCGTCGAGCCTGTAAGCCAAAATAAATCTCTTTTTCCCAGAATCTGCTCTTGGTTGGGTGATTTCTACCAGCAATGCAAACCGAACTGCAACAGTAAAATGGTACCTAGGAGTGGGATTGCTGTTTGACACCTGACTGTGTAGCTTTGGCCTTTTGGAGCTGATTTTCAAGAGGAATGTGGAAGGATTTGAAACCTTGGTAAGAGACACCTTGTAGTGTTGTATGTACAGTTTGATGGACTGTTCTAGTCTGAGCTGCAAGACCTGAATGCAGTAAGAACTATGGACTGTGAGGTTTGGCTTATGAAGGCAAGAAAGAGCTGTGCCAGGTCTGGGCTATCAGTTTGTGTGGGAAGCTTGCTATTACGCCTGGGTTCTGAGAAATTGTGCAGGGTTGCTTTGCATAGAAATGAACTGGTGTGAGCAGAGGGATATGGCACAGAAAGAAAAATCTTTGGGTGAACTGTTGCCTGTTCTGCTGCAACTGAGAGATTACAACTCAGAGACTGTGCTAGCTGACCTGCGCTGGGGCAACAGGAAGAATGTGGATTCTTTTGAAGGGGCCTGAGTGCTCAAGGAGTGTCCTGTTCTTCAAAGTCTGCTTTATTCCCCCCTGGATTAACAAATTGGCACCCTACCTGGTATTGTGGAGTGTACAAAATTCAGGAAAGAGAGGGTCATTGAGTCTGCAGCATGGTCTTATGTTTTGGAAATGGCCATGGGCAGTGAGAAGCAGGTTTGTTGGATGCCTGCATGGAGACCCCATGGGGCCATGAGGATGAACCATGGATTGCAGTGAAGACCCAGTGGAGATGCCTGCCGGGACCACAAGATGGTTGCCAAGGAGAGCTGCTGGTCCCAGATGAAGTTTTCCAGGACTGTGAGTAGCCTAGCTGGAGGGGCGGAATTGGAATGCCAGAGACCTGTTGCTGGTTAATTATCGGTCTTGGAGATTTGTCACTGGCTAGAGTTATTGGACTTGAAACTACAGATTTTGATGTTTGCCCTGGTTGTTTTAAATCTTGTATTGGTTGAATGTTTCTTTGTTATGCCCAATGCCATCTTTTGCAGTGTGAATATTTATTCTGTGCCAATATGGGTATTTTGAGGTTATTTTTTGGTATTATGGCTCAGTTAGAAGATCTTGGACTATGGGGATGTTTGAACATCATTGGAATTGATAAAAAAAATAAACTATGGGGACTTTTAATGGTAGATCAATGCATTGCATTTTACATCATGTATGGTTATCAGTTTATGGGGGCCAGGGGCGGAATGTGGTGGTTTGATTCAGGTGTCCCAAATAAACTTAGGTCTTCTGAATGCTAGGTTCCCAGCTGTTGGATATTTGGGAATTAATGCCTCCTGGAGGGAGTGTGTTGTTGGGGGCAGGCTTATGGGTGCTATAGCCAGTTTCCCCATGCCAGTGTTTGGCAGTCTCCTGTTGCCATTGTCCACCTTATGTTGGCCAGGGGGTGATGTCCACCCTCTGCTCATGCCATCGTTTTCCCCTGCCATTATGGAGCTCCCCCTCGAGCCTGTAAGTCAAAATAAATCTTTTTCCCAGAAGCTGCTCTTGGTTGGGTGATTTCTACCAGCAATGAAAACTGGACTGCAACAAATCTCAAAGTAGTTTTTTTTTCTTAATTTCATAGAGAGAGAGAGAGACAGACAGAGATAGAGAGACAGAGAGAGAGTGTGTGGATTGGAGTACCAGGGCCTCAGCCATTGCAATTAAACTCTAGATGCTTGTGCCACTTAGTGGAAATGTGAGACCTTGTGCTTGCCTCACCTTTATTCATCTTGCTAATATGGGAACTGAACAGTCAAAAATGGGTCCTTATACTTTGGAGGCAAGTGCCTTAACTGCTCCAGCCCTCAAAGTAGTTTTAGTTTGTGGTTTCTTTTTTTTTGGTTTTTTTTTTTTTTTTTTTTTTTTTTTGGTTTTTTGGTTTTTCGAGGTAGGGTCTCACTCTAGCCCAGGCTGACCTGGAATTCAGTAGGTAGTCTCAGGGTGGCCTCGAACTCATGGCAATCCTCCTACCTCTGCCTCCCAAGTGCTGGGATTAAAGGCGTGCACCACCACGCCCAGCTTATAATTTGTGGTTTCTTAATGTCGAAGATGTAGAACATGTTTTTAGAGGTTTATTGGCCATCTGTATTTCTTGTTTTGAGAAGGAAGTTGTGGTACATTTACACAATGGAATTTTACTCAACAGTAAGAAAATATGATATAATGAAATTTGTAGAAAAATGGATAGATTTGGGACAGATTGTTCTCAGCGAACTCACACAGTCACCAAAAGACAATTGACACATAGTCTAACTTATCTGCAGTTCCTAAGCTGGACCATTTCAAATTGCTGACATACCTGATAGGCAACTCAAGATCTGGACAATATGGATGTCAGGACCTGGACAAGAGGAAGGGAAGGGTCAGGAGAAAACACAAAACTAAACCCAAAATGAACTGGTACCACAGAAATCTTTACCTTTGAAGATAGACTAAAATATTGAACCCTCAACAGGAGCATGGGGGAAGCACCTGAGAAGGGCCCTGGAGAGGGTGGGACTAAGACTTAGCTTAACTTTTTTTTTTTTTTTTTTTTTTTTTTTTTTGTCTCTGGCCTGTAACTCCTAGTATCAGAAATCAGTTGCTACCCACAATGAGCTGTTGATTGGATAGACCTACGAGGTTCCTCAAAAAAGGCAGGTTTCTGTCAAAGCATTTAATTACCCTCCTGAAGCAAAAGGTAAGACCCTGTTGCTGAAGACACTATATGCTGCTGACACAGAGCATGGAGATACCTGGCTGGAATCCAGAAGAGAGCCAGTCCCCAGATAGTTAGTCTCTCTAATGCTGGAAAGCACTACATGAGCTACTGGAGGAAAGTGACCAAGTCTGAGAAAGAAGAGGTCTAAGCAACTCAGAAGCAAACACCTTGACAGGATGTACATTTCAGTATAATAGTGACACACAACCTTGGAGGGTAACCAGTAGTTTTATGATTGTCAAAGAGCTCCACTCAGTGTAAAGGAACCCATACCTGGAATTGAGAACTAGATCAGAATCCTATGGAGACAAAGATTATGTTCTTCAGTGTCAAGCTCTCACTAGTCTTTGCCTAAAACATGTTACATACATCAAATTCTCCCTAAGTTAATAATGCTTATGCCATTTAAACTATGTTGAATTCACTCTCTATTGGAGAATATGTTCTTCTTTTTCAGATGGTAGCAAGACCCAAGGAGATAAACTACTCTCACTTCAGCCAAGCCACATCTGAAGCCACAGAGGAGTTGGGGAGAGAAGCAAGAGTGCTGCTTCTGCACTGAACCTGATAATCAGCACCAGGGTGAAGGAGACAGACTCTGAGGATACTCAACACTTACCAAAGCAGAGATCCAGAGGCTCCTAAGAGTTCATCACTGAAGTGGACTTAAAACTCACCCACCATGGCTCCAGGAATTTTGTGGAAATGAAGGTGGAAATATTGTAAGAGCCACAGGTGGAGACATCATGCCCAGAGACATTCCCACCTCCTCCTCTCCCACCCCCCAAAATAACAGACTGCTACTCCCACAATGCGTAAGCCAGAACCCCATAGGGAATACCTGAAACCCCACTAAGAATGCTCTATTCAATTCTATGGTTTAGTTTTTGGATTGGGTTGTTTAATTTCTTATTAGTTTTTTGGGTGCTTTGTATATCCTGGATATTAATCATCTGTCAGATGGATAGGTGGCAAAAGTTTTCTCCCATTCTGTAGCTAACCTTTTTGTTCTATTCACCATGTACTTTGCTGTACAAAAGCTTTTTAATTTCATTAGCTTCCAGTAGTGGTTTTACTTCTTTTTTTAAATTTAAAATTTTTTTTTATACTCAGTGAATACAGTCAAGTTGTTAGCCTCTTCCCTGACCTCCCCCCTCTGCAGGGACCCTCCTTGTTGTGGAATATGGGTCATGAGTTGTGGGGTTAGCCATCAGTTATGAGTAGGAGGCAGTGCCACTATGTATCATGACCCAACATGTGGCTCTGACATTCTTTATGACACCTCTTCCACAAATTTCCCTGAGCCATGTTGGGTTCATTTTAGGTCTGCTTCAATGGTGAGGTCTTGGGAGCCTCTGTGTCTCTGGATATCTGGTTTGGTAGGAATTGATTGCTTCCCTATGTGTATCTCCTTCACCCTTGTGCCAGTACCAGGTTCATCACAAAATTACTTTTAGTTTTCAGCTAGGGCCCTTTTGAGGTATGATGGGGTGGTTCTCTCCTTAGGATCTGCATCTATCTGAAAAAGTGAAGCAAATTATCTGATGGAGAGAAAAGTTAGCACCAGATAAATGGGACAACCCTTGTTTTATTTTAAGAGAGAATGTAATATGTGTAGGCCCTCTTGTAGCCCATGATTGGTGGGAGCTTGAAAATGGAGAGCGGGCTCATTTTTGAATATGATTCTGTCTTGTTTCTCAGCTCCTGCTATAGGTTCCATTTCACTGAGCAGATCAGCTAGTCAAACCAAGTGCAGTTGGTTTCCCACCCTGGCTGTGTGCCACTATTGCACTTGTGTGAGCATCACATCAGGTTGTTTGCTGCTGAGTAGGTTAGACAATGATTTGCCTGGACAGATATTGGTCATGTTCCCCCAGTTGTTCATGTAGCACCTTCTAGCACTAGACATGCTGTCTGGGGACTGACTCTCTTCCAGCTTCCAGCCATGTCACTCCATGTTACATGCCAACAAGCATATGGTGTCTTCAGCAATTGGATCTTAGTGGTTTTACTTCTTGCACAACTGGCTTTTATTCAGAAAGCCATTGCCTGTGTAAATATTTAGAAGTGTTTCTCCTACCTTTTCTAACAGTTTCAGAGTTTCAGGTTTGATATCAAGATCTTTTATCCATTTTGACTTCCTTCTTTAAATATTTTATTTATTTTAGAGAGAGAAAGAGGCAGAAAGAGAAAGTAAGAGAGGGAATAGGCATGCCAGGGCCTCTAGCCACTGCAAGAATTTTCCAGATGCATGTGCCATTTTGTGCATGTGGCTTACATGGGTACTGTGGAATTGAAACTGTGGCCTTAGGTTTTACAGGCAAGCACCTTAATCACTAAGCAATTTGTCCAGCTCTGGACTTGATTTTTGTGCAAGGAGAAAGATAAGATTTTCATCCTTCTACAAGTAGATATTCAGTTTTCCCAGCACCATTTGTTAGAGAAGCTACCTTTTCTCCAGTGATTATTTTTTGGTCATTTTTTTTTTTCAAATATCAGATGGCTTGTAGATGCCTGGGTTTACATCTGGGTTTTTTATTCTGTTCCATTGATCTACATGTCTGTTTTGATACTATGGTGCTGTAATATATCGTTAAATCATATATGGTGATACAGCCAGCCTTATTTTTGTTACTCAAAATTGTTTTAGCTATTCAAGGGTTTTTGTGTTTCCAATTGAATTTTAGGATTTTTTCTATATCTGTGAAGAATGTCATTGGAATTTTGTGGGGACTGTATTAAATGTATAGATTGCTTTTGGAAAGACTGACATTTTTCCAATATTGATTCTTCCATTCCAAAAACATGGGATGTCTTTCTATTTCCTAGTGTTTTCTGCAGTGGAAACTCTTGTGTGTTGTAAATTTTTATCATAATGATCCTTTACTTCCTTGGTTAGGTTTATTTCAAATTACTTTATTTAGTTTTTTTTGAGACAGACAGTTATGAATGGGAGTATATCCCTAATTTCATCTTTAGTATATTTGTTGTTGGTATATTGGCATATTGGAATGCTACTGATTTCTGTGTGTTAATTTTGTCTTCTGCTACTTTGCTGAAAGTGTTTATCAGTTATAAAAGTTTTTTGGTAGTGTCTTTAGGATCCCTCATGTATAGAATCATATCATCTGTGAACAAAGATAATTTGACCTCATCCTTTACAATTTCTATCCCTTTTATTTGTGTCTCTTGTCTTATTGCAACAACTAAGACTTCCAGTACTATATTAAATAAAAGTGGAAACAGTGGCCATGCTTGTCTTGATTCTGATTTTAGTTGACATGGTTCAAGTTTTCCCCCATTTAATATAATGTTGACTATAGGCTTGTTGTAAATAGCCTTTATTGTGTTGATACATATTTTTTATATTCCCAATTTTCTTAGCACTTTTACCATGAAGGGATGTTGGATTTTACTAAATGTATTTTCTGCATTTATTGATAAGTGATTTTTGTCTTTCTCTCCATTTATATGCTATATTATATTTATTGGTTTGTGTACATTTAACTATGAATGGGATAAGCATCTCTGGGATAAAACTAACCTGGTCAGGGTGAATGGTCTTCTTCATGTATGCTTATATTATGTTTACCAGTATTTTGTTGGGAATTTTGCATCTATGTTCATGTGAGAGATTCTCTTTTCTTTTCTTTCTTTCTTTCTTTCTTTCTTTCTTTCTTTCTTTTTTTTTTTTTTTGTTCTCTCTTTGTTTGCTTTTGCTATCAAGGTAATGCAGGATTTCTATAAGGAGTTTGTTAGTATTCTTTTCTTTTCTGTTTTATGGAAAAGCTTGAGAAGAATTTATGTCAGTTTATGTCACAGAAGGTCTGGGAGAATTCACCAGTGAATCCATCTGGGCCTGGCCTTTTGTTGTTTGTGAGGTTCTATAACTGCTTTGGTCTCCATGCTTGTTATATGTCTGTTTAAATAGTTTATCTCATCTTGCTTTAATTTTGGTAGGTCACATATGTCTAGAAAATCTTCCATTTCTTTCAGACTTTCAAACTTAGTTAAATATATGTTTTAAGGTATGTCCTAATGATTTTCTGAATTTCATTGGTATCTATGGTAATGGTGCCTTTTTAATTTTTAATTTTATTAATTTGTGTTTCTTCTCTGTTTTCCTTTGTTAGTTTTGTAAGGGTTTATCAATCCTTTTTATCCTTTCAAAGAACCAACTTTTCATTTCATTGAATTTTTGTATAATTATAATTTTTGGTATCTATTTCATTAATTTCCACCAAAATCTTTATTATTTCTTTCCATATACTAATTTTTGATTGCCTTGTTCTTCTTTTTCCAAGGACCTAAGGTGTAGCACTAAGTTGTGACATTCAGATATTGTTAATATAGGCACTTAAGGCTATAAATTTCCCTCTTAGGACTGCCTTCATTGTGTCCCAAAGGTTTTAGTATGTTGATTTTTATTATCACTTTATTCTGTTTTTTTTTTTAAAATTTTATTCTTGATTTCATCCATGACCCATTCATCATTTAGTAGTGTGCTATTTAGTTTCAATGAGTTTGTGTATGTTTTATTGTCTTTCTTGGTGTTGATTTGTAGTTTATTCCAATTATGGTCAGAAAGAATACAAAGAATTATTTCAATTCCTTTATTTTTGAGATTTTCTTTGTGTTCTAATATATGGTCTATTTTAGAGAATGTGTTGCCCAAAGGAATTTCACATTTGGATGGAATGTTCTGTACATTGCTGTTGGTTCAATTTGTTCTATGATGCCATTTAATCCAGATGCTTCTCTGTTTATTATTATTATTATTATTTTGTCAGGATGACCTGTAAATTGGCAAGAGTAGAGTATTGAAGTCCCTAATTACAATTTTGCTTGGTGTTATCTATAACCTTAAGTCTTGTACTGTTTGTTTAATGGAATTCGGAGGATCCGTGTTTGGTATGGATATGTTTAAAATTGTAATGTCCTCTTGCTGAATTGTTCCTTTAATAAATATAAAGTAAACATCATTATCTCCCATAACTAATGTTGGTTTGACATCTATCCTGTCAGATATTAGAATATCAACACCTGCTTGCTTAGTATGCCATTTGCTTGACGTACCATTTACCATCCTTTCAACATAAAGAAGTTACTGCTTATTATGCACAGATGAGTTTCTTGGAGGCAAAAAATAGAAGGATCCTGCCTTTTAATCCTATCTGTAAGTCTGTGTCTTCTGGTTGGGGCATTGCATCCATTTATGTTAAGAGTTATTATTGAAAGGTGCCTACTTTTTTTTTTTTTTTTACTCGTAGTGCTTAATGTTTTACTGATAATCACTTGTAAAAGTATTATTTCAACATAGTTCATTTTTTTCTATTTTCTCATGTACATGCTTTTCTTTCTCTTCAGTCTAAAGAATACCTTCAAGTATTTTCCATAGAGCTGGCTTAGTGGTCATATATTCCTTTAGTCTGTTTTTGTTACGGAAAGTTCTTATTGCTTCAATTATGATGGATAGCTTTGTTGGATATAGTAATCTTGGTTGACAGTTGTTGTCCTTCAGAACTTGGAATATATCATTCCAAGCCCTCTGGCATTTAAAGTTTATGCTGGGTAATCTGATATTACCTTGATAGGCTTGTCTTTATGGGTAACTTGTTGTTTCTCTATAACTGCTTTCAATATATTTTCTTTGGTTTCTGTGTTTAGTAGTTTAATTATAATACAGCAAGGGGAGTTTCTTTCCTGTTTTCTTTCTGTTTGGTGTTCTAAATACTTCCTGTATCTGTACAGGCATGTCATTCCCTAGTTTGGGGAAAATTTTCTGCTATGATTCTGTTAAAAAATATTTACTATGCCATTACAGTGAAATTCTTCTATTTTACTATAACCTGAATTCTTTTTTTTTTTGTTGTTATTTTTATTTATTTATTTGAGAGCGACAGACAGAGAGAGAAAGAGGCAGAGAGAGGGAGAGAGAATGGGTGCACCAGAACTTCCAGCCACTGCAAACGAACTCCAGACACATGCACCCCCTTGTGCATCTGGCTAACGTGGGTCCTGGGGAGTCGAGCCTCGAACCGGGGTCCTTAGGCTTCACAGGCAAGCGCTTAACCGCTAAGCCATCTCTCCAGCCCTATACCATGAATTCTTAAGTTTGATCTCTTCATAGTATCCCAAGTGTCTTGAAATTCCCACTCATACCTTTCTATTAGTTTGTATTTCTCTTTGTTACAATGTTCCAGATCTGTCATCTTGTCTTCTAGCTCACATATACTGTCCTTTCCCTGATCCATTCTATTGGTGAAGCATTCTAGAGAGCTTTTATTTGACTTACTGTGTTTTTCTTTTCTACTATTTCTGGTTGGTATTTATTCAATATTTATATTTTCTAACTCATATCTTTTACTCACCTCCTTATTATTATTTCCTGTGTTCTCTTTCAGGAGTTTCCTTTCCTTTTTTAAATTTCTTTTGTGTCTTTGAACAAACTTGTAATCATTCTATTGAATTTTCTATCTGGCAATTCCTCCAAATCAGTCTCACTGGAGGTCATTTCTGTTGGATTTATAATTTCTGGAGGAATTATGTTGCCTTGAATTTTTGTGTTTCTTGTAATGTAGCGATTTTTGCTTCTTGAGTTATTTCAATGGTTGTGTTTCCCAGTTATCTGCTGTATTCTTTTTTTCTCTTCCAATTTTTTAACAACTTGCATGATTATAAAAAATACCCCGTGGTAATACCCTCCCTCCCCCAACTTTCCCCTTTGAAACTCCAGTCTCTATCACAACCCCCCCCATCTCAATCACTCTCTTTTAACTTTGATGTCATGATCTTTTCCTCCTCTTATGATGGTATTGTGCAGGTAATGTCAGGCACTGTGAGGCCATGGATATCCAGGCCATTTTGTGTCTGGAGGGAGCATGCTGTATGGAGTCCTACCCTTCCTTTGGCTCTTACATTCTTTCCGCCACCTCTTCCGTGTTAGACCCTGAGCCTTGGAAGGTGTGATACAGATATTGCAGTACTGAGCACTGTGGTCATTACTTTCCATCACCATGATACTTTCTGAGTCATCCCAAGGTCACTGCCATATGAAAAGAGAAGATTCTCTACCAAAAGTAAGAGTATCATTAATATAAGGGTGTGAACATTAACAGAAGTGCTTACTGGGCAGTTTGATAAGCATAGTATATACATTTGGCCAGACAACAGCAGACATTACACCCCTAGGGCTTATGAGTACCCCTGTTTTAAGTTTTCAGTATCAGGGATGTATTCCCTTCCCATGCAGCGGGCTTCCAGTCCAATTAGAGGGCAGTTGGTTTCCCCCATAACAGACGTGCCACTATTGCACCCATTGGCTCATTTGGCCTGGCTGGCCAATTCTAAGCATTACAGTGTCCACTGATGAGTATCTTCACTGGTGATTTCTCTTTCTCCCATTGAACTGCATGCAGAATGGCTTCTTCCAGCTTTCTGTCAGCTGGTCTACATGGAGGAGGTTATCAGCTCAGTTCCAGCAGGATTTCTCAGTGGCCTTGCAGAACAAGTATATGGAGTCTTCAGCAATAGGGTCTTACCATCTATTCCTGGTGGGAAACCAAGGGCCTTGTCAATAGCCTATAATGTTTTGGGGGCATCAGGGACATCTCTGGCCAATAACTCCCTAGAAGGTATCCCATCCCTGGCACTGAAAATTTCCTAGCAACAATCTACGACTCCTGAGTGTTCTATTGTCCAAAAAAGTAGGATTCTATATGATTTATTTATATCCTCTTAGATTTTGATTAGCCCTCCCTCCACCTTTCCTGACCTTCCCCTGACCTCATTTTGAGCCTTTTCACCCCCATTAATCTATTCTTCTACTTACATATATACAATACCATCCTATTAAATACCCCCTTCCCTTGCTTTCTCTTCCCTTTATATCTCTTTTCTAGCTTACTGGCCTCTGCTACTGAGTTTTTCCTTCTCACACAGAAGCTCAATCATCTGTAGCTAAGATCCACATATGAGAGAGAACATGTAAAGCTTGGCTTTCTGGGCCTGGTTTATCTCACTTAGTATAATCCTTTCCAGATCCATCCATTTTCCTGCAAATTTCATAACTTCATTTTCTTTACCAGTGAGTAGAACTCCATTGTATAAATGTGCCATATCTTCATTATCCACTCATCAGTTGAGGGACATCTAGGCTGGTTCCATTTCCCAGCTATTGCGAATTGAGCAGGAATAAACATGGTACAGCATGTACTTCTAAGGAAATGAGATGAGTCCTTAGGATATATGGCTAGGAGTGCTATAGCTGGGTCATATGGTAGATCAATTTTTAGCTGTTTTAGGAACCTCCACACTGATTTCCACAATGGCTGGACCAGATTCATTCCCACCAACAGTGTAGAAGGGTTCCTCTTTTTCCACATCCCTGCCAGCATTAATGTTCATTTGTTTTCATGATGGTAGCCAATATGACAGGAGTGAGATGGAATCTCAACGTCATTTTAATCTGCATTTCCCTGATGACTAGGGATGTATAAGACTTTTTTCAGATGCTTATATGCCACCCATATTTCTTGTTTTGAGAACTCTCTATTTAGCTACATAGCCCATTTTTTAATTGGCTTGTTTGATTCCTTATTATTTAACTTTTTGAGTTCTTTGTATATCATAGATATTAATCCTCTTTCAGATATATAAGTGGCAAAGATTTTTTCCCATTCTGTAGGTTGCCTCTTTGCTTTATTCACAGTATGCTGTGCAGTACAAAATCTTTGTAATTTCATGAGGTCCCAGTGGTTAATCTGTGGTTTTATTGCCTGAGCAATTGGGGTCATATTCAGAAAGTGTTTGCCAAGACCAATATGTTGAAGGGTTTCCCCTGTTTTCTCCTCTAGTAGTTTCAGAGTTTCAGGTCTGATGTTAAGGTGTTTAATCCATTTGGACTTAATTCTTGTACATGGAGAGAGAGAGAAGAATCTATTTTCATCCCTACAGACACATATCCAGTTTTCCTGTCACCATTTGCTGAAGAAGCTGTCTTTTCTCCATGAGTATTTTTGTCATTTTTATCGAATATCAGGTGGCTATAGCTACCTGGACTTACATATAGGTCCTCTATTCTATTCCATTGATTTCCATGTCTGCTTTTGTGCCAGTACCATGCTGTTTTTGTTACTATGGCTCTGTAGCTTAGGCTAAAATCAGGTTTGATGATACCACCAGCCTTATTTTTGTTGCTCAGTATTATTTTAGATATTTGAGGTTTTCTGTGATTCCAAATGAATTTTTGGATTGTTTTTTCTACTTCCAGGAAGAATGCCTTTGGAATTTTGATGGGGATTGCATTAAATGTGTAGATTGTTTTTGGTAAGATTGCCATTTTCACAATATTGATTCTTCCAATCCAGGAACAAGGGATGTTTTTCCATTTCCTAGTGTCTTCTGCAATTTCTCTCTTGAGTGTTTTAAAGTTTTCATTGTAGAGATCCTTTACTTCCTTGGTTAGGTTTATTCCAAGGTACTTTATTTTCTTTCATGCAATTGTGAATGGGAGTGATTCTCTGATTTCATCCTCTGTGTGTTTGTTGTTAGCATATAGGAATGCTACTGATTTCTATTTATTTATTTTGTATCCTGCTACATGGCTGTAGGTGTTTATCAGGTCTAACAGTTTGCTGGTAGAGTCTTTAGGGTCCTTTATATATAGAATCATGTCATCTGCAAATAATGATAATTTGATCTCTTCCTTTTCCGATTTGTACCCCTTTTATATGTGTCTCTTGCCTTATTGCTATGGCTAAGACTTCCAGTACTATATTAAATAAAAGTGGGGACAGTGGACACCCTTGTCTTGTTCCTGATTTTAGTGGAAAAGTTTCCAGTTTTTCCCCATTTAGTAATATGTTGGCTGTGGGTTTGTCATAAATAGCCTTTATTATATTGAGATATGTTCCTTCTATTCCTATTATCTGTAGGACTTTCATCATGAAAGGATATTGGACTTTGTCAAATGCTTTTTCTGCATCTAATGAGATGATCATATGATTTTTGTCCATTAGTCCATTTACATAATGTATTACATTTATCGATTTGTGTATGTTGAACCATCCCTGCATCTCTGGGATAAAGCCTCCTTGGTAAGGGTGAATGATCTTTCTGATATGTTCTATTCTGTCTGCCAATATTTTGTTGAGAATTTTTGCATCTATGTTCATGAGGGAGATTGGTCTGCAATTTTTTTGTTGTTGTTGTTCTATCTCTGCCTGGTTTTGGTATCAGGGTGATGCTGGCTTCGTAGAAGGAGTTTAGTAGGTTTCCTTCTTTTAGTATTTTATGGAAAATCTTAAGAAGCAATGGCATTAGTTCTTCCCTGATTATTTGGTAAAATTCAGCAGTGAATCTATCTGGGCCTGGACATTTTTAGTTAGGAGATTTTTGATAACTGCTTGGATCTCCATACTTGTTATATGTCTATTTAAGTGATTAATCTCATCTTGATTTAATTTAGGTAGTCATATAAATCAAGGAAATTGTCCATTTCTTTCACATTTTCATACTTAGTGGACTATATATTTGTATAGTATGTCCCTATGATTTTTTGAATTTCTCTCTTATCCGTTGTGATGTTGCCTTTTTCATCTCCAATTTTATAATTTGTGTCTCCTCTCTCTTTCTTTTAGTCAGATTTGCTAAGGGTTTATCAATTTTGTTTATCCTTTCAAGGAACCAACTGTTTGTTTCATTGATTCCTTGGATTTTTTTTTTTTTTTTGGTCTCTATTTCATTAATTTCTGCCCTAATCTTCATTATTTTTTCTCGTCTACTGATTTTTGGATTGCCTTGTTCTTTTTCCAAGGCTTTAAGGTGAAGCATTAGGTCGTTTACTTGCGACCTTTCTAATTTCTTAATATAGGCACTTAAAGCTATAAATTTACCTTTTAGAACTGCCTTCATTGTGTTCCAGAGATTTTGGTATGTTGTGTTCTCATTATACTTTGACTCTATGAATTTTTTGATTTTCTTCTTGATATCTCATTGACTCATTCATCATTTAGTAGTGTATTTTTTAGTTTCCATGATTTTGTGTATGCTCTATAGCTTTTGTTGTTATTGATTTGTACTTTGATTCCATTGTGGTCAGATAGAATGCAAGGAATTATTTCAATTTTCCTGTATATGTTAAGATTGGCTTTGTGTCCTAATATATGGTCTATTTTAGAGAATGTTCCATGTGCTGCTGAAAAGAATGTATATTCTGCAGCATTTGGATGAAATGTCCTGTAGATATCTGTTAGGTCCATTCCTTCTATGACCTCATTTAGTCTAGATGCCTCTCTTGTTTCTTTTTTCCTGGGGTGACCTGTCAATTGATGAGAGTGGGTTGTTGAAGTCATCCATTACCACTGTGTTTGGTGTTATCTGTGACCTTATTTCTAATAGGATTTATTTGATGAATTTTGGAGCCCCCATGTTAGGTGTATAAATGTTTAGGATTGTAATGTCCTCCTGTTGGAGTGTGCCCTTAAACAATATAAAGTGACCTTCCTTATCTTTCTTAACTAACGTTGGATTGAAGTCTACCTTGTCAGATATAAGGATATCAACACCTGCTTGTTTTCTAGGCCCATTTGTTTGAAACACTGTTTTCTAAGGTTTCATCCTTTGTAGAAAGGTGGGTTTCATGGAGGCAACAAATTGTAGGATCTTGCTTTTTAACCTTGTCTCGAAACCTATGTCTTTTGGTTGGGGCATTGAGGCCATTGATATTAAGAGATATTACTGAAAGGTGTGTATTTATGTTTGCTATTTTTTTGTAGTTCTGGTTCTACCTTTGCTCTCTTGTGTTAACTAGTATTTGAGTATTGTTTGTTTTTTCCAGGTTCCTTATATGTGTGCTTTTCCTCCTCTTCAGCATTGAGGATTCTTTCAAGTATTTTCTGTAGAGCTGGTTTTGTCTTCAAATACTCCTTTAGCCTGCTGTTGTTGTGGAGTGTCCTTATTTCTACATCTATTTGAATGGATAGCTTTGCAGGATAAAGTAACCTTGGTTGAAAGTTGTTATCTTTCAGAACTTGGAATATATCACCCCATGCCCTTCTGGCTTTTAACGTTTGTGTTGAGTAATCTGCTGTAATCCTGATGGGCTTTCCTTTTTAGGTAACTTGATTTTTCTCTCTAACTGCTTTCAATATTTTTTCTTTGGATTGTGTGTTTGGTAGTTATAATATGGTGAGGAGATGTTCTTTCCAGGTTTTGTCTGATTGGTGTTCTAAAGGCTTCCTGTATCTGCATTGGCACCTCTTTCCCAATTTGCAGGAGGTTTTCTTCTATGATTTTGTTGAAGATGCCTACTATGCCTTTGGAGTGAAATTCTTCTCCTTCTGCTATACCCTGAATTCTTATGTTTGATCTTTTCATTATGTCCCAAAAATCTTGAAATTCCCATTCATACTTTTCTATTAGTATATCTTTCTCTTTGGTGGACTGTATTAGATCTGCCACCTGGTCTTCTAGCTTAGATCTTCTGTCCTCTCCTTCATCCATTCTACTGGTGAGTTTTCTACAGTTTTTTATTTCATTAACTGTGTTCTTCATTGTTAGTAATCCTGATTGGTTTTTCTTTATTATTTCTATTTTCTTATTTATGTCTTATATTGACCTCTTTATTTCATCAAATTGGTGTCCTGTGTCTTCTTTGATTCCTTTGATTTCTTCTTTCATTCCTTTGATTTCTTCTTTGACTTCTTTGATCATATTTACAATCATTCTTTTGAAATCTTTCTCAGGCATTTCCTCTAACTCGTTCTCACTGGAGGTATTTCTGATGCATTAATACTTTTCTGGTGGATTTATTTTGTCTTGATTTTTGGTGTTTCTTGTGTTATAATGTATATATATTTGCATCTTAGATTAAGTTAATGCTTGGATTTTCTAGTTAGCTTGGTATTATTAGCTGTATCAATCAGTCTGATTTTATATATCTTCAGAGTAGGATCTTATGGTGTTAGGTGTGGCTCTTAAGACTCTCAGAGTATCTACAAAAGTGACCCTGAGCTTTGGGTTTTCCTGCTATGGGAGTATTCAAGTAGGCTGAGTGGAACAAAATACAGATAGATTCTAAAATTTAACTAAACAATGTACACATTCAATGAAAAACAGCACAGAGTATTTATGCAAGAGTAGGTATTATGACAACCAGATCCTCTATCAACAATAAGGTTAAGATTTCTGGTCTGTTGAGGGTTCCAAGTCAGCTTGTGACCAAGTCAGACCCTTCCATAATGTATAAAAGAAGAGGAAGCAAAGCCACTATAAATCAAGAAGCAAAAAATTAAAAGCCCAAAATATAGCTTATTTAAGAATGGCAAATCTGGACCATCCATCAGACTTAACATATAATTTATCCTGATATGGAAGGTGCAATTAGCACTTCCAGCTCAGGGCAATATACCAGGTTTATTAGGTGGGTACTGACCTGGTGTAATCCCAGTTACCTTTTGGTATGGTTTTGGTCTCCATTATGCTGCTCTCCTGCTTGGGTCCCTCTTTGGTGCCCTGTGGGTTTAGGTAGGCTGGCTGGGTCGCTGGACCACTGCTCTGTTTTCTGGAGCTGGGCACTGGCTTTTCCTGAGGCTCAAGTTGAGCCTGGAAGCTGTGGCCCTGCAGACCTGGCACCGCCACTGCTGGAGATGCCGCTGCTGCTGCTGGAGCCACTGCCACTGCTGCTAGAGCCACTGCCACTGCCAGACCTGCCACTGCTGCTGCTGCCAGAGCCACTTTGGCCTGCCTGTGTGGGTTCCGGATGCTCTGGATCTCTCCTACTTCTCTGCTACTGTTTTAATTTCTTATACACCTCACTTTTTAGTAAAAGTGTGTATTTTCCTGTTTTTTTTTTTTTTTTTTTTTTTTTTTTTTTTTGGCTTTTTGTCCCCTAGGCTGCTTTGGTATGGTTCCTATGTGGCCATCTTAACTGCAATTCCTGCTGTATTCTTATACATGTAAATCAAAAGGTATCTCTTCAAGGTAGGAGGAGCTCAGCTGCCAGGTTGGCTCCTGTATGACTTGAAGAATTACAGCAGTAATGACACAAACTCCCAAATATATCTGCTATGCAAATATTCTAGTATAAAATTGGTAACAATGTTTTTTTGGATTTCAATAATTTCTGCTAGGTATAAGAAAAAGGCTCTTAGAAATATAGTGGGGTTTTGGTTACTTTGAAATAGAAAAGTGTAAGGTGAATTACTGTGAGGGCTACTATTAACTCTCGTAGCAGATGATGCTGGGTCAGGTATCTGGGAGAAGGAACTTGGGTATTGCTAGATTCCATAGATATTAGAAGTTGTTGAGTCTATGGAAAGTTGTACTTATGGATAATAGGGAGGGGAAAGGGAGGAGAAACTGAGTTGGAAGGAGAGGAAAAATAAACAGGTGTGTGTAGAAAGAGCTGTAGAAAGATCCCAATAATAGGATGGGTGGAGAAAGGTACAGAACAATTCTTAAATCCACCTGAGGAATATAAAACCACCAACAAAACAAACATGGAGTGTATATACATAAATGGAGATTTAAACAGACAGGTAAACTAACAAAGCCAAATTCCCTAAGCTTCCTGGGTATGTTGGCTCATACTCTTAATCCTGTCTACTCTTATGGCAAGACTTCTGGTATACAATGGGTTCCAGGACAGCCTAGGCCACAGTGAAACCCTGCCCCTAAGAAAGACAGAAGAAATAGAAAAAAAAAAAAAAAGAAAAAATTCACTATAGATCAAGAAATATTAAAAGTGACAAAAGTTTACCTCCAAACATAACTTTCTTTTCTTATTTTTTTTGTTCATTATTTATTTATTTATTTGAGAGCGACAGACACAGAGAGAAAGACAGATACGAGAGAGAGAGAGAATGGGCTCACCAGGGCCTCCAGCCACTGCAAATGAACTCCAGACGCATTTGTCCCCTTGTGCATCTTGCTAACGTGGGTCCAGGGGAATCGAGCCTCGAACCGGGGTCCTTAGGTTTACAGGCAAGCGCTTAACCACTAAGCCATCTCTCCAGCCCCATAACTTTCTTAAGAATTGCAAATCTGACCAAAAGTACATCAATCAGCTCTATCACATCAGTATTTTTGTTGCGGTGAGCAAGGTTTTGAATTCTTTCCCTCCCTTGTATTCTTATTTAGCAACCTGCCCCAATATGGAAGGTAGAATTAGCACTTCTAGTCCAGGACTGTAAAGCTGGCTTTGAGATAGGTATTGCCCACCATAAGATGACCCTTTTGCCTTTTGGGGAAGCTTATGGTCTTATCTATGCTGAGTGTGAGTCTAGTTCCCTCTTTGTTGCACTGTGGGCTCTGTTCAGCTGGTTAGGGCAGTGGATCTGCTCTTCAGTTCGGCTGTGCTGGTTGTTGGGTAGTTGAGGGGTGGCTCTGATCTCTTGTAATTCTGAGACCTTCAATGGTTCTAGGTACTTGGAAGCAGGGGGAAGGGAGACTTTGGAGAGTGTCTGAAGTTATTCCAGAGTTGCTTAGCTGGGCCCTGTTGTCTTCTCCTTTAGGATTTTTTTTCTTTCTTTCTTTTATTTTTATTTTTTTTTATTTTTATTTTTTTTGTTTTTCAGTGCTGAATCCCTTCATGTAGTTTTGGTTGTGCTGGTTCAGGCAGGACTGGTAAGTAGCTTTCCTTAGTAGATTGCATTGTGGGCCCATGGGTGCAGCTTATTCTGGCTTGTTGTGTGGTTTCTAGAATCTCTGTGTCTCTCTTGTTTCTCTGCTGTGGTTCCTTGCACACCTTCACTCTCTGGTAGAATAGCACATTGCACAGTTTTCTGTCCCTCCTTTTTTCCCCCAAGGCTACTTTGGCAGATTTACTTTTTTAAAAGAATGCTTGAAATATTTTCTATGGGTTAGAGAGATGACTTAGGGGTTAAGTGCTTGCCTATGAAGCCTGAGGACACCGGTTGGAGGCTGGATTCCCCAGGACCCACGTTAGCCAGATGCACAAGTGGTGCACACATCTGGAGTTCGTTTGCAGTGACTCGAGGCCCTGGCACGCCCATTCTCTCTCTCTCTCTGCCTCTTTCTCTCTCTGTCATTCTCAAATAAATAAATAAAAATTAAAAATATATATTTTCTATATTCTATTCTATCATAAAATCTTATGTATTTGAATTATCCATTTTGAATATATGTATTTTTAAATATTTTTTTAAATTTTTTTAATATTTATTTATTTATTTATTTATTTATTTATTTATTTAAGAGCGACAGACAGAGAGAAAGAAGGAGAGAGAGAGAGAGAATGGGCATGCCAGGGACACCAGCCACTGCAAATGAACTACAGATGTGTGCACCCCCTTGTGCATCTGGCTAATGTGGGTCCTGGGGAAACGAGCCTCAAACCGGGATCCTTAAGCTTCACAGGCAAGCACTTAACCGCTAAGCCATCTCTCCAGCCCTATTTTTTAAATATTTTTTTTATTTTTTTCAAACATATGTATTATGTATGGGTGTGTCAAAATCTCTTGTTGTTGCAGGCAAATGCTGGTCAGACCTTTTAAGGTCCAGATTTACATGGTGAAGTAGACAGCTTCACATTGTTGGGATGAATGTCTAACCACAGTTTTTTTTTTTAATAAAAAAATATTTTGTACTAATTTATTTGAGAGAGAGAGAGAGAAAGGGAGAGAGAGGGAAAGAGAGGAAAGAATGGTTGCCCCAGGGCCTTTGCCACTGCAAATGAACTCCAAACATATGCACCACTTCGTGCATCTGGCTTACATGGGTCCTGGAGACTCTAACCAAAGTCAATTGGCTTTGCAGGTAAACATCTTAACTATTAAGCCATCTCTCAATCCCCGAACATAGATTTGTGGGAGGAAGGGGTTTATGTCAAGCTCACATATGTTACATCAATTGGCAGCAGAAGCTGACTTTCATTCATAAATCTAAGCAGAGAGAGAGAAATCACCACCAGCCTCCAAACACCAAAAGGCAGCAAACATGAACTGGCAGCAAGCAGGAACCTGCCAGAGCTCCATTCTCTCTGCATACCTTTGAGTTGAAAATCAGATCCTCCCCCACTGGCACCTTAGTACTGGCCTCCAGGATCACCCCAGAGACACCTCCTACAGCCAGGCAGGTGGATATCCAACTTACAAGTTTAACTTTGATATTTGAGTCAATGGGGGACAATTATGAGAGAGAGAGAGAGAGAGAGAGAGAGAGAGAGAGAGAGAATGGATACACCAGGGCTTCCAGCCACTGCAAACGAACTCCAGACACATGTGGCACCTTGTGTATCTGGCTTATGTGGGTCCTGGGGAATTGAACCTGCATCCTTCAGCTTTGCAGGCAAGTACTTTATCCACTAAGTCATTTCTCCAGACCTGTAATTTGCTTTTTCCTAAGAACATTCTACAGTAAAATAAATTGGTTTGCAAAGAAATAATTGCTATACACTTTATGAAATAGGTTATTAGAGACAAGGATGCATTTCTCTTCAACTTTTGTATCTTACTAATGACATTACAACAAATGTTTATTTATTGAGCATGTTTAATTTATTTTTAGTTCAAGTAATTGCATATATTTATGTGATAAGATTGAGCTTTCAATACCTTTGTGCATTTTGTAATACTAACTCAGAATATGCAGATTATCCATCATCACAAACATTTATTGATTTTTAGTGATAAACCATTCAAAAGCTCTCTCATGTCTTTCTTCATACTATAACACAAGATTTCTTCTTCTAACCAACTACTTATGTAACAGAAAAGCAACATCTTGCTGTGACATTGGGCATTGATAACTAATGTTCCAATTCCCCCTTCCCGACAATTTCCCAGCTTCTGCTAAATACTGTAATGATTTCTTATGAGACCAGCTTTTAAAATACAGATGTGACTGAAATCATATATCATTAAGCTTATTTATTTCACTTCATATGATTCATAGGCTCACTGATGTTGCCTATAAAAACATTTCATCCTTTTCAAAGGTTAAATATTATTCCATGCACACCACATTTTCTTTACTCATTTATTGATGATTTCTATGTCATGACTATGGTGAATAGTGTTATAATAAACACAGAATTTCAAATATCTTTTCAACATGCTATTATATTCTTTGAAGATGTACCCAGTAATGGGTTTCTGTATTATATGATGGATCTAGATTTAACGATTAGAGGAATCTCTACAATGCTTTGCATAGCAGCTGTATTAATTCACATTCCTACTAATAGTGTGTAAGAAATACCCTTTCTCCACATGTTATCCAGCATCTCTTATCTTTTGTAATTTTTATCATAACCATTCTAAGTGGAACAAAGTGATATTTTGTTGTGGTACTAATTTGTATGCTAGTAATTCTAGGGACTTTTTATTCCTACACCTGATGCCCATTTGTATCTTTTCTTTGGTTCTTTTTTTTTCTAGTTTTTAAATTGGATTATTTGGATTTGCTTTGAGGTGTTTCATTTCCTTATGTATTCTGGATATTGAGCTCTTGTCAGAAAGATAGTTTTTAAATATATTCTCCAAAATTGAGCACATTTTCAGCATCCTTCTTGTCCTAAAGATGCATAGGTCTGATGAAAAATCTTAAATCTTTGATAATCATATCCAATCTTACATTTCATGCCTGAAATTCTCCTATATTAGATAAAATAAATTGCCTTTTATAGCAATAATTTCAAGTTTATTTTATTGAGCATAAAACCTTATTCTGAAGAGTTTCCCCCCCCCCACTCTCCAGGGTTCTACGAGATTACTGGTAGAGAGAATACTTTTGGAAGCAACCATTCACCATTAACACAGTTTTCCTGTTTCCAGACTAGGAACATCCTCTTCCATCTTACTATAAGATGTGAAACAGAACGCTAAAGAAGCAGGTCGTCTTATGCAAAGAGGAGCCTGCTATTCTGAGCAATGAGATTTTTTACTCCCTACTGGATATTTGGGGAGCAACCATGACACATTTCATAACTGATACCTCACCTGTCTTGGAGTAGTAGCATGCTATGTTTATCTGTTCTGCCTCTGACACACAAATGGTTGATTATGACAATAAATGGAGCCTATATGTTTGAAGACCATCTGAAGTTTTTTTTTTTTTTCAAGGTAGAGTTTTACTCTAGTCCAGGCTGACATGGAATTCACTGAGTAGTCTCAGGGTAGCCTTGAACTCACAGCAATCATCCTACCTGTGCCTCCTGAGTGCTGGTATTAAAGGTGTGCGCCCATGCCCGGCTCATCTGAGGTTTTGTAACTAATTTTGTTAATATAAAAAATAATGGTAGTAGAAAACAAAATCCTCCAAACTTTGTACAGGTTGATCATTTGAAAAATTTCACTAGGATGACATAATCTGCTATATGTTGTTATGTAGGAGAACATGATCACATTTTTTTTTTTGGTGTGAAAGTCTTCAAAGAAAGAACTTAAGTTGTGAAGTGTTTGAGGAGAACTTTTTTACCACTTTACATTAGTGTATAAATTATATAAACATAAATTTTTTAAAAAGAAACTAATACTATATGCAAACATTAGATCAGTATAATTTCTACTTGGAAGACAACTTAATTGTAGTGGCAATTTTAAGACATTTGAGGAAAGGCTTGATTTTGTGTCTTTTTTTATAATAGTAATTATGTTATATTTTTATTTATTTTTTTCCATTTTTTCCCCTTTATTAGTTAGTTTTGTATTCAGCAAATACAGTCAGTATGTTACCATTATTAGGCTCATCCGTGACCTACCCCCTCCCCTTGGGCCCTCCTTCTTGAGGTATATGGGTCATGCATTCTGGAGTTAGCCCACACTTATGGGTAAGATAAATGTCTCTGCATATCATGACCCAACAGGTGGCTCTGACATTCTTTCCACCCCCTCTTCCGCAAAATTTCCCTGAGCCATGTTGGATTCATTTTTGTTCTGCTTCAGTGATGAGGTATTGGGGGCCTCTGAGGCTCTGGCTCTCTGATTTGGTAGGAGTTGATTTTTCTCTGTGTTGATCTCCTTCCCCCTTGTGCTGGTATCCGGTTCATCAGGAAAACAGCACCCTTGCTTGTTTCACCAATTTTTCTTAGTTTCAGCCAGGGACCTTTAGAGGTATGATGGGGTAGCTCTCTCCTTAGGATCTACATCTATCTGAAAAAGAGAAGCAGATTCTCCAACGGAGAGTAAGTTAGCACCAGGACAAAAGAGATAACCCTTGCTTTTTTTATAGAAAATTTAATAGGTGTAGGTCCTCTTGTAGTCCATGATTGATGGTAGCTTGATAATGGAGAGTGGGCTTGTGTTTGGATATGGTTCTGACTTATTTCCCAGCTCCAACTATGGGTCCCGTATCACTGAGGAGATCAATTAGTCAAATTAAGAGCAGTTGATTCCCCACCATGGCTGTGTGCCACTATTGCACTTGTGTGGACATCACAACAAGTTATTTGCTGCTAAGTAGGTTAGACCATGAGTTGCTTGGACAGATATTGGTCATTTTCCCCCAGTCGCCCATGTAGCACCTTCTAGCACTAGACTTGCTGAGTATCTGGGGACTGACTCTCTTCCAACTTCCAGCCATGCCATTCTATTTTGCATATCAACCACATAAGGTGTCTTTAGCAGTAGGATCTTACCACTAACTTTTGGTGGGTCATCAAGTACTCTGACAGAAATCTCTCTGTCTTTTAGGCAACCTGGTAAGACTCTCTGATCAAAAGCTCATTGTGGATGATAGCCCCATGCTGTTACTGGGAGTTACAGGTCAGTGCCCACTAAGAAAATGAGGAAAAAGATGACTAATATACAAGAGTTAGAGAGAAGAGAGAGGGAGAGGGAAAAGGAGGGAGGGAAGATGTAGAAGATTAAGGTTAATCATGATCCTACCCTCTCAAGTGTCTTGTGGTTCAGGTGTTCCCTGTAAGGACCTGGTGAAGGATCAGCCATTTGGTAAGTAGCATTTTATGGTACCATTGCCATTTGGGTCTAGATTTGAGTTTCCCACCCCCTTGATGCCCTCCCCTCCCTCCCCTTCCATCCTAGTGTGTAGTCCACGAGATGCTTACTGGCTATGTAAGGTATCTTGGGTAGATTCAGGTTAGGTGCTGTAGATCAGTGAGACTATGTGGCGATTTTTTTTCTGTGATTGGGTAACTTCACTGAGAATAATCTGTTCCAGGTTCAACCATTTTTCCTCGAATTTCATTGTGTCATTTTTTCTTACTACTGTATAGAATTCCATTGTGTAGATATGCCACATCTTAGTTATCCATTCTTCTAGTGATGGACATCTGGGTTGATTCTAGCTCTTAGCTATTACAAACTGAGTCACTACAAACATGGTTGAGCAGATCTCTCTAGCCTGTGGTTTGAAGGTTTCAGGGTAGATGCCCAGTAAGGAATAACTGGGTCTGTTGGTATCTCTATACTCAGCTTTTTCAGAAGTCTCCATATTGCTTTCCAAAGTAGTTGTACCATCCTACATTCCCACCAACAGTGGATGAGTGTTCCTACTTCTCCACATCCTTGCCAGCATTTAATTTTATTTGATTATTTTATGTCTGTTATCCTTATTGGGGTAAAGTGGAATCTCATAGTTGTTTTAATTTGCATTTCTCTGATGCTTAGGGATGATGAACATTTTCATAAGTGTATGTTTGCCATTTGTATTTCTTCCTCTGTGAACTGCCTGTTCAGCTCTTTGCCCTATTTTGTGAGTGGGGTGTTTGACTTCTTACTGTTTAGATTTTTCAGTTCTTTGTAGATTCTAGAGATTAGGCCTCTATCAGTTGGATAACCCGCAAATATTTTCTCCCATTCTGTGGGTAATCTATTGGCTTTGCTTATTGTATGCTTGTCTGTAAAGAAACTCTTCAGCTTCATGTGATCCCATTGGTTGAGTGATGGTTTAATTTCGTGAGCTACTGGGGTTTTGTTCAGGAAGTCTTTTTCCATTCCTATATCATGGAAAGCACTTCCCAAATTTTCTTCCAGTAGTATTCGAGTTTCTGTTCTTACATTGAGGTCTTTGATCCATTTGGACTTGAGTGTAGTGCATGGTGAAATGTGTGGGTCAAGTTTCAGTTTCCTGCCTATGGTTATCCAGTTTGTCCAGCACCATTGGTTGAATATGCTGTCTTTCCTCCAGCCTATATTTTTTGGGCCTTTATCGAATATCAAGTAGCTACAGTTGCTTGACCCAAAGTCCGGGTCCTCAAGTCTATTCCATTGGCCTATACTCCTGTTTCTTTGCCAGTACCATGCTCTTTTTATTACTATGGATTTGTAATATAGCTTTAGATCAGGTATGGTGATGCCTCCAGAGGTATTTCTTTTGCTGAGGATATGTTTGGATATGTGAGGCCTTCTGCCTTTCCATATGAAATTTGCGATCACTTTTTCTATCTCTGTGAAGAACCCTATAGGGATTTTAATTGGAATTGCATTAAATCTGTATATTGCCTTTGGTAGGATTGTCATCTTCACAATGTTAATTCTGCCTATCCAGGAACATGGGAGGTGTTTCCATTTTCTCAAGTCCTCCTCAATTTCTTTTTTGAGTGTTTTTATGTTCTCGTTTTATAGATCTTTCACTTCCTTGGTTAACGTTATTCCAAGGTATTTTATTTTTTTTGTTGCTCTTGAAAATGGGACTATGTCTCTTATTTCTTTCTTTGAATCTTTGTCATTTGCATATAAGAAGGCTACTGATTTTTGTGCATTGATTTTGTATCCTGCTACTTTGCTATAGGAGTTAATCACCTTCTGGAGTTTTGGCATGGAGTCTCTCGGGTCTCTTACATATACAATCATGTCATCAGCGAATAAAGCTAACTTAACTTCTTCCTTTCCAAATTGAATCCTTTTTATTTACTTCTTCTGTCTTATTTCTTGAGTTATGACTTCCACTACTATATTAAAAAGCAGAGGTGAGAGTGGACAACCCTGTCTTGTTCCTGATCTTAATGGGAATTCCTCCAGTCTCTCTCCACTAAGTGTTATTTGGGCCTTCAAAGCTTTGTATATTGCCTTTATTAGGTTAAGATATGAATGAACCATGCCAATTTTCTCCAATGTTTTGAACATGAAGTGATGTTGAATCTTGTCAAAGGCCTTTTCTGCATCTATCGAAATGATTATGTGGTTTTTATGTTTGACCTTGTTTATGTGGTGTATTACATTGACAGATTTCCATATGACCTAACCATTCCTTATGTTGACCCCCCCCCCCCCCCCCGTGTTCCTGGGATGAATCCCACTTGGTCAAGGTGGATAATGCTTTTGATGTGTTGTTGGATTCGGTTTGTAAGGATTTTGGTTAGGATCTTTGCATTTAAATTCATCAGGGGAATAGGCCGGTAGTTTTCTTTTCTTGTGGCATCTCTGCCTGGTTTTGGAATTAGGGTGATGCTAGCTTCATAAAAGGAGTTGGGTAGCTTTCCCTGCTCACCAGTTGTGTGGCACAGTTTGAGGAAGATTGTTTTGAGTTCCTCCATGAAGTTTTGATAGAATTCAGCTGAGAGCCATCTGGCCCTGCACTCTTCTTTTTTGGGGAGGTTTTTATTACCTTTTCAATCTCCATGAGTGTGATGGGTTGATTGAGGTGATTAATCTGCTCTGTGTTTAGCTTTGGTAGATGGTATGCATCCAAGAATTTATCCATCTCCTCCACATTATCCAGTTTTGTGGAGTAGAAGTTTTTGAAATATGTCCTGATGATTCTCCCAATTTCACTTATGTCTGTTGTGAGCTCTCCTTTTTCATTTTGAATTTTGTTAATTTGAAGCTTCTCCTTTTTTTTGCTTGATCAGATTGGCCAGGGGTTTGTCAATCTTGTTTATTTTTTCAAAGAACCAGCTCTTTGTTTTGTCAATTGTCGTAATTGTTTCCTTTGTTTCCAATTCATTGATTTCTGCTCTGATTATAATTATTTCTTTCCTTCTGGAGCTCTTTGGGTTGGATTTATCTTGTTTTTTAGTGCAAGCATTAGGTCAGTATAATTTCTACTTGGAAGATAACTTAATTGTAGTGGCAATTTTAAGACATTTGAGGAAAGGCTTGATTTTGTGTCTTTTTTTATAATAGTAATTATGTTATATTTTTATTTATTTTTTTCCATTTTTTTCCCCTTTATTAGTTAGTTTTGTATTCAGCAAATACAGTCAGTATGTTACCATTATTAGGCTCATCCGTGACCTACCCCCTCCCCTTGGGACCCTCCTTCTTGAGGTATATGGGTCATGCATTCTGGAGTTAGCCCACACTTATGGGTAAGATAAATGTCTCTGCATATCGTGACCCAACATGTGGCTCTGACATTCTTTCTGCCCCCTCTTCCACAAAATTTCCCTGAGCCTTGTTGGGTTCATTTTTGGTCTGCTTCAGTGATGAGGTATTGGGAGCCTCTGAGACTCTGGCTCTCTTATTTGGTAGGAGTTGATTTTTCTCTGTGTTGATCTCCTTCCCCCTTGTGCTGGTATCCGGTTCATCAGGAAAACAGCACCCTTGCTTGTTTCACCAATTTTTCTTAGTTTCAGCCAGGGACCTTTAGAGGTATGATGGGGTAGCTCTCTCCTTAGGATCTACATCTATCTGAAAAAGAGAAGCAGATTCTCCAATGGAGAGTAAGTTAGCACCAGGACAAAAGAGATAAGGCTTACTTTTTTTTTTTTTTTCATTCTCCCTCTAATCTCTTAACTCTCTTTGAACTCTTTCCAATTTCTTATCTATTATTTCTAGGTTAGTGATTGCAGCATCCACACGATTATAGGTCCTTTGTTGCTTTCCTGCAAGTTCTAGTAGTAGGTTGGTCAGCGTTGCATTGCTCATAGCTTCAATTTGGTGTTCTGGTCCTAATGGTTCTTCTATGTTTTGGTTGTATGTATTCATTGTGGGTTGAGTGATCTAACTATATTTTCTTGCATTTGATTTTTCATGTTATTTCTTTTGCGCTGTGCTCTGCCCATGACAGTGTATGGACAGGTAGGTGGGCATATCAGCCTGGGCTCAAGAACGATGGGAATCTGAGGCAGCCTGGGGCAGTTGCCAAGAAGCCTGGGCTTTGGCTCTCACTTGCCAAAGCCGCCTATCTACTGCCTGGCAGGGGCATCAAGGTTGCCTGAGTTCTCAAGCGGTAATGTGCCAAAGCTGCCTGTGTTTGAGCTAGGAGTGGCACTGAGGCACCAAGCACTGAAGCAGCCTGAGCTCTGGCTGGGAACACAGGGACCTGGAAGCAGTCTGTGCTCCCTGCCACAGGACAATGGCAGATGGCTCTTGTGGCAGACAGGTAGGGGATGGCACCTGAGCTGTCGCAAGCGAGAGACACAGTCTGAGCTTGCATGGCAGTTGCTGTCGGACTGGGTTGCTCAGTAAGTGGGCAAGTGGACGAGTGTGCGGAGTGTTGTAAGCTTCCACATGCCGGGATCGGGTGTGCTGGCACGCAACAGCAGCAGCGGCAGGTGGGGGCAGCTGCAGCGCTGTGGACATGGCGGTTATTTGGGGGGAGGAGTGGGCTACCCACCCACGAGGGGATCTGCGATTCCCTGTTTCCCCCGCCTCTGTGCCCTCCCAAATTTCTCTCCCCTGAAAGCCCCAATGAACCCTAAATATCTTGCCTTTCTTTCCCTGGGATTTGCAGCACAGCTAGGCGGTCACCATCTTCCCAGAATTCCTCCACAGGAGCAATTTTGTGTCTTGGGCATACTGCAATTATTAATTTGTTGATGATAGATATAATACACAAGATTTTTTGAGTTTAAATATCAATTTGTTTTATCAAATGGTAACAATTAATATTTGCTAGTGGAAGTGAATTCTATTCAGTTTTCTCAAAATTACCTAATGTAAACCTCTAGAAGGCAGCCTCAGGAAACTGAGATGAACTTCTAAACCAGACCCAGTGATGGAGGAAAGGATATTTATTGATACTTACAGATCCAGGAGAAGTTTCACAATGGCAGAAGAAGTTGATCCCCTCTTAAAGGACCAAGCAGAGAGAGAGAAGCTCTGAGCAAAGAAAAAAAAAAAAAAACCAAAAAACAAAAAACCAAAGCCATACCACAAGCAAGCACATTTGAGAATTCCAGGTTGAACTCAGACACTTTTTATATCTATAGATTGGAATTCCAAATCCACCACCACACCTTAGGGCTGAACCCTATTGTTTGCCCAGTGACACCTCCTCCAGCCAGATGGCTTGAAATCTAAGAAGGTTTAATAAAACTTTTGACTCTATTGGGGTGGGGCATCCATTAAAACTACTATATTCTGCCCTAGCCCCCAACTTGTTCAAAACCATCTCACATTGTAAATTGTACTCAGTCCAATTCAAGGTTGCCACAGTTATTACCAGCTTAAGATAGTTCCAAAGTCCCCAGTCTCATTTGAGATTTAAAATTGTCTTTAGTTGTGAGTCCTGTAAAATCAAACAAGTTATATAAGCATACTTTCAACATATGAAGGCAAAGAGTAAACATTTTCAACTGGTATATGGCATAACAGGGAGAGACTGGAAAAATACAAATTAAATACCATCAAGCAAACACCAAAACTTTGTAAAGCAGTTGGGCCATCTTCCTTAAGGTTGCTAATGTGTTTGACAGTAGTAGCCTTAGCAACATAAAATCAGTCTCAGTGCCTTTAGTTATTAAACTGATTGAGGTTTTTCCAACTTAAAATGTTAAATCTCTCAGTCCAATATCTTTAGCCAAGCATATCAATCCATTACAAGTTTAACATTGATCAAACTCTCTGGGAATGGACAACAGAATGCAGCCAATAGCCAGTTCCAACAAAGTCCTCTGCAGTCTTTCTTTCCCCTTAGAAAGTTCATAAGCCAAGTCTCCAAATTCAATTCTCTCTGCACTTATCATTCTCAAACTCTCATCATAATAGTCCATAATACTTGGCTTACCACTCCAGAAGGCATATTCAGTTGCAAATTCCAAGTCCATGCCTGTTCCTCCAAAACAAAGTTTCCCAAAGACCAAAATCCACATGGTAAGATTCATATGAGCACTCTACCCCACTTCTGATACCAATTTCTGTAACATACAGCCTCAGGTCTCAGATGAACTTCCAAACCAGGCACAGTGATAGAGGAAAGGGATATTTATTGAAGCTTACAAGTCCAGGAGAAGTTCCATAATCAAAGAAGTTAGCCCTCGCTTCAAGGACCAGGAAGAGAGAGAGAGAGAGAAGCCCCAATTCAAAACCGTAAAGCCACACTACATGCAAGCACACTTAGAAATTCCAGGTGGAACTCAGGCAACTTGCATATCTTTAGGTGGAAATTCCAACTCCACCACCACACCTTAGGGCTAGACCCCAAGATCTGCCCAGTGACAAGTCTTCCAACCAGGTGGCTGGAAATCCAAGAAGGTTTAATAAACTCCTGATTTTTATGGGGGGGGGGGCATCTATTCAAACTAACACAGGCACAGTACAACTATTAATTTGTTGATGACATATAAAATCAAGATTTGCTGAGTTCTTTCATTGATGAAAACACATGCATTGTAATTAGCTAGATCTTGATTTGATTCTTATGTGTGCCAAAAGGACAAGACTTAGAAATAAATGACAAAAATATGAACAAATTTAAGTCAAAAGTAACATAACATTTTGGGCTGGAGAGATTGCTCAGTGGATAAGGCACTTGTCTGTAAAGCCTAAAGACCCGGGTATGATTCTCCAGGTCCCATGTAAGCCAGATATACAAGGAGGTATGTGCGTCTGAAATTTGTGTGCAGTGGCTGGAGGCCCTGGCATGTTTATTTTCTCTCGCTCTCTCTCTTTGTCTAATAATTAAATAAATAATACATATTTTTAAAAAAGTAACATAACATTTCAAATTCAATACTAGCTGATACTGTATAAACAAAATTCACAAAACAGTGAGAAAGAAGATGGAGAAAGCAGTAAATAAAAATGTTCTATAGATAATTCTGGATCATACTAATAAAATATAGCAAAATGTGCATACTATAGAGATACATACCTTACTTTATCTTCTATTAACAAACTATATGTTGATTATTTCAATAAGATATGATGCTAACTTGTCTTAATTAAGATAAAATAAAATGATCTTTATCTTTCTTGAGAAATAAATTATCTCTAAGTTTGTGTAATTTATTTTCACTTCAAACAATATTTAAACCATTTTCAAGGACATTATGTCTTCAGGCTTTAAACTATCAAGTAATTATCAAATCAATGATCATTTGGGGGAAAGTAATGAAGTATGGAAAATAACCACTTCAAATTATATAAATCATTAAAACTGATGCCGTTTGGAAGGCATTTTAAGAATGAGAGTTAAATGTCTTCAAAGTTTGATAAAAACAAGTTACATTCTAAACTAATTTTAAAGAAAATATCTTTATTCTGTTATACTTCATTGGTTTTTTTAATTTAATTTTGTTTTTTTTATAGAAGTAATTTACTTAAATAAGTAAACCTTTTTAAAGTATACATAGCAGATTTCATCTATATCATTTATGTTTTGCAAATGTGTGTTTGAAATATTAAGAATAACCTCTTTACTTATGGTGATAAAATTATGGAAAACATTTTAAAGTGGAATTCATTTTTCACCAGGCTCTTATACCTAAGTGGGAGGATCATTGGCACCATTTGGTAAACAAAACTAGTTTGCTCTTCGGTAACATTCCTCTCTTATGGAATTTACCTGTTTTAGCAGTATATTTCCAAGTTTGGTCTGTGAACTTTTATTTTATTCTGTAGTTCAGATGTCTAGAATTAATTTTATTCAGACATTTTCTGACGTCATTCACACTTCTCACACACACACACACACACACACACAGAGAGAGAGAGAGAGAGAGAGAGAGAGAGTGGGAGAGGGAGAGAGAGAGCTTCATAGTATTCAAAAGGCATAGCAATCAGGCTGGACATGGTGGTGCACTCATTCCTAGGATCTAGTACATATAAGCTTGCTCGCTTATTAGGCAGAAAAATCATCTTTAGGAGAAACATGTTACTGCTAAACCCATTAAGGAAGGAAAACTTGGATCATGTCATATCTACTAGCCATCATGATTGAGGTGTAATCAATTATTTTTGTTTGTCCTCTGTGTCTGATGTAACATATACGTCTGACATAATGGGAATGTCATGTAAAGCTAAATGTAATCATGAAAAGTCTGGCCTAATAAGTGTAATAAATGTAAGGCAGCAGATAAGGGAAGTAGACATTTTTAACCAACTAGACTTTATATATTTAAAATTAGATTGACCATATGGTCCCCCTGTGTTTATAGTTATTAGTGTTTTATGAAATACTTTATTTGATTTGAAGTTTATAATGCTTAAACTAATTCATCTTTTAATTCTATTTTGGGGGACAGGTTCTTTTTATATGTATAAACTCTTGTGAAGTAGTTAGCTCCAATTATAGGAGAAACTAGTTTTTACAAATTATTACAACTCTTTTTTAAAGATTTATTTGAGAGAGAGAAAGAACAAGAGAGAAATGGGCAGGGAGGGAGAGAGAGAGAGAATATGCCAGGGCCTCTAGCCACTGCAAATGTACTCCAGATGTGTGTGCCTCCTTGTGCATCTGGCTTATGTGGGTCCTGGGGAATTGAACAACCTGGGTCCTTTGGCTTTGCAGGCAAGTGCCTTGACCACTAAGCCATCTCTCCAGCCCCAGATTATTACAACTTTTATTTTTAGATAATAAATTAATTTGTACTGTTATCTTAATATTATATTAGGTCTCCATGTGGGAATGTAAATGGACAGTCAGATTTCAGAAGAAATCAAATAATACAATATCTTACAACAATTGTCTCTTTTATTTGACCAAATACTTTAGTGATTGGAATAGAAATGAAAAGTAAAATATGCTACAAAGTAGGATTTGTAGACATGCTATCTATTATTTTAGAGCCAGTAAAGGAAAATAGGACTCTAGTAAAAGTCAGTGTTAATCTCAATTAACTGTATACTAGGATAACTTAAATATCGGCTCTCAAGTTACAAAACACCATTAATATTGTTATTATTTGAGCTTGATGTCTTTTGTATAATTTTGATACAAAGAGTTATTCCAAATCTTTGGGTATCTCAATAATAGTAAACAAAATTAAAAGTTCATTAAACTTGTCAGAGTTTGAATACATCATAGGGCCTCTGACAGCCTTTAATTAGTTTTTTTTTTAACATTTGTAAACATAGTAATCTAACTGGCTAGATCCCAACTATCTATCTATCTATCTTTAATATGTACACAGACAAATGTCTACTTACTTTGCTCTAAGAATTTCAATTTAAGGATATTAGTACACAATAATCAGGTTCTTTAAAGAATTTTTTTCTCAATTTTTATTAATATTTTCCATGATTATAGAAAATATCCCATGGTAGTACCCACCCCCACTTTCCCCTTTGAAATTCCATTCTCCATCGTATCCCCTCTCCATCTCAATCTTTCTACTTACATATATACAATACCAACCTAATAAAAGCCCTCCTCCCTTTCTTTCTCTTCCCTTTCTATCTGCTTTTTTAACTTACTGGCCTCTGCTACTGAGTTTTTTCCTTCTCGCACAGAAGCCCAATCATCTGTAGCTAAGATCCACATATGAGGGAGAATATGTGGCGCTTGGCTTTCTGGGCCTGTGTTACCTCACTTAGTATAATTCTTTCCAGATCCATCCACTTTTCTGCAAATTTCATAACTTCATTTTTCTTTACCGCTGAGTAAAACTCCATTGTATAAATTTGCCATATCTTCATTATCCACTCATCAGTTGAGGGACATCTAGGCTGGTTCCATTTCCCAGCTATTATAAATTGAGCAGCAATAAACATGGTTGAGCACGTACTTCTAAGGAAATGAGATGAGTCCTTAGGATATATGCCTAGGAGTGTGTCGCGACCGCCTTGACCAGCAAGGAAGACGCAATGCTCGGACTCTTCTTTAAGCAGTTTATTCAGGAACCTTGAACAATCTTCTGACTCTGGGGAAAGCCAGCCCATCGTATATAAGGCCTTTGGGTAGCCAACCCCAGTACGCCACGTGGTGAATGCAGATAGGTCCACATTCGAGGAAGCAAGCCAGATTCTCAGCCTTAGCCATATATGGAGTTGTTTACGACAGAGAGCACTCACCATCAGGGAGGTGGAAGGCAGAAGCCAGCGCCATCTTTAAGGCGCGGCACTACGCAGCTCTCTACAGGAGTGCTATAACTGGGTCATATGGTAGATCAATCTTTAGCTGTTTTAGGAACCTCCACACTGATTTCCACAATGGCTGGACCAGATTGCATTCCCACCAACAGTGTAGAAGGCTTCCTCTTTTTCCACATCCCTGCCAAGATTTATGATCATTTGTTTTCATGATGGTAGCCAGTCTGACAGGAGTGAGATGGAATCTCAATGTAGTTTTAATCTGCATTTCGCTGATGACTAGTGACGTAGAACATTTTTTTAGATGCTTATATTATATGCCATTCATATTTCTTCCTTTGAGGATTCTCTATTTAGCTCCATAGCCCATTTTTTGATTGGCTTGTTTGATTCCTTATTATTTAGCTTCTTGAGTCCTTTGTATATCCTAGATATTAATCCTCTATCAGATATATATCTGGCAAAGATTTTTTCCCATTCTGTAGGTTGCCTCTTTGCTTTCTTCACCGTGTCCTTTGCAGTGCAAAATCTTTGTATTTTCGTGAGGTCCCAGTGGTTAATCTGTGGTTTTATTGCCTGAGCAATTGGGGTTGTATTCAGAAAGCCGTTGCCAAGACCAATATGTTGAAGGGTTACCCTACTTTTTCCTCTAGCAGTTTCAGAGTTTCAGGTCTGAGTTTAAGGTCTTTAATCCATTTGGACTTAATTCTTGTGCATGGAGAGAGAGAAGCATCTATTTTCATCCTTCTACAGATATATATCCAGTTTTCCCAACACCATTTGCTGAAGAGGCTGTCTTTTCTCCAATGAGTATTTTTGGCATTTTTATCGAATATCAGGTGGCTATAGCTACCTGGAGTTACACTTGAGTCCTCTATTCTGTTCCATTGATCTACATGTCTGCTTTTGTGCCAGTACCATGCTGTTTTTGTTACTATGGCTCTGTAGTATAGGTTAAAATAAGGTATGGTGATACCACCAGCCTTATTTTTGTTGCTCAGTATTATTTTAAATATTTGAGGTTTTTTGTGATTCCATATGAATTTTTGGATTGTTTTTTTTCTACTTCCAGGAAGAATGCCTTTGGAATTTTGATGGGGATTGCATTAAATGTGTAGATTGCTTTTCATAAGATTGCCATTTTCACCATATTGATTCTTCCAATCCAGAAACAAGGGGTGTTTTTCCACTTCCTAGTTTCTTCTGCAATTTCCCGCTTGAGTGTTTTAAATTTCTCATTGTAGAGATTCTTTACTTCCTTGGTTAGGTTTATTCCAAGGTACTTTATTTATTTATTTATTTTTTTTGATGCAATTGTGAATGGGAGTGATTCTCTGATTTCATCCTCTGTGTGTTTGTTAGCATATATGAAGGCTACTGATTTCGGTATATTTATTTTTTATCCTGCTACCAGGCTGTAGGTTTTTATCAGTTCTAACAGTTTGCTGGTAAAGTCTTTAGGGTCCTTTATATATAGAATCATGTCATCTGCAAATAATGATAACTTCACCTTTTCCTTTCCAATTTTTATCCCTTTTATGCATGTCTCTTGTCGTATTTCTATGGCTAAGACTTCCAGAACTATATGAAATAAAAGTGGGGACAGTGGACACCCTTGTCTTGTTGCTGATTTTAGTGGAAAAGCTTCCAGTTTTTCCCCATTTAGTAATATGTTGGCTGTAGGCTTATCATAAATAGCCTTTATTATATTGAGATATGATCCTTCTATTCCCAGTCTCTGTAGGACTTTTATCATGAAGGGATTTGGATTTTGTCGAATGTTTTCTCTGTGTCTAATGAGATGATGATGTGATTTTTGTCCTTCAACCCATTTATATAATGTATAACATTTATAGATGTGCGTATGTTGAACCATCCCTGCATCTCTGGGATAATGCCTACTTGGTCAGGGTGAATGATCTTTCTGATATATTCTTGTATTCTGTTTGCCAATATTTTGTTGAGAATTTTTGCATCTATGTTCATGAGGGAGATTGGTCTGTAATTTTCTTTTTTTGTTCTGTCTTTGCCTGGTTTTGGTATCAGGGTGATGTGGGCTTCATAGAAGGAGTTTGGTAGAATTCTTCTTTTTCTATTTCATGGAAAAGCTTAAGAAGCAATGGTGTTAGCTCTTCCCTGAAGGTCTGGTAAAATTCAGCAGTGAATCCATCTGGGCCTGGGCTTTTTTTAGTTGGGAGATTTTTGATAACTGTTAGGATCTCCATGCTTGCTAGGTCTATTTAGGTGATTAATCTCATCTTGATTTAATTTAGGTAGGTCATATAAATCAAGGAAATAATCCATTTCTTTCAGATTTTCATACTATGTGGAGTATATGCTTTCACAATATGTCCCTATGATTTTTTGAATTTCTCTGGCATCTGTTGTGATGTTACCTTTTTCATCTATTAATTTATTAATTTGTGTCTCTTTTCTCTTCCTTTTGGTCAGATTTGCTAAGGGTATATGAATTTTGTTTATCCTTTCAAAGAACCAGCTCTTTGTTTCATTAATTCTTTGGATTGTTTTTTGGTTTCTATTTCATTAATTTCTGCCCTAATCTTTATTACTTCTTCCCATCTACTGATTTTTGGTTTTCCTTGTTCTTCTTTTTCCAAGGCTTTATGGTGAAGCATTAGGTCGTTTACTTGCGACCTTTCTAATTTCTTAATATAGGCACTTAAAGCTATAAATTTACCTCTTAGAACTGCTTTCATTCTGTCCCAGAGATTTTGGTGTGTTGTGTTCTCATTATTGTTTGACTCTATAAATTTTTTGACTTCCTTCTTGATTTCTTCATTGACTCATTCATCATTTAGTAGTGTATTGTTTAGTTTCCATGATTTTGTGTATGCTCTCTATCCTTTCTTGCTATTGATTTGTAGTTTGATTCCATTGTGGTAAGATAGAATGCAAGGAATTATTTCAATTTCCCTGAATTTGTTAAGATTTGCTTTGTACCCTAATATATGGTCTATTTTAGAGAATGATCCATGTGCTGCTGAAAAGAATGTATATTCTGCAGCATTTGGATGAAATGTCCTGTATATATCTGTTAGGTCCATTCCTTCTATGACCTCATTTAGTCCAGATGCCTCTATGTTTGTTTTTTCCTGGGATGACCTGTCAATTGATGAGAGTGGTGTGTAATTCACCCACTACCACTGTGTTTGGTGTTATCTGTGACCTTAGTTCTAATAGTGTTAGTTTGATGAATTTGGGGGCCCTCATTTTAGGTGCATATATGTTTAGGATTGTAATGTCCTCCTGTTGGAGTGTGCCCTTAATCAATATAAAGTGACCTTCCTTATCTTTCTTGACTAACGTTGGAGTGAAGCCTGCATTGTCAGATATTAGGATAGAAACCCCTGCTTGTTTTCTGGGTCCATTTGCTTGAAACACCGTTTTCCAACCTTTCACCCTAAGATAATGTCCATCCTTTTTAGAAAGGTGAGTTTCTTGGAGACAACAAATTGTAGGATCCTGCTTTTTAACCCAGTCTGCAAACCTATGTCTTTTGGTTGGGGCATTGAGGCCGTTGATATTAAGAGATATTATTGAAAGGTGTGTATTTATGCTTGCAATTTTTTTTTTTTTTTTGTGGTTCCCGTTCTACCTTTGCTCTCTTATGTTAACTAGTATTTGAGTATTGCTTGTTGTATTCCAGGTTCCTTATATGTGTGTTTTTCCTTCTTTTTTTGGCATGGAGGATTCTTTTAAGTATTTTCTGTAGAGCTGGTTTTGTCTTCAAATACTCCTTTAGCCTGCTTTTGTTATGGAATGTCCTTATTTCTCCGTCTATTTGAATGGATAGTTTTGCAGGATAAAGTAACCTTGGTTGACAGTTGTTATCTTTCAGAATTTGGAATACATCACTCCAAGCCCTTCTGGTTTTGAAAGTTTGTGTTGAGTAATCTGCTGTGATCCTGATGGGCTTTCCTTTGTAGGTAACTTGATTTTTCTCTCTAACTGCTTTCAGTATTTTTTCTTTGAATTGTGTGTTTCGTAGTTTGATTATAACATGGTGAGGAGAGGTTCTTTCCAGGTTTTTTCTGGCTGGTGTTCTAAAGGCTTCCTGTATCTGCATTGGCACCTCTTTCCCAATTTGGGGGAAGTTTCCTTCTATGATTTTGTTGAAGATGCCTACTATGCCTTTGGATTGAATTTCTTCTCCTTCTACTATGCCCTGAATTTTTATGTTTGATCTTTTCATAGTGTCCCGAATATCTTGAAATTCCCATTCATACTTTTCTATTAGTTTGTCTTTCACTTTGTTGGTTTGTATTAGATCTCCCACCTGGTCTTCTAGCTTAGATATTCTGTCCTCTCCTTCATCCATTCTACTGGTGAGATTTTCTACAGAGTTTTTTATTTCATTAACTGTGTTCTTCATTGCTGGTAATTCTGACTGGTTTTTCTTTATTATTTCTATTTCCTTATTTATGTCTTGTATTGATTTCTTTATTTCGTTAAATTGGTGTCCTGTGTCTTCTCTGATTCCTTTGATTTCTTCTTTGAGTTCATTGAACATATTTATAATCAATCTTTTGAAGTCTTTCTCAGGCATTTCCTCTAACTCGTTCTCACTGGAGGTAATTTCTGAAGCATTGATACTTTTTGGGGGATTTATATTGCCTTTGTTTTGGTGTTTCTTGTCTTATAATGTATATATTTTTGCATCTTGGATTAAGTTACTGCTTAGATTTTCCAGTTAGCTGGGCATTCTTAGCTGTATCAATTGTTTTGATATTGTATATCTTCAATGTAGGAGATTAAGATGTTAGGTGTGGCTCTTAACACTCTCAGAGTATCTAGACATGTGTTCCTAGGGGTTGAGTTTGCCTGCTATGGGAGTATTCAAGTTGGTTGAGTGGAATAAAATGCAGGTATATTCTGAAATTTAACTAAAAACCATGCACATTCAGTCAAAAACAGCACCGAGCATTTATGCAAGAGTAGATATTATAAGAACCAGATCCTCTATCTACAAAGAGGTTAAGATTTCTGGTCTGTTGAGGGATCCAAGTCAGCTTGTGGCCAAGTGAGACCCTTCCCTGGTTCAATCCCAGTTACCTTTTTGGATGCTTTTGGTCTCAGTCAAGTTGCTGGCTGGGTCGTTGGGCTACTGTTCTGATTTTTGGAACTGGGCACTGTCTTTTCCTGTGGGGCAAACCAAGCCTGGCAACTGTGGCCCTGCAGATTGGCACCCCTGCTGCTGGATCTGCCGCCACTGATCCGCTGGAGCTGCCGCTGCTGGATCCGCCGCCTCTGATCTGCTGGCGCTGCCACTACGGGATCCGCCACCGCCGCTGAAGCCGTTGGAGCTGCTGCTGTTGGTTTCGCCACTGCTGAAGCCACTGTAGCCAGTGCCGGAGCGGCTGATGTTGCTTTTGGAGCCGGAGTCACGGCTTCCACCACCGCTTCCGCTGCCAGAGCCTGAGCTGCCACTGCCAGAGCTGCTTCGGCCTGCCTGTGTGGGCTCTGGATCTCTCCTACTTCTCTGCTAATGTTTTAATCTCTTATACACCTCCCTTCTTAGTAAAGGTGTGTATTTTGCTGGGTTTTCTTTGGCTTTTTCTCCCCTAGGCTGCTTTGGCATGGTTCCTATGCCACCATCTTGACTGGAAGTCTAAAAAATTTTTTTATTAAATAGTTTTGTACTCAGTTAATACAGTCAAGTTGGTACCATTATTAGGCTCATCCATGTACTACCCCCTCTTCTGGCCCCTCCTTGTTGAGGTATATGGGTCATGCACTCTGGAGTTAGCCCAGAGGTGTGGATAGGAGAAATGTCTCTGCATATCATGACCCAACATGTGGCTCTGACATTCATTCTGAACCCCCTACCACAAAATTTCCCTGAGCTATGTTTGGTTCATTTTTGGTCTGCTTCAGTGATGAGGTGTTAGGGGCCTCTAGGTCTCTGGATATCTGATTTGGTAGGAGTTGATTGTTGACTGTGTTGATCTCCTTCACCCTAGTGCTGGTGCCTGTTTCACCAAGAGAACAGCACCCTTGCTTGTTTCACCCATTGGTTTCATCTGCGGCCCTTTTGAGATATGATGGGATAGTTCTCTCCTTAGGATCTACATCTATCTGAAAAAGAGAAGCAGATTCTCCAATGGAGAGTAAAGCTAGCACCAGACAAATGGGATAATCCTTAGTTTTTAATAGAGAATTTAATAGGTGTAGGCCTGCTTGTAGCCCATGATTGGTGGTTGCTTGATAATGGAGAGCAGGCTCATGTTTGGATATGGTTCTGACTTGTTTCCCAGCTCCAGCTATTGGTCCCATACCACTGAGGGGATCAGTTAGCCAAATCAAGAGCAGTTGGTTTCCCACCATGGCTGTGTGCCACTGTTGCACTTGTGTGAGCATCATGACAGGTTATTTGGTGCTAAGTAGGTTAGACCATGAGTTTCTTGGACAGATATTGGTCATTTTCCACCAGTCGCCCATGTAGCACCTTCTGGCACTAGACGCACTGACTCTCTGGGGACCAACTCTCTTCCAGCCATGCCATTCCATTTTATGTGTCAACCGCATATGATGCCTTCAGCAGTAGGGTCTTACCGCTAACTTTTAGTGGATCATCAAGTACTCTGAAAGAAATCTGTCTTTCTCTTAGGAAAAATTGTAGGTCTCTCTGATCAAAAACTCACTGTGGATGAAAGCCATATGCTGGTACTCGGAGTTACAGCTCAGTGCCCACTAAGAAAAGGAAGAAAAAGATAACTCATATAAAAGAGTTAGAGAGAAGAGAGACAGAGGGAGAGAGGGAGAGAAGCTGTAGAAGATTAAGGTCAGTATTCATCATACCCTCTCCAGTGTCTTGTGGATCAGGTGTTGCCTCTAAGGGCCTGGTGAAGGTTCAACCATTTGGTCTGCCTGTTATGATGAGGAATTTTATGGTACCATTGCCATTTGGGTCTAGATTTATGTCTCCCACGCCCTCCCTTACCCTCCCCTCTCTCCCTACCCACTGTATTATCTAGTCCTCAAGATGCTTCCTAGGTATATCAGCATATATGAGTGAGACTATGCGGTGATTTTTTTTCTGTGATTGGGTAAGTTCACTGAGAACGATCTGTTCCAAGTTCAACCATTTTTCCTCAAGTTTCATTTGTCATTCTTTCTCACTGCTGTGTAGAATTCCATTGTGTAGATATACCACATCTTAGTTATCCATTCTTCCAGTGATGGACATCTGGGTTGATTCCAGCTCTTAGCTATTACAAATTGAGTCGCTATAAACATGGTTCAGCATATCTCCCTGGACTGTGGATTAAAGTTCTTAGGGTGCATTACTAGTAAGGGAATAACTGGGTATGTTGGTAATTTTATAGTTGGCTTTATCAGGAGTCTCCATGTTGCTTTCCAAAGAGGTTGTGCCATCTTACATTCCCACCAACATTGTATGAGGGTTCCAAATTATCCACATCGTTGCCAGCATTTATTTTCATGTGAGGTTTTTGATGATTGCTGTCCTTACTCAGGTAAGGTGGAATCTCATAGTTGTTTTAATTTGCATTTCCCTGATGATTAGAGATGATGAACATTTTCTTAAGTATGTGTTTGCCATTTGTATTTCTTCCTCTGTGAACTGCCTGCCCAGCTCATATGGTCTTTGTGTTTAACCTTGTTTATGTGGTATATTACATTGACAGATTTCCATATGTTGAAGCACCCCCATGTTCCTGGGATGAATCTCACTTGGTCGAGGTGGATAATGCTTTTGATGTGTTGTTGGATTCGGTTTGTGAGGATTTTTTTCAGGATCCTTGCATCTAAGTTCATCAGGGAAATAGGCCAGTAGTTTTGTTTTCTTGTGGCATATCTGCCTGGATTCGGGAATAGGGTGATACTAGTTTCATAAAAGGAGTTGTGTAGCTTTCCATATTCTTGAATTGTGTGGCATAGTTTGACGAAGATTGGTTTGACTTCTTCCATGAAGGTTTGATAGAATTCAGCTGAGCAGCCATCTGATCCTGAACTCTTCTTTTTGGGGAGGTTATTTTATTTACTTTTTCAATCTCAATGAGTCTGATAGGTATGTTTAGGAGATTAATATGCTCTGAGTTGAGCTTTTACACATGGGCTGTGTCCAGGAATTCACCCATCTCCATATTATCCAGTTTTGTGGAGTAGAAGTTTTTGAAATAAGTCCTGATGATTCTCCCAATTTCACTTATGTCTGTTGTGATCACTCCTTTTTCATTTTGAATTTTGTTAATTTGAAGCACCTCTTTTTTTTGCTTGACCAGATTTGCCAGGGGTTTGCCAATCTTGTTTATTTTTTCAAATAACCAGCTCTTTGTTTTGTCAATTTTCTTCATTGTTTTCTTAGTTTCCAATTCATTGATTTCTGCTCTGATCTTAATTATTTCTTTCTTTCTGGAGCTTTTTGGGTTGGATTTTTCTTGCTTTTCCAGTGCCGTTAGGTGGATGGTTAGGTTATTGATTTGGGATCTCTCTGTCTGTGTTATGATGGCATTTAGTGCTATGAATTTTGCCCTGAGGACTGCCTTCATTGTGTCCCATAGGTGGTGGTATGATGTTTTCTCATCATCATTCATTTCTAAAAATTTTGCAATTTCATTTTTTATTTCATCCACTATCCATTTATTGTTTAAAAGTGTGCTGTTCAGTTTCCAAGAGCCAATGGGATTCTTGGTGGGTCTTTTGTTGTTAATTTCTAGCAGTATAGTATTGTGATATGATATCATGCAGGGAATTATGAAGATCTTCCTGAATATATGGAGGCAGGCTTTGTGACCAAGTATATGATCTATTTTAGAGAATGCTCCATGGGCTGCTGAGAAGAATGTGTAGTCTATGGATTTGGGATCGAAATTCTGCAGATGTCCATTAGGTCTAAGTGATCTATGGTTTTATTGAGGTCTCTTACTTCCCTGTTGAGTTTCTGTTTGGATGATCTGTCTATTACTGATAATGGTGTATTGAAATCCCCAACTATGATGGTGTTGGTGGTTAACTCTGTTTTATTATCAAGTAGGTTTTGTTTTATGAACTGTGGTGCCCCTTTGTTTGGTGCAGACAGATTTATGACTGTAATATTCTCTTGATGGGTCGTTCCCTTGATAAGTAGGAAGTGGCCTTCTTTGTCTTTTTTGATTGTTTTTGGTGTGAAGTATATTTTATCTGATATTAATATAGCTATGCCTGCTTGTTTCTTATTCCCGTTTGCGTGGAATATTGTTTTCTACCCTTGCACCCTGAGGAGGTGTCTGTATTTAGTGGTGAGGTGGGTTTCTTGAACACAACAGATTGAGGGGTCTAATTTTCTCATCAATCCTGTTAACTTGTGTCTCTTAATGGGTGAATTAAGGCCATTAATATTTAGGGTAATGACTGTGAGATTTTATTTGATCCCTGCCATATTGTGTTGGTATATGTGGTTTGTTGTTTTCATGGACTTTGAAGCTTTTTGTGCCTTCTCTGAATTTGGTTATTGTGATCTGTTTCTTGTAGGCATTTGAGTTTGATTATTTGATTCTTCTGTGTGGAAAATTTCCTGAAATACTCTCTGTAGGCTTGGTTGTGTGTTCATATAATTGTAAAGTTGAGTTTTGTCATGGAAAGTTTTTCTTTCACCATCTATGAGGGTATGAGAGGGATACTTTTTCTGGGTAGAGTAGTTTGGGTTGGAAGCCATAGGTTCTTAGACTTTTCAGTGTGTCATTCCAGGCTCTTCTGGCTTTCAGAGTTTCCATTGAGAAGTCTCAAGTAATTGTGATGGGGTTATCTTTAAAAGTGATGTGCTGTTTTTCCCTAGGTACTTTTAGGATTTTCTCTTTGGTGTCAATGTTTAGGGTCTTAATGACAATGTGTCTTGGAGAGTTTCTCCTTTGGTCCAATCTGTTTGGACTTCTGTTAGCTTCTTGTTTCTTGATGGTCCTTAATTTTGAGAGAGTGGGGAATTTTTCTTCGATTATTTTGTTAAATAAGTTCTCCATGACTTTGGTCTGAATTTCTTCTCCTTCTGGTATTCCAATGATCCTGACATTAGACGTTTAAGGGTATCCCACAATTCCCTCATGTTCTGTTCACAGAAATTTTTGAACTTATTGAAACTTTTGAACTCTCTAACTGTTTCTTCCATCTTGCCTTCCAGATCAGTGTTTCTATCCTCTACTTGGCTGACTGTATTCTTGAGAGCTTCTAGAGAGTTTTGGACTTGTTCAAGTAAGTTTGCATTTTCTACTACTTTTCTATGTATAGTTTCCATCCTTCTGTCAAGCTCCCTTTTCACATAATTTTCTGATATTTTTGATGCTTCTTGGAATTCATCCTTGCATTTCTTTATATCTTCATTTAGCATGGCCATCTGATTTTTGACATCCTCCTTTTTTTTTTTTTAACTCTTCTTTGTATTTCTTAACTGTCTTTGAATTCCGTCCATTTTGTTATCTATTAGGTCTAATCTAGTGATGCCAGCATCCATAAGATTATCGGTCCTTTGTTGCTTTTCTACCAGTAGCTTGGTCAGGGTTGCATTGGTCATAGCTTCATTTTGGTGTTCTGATCCTAATGACTCTTCTATGTTTTGATTAGAGATGTTCATTGTAGGACTGGGTGATCTAACTGGATTTTCTTGCATTTGATTTTCATGTTATTTCTTTTGCAGTGTGGTTGGCCCATCACAGTATATGGGCAGGGAGAGTAGGAGTGTTATCTTGATGGGCGGGGGAAGTGGTGCTTCTTGGGGGAGTTGGCCTGGGATAGCCAGCAGGCAAGTAGAAGGGCTGTGTGGTCTTGAGCGAACTTGTAGGTGGGTAGATCTGCCTGAGCTTAAGCACAGTGGGAAGCTGAAGCCACCTGAGGTGGATGACAAGTAGTCTGAGCTCGCTCTTAGCAGGATGGCAAAGCAGCCTGAATTCTCACACAGTGATGCACCCAAGCTGTCTGCGCTGGCAGTTGGAGGGATGCTGAAGTACCAAGAACCACAGCAGCTTGGACCTCGAAGCAGTCTGAGCTTGCCCACAAAAGGACAATGGGGTCAACCAGCATGGCAGACGGGGAGGGGCTTGCACCTGAGGTGGTGCAGGGGGACAAGCAGAGTGAGTGGGTGGAATGGGCCTGGGCTGGCACGTGAATGGGCGGCAGCTGGAGCAGTAAGAGCAAATGGGCAGAGGGAGCAGACCAAGCTTGCACAAGTGGGTATCAGCAGAGTGCCTGTGGTCGGCCTGAGCTCCAGTGGGCCAGTGAGCGGAGCCTGCCGAAGGTCACGTGTGGGCTGGGGGAGCAGGGCTATCGCTCCTGTGCAGTGAGACAAGTGGAACTATGCTGGCCTGGATCCCCTTTCCTACAGTAATTTCGGGGGTATCCTGAGGCTGGGACTGTGGGTTCGGCAGCTGCTTGGGGGGACTGGGGGACTACCCGTGAGCGAGGGAATCAGTGATTCCCTGTATTTTTCCCCCTCTGTGTCCTCCCACTGGCAATCTATTAGAGATTTCTCTCCCCTGAAAGACCCAGTGCCCACTTATTGCCTTGCCTTTCTTTCCTGGGGATGTGTGGAGCACTTAGGCAGTTGCTATCTTGGCCAGAATTGCCCCAGGTTCATTTAGATGGCTCAAGTAAAACTTTTTTTCATTTCAATGAAAGAACTTGTTTTGTATGCAAATTATACTGACTAATGAGAAAAACTTGAGGCACTTTAAATGTAAAATTTGTTTCAAGCAAGGTAACAGTCTGAATAAGCAAACAGTGATAACAAAAAACAGTTAATGAAAGAACACTGTATCATCCTCATTCGTAGATGTACTAAAACCAACATTAGCATTACTTCATCACTTAAAAGTACCAAAGAAAAGTTTAAATTTCTTAGCCAATTTTAAAATATGTTTAAATATAAAAGGATTTATAAAATTTAAAGTAAGAGTTAGTGATGTTTAGCTACTTGGATTACTTAATTGTTGATGCATTTGAAGACCAGTGTCAGCCAGCATTTCTGAAGTCCATGTGGATGTGCACTCAGATGTTTGAAGAGGCAAATACAAATCTCAGAGTCCATCCCTTGAAATTTTGCATGAGTAGAGTTGGTTAGAAGTAGTCAATAGAATCCTTACATTGTAGGCAGAAGTCTTTGATGAAATCCTCATCTCCCAGTAGCTCATTGTGGGAAAATTGTAATTCTGAATTTTTAGTTATTAATTTGAAATTACTTTAAAATTCTCTTATTAGACATATACATATAAAATATATTGATGCATATATATGGTTGTAGCACGCTCAATAGTTATTTTATAAGAAGATAGATTTAGAAGAACTAAATGGTAGTGTCTTAAGGAAGCCAAATATTTTCGTAAGTTTTTACAAGCTATTCACATCATTTTTTCTTTAATTAGTACTTTTGAAGATTAAAGACAAATGTATAATAAATTTAATAATAATTCAAATTTTATAAACAATTTTAAACTTCCATTTTTTAAAATAATTTTTTAAATGTTTATTATTATTATTATTATTATTTATTAAGGTGCTTTGTAAAGATATATCATGGATTGGTACCAACTTTTCCCTCATCATTTCCGCATTCCATTGAGGTTGCTCCTCTGTAGTATTACAGGTATAGCCCATGGGGTTGTAGTTTATGCTTTGTGAGTGCAGTGGTAGGTATTTTCGTGGGGTGGGGGAGGCCTCTGGGCATGATGTTTCAACCTGTGACTCTTACAATCTTTCCACCTTCTCTTCCACAAAATTACCTGAACCAGGTGAGTGTTAAGTCTGCTTCAGTATGAGCTTGTATAAGCCTCTGGAACTCTACTTTGGTAGATATTGAGTAACCTCAGGGTCTGTCTCCTACATCCTGGCACTGATTATCAGGACTAATATGAAAGCAACACTCTTGCTTATATCTCCAATTCTTCTGTGGATTCAACTGTGGCTTGGCTGAATTGTGAGGGGTAGTTAATCTCCTCTGGTCTCGCTACCTTCTGAAAAGGAAGAACAGATTCTCCAATGGAGTATGAAGTAAGCATAGTTTGAATGGGATAAACATTATTAATTTATGGAGAATTTGATGTAACCCCACTTTTTGCCAAAGACTAGTAAGAGGTTCACACTGAAGAACATAAGCTTTGTCTCCATAGGATTGGGATCAGGTTCCCAATTCCAAATATGGGTTCCTTAGCACTGTGCAGCTCTCTCAGCCAATCAAAAAGTGATTGGTTATTGACTGAGGCTGTGTGCCACTATTGCATTGTTGTGTACCTCATGTTTGCTTTAAAAAAAAAATTTAGGGAGAGTGACAGAGACAGAGACACAGAGAGAATTGGCACACCAGGGCCTCAGCCACTGAAATCAAATGCCAGATTCTTGCACCACCTAGTGGGCATGTGTGACCTTGCACTTGCCTTACCTTTGTGCATCTGGCTCATGTGGGATCTGGAGAGTCAAACATGGGTCCTTAGGCGTTGCAGGCAAGTACTTTAACCACTAAGCCATTTCTCTAGCCCCTTGTTTGCTTTTGAGTAGCTTAGACCTCTGCTTGCTCAGATTGTTGTTAGACATTTTCCCCCAGTAGCTCATGTAGTGCTTTCTAGAACTAGACAGGCTGTCTGGGGACTAGGTTCCTTCTGAATTTCAGCCAGATCTCTCTGTGTTCTGTGTCATCAGCATACAGTGTCTTCAAAAATAGGGTCTTATCTTTTGACTTATGCAGGTAATCAAGTGCTTTGACAAAAAGCAATCTTGATTTGGGAACCACTTAGGTCTCTCCGATTAACAGCCTAATGTGGGTAGCATCAAGTCTCTGGTACTGGAAACTACAGGGCAGAAACAGAAAAATAAAATTTATTCTTAATCCCACCCCCACTAGAGCCTTCTTTTCAGGTTCTCCCCCTTCTTTTGAAGGTTATATTTATTAGGCTATCTCCAAGGATAAAGGTTTCTATGGCATCAGCTCCTTTTGGATTTAATTTTGTGTTTCTATTTCCCCTTCCCCTTTCTTTTCCCTCCCCCAAAACCCTTCCATCCCTATTCTCTAGGCCTTGAGTTACCTATCAGGTATGACAACTTGAGCTGGTCCAGGTTAGAAACCACACATAAGTGACACCATGTGGCATTTGTCTTTCTGTGATTGTGTGAGTTCACTGAGTATGATCTGTAATAAGTCTGTGCACTTTTCTACAAATTTCATTTTATTGTTTTTTTCTTACTGCTGAATAGAATTCTGTTGTTTTAATGTACTACAATTTCATTATCCATTCATCCAATGATGGGTATCTGGGTTGATTCCAGTTCTTACCTACAATGAATTGAGCAGCTATAAATATGGTTGAGCAAATATCTCTATTAATGCAAGGAGCATTTAGGATAAATGCCCAGTAAAGAATAACTGGGACTGTTGGTAGCTGCATGTGTATCTTTTCCTGGAATCTCAAAGTTGATTTCCATCAAGATTGTACAAATTTACATGCTCACCAAAAGTAGATGAGGGTTCCTCTTTCTGCACATCCTCTAAAACATTTGTCATAGTCAGATTTTTTAATGATTGCCATTTTTGCTGGAGTAAGGATGGATTTCATGGTTTTTTAAATTTGCATTTCCCTAATGATTAGGGATATTGAACATTTTTTTTCAGTGTGTGTTAGCCATTTGTAATTCTTTCTCTGAGAACTCCCTATTCAGTTCTCTGCCCCACTTTTGGAATGGGTTGTTTTTTTTTATTGTATTAGTGTTTTGAGTTCTTTGTAGATACTAATGCCTTCTGTCAGTAGTATAGCTGGTGAAGATTTTCTCCCATTCACTGGGTAATCTGTTGGCTGTGTTTATGGTATGTTTGTGCAAAAGCTTTTCAGCTTCATGATATTTCATTGGTTGAGTGATTGTTTAATTTCTTGGGCTATTGGGCTTTTGTTCAGGAAGTCTTTTCCCACTCCTATATCATGAAGAGTGCCTCCTATTTTTTCTTCCAGTAGGAGAAGTGTTTCAGGTCTTATATTGAAGTCTTTAATCCATTTGGACTAGGTTTTTGTGTATGGAGAGATGCATGGGTCTATTTTCATTTTTCTACATGCGCTCAAAAAATTTGTCCAACACCATTTGTTAAAGATGCTGTCTTTTCTCCAGTCTACATTATTGGCATGATTGTCAAAGTTTAAGTAGCTATGTTTACTTGACCTCAGGTCTGAGTCTTCAATTCTATTCCATTGGTCTATGCTTCTGTTCTTACACCAGTATCACACTACACTGTTTTTGTTACTATGACTTCGTAATATAGTTTTAGATTGGGTGTGGTGATAACTCCAGAGTTTTTTTCTGTTTTTTTTTTTTTTTCTGAGTATATGTTTAGATACCCAAGGCCTGCTGCCATTCCATATGAATTTAGAGATCATTTATTCAGTCTCTGTGGAGAATGATGGTGGTGTTTTTCTTGGTATTGCATTTAATGTCTATATTGATGTTGGTAAAATTGCCATCTTCACAAAATTAAATCTACCTATACAGGAGCATGGGTTGTCCTTATATCTTTTCACATCCACCTTGGTTACTTTCTTGAATTTTTTAATGTTTTCATTATATAGGTCTTTCACATCCTTACTTAGTGTTATTCCAAGGTATTTAATTTTTTTGTTATTAAAAATGGGACAGCCTCACTGATTTATTTCTCATTATACTTCTCCTTTGCATGTAGAAAGGCTACTTACTTTTGTGCATTGATTTTGTATCCTGCCACTTTACTGAAGGAAAGAATCACCTTTAGAAGTTTTGAGATGGAGACTTTTGGGTCACTTATGTGTAGGATCATGTCTTCCACAAATAGAGATAGCGTGATTTCTTCCTCTCCAATTTGAATCCCTTCCATTTTTTTTCCCCTGTGTTATTTCTTGGGCTAGTACTTCTAGTACTATGTTGAAGAGCCTTGATGTGAGTGGGCAGCCCTGTCTTTTCCAAATCTCAATGGAAACTCCCTGAGTCTTTCTGCATTAAGTATTATTTGAGCTTTGGGTGCTTTATATTTAGCCTTTAATCTGTTAAGAACATTTTGATCATGAAGTGGTATTGTATTTTGTCAAATGCCTTCTCTGTATCAATTGAGATGATCATGTGTTTCTTATGGTTAAGTTTATTTATGTGGTGTAATATGTTGACTGATTCCCATATGTTGAACCATCTCTGCATCCCTGGGATGAAGCCTACTTGATCAAGTTGGATAATGTTTTTGATGTATTGTTGAATTCGATTTGTGAGGATTTGTTCATGATATTTGTATCTAAATTCATCAGGGATAGAAAACTATACTTTTCTTTTTGTGTGGCATCTCTGCCTGGTTTTGGTATTACAGTGATAGTCGCTTCATAAAAGTTGGAGATGATTCACTGGTCTCTGATTATGTGAAACAGTTTGAGAAAAATTACTTTTTGTTGTTCAATGAAAGTTTAATAGAATTTGTCTGAAAAGCCATTTAGTCCTGGACTTTTCTTTTCGGGGAGGTTTTTGATTACCTTTACAATCTCCATGGATGTGACAAGTTTGTTTAGGAGATTAATCTGCTGTGAGTTTAGTTTTGTTAGGTGGTATGTGTCTAGGAATTCATCTATTTCTTCCAAATTATCCAATTTTGTGGAGTAGAGGTTTTGGAAGTATGCCCTGATGATTCTCCCAACTTTAATGGTGTCTGTTTTGACCTCTCCTTTTTAATTTCTGAGTTTGTTAACTTGAAACATCTCTTTTTGCTTGATCAAATTAGCCAAGGGATATCAATCTTGTTATTTTTTTTTTTTCAAAGAACCAGCTCTTGGTTTCATCAATTTGTTAACTTGACTTATTAGTTCCTAATTTATTAATTTCTGCTCTACTCTTGATTATTTCATTATGTATGGAGCTCTTAGTTCTGGATTCTTCTTCTTTTTCCAGTGCCTGTAGATGGAAAATTAGGTAATTAATTTGGGATCTCTCTTCCTTTGTTATGAATGTATTTGGCCCTATTAATTTTCCTTTTAGGACTGTTTCACTGTGTCCCATACGTTTGGTAGGTTGTGTTTTCATTATCATTCAATTCTAGGAATTTTACAATATCTTTTTTTGATTTCTTCCACAAACCATTCATTGTTAAAAAAGTGTGTTGTTTAGTCTCCAGTAGCTGGTGTTCTTGATGTGTCTCTTGTTTATTTCTAGCTTTAAAGCATTGTGATCTGATATGATGCTAGAAGTTACTTTAATAGGTTTGACTTTTTGTTCATATAATCATAGAGCTGATTTTTTTCATGGAAAGTTTTCCTTTCACCACCTTTTATGAAGGATACTTTTTCTGAGTAGTGTAGCTTGGATTATAAGCCATAGATTTTTAGACTTTGAAGTGTTCCAGTCCTAGCCCTTCTTGCTTTCAGGGTTTCCATTGAGAAATCTGAGATAATTCTGATGGGATTGCCTTTGTATGTAGTGAGTTGTTTCTCTCTTGCTGATTTTAGCACTCTCCCTTCATTTTCATTTTTAAGAGTTTTAACTATGATGTGACTTGAAGAGTTTTTTCTTTAGTCATGCCTGTTTGGTGGTCTGTGGGCTTTCTGTTTCTGAATAGGCCTCTATTTTGAGAGATTGGGGAAATTTTCTTCAATAATTTTGTTGAATATGTTCTCTATTCCTCTGGCCTGGAATTTCTCTCCTGGTATATCCATGATCTGGATGTTTGTAGGGTTTCCCACAGTTCCCTCATATTCTCTTCACTTGATTTTTTGAACTTAGCAATTTTTTTTGGCCTCCTGATCAATTTCTTGTGTCTTATCTTCCAGGTCAGTGGTTCTGTTTTACACATGAGTAACTCTATTAGCAAGGAGTTCTAGAAAGGGTTTTATTAGCTCTATTTGATTTTTGTTTTCTGTTGTGTTATTTTGCATCATGTCCATATGTTTTTTGAGGTACAATTTCTGTTTGAGTTCTGATTGTTTTGATGCTTCTTGGAATTCATTCATACATTTGATCAAGTCTTCATTAAGCTTAATCAATTGGTTATTGAGATCTTCCATTTCTTGACTCACCTTCAATTCATTCATATCTGTTTTGAGGATTTTAACATTTTCTTCAGTCAAGTTAAGCCTGCTTCCAAGAGGTGAATACTCTAAGAGAAAATTCTGTTCAATTTCATTGATATGATTATGGGTTTTTCATGGGTTGCTTCCGGTTCAGCAATTCTTTTTTTAAAATATTTTATTTTTATTTATTTGACAGAGAAAGAGGGGTTTAGAGAGAGAGAGAGAATGAATGGGCATGCCAGGACCTCTAGCCACTGCAAATGAACTACAGATGTGTGTTCCTCCTTTGTGCATCTGGCTAATGTGGATCCTGGGAAATTGAACCTGGGTCCTTTGGCTTACAGGCAAATGCCTTAACTGCTAAGCCATCCCTGCATCAACCTGTTCAACAATTCTTTTGATTATTGTCTCATTGTTTGTTGTGTTTTCATTTTAGCATTCAACTTCTGTTGATTTCTCTATGATTTCATTGGAGGGTTCCATTGTGGGACTAGGCATCTTTTGTGGTGATCTCTCAGTTTTCTGACTTTTCTTGGCTTTTTTCATTGTGGGCTACCCTTCTTGGTGAGATGCTTTATTGAGGGGGAAGCAAGGTTTTGTTCTTGTAGGATCTTCAGAAGGTGTTCTGTTTTAAATGTGAACCACATTGGTTTACTAGTGTATGATGGGGTTATAACCACAGGTGCACAGATTGTGGAGATTGCAAGTACATGAAAGGTACCTGGGGAACTGGGAGCTCTTGGCATACTCACTCCACTTGCATGTAGTCTTCAACACATGAGAATCATGTGTTGGGTAACTAGGCTCCATGAAGCCCTGCTCTTATTCTGGCCCATGCATCCTCTGACTAAGAGGAATTGGGATATTGGTACCCAGGGGCCAGTCAGGGTACTAGAGCAACTGGCCTGTATACACAGCCCCCATACTGGGACCAGGCCTCACCAAGCCAGGTATAGGGAGACCTACTGGGACCAGGAAACTAGGAGGAGCCAGGGAACAGGGATCTGGCCTACTCACTCCATGATGTATGCACCTTCCCTCCAGTGCAGTGTATCTGGGAGTTGGGGACCCAGGAATACTTTGATTAGGAAGTCAGAGCAAGGGGCCTGCTTCTGCAGCAAGCTCACAGCATTCTAAAACAAGTTTTTAATCTAATAAATGAAGGATTAATTTAACTTTAAAAGCATATAGACTTAGCATTTAGATGTATTAGAGGCATCAGTTAGGATGAAACATAAAATCCTTGTAAGCTACTTTTAGAAACATTGGTAAATATGGAATATCCAAGAAACCTTGTTGTAAATGTAATAGTAGATGCTATTTAACAAACCAATAATGACATATTTTAATAAAAACACATAAATTTACAACTTTTGTTTGTAAATCATTTAATATGCATTACTGAAAGTATAGTAATACCTAAAGTATCTACTGTTGGAAATAGTATTAGTCATTTTGCGAACATTACTAAGAATAAAAATTATTTCAGGAAGATTTGAATTGTAAAATTTAAAACCTTTATTTCCTTAAGCACACCTCACTCTGGAACTTATAACTTTTAAAAAAATTTATTAATCAGTTTTGTATTCAGTATATAGTCAGTTTGGTACCATTATTAGGCTCATCCATGACCTACCCCCTCATCTTGGCCCCACCTTGTTGAGGTATATGGGTCATGCATTGTGGAGTTAGCCCACACTTATGGGTAAGATAAATGTCTCTGCATATCATGACCCAACATATGGCTCTGACATTCTTTCCACCCCCTCTTCTGCAAAATTTCCCTGAGCCATGTTGGGTTCATTTTTGGTCTGCTTCAGTGATGAGGTGTTGGGGGCCTCTGAGGCTCTGGCTCTCTGATTTGGTAGGAGTTGATTTTTCTCTGTGCTGATCTCCTTCCCCCTTGTGCTGGTATCCGGTACATCAGGAAAACAGCCCCCTTGCTGGTTTCACCAATTTTTCTTAGTTTCATCCAGGGCCCTTTTGAGGTATGATGGGGTGGCTCTCTCCTTAGGATATACATCTATCTGAAAAAGAGAAGCAGATTCTCCAACAGAGAGCAAGTTAACACCAGGACAAATGAGATAACCCTTACTTTTTTAGTAGAGAATTTAATAGGTGTATGTCCTCTTGTCGCCCATGATTGATGGTAGCTTGATAATGGAGAGTGGGCTTGTGTTTGGATATGGTTCTGACTTGTTTCCCAGCTCCAGCTATGGATCCTGTACCACTGCGGGGATCAGTTAGCCAAATCAAGAGCAGTTGGTTTCCCACCATGGCTGTGTGCCACTACTGCACTTGTGTGGGCATCACAACAGGTTATTTGCTGCTAAGTAGTTTAGACCATGAGTTTCTTGGACAGATATTGGTCATTTCCCCCCAGTCGCCCATGTAGCACCTTCTGGCACTAGACCTGCTGTCTGGGGACTGACTCTCTTCCAACTTCCAGCCATGCCATTCCATTTTACATGTCAACCACATAAGGTGTGTTTAGCAGTAGGGTCTTACCACTAACCTTTGGTGGGTCATCAAGTACTCTGACAGAAATCTGTCTGTCTTTTAGAAAACCTTGTAGGTCTCTCTCATCAAAAGCTCATTGTGGATGATTTGATCTTGAAATTTTACTTAATATTTTAAATCTATTAATATATTATATCCTTCATTTTCTAAAACCAATTCTCTGGATAGGGGAGACTGGCTTTCCCCCTTTTAGTATTACCATGTAAAAAGAAAACTGTTATGAAAAGTAAGATAACAACTTGGTATTTGTGTTTAAAATGTTTCTTAAAATTTATTTATTGGTAAGCACAGAGGGAAAGAGGAGGGAGACAGACAGAATGTGCTCCCTATGTTCTTCAGACACTGTAAAAAAAAGAAAAACTCTAGATGCATGCACCACCTTGTGCATCTATCTGGTTTTACAAGGGCTCTGGAAACTCGAACTCAGGTCAATAGGCTTTGCAGGTGAGCACCTTAATTAACAAGCCATTTCTCCAGCTTTAAAACATAGTTTTTTTTTTGGTTGTTAATCTGTTGAATTTTGTAGGCAAATATATTATTTACGGAAGTATGTTAATTACTCAAGGTGGAAGATTGCAGAGATAAGTCATTATCTCAATTTATGGATTTCAGGTCTAGAGGAAACATTCCTTTCTTCAATTTCTCAAGTAGGAGAAGTTGTGCTAAACCAGAGGCTTGAGTCTTGAGAGCCAATCTAACCAAATAAGGACTTTTGTGTAATTTGAATTAAGGCAAAGACTTACAAATGAAATATTAATTAAAATTGTTTAATAATGTTTAACTTTCTGTTTAAAAAATTGATTACATTATTTTTAAAAGGAATTTGGACTAGTCTTTATATGACCATTTACTTGTACTTCAATTTTACATTATGTAAGCATTATAAAAATATAAACATATAGACCACACATAGAGAGATAGACTAAATAGATAGCAAAGAGTTTGTAGCTTTTACTTAGATCTATCATTGTTACTTTCTATTTTAGATTATCAGTGTGGCTATTTTTTAATCTTGAATTTTAAATCTGTACCTTCAAAAGATATGACTTAATAAAATAAAGCAGAAAATTTCCATCTTAAAATCAAGCTTATAAAAATACTTTTAACATTAATAAAACAATTTAAAAACCTTATTTAAAACTTTTGAAGGAGGAGAACACAGGTGGGCAGGCAACAACTTTTACATCATAATATCATAGCTATAAATTAAAATTCATATTTAAAATATATTTTATTTATTTATTTATTTAAGAGAGAGTAAGAGGGAGAGAGAGAGAGAGAGAGAGAGAGAGAGAGAGAGAGAGATAAAGAGGGAGAAAATGGGTGCACCAGGGCCTCCAGCCACTGGAACTGAACTCTAGATGCAAACTCCCCCTTGTGCATCTGGCTTATGTAGGTCCTGAAGAATTGAACCATGATCCTTTGGCTTTGCAAGCATATACCTTAACTGCTAAGCCATCTCTCCAGTCCTTAAAGTCCATTTTTAAAAATTATAATATATTAGTTTAAGATTTATCAACATGGCTGTTGTCATTACACACAAGTTAGTCTACCCAGATTCTGAACATCATTATTTTCTGGGATTGTATTTTCTATAATCTCCACTGTGAAAAAGAAACTTAAAGAATCCCAACGAGCATATAAAACAAAAGATTTTATATTTGGCACTTGTATATCAATCCTGAAAAAGAAATTGTAATGAATGTATATATATATAGGAACTTTAGTGGGTACTATTTAGAGTATTTTGATGTCTTATTTCCTATGACTATTGAAAATCAATCAAATCAAATTGTAAAATTTGTTTGGAAATTATCAACATTGTGCATCCAGTGATAACCCCTATAGCCTAAAATTTGATTCCAATAAATATTATGTTGCCAAAATAAGTAACACTTAAAGTTTCATGAACAGTTAATCAATCTAAAGATAACATTTTGCAGGTTTGATGAAGCTAAGTGTACTTAAAGTTAAGAACCACAAGACACTGGAGAGGGTAAGATCAAGACTAACCTTAATCTTCTACATCTTCCCTCCCTCACTTCCCCTCTCCCTCTCGCTCTCTCTCTTATCTCTAACTCTTGTATATTAGTTAGCTTTTTCCTCATTTTCTTAGTGGGCACTGACATGTAACTCCCAGAACCAGCATGGGGCTATCATCCACAATGAGCTTTTGATGATAGAGACCTACAAGGTTTCCTAAAAGACAGACAGATTTCTGTCAGAGTACTTGATGACCCACCAAAGGCTAGTGATAAGACCCTACTGCTGAAGACACCTTATGTGATTGACATGCAAATTAGAATGGCATGGCTGGAAGTTGGAAGAGAGTCAGTCCCCAGACAGTCAGCGCGTCTAGTGCCAGAAGGTGCTACATGGGTGACTGGGGGAAAATGACCAATATCTGTCCAAGCAACTCATGGTCTAACCTACCTAGCAGCAAATAACTTGTTGTGATGCCCACACAAGTGCAGTGGAGGCACACAGCCATGGTAGGGAACCAACTGCTCTCAAGTCGGCTAACTGATCCCCTCACTGGTATGAAACCCATAGCTGGAGCTGGGAAACATGTCAGAACCATATCCAAACATAAACCCGCTCTCCAATATCAAGCTACCGTCAATTGTGGGCTACAAGAGGGCCTACACCTATTAAATTCTCTATAAAAAAAAAGGGTTATCTCATTTGTCCTGATTTGTCCTTACTCTCCGTTGGAGAATCTGCTTCTCTTTGTCAGATAGATGTAGATCGTAAGGAGAGAGCCACCCCATCATACCTCAAAAGGGCCCCGGCTGAAACTAAGAAAAATTGGAGAAACAAGCAAGGGCGCTGTTTTCCTGATGAACCGGATGCCAGCACAAGGGGGAAGGAGATCAACACAGAGAAAAATAAACTCCTACCAAATCAGAGAGCCAGAGTCTCAGAGCCCCCCAACACCTCATCACTGAAGCAGACCCAACATGGCTCAATTTTGCGGAAGAGGCAGCAGAAAGAATGTCAGAGCCACATGTTGGGTCATGATATGCAGAGACATTTATCTTAGCCATAAGTGTGGGCTAACTCCACAATGCATGACCCATATACCTCAACAAGGAGGGGTAAAGGGGAGGGGTAGGTCATGGATGAGCCCAATAATGGTACCAAACTGACTGTAAAAAAAAAAAATAAAAATGAAAAATGAAAAAAAAAAAGAATCCATATTTTAAAGTTGGTATACCTTTTAAGTACCTTTTAAGTTGGTATACCAAAACATTAAAAGCAAAAACAAAAATAATGAAAAATTGAAGTGGCCGCAAGTTTTATATATTTGGAACTTTTTGTTGTTGCTTTTTTGGACAAAACTAATATATAAAAGATCATGGACAAATATAACACAAATGCATAAATTTTAGGTGCACCCTAAGAAAGTAAAATTAAGTGAAAAGTTTCTGTCCTCTCTCTTTAAGATGTAAGACTCAGTAAAACAATATCAAAGATGAGGCTTGTTATATAGCTTTACAGCAGACAATTGTTCCCTTTTGCTTTTGAGAACTAGAAAGTAAAGTGGGATAATTATTTTTACAGGTAGAAATACTTGTTATTGTATTATAATTATCTATTTTTGTCTTGAAATTAGGGAAACTCCTTCAAAATACCATCTAGCAAGGATGTATATTTAATGACAAATCAGGCTGAGGTTCAAGTTCTTTAAAGGGAAGGACTGTAATACAGCATTTAGGGAGTCTTTTTGCCTGGTGCTATTAGTCTTAGGAGCTATGAGACAGGCAGGGGAAAGGTTAGGGGAAAAGTGGCCATTCCTTGTGTTTAGGATCTAGAATGTGCTTCTTATAGTACTTTTCTCATTGTGTCTTAGGTTCTCTCTTGGGGCCAAAGGAGTGGCTTAGGATATCTGGGGGATCAGCCCTCATGGAATGTCCCTGGAAAAATCATGTACTGTTCTATTTGACCTAGGAACAGGGTGTAGATGTCTAGAGGATTCTTTTTGTTGATGTCTCTGGCACTCATTAAATAGTATATAAGGTTTTTGCCAGAAAAATAGATTAAGAAACCATGATATCATACAATCTAAGAGTATAGTTGAGAAAAAGCAGTAGTTATCAAGACTTATCCACAATGTTTTAGATGGATCTCTTGTGAGCCCCCAAATGTCAGCAACAAGAGGATTGAGTGAGACATGGCTCCATGTTGTCATCTTTGATGGCCTGAGGAGTTCCTCTGGACTTTTGGGGATCTTAATTCAGTTTGTATCTAGGATTTCAAATTTGGAAAGAGCCAGTATGAAGCAAAGTTGATTTTATTAAACATATTTAGTATGAAATTAAGCTTGAAGGGTAAGCAAAGGAAGGTGTTTTAGAAGGAGAGTGAAAGAACACCTGAGAGTATCAGTATGGATTCTTAGGGGACAGTGTCTTTACAAATGAAGATTTTAATCTAGCATGTAATTATCTAGGTTTTATCTTATAATAAATCACAATATTTTCTTTTATGTGGGATTTTGTTCTGTTTGGAGAGAGCTGGAAAAGACAAGGTCAGTGAAAGGAGAGGAAATGAGAGTAGTCAGAATCTACACAATATATATTAATTCTGATATAATCTCTCAAATTTTTTTAATCTTACTCATTTTGATATCTCCTCTTACCTTATAGGTTCTAGAACTCCTACTGATTCATTTGTAAATTACCAGTTTATTCCTCTCTTAGTTGTTTTAGAATTTTAATTAAAGTAGTCTGCACATTATGATTTTCTTTTTAGAACAAAAAAATTATTGCTGAAGATTTTAGAAGTCCAAAAATGTAAAGATAAAAAATTAATCCCAATGTATGATTAAATGTTTCCCATTGTGGGAAACATAAACCCAATTTATTTTTAGTAACTATCCATATATATATATATATATATATATATATATATATATATATATATATATATATATTAACTACTAAAAAGTTTGTCAGGCACTGCCAGGCACAGGCTGGAGCCTTCAGGAGAAGGGCTTGAAATTCCAAGCATTTCTAAGAACCCCCAGGGTACAGGAGGCCACTCCCTCTTCATGCCCAGCACACCTGAATTTAGGCTTTGCCTATAGCCCTGTAACCTTTAACCAGTTGCCTAGGAAACTCCATATCATTCAGCAGCCTTCACAGAGTCCTGAGATGCTACATCACCTGCCTTCATTGACTATGTGGTACAACTAATGTCCCCATATGCTAATTAGGCATCAGAAATGAATTTGGTACATCAAATCCCCTTAGAGTCCCCCAACCCTCAGATGCTTATAAACCCATTTCACTGACAATAAACTGAGAGAGCTGTTCACTGAAACTCCTCCTGAAAGCCCTTTACTTTTGTGCATTCACCCACCCCCATTGCCTGGGCAAGAAACCAGGAACCCACAGCTGGCGGCTGAACAGGGACCCTATGAGATGGACAGGGTAGGTGAGTGCTTTCCCAGAGGGACTGCGAGACATTGGCCCATGCAGCCTTGCCTCCATGTTTTTGAGGGCTGACAGGTTTCTCTTTTTCCTCCTTTATTTTAGGTTCATGCCATCGCATGTGACCAGACACGATGCACTGGCAACTGGTGTCTCTTGGCCGAGGCCACTCTTCAGTATTGACTGAAGGCCAGCCACCCTCTGCTTGGACCCCAATAGCTCATTGGGTGTTGGCAAAACCTCTCTATCTATTTCTTTTTCCTCATTCAGACAGAAGCTATTTTTCTCTTTTTCTTCCTTTACTTTAATATTGTCTCCCACCAAAAGGAATCACAGATTCTTAGATTACAGGCTGTCCTGAAAATTAAGGGAATTAAGCTTTCCCAGAGGGAGGCCGGCTCCTTTTGGGAAGTCCTCCAGGTTGCCCCCTGGATTTTTTGGACATCCATTTGGCCTAGACACATGGACCCATGTAGCTTATCTGGCTAGGAAATGAAAAGTTCAGAAAGGAAATTTTCCCTCACTCCCTTTTAGTGGTGAAACTGCAAGCTGGCTTTTCAACCACTCCAAAGCCACTGAAATCAGAGCCAGGTGGTGGGCTCACACATGCCCAGACAATGGCGCCACGCCCCATGCAGGTGCCATGTCTCTGCCTCCTTCTCCAGTGGCCTGGGCGGTCCCAGAACCCCCTACGTTCCCAGCAGGTCCCCAGTGGTCCTCGGAATGCCCTCTCCCTTCAGGTAGCCAGACTTGGCCTCCTTCAGTCATCTAGGCCAGTCTTGGCCATTACCTCCACGTGTACTAGACTGGACCCCAGGTGAGTGCCTGGGAGTAGGGTGGGACTGAAGCTGGGCAGGGCTGATCTAAGATGTATGGAAGCCCCACCCAGCCACCACAGCGCTGGCACAAGGCACCAAAAAGTGGCAAGAAAGAAAGAAAAAAAAAAAAGGGTCACATTTAACTAAAGCCTATGGTGTCCTGGAGTTTTACATAAACAATGTCATACCTTGTTACATGATATCATAAATATAATTACTAAGTTTATGTTCTAGTTCAACTTCAACTTACATAGAGGATTATTGAAAACAACAGAATTCTCTCTGAAGTGGTAACTTATAATTTGTCAAGTATTGTAAAATAATAATTTTAAAAAAAGATTGTAATGTCCTGTTAAAAGGAGGAGGCAACTGTCCTGATTCTAGGCCAGGCTGCCTCAAGATAGCAACAAAATTTGCCTTAGTTACTCCTAATTAAATCATTTCCATTGATATTAATGACATAAAATTGTCTTTAGACTACTTGCTTGTTAGTGGGTAATAGGATTAATCAATTTGGTGTAGTTTTTCTTAATAGCCTTATAGATAGATGTTTAATAATGGGGTGAGATGAATTGATTGAAGGAACTGGGCAGGAAATTTTCAATGTTGGGACATAGAATGGTCGTTAAAAATGGTTTCTGAGTGGTACTTAGATCAGAATATTAAAGTACGTGGATAAAGATGTGCGTGTGTATGAAAGAATTTTCAGGCTAAACCTAAACACCATGCCTAAAGTTAGGGATTTTTCAACTGTTTACAACTTATTAAGGAAGGAAAAACTAAATTTCAGGCTAAAATATGTTGGGATAGCTTTCATAAGCTTTGTCAAATTTAAGTCATGGATAAAACATAAAATTGTTTTATGCTAAAATTTTATGGTACATAAGATCAATAGCTATCAAGATTAAGCCAAAATCATTGGTTATCAAATGCTGTCTTGTTTTTTTTTTTTTTCAAAAAAATCTAAGCCAAGTGTTATATTAGAGTTTAGCTACCTGTTTTGGCTCAAAAAGGACCAAATTCTGCTCTATTGTATGTTAAGTAACTGTCTCAATTAAGTCCAGTGCTTATAACAAAATTAACTCTTAAGATATATTCCCTACTTTAAGGTACAGCCTCATGTGCAAACAATGCTCCTCATCTGAGAAAAATAATATTTAAGCTCTATGGTTCTGTTTCCAGTGTTCTCTGGTAATTGGTACCCACACAGGTATCTGAACTAATCAAAGATATTTTCAAACACAGGTTCTAAGACTTTATACTGTTTGACTTGTCCTTTACTGACAATTTCTAGGTTAAATTAATCAGTTTGTTTGTAAATTAATTGGTATAGATTTCAAGACTGATAACAGGTTCTGCCTATATTTATAAATGTTAGATATTTAAAGTGTAAGATGTGCCTACTCTGTATGCCTCAGATATATGGCTTGTGCTACCACAGTAAAACAAAATATCAAAAGATTGGACAAAATAATTTTAGAAGCTTTTGTGCCATTCCTTAAATAAATATGCTTCAGTAATCAAATGTACTCTATATGTACATACATCCAGGTTGGTGTAACTTCCTTTCTAAGTGTGTTATTTACCTACATAGAAGGAAAAGCCAATTAGAATCATCAGAGGAAAAAGCTCCAATATTTTGGCCTGTGATCTCAGATCATGAGGCCACTGGAGATGATGGGATACTTCTGCACTGGCCCCCTCAAAAATCACCTGTCTTCCTAAGCAGGGAGGATATGAAGACCCAAACAAAATTGGTGTATAATCTGAAACAGGAGAGTACAACTGAGGAACAATCAGTCCTCCTGACTTCCCAACAAAGGGAAAACTACTTGGCCAGCATGGCCCTGACTCATCCCAACAGACAGAAAACACCAGTAAGCTATAGGACTACTGGGTAGCAAAAGTTTCTTTGAAGAGCCATTAGTGACCTATTAAATTAATCGTTAATTAAATTTTGGCTATCTGCATGGTCTTAAATACTCAGAGAGAAATGTATAACCAAAGATAAAAAATGCCTTAAACATATGAATGACCTATTATATAATACAACAAGAGCTTTCCAACAGTGGAAACAAACATTAAGACATGTTTTCCCCATAGTTCTAATTCTATAACAATAAAAATCTATAGATGTCAAAAGGGTTATTTTCAAATCTAGAATATATAAGCAAATTCTGAAAAAATATATTTGTACAGCCTTTAATGGCACCCAATAGCTCTCTATTATCAAGGTTAAATGTTGTGTATATGTTTGTGACAACTCTGCTAATATTTCATCTGTTTTACAAGCCATGTAGAATGCTACTATTCCATTTAATGAACAGTTCTGAAAAAATTCTCAGCCAGCTCATTCTCAGATGGTCCTGAGACAAGCCAAGCCTGTCTACCTGGATTCTCTCAACCACAAGTAGGACCAGTTTTTTTCTGTGCTGACTTCTCATTAACTCCTTACTTTTATTCTTTCTCCCCAATGTTCTCTTCGAAGACTATCTTCCTACACTCCCTCTGGGGTCCATTAGAATAGTTCCCCTCTCTGGGAGAGACTCTAACTACCACAAATTCATGTCCCATTCAGGAGGAAATAGTAAGTGATCTGATGTCTTTGTCCCTTGTCACCTAAAAGCAGTTAGAGTGTCTTCTCATGACAGGGAGAAATAAAGGGGAATAGAATTAGGGTGACTGGAGCCCTGAAGGTAGAAAGGACAAGAAAAATTTTCTTATCTCTTGCCCAGTTCCAAAGAACTGTTTTTCATGTGTGCTCTGAGTCCCTGGCTCAGACCTTGCCCTCTTTAATGCAGGTCAGGCTATGTCTTTCTGCCTATTCAGCTTTCAGCTGACCAGAGTTAAATGTCTGTTCAATATTTCCATAATCAGGACTAGCTGTGTCAAGACACCCACTCTCCTTTGGTGTAAAAGGAGTAACCACCCCATACATAAGCATTTCCTCTCCCAGTTATTGTTCCCCAGTCTTGATTGCTTCACAGGCATATTTCTACAAGAAAACAACTACAAACTCTGACTGCACCAAACGCCAGTGTCAACTGAAAGAGATCTTCATCCCTCTGCTGGTGGGTCTCAGCATGACACTGTCTCTGGGTGCCTCTGGTGACAAGCAGCGTCAAATCCCTCCAGAGACAATGAGCTTTCTTGTGGGTATGGTACTTCAAAACGTCTAACCATAGACTTCATTTACTGCTGGACATGGGGGGCATGCATGGTCTTGGGACAAGAATATTATTTGCTTTGTTAACAAATCAAATATTGTTAAGCTGCTTGACTGCTATAAGCCCCCTCCTTACTATAGGAACCCTATTGCTTGTAGCCTCCTGTCTCATCAAATTTCTCAGATAACAAATAATATTGCTAAGGTTGCTACTAATCAGGTCCTCATATATCACCTAACTCTATCTGGACATATGGTAAATTATAAGTAACTCATTTGGGATGACACTGCCCCATTATAAAAACAAAGCGGGAGTTGTCGGGCACAGAAACGCACAGGCTGGAGTCTTCAGGAGAGGGACCTGAGCTCTCAGGCATGGCTAAGGACCCCCCGGCTACAGGGGGCCACTCCCTCTCCAAGTCCAGCTCACCTGAACTTAGGCTCTTCCCATAGCCCTGTGACCCTGGGCCAGTTGCCTAGGAAACTCCTTATCAGCCAGTAGCCTTCACACAGTCCTGAGATTCTAGATCACCTGAACCACCCCACCCCACCATTGCCTATGTGCTAGAATGAATGTCTCCATATACTAATTAGGCATCAGAAATGAACTTTGTATGTCCAGTCCCCTTAGGGTCTTCCCCCCCACCACCCTCAGATGATTATAAACCCATTTCACTGACAATAAACTAACTGAAAGAGCTGTTCACCAAAACTCTTCCTGAAAGTCTTTTACTTTTTTGCGCTCACCCACCCAGGTTGCCTGGGCATCTTCGGGCAACTATGGCCAGCCCAAGAGCAAGAACCCAGGAACCCACAAAAGTTAAATTAACATATTTTAATACCAGTTGGAGTACCAAAGAGCAGTTTTTCTCCAAACATGTCTTCCTTCTTCGGAGAAATGGTAAGAGAAAAAATGCTTAATGTTAGCAGAGATAAACTGAACAGAATAGTCAGAAAACAAAATGCTCTCAAATACCTGCATACAACAACAAACTGAAAAGTCAAAACTAAACTTTCAAAGCAAACAAACAAAATGGATACTTTAAAATAAACATTTTGAGAGCAAAAACAAACATTTTGAGAGCAAATCAAAAAAGTATCCAATAACAAAAACAGCAAGGATGCTGAAACAAGCTCAGAATAAACAAGTAGACCATTGACCAAATCACGAAAGGTCTGAGCTCCAGAATCAGTTTGCACTTATGGAGATGCCATTGGACAGTTGGGAATAAAGGGACTACACTGGTATTTGACTCCAACCAGGTGCATCCTAAATGGAAGTGGCTTGTTTTGGGGGCCCGACGTTGGGTGCCATGGCCATCGATGCAAAAGAAACAGCTCTCACCTGAAAGGCAAAAAGAGATAGCTTATTCTGGAGCCAAATATGAGTGACCATGGCCCAGAAACACAGATTTAGGTTACCCCAAATTCCTTGTTCCAATGTGTTAATTTCATGAAGATTTTATAGTTACAGAACACAAGAAAGTCATTAATCGAGGCACTTTTCAAATACCTTGACTGACCATTAGGTAGGCAGGTTACAGCAAAGTAGAGAAATCTCTACCATAGGCCTCAGATACTACCTGATGACATTCTTAGCCCTTGGGTTGATGGAAGGTGGGGGTCTGTTTTACGTTCCAAAAAGATTACACCTGATAAACTGATAGTCACCAGGATATTAGTTCAGACACAGAGGTGGGCAATAAGTGGCTATTGAGGAGCCAAAGGCAGCCCAAAGTAATTTGGTTCTAATTTGCAACATTCCATCTCTCTGGGATCACTGGAGATTTATCAGTCCATTCAGCCTTGCTGGAAATAGGTGCAGCAGATACAACTATTTACCTGCTTTAGAAATATATTTCCAAGTTTGATCCATGAACATTTATTTTATTCTGTATTTTGTTTTGATGTTTAGAAGTAATTTTCTTCAGTCATTTTCTGACCACCCCCCTTACACACACAGCTTCAAAATATTGTGTTGCTTCCCTGTGCTCTGCCACTATAGCAAGGGTGCCAAGTTATTTCCATATGCACAGTGATACTGTGAACCTTTTGGGGAAATAGACTTATTTATATTTGGTAAAAGCCATCCAACACAAATATGGGTTCCTGCAATATTTAAGGACTTCAAACTAATCTCAGGCATATTATATGTCTGAAACAAGAGGACTGAATTCAGTTGAAGTTCTCTCTAAAAATGGACACATCTGCTCCTTTAGGAAAAATGATAAGGCAGTCTCTTAAAATCCTTAGATTTCTAAAAAATAAAAGATTGGCAAACATGAAACCAAATGCCCCATTCTACTCCCACAAAAGTCTCAAAGTTCTTATTTGAACATTTCAGTTTTGGAAGTATTTTGTGTATAACCTATATGAGGTAATGAGTTAAAATATGTAATTACTAAAATATATATATCTATGACTTATATATTAATACTAGTATATATGTGTATATTTTGTTGTCATATTGTCATATTAATCTCTGTACATATATATGTATATATGCGTTCATAATTTATATTTTTATTAGTCTCTGTGTGTATGTGTGCCTGTGTCTTTTTGCATATTATATACTGCTATACAAGCATAGTTGTGGTATCAGTGCTGATGCTAAGGAAATATGCTGAAATGAATGATGACATGATGACTGGGGAGAATTGCAAGGCTTTGATTTTAGCCATCACATTCCAAGCACAGACAGCATACTCATTTTTACACAGAACAACTTTTATAATTATATTCAACTTAAGCTAAATGAACAAAAATTCATGTTCCATTTTCTGAAACAAAGATGGCATTACCTGGCTAAACTTTGTCTAGTGAGTTGGGTGGTCATGGCAATGGACTGATATATAAATCTTGTGGTTCCTTTTTATGTCTTCCATCATCTGGTACATATTCAACATTTCAAGAAGAAATATGAAGTCAGACCTTAATACTTAATGCTTGGATTTAATTATTATATTGTTAAATTTTAAACATTAAAAAAATAGTCAAAATGAAATTATGAAATTAAAGAGGGGTATAAAATGTCATGTAGAACTGCAATTTCAATAGCGAAACATGAGAGGATACAGCTAAGTGTCAATCTTTCACAAATTACTGTCTTTGGTAGATTGCAGGTAGGATTCATAAAATTTAAATGAATTATCTTTATTCTGAAACACAAAATTTTATCTGCTGCTGCATAATAGAGAGAGACTATGACATGGTTACTCAATCCAAAATATTCACATTAGCCTGCATGCATATATTCTATTAACACATGTCTAGCTGTATTAGTTTTTCATCTGGTGAATGTTCTGTATTTTAACATGAAAATATGAGTTATCATGATTCCCCACCCTGAAAAAGTTATCTTAGGAATTTGCTTTAAGAGTACAATAATTAGTTGTATTTAAGGATAATTAATCATCTGCAGACTGTTCATCTGAGTCCCAATTTGCTGGGTTTTTTTTTTCTGTCTAACAAGGAGAAAGATGGGTGTCTCTCTATGAAGTCACTCATCTTTTGTTAATATGAATCAAGAGAAAGTAGCAGGATGTGCCCTGGGGATCTCCTGGGCATCAGGTGACAGAGGTGGAGACAAGAGACCACATTCCTATTCCTGCAAAGACTCTTATATAATGTTAATTTTTAAACAGTCTCCCTAAAGTCTTGAGAGAAAACCCTGAGTTCCAGAGACAAAGGTACACAATAACAGAGCCTAATAGAATTCTGTCTGATTATGTACTGGAAGAATCAGGACCAGTGAGGCATTAGAGTAGATGCTCTACAACTACCTTAACCATAGACATAGCAGGCCAAGTATTCAGGCTGCATTCAACAGGCTCCAAGCATACCTGCAGAGGTAGATGTGTGTGTGTGTGTGTGTGTGTGTGTGTGTGTGTGTGTGTGTGCGTGTGTGTGTGTGTGTGTCTGTCTGTCTGTATGTGTGTGTATGTGTAAGAAAATAAATCTCTAACCTCCACCTCTGAGGATTCTCTATGTTCTTCATGTCCATTTTGGCATGGCTTTATTTATTTATTTATTTATTTATTTTTGTGTGTGTGTGTGCATGTTTGTATATGTCTGGGTATATGTGTATGCACATGTAGGCTAGAGGTAAATATTGGGTATCTTCCCTAATCACTCTTCACCTTGGTTTTGAGACAGGTTTCTTGCTCATTCTAAAAGCTCACCAATTTGGCTATACTACTTAATAAATTCCAAGGATTATCCTTTCTCTGTCTTCCTAGTGCTAGGATTATAAGCATGAATCACCACACACAACATTTTGCATGTGTACTAAATATTCTAACACAGAAAGCACTTCACTGACAGACCATTTTCCCAGCCTATGGTATAACTTATGACCAAGGGTTAAGACATTGATTTCCTCTCTGATTCACACATGGCATCTTGTCCTGGCACATCCAAGTCAGTGTGTTATGTTTCTGATAATGTCACTTAACATGTTCATATTCTCTTTTATAATATTTTTTATTTATTTATTTGAGAGAGAAGGAGGCAGGTAGAGACAGAAAATGGGCACTTCAAGACCTCTAGCCACTGCAAAGGAACTCTAGACTCATGTGCTACCATGTGCATCTGGCTTAAGTGGGTACAGAGAAATAAACCTGGGTCTTTCTGCTTTGCAGGTAAGTGCTTTAACCAGTAAGCAATCTCATCAGCCCTCATTCTCCCTTGGTGATGGTGGGTCTATCCTGTCTCCTTACAATTTTAAGTGGCTTATGCCACTCACTCATAAGCATCCTCATATCAGCAGATTTATATCAAAAGGAAAGTTGAACAAGTTATTTTGATCATGCCACCCATGGAGGAAAGGAAGAATGAATGACTGAGTGAAGGAATGTATGTTACATGCCAGCCATCATGGCAAGGTGCATCGTTCACTCATTATTAAGTCTTTGGAATGCCTGAAATGACAGGTATGAGCTTTGGTGATTTTTGTTTCTAGGTTATGACCTTTCATGTGCTTATAGGAACAGTTATCTCAGAACCACTCTACATGGGTTCTACTGGATTCAACCTTCAGAAGGTCAGTTGGGTAACTCTTTATCTAGCCTACTTGCACCAGCCTTGCCTAGGTCCCCTCATCCCCTCATGTTTTCAGTCTGATTTGCCTAATCTGTAGTTAAAATATCCAAGTGTTATTTTTAGAACATAAATTATGGCACCCTCTTGCCTCAAAGCCTTCAATGAATTCTCATCATACTTGGAAAATGATATAGCTTATAGTTGAGTAGCCATACAATTAATCACTCAAATAGGAAGTTGGAGAACAAAGGAGAAGCTTATTAAGAATATTTGCATGATGGTCTGTTTTAACTTGGTGTTTTAGTTATAATTCCATTACTATACAAAATGTCTATGATAATTTATAAAGAGTGAAAGCTTGTTTTGGTTCATAAATCAATTCAGGCCATGTTCTATTAGCCCTACTGCATTTGGACCTATACCTGAGAGTATACATGGCAGGGGGATGTGATGGAACAAAGCTGTTTGCTTTGTGATCAGAAGTGAAAGAAAGAGGAATAGAACCGGGTCCCACATCCCCTTTGAGGAAGCATCCCCAGTGACATAAAGACCTCTCACAAGGCTGTGCCACTAAAATGTTCAACCCTTCCATAATAGTTCCATAGGATGGAGATGATGTCTTTAGCACATAGGCTTCAGGGGACATTTCAGGTCTAAAATGAAACATGGCTTTCCTAAAGCAGACTAGCACATGTATTTTTCCCTCTTCTGTGGCCCTTGCTTACCAAGCTGCATGCTCATGGCCCTTTCATTTACTCACAGAACCTGTAAGCATTTTCTCTTATGGGCTGGTACATTGGCCATCATAGCTATCACAGTAATCCTACCCTCCTGGTGGAACTTCCATTTAAACCCTTATTTCTTTATGCTTCCATTTAAATCCACTACTCCAAACATGATCTACTAGTTCCTTCCATTTTCATTCCCAATAATCCAAACAAGCCCTTTCTTAGTGGATCACAAGGCTTCACACATTGAAATGACCCTTGTAATTCCCTTTCACACCACGACCTCTCTTTAAACATGGTGTTAGTAAGTTGTATCTCACTCTATGTTTCATCATGCTTTGAAAGTCTGAGTGCCTTACACACTTTAAGTTCATGAGTCAGGTATCTGAGCTTAGGAACCTTTGAATATCTCTTCTAGGTGTTGAGTGAAGTACAGAATTATTGAAAAATGCCAGCACAAGTTACAGCTTGGCTTGTGGGCTTTCCCAAAGTTAGGTTCAAAATTTGCCTGGCACTCCATGATACATGAATTTTAGGTTAGTTGCCATTCTCCAAGTTTCAGTTTGTTCATCTATAAAATATGATGGCAATAAAAACTCTCATCTTAGTGGAGTGAAATAAGAATGAATTGAAACAACATTTATGAATTATTCGACATAATGGCAGGTCCATTGCATATGACAACAAACATCAACAATTTTATTTATTACAGATATTGTATTTTTAAAGTATTCATTGAATGTATAAACACAAGAGATCAGTTGGTTGAGTTTGAGTTAGCACATTTGAGCTTTATGTGTAACTGAAAATTAATAGTAATACAGTAATAAAGAGGGTACAAATACTTTGTGGTTTGAAGAAAGTAAGGGGCATGTCAGCATGAGGTTTATTAATGGTTTGTAAGAGTGCTGAGGTGGAACCATTATCCAGGAGCCTAACATGTCACCTCCTTTACACCTTTTTCCAAAGAAAAATTTCTTTTAATTTAACTTCATTTTACTATAAATGTTCTTCACATTCAAGAGAAATAAATCACATTAGTTTTGATGGCCACACAACATAATTATGTCTGATGGTAGTGACATGGTAATAATTACCTAATTTTTTGATATAGATGAAGCAAATTTTTTGAATTTTCCTAGACCACACATATCTGTTGATATTGTTGTTAAACTTTCCATAATTTGATTGAAATAGTAGGGAAATTGGAAGATATCCATTATTATATCCTCAGTGATGCACTAGCAAGAACTTGATGGGGCTGGATGCATGAATAGATGGATGGATGCATGAACAGGTGGGCACATATATGGACAGGTAGGTGGGTCTGTAGATGGACACATGGTTAGCAAGGAGGCAGATGGATAGATATATAAATACATGTGTGTGGGGGCAGATTGTTGGTGTGGGGGTGAACAAATGGGGAGGTACCTGAGTAAGATAGTGCCTGAGTGACAGCCACATGGCTATTTGACTTTTCTGAATCATAATCTCCCTTATTTTTAGGAATATTCTTATCCTCATACAACTTTGAGAAATAAGCAAGTGCTGGAAATACAAAAGCACTTTGGGAAGTTCATAGTCATGTAAGAAGTACCCAGATCTTCTATTGTTAAGTTCCAAAACTTCAGTAGGAGAGATGGGTCACTTTATGCTTCTGGTGTGCAGGAGAGTTACTTTCCACACTGAAAATTCTCCAACTTGGTCATGCAAACTTCTGTTTGGTAGTTGTGAAGTTCAGGAGCTTCTTTATCTATTTTCATATACTCTATGCTGGCAGGCAGTCATTAATCTGGTAATGGAACAGTAAGTAGTTTATTGTGGGTGGCAGTTAGCAAGCAGTCAGATAGCTTGAAGCTCATCCCCGCAATGGAACATGAGTAGTGACCCTGTAGACATCCTAACAGATTTCAGTGGAGCCATTTAAAGGATCAATGGCAGTTCCATTACTGTTTTCATAGTTAATCAATGGAGCACACACTGTGACCCACCATGGTTCCCAGACAAGTGGCTGTGTCCCTTGACTACAGAAAGAGTATATCTTGGACGGAAGGTTGGTATCAAAACTAACTGGAAAAGAAACAATATTGCCTAGTAAATTTTCTCCTGCTGAAGAAAGGAAGTCACAGCTCAGCATGTTTTACTTCAGTGCCCAGGGAAGATTAAAACAGAATTGATGATGTGGTTGGTAACAAATTGTGCTGCAATTCAGTGTGACTGAACAGTGCACATGTCACATTCAAGAACAAAACAGCCTTGTTTTAAAGAATAAAAACCAGGGAAACCAAAACCAAAGTGTGTTCTGAACATTACTGAGAATTTATTTTTTAATATTCTTTATCCTTTTTTCCTTTTATTGTCTTAATATACATTTCAATAATAGAAATAAATGACTTCAACAAGCATCAACATGCAAAATTTTATATTCCACCATTTTCCTTCTCAGTCACAATATAATTTGCTGTGAATATTAATGCTGAATTGCCTGTTATGTAGAGAAGGCCAAGTTACTATCAGATAATGAGGCTTACTGGAGAATCTGCTTTGTGAAGTTCTTAACTTAGAATCTAATGCAGAGTAATACTATACAACATTATAAATATTTCTGTCCAGTCTTTACATATATTTTACATAACAATTTCAGCTTAGATTTTTTTTTCTGTATTTTCACTTCTTGATTTCTCTAGTTGTGAAACTTACCTGATTCATGTCATTGGGGTATTTGGTTGACAAGCCAGGACAGACTTATTGTTGAGACTGTCACATAATTTATTATTTCATCAGCGTATTTAGAACCTTTTAGTATTATTTCTAAAGAAATAGCCACATGCATTTCTAATAGTAATTTCATTAATTTCTAAAGTAAAATATATGAAAAATGGATTAAATCAGTTTATAAACCTGAATTCTCCCACTAAGAAACAAACTACCAATAAAATGTTATACATGTATTCACATGTTCTAGGAAAGCAATCCAGATTGTATGAAGATGGTATATTTGCCTGGAACCTTCAGTGACTTCATATCTCATTGGCATTGACAAAATTTCCTGTGGTTTTCCAATCAAGTATTTCTACTCAAGAGGAAAAGCAGCCCCAATTCTGCCATCACCACCTGTAGCTATGTTGGTTCCACAGGTTGGAAGTCACAGTGAGAATCACATAACATTTCTCTGATTTATCGTGAAAGTCATGGGCTTCTTCAGTCTATATTTTTCTGGGTAACACTATTCCTTTGCGCTATATTGCTGCAAGAATAGTGTGAAATATTGATATACATGTGCTTACTTTGTAATCATCTATAGTTTCTTACATTACAGAAACCACTGATTGTATTTATTTAATTTATTTATTTATCACATTGCTTATCCACAGCAACAGGGTCTCTCTGTAGCCCAAGCTGGCCTGCAACTCACTAAGTAGTCCAAGCTACCTTTAAACTCACACAGACTTCCTTAGCCTCCTCATTGTGAAGATTAGAAGAGTGAGCCACCATGCCAAAATAGTAATAAAACTAGTCTCACAATCTCTGTGGTTTTAATGAATAAATAATACATAGGTAAGTCCATTTGAAAATAGAAAATTATTCAAAGGTACATTTTCTTGTTTTATGTCCACCACTGATTTATTCACCCATTTATTTTCTTTCTATTTTAATATAATAAGCAGGATTTTTAGCCAAGATACTGGCACAAGCCTATGATCATAGCCTTCTGGAAGTTGATGCAAGAGATTCATGAGTTTGAGGACAACTTGTGCTACACAGCAGGGCCCTATCTCAAAATACAAATAAACAAAACCAAACAAAATGAACAGCATTTTAATGAATTCTCCTTCATATAATTTGCTTTACATAGAAATAAATTGCGTGGAGGCTGGGGAGATGGCACAGTAGGCAAAGCACTTGCCAAACAAGCATGAGGACATTAGGTCAGATCCCCATTACCCGTGTAGAGGTAGGGCACCATGGCATGCTTCTTGAATCACAGGACCAGAAGGCAGAGATTGAAGGACACTAGGGCTTGATGGTTAGATAATCTAGCCAAATCAATGAGATATAGGCTCAGAAAGTGAACTTGTGTCAACAAAATGAGATGATGATGACGGAGAAAGATGTCCACCATCAATCTCTAGCCTCCACATTAGTGCGCCACACATACATCCTCAAAAGAAATAAACTGAGTTTTAGTGTTGAATTTATGTAAAAAGCCACCTGGGAAAGGACTTAGAGAAGATCCTGGTAAATGTATGGAAAACAACAAAATGCCCTGATGAAATGCTAATTATGTAGCTTATACATAGAAGAAGTTTAGATACAGCTAAATCAAAAGCAAGGAATTTCTTAACAGCATGCTGTTTTGCTCTAAAAAGAGTTTTCTGGCTAGCACGATCCTTAGATATTCAAAACCCATTGGATTCTACATAAACTCCTTTTGAAGCACTTCAGTGGCTTATGTGGGTCACCTTGAACTCTGTCCTCTGGCAGAGCTTCCAAGATTACAGTTGCTTAATTCCTCCAATGACTGTGTTGCATATGTCTGCTTCATGAAATTGAGATAGCTTTTGTTAGAATGTGACTCTGCTCTGCCCCTCATGGTTTCCATAGGGTAGGATCCCTTTAGGGGGAAGGCACCCTCTCTCTACAGGAAAATAGTATGCTGCTAAATTTGAAAGGAATAACTGTTTTGTTTTCCTTCCATAGCTCATTTATTCTGTTTTCCCTCTTGGAAGAAAGCCTGCTCAGAGAAAACACAGTTTATCTTCTTTGTTCCAAATCTTACCTTAATATGAATGGTAAGTGCCCCTGCTTCATACGCTCTGAGCCTTGTAGCTGCCCATATGCAAAGCAGCAGTGAATAGGTTCTTTGAGGGATGGCATGGGGCTAGAGGAACACTTGTGTCTCTCCTGTACACTCTTAGCTTGTTAGTGTCCTTTACCAAGACTGTATTGCACAAGGGACATTCATCCTGAAAGATGGTGAGAGCTGGGGCATTATGGGTTAACACAGAACCACTAAGATTGCAACTTGTTTTCACTGCAGTATTTCCATTCTAGTGGGCTATGTAACTTCACCAAGACCATCATTTGTGGAAGTGAGTCTCTCCCAGCTTCCTTCCATATTCCCGTAGCTACAATCCACCCTTTCTTATTGCAATATGTTTCAAGATCCCATTGAGTCCTAATGTCTATTGGCTCATTTCATCATACTGTGTTGTATTATCTTATTCTGTTCTGGCTATTCTGTTTTGGCTAAAAATTCACTGTCTTAATATTTTTACTTTTCTAGCCTGTTTTTTATTATTGTTGCCCATCAGTATCTCATTTGTTACACAAATATAAGGGTAATTTGAAACCTCAAGACAATATGGAAAAGAAGATATCATGAGTATTTCCTGTTGCATTAAAAATATCATCTGAGGGCTGGAGAGATGGCTTAGTAAATAAGTGCTTGCCTGTGAAGTCTAAGGACCCTGGTTCAAGGCTCAATCCCCCGGGACCCATGTAAGCCAGATGCAAAAGTTGGTGCATGCATCTGGAATTCATTTGCAGCGGCAGGAGGCCCTAATGCACTCATTCTCTCTCTTTCTAGCTCTCTCTCTCTGCCTCTTTCTCTCTTTGTCTGTCTGTCACTCTCAAATAAATAAATAAAAATAACAACAACAAAACAAAACAAAACAAAAATCTCACCTGAGAGCTATACAACATGTTTTGCTACTCCCAATAGAGAAAATGTTTAAAATCAGCTTCATATGTTTTATGTTTCATAATTTCATCTTCACTGAAAAATGCTTCCCTATAATTGCAGAATAAATAAAATTAAGTGTATTTTATATATAACAAATTATATAAAGCTATTCAAAGAAATTATAAATGCAGTTAAGTATTGGAAGACTGTTTTCATTAATATAGTATTTATTCTTTCATTAAGAAAACTTTTTTCTTCACTTGAAATTGATAAGACCTAAAATACATTTATTTGTTTCAGCACACTCTTGGATGTGAGAAGAAATATCATTAGTATTTTTTAGCCTGTATCAGTAAGAATGAAAATCAGAATTCCCAGGGTGCGAGAGCATGCTACAGAGGGTGCCCTTGGTCTGGAGTGATTAGGCCAGATCCCTTTTCCCTGGTTCCTCTCAGTTTCCTGGTCCTGGTAGGTCCCCTGTGGCTTGGGGCTGCTTGGACCTTGCAAGCTAGCTGCAGAAATAGGCCCTTTGCTCCACCTTCCTGATGGGAGTGCCCCCTGGGACCCCAATTCCTGGATAGTGCACCAGAAGGTAAGTGCCAGAGGGTGCACAGGTGCAGAGTAGGCCGGATCCCTGTTCCCTGGCTCCTCCCAGAGCCTTGGTCCCTCCTGGTAAGTTCCCCCTGAGGCTGGCTTGGGGTTCCTGGATCCTGAGAACTTTCTGTGGAAGCAAGCCCCTTGCTACCTGATCCCCTGTGCCAGAAGGTTCCCGGGACATGGAGTGAGTAGGCCAGGTCCCTGTTCCCTGGCTCCTTCCAGTTCCTTGGTCATGATAGGTCTACATTCACCTGGATTGGGGAGGTCTGGTCACTGTGTGAGGGCTATGGAAGCAGGCCAGAGGGTACAGAGGCCACTGTTGGAGCAGGCTTCTTGCCTCTGGCTCCCCAGCTTCCTAATGCCTTGTTTGCCAACCCGTGATTCCCATGTATTGAAGGGTACATGCAAGTAGAGTGAGTAGGCCAGAGCTCCTAGCTATATAGATACCTTTGATGTACCTGCAATCTCCACAATATATGTATCTGTGGTTATAACCCCATCCTACACTAGTATACCAATCCAGTACACATTTAAAACAGAACACCCTCTGAAGATAATACAAGGACAAAAACTTGCTTCCTCCTCAATAGAATAAAGTATCTCCCCAGGATGGGTAGACCACAAAGCAAAAAAGCCAACAAAAGTCAGAAAACTGAGAGATCTCCACCAAGGATGCCTAGTCCTACAGGAGAATCCTCCAATGAAATCATAGAGAAATCCACAGAAATTCAATCCCAAAATGAAAACGCAACAGTCAATCAAAAGAATTGCTGGACTGGATGCAAACCATAAAACCACACAACAATTGTATCAATGAAATAGAAGAGAATCACCTCTTAGAGTGTTCAGCTTTTGACAGTAGGTTTAACTTGACTCAAGAAAATGTTAGAACATTCAAAGATATATGGGAATCAATTGAAGGTGAGTCAAGAAATGGAAGATCTCAATAACCAATTGATTAAGCTTAATGAAGACTTTTTTGAATGTAAGAATGAATTCCAGGAAACATCATGAAAAGCAAACCTCAAATAGAAATCATGCCTCAAAAACAATGCAAAATAAGACAACAGAAAACAAAAATCAAACAGAGCTTATACAAACCTCTCTATAACCTCTCACTAACCGAATTCCTCACGAAGAAGACAGAAGCTCTGACCTGGAAGACAAGACAGAAGAAATTGATCAGAAGGCACAAAATTCTACTGGGTTCAAAAAATCAAGCAAACATAATGTGAGGGAACTTTGGGATATCCTAAAAGAACTAAATATCTGGATTATGGGTATACCAGAAGGAGAGGAAATCCAGGCCAGAGTCCTAGAAATCATATTCAACAAAATTATTGAAGAAAATTGTCCTAGTCTCTCATAAGAGAGACCCATCTAGATATAAGAAGTCCACAGAAAACCAAACAGACAGAACCAAAGAAGAAATTTTCCAAGGCCCATCATAGTTAAAAGTCTTAAAAATGAAAATAAAGAGAGAGTGCTAAAAGCAGAAAGAGAGAAACAACTCAGTACATACAAAGGTAATTCCATCAGAATTATCTTAGATTTCTTAAAGGAAATACTGAAAGCCAGAAGGACCAGGAATGGAACACTTCAATGTCTAAAAAACTATGGCTTCCAACCCAAGCTACTCTACTCAGAAAAAGTATCCCTCATAATAGGTGGTGAAAGAAAAACATTCCATGAAAACAGTCAAACCTATGATTATGTGAACACAAAGCCAAACTTACAGAGAATACTTGAGAAGAAACTCCACACAGAAGAGTCAAACAACAAATCTCAAGAGCCAATAAGAAGATCACAATAACCAAAAAAAAAAAAAAAAGAAAAAAAAAAAGATTAGGCTCAAAACAGTACAAAACACAAGAAAGCACCAAACCCCATAAAATAGCTCATCATGGCAGAGATTAATTCAAACCTCACAGTAATAACCTTAAATATTAATGATCTTAATTAACCCATCAAAAGACACAGGTTATCAGGATGGATCAAAACACTGGACACTTCTATCTGCTGTCTTTAACTAACCTACCTCACCAGTAAAGATACATACTTCCTCAATGTGAAAGGACAGAAAATGATATTCTAGGCTAATGAAAATAAAAAATAAGCACATGTTAATATCTGATAAAATAGACTTCTAACCAGACGTAATCAGAAAAGGACAAAAAAGGCCACTTCTTATTCATCAAGGGAATGATCCAACATGAATGAAATAGCACTACCCATGGACATGAAAGACCTACATAATGAAAACATTAAAAAAAAAAAAAAAAAAAAACCTCAAGAAAGAAGCTGGGCATGGTGGCACATATCGTTAATCCCAGTACATGGGAAGCAGAGGTATGAGGATTGCCAAGAGTTCCTTCGAGGCCACCCTGTGTCTACATTGTGAATTCAAGGTCAGCCTGAGATAGAGTGAGCCCTGCCAAAAAAAAAAAAAAAAAAAAAAAAGATTTCAATATTCACCTGAAATAGCATCAGGCCCCAGATATACAAACATCTCTTCAAAAAAAAAAAAAAAAATCCTCTGAGAACTCACCGTACCTGATTTAAAGCTTTGTTACAAAGCAACAAAAACAGTATGGTACTGGCTTAAGGACAAACAGAAACATATACCAATGGAATAAAAGTTGAAGACTCAGACCTTAAGTCGACTTGCTACAGCTACTTGATCTTTGACAAACATGCCAATAATGTAGACTGGAGAAAAGACAGCATATTCAACACATGGTGCTGGACAAATTTGATGAGCATATGTAGAAAAGTTACACTAGACCCACTCATCTCACCATACACAAGAATCAAATTCAAATGAAATAAGACCTCAATATAAGACCTGAAACACTTCTCCTACAGGAAAAAAAAAATATGAGGCACTCTCCATGATATAGGAGTGGGAAAAGACTTCCTGAACAAAACTCCAGTAGCCCAGGAAATTAAATAATCACTCAACCAATGGGATATCATGAAGCCTAATATCCAGAATCTACAAATAACTCAAAGCACTAAACAATAAATAATCAAACAACCAGGCTGGAGGGACAGCTTAGCAGTTAAAGCATTTGCCTGCAAAGCCAAAGGACCCAGATTCGATTCCTCAGGACCCATGTTAGCCAGATGCACAAGGGGGGACATGCATCTGGAGTTTGATTGCTTTGGCTGGAGGCCCTGGTGTGCCCATTCTCTCTCCCTCTTTCTCTGTCAAATAAATAAATAAATAAAAATAAAATATATATTTAAAAAAAATCAAACAACCTGTTCCAAAAGTGGAGCAGGGAACTGAATAGGGAGTTCTCAGAGGAAGAATTACAAATGGCTAATACACACTTAAGAAAATGTACAACATACCTAACCCTTAGGTAAATGCAAATTAAAACAATTATGAGATTACATCTTATTCCAGGAAGGATAGCAAACATTAAAAAAGAAATGAAAACAAATTTTGGTGAGGATGTGGGGAAATTGGAATACTCATGCACTGTTGGTGGGAATGTAAGCTGGTAAAACCACTATAGAAATCAATATAGAGACTCCTGAAAAGGATGAGTGTAGAGTTACCAACAGACCCTATTATTCCCTTACTGGGCATTTACTCTAAAAGCTCTACATCCCAGTTCAGAGATATTTTCTCAACCATATTTATAGCTGTTCAATTCATAATAGCTAAGAACCGGAATTGACCCAGGTGCCCATCATTGGATGAATGGATAACCACAATGTGGTATATCTGCATGATGGAATTCATAGAAATAAGTGAAAAAGACTCAATGAAATTTGGAGAGAAATGGTTGAACTTGGAACCAATTATTCTAATAGAACTCACATAATCACAGAAAGACAATTGTCACATAGTCTCACTCATCTATGGTTCCTAATCTGGATCAGCCGGAGTTGCTGACATACCTGAATGGCATCTCGAGGCTTAGCCAATAGGGAGTGCAGGGCTTAGGGGAAGGGGAAGGGTGGGAGGGGACACAAAACTGAACCCAAATTGAACTGGTACCATAGATTCCTATATCCTGGAAGTTAGACTAAAAGTTGAAACCCTCAAGAGGACCTTAGGGTGAGGACATGAATCGAAGGGCCCTAGAGAGTGTGAGATAAAGCCTAACCTTAGATTTTCCTGTTTATCTTTCTTGTTTGTCTTTTTCATTTTTCTTTTCCCTTGATGCTGGTCTGTAATTCCCTGTACCAGGATGTGGTTTACATCTACAGTGAGCTGTTGATCAGAGATACCTACTAGATCTCCCACAACAAACAATACAGATTTCTGTCAGAGCACTTGATTATCCACCAGAGTTTAATGGTAAGACCCTATTGCTAAAGCTACCATATATTGTTGGCACAGACTCTGGAGAAACATAGTTAGAATCCAGAAGACAGCCAGTCCCTAGACAATTAGCCCATCTAGTCTTGGAATGTGCTCAATGAACTATCAGGAGAAAGTGGCCAACATCTGTCTGAGCAACTCAAAGTCTAAGTGACTCAGAAGCAAACAACCTGAGGTTATGCTCACACAAGTACAGTCATGGCACACAGCCATGGTGGGTAACCAACTGCTCTTGGATTGGCTAACAGATATGCTCAGTGTAAAGGAAACCATATCTGGGACTGGTAAACAAGTCAGAATCATATCCAAATAACGATTCTGCTTTCCATTGTCAAGTCCCATGAATCTTGGTCTATAAGAGTCTACAACCTTCAAATTCTCTCTAAATTATCAGTGGCTATTCCATTTAACTGGTGCTGACTTCACTCTCCTTTGGAGAATCCACTTCTCATTTTCAGACAAGAGATGGACCTGAGGAGATAAATGACCCAGCACACTACCCCCTACCCCAGCTGAAACCACAGAGGAACTGGAAAAATGAGCAAGAGTGCTGCCTTCATAGTGAATCTGATATCAGCCCAAGGGTGAAGGAGATAGACACTGAGGACACTCAATACCGACCAAACCAGAGACCCAGAGTCTCCTAAGTGTGTATCCCTGAAGTAGACTTAAAATGCACCTAACATGGCTCATGGAATTTTGTGGAAGTGGGGGAGATTGTTAGAGCCACAAATTGGGACATTTTGCACCAGAAACATTGCCTCTTCCCCATAACTGACTGCTGCCCCCATAATGAATGACCCACAATCCCCATGGGGTTGAACTGCATCCCCAGTGAGGAAGGCCTTTTCAGAAAAGAGCCAGGAAAGAGGGAAAGGATGGTACCAACATGTGTTGTATACATACTAAATATGTCCATATCTAATAAAAATAAATTTAAAAATTAAAAAAAATCAAACAACCTACTCAAAAGTCGGACAGAGAACTGAATAGGGAGTTCTCATAGGAAGAATTACAAGTAACTAACACATACTTAAGAAAATGTTCAACATCCCTAACCATTAGGGAAATGCAAATTAAAACAACAAGGAGATTACACCTTGTTGGGCACTGCCAGGCACAGGCTGGAACATTCAGGAGAGGGGCCTGAGCTGCTAGGCATTGCTAAGGACCCCCAGGCTACAGAAGGCCACTCCCTCTCCAAGCCTGGCACACCTGAACTTAGTCTTTGCTCATAGCCCTGTGATCTTTAGCCACTTGCCTAGGAAACTCCTTATCAGCCAGGAGCCTTCACACAGTCCTGAGACCCTAGATCACTTGACCCTTCCATTGCCTACATGCTAGAATGAATGTCCCCATATGCTAATTAGGCATCAGAAATTAACTTTGTACATCCAATCCCCTTAGGGTCCTCCCCCCACCCTCAGATGATTATAAAACCCATTTCACTGACAATAAACTGAGAGAGCTGTTCACCAAAACTCCTCCCTAAAGTCCTTTACTTTTGCACGCTCACCCACCGTGGTTGCCTGGGTGCCTCCAGGGGACCACAGGCAGCCCCTGGAGCAAGGACCCAGGAACACACAGCTGGCGCCTGAACAGGGACCCTATGAGACAGACAGTGTAGGTGAGTGCTCTCCCAGAGGGACTGGGAGACATTAGCCCATGCAGCCTTCTCTTTTTGCTCCTTTATTTTTGGTTTGCACCATCGTGTGGGACCAGACATGATGAACTGGCAACTGATGTTTTGGCCGAGGTCACTCTTTGGTATTGACTGAAGGCCAGCCATCCTCTCCCTGGACCCCAACAGCCCATTGGATATTGGCAAAAACCCTCTATTTCTCTTTCCTCCATCAGATGAAAGCTATTTTTCTCTTTTTCCTCCTTTACTTTAATATTGTCTCCCACCAAAAGGAGTCACAGATTCATATATTATGGGCTCCGCTGAACGTTATAGGGAATTAAGCACCCCCAGAGGGAGGCTGACTCCTTGTGGGAAGTCCTTCAGGCCTTCCACTGGATGATTTCTGGGCATCCATGTGGCCCAGACATGTGGACTTGCAAAGCTTATCTGGCTAGGAAATGAAAAGTTCAGGAAGGAAATTTCCCCTCACTCCCTTTGAGTTATGAAACTGCAGGCCAGCTTTGCAAGTGCTTCAAAGTCGCTGGAGTCAGAGTCAGGCTGCAGGCTCACATGTGCCCAGACAATGGTGCTTCAGCTCATCCAGGCACCATGACTCCTTCTCCTTCTCCAGTGGCCCAGGTGGTCCTGGGACACCCTTCCTTCCACTCTCCTCCCAACCTGTGGGACCCCTCTTTCACAGCAGCTCCCCAGTGGTCCTGGGGTTGACCCCTCCCTTCAGGTAGCCAGACTCCAACTCTGGCAGTCATCTCAGCCAGTCTTGGCCATTACCTCCACTTGTACTAGACCTGACCCAGGTGAATGCCCAGGGAGTTTAGCGAGGCTGATCTAAGGTGTGTGCAAGCTCTGCCCAGCTGCTGCAGTGTCAGCACCAAGAAGCAGCAAGAAAAAAAAAAGGTCACATTTAAATAAAGTCTATGGTGAACTGAAATTTTACTTAAAGAATGTCATACTTTGTGACATGATATCATAAATATAATTACTGAGTTTATGTCCTAGGACAGCTTCAACTTATATATAGGATTACTGAAAACAAGAGAATTCTCTCTGAAGTGGTAACTTATAAATTGTCAGGTATTTTAAAATAATTTTTTAAAAAAGTTTGTAATGTCCTGTTAAAAGGAGGAGGCAACTGACCTGACTTCTAGGCCAACCTTCCTCAAGATAGCAACAAAGTTTGCCTTAGTTACTCCTAATAAAACCATTTCCAACTATGTTATTGGTATTAATGACATAAAATTGTCTTTATACTACTTACTTGTCAATGAGTCATAGGATTAATCAATTTGGTATTGTTTTTCTTAATATCCTTATAAGAAAGATGGTTAATAATGGGGTAAAATGAGTTGACTGAAGGAACTGGAAAGGAATTTTTTCAATGTCGGATATAGAATGCTCATTAAAAATGCTTTTTGAGTGGTACTTAGATCAAAATGTTAAAGTGTGGATAAAGATGTGCGTGTGTAGGAAAGAATTTTCAGGCTAAACCTAAACACCATATCTAAAGTTAGAGATTTTTCAACTGTTTACAAATTCTTAAAGAACAAAAAACTAATTTTCAGGCTAAAATATATTGGGATAGCATCTGTAAGCTTTATCAAATTTAAATCAAGGATTATATTAGAGTTTAGCTAACTGTTTTGGCTCAAAAAAGAGCAGATTCTGCTCTATTGTATGTTAAGTAACTGACTCAATTAAGTCCAGTGCTTACAACAAAATTAACTCTTAAGGCATATTTCCTACTTTAATGTACAGCCTCATACTCAAACAATGGTCCTCATCTGAGAAAAATAATTTCAAACTCTATGGTTCTGTTTCTAATGATCTCTGGGTAATTGTTACCCATACAGGTATCTGAACTAACCAAAGATGTTTTCAAACACAGGTGCTAAGACTATACTGTTTTAGTTGTCCTTTTCTGACAATTTCTAGTTTAAATTAATTAGTTTGTAAATTAATTCGTATCATCCACAGTACAACAAAAATTTAAAAGATTGGACAAAATGATTTAGAAGTTCTTGTGCCATTCTTTAAATCTACTTCAGTAATCAAATGTGCTCTTTATGTACATACATCAAGGTTGGTGTAAGTTCCTTTCTAAGTATTAATTACCTACCTAGAGGGCAAAGCCTTTTAGCTGTCAAAAGGGTTATTTTCAAATCTAGAATATATAAATAAGTTCTGAGACGAAATATATATATATTATAATATATATTTATATGTATTATAAATTATATATAATATGTTATGTATAAATATATATACATACTATATATGTGTGTGTATGTATGTATGTATGTATATATATATATATACAGCTTTTAATGACACCAAACGGCTCTCTATTATCAAGGTTAAATGTTCTGTATATGTTTCTGATAACTTTGCTAATATCTCGTCTGTTTTACAGGCCATGACAAGTACTACTGTACCATTTAACAAACAGTTATGGAAAAAATCTCAGCCAGCTCATCCTCAGGTGATCCTGAAATGATCCAAGCCTGTTGTCCTGGATTTTTCTCAGCCACAAAAAGGGCCAGTTTGCTCTGTGCTGACTTCTCATTATCTCCTTACTTTTATTCTTTCTCTCCAGTGCTCTCTTTCAAGACTATCTTCCTGCACTCTGGGGTCCACTAGAATAGTTCCCCTCTCTGGGAGAGACTCTCTAACTGCAAGAAGTCACTACTTTGTGTCCCATTCAGCAGGAAGTAGTAAGGATCTGAAGTATTCATTCTTGTCCCCTAACAGCAGTTAGAGTGTCTTCTCTTGAGAGGGAGAAATAATGAGGGATAGAATTAGGGTGACTGGACCCCTGAAAGTTAAAAGGACAAGAAAAGTTTTTCTTATCACCTGCCCAGTTCCAAAGAACTGTTTTCCATGTGTGCTCTGAGTTCCTGGCTCTGCAAAGGACAGGCCTCACCCTCTTTGATGCTGGTCAAGTTATGTCTCTTTAAGCTGACCAGAGCTGAATGCCAATATTTCCATTATCAGGACCAGTTGTGTCAAGACACCAGCTCTCCTTTGGTGTAAAAGGAGTAACCACCCCATACATAAATATTTTCCCTCCCACTTATTTTTCCCCGGTCTCAATTGCTTCACAGGTGTATCTCTACAAAAAGTCTACAAACTCCACCTGCGCCAACTGCCTGCACCAACTGAAAGAGATCTTCATCCCTCTGCTGGTGGGCCTCAGCATGTTACTGTCTCTAGGTGCCTCTGGTGACCAACAGCCTCATATCTCTCCAGAGACAATTGAACTTTCTCATGGGTGTGGTACTTCAAAACCATCTAGCCTTATACTTAATTACTGCTGAATTTGGGGTGGATGTATTGTCTTGGGACAAGACTATTTTTTTTTTTGTTAACAAATCAAATGTTGTTAAGCTGCTTGACTGCTAAAATCCTGAGGACCCCACCACCTGGTTCTCTAACCCTTTAGTTACTTGGCTTCTCCTTAGCCCCTTCCTTACTACAGTAACCCTATTGCTTGTAGCCCCTGCCTCATCAAATTTCTCAGATAAGAAATAACTAATATTGCTAAGGTTGCTATTAATCAAGCCCTTGTACACAACCTAACTCTATATGGACCTATGGTAATTTTAAAGGACTCATTTGAAGACACTGCCATATTATAAAAACAAAGGGGGAGTTGTTGGGCATTGCCAAACACAGGATGGACACTTCAGGAGAGGGGCCTGAGCTGCCAGGCATGGCTAAAGTCCCCCAGGCTACAGGAGGCCACTCTCTTTCCAAGCCTAGCACACCTCAACTTAGGCTTTGTCCATAGCCCTGTGACCTTTAGCCAGTTGCCTAGGAAACTCCTTATCAGCCAGCAGCCTTCACACAGTCCTGAGACCCTAGATGACCTGACTGCCCCCCCCCCCACCACTATTGCCTACATGCTAGAATGAGTGTCTCCATATGCTAATTAGGCATCAGAAATGAACTTGGTATGTCCAATTCCCTTAGGATCCTCCCCTCTTCCTCAGATACTTATAAAACCCATTTCACTGACAATAAACTGAGGGAGCTGTTCCCTAAACTCCTCCCAAAAGTACTTTACTTTTGTGTGCTCACCCACACCGGTTTCCTGGGAACCTTCAGTGGGACCATGGCTGGTCCCCAGAACAAGGACTCAGGAACCCATAACACCTTATATCAGTAAGGATGGCAATATTAAAAAAATCTAACAACAATGAATGTTGGCTTGGATGTGGGGAAGGAGGAACACTCATCCAATGTTGGTGGGAATGTAAAATTTTACAACCACTATGGAAAGTAATTTGGAGATTCCTGAAAAGGGTGAACATAGAGCTACAAACAGACACAGTTATTCCTTTAGTGGGCCTGTAGCCTAAATGCTCCATGTATCAATACAGACATATTTGCTCAACCATGTTTACAGCTGCTCAATTCATTATAGCTAAGAACTGGAATCAACCCAGATGCCCATCATTGAATGAATAGATAATGAAGTTGTGGCACATTTAAACAATGGAATTCTACTCAGCAATAAGAAGTTAATGATACAGTGAAATTTTTAGAAAAATGTATAGACTCGAACTGGTTGTACTCAGAGTACTCACACAATCACAGAAAGATAAAAGTCACATGGTTTATCTTATCTGCAGTTGCTAACCTGGACATGCTGGAGTTGTTGTTATACCTGATAGGCAACTCAAAGCCCAGACAATAGGGTTGGAAGGCCTGGTGGGGGGAGGTGAAGGGATGAAAGGAAAACAAACAGAAAATTGGATTCAAAATGAGGTAATACCACAGAAACCTTTAACATTTGAGATAGTCTAAAAGGTATAGCCCTCAAAAGGAGTAAGAAGGGAACACCTGAAAAGAAGAGCTCTGGTGATGGTGGGATGAAGCCTAAGCTTAAAACAATTTTTTTTTTTCTGTCTCAGACCCAGTACCAGAGATTGGTTTCTACCCACATTGAGCTTTTGATTAGAGAGATCTACAAGGTCCCCAAAGCACAACAGCTTCCTGTCAAATCAGTTGATTAACTATTTGAGGCAAAATCCAAGGCCCTATTGCTGAAGAAACCATATGCTACTGACACAGAGAGACCTGGCTGGAATTCAGAATTCTAACCCAGTCCACAGAAAGTTAGCCTGTCTAGTTCTGGAGAGTGCTACATGAGGTACTGAGGTAAAATGGCCAAGAATAGGCTGAGCAACTAGAGGTTTAAGCTACTCATTAAGCAAACACCCTGACATGATGTTCACACCAGTGAACTTGTGGCAAACAGCCTCAGTGGGTAACCAATAGCTTTCTAATTGGCTAAGAGATCTGCTCATTGTAAAGGAACCAATATCTGGCATTGGAAACTAGATCAGAATCCTATGGAGACAAAGATTATGTTCTCTTATATCAAGCTCTCTCTAGTCTTTGGCTAAAAGAGTGATTACATAATCAAAATCTCCCTAAATTAGTAATGCTTATCCTGTTTAAACTATGCTGATTTCACATCCCAATGAGGAATCTGTTCTTGTTTTTCAGAAGGCAGCAAGACCTGGGGAGATAAACTACCCCTTGCACTTCATCCAAGCCACAGCTGAAACCACAGAAGAAGGTACTGGGGAGATGAGCAAGAGTGCTGCTGCCATGCTGTTCCTGATAATCAGTGCCAGGGTGTAGGAGGCAGACCCTGAGGATATTCAACACCTACCAAAGCAGAGTTTCAGAGGCTACTAAGAGCTCATCACTGAAGTAGGGTTAAAATTCACCCATTATGTTTGCAGGAATTTTGTGGATGAGGAGGTGGAAGGATTGTAAGAACCACAGGTTGAGACATCATACCCTCCTCCCCCAAATAACTGACTACTGAGCCCACACCACATAAACTACAACCCCATGGGAAATACCTTCAACCCAGCTAAGGAGTTTCCCAACAGAATGGGGGCAGTGAAGAGGGAAAAGAGGTTCCCAACACATGATACATCCATACTAAACATCTTGATAATAATAATAATATGTAAAAAAGAATGAAAATCAACTTTACAATGGCCACCATTTAGATATACCATGTATGCAATATTTGCTTGTTATTTTTATATATTTAAGTAATTATATCTGCACTAGTTTAAAAAACATGATACCAATGTTAATAATGCTTAAAATGGCATTTGCTATTATAATGACAATATCAAGTTTTTAGGATCACACTTCATTAACCACAGACTATTTGTTGGTTTGAAATAGATGCCTCCCATAAACTCATATGTTTTGAATGCTTGGTTTCCACCTGATAGTAATTTTGGAGGAGATGTGGAGCCTTTCTGGAAGAGATATGTTGTTGGGGGTGAGTACATGGATGTTATAGCAAGTTCTCCCTTGCCAAAACTTGGATCACTCTCTTGCTGCTTTTTTCCACCTGATGTTGGCCAGGAAGTAATGCCAAGTTCTGCTCTACCATCTTTTTCCTGCCGTCATAGAGTTTCCCTTCTAGACTGTAAACCAAAATAAGTACTTTTCTCCTGTCAGCTGCATTTGGTCAAGTGTTTTGTGTCAGCAACATGAAGGCAACTACAACAGAAAATTGGTGCCAGAGGAGTGGGATCATTAGAAATTTGACTGTTGACTTTTGGTCTTTTGGAACTGATTTTCAGGAAGAATGTAGAAGTATTTGATTTGAAGTCTTAGTCTAAGAGATTCTTTGTAGCCCTGTAAACAAAATTTGTTGGACTATTACAGTCATAGTTGAAAGACATAAATGCAGAAAGAACTGTGGACTGTGAGGCTTGGCTTATGAGGCAAGAAAGAACTTTCTCTTGATTAGAAGCAGTTCACGTGAGAGGCTTGCTGCATTCTGCCTATGTCATGACAGCTTAAGCAGGGTTGAGTTTAGAAGAAATAGACTGACATGAAGAGATAGATATGGCCCAGTAAGAAATGAAATCTTCAAACCAAAACTGCTGCCTGTTCAGCTGCAATTGTTTGAGAAATTGCCACCATTGAGATTTGGCCAGCTGTTCTGCATTGGGACAGCAGGAAGAATGCTAACATTTTTGCAATTAGGGGACCTGAATACTGAAGTAGTGTCTTGTTTTTAAAAGTCAGTTTTGCTAAATTTGGTAGCCCACCTGGTGCTGTGGAAATATTACAAATACATAAAAGAAAGGGTCATTGGATTTGCAATGCAGTTTGAATTTTAGATACAGCCACTGGGTGATGTGAGTCATGGTTGTTTGGAGTCTATACATGGTGACCCAGTGGAGCCATGAGAATGAACCATGTGTTGCAGTGGAGACTGTAGGATTTTATTTAGGTGTCAGGACAACTGGGTAACTGCTAAGGAGAGCTACTGGCATGAGATGGAGTTTATCCTGTGCTGTGAGCAGTCCAACTGGAGACCTCCTGACTGGTTACAAAAGTCAGACTAGGAACTATAGAATTTTTGCCCTATTTGTTTTAGATCTTGCCAAGGTTCAATTTTTACTTGAAATGCAATTGTTTGCAGTGTGAATGCTTACTCTGTGCCATTGTGTGTTTTTGGCTTTATAGCTCACAGTTAAGAGACCTCAGACTATTAGGATGTTTGACCAGTGTTGGGATGATGAAAACTATGGGGATATTTACAGTTGGATTGAATGCATTATGCTTTACATCATGGATGTTCATTAGTTTAGGGGCTGGGGCAGAATGTGGTGGTTTGAATTAGATGTCCTTCATAAACTTACATTTCGAATGTTTGGTTCTCACCTGATGGCAATTTGGAAGGTGGAGCCTTTCTGGAGGATATGTTTTGTTAAGGGTGGGCCTTTGAGTTTGATATCCATCTCTCCTTTGGTCTGGTAAAGTGAGTTCTGCTCAAATTACTCTCTTCCGCTCAAATTACCTGATGTTGGCCAAGAGGTGATGCTCAGTCTCTGCTCATGCTATGCTTTCCCCTGCCATCATGGAGCTTCCCCTTGAGATTTTAAGCCAAAATAAATACTTTCCCTCTATCAGCTGCTTTTAGAAGGGTGATTATTTTCTGAGTAAGGAGAAGATAACTACGAAAGGCTACTTTTAAAGAAATTTACTTGGATGGAGAGATTATTTAGCAGTTAAGACACTTACCTGAAAAGACTAAGGACCCAGGTTCATTTCCCTACTCCCCACGTAAGCTGGATGCACAAGGTGGCACATGCATTTGGAATTTGTTTGCAGTGGCTAGAGGCTATAGCAGCCTGTTGTTTCTCTGTCTGTCTCTTTCTCTCTTAAATAAATAAATAAATAAATAAAATACTAAAATTTGGAAGTCTACTAATTTCACAATTTTAGAAGCTGGAGGCCCAAATGGAATAGCACAGGTTCTGTGACTCTGGCTACCTTGGACTCTGTTACCTCTTAGCATGGATATCAATGATGTGGGGATTTGTACTAGAAAGTGGTGATTACAACTAGACCATGGACAGAGAGATTAGTGTCTCACAATTTCTTCCAAGGACACTCACCATCAACCTATAAATCTCCCAGTAGGCCCCATTTCTTAAAGGTCTGCTTCCCAGTACCAAAACCTTGTGGCTAAGGTGTAAAGGACCATTCGGGTTCCTCAATAGATCATTGGAAATCATTGAAATCACATCTGAACTTCAGCAGGAACTTAAATCTCTGAATTCATATGTTGGCAGCATTTGGAGATAGGGCCTTTGGGAGGTAAATGGTGCTGGAAATGGTCATTAGGATTCCCAGAATAGGTTAAATTGCTTCTCCAGGGAAAAGGGAAAAGTGAGCTGGTTCACTCCTTCACTCTTGCCATATGGTGCTTTGCAAATAATGTGAGGTTGTAAGCAGACCTCACCAGCTGCAGACCCATGATCTTGGCTCTCCTAGCCATTAGAACTGTGAGAAATTGTTTTTCTTATAAATTGTCTAGTTGCAAATAGCTTGTTGTAGTAACTTAAAACAGACCAGTCATTTAGTGCACACAATCTATAACCTCCCTTTACCTCCTGACAATCCCCAAAGTTCATGATATAAATCCCTATCTACATCTTTCTAAGGATAATTCCAAATGGAACCAGATGCTCCAATCATAAGTACTAGATATTCAGGTAATTAGTGTTTTGTTTAAGGGGTTATACTATACTAGAATCCAGGAAAATTTTACTCTTCTGGATCCTACTACCTCTATGATCATTTTTATATTACAGTTTTAAAAGCATGTGTTAAATGGGGAAATAAAATCATGTAAATTCTTGATTTACTTAAAATTGCCTTCAACTAATGCATATTTTATCTATAAAACAGGCCTCTACCAACAGGAAGCATGAGCATATTTTTCAGAGTATGCTTAAATGTTTTTTTACAGTAGGTGTAATTAACAATTTTTGGCTACAGATATCAATAAAAGAAAATGAATTCACATGTTTGCCCTAATGATTAGGATGTAAGCTGTTGAAAGCAGAAATTCATTTTATGAAAAATAATCACTTTTCCTTTTTCTGTTAGATGTTACATATTTTGCTGAAGCATACTATGTGGTTCCATATACATGCTGAAGTCAGCAAAATAAAAATTCTAATAATTTATTTTACATGCATGATTAAAGAAATTGAGTTTTACCAACCTATGGATTCTAAAAGTTAATGAAGTGTAGTAAAAATATGCTTTGCAAAAATGAGTAATTTAAAACAGCAAAATAAAGCCAGGCATGGTGGCACACGACTTTAATTCCAGCACTTGGGAGGCAGAGGTAGGAGGATCACTGTGAGTTAGAGGCCACCCTGAGACTACATCATAGTTAATTCCAGGTCAGCCTGAGTTAGAGTGAGACCCTATCTCGAAAAACCAAAAAAAAAAAAAAAAAAAAAAAAAAAACCAGCAAAATAATAAAATGTGAATTGGCTTTTTCTAACACAGTCATTTCCTGAAAATTCCTAGAGGCTTTCAAGATGATTTTCAATAATTCTATGGAAAAATAACTTACATTTTAATCAATATGTTCAATTATATCATCTCATTTACACATAAGTAGAAAGCATAGCTATTTTTTATTATTCTTACCACTCTTCTTAAAATAAATATATTTTATTTGAAAAATACTAATTTATGTATAATAAAATATTGACAGCATGTATTTTCTCTTCCTAATCATCAAATTTACTGAAGACTGCTTGTTTATTTGTTTTCTTTCATTTTTCTACCTCATCTGTCTCTAGAATGATAGAGGCAATAAAGTACAAGTTGCTATTTGTGTCTGGTCATTTAGTATAAAACTCATTGCTGATTTCAGCACTGCATAATCACTCTTAGATCAATATCTAGTACCTATTCCATTCGTTAGCCAATCCTTAGTTGTCAACTTCTTATGAAAACCCTTTTCTGACACTTGTCCTAGCTATAATGCTTAGGTAAAATTGATTGTTTCCATCTCAGTGTTTGTCAGCTCCCAAAGCAAACATCAAATACTTTAAGCAGAAGTAGAATTGGTTGGCAAAGTCAGCTGAGATCTTGATACAACTTATTAACTCTAGACCCCTGCCTCCCACCTTGAATCTTAGCTCCATACGGGATGTGGAAAGTAAGTTCTGGCACTCTCTATATACCATTATAATCTCTCAACTTGATGTTACCTAAAAAAAATCCTGTTGGCTTAGATGGGCCAATAAGGTAGCCAATAAAATGTTAGGAGAAGAAATCTCCTCCTCTGGCTGCACTGGGAGGTAAGTCCGAGCTCCTGATTGAGCTTAAGAGTCTTCATAAGAAAATATTTACATAGCAGACTGCTTAGTTGTCATTGGTGAAATAAATTCAAATGTTGCCCTACGTCCTTTTTCAGAACTCCAATTTCAAAACAATTGCTTACTATTAAGAATGAATGATATTCTTTCTCAGGTTTTGCCTCTCTTCAAAGACAGTGTGTCATCTCCATTTTTTATTCTTTCTGTTCTATAAGAGTCTTTGTCATGAAGTCCACAGGTTAAATTATTGAATTATCACCAACATACTCCATAAAATGCCAGCAATAAGGTAGAAATAAGTACAATGTAACAAGTGCACTTAAAATATTCATACACTCAGTGTTGCATGAAAGTAATGAGTAAATATTGACATTCTGATTTTTATAACACATCATCTGATCATGGGAAGCATTTATAATATTCCTTTCCCAATATGATCCCATGTTGTATTTGCATTTGTTTTCAGCAAGCCATTTAGAATGTCAGGTTTTTTTCTTCCAATAAAATGATACAGATATCTCTAATAAAATGATACAGGTCAGTGTTCTTATCCTAGTAATAAAATGTGATAAGTGTTTTATATTAATTCTTTAAACACTGACCATAGCCATACAAAAATTCTTCCAGGAAATTTTTGGCTTTTGTCTTTTTTTGTATTTCCTTCTTAGATGGTAATAACCTACTTGTCAATGGTTATTTTTTAAGTTGGTGACATGTTATATTATGTAAGAAGGCCTGCATCTGTGCTCCACCACAGAGTGATGGTACTGCTGTCACCACCAACATGTTACATTTTTGAGTTTACGCTAGCTGCCTTACAACTTGCTTTGTTTGATAAGTGGAATTATGTAGAAATAACAGCTTGTGAATTTGAAGTTTAGGCTTTCAGAAGTCTGAAATGTCTGCTTTCACTTTCCAGCTACCATAATTTATTATGAGTCACCTATGGTAGCCTCCTGGATATGCCACTTAGAGAAGTGCTCATCTGTAGCTGACAACCAGTGTCCACAGCCAGAGATGTTTGTGAGGGTCCATTATACTTGATGCTTGGGTTACCCTAGGCAAGGCCAGCAGGAGAACCATTCAGTTAACCTAAGGAAAATTTCTAAGACACTCTATTGTAAACAGATCAATTGCCTACTGATTTAGCTTTTTCATAATATTTTATTCAGGAATAGGTAGCTGTCACATACTTTCTCCTCACTCAGGGCTCCATTCTGTGACAAGCTTGAAATTTGTACATTTACAGGCCTCTGACCTTGATTAATTTACTTTGAGCATGGAGAAGGGTATGACTTTATTAATTGGAATATAGAAATAGACCTAGGGAGTTCATCTCAGCTCTAGTCTCTTTCTTTTGGGAATAAGTTCAGTGCAAAGAACCACAATGCACTTCAGCTGTTCTATCCTATTAATTTGTGGTGAGTGTCCTCAAGTGCCAACCTTAGTGGACACAGAAATGACTAGGTAGACATGTCCATGAAGCTATGTTAGGTCATGAGATGCTCAAACCTAGCCTGTATCCACAAGAAAGGTGCTGTCTCGGTCTCTATCATTCTTTTATTTCTCAATTATTTAACAGCTAGGGGAAAACTATTGCAACATTTTGGGATGCTCCCTGTCCCCCAAGGACCCACTCCAAGTTGCATGCTAAAACATATTGGTAAGTGCTGGAAAGAAGCTTTATAGCTCCACTATGTGACATTGGCACTAGGCTTGTGTCCCTTGCAGTGACTATGCCTCCACCAGTCACTGACGTAGCCATGGGGCAACTGTGGGCTTAGTACAGAGAACCGAAAGAAGCAAGCAGTTTACTTCAGGTTGTCCCTTTTAACCATGGCAAAGGAATACTAATGGAAATCATCCTTTGTCAGCAAAATAGGTGGGAAGGATTGTGATATAGGAAGGCTTATGTAAGGCTAGAGATGTGTCTAGTCATCATAAGTCAACTGCCAACTGTCCTGTCTAGACAGCCCAGGGTGGAGGAACATAACCGAACTTTTCAGTTCCTTTATTAGTGATTACAGGGGTCCTGTAGTACAAATCCTCAGAGCCAAAAGCAGACAGACACATAAGCACCAATGTACCCTCACTTAGGATCTTTGGAAAGGACTGATCTTAGATACAGAATGGGAGCCACCGGTAAGAAGTAGATGAATGGTGTATATGCGTGTTGTATGCTTTTGTGTGTGCATACATGTGCAAGATAGAGAAATGTAGTTTCCTCTCAACATCTGTCGATTCCATACCCACAGATTCAACTAAATATAGATTGAAAGTGTTTGAAAATAATTTGAATCTGTATTAAACATACACTGACTTCCCTCTTCATTATTGTCTAAATAATACCAAAAAATAATTATGTGGCATTTATCCTGATTTATAAGAAATCTAGAGATTTTAAGTGACAGGAAGATATATGTAGTATGCAAATATAATACCATTTAATATAAAATATATTTGTTTCTATAAATTTTGGTATCTACGAGAGTCCTAGCACCAACTTCCACTGATACTAAGGGATGATTGCAGCTTATTTATTTATTTATTTTCCATATGTGTGGTGTGCATGCATGTGCACATGTGTGTACAGGCCATAGGTCTTCCTCAATCACTTTCCACTTTATTCTTTGAGAAAAGTCTCAATGAACTTCGAGGTCACCAATTCAACTAGACTACCTAGTCAGTGAGTTACATGATTTCTTTGTCTCTGTCACCACTGAGACCTGAACCAGTTTCCTTGTGTGTGCAAGTATTTTACACACTGAGGCATCCCAACCTAGAATGACTGTGTCTTGGGGAACTAAGCAAGTCTATCTAAGCCTTTCTATGAAGGAAGTCTAAAATTTGTTCTGTTCTTTGTGACATCTGCTTGGTCACAATAACATGTAGAGATCATGTTTTGTGACCAAAAGTATAGCAGAATATGTGACATATATCCAGAGGAAGCTGGGCTCCTTCTAGCACTCCTATATGAATAATACCCTGACAGGAAGCATGGCTTTCTTGCAATAAGCAAATAGGTACTAAGGATCTTCTAATTTGATATGAAATTTAATGACCTTTGTGGTGGTTTGGTTTAGGTGTCCTCCATAAACTTAGGTGTTTTGATTGCTAGGTTCCCAGCTGATGGAGATTTGGGAATTAATGCCTCCTAGAGGGAGCGTATTGTTGGGGGGCAGGCTTATGGATGTTATAGCCAGTTCCCCCATGTCAGTGTTTGGCACACTCTCCTGTAGCTATTGTCCACCTTAGGTTGGCTGGGGGTGATGTCCACCCTCTGCTCATGCCATCATTTTCCCCTGCCATCGTGGAGCTTCTCCTTCATCCTAGAAGCCAAAATAAATCTCTTTTCCCCACAATCTGCTCTTGGTCAGGTGATTTCTACAAGCAATACCAACCTTACTGCAACAGTAAGTGGTACTGAGGAGTGGGATTGCTGCTAGAACATGACTGTGTAGCTTTAGCCTTTTGCAGATGATTTTCAAGAGGAACATGGAAGGTGTTGAAACCTTGGCCTAAGAGATGCCTTGCAGTGCTGTAAGTACAGCTTGATGGACTATTCTGGTCAGAGTTGAAAGTCCTGAATGCAGTAAGAACTATCGACTGTGAGGTTTGGCTTATGAGGGTGAGAAAGAGCTTTGCTTGGACTGGGGTAGCAGTTTGTGAGAAGCTTGCTGTTATGCCCATGTCCTAAGAAGTTGTACAGGGTTGCTTTGTGGGGAAATGAACTGGTGTGAGCCGAGGGATATGGCACAGAAAGAAAAATCTTTGGGTGAACTGTTGCCCATTCAGCTGCAATTGAGAGATTACCTTTTAGACTGGGCTACCTGACCTGCACTGGGGCAACAGGAAGAATGTAGACTCTTTTGGAAGGGTCTGAGTGCTCAAAAAGTGTCCTGTTCTCCAAAGTCTGCTTTATTCCCCCCCTCCCCCCCGGACTATCAAACTGTCACCCTATCTGGTATTGTGGAGTGTAAGAAATGCTGGAAAGAGGGTCATTGAGTTTGCAACACGGTCTTGTGTTTTGGAAATGGTCATGGGCAATGCGAAGCCTGTTTGCTGGATGCCTGTATGGAGACCCCATGGGGCCATGAGGATGAACCATGGGTTGCAGTGGAGACCCAGTGGAGATGCTGGGACCGTGAGATGGCTGCTAAAGAAAGCTGCCATCCCTGATGAAGTTTTCCAGGACTGTGCACAGCCCAGCTGGAGGGGCAGAATTGGGATGCCAGTGACTTGTTGCTGGTTAGAATTATCGGACTTGGAGATTTCTCACTGGCTAGAGTTGTTGGACTTGAAGCTACAGAGTTTGATGTTTGCCCTGGTTGTTTTAAATCTAGTATTGGCTAATGTTTCTCTGCTATGCCCAATGCCATATTTTGCAGTGTGAATGTTCTGTGCCATTATGTGTTTTGTTTTTTTTTTTTTTTTTTGGTTTTTCGAGGTAGGGTCTCACTCTAGTCCAGGCTGACCTGGAATTCACTATGGAGTCTCAGGGTGGCCTCGAACTCATAGCGATCCTCCTAGCTCTGCCTCCCGAGTGCTAGGATTAAAGGTGTGCACCACCACGCCCGGCTTCATTATGTGTTTTTTGAGGTTATTTTTTGGTATTATGGCTCAGTTAAAAGATCTTGGACTATGGGGATGTATGAATATCATTGAAATTGATAAAAAAAAAAAAACTATGGGGATTTTAAGGTTAGATGAATGCATTGTATTTTACGTCATGTATGGTTATCAGTTTATGGGGACCAGGGGCAGAGTGTGGTGGTTTGATTCAGGTGTCCCAAATAAACTTAGGTCTTCTGAATGCTAGGTTCCCAGCTGATGGGGATTTGGGAATTAATGCCTCCTGGAAGGTGTGTATTGTTGGGGGTCGTCTTATGGGTGTTATAGGCAGTTCCCACATGCCAGTGTTTGGCATGCTTTCCTGTTGCTATTGTCCACCTTATGTTGGCCAGGTGGTGATGTCCACCATCTGTTCATGCCTTCGTTTTCACCTACCATGGTGGAGCCAAAAATAAACCTCTTTTCCCAGAAGCTTTTCTTGATTGGGTGATTTCTACCAGCAATGCAAACCTGGCTGCAACAATACTATTTAGAAATGCTCAAATTAGTGAAAAAGAACATGTTAAGTATTCCTCTAAGCCAACCTGAAAGACTGCTATTGATGTAGTGTATTGACTCTAGGACTATGGTAGCAGATGTGGGGAAAGTTTGCAACTATAATGCTTGGACACCAAGAGCAAGAAACTTACCCTAATTCTCAACAGGCCAAACAAAGACTGTTAACAGCTTTTCCTTCACATATGTGGAAAATTGAAAAGGCAAAGTTAATAAGGACCTGCCTTATTCAACCTTTAACTCTTTGTTCTGGATACTAAAAATAATTTTTACCAATTTCCATTAGTTCAGTTTGAGAATTACCTCAATTGCTTGTACATGCCTTGCTACTATGAAATACTAATGTATTTGCTACCTTCTTTGTTTCTAAACTGTGAAAAATACAGAATTTAAGCCTCACAAAGTGCTTAGCATGTATATTCATATGATTCAGAATTTCAGGAAATTCTCCACAGAGAAGAAACAAATAATCAACCTCAAATGCCTACAAGAAGCAGACCACAATAACCAAACTCAGAGTCGGCACAAAAAACTTCAAAGACCATGAAACCACCAAACCACATATACCATCACAATATGGCAGGGATCAAATCAAATCTCACAGTCATTATCCTAAATATTAATGGCCTAAATTCACCCATCAAGAGACACAAGGTAACAGGATGGATCAAAAAATTAGACCCCTCAATCTGTTGTCTTCAAGAAACCCATTTCACCACTAAAGACAGGCACCTCTTCAGGGTGAAAGGGTAGAAAACAATATTCCAAGCAAACAGGAATAAGAAATAAGCAGGCATAGCTATATTAATATCAGATAAAATAGACTTCAAACCAAAAATAATCAAATAAGACAAAGAAGGTCAATTCCTTCTTATCAAGAGAACGATCCATCAAGAGGATATTACAATCATAAGTCTTCATGCACCAAACACAGGGGCACCACAGTTCATAAACCAAAACCTACTTGACAATAAAACAGAAATAAGCACCAACACCATCATAGTTGGGGACTTCAATACACCATTATCAGTAATAGACAGATCATCCAAACAGAAACTCAACAGGGAAGTAAGAGAGCTCAACAAAACCATAGATCACTTAGACCGAACAGATATCTACAGAACATTTCATCCCAAATCCACAGAGTACACATTCTTCTCAGCAGCCCATGGAACATTCTCTAAAATAGATCATATACTGGGTCACAAAGCCTGCCTCCATATATTTAGGAAGATTGACATAATTCCCTGCATGATATCAGATCACAATGCTATATTGTTAGAAATTAACAACAAAAGACCCATCAAGAATCCCAACGGCACCTGGAAACTGAACAACACACTTTTAAACAATAAATGGATAGTGGATGAAATAAAAAAATGAAACTGCAAAATTTGTAGAATTGAATGACAATGAGAACACATCATACCAAAACGTATGGGACACAATGAAGGTGGTCCTCAGGGTAAAATTCACACCACTCAATGCCTTCATAAAAAAGACACAGAGTTCCTAAATCAATAACCGAACCATCCACCTAAAGGCACTGGAAAAGCAAGAAAAATAAAACCCAAAGAGCTCCAGAAGGAAAGAAATAATTGAAATCAGAGCAGAAATTGATGAATTGGAAATTAAGGAACAATTAAGACAATTGACAAAACAAAGAGCTGGTTCTTTGAAAAAATAAACAAGATTGAGAAACCCCTGGCCAATTTGATCAAGCAAAAAAAAGCGATGCTTCAAATTAACAAAATTCAAAATGAAAAATTAGAGCTCACAACAGACATAAATGAAATTGGGAGAATCATCAGGACTTATTTCAAAAACCTCTACTCCACCAAACTGGATAATGTGGAGGAGATGGACAAATTCCTGGATGCATACTATCTATCAAAGCTAAACTCAGAGCAGACTAATCACCTAAACAATCCTATCACACTCATTGAGACTGAAAAAGTAATAAAAACCTCCCTAAAGAGAAGAGTCCAAGACCAGATGGCTTCTCAGCTGAATTCTATCAAACCTTCATGGAAGAACTCAAACCAATCTTCCTCAAACTGTGGCATACAATTGGAGAACAGGGAAAGCTACCCAACTCCGTTTATGAAGCTACCATCACCCTAATTCCAAAACCAGGCAGAGATGCCACAAGAAAAGAAAACTACCAGCCTATTTCCCTAATGAACTTAGATGCAAAGATCCTGAACAAAATCCTTGCAAACCGAATCCAACAACACATCAAAAGCATTATCCACCTCGACCAAGTGAGATCGATCCCAGGAACATGGGGGTGGTTCAACATACAGAAATCTGTCAATGTAATACACCACATAAACAAGGTTAAACACAAAAACCACATAATCATTTCGATAGATGCAGAAAAGGCCTTTGACAAGATCCAACATCACTTCATGATCAAAACATTGGAGAGAATTGACATGGTTGGTTCATATCTTAACATAATAAAGGCAATACACAAAGCTACTAAGGCCCAAATAATACTTAATGGAGAGAGACTGGAGAAATTCCCATTAAGATCAGGAATAAGACAGGGTTGTTCACTCTCACCTCTGCTCTTCAATATAGTACTGGAAGTACTAGCTCAAGCAATATGATAAGACAGGTGAAGGACATAAAAGGTAAACAATTTGGAAAGGAAGAAGTTAAGTTAGCTCTATTTGCTGACATGACATGATTGTATATGTAAGAGACCCGAGAGACTCCATCCCAAAACTCCTGAAGGTGAATAACTCCTATAGCAAAGTAGCAGGATACAAAATCAATGCACAAAAATCAGTAGCCTTTCTATATGTAAATAACAAAGATACAGAGAAAGAAATAAGAGACATAGTCCCATTTTCAATACCAACAAAAAAATAATAAAATACCGTGGAATAACGTTAACCAAGGAAGTGAAAGATCTATACAACAAAAACATAAAAACAATCAAAAAAGAAATTGAGGAGACTCGAGAAAACGGAAAGACCTCCGATGCTCCTGGATAGGCAGAATTAACATTGTGAAGATGACAATCCTACCAAAGGCAATATACAGATTTCATGCCATTCCAATTAAAATCCCAATGGTGTTCTTCACAGAGATAGAAAAACTGATCTCAAATTTCATATGTAAAGGCAGAAGGCCTCGCATATCCAAACATAGCCTCAGCAAAAAAAAAAAAAATACATCTGGAGGCATCACCATACCTGATCTAAAGCTATATTACAAAGCCATAGTAATAAAAGCAGCATGGTACTGGCATAAAAACAGGAGTATAGACTAATGGAATAGACTTGAGGACCCGGACTTTGGGTCAAGCAACTATAGCTACTTGATATTTGACAAAGGCCCTAACAATATAGGCTGGAAAAAAGAAAGTATCTTCAACAAAAGGTGCTGGACAAACTGGATAACCATATACAGGAAACTGAAACTTGATCCTCACATTTTGCCATGCACTACCCTCAAGTCCAAATGGATCAAAGATCTCAATATAAGACCAGAAACTCGACTACTACTGGAAGAAAATATAGGAAGTATTTCCATGATATAGGAATGGAAAAAGACTTTCTGAACAAAAGCCCAGTAGCTCATGATCTTAAACAGTCACTCAACCAATGGGATCACATGAAGCTGAAGAGTTTCTTTACAGACAAGTATACAATAAGCAAAGCCAATAGATTACCCACAGAATGGGAGAAAATATTTGCTGGTGATCCAACTGACAGAGGCCTAATCTCTAGAATCTACAAAGAACTCCAAAATTTAAACAGTAAAAAGTCAAACACCCCACTCACAAAATGGTGCAAAGAGCTGAACAGGCAGTTCACAGTGGAAGAAACACAAATGGTGAACACTCCCTTAAGAAAATGTTCATCATCCCTAATCATCAGGGAAATGCAACTTAAAACAACAATGATATTCCACCGTACCCCAGTAAGGATAGCAAACATCAAAAAAATCAAATGTCAATAAATGCTGGTGAGGATGTGGAGAAGTAGGAACATTCATCCACTGTTGGTGAGAATGTAAGTTGGTACAACCACTTTGGAAAGCAATATGGAGACTTCTGAAAAAGCTGAATATAGAGATACCAACAGACCCAGTTATTCCCTTACTGGGCATCTACCCTAAAACCTTCAAACCACAGGCAGAGAGGTCTGTTCAACCATGTTTGTAGTGGCTCAATTCATAATAGCTAAGAGCTGGAATCAACCCAGATGTCCATCACTAGAAGAATGGATAAGTAAGACGTGGTATAGCTATGCAATGGAATTCTATACAGCAGTAAGACAAAATTACACAATGAAATTTGAGGAAAAATGGTTGAACCTGGAACAGATCATTCTCAGTGAACTTACCCAATCACAGAGAAAATATCGCCACATAGTCTCACTCATCTACAGCACCTAACCTGAATCTACCCAAGATGCCTTACATACCCAGCAAGCTTCTTGTGGAGTAGACAATAGGATGTGTGGGGAGGGAGAGGAGCCGAAGCGAGGTGGGAAACACAAATGTAGACCCAAAGGGCAATGGTACCATAGAATTCTACATCCTAAAATGCAGACCAAATGGCTGATCCTTCACCAGGCCCTTAGGGGAAACACCTGAGACAAGACACTGGAGAGGGTATGATGAAGACTGACCTTAATCTTCTACAGCCTCCCTTTCTCCTTCCCTCTCTCTCTCTCTCTCTCTTCTCTATATCTTTTTTATTAGTTATCTTTTCCTTCCTTTTCTTAGTGGGCACTGACCTTTAACTCCCAGTTCCAGCATGTGGCTATTATCCACAATGAACTTTTGATCAGAGAGACGTACAATGTTTCCTAAAAGAAAGACATATTTCTGTCAGAGTACTTGATGACCTACCAAAGATTAGTGGTAAGACCCTACTGCTGAAGACCCTTATGCAGTTGACACATAAAGTGGAATGGCATGGCTGGAAGAGAGTCAGTCCCCAGACCATCAGCGCATCTAGTGCCAGAAGGTGCTACATGGGTGACTGGGGGAAAATGACCATATCTGTCCAAGCAACTCATGGTCTAACCTACTTAGCAGCAAATAACCTGTGGTGATTCTCACCCAAGTGCAATAGTGGCACACAGCCATGGTGGGAAACCACCTGCTCTTGATTTGGCTAACTGATCCCCTCAGTGGTACGGGACCCATAGCTGGAGCTGGGAAACAAGTCAGAACTATATCCAAACATAAGCCCGCTCTCTACTATCAAGCTACCACCATTCGCAGGCTACAAGGGAAGCACCTGTTAAATTCTCTAGAAAAAGTAAGGGTTATCTCATTTGTCTGGTGCTAACTTACTCTCCATTGGAGAACCTACTTCTCTTTTTCAGGTAGATGCAGATCCTAAGGAGAGAGACCCTCCCCCCCCATCATGCCTCAAAAGGGCCTTGGCTGAAACTAACAAGAATTGGCGAAACAAGCAAGGGTGCTGTTTTCTTAGTGAACTAGGTACCAGCATAAGGGTGAAGGAGATCAACACAGAAAAAAATCAACTCCTACCAAATCAGATTTCCAGAGACCCAGAGGCCCCCAACACCTCATCACTGAAGCAGACCAAAAATGAACCCAGCATGGCTCAGGGAAATTTTGTGGAAGAGGGGGCAGAAAAAATGTCAGAGCCACATGTTGGGTTATGATATGCAGGCATTTATTCTACCCATAACTGTGGGCTGACTCCAGAATGCATGACCCATATACCTCAACAAGGAGGGGCCAAGGGGAGGGGGTAGGTAATGGATGAGCCTAATAATGGTACCAAATTGACTGTACTCGCTAAGTACAAACTAAAAAAAAAAAAAAAAAAAAAGTTATGTTTGCCTAGAAAGTCTCCTCATTCACTAATGTTGAAAATCACAGGACAGATTGTTTTGGGCAGAATGTGAGAGGGCTTTGCTTTCCATCAGACGTCTATGATAAGTGTCCACAGATGTCTTACAGAAGCACTACTATACCCTGCAAGACATGTTTTTAGTTGTGTTTTGGGAGATTTATCAATTCCAGCCTTCTATGTTTTTCCTGGGAAGAAAATTGATGAAGTAAAAATAGAAATTTAAATGTTGAGGCAACCAACTGTTTTGTTTTGTTTTTCATGTGTGCAGGTTTGTTGTTAATTTTCTTCTTTTATTATTGTTTTGCATTGGAAAAATCACCTTCATCATTTGGTGAACCAGTGTTTTCTCTATCCTCAGTTGAAGAAATGTTTGTTGTATCTGTTGCAGTGAAGTGAAATGGATTTTGCTTTCCAAAATTTGTATTTTACATACATTTTCATTATTGACCTACTAAAATATGAATTACAGATAGGTGAACAAGAATACAAGCCATTCACTATCTGAGTATTATGCCTAATTTTCACATGGATTTTTCGATAATCTATTTAGTAGAAATAAAATTATAGGGCTTGGGAAATGGCTTAGTGGTTAAAGACACTTGCTTGTGAAAGCCTAGAAGCCTGGGTGTTTATTCCCTAGTACCCTGTAAAGCCAGGTGCATAAAGTGGAGTTTGCAGTGGCAAAAGGCTCTGATGTGTAAATTTTCAATTTCTCTCTCTCTCCCTCTATCTCTCTCTCTGGCTCTCTCTCTTTCTCTGCTTACAAGCAAGCTATTTTTTTTAATCTATAGTTAATTATCTTCCTTTTTCTTTTTTAAATTTAGGACTTTATTTTATGAACATATTGCCTAATGGTCATATTCTGATCAAGTTACATTCTTTTTTTTTTTTTTTCCTGGCTCCTCACAGCCCTGACCCAATTTCAAAATTCCGGTTAGGGTGCCCCACAGCCAGCTGTCTTCCAGTTCTTCTAGTCCTCTTCCTTCACACATGGGCAGCCCTGCTTCCTTGAAGGTCCCTGACCTTATGGGTAGCAATTCTGACCCCTTCACCGCTGGGTCCAATAGCACCCATCCCAGTTCCTGCTCATCTGCATCCCCACAGGAGGGCATTCCTCTTTGTGCAGCTCTGTGTGCCATCAACCTTTCCCTTTGGGTTCCTCCCCAGGACCAAGCAGAGCCAGGACTGACCAAAGCTGAATCTGCCATGGGGCCTTCTGATCTCTGGTGAGTGTGTCTGTTCTGTGCCCCACCCCTGCCCTCCTCTCCATCCATATGCCAGCCTACCCACCTCAGCCTTCCACACAATTCTCCCAGGCTAGAGCTCTTCTGAGCAACTCCAGATCATTTGGGGGTGGGTGCAGAGGGGGATGGTTGAGGTAGGGTCTCCCTCCAGCTCAGGCTGACCTGGAATTCTCAAGTCACATTGTTATGGCCCGTCTCCTGCTGTTGCTTCCACTCAGAGCTCTCCTCAGTCAGTAATCAGTGTGGGGCATGAATGCACTACTCTGTCTCTGTGGTTCTTACATTTTTCTGTGCTCTCTTCCTCAATGTTGCCTGAGTCTTGGCAGGCATGTTAAAAATTTCCCTTGATATTTATCTCTCAGCAGCCTCTGATTTTCTGCTTTGATGAGTTTTGAATCACCTCAGTGTCCACTGCCATCTCCCCAAAGGAGGTTCTTAGGCTAGCAGTGAGACCAGATATCATAGTTAATCCACCACTTCCTCTGTAATGTTTCCCAGGCTCTCACACATGTAATAGAGATGACTTGTCTCATGCAAGAAAACGGACTTTATTTTCCTATCATACTAATAGGTATTAGGTCTCCCAGGTATTTGCTGTGCTCTGTAAAAAGCAGATTTTTTAACTGAGAGTGAGAACATAGCATGGATCAAAGGAGCTAAGCACAGACATTTAGAGAATTTTTGACCAGTTTATCCCCTCCATTTAGCCAAGGAACAGCAGAAGCTTCTCTCAAGGGTCAATGACCTTCCAAGCTATGGGCATCTGACCTGCTTCTCAGTACCAGGTTTGAATTCCCTCCCACAGAGCGGGTCACATATCCACTCAGAGAGCATTTCATTGCTGCCCTAGCCTGTGTGCCACTATTACATCAGTGTATACAGCTTGCATGGCTGGGTGATTTTGTAGCTTGCAAGATCCACTGCTTCTTCACACCATCTTGGCCATTGTCCTCCATCAGCTCACATATGGACTTGGCTAGCCAGCAGTGAGTTGGCTTCCATTTCAGTTCCAGCATGGTGTCTCAATGTCCTTTGACTGTAGCCTTGTGATACCTTCAGCAGTAGGGCTTTACCATTTAGACCTGGTGGGTAAGCAAGTGCATTGGCAGTGACCTGCATTGTTTTGGAGATCTCATACCCTCCCTGACCAACAGGTCACTATTGGGGGTCACATGGTTCTGGCACTGGGATATAGCAGCAGCAGCCCATGGTTTTAGGGCAAAGTTTCCTTCACTCCTATAGGGTGTTTCTGCACAAACTATCCCCACTCCCTCTCCTTTATTAATATATATATATATATATTAGCTAACCAAGAGGAAAGTTTCTATGGTACTGATTAATGCCATATTTAGTTTTGTGTATTTCCCCCTCTCTTTTTGCCATTACCCTAGTCTTCCCCAGACCCTTTCACCCCTGTAATCTATAGTTCTCTTTTTGTATGAAGCAAAGAGGGCTTTTCTGGATTAAATTGTAGAGCTACTTCCTGCTATGGCACTTTCAGTATCTAAACATGTCTCAAATGAAAAATAGGAGACAGAAACATGTAGGTCAGGTCTGTGAACTGGTTATCTAGTTCTGAGCTCTGATATTGCATGCACATTCCAGGGCTGAATCAGCCACTGGGAATGAGTATACTTGTTCTTTCCTACTGTTTACTTACCACACACTTAGCCTAAGTGAAGGCAACTAGGAGAGCTTGAGGAAATAAACAAATGGAGTTAAAGTCTTCAGACTGGAGGACTGAGGAAATGGCTCAGTGAGTAAAGGGCTTACCATGCAGGATGTAGATATGAGTTTAGATACCCAGCATCTGCATAAAATGCCAAGCATGGCAGTGTGTCTCTATCATGCCAGAGACAGAGATCCTCTGGAAATCACTAGCTAGCTAGTCTAACCAAACCTATGAACTCTTAAGTTTAGAAAGAAACCCTGTAACAAAGAATACAGTGGAGAGTGACTGAGAAAAACACCTGATGTCAACCTTTGGCTTCTACATGCATATGCACACATGTGTATAGGTGAACACATATATAAATTCACACCACACACGTACATGTACACACAACATAACAAAAAGCCTCCAGAGTGCATATATCACTGTATCTCCATGTAAGTTGTTCACCAAATATGCATCATAAGAACCATATATTCTAAGTGATACACACTGAAGGAACAGTGAGCCTGACAAACACAGTATATCTTTCAGTGAGCTATGACTTTATAATCTACCCAAAAATAAGCACCATGACCCAACGTGTGGCTCTGAGTCATGGTGCTTGTTTTGGGTAGATTATAAAGTCATAGCTCATGTACCGTGTTTCTCAGGCTCACCATTGTTCCTTCAGTGTGTATCACTTAGACACGTTGGGTCATGATACACAGAGACATTTCCTCCTACTCATAACTGTGGGCTAACTCCACAATGCATGACCCATATACCTCAAAAAGGAGGGGCCAGGAGGATGGGGTAGGACATGGAGGAGACTAACAATGGTACCAACTTGACTGTATTCACTGAGTACAAAACTAACTAATAAAAAATAAAATATGTAAAAAAAATAAGCACCATGAAAGTATTTTAACACAAAGAAACATATTTGTGATTCAAGGTGCTATGGGTAACTGATTGTCAAGTTAAATGATCAAAAAGTGCCTAGGAAATTAGAAAAGTACTCCTCTGGGTGTGCCTATGAGGGTATTTCCAGAGAGAGTTTACGGAGGTCAGAAGATCCACTTTGAAAGGGGTGGTGTGAGCTGTGGGCCTGGGGAGCATGCAAAGGGGAAGGAGACAGCTGACCAGCACATGATTCTCTTTCTGCTGTGGCCACCATGATGTAAACTGCTCTGTCTACCATATATTTTGCATGTAGATGAACTGAACCCTCTAAAGCTGTAAGTGTGCCAATATTAATCTTTCCTCCCTTGTTTATGTAAGGTCTCAGCAACTAAAACCTAAGCAACACACAATATAGCAGTATATAAAAGCACATTTTCTTACTTGGAAATCCGTAAGTACAAATACTTGAAGCTTGGGAAAAATAATATTTACATTTTAAAATTAAAGTATTTCCTTCATTTTTACTGTGATTTTTACTGTGACAAAATTTTTGTTTGTTTTGTTTTGTTCTTGAGATAAAGTCCCCCTATGCAGCTCAGGTTGGCGTGGTACTTTTGACCCTCCTGTCTCTGCCTGCCTAGTGCTGCTAGTGCTGGGAATCCAGTCATGCACCACCATGCCTGGCTGGTACAAAGATTTTTTTGTAATATTTTTCTTCATTTATGAGAGAGAGAGAGAGAGAGAGAGAGAGAGAGAGAGAGAGAGAGAAAGAATGGACATAACATTTAAACATTAAACATAACATTATGTTTAACCTCCTGCCTACAAACTAACTATAGACGCATGTGCCACTTTGCGCATTGGGGAATCAAACCCAGGCTCTCATGCTTTGCAAGAAAGTGCTTTTAACTGCTGAGCCATCTATTCAGCCCTTGATACAAAGATATGGATGAGGACTTCTATTCTTACCATTCAGTTTGTTCATATGTTAGCAAAGCAGATAGGGGATGTTTAGAATTATTTTATTATGTCTTTATTGAGGTATAATTGACAAATACAATTTGGATATACTCAAGCCATAGAGCATCACAGTGTGACAAATGTTTATATATATATGTATATATATGTCTGTGTGTGTATGTGTGTGTATACATATAATACATATGATATTCTTAATTTCACAAACTTGAACATATCAGATGAATGTGAAATATTGCTATAATTTGTAAATATGTAAAAAGCTTTGTAAATTTATTATTGCTTTATAAAGTAGTCAATGTCTCATGCATATATGATAAAGGAGTTAAGGCAATCTCAGGAAGACATAATTCATGTTTGTCATTCTTATAAGTTGATAATGGAAACAAATCTATGTGTTGACTAATTTAATAACAATGATTTATAGTCTGATTTCTGTGGGACAATATAATCTAGTTCTATTTCTCATAGCATTGTTTTTATGAATTAAAGTCATACTTGCACATCATGCATTTTACTATGACTGATCATGTTTGCTATACTTTTCTAGTAGTCTTCCAAAACTTGGTGCCTTAAAAAATGTAGATTAAGAACTGAAAACAAATTTCAGTTGAAAGCTGACCATACATGTATGAAAGGGAAGATTTCACAGAAATATGCTCTTGGAAATACAATGACTATAATTAGCTCTAAATAATTATATTTTTCATAGAAAGAATAAAATATAATATAAGCAAATACATGTGAAATCTAATGTTTTTATATGGATAAGTAGAACAACTCAAACTTTAAGTTAGCAATATAATAAATGTAATAAAATCTATTCTCTATTTTTTTGTGTAGAACTTAAAATTTTGCCATTGTCTGTGTTCTATTTCTTATACAGCATCACTCACAGATACTTATTTTTTATATCATGAAAAAGTCTAGCATTTTGTTCATATGTTCACAAATCCTATGATTATCATTTTATGATATTCTTCCATTAGTTGCTGTCTTACATAATTATTATGCTTGGATGAAATGTAACAGACATGAGTAAAAGTGATTCCCATGTAATGAAATGAACACCTGCTGGAGGCCACCCCATAATATAATTTTCCAGGTGACCCAATGAAATTACTCAGCCCACACTAGGATTAATATTTCCCATGTTATTAACAAGGGTATCAATAATTATATGATAAATATTGGATCATCATAGATGACAATAGACTAATAAATTGCTTCAGTGATTCATATATGTTTCCCAAGTGCCCATATCATGGGAATGCCTTCAGAAATTCTCAAATAGAAGCTTCAATATGTTATTTTAAAAATAAGTATATTAGAATAATTTCATATAATTTTTCAAAACCATCATTATTAAAAATGTCTCATTATTTTCTTCTGAAACATTAAACTTTTAACATATATATAATTTTTTTCTTAAACTGGACTTTGTAGAAAGCAGAACATGAAACAAACAAAAAAATCTTACAAGCTAACCCTTTAATGGGAAGTACAAACTCAGGGAAGCAAGAGCGAGGCAAGAAGGAAGTAGAGACCAGAACACAAGAAGAATAAATAGGAAATGATACTGGCCAAGCTGGCTACAGCTTTGAACTAGAGAACTGATTGTGGGATCTCATAGGACATCTTTAGGGTGACCTTTGTACTGGTGGCATGTCTTGGTATTGTCCATATGAAGAAAAGGAGAGAGAACAACTCATCCTTAAGTCCTCTTCTTTGCTTCAACATCAGTTTTCTTTCCACTTTTAACACCCTTCATTTGCAAGCTTTATTAACAGACTGCCCAGGATGCCACTGAAAACTGTGTGCAATGGTGGACAATAGGGTGTCTAGGTTGAGTATGTCCATCACTGTATGGAAGCTGAGCAGCGCTGATCACCCAAACCTGATGAGAACATGCTTAGAAATAGTCCTTTATGGTAGGAGGGAGGAGATTAACATGATCTGGGAGACTTCTGGTGCCTTCAGGAAATCTGCATCAGGCTCTAGCCCTCTCATGGTTATAGGAAAGGTAAAATGGACTCTTAAGAGTTGTGGCTGGTTCTGAGTTGCTCGGGGGGGGGGGGGTATTTGCAGTGGTGTAGCTGCTGTGTGACAGCAATGCTCTGGAAGAAACTCATATTCACACATTGGTTTATCACTCTGGACTTAGATGAAATTCTTTCTTGGATCAGTTAGTTCCCTCCCTATCTGGTATGAGTAGATTTGTTTTTTCCATCTGCCTCAGAAGTCTCACAACCAGGATGAGCCCAGACTTTCTAGTCCCTGAGAGCAGCAGGAAGCATGTGTTATTCAGTGCTAAGCACATGGTTCAGTGGACTGTGGAGGCATTTGCCATGATCTACCTCCAACAGGAGCAACTCTTCAGGCCTGTGTGTTGGGTAGGAGGAAACAATCCAACAGTAAGTAGTTGCTGCAGCACCAGACTGATCATTGTAATCGTTGTTTTCATTCTCCCAAGTCCTGCTTACACTGGTCTACTGACCTCAGAGTGTGGTATGAAGATTTCTTCTTCAGTGAAATTTGAATATCTGACACTCTGTGGTAGGTACTGGGAGAAACTGGCTGCTTTGATGCATTTTACTTATAAAATAAGATTCTTTGAACTGGTTCATGATTAAAGTGGACCTTTTTAAAAGACCGAGTTAATCAATGCCTAGTTAACCTATAGTAATTGGTTGGGTATTCTTTCTGCTCTGCTGCCAATGTCATAGCCTCAGTAGAGTAGGAAGTTTTGATGTGGGAATGTTAAAATTATCTACACTTCCTTCAGATTTCAAAAAGAAATAAAATCAGTATTTTTTATGTAGGGATAATGAAAGAAGGACTTACTCCAAGTCACTCACTAGGAATGCCTGTGACTCTTAATTTGCTTGGTTAATGACGCAGATCCAAAGTGTGGCTTTATTTATTATACTAACTTGCAAATTATTTTGATTTCTGCATTTCATGGACATGAATGTATACTAATACTTTTCCCCTTTATTAATACCTAACTTTTAAAGTTTCTTTTGGATACCTGGTATTCACATATTACACTGTTCATTCTCTTTCTAAATGGATACAATTGACGTGATCATTCGAATATGAAATGATTCCACAAAATCCTTTGTGATAAGGGATGGCTTTCCAAGAGTGGTATTATTGTGAGGTTGTAGCACCCTTAATGGGGTCACTGGAGTACTCTTAGAAGATGGGGAGTGGGACACTGGCTTCTTTCTCTTTTTTTCTTGCTAGGCATGAGATTATCTACCATATGCTCTTGTCATGATTATGGCCTCACCATAGACAAAATAACAGAAGCAATCAGCTATGGACTGACACCTCCAACACTATGACCCAAAGTAAACCTTTACTCTTTATAGGTTGATTATCTCTGGTATTTGTTTAAAGTAGCAAAAAAGCTAGCATACTTTGTATGAAAATGTTTTTCATGATTATTCTTTACTGTACAAGCCTGGAAAAAGTAATGCTTATCATGAAGTCTTCATGTGTCATTTTTGTACTACTTTCTGGAATCAAGATATTAATCCTTTATGTTCTGTGGCTGCTTACTTACTTTCTGAGCATTTCAAACTTGATTTAGGTTTTACTTTCTTCTTATTAGAGCAAATTTGGAAATAATGGGTGAAAATGGATTAAAGAATTGCCAGGCAATCAAGATATGCACAGCCATAGGCTTTTCACTTGGTTTTCAGTAGTAGGCATAAATTCCGTCCCATGGAACAGACTTCAGAGATCATGATCCAGTCAGAGATCATAATCAGAGTTTACCCCATAACATACATGCCAGCAGTACATCGGTTGGCAGAAGAAGTGAAAATGGAGTGTGCAGCACCGAGAGTCATCTCTAACACACCATGTAAGGACTATTGCAGAAGAGGATGCAGAAAGAATGTAAGAATCATAGGATGGCAGGTAGTCTTTTGTAATATTTTCTTTCAAACATAAATTAGCTGATGCATTCATGATCCCAGTGACTGAGGACACTTACACAAGACATGAATAATATGAGATCCAAAAATTATGACATCAAAATTGAACAGGGACTAGTTGGAAAGAAGATGGGGTTCAGGAGAGGATGATATAGTAAGGGAACAAAATAGGGTAGTGAAAGGGGATTATAATCAGGATACATTGCATATATGTATGGAAATTGTCAATGAAATGTGCTTTTAAAAAGTTATGCCCACTGGTATAATAGTGGCATGAGAGTAACCACATGGGTGTAACCAACCACTTTCTGCTTGGATTTGAGACCCATTACATAGGAAGAATTTTACGCATGGTACTGCAAACATGGCCAAAGCATATGGCTAGGAACATGTACCCTACGGGGGCACCTATTACTGTGACTATGATAAATGGAAAGCATGTCAAACTGCTTCTAAATATCTTCATTTTTCCCATATATTAGTACTGCTTCAAGCCCCTTCTTAGTAAATGGGTAGTGATTAATATAGAGATGCATAACTGGCAAATTGCCCAGAATAAGTAACTACTGCATGCTCAGTGCCAAACAGAACATCTAAACTATCCTCTCCAAGACTTAGAGAAGCTTACAGAAGAGGGAGTGAAAAGGATTTAAGAGTGGGGAATAAGGAGGATGGCTGTGGAATGCTGTCTTCTCGATACTATACTGCATGGCTATTACACTCATATACTCACAGCAGCACTGGTTTCTTGCACAAGATTGAACTTGTCAGTACTTCACCACTGATGAGAAAGTGTGCATGAGACATGACACTTCACAGAGCAGTTAATGGCAGCTAGTGGTCTCAGAGAGATTGGGAATTAATGGGTAAGAAAGATGTTAAAGGAAGGGGAGGGAGATAAGAGAGTAATGGGGTAAATAACATCAAAATTTAGTATATACATGTATAAAATGTTAAAAATAGGAAAAATAATTAAAAATAAACTGAACAATTACCAGGATATTTTAACCAAGTTTTGATTTATCTATTTATTAATCTACTCATTTATTTATTATATTTTAAAATTTATTTATTTATGAGAGGGAGAGAGGTGGGGGGAGAGAGAGAGGGAGAGAATGGGTGTGCCAGGGCCGCCAGCAATTGCAAACAAACTCCAGACACATGTTCCATCTTATGCATCTGGCTTTCATGGGTCCTGGGGAATCAAATCTGAGTCCTTTGGCTTTGCAGGTAAGTGCCTTAACTACCAAGCCATCTGTGGCGGTTTGACTCAGGTGTCCCCCATAAACTTAGGTGGTCTGAATGCTAGGTTCCCAGCTGATGGAGATTTGGGAATTAACACATGCTGGAGGTGGGAGCTTATGGGTGTTATAGCCAGTCTCCCCATGCCAGTGTTTGGCATGCTCTCCTGTCCCTGTTGCCCACCTTATGTTGGCCAGGAGGTGATGTCCACCCTCTGCTCATGCCATCATGTTCCCCTGCCATCATGGAGTTTCTCCTCAAGCCTGTAAGCCAAAATAAACCTCTTTTGTCCCCCAGAAACTTCTCTTATTTGGGTGATTTCTACAAGCAATGTGAAACTGGCTGCAACACCATCTCTCCAGCCCTGCTTATTCTTAATTTTTAAAGACAGGCTCTTATATATCTCTGGCTAGCCTCAGTATGCAGCTGAGGATGACCTTGAACTTCTAATCCTACTGTCTGTGCTTCCCAAGTGCTGGGATTTACAGGTATGTACCATCATGCCAAGTTTCTCCAGTGCTGAGGATCCAACTCAGGATCTTGGGCATACTAAGTAAGCATGCCATTGTCTGAACTACATTTCTACCCACTTAGCTGTGTTCTCATGGCTACCAACTGAGTATGTGCATTAGGCACTGAGCCCTGTGAGCCTCTCAAGCTGCTTCTTATAGTCCATGCTCCACATTGCTCTTTTTCCTGTTTTATCAGTTGTGAGGCTTCCTTCCTCATGTTTCTGTCTTTCCCTCTACCTTAGCACCAGAATCTACAAAAGAACTACATGGATATGTAAAGGGTGAGTCTATGCTTATGTGTAATAATACCAGACTGCTGTCTCTTTACATATAAATGTTTAGATGAGAAGTAAAGTAGGTGTTGTAGCAGTTACTTTCACCTTACTGGTATATTCAACCAGATGCAGCTTATGGGAGGAAAGGGTTTATTTCAGGCTACAGATATGAGGGGAAGTTTCATCATGGTGGAGAAAACATGGTAGAGCAGGCAACAGCTCACATTTTCATATACCAGCAGCAGGGTAGGAACAAGAATATTGAGCAAATCTGTGAACACCCAGTGTATTTAGACCAAAAATCCTCAAAGTTCCACTCCCAGTGACATACCTCCTCTTGCAAGGCTCCACCTCCCGATGCTGTACCAGCTGATGATTGAGTATGAGGCTTAATTACAAGCATATGAGGCTTTGGGGGACATTTCACATTCAAATTACCACAGGTGACATAAACAACCTCTTGAAATAGAAAAAGGGTTGATCTTTCTACCCTCTCCATGTGGTTTAAGAAATTAAAATTGTCCATAAGTAGAAGCAGCAGCAAAGGATTACTGAGACACTTAAATCACATAGACAAGAAATAGCCTAAACTAAAGCCAGATATTTTTTCTCTTCTTTTTAAAATTACACATATGTACAAAAAATAAAGTACACATGTAGATTTATATTACAACTTTTAAAATAGCCATTTTGGAAACATAGGCTTCCCATTTATGTTTTTATACTTAAATTATTTTTTGTAATTCTTCTGAAAGTCCCTTTAAAATCAGATTTTGAAGAGAATTGCTGATAACACTCATATATATAAGCAGATAGCATATTTATGCAGAAGTTTGGCAAAGCATGTGCATTATCAAATTTATTCATGCCATTTTTTTCTCTTCTGAAAATTTGTTTTATTTTTGTACTCAGTGAATACAGTCAAGTTGGTACCATTGTTAGCCTCCTCCATGTCCTCCCTCCTCCACAGGGACCCTCCTTGTTGTGGTATATGGATTGTGCATTGTGGGGTTAGTCTTCAGTTTTGGGTAGAAGGAAATGTCTGTGTGTATCATGACCCAACGTGTGGCTCTGACATTCTTTCTGCCCCCTCTTCTGCAAATTTTCCAGAGCCATGTTGGGTTCATTTTAGGTCTGCTTCAGTGTTGAGATCTTGGGAGCCTCCATGTCTCTGGATATTTGGTTTGGTAGGGGTTGATAGTGTGTCTGTGATACTGTGTCTATCTCCTTCACTATTGTATTGGTTCTCAGTTCACCAAGAAAACAGCATTCTTGCATGTCTCCTCAACTATTCTTAGTTTCAGCTGTGGCCCTTTTGAGGTATGATGGGGTGGTTCTCTCCTTAGGATCTGCATCTATCTGAAAAAGAGAAGCAGATTCTCTGGCAGAGAGTAAAATTAGCACTAGATAAATGGGATAGCCATTATTTTTTAGAGCGAGTTTAATAGGTGAAGGTCCTGGTTGTAGCCCACAATTGGTGGGAGCTTGATAATGGACAGTGGGCTTATTTTTGGATATGATTCTGACTTCTTTCCCAGCACCAGATATGGGTTCTGTTCCACTGAGCAGATGAGTTAGCCAAATGAAGAGCAGTTGGTTTCCCATAAGGCTGTGCACCACTATTGCATTTGTGTGAGCATCACATCAGGTTGTTTGCTGCTAAGTAGGTTAGACCATGTGTTGCTTGGACAGATATTGGTCATTTTCCCCAGTCACTCATGTAGCACCTTATGGCACTAGATGCTCTAACTATCTGGGGACTGACTCTCTTCCAGCTTCCAGCCATGTCACTCCATGTTACGTGCCAACAACGTATGGTGTCTTCAGTAGTAGGGTCATACCAGTAACCTATGGTGGGCCATTAAATGCTCTTACAAAAATCTGTCTTTTTTGGGGGGGAACCCTGTAGGTCTTTCTGATCAAAAGCTCATTGTGGATGATATCCATGTTCTGGTACTGGGAATTACAGGTTAGCACCCAAGAAGAGAAGGAAGAAAAAGATAAGTGATATAAAAGAGATAGGGAGATGAGAGAGATGAGGCAGAGGGAGAGAGAGGGAGAGAGAGGGAGAGAAACAGAAACAGGAGGAGATAAAAGTCAGTTTTTGTTGTACCGTTTCCAGGGCCTTGTGAATCAGGTGTTCCCTCTAAGGGCCTCGTGAAGGGTGAACCATTTGGTCTGTCTTTTAGCATGTAGAGTTATAAGGTACCATTGTCATTTGGGTCCAGATTTGGGTCCCCCATCCCCTCCCTTGCACTCCCCTCCCTCCCCACCCTCCCTATTTTCTGGTCCACACGATGTTTGCTAGGTATGTCGGCAACTTGGGTAGATTCAGTTAGGACCTGTAGATGAGTGAGACTATGCAGCAATTATCCTTCTGTGATTGGGTGAGTTCACTGAGAATGATCTGTTCCAGGTTCGACCATTTCTTGTAAAAGTTTCATTGAATCATTTTCCCTTACTGCTGTGTAGCATTCCATCTTGTAGACATACCACATCTTTGTTATCCATTCATCTAATGATGGATATTTGGGTTGATTCCAGCTCAGCTATTATGAATTGAGCAGCTATAAGCATGGTTTAATGTGGAGCTTTTAGGGTACATGCCCAGTAAGGGAATAACTGGGTCTGTTGGTAACTCTATAGTCATCTTTTTTAGGTGTTTCTATATTGCATTACAAAGTGGTTGTACCATCTTACATTCCCACCAATGGACGAGGGTTGATATTTCTCCACATTCTCTCCAGCATTTATATTCATTTGATTTTTCGATGTTTGCTATACTTACTGGGGTAAAGTTGAATTTCATAGTTGTTTTAATTTGCATTTCCCTGATGATTAGGTATGATAAACATTTTCTTTTTTTAATATATATTTTTTATTGACATCTTCCATCCTTACAGACAAAAACCATGGTATTTCCCTCCCCACCCCTCCCCCACTTTCCCCTTAATAACTCTGTTCTCCATCATATCCCCTCCCTCTTGCCATTAGTGTCCTTTTCAATTTGATGTCATAATCTTTTTCTGCTATTGTGAAGGTCTTGTGTGGGTATTGAGAGGCACTGAGAGGTCTTGGATATCAAGGCCAAATTCTGTCTGGACAGTTGTATGTAAGGAATGGTACCCTTCCTTTGGCTCTTACATTCTTTCTGCCACCTCTTCCACAATATACCCTGAACCTTGGAAAGTGTGAGATGTTTCAGTGCGGGACACTCCTCCATCCCTTCTTCTCAGCACTTTGTTGCCTTTTGGGTCATCCCAGTGGTTATCACCACGTGAAAAGAGGAAGCTTCTCTAACAAGAGGTGAGAGTAGCATTAATATATGAATATGAACATTACATGTAGTGCTTTCAGGGCAATTTGGTTAGAGTTATATATGCATTTATCCAGACCAGAGCAGGCTTTATATCCCTAAGGTTCATGACTTCCCCTGCCATTGGCTTTTGATTAGGTTTTCAGTACCAGGAACATGTTACCTCCCATAGGGTGAGCCTTCAGTCCAATTAGAGAGCAGTTGGTTTCCCCCAGAGCAGACAAGCCACTATTGTACTAATTCAGTCATTTGGCCTGTCTGGCCAAACTTGAGGTTTTCAATGTCTACTGTTTTCACTGCTGATGACTTCTGTCAACAATAAAGCTGCATACAGTGCAGCTTTTTCCAGATTTCAGTTGGCTGGGCTACTTGGAGAAGGTTTTCTGCTCAGCACCACCTGATTTTTCAGTGATATTGTCGCAAAGGCATGTGAAGCCTTCATTAATACGGTCTTACATCTCTTTCTCATGGGAAACCAAGGGCCTTGGCAATAGCCTATAATGTTTTGGAGGCAACAGTGACCTCCCTGGCCAACAACTCACTGGAAGTTATCCCATCCCAGATACTGAAAATTTGCTAGTAACAATCTATGGCTTCTGGATGTGCTATTATTTAAGAAAGTAGATTTTCAAATGTCTTATTCAGAAGATCTTGAATTTTTAAAATTAGGTTTATACTCAGTGAATACAGTCAAGTTGGTACCATTGTTATCCTCCTCCCTGTCCTCCTCCCTCCCCCTGTCCCCTCGTTGTTGGGGAATATGGGTCATGAATTATGGGGTTAGCCATCAGTTATGGGTAGGAGGAAATGTCTCTGTGTATCATGACCCAATGTGTGTTTCTGACATTCTTTCTACCCCCTTTTCCACAAATTTCCCTGAGTCATGTTGGGTTCATTTTAGGTCTGCTTCAGTGATGAGGTGTTGGGAGCCTCTGTGTCTCTGGATATTTGATTTGGTAGGAGTTGATTGTTCTCTGTGTATGTCTTTTTCACCCTTGTGCTGGTACCAGATTCACCAAGAAAACAGTACACTTGCTTGTTTCACCAATTATTCTAGGTTTCAGCTGGGGCCCTATTGAGGTATGATGGGGTGGTTCTGTCCTTAGGATCTGCATCTATCTGAAAAAGAGAAGCAGATTCCCCAAAGGAGAGTGAAGTTATCACCAGACAAATGGGATAATCCTTATTTTTTTTATAGGGAATTTAATAAGTGTATGCCCTCTTATAGCCTATGATTGGTAGTAGCTTGATAATGGAGAGTGGGCTCATTTTTGGATTTGGTTCTGACTTGTTTCCCAGCTCCAGCTATGGGTTCTGTACCACTGAGTGGGTAAGTTAGCCAAATCAAGAGCAGTTGGTTTCCCACCATGGATGTGTGCCACTATTACACTCATGTGAGCATCATGACAGGTTATTTGCTGCTGAGTTGGTTAGACCATGAGTTTCTGGGACTGATATTGGTCATTTTCCCCCAGTCGCCCATGTACCACCTTCTGGCACTAGACGCACTGTCTGGGGACTGACTCTCTTCCAGCTTCCAACCATGTCACTCCATGTTATGTGTCAACCACATATGGAGTCTTCAGCAGTAGGGTCTTACCACTAACCTTTGGTGGGTCATCAAGTAATATGACAGAAATTCATCATTCTTTTAGGAAACCTTGTAGGTTTTTCTGATCAAAAGCACATTGTGGATAATAGCCACCTGCTGGTACTGGGAGTCAGTGCCCATGAAGAGAAGGAAGATAAAGATAAGTAATATAGAAGTGTTAGAAAGAAGATGGGGAGAGAGAGATAAAGAGAGAGAGAAGCAGTGGAAGATTAAGGTCAGTCTTCATTGTATGCTCTACAGGGCTTGTGATTCACATGTTACCTAAAAGGGCCTGGTGAAGGTTCAACCATTGGGTCTGTCTTTTAGGATGTAGAATTTTATTATACTATTGCCATTTGGGTCCAGATTTGTGTCCCCCCATCCCCTCCCTTAGCCCTCCCTTCCCTCCCCACCCACCCTATTGTCTGGTCCTCGAGATGCTTGTTAGGTATGTCAGCATCTTGGGTAGATTCAGGTTAGGTGCTGTAGATGAGTGAGACTATGTGGTAATTATCTTTCTGTGATTGGGTGAGTTCAGTGAGATAGATCTGTTCCAGGTTAGACCATTTTTCTTCAAATTTCATTTTTTTTTATTGCTGTGTAGAATTCCATTGCATTGATATACCATATCTTAGTTATACATTTGTCTAGTGATGGACATCTGGGTTAATTCTAGCTCTTAGCTATTATGAACTGAGCAACTATAAATATGGTTGAGCAAATATCTCTGGACGGAGGCTTGGAGGTTTTAGGGTACATGCCCAGTAAGGGAATAACTGGGTCTGTTGGTAAGTTTTGAACAATTCAAATTACTGAATTCTCTGAATATTTTTCTGATCATTTTGTTGGTGTAGCCTGCAATCACAGTATCTTCCTATATTATAACAAAAATCCATTGCACTTTGTCAAAACTATAAAGCCTGTAAGGTGTGATCTGTTTGAATAACACAAAAAAGAAATTAAGGAGAGACTTTTGGCCAAGATGGTGACTGCCTAACTGCGCTGCACTGCCCCTGGGGGAAAAAAAAAAGGCAAGGCATTAAGGGTTCATTGGGTCTTTTAGGGGAAATCTCTAATATATTGCCAGTGGGAGGGCACAGAGGGGAAAAAATGGGAATCACTGATTCCCTCACTCTCGGGTAGCCCACCAGTCCCCCAACCCCCTCAAGCAGCCACAGTACCCACAGTCCCAGGTTCAGGATACCCTTGCACTTACAGTAGGAAAGTGGACCCCAGCCAACATAGTTCCACTTGCCTCACTGCACAGGGGTGATTGCTCTGCTACCCCAGCCCACGCATGACCTTGGGCAGGCTCTGCCTGCTGGTCCGCCGGAGGTCTCTCCCCATTTGCCTGCCACATGCACACCCCTTATGCCAATTTAGCCTGCTCTGTCCGTTTGCCCACTTACCGCTCCGGCCACTGTCCATTCACGCATGAGCCCAGGCCTATTCCACCTACTCATGCAAGCTCAGGCTCACTCTGCCTGTCAGTCTGCACCAGCTCAGGTGCAAGCCCCTGCATGTCTGCCATGGTGGCTGACTGCCATTGTCCTGTTGGGGCGAGCTAAGACTGCTTCCACGTCCCAGTGTTCTGCCACACCCGAGGTTAGGCTGCTTCGGTGGTTGGTGCTTCAGCATCCCTCTGAGAGCAAGCACAGGGAGCTTTGGTGCATCACTGCATCAGAGCTCAGACAACACTGGTGACCCTGCCAGGCAGGAGCTCCAGTGGCTTTGCCAAGTGAGAGCCAAAGCTCAGACTGCTTGGCATCTGCCTCAGTCTGCTTCAGCTTCCCACCGTACTTGAGCTCAGGTTGATAAACCCACCTACGTGTTAGCACAAGACCACTCAGCCCATCTGCTTGCCTGACGGCTAGTCCAGGCCAGCTCGCACAAGAGGCACCACTTCCCCTGCCCATCGAGACCACAGTCCTACTCTCCCTGCCCATACACTCTGATGGGCTGACCACTGTGCAAAAGAAATAACATGAAAAATCAATTGCAAGAAAATCCAGTTAGATCACCCAGTCCTACAATGAACATCTTTAATGAGAACATAGAAGAGTCATTAGGATCAGAACACCAAAATGAAGCTATGAGCAATGCAACCCTGACCAAGCTATTGGTAGAACTTGCAGAAAAGCAACAATGGACTGATAATCGTGTGGATGCTGCCATCACTGGACTAGACATAATAGATAACAAAATGGAAGGAATTCAAAGACAGTTAAGAGATAGGAAGGAGACTGAAAAACAAGAGGACCTCAAAAATCAGCTGGCAATGCTACATGAAGACATAAAGAAATGTGAGGATGAATTACAAGAAGCATCAAGAAAATCAGAAAATGATGTGAAAAGAGAGCTTGACAGAGGGATGGAAACTATACATAGAAAAGTAGTAGAAAATGCAAACCTACTTGAACAAGTCCAAAACTCTCAAGAAGCTCTCAAGAATTTAAACAATAAAACATCAAAAGCATTATCCACATTGATGAAGTGGGATTAATCCCAGGAACACAGAGGTGGTTCATCATATGGAAATCTGTCAATGTAATACACCACATAAACAAGGTTCAACACAAAAATCACATGATCATTTCAATAGATGCAGAAAAGACCTTTGACAAAATACAACATCACTTCATGATCAAAACATTGGAGAGAATTGGCATGGATGGTTCTTATCTTAACATAATAAAGGCAATATACAAAGCTCCTTAGGCCCAAATAATACTTAATGGAGAGAGACTGGACGAATTCCCATTGAGATCAGGAACAAGACAGGGTTGTCCACTCTCACCTCTGCTCTTCAATATAGTACTGGAAGTCCTAACTCAAGGAATAAGACAGGAGAAGGAAATAAAAGGTATACAATTTGGAAAGGAAGAAGTTAAGTTAGTTCTATTCACTGATGACATGATTGCATACATAAGAGACCTGACAGACTCCATCCCAAAACCCCTGAAGGTGAATAACTCCTATAGCAAAGTATCAGGATACAAAATCAATGTGCAAAAATCAGTAGCCTTTCTATATGCAAATGAGAAAAAGACAGAGAAAGAAATAAGGGACATGGACCCTTTTTCAGTAGCAACAAAAAAATAAAATAAAATACCTTGCAATAATGTTAACCAAGGAAGTGAAAGATATATAGAACGAAGACATAAAAACACTCAAAGAAGAAACTGAGGTGGACTTGAGGAAATGGAAAGACCTCCCATGCTCCTGGATAAGCAGAATTAACATTGTGAAGATGGCACTCCTACCAAAGGCAATATACAGATTTAATGCCATTCCAATTAAAATCCCAATGGTGTTCTTCACAGAGATAGAAAAAATGATCTCAAATTTCATATGTAAAGGCAGAAGGCCTCGCATATCCAATGCAATTCTAATTACAATCCCAACATTGTTCTTCACAGAGATAGAAAAAATGATCTCAATGTTGACATGGAAAAGGAGAAGGCTTGGGTATCCAAGCATATCCTCAGCAAAAGAAATACCCATGCAGGCATCAATATACCTTATCTAAAGCTATATTACAAAGCCATAGTAATAAAACAGCATGATACTGGCATAAAGACAGGAGTATAGACCAATAGAATAGACTTGAGGAGCCAGACTTTGGGTCAAGCAACTACAGCTACTTGACAAAGGCCCTAAAATGTAGGCTGGAAAAAAGATAGTATCTTCAACAAATGGTGCTAGACAAACTGGATAACCATATGCAGGAAATTGAAACTTGATCCACACATCTCGCCATGCACACAAAACTCAAGTCCAAATGGACCAAAGACTTCAATATATTACCAGAAACTCAAGTACTACTGCAAGAAAACACAGGAGAAACTTCCCATAATAGAGGAATGGAAAAAGACTTTCTGAACAAATCCCCAGTAGCACAGTATCTTAAGCAGTCACTCAACCAATGGGATCACATGAAGCTGAAGAGTTTCTTCACAGACAAGCATACAATAAGCAAAGCCAATATATTACCCACAAAATGGAGAAAATAATTGCTGAATGTCCAACTGACAGAGGCATAATCTCTGGAATCTACAAAGAACTCAAAAACCTAAATGTTAAAAAGTTAAACAACCCACTCACAAAATAGGGCAAAGAGCTGGCCAGGCAGTTCACAGAGGAAGAAATACAAATGGTAAACACACACTTAAAAAAATATTCATCATCCCTAATCAGCAGGAAAATGCAAATTAAAACAACTATGAGATTCCACCTTACCCAGGTAAGGATAGTAAACATCAAAAAATCAAATGAAAAAAAACGCAGGTGAGGATGTGGAGAAATAGGAACCCTCATCCACTGTTGGTAGGAATGTAAGATGGTGCAACCACTTTGGAAAGCAACATGAAGACTCCCAAAAAAGCTGACTATACAGTTAACAACAGACCCAGTTATTCCCTTACTGGGCATGTACCCTAAAACCTTTAAACCACAGTCCACAGAGATTTGCTCAACCATGTTTATAGCAGCTCAGTTCATATTAGCTCAGACCTGTAATCAACCCAGACGTCCATCACTAGACAAATGGATTCTATATCCTAAAGGCAGACCAAATGGTTGAAACTTCTCCAGGCCCTTAGAGGGAACACCTGAGTGACAAGACACTGGAGAGGGTATGATGAAGACTGACCTTAATCTTCCACAGCCCCCCCCTCCCGTGTCTCTTTTCTCTAACTCTTTTATATTAGTTATCTTTTTCTTCCTTTTCTCAGTGGGCACTGACCTGTAACTCCCAATAACAGCATGTGGCTATCATCCACAATGAACTTTTGATCAGAGAGACCTACAAGATTTCCTACAAGAAAGACAGATAGAAGTCAGAGTACTTGATTACCCTCCAAGGGTTAGTGGTAAGACCCTACTGCTGAAGACTCCATACTCAGTTGACATGTAAAATGGAATGACATTGCTGGAAGCTGGAAGAGTCAGTCCCCTGACAGTCAGAGTGTCTAGTGCAAGCAGGTGCTACATGGGCGACTGGGGGAAAATGACCAATATCTGTCCAAGCAATTCATGTTCTAACCTACTTATCAGCAAATAACCTGTCCTGATGCTCACACAAGTGCAATAGTGGCTCACAGCCATGGTGGGAAACCAACTGCTTTGATTTGGCTAACTGATCCCCTTAGTTGAACAGGACCCATAGCTGGAGCTGAGCAACAAGTCAGAACCATATCCAAACATGAGCACACTCTGCATTATCAAGCTACCACCAGTCGTGTGCTTCAGAGGGCCTATACCTATTAAATTGTCTATAAAAAAAAAATAAGGCTTATCCCATTTGTCTGGTGCTATCTTCACTCTGCATTGGAGAATCTACTTCTCTTTTTCAGATAGACACAGATCCTAAGGAGAGAACTACCCCACTGTACCTCAAAAGGGCCCTAACTGAAACAAAGAATAATTGGTGAAACAAGCAAGGGTGCTGCTTTCTTTCTGATCTGGGTACCAGCACAAGGGTGAAGGAGATTGACACAGAGAACAACCAACTCCTACCAAATAAGATATCCAGAGACCTAGAGGCCCCCAACACCTCATCACTGAAGCAGACCAAAAATGAACCCAACATGTCTCAGGGAAATTTTGTGGAAGAGGGGGCTGAAAGAATGTCAGAGCCACTCATTGGTTCATGATATGCAGAGACATTTCTCCTACCCATAACTGTGGGCTAACTCCACAATGCATGATCCATATACGTCAACAGTGAGTGGGCAGGGGGAGGGCATAGGACATGGATGAGCCTAACAATGGTACCAACTTGACTGTATTCAATGAGTACAAAACCAATTAATAAAAAGAAAAGAAATTAAGGAAGACTTGAGAAAATGGAAAGGCCTGCCATGCTCCTGGATAGGCAGAATTAAAATTGTGAAAATGGCAATCCTACCAAAGGCAATATGCAGATTTAATGCAATTCCAATTAAAATCCCAGCATTGCTCTTCACAGATACAGAAAAAAAATGATCTCAAAATTTATATGGAAAGGCAGATGGCCTCAGATATCCAAGCATACCCTCAGCAAAATAAACACCTCTGGAGGCATCACCATACCTGGTCTAATGCTATATTACAAAGCCATTGTAATAAAAACAGCATGGTACTGGCATAGAAACAGGAGTTTTTATGGAATAGAATTGAGGAACTGGACTTTGGGTTGAGCAACTATACCTACTTGATATTTGACAAAGGCTCTAACAATATAGGCTGGTAAAAAGACAGCATCTCCAACAAATGGTGCTGGACAAACTGGATAACCATATACAGGACATTGAAATTGATCCACACAACTTGCCATGCACAACACTCAGGTCCAAATTGATCAAAGAACTCTAAATAACACTGGAAATTCGGCAACTACTGGAAGAAGATATAGGATGAAATTTCCATTATACAGGAATGGAAAAAGACTTCCTGAACAAAATCCCAGTTCCACCAGATCTTAAGCAATCACTTAACCAATGGGAGCACATGAAACTGAAGAGTTTCTTCACAGACAAACATACAATAAGCAAAGCCAATAGATTACCCACAGAATGGGAGAAAATATTTGCTGATTATCCAACTGACAGAGGCCTAATCTCTAGAATCTTCAAAGAGCTAAAAAACCTAAACAATAAGTCAAACAACACACTCACAAAATGGGGCAAATAACTTGATATGCAGTTCACCAAGGAAGAAATACAAATGTAAACACTCACTTAAGAAAATGTGCATCATCCCTAATCATTAGGGAAATGCAAATAAAACCATCTATATGATTCGACCTTAAGGATAACAGACATTATGAAATCAAATGAAAATAAATGCTGGCAAGGATGTGGAGAAATAGGAACCCTCATCCACTGTGGGTGGGAATGTAAGATGGTACAACTATTTTTGGAAGGATATGGAGACTCTTAAAAACCCTGACTCTAGAGATACCAACAGACCCAGTTATTCCCTTACTGGCCATGTACCCTAACACCTCCAAGCCTCAGTCCTGAGAGATTTGCTCAACCATGTTTATAGCTGCTCAATTCATAATAACTAAGAGCTGTAATCAACCCAGATGTCCATCAATAGACGAATGGATAACTAAGATGTGGTATATGTACATGATCTAATTGTACACAGCAGTAATACCTTGAATTTTGATTGAGCCTCCCCCCTACCATTCTTTTATATGATCTCTTCACCAGACTTGGCTTAGTCCTTTCCCCTCCCTGTAATCTGTTGTCCTACTAACATACATACAATGCCATCCTCCTAAGACCTTCCCTCTCTTCTCCATCCTCTCTTTTCCTCTCCTCTCACCCTTATAGCCTCTTTCTAGCTTATGGGCCTCTGCTGCTGATTTTTGGTTCTAGATCACACTCAAGTATATACATTTGTAGCTAGGATCCACATATAAGAGAGAACATGTGACATTTGGCTTTCTAGGCCTGGGTTACCTCACTTAGTATAATCCTTTCCAGATCCACCAGCCTTTTTTTTTGTTGCTCAAAATTGTTTTGGCTATTCGAGAGTTTTGTGCTCCCAAATGAGTTTGAGGATTATTTTTTCTATTCCTGTGAAGAATGGCATTGGAATTTTAATGGGGATTGCATTAATTGTGTAGATCGCTTTTGGTGAGATTGACATTTTTCACAATACTGATTCTTCCAATCCAAGAACATGGGATGTTTTTCTATTTCCTTGTGTCTTTTGTAATTTCTTGCTTGAGTGTTTTAATGTCCTCTTTGTAGAGATACTTCACTTCCTTGGTTAAGTTTATTCCAAGGTACTTTATGTTTTCTGAGGCAATTGTGAATGGTTGAGATTCCCTGATTTTATTCTCCACAGGCTTGTTGTTAGTATATAGGAAAGATACTGATTTCTGTGTATTTATTTTGTATCCTGCTACATTGCTAAATGTGTTTATTACCTCTAATAGTTTGCTGGTAGAGGTTTTAGTGTCTTTTATGTAAAGAATCATATCATCTGCAAATAGTGATAATTTGATGTCTTACTTTCCAATTTGTATCCCATTTATGAGTGTCTTTTGCCTTATTGCTATAGCTAAGACTTCCAGTACTATATTAAATAAAACTGGGGACAGTGGACACCCTTGTTTTTTTCCTTAATTTAGTGGAAAAGCTTTGAGTTTTCCATCATTTAGTATTATGTTGGCAGTAGGTTTGTCATAAGTAGTTTTTATTATGTTGAGCTATGTTCCTTCTATTCCAGGTTTCTGTAGTACTTTTACCTTGAAAGCATGCTGGATTTTGTCGAATGCTTTTTCTGCATCTATTGAGATGATCATTTGATTTTTGTCCTTCATACCATTTACATGACATATTACATTTGTTTATTTGCATATGTTGAACCATCTGTGCATCCCTGGGATAAAGCCAACTTGGTCAGGGTGAGTAATCTTAATATATTCTTGTATTGTGTTTGCCAATATTTTGTTCAGAAGTTTTGCAGCTATGTTCATGAGGAAGATTGGTCTGTAATTTTCTTCCTTTGTTTTTTTTTATTTTTATTTATTTATTTGAGAGTGACAGAGAGAGGAAAAGGCAGATAGAGAGAAAGAGAGAGAATGGGTGCACCAGGGCTTCTAGCCACTGCAAACGAACTCCAGACACGTGTGCCCCCTTGTGCATCTGGCTAATGTGGGTCCTGGAGAATCAAGCCTCGAACCGGCATCCTTAGGCTTCACAGGCAAGCGCTTAACCACTAAGCCATCTCTCCAGCCCTGTAATTTTCTTCTTTTATTCTATGTCTGCTTTGTTTTGGTGTGAGAGTGATGCTGGCTTCATAGAAGGAGTTCAGTAGAATTCCTTTCTTTTCTATTTTATGGAAAAGTTTGAGAAACATTGGTGCTAGTTCTTCCTTGAAGGTCTGGTAAAATTCACCAGTGAATCCATCTGAGCCTGGGATTTTTTTAGTTGGGAGACTTTTTATAACTTCTTGGTTCTCTGTATTTGTTATAGGTCTATGTAAATGGTTTATCTCATCTAGATTTAATTTTGATAGGTCATATGAATCAAGGAAATCATCCATTTCTTTCAGATTTTCGAACTTAGAGGCATATATATTCTTAAGTATGTCCTTAAAATTGTCTGAATTTCTTTGGCATATGTTGTAATGATGCCTTTTTCATGTCTAATTTTATTAATTTTTGTCTCCTCTCCCTTCTCATCAAATTTGCTAATGGTTTATCTATCTTCTTTATACTTTCAAGGAACCAACTCTTTGTTTCTTTGCTTCTTTTGATTGTTTTTTGTTTTCTATTTCATCACTTTCTGCTCTAACCTTTATGATTTCTTCTCATCTACTGATTTTTGGTTTGCTTTGTTCTTCTTTGCCATACCTATATATGTGGAGATTTGCTTTGTGTCCTAATATACTGTCTATTTTAGAGAATGTTCCATGTGCTGCTGAGAAATATGTATATTCTGCTGAATTTGGATAAAATGTTCTGTAGATATCTGTTAGATCCATTTGTTCCATGACAACATTTAATTCACATGGCTTTCTGTTTATTTTTTTGCCAGGATGACCTGTCAATTGATGAGAGTGGTGTACTGAAGTCTCCCACTACAACTGTGTTTGATGTTATCTGTGACCTTAAGTCTAATAGTGTTTGTTTGATGAAACTGGGAGCCTCCTTGTTAGGTGCATATATGTTTAGGATTGTAATTCCCTCCTTTTGGAGTGTTCCTTTAATCAGTATAACATGATCTTATTCATCTTTCCTCACTAATGATGGTTTGAAGTCTATCCTGTCAGATATTAGGGTAGCAACCCCTGCTTGTTTCCTAGGCCTGTTTGCTTGAAATATCATTTTCCATTTTTTACCCTAAGGCAGTGTCTATCTTGTATTGAGAGATGAGTTTCCTAGAGGCAACAAATGGTAGGATCCTTACTTTTAATCCAGTCTGCAAGCCTGTGTCTTTTGGATGGTGCATTGAGGCCATTGATATTAAGAGTGGTTAATGAAAGGTATGCATTTATTCTTGTCATTCTTCTTATTTTATAGTGTTTCCTCTTTTCCATTTACTCATTTGTTTTAACTGTTATTTGAATGTGGTTTATTTTTTCCTATTTCCTCCTGTGTGTGTTTTGCTTTCTCTTCAGCATTAAGAATTCCTTCAAGTTTTTTCTGTAGAGCTGGTTTAATTCTCATAAATTCCTTTAGCCTGTTTTTTTTTTTTTTTTTTTTTTTCTCTTTTTTCTTTTTCAGTTTTTCGAGGTAGGGTCTCATTCTGGTCCAGGCTGACCTGGAATTCACTATGTAGTCTCAGGCTGGCCTAGAACTCATGGTGATCCTCCTACCTCTGCCTCCCGAGTGCTGGGATTAAAGGTGTGTGCCACCACACCCAGCTTAGCCTGTTTTTGTTGTGGAATGTTCTTATTTCTCCATTAATTTGGACAGATAGCTTTGTGGGGTAAAGTAATCTTGATTGACAGTTGTTATCTTTCAGAACTTGGACTACATCATTCCAAGCCCTTCTGACTTTTAAAGTTTGAGTTGAATAATCTGTAGTTATTCTGATGGGCTTGCCTTTGTGGATGACTTGCTTTTTCCTCTCTAAATTCTATCAATATATTTTCTTTTGTTTGTGTGTTTAGCAGTTTTATCATAACATGGTGAGGAGATGTTCTTTCTAGATTTTGTCTGTTTGGTGTTCTAAAAGCTTTTTTAAAAATCTGCACTGGCATTTCTTTCCCAATTTAGGGAAAATTTTCTTCTATAGTTTTGTTGAAAATTCCTGCTAAACCTCTGGATTGAAATTCTTCTCCTTCTATTATACCCTGAATTCTTATGTTTGATCTTTTCATAGTGTCCTGGATATCTTGAAATTCCCATTCATACCTTTCTATTAGCTTGTCTTACTCTTTATTGGACTGTGTTGGATCTGCCACATGGTCTTATAGTTCAGATATTCTGTTCTCTCCTTCATCCATTATACTGGAGAGACTTTCCACAGAGTTTTTATTTCATTAACTGTATTCTTCAGATCCAGGATTTCAGCCTGTTTTTTCTTCAGTATTTCTGTTTCCTTACTCATGTTTTATAATGACCTCTTTATTTCATTAAGCTGATTTCCTGTGTTCTCTTTCAGAAGTTTGTTTTCTTCTTTAATTCCTTTGTTTTCTTCTTTGATTCCCTTCATTTCTTTGAGGACAGATACCATCATTTTCCTGAAATCTTTGTCAGGGATTTCATCTAAAACAGTCTCATTGGTGATCATTTCTGATGGATTTATAATTTTTGGTGGGTTATATTGTCTTGATTCTTTGAGTTTCTTATATTATATTTTAGCGAGTTTTGCATCCTGAAGTGATTTGATGCTTGGGTTTCCTACTTATCTGCAGTGTTGCCAGACATGGCAGTCGACTTCTACATACCTCAGGATATTTGGTCAAGGTGCCAGGTGTAGCTCTTGTACCCCAATAAAGCCACAGAAGTAATCCTAGGTGTTGAGTTTGTTTGCTAAGCAAGTATTCTAGTGGACTGGGTGGAATGATTTACTGGCAAATTCTAAACCTCATCTGAGTACCATACTCAATCAATAAAAACCAGCACAAAGTTTGCAATTGTGGGGATTAAAACAAACAGATGGTCATGTAAAGCCGAAATCCCTAAGGGTATTTGTTGTTCTATACCCTTAATCTTGTCAGCTGGGAAGTAGAGATTTCTGTTCTGAATTGGGTTCAGGTCAACCTGGATCTGGATCAGACCCTGCCCCCAATAATGACAGAAGCAGAAAACAAAGGCCCTATATATATGAAAGCACCAAATGCAACAATATTCAACTGCCAAATACAGGTTATTTGAAAATAGTAAAGCCAACCAAGAATATATACCCCATAACCTGCCCTGATAAGGGAAGAGAGATTAGCTCTTGCAGGACTGTGCACCTGTTATTTATTTATTTTGTCAGTCAGCCTCGTTACTTTTGGGGTGGCTTCCAATCTCACTAATGCTGAGTGCCCGCCTTGATCCCTCCATGTTCTGCTGTGCAGCGGTACTTCTGATCTGCTGTGCTGCCACTGAAGAATGAATGTTGGAGGTTTGGAGTTCTGATGGTAGGGGATAGGAGAATTCAGACTTCTGGAATTGCTCACACTTTCAGTAGCTCTTCCATTGATCTCAGCTGTCTTTTCTTCAGATTACTTAACTTTGCAAGAAGGCTAATTGAGTTGAAAAATCTGTTGCTTGGTCTCTGCTGCTGCCATGTGGGATGCCTGGCAGGACTGCACTGGGCAGGCAGGTGGATCATGGGCCATGAGTGCCTCAGTGGGACTCTGGCCATTTTCCTACTTTCTGGTGGATCTTGGTCTCTTCAGCTTCTCTGCTGTCTCTAAGAATAACCTATAGTCCTTCACTTTTCAGAAGAAGAGTGAATTTTGCTGGGGTTTTGCTAAAATCCCTGCCTAGGCTAGTTTGGCATGGCTCCTATGCCACTATCTTACCCTGAAGTTGATGAACATTTTCTTAAGTGTGTGTTTGCCACTTGTATTTCTTCCTCTGTGAACTGCATGTCCAGTTCTTTGCCCCATTTTGTGAGTGGGTTCTTTGACTTTTTGTTGTTTTTTTTCTGTTTTTGAGTTCTTTGTAGATTCTATAGATTAGGCCTCTGTCAGTTGGGTAACCAGCAAATATTTTCTCCCATTCTTTGGGTAATCCATTGGCTCTGCTTATTATATGTTTGTCTGTGAAGAAACTTTTCAGCTTTATGAGATCCCATTGGTTGAGTGATTGTTTCAGATCCTGTGCTGCTGGGGTTTTGTTCAGGAAGTCTTTTCCAATTCCTGTATCATGGAATGTTTCTCCCAAATTTTCTTCCAGTAGTAGCCGAGTTTCCAGTGTTATATTGAGGTCTTTGATCCACTTGGGCTTGATTGTTGTGCATGGTGAGATGTGTGGATCAAGTTTCAATTTCTTGCATCTGGTTACCCAGTTTGCCCAGCACCATTTGTTGAAAATGCTGTCTTTCTTCCAGCCTATATTGTTAGAGACTTTGTCAAATATCAAGTAGCTGTATTTACTTGATCCAAAGTCTGGGTCCTTGATTCTATTTCATTTGTCTATACTCCTGTTTTTATGCCAGTACCATGCTCTTTTTATTATTATGGCTTTGTAATATAGCTTTAGATCAAGTATGGTGATGCCTCCAGAGGTGTTTCTTTTGCTGAGGATATGCTTGTATATCTGAGGCCTCTGCCTTTCCATATGAATTTTGACATCATTTTTTCTATCTCTGTGAAGAACAATGTTGGGATTTTGATTGGAATTGCATTAAATCTGCATATTGCCTTTGGTAGGATTGCCATTTTCACAATGTTAATTCTATCTAACTAGGAGCATGGGAGGTCTTTCCATTTTCTCAAGTCTTCTTCTATTTCTTTTTTGAGTGGTTTTATGTTTTCATTGTATATGTCTTTCACTTCCTTGGTTAATGTTATTCCTAGGTATTTTATTTTTTGTTGTTGCTATTGAAAATGAGACAATGTCCCTTATTTCTTTCTCTGTATTTTTGTAATTTGCATATAGAAAGGCTACTGATTTTTGTGCATTGATTTTTTTTTTTTTTATCCTGCTACTTTGCTGAAGGAGTTTATCTCCTTTAAGCATTTTGGGAGGTAGCTTATTTGTTCTCTTATGTATAGAGTCATGTCTTCTGTGAATAGCGCTAACTTAACTTCTTCCTTTCCAATTTGTATGCCTTTTATTTCTTTCTTCTGTCTTATTTCTTGAGCTAGGACTTCCAGTATTATATTGAAGAACAGAGGTGAGAACAGACACCCCTGTCTTGTTCCTAATCTCAATGGGAATTCCTTCAGTATCTTTCCGTTAAGTATTATTTGGCTTTAGGAACTTCGTATATATCCTTTATTGTATTAAGATATAAACTGACCATGCAGATTCTCTCCAGTGTTTCAATTATGAAGTGATGTACTTTGTCAAAGGCCTTTTCAACGTCTATCGAAATGATCATGCGGTTTTTGTGTTTAACCTTGTTTATGTGGTTATTACATTGACAAATTTCTGTATGTTGAACCACCCCTGCGTTTCTGGGGTGACTCCCACTTGATCAAGGTGGATAATGGATTTGATATGTTGCTAGATTCAGTTTTTGAGGATTTTGTTCAGGATCTTTGTGTCTAAGTTCATCAGGGAGATAGGCCAGTAGTTTTCTTTTCTTGTGGCTTCTCTGCCTGGTTTTGGTATGAGGGTAATACTAGAGTCACATAAGGAGTTAGGGAGATTTCCCTATTCTCTAATTGTATGGCACAGTTTGAGAAAGATTGGTTTGAGTTCTTCCATGAAGGTTTGATAGAATTCAGCTGAGAAGCAATCTGGTCCTGGACTCTTCCTTTTGAGGAGGTTTTTTTTATTATCTTTTCAATCTCCATTAGTTTGATAGGTTTGTTTAGGAGATTAATCTGCTCTGAGTTTAGCTTTGGTAGATGGTATGTGTCTAGGAAGTTATGCATTTCCTCCATATTTTCCAGTTTTGTGGAGTAGAGTTTTTTGAATTAAGACCTGATTTTTCTCCCAATTTCACTTATATTTGTTATGATCTCTCCTTTTTCATTTCTAATTTTGTTAATTTGAAGCATGTCTTTTTTTTTTTTGCTTAATCAAATTGTCCAGGGGTTTGTCAATCTTGTTTATTTTTTCAAATAACCAGCTCTTTGTTTTGTCAATTTTCTTAATTGTTTTCTTAGTTTCCAATTCATTAATTTCTGCTCTGATCTTAGCTATTTCTTTCTGTCTGCAGCTTTTTGGGGTGGATTCTTCTTGCTTTGCCAGTGCCTCTAGGTGGATGTTTAGCTTATTGATTTGGGATCTCCTCTGTCTTTTTATGAAGGCATTTAGTGCTATGAATTTCCCCTGAGGACCATCTTCATTGTGTCCCATAAGTTTTGGTATGAAATGTTCTCATTGTCATTCATTTCTAATAATTTTTAAATTTAATTTTTTATTTTGTCCACTACCCATTTATTGTTTGAAAGTGTGCTGTTCAGTTTCCTGGAGCAGATGGGATTGTTGGTGGGTCTTTTGTTGTTAATTTCTAGCGATGTAGCCTTGTGATCTGATATCATGCAGGGGATTATGTCAATCTTCCTAAGTATATGAAGGCAGGCTTTGTGTCCCAGTACATGACCTATTTTAGAGAAGGTTGTATGGGCTGCTGAGAAGAATGTGTAGTCTGTGGATTTGGGGTCGAATGTTCTGTAGATGTCCATTAGATCTAATTGTTCTATGGTTTTGTTGAGTTCTCTCACTTCCCTGTTGATTTTTTGTTTGGATAATCTATCTATTGCTGATAATTAGTATTGAAGTCCCCAGTCATGATGGTGTTGGTGGTTGTTTCTGTTTTATTGTCAAGTATGTTTTGGTTTATGAATTATGGTGCCCCTATATTTGGTGCATAAAAGTTTATGATTGTGATATCCTCTTGATGAATCATTCCTTTGCTAAGTAGGATATGGCCTTCATTGTTTTTTTTTTTTATTATTTTGGTTTGAAGTCTATTCTATCCAAAATTAGTATAGCTATGCCTGCTTGTTTCTTATTTCCATTTGTTTGAAATATCATTTTCCACCCATTCACCCTTAGGAGGTGTCTGTCTTTAGTGGTGAAGTGGGTTTCTTATGAACTCATTTATGCCATTTTTATTGTAATTGTAACTCACATTTTTCCAAATGTATAATGTGTCAGATACTTTTTAAGCAATATATATGCATCAGTTAATTTAGTTCATACTGCCAGTAACTGGTCTTATGATCTGGTTGTTATTTTTAATCTATGTTTAACAGATGAGAAAACAGGGGCACAGTGTTAAAAGACAGGTCAAAGTGATGTAGCTTGAGTTTAACCTTAGGAAGCATGGTTTTCTGCCTACAGATAATATCACAACACATTCTTCTAACAATGATGGACACACTTCCATAAAGAGCTCAGATGAATTTCCTTAGGATGTTTATAAGTTACTTCATAAATCATCCAGTAGAACCAATATCCAGAGAACACTTACATGAACACATGCCCAGTACTATTCTTATACATATAATTTCTCTAAAATTTATGAGATTTGGTAGTAAATATATAGAAATAGAAAAATTTTCAACAAGTATAAAATTTGAAAAACAAAGTGCATTTTTGGAAAATCATTTGGAAAGTCCAAATTGTTTCTGTGAAGGACTCTATAATTTGAATTGCCTTCATATTTTTGCAACAGGATTTTTTCCACTTGTAAGAAATTATAATTTTCATATTCTAGGAACTGCAATAGAACCTCAATAATGGAGATGTCTAATACATTTTTTAAAATTATTTTAATGCCGATATTCCAATCTTTCAAATAGTAAACAGAACAACATATCACAATTTCACCAAGTAAAATTACAACTAACTGAATGCCATGGCATATTTAGAGTTACATTTACAAGCATGCTCTGTGCAAAGCTACTTATAAATGGAACTATATGAGAAAAAAAGACTTAAGCCCTATAGGAAAATGAACTTATCAAATTAACACATGAACAGCCTACAATATTACCTACTAAATTATTGCTAAGCAAGAGTTCTAAAATTCAGCAGAAATATTTTTTATCCAGTATCATCTAATATAAATCATAAAATGGAAAGGTGATAATTTATCAGGTCTTTCTTCTGTCCTAATCCTTATTAAGAGATCCCAAGGAAGCTATAAAGAGGCAAAATATGAAGATAACTAAAAACCGAATGTGAGAAAAGCATGGCATATTATTGTTAAATGAACAAAGATGATTCCCCAAAAGTTAACACATTATGATCACAGCTTGTGAAGCATTCTATTTATTTCACATTATTGTATTTTCAATATATGGCAGGAAATGCATTTGTTAAGGTAATTTGGTTTTCTTTTTTTCTCAACCTTCCACATTATTTTATAAATAGCGCAAATAATTTTTCAGAGTCAGTGTGCTTTAAAGAGATGTTTGGAAGGGTTAAACATTTATTTTCCTTTCCTTTCATTTGCTCCTACTCTGCCTCCCTCCTCCTAACTCTTACCATTCTATTTCCATTTGTGTGTGTGTGTGTGTGTGTGTGTGTGTGTGTGTGTGTGCTATGTGTGTATTTGTGGGGGCATGTACATGCTGCTGGGCATGTGGAAATCAGAGTATACTCTCAGGGTGTTGATCCTCCCCTTCCACTTTGTTGAGACAGGGTATCTCAATATTTGCTGCTGGGATTGCCAATCTACCTCACCTGAGAGCTCTCTGTTTCTGTTTTCAAGGTTAAGAAAACTGTTTTTGTTGTTGTTATTATTTTTCTTTCTTTTTTTTTTTTTTTTTTTTTTTTGGTAGGGTCTCCCTCTAGCTCAGGCTGATATGGAATTCACTGTGTATTCTCAGGGTGGCCTTGAACTCCCAGCAATCCTCCTACCTCTGCCTTCCAAGTGCTGGGATTAAAGGAATGTGCCACCATGCCCAGCTGAGACTGTGTTTTGGAATCCAACTCACTTGTTTCCATGCTAGCTTGTGTTGTCCTTCCTGTAGTGTGTGTTCCATCCTGTAACTCTTGTTATTCTTAAAACATTGTTGATGGAAAGTCTTCTCCTGGTAGTCTTCTTTTTGTATTCTTCTCCCAAAATATTCCATTTCATTCATCCCAGTGGGTTCAGTTGCTATTTACATTCACTTAATTTCCATATTCATATCTTCTGTTCAAAGCTCTCCATAATGTTATGGAGATGCACAATTCTTTTGGCATCATTCTGAGAATTCCATGTGTCCTTTAAGTTTAAATAGTTTATATAATGAATTATCTTCATAAGAGTCCTCTTGTATTTTTTCAGACTTTCAAAAGGAGCCATTATTTACCTATTTGATAAGCCACACACTCTTAGTTGCATACATTCTGACTTACCTAATTTTTGAGTTCTCCAACTTCTTCCCTTATAAACTTAATCAACAAAGAAAGAATGAGGACAACAGAAAGAAAGCAAATTTTAACAGCAGAAAGTACATACAGGATTTGCCCTGAATGTAAAAATATAAATTGTTGGCTACTGTAACTTTTATAATTAATATTAGTTATTATAAGTTTCATAATGCATTACATGTACACACACATATATACATACATATGTGTGTATGTGTATGTGTGTGTGTGTGTGTGTGCTGTCAGTGCATGTATGGGTGCATGTGTGTATACAGCATGTGAACATGTGTATATGTGTATGTGGAGGCCAGAGAATAACCCCAAGTATCATCTGCATGTACACCATGCTCTTTATTTTGAGACAAGTTCTCTCATTGGCTTAGAACTCACCATTTAGGTTAGCAAACTCCACAGATCTGCCTGTATCCAGCTCTACTGTGATGGGACTGCAGGAATGTACCACTATACCCAGCATTTGTGTGGGAACTGGGGATCGCAGTTATAGCCTCATGTTTATGAGGGAAGAACCTTACCAACTGACCTAAATCTGCAGCCCCTATTTATCATGTTTTACTCTGAAGTTTTGTTGTATTTATTTGAGCTCATGTACTATTTGATTGCTCTTAGCACTTTTAGTTTTCTTCATCCTCACTATAAAGAGTGAGTCAATGATTACAGGAATATAAACATGATGGATATTTGATGGATGAACATATAAAGGAGAAAGACATGCTGGATTGCAGAGTGATGTCACAATAAGAATAAGACATTGAAGCCACTCTTGCAGAGGTGAAGTTGTATTCTTGTGAAGTACTATCAAAACTAATAAGAGTAAAACATTATGATAAAATGTTGAACTTGATGAGCTAAGATGTTTCTAAAATACAATCACATGATGGAAATGAATGATGAAGAGAGAGACATTTTATGTCATGTCTTATTCTTCCTAGTAATTCCCAAGTGTGATTATGATGTTTTGGAACTTAATAACTATAAAGAGGATAAATATATATGTGTCCTAAGTATGTGTTCCATTTGTACAGAGGTCAGGTGATTCTTACTGAGAATGAAATCAGTTTATTAAACACTCAAGGAGGACAAGCACAACAGTAAAGGAAAAATTATTTCCATTGAGGTCACCATCCAAGTTAACAAAGATAGAGTTTATGTCCATTACTGTACTTACCAGTACCAACTACCTGACTTCCTTTACTTGTTTTTACATGTTAATGAAACGAAATGTATCCCTTCCTGTACTGACATTTGTTACCTAGAACAATGAAAAGAATAATTTACTTCTTCCACAGTAAAACACTTGTACTGAATGAATCTAAATTTTACTTCTCTGATGCTACTTTTCTATTTCTTTAGTTGTGTTTATTGCTCACACTTAAAGAGCAAACTCTTTGACACTGTCAACTGTGTTTGTGACATGTGACTAACAAGCACTCATGGTGAACTCATCTCCTAGTAGGTATAGCAACTAGACTCCACAAAAAAGATCTGTTATGGAATGCTGGGCATAGCAAGGCAATCGCCATTTTAATCAGAGCTGTTTGGTTACCTGAAACATACCCTGCATAAGATTGGGTGGTTTGATGGAGTGTCTCCACTGTGATTCCAGCTATTACCTCCCTCTTGTGAGCACCTCCCAGCTACCTGTGTTTATTCCCCAGCTTCATATGGCCTTCTGACATACTACAGTACAAAGAAGGCAGAAGGTATAGTAAAGTGGGGACTTCATATATGCAGCTTTTAGCAGTTCATTACCCAAGTTGGGGTGGAACTTTGTAGTGATCCTGCTGCTTGAGGTTGCCCCCATGCCTGCAAGTAACCACCTACCCTGGTCCTATAAGCTACCTCTGAAAACTCATGGGTTCACCAAGATGAATGGAATCATCCCTTTGGTCTGTTATTAGTGTTCTAGCTTGATTGAATAGATGTTTGTATCCAAGGAAAAGTTACCACAATGGCACACAACTTTAAAAATTATGAATCAGAACAAAGTGGCATGTCTCCAAGTGACATGTTGCAATGTACATGAATTAGGCCAGTCCTGTTTGCACTGTCTCATCATATTAATTATTTATGTACCAAATGAAAATAAAATTTGTCAGCTACAATTTCATTAAAATTTGTCAGCTTTTGTAGTTTAAAATACCACAAACCCACTTGGGTTGTAAATTTCTATAATAACCATCTCTTAAGTCAGGGTTCCTGGGATGGCTGTCCTTAGTTTTCCTGTATCATGTAGTGGTTTATTCTAGAAATTTCTCTGACAGATTAGAGAACTGAACATTCTATTATCATTCTTTGTTTCTATTATTTATGGTAATAGTTCACATAAATGTGACCTTTCCTCTTTACTGTAGTAGCCTCATATAGCCATGGTGACATACCCACAGAAGAATCACATGCTTTACTAGTTAAGCTAATAGAGTTAAACTAATCTATCAGTGCAAAGAGAAGGGGGCTCATTGAATATGTTTCTATAAATTATCCTTCATATATATGATATATTATACTGATCTGGAAGAAATGAACACACATCTTTTGCTATGTTTTACAGAGAGCTTTACTTATGTAACATTTACTCCTTTTCCTTATCACATAAATAATACATGTATTGCTATTTTTATATAGTTTATGTTCTTTGGAGAAATAGAACTGCAGTATATATGTTGACTTGCTCTGAACTTCTTATGGGAAGGTGTGCTGGTTAATCTCTGGTTTTCAACTTTTCAGGATTTAGAATCCCTATGGAAACATATCTCTGATCAGGTCTATAAGAAATATTTTAGATTAGATTTGTTGAGGTATGAGGACTTACACTAATTGTGGGAAGTACCACCCCATGGGCTATTTCCTGGACTTATGAAAAAGGAGAAGATAGATGTTGCTGTCAGGTTCACATTGCTGGCAGGAAACACTATACAAGAGCAGCTGGTGGGGGAAAAAAAAAAGTTTATTTTGCCTTAAAGACTTCAGAGAAAGCTCCATGACAGGAAAACAATGGCATGAGCAGAGGGTGGACATCACCTCCTGACCAACATCAGGTAACAAGAGAGTGTGCCAAACAGTGGAAAGGATAAACTGACTATAATACCCATAAGCCTGCCTGCAACAGCACACTGCTTCCAGGAGGTGTTAATTACCAAATATTTATTATCTGTGAATCTGGCATTCAGAACACCTAAGTTTATGGGGGACACCGGAATCAAACCACCACAACAGGTGAGCACCAGCATTCATTCTGTGCTGTGCCTCTTCATTGTTGGAATGCATGTGTTGGACCATGCTGTTGTAATGAACTGTAACCTGAATCTGTAAGCTGGAAAGAACAACAACAACCAAAACTCCTTCCTCCCTTAAACTGATTTTTGTAAAATGATTTATCTCAGTAATGAGAAGGTAAATATTACAAAATGTAAAACTTATTTCACCCAGCCTACAGTCAACAATCAGTAACATTCCTCTTTTTAATCTTTTGTGTTTTCTTTTTGGTTTTTCAAGGTAGGGTTTCACTTTAGCCCAGACTGACCTGGAATTCACGCTGTACTCTCAAGGTGGCCTTGAATTCATGGTAATCCTCCTACCTCTGCCTCATGAGTGCTGTGATTAAAAGTGTGCACCACAATGCTCAGCCTTTTAATCATATATTATATGTCAACAAATATATAACCAAAGCTTTGTAGACATTCAGGGGAGATCTTAGTCAGCAATTTATGAAAAAGTTTCCATCTTCTTGGAACCTCTCATTGATGGTTACTTAACCTAGCCAGGACAACAATGCTCAGGTTTAAGACAAATTGAAGGCATTTATCCCATGGCTGACAATGCAATTTCAAGATAACGCTTAAAGGAGTATGACAGCAGCTGTGAGATCCTGGAATTTCTACCCTCTCCTCTATGACACCTTGATAAGGCAATTATAGCATAATTACCTTAACAAGTGGCATTACAGGAAATTATTGTCATTCTCCTGTTAAAATAACACATAATCATCAGCACATGAATTCTAGAATCCCCAATCAGCATCTCATTACCTGCAGTTGGCTCTAAGATGGGAGCAATTGGTAGGCAATAACTGACAAGGTATTTGAAAGGAAATTATGAAAGAGGACTGCTTGGAAAACCAACAGAAATACAACCAAGTTAACCCCCAATGACCAAATTTTCAGTTAAAGACAAATATTTACTGGCAGTTAGAAATCCATGAAAAACCTACCACCTTCATTGCTTTCTATAAATGTTTGCTTCCTTTTCCTGCCATCTTGATTTTTTCCATGACAGTTACATTTTTCTGTGAAGCAGCAAATTATGAAGCTATGTTCTATAAATGACACCATTCTCAATTGCATGTCACTTCAGTAGAAACATTTATTTAAGTCATTCACTTCTTGATACAATAATTTGCTTACAAATACAGTTAGGCTTTACTGAAAGCAAACAAAATACATTTTAGTCAAACCTCTCATATACCTCAAGGCACAACTTTCCACCAAAGCTATGAAATAAATTAGTAAAAACAAAAAGCTTGCATTAGAACATTTAGGTTATCTTTTATGGAACAGACAATGGTATAAGAAAAGGAAAATACAGGGTTCCCTTTGCCAGTCTGTGTGGGCGGGTGTGGCAATGTGGAATGAGTAGGCCAGACCACTCTTTCCTGGCTCCTCCCAGCTCTCTGGTCCAGGTTCCCTGGGCTGGATTGTGTAAAGGTGGGAATGGCATAGTGTTAGTAGGCCAGATACCTATTCTCTGTCTCCTCTCAGTCCCCCGGTCCTGGTAGATACAACTGTGTCTTGCTTGGGAAGCCTGGTCCCTGTGTGAGCTGTGGAATCAGGCCTATTGCTGTGGTATCTTGACTGGCCTTTGCATACCAACATCCCTGTTCACCGGAGTCACAGAGTGTATTGGACAAAGGACAAAAACTTGCTTTTTCCTCAATAAAATAAAGAGTCTTCCTAAAATGGGTAGATAACACGGCAAAAAAGCCAACAAAAGTCAGAAAACAGAGATCTCCACCAAGGATGCCTAGTCCTACAATGGAAGCCTCCAATGAAATCATAGAGAAATCAACAGAAATTCATTCCGCAAATGAAAATGCAATAATCAATGAGACCCCAATTTAAAAAACAAAAAACAATCACTGGACTGGAAGCAAACCATCAAAGAACGAACAAGTATAAATGAAATTGAACAGAATCATCTCCTGGAGCATTCAGCTTTTGACAATAGGCTTAACTTGATTGAAGAAAACTTTAGAACCCTCCAAAGAGACATGAATAAATGAAGATGAATCAAGTAATGGAAAATCTCAACAACTGGTTGATTAAATTTAATGAAGACTTGATCAAATGCAAGAAAGAATTCCAGGAAGGATCAAGAAAATTAGAACTCAATTGAAATCATACTTCAGGAAGGAGATGGACACAATGCAAAAATAATACAACAGTAAACAAATATCAACTAGAGCTTATAAGAACCTCTCTAGAACCTCTCACCAATAGTTACTCATGTGGAAGACAGAACCTCTGACCTGGAAGACAAGACACAAGAAACTGATCAGGTGGCCAAAAACTTTGCTAAGTTCAAAAAAATCAAGTGAACAGAATATAGGGAAAATGACCAAACATCTAGATCATGAGTATACCAGAAGGAGAGGAAATACAGGCCAGAGGCATAGAGAATATATTCAACAAAATTATTAAAGAAAATTTTCCCAGTCTCTCAAAAGAGAGGCCCATCCATATACAAGAAACCCACAGAACACCAGACAGGACCAAAACAAAACAAAACAAAACAAAACAAAACAAAAAACTCTCCAAGACACATCATAGTTTAAACTCTTAACAACAAAAACAAAGAGAGTGTTAAAAGCTGCAAGAGATGGAACAACTCACAATTCACAACATACAAAGGCAATTCTATCAGAATTACTTCAGATTTCTCAATAGAAACACTGAAAGCCAGAAGGTCCTGGAATGAAACACTTCAAAGTTTAAAAAACTATAGTTTCCAACCCAAGCTACTATACCCAGAAAAAGTATCCTTCATAATAGATGGCGAAAGAAAAACATTCCATGAAAAAAGTCAAATCTATGATTATGTGAACACAAAACCAAACCTACAGAGACTACTTGAGAAAATACTCCACACAGAAGAGTCAAACAACAAATGTCAAGAGCCAACAAGAAGATCACAATATCCAAAAAAAGATTAGGCTCAAAACAGTACAAAACACAAGAAAGCACCAAACCCCATAAAATACCTCATCTTGGCAGAGACTAATTCAAATCTCACAGTAATAACCTTAAATATTAATGGTGTTAATTAACCCATCAAAAGACACAGGTTATCAGGATGGATCAAATAACTGGACTGAAGTCTATCTGCTGTTTTTAACAAACCTACCTCACTAGTAAAGATACATACCTCCTCAAGGTGAAAGGGCAGATAATGATACTCCAAGCAAATGAAAGTAAAATACAAGCAGGTAATATCTGATAAAATAGACTTCAAACCAAAAATAATCAAAAAGGGCAAAGAAGGCCATTTCTTACTCAGCAAGGGAATGATCCAACATAAGCACATCACAATCATAAATATACATGTGCCAAACAAAGGTGCATCATAGTTTACAAAACAAAATCTACTCAAGAATAAAACAGAAATAAACATCAACACCATTATAGTCAAGACTTGAATAATCCACTACGACCAATAGACAAAAACAAACAAACAAACAAAAGACTCTGTTGGTATCACTATATATGATCTAAAGCTATATTACAAAGCCATAGTGTCAAAGCTAAAAAAAAGAAAAAAAAAAACAGAAGAAACAAAAGAAAAGAAACAAAGAAAGAAATAAAAACATGGTACTGGAATGAAAACAGAAACATAGACCAATGTAACAGTATTGAACTAGAATAGAATTAGGTCAAGTAACTGCAGCTGCTTCATCTTTAACAAAGGTGCCAATAATGTAGACTGGTGAAGACAGTATCTTCAACAAATGGTGTGGATAAATTGGATGACCATATGAAGAAAAATGAAATTAGACCCACTCATTTTGCCATACACAAAAATCAAGTCCAAATAGATTAACAACCTCAATATAAGATCCGAAAGTCTTCAGCTATTGGAAGAAAAACTAGGAGGCCCTCTCCATGATATAGGACTGGGAAAAGACTTCCTGAACAAAACCTCAGTAGCTCAGGAAATTAAACAAGCACTCAACCAAAGGGATCTCATGAAGCTAAAAAAGGTTTTGCATAGACAAATATCCCATATGCAGAGCCAATAGATTACCCACTGAATGGGAGAAAATCTTTGCCAGCTATACCACTAGCAGAAACCTAATATCTAGAATCTACAAAGAACTCAAAACATTAAACAATAAAAAAAATCAAATAAACCACTATAAAAGTGTGGCAGGGGAATGAATAGGGAGTTCTCAGAGGAAGAATTACAAATGGCTAACACACACTTAAGAAAATGTTCAACATCCATAACCATTAGGAAAATGCAAATTAAACAACTATGAAATTCCACCTTACCCCAGTAAGGACAGCAAACATTACAAAAAAATCAAATGAAAACAAATGTTGGCAAGACTGTGGGGAAACAGGAACACTCATTCACTGTTGGTAGGAATGTAAGCTCGTACAACCATTATGGAAATCAAAATAGAGATGAAAAAGAAAAAGAATGAATGTAGTTACCACCAAACCCTGTTATTCCTTTACTAGGTGTTTACCCTAAAATATCTCAGTTCAGAGATATTTGCTAAACCATGTTTATAGCTCCTCAATTCATAATAACTAGGAACTGGAATCAACACAGGTGCCCATCATTGGATGAATGGATAACCAAGATGTGGTATATCTACATGATGGAATTCTACTCAGCAATAAGACAAAAAGGCACAATGATATTTGTAGAAAAGTAGTCAAAAATCATTCTAAGTGAATCTATAGAATCACAGAAAGACAATTGTCACATGGTCTCACTCATTTGCAGTTCCTAACGTGGGTCAGAGTGAGTTGCTGAGGGCCTGGGGGAAGGAGAAGGGTGGGGGCACAAAAGTGAACCAAAATTGAACTGGTACCATATAATCTTATATCCTGAAAGTTAGACTAAAAGGTGGAACCCTCAAGAGGACCTTGGGGGAGGGGGCACCTGAATCAAAAGGCCCTGGAGAGAATGAGATGAGACTTAAACTTAACTTTCTCCTGTCTCTATTTCTTCTATGTCTGTTTTCTTTTCCCTTATTGCTGGCCTGTAATTCCCTGTACCAGGATGTGGTTTACATTCACAATGAGTTTTTGATCACAGAGACCTACTAGATCTCCCAAAACACACAAGACCGACTTCTGTCAGAGCACTGGATTACCCACCAGAGGAAAGTGGCCAACATCTGTCTGAGCATCTCAAAGTTTCAGCAACTCAGAAACAAACAACCTGTCATGATGCTCACACAAGTGAAATAGTGGCACATAGCCATGGTGGGTGACCAACTGCCCTTGGATTGGCTAATAGATCCACTCAGTGGAAATAAAACCATATCTGGAATTGGGAAACAAGTTAGAATCATATCCAGATAATGATTCTGGTTTCCATGGCAAGCTCTCATTAATCTTAGGCTATAATGGGGTCTACCCTTTAAGTTCTCTGTAAATTAATAATGGTTATCCCATTTAGCAAGTGCTGACTTCACTCTCTGGTGGAGAATCTGCTTCTGTTTTTCATACAGAAGCTGGGCCTAAGAAGGTCAATGACCAAGTACACTCCACTCTGGCCCCAGATGAAACTACAGAAGAATTGGGTAAATGAGCAAGAGTGCTGCTTTTTTAGTGAATCTGATATCAGCACAAGGGTGAAGGAGAAAGACACTGAGGACACTCAACACCTACCACACCAGAGATGCAGAGGCTCCTACATGTGAATCTGAAGTAGACTTAAAATGCACCCAACATGGCTCAGGGAATTTTGCAGAAGTATGGACAGAAAGGTTCTTAGAGTTACAAGTTGGGACATTTTACATAGAGACATTGCCTCTCTCCAATAACTGACTGCTGCCCCCCCATAATGCATGACCCACAATCCTCATGAGGTTGATCTACATCCCCAATGAGGAAGGCCTCTTCAGAAGAGGGTCAGGGAGGAGGGAAAGTATGATACCAACATGTGTTGTTCACATACTAAATGTGTCCATATCTAATAAAAATAAATTTAAAAAGAGAAAAGCATAACACATTATGGTAGGCAGTGACAAGCCAAGCTGGAAGGATGAAGAGTAAGACAGAGAAGTCATGCTGAGCAGCTGTTGATGTCAGGCTGGAAGAAGTTGAAGGAGTGTGCTTTGCCAAAGCCTGATGGAAAACTTTACATCACTGAGTAAGAAGAAGCTGAACTCGATGAGGGCCTCAGGGTAGAGACAGTAGCAGATTGATTCAGAGGGGCAAAGAAGCCCTGACCATAGTGGGACTTAAAGAGCACCATGGATGAAGTTCAGTTTTTTAAAAAATATTTATTTTATTTATTTATTTATTTATTTATTTATTTGAGAGAGAGAGAGAGAGAGAGAGAGAGAGAGAGAGAATGGACATGATGCCAGCGCCTTCAGCCACTGCAAATGAAATCCAGATGCCTGTGCCCTCTTGTGCATCTGGATTACATGGGTCCTGGAGAGTTGAACCAGAATCCTTTGGCTTTGCAGGCAAGTGCCTTAACTGCTAAGTCATCTCTCCAGCCAAAGCTCAATTTTTAATGGGGAGGGATGGAAACCCACCCAGGGCTTACAAAACCAGAGCCTACAGTTTTATAGGGTCACTCTGAGGTCTAGGTTGAGAACAGACCCTAGGCAGGTGGGGGTGGGGGATGGCAGAAATAATAATATAAGCTAGTAAATTTTAAATAGGTTGTATGATTGGATTGGGGTTTTGATGGTGTTGGCTTATGTCAAAGACATGACACAGGGACCGATGAGAAATGATCTGGCCAGATATCCTGATTGTCCCAGTGTGGAGAAGACGAGGGAAGAACAACAACAGAAAATAAATTTTAAAAAATCCATGGATGTGGTGAAGATTTAATTATCTAGGAAAAAAAATGGCCTGCCAGTATTTGGCTAGAGAGAATGAAAGGAGTATTTGGCTTGAGAAAGAGGTATCAGAAGCTCCATCTTAGACACATCAAGTGTGAGGTGTAAGAACTTATTGTGAAATGAAATAGACATGTCAAGGATACAGGTACCAAATAGATCTGGTTTTCAGTGAAAGATGAATTTGTGCAACTTTGTGTTTTAGAATGATTAAGTAGTAAAGTGTATAATACAGAAAATTTGAGATCAACCAAAAAGTCTCTGTTGGATGGAGGAAAGAACCGTAATGAGAATACACTCATTATTTTAAAGAAGAATGGTTCTTTCTTGTATATATACCTAAGAAGATAGAGGGAGCTGTCAAAAATAGCTTTTATGTAAATAATCATTTGATAAAATGTTCAATGCACATTTATTCCTCTCTGTATCCTCTCAACTATAAACTCTATATTATGAAGCTAAGCTTCAGTGTTTCATGTAAGAGAATACCGCAACCTAGAAAATGTTAACTACTAGACTTTTTTTTTTTTAAGTTCTAGACTTTTAAGCTCTTAGTTGGACTTTGAAATGATACAACTAAAACTGAAACATCATTTTCAATGCCCAGGCTTTGCTGAAAAGAACCTATATACTTCAGTATTAAAAATAGCTTAGCAGGGCTGGAGAGATGGCTTAGCGGTTAAGCGCTTGCCTGTGAAGCCTAAGGACCCCGGTTCGAGGCTTGATTCCCCAGGACCCACGTTAGCCAGATGCACAAGGGGGCGCACGCGTCTGGAGTTCGTTTGCAGTGGCCCCAGGAAGCCCTGGCGTGCCTATTCTCTCTCTGTCCCTCTCAGCCTCTTTCTCGCTCTGTCTGTTGCTCTCAAATAAATAAACTAACAAAAAAAAAAAAAATAACTTAGCAAAAATAGCAGTAGTGCAATCCAGACTATGAAGAGCTGGGTTGAGAAGACCTGAAGACAGACTTGGTTAAAATATGTTTCATGTGAATTGATAATTTCTTGCTTTCTTTTCTTAACTCCTCTATGAAATAAATGCTTGTTGTTTGTCATTTCCCTCAGTGATAAATGCTTTGCTCTTTAAAAAAAAGTTTGTATTTATTTATTTGTGTGTGTGTGTGTGTGTGTGTGTGAGATTGAGAGAGAGAGAGAGAGAGAGAGAGAGAGAGAGATGCATGGACATGCTAGGGCCACTTGTCACACTGCAAGTGAGCTTCAAAAGCATGTTACACTTTGTGTGCCTCGCTTTATATGGGTGGGGATTCGAATCTGGGCTGGCAAACCTGGGATTTGTAAGCAAGCACCTTTACCCACTGAGGCATCTCCCTAGCCTGATGCTTTGCTCTTTATTGTTTCAAAACACAAGGTGACTGAACATTCAAGATCCTGTGACTTTGTTAAAGTTTATGAAAGTTAAGATGTGAACAAAAATAAAACTGAGCAGTTATCAATAAACTTAAAAGCAAACCATAATCTTGGCTCTCTGCATCCACCCAAACTCATCCCATATGATAATATTATATTAGAATATATTGTAATACATATATTTTAATTAGATATAAAACTTTTGATGTTGTATCAAGTTAACTTTCTTGCAATACTGGGGAAATTTGCAGAGGATTTTCAGCAAATTTTTATGTTTTGGATGAAAAGATGCCCACAGGTTCATAAGTTTAAATACTTGGTCGCTAGCTGATGGCACTATTTGGAAGAGGTTATGGAGACTTTAGAAAGTAAAGCCTAACTAGAGAAAATAAGCGAATTAGGTGTGTATTTTAAGGTTTATAGACTGGGTCTGCTTCCTGTCCCACCTTTGAATCCAGTCCATCCAGCTGGGAGCAAGCTCCTGCCAAGACTGCTACCATTGTCTTTTCCCACTGGATGGACAGTATATGTTCAAATCACCAGCTCCAATAAAACCTTCCTGCTTTAAGTCACTTATATTTTGGGAACTTTCTCACAGCAATGAGAGAAGCAACTGACACAGCCAGTCATTTTTTTAAAGGAATTCTTCCACAGATGTTAAATTTGCACATACTTGTAACATAGAGTGGGATATAATAATTCTTTTGGGGAGGTAAAATTTACCTATATTACCCATTGTTTCTGTCCTTTAATATTGAGGCTTCTCCAGTTGAATACAAATATTTTACTTTCATTCACTAAATGAGTAAAGCAGAATTAACATATTTTTAATAAAAGCACTCAAGAATATTCCATTTTTTTCTTTTTTCTTTTTTCTTTTTTTTGAGGTAAGGTCTCACTGTGGCCCAGGCTGACCTGGAATTAACTATGTAGTCTCAGGATGGTCTCAAACTCACGGTGAACCTCCTATCTCTGCCTCCCGAGTGCTGGGATTAAAGGCATGCACCACCACTCCTGGCACTTGAATATTCCATTTTTGACAGTGTATGCTTTTAAATTCAGAAAGGAAGAGAAGAGAAACAAGGAACCAAAAAGGTGTTCTGTAATTTATTTGAATATTTTTCAGTAGATCTATACACAATTAGAGAATACTAATGCAATGGTGATTAACACACAAAGATGCTTGATTGTCCCATAATTTCCCAGTGAATGAGGGAAAATTTATCAACATAACATTTGTTAATAAATACTTAATGGAATATTCTTTTGAACACATTACTTTGCATACTTTTGAAAGGTTTTGCTTGTCATTACCTAGTGTGAACATTTCATACACCAGGTTTTATTTTATTTATTTATTTATTTATTTTGGAGCTAGAGGTCATTTTGTTTGCTGAGATCCAAGTGAATAAAGTTACTTCTTTTGATTATAACACATTTTAAATTTGGAGAATCTATGTCATGCATCATTTTCTTTTTTTCTTAATTCAAAGACACAGTGTAATTAAAATAGTTGGGAAGAGATTATGTAGTGTCTACTTTAAAACCCAGTATCATCTTACATTATCCTGGAAAATACTTTAGATTTTTTAAAACCAACTGCAATGTTGTATGATAGCATGCTAATTTTCAGTTGCATTTGGGGGAAAGTTTATCATATTATATATGAAAGAAAACTACCGCATACATCAGTTTAGAAATTTTCTCAAATATGAATAATATTTTTTAAATAATCATTTATGATAATATTTTAACTTGTATTCTCCGAATTTCTCCTACAGTACTTACTGGTCCATATATATTGTTTATATACTGCATAATAATATTCTTGTGGTAAGTTGATTGGACATTGGAATTAACATTTAACATTTTTCACAGAACTACATAAATAGTAGCAATTTAATTTTAGTTATAAAGAAAAAATAATGCTCCTGCTTAATTTCATTCTATTCCTTTTACAATTTTTCTATTCACACACTGATTATTTCTGCATGTTATGTACCAGTTAATGTAGACTTAAAATTCTTATAATTTTCTCTTTTCAAATGAGGTAAACCATAAACCATGCTTGTGTATTCAATATTTATTAAATATTCAAAATATATGTATCTCTCTATCTAATTTTTACTAGTACCTTCTGTGTTTATGTGGATTTGCAGTACTTTTGAGGGTCCTTTCATTTTTGACTTTGATAGGTTTTACTGGACAAGCATGCATATTCTTAGGAATGTTCCTAAATTTAAAGTGCTTTTTATTCACCTTTCACTCCACAGATTTCCCTTCTAAGACATTTGGTCAGCTTCATGTTTTTCAAGCTGGTATCACCATGTCAGATAGGTGTTGATGTTAAAATTCTCACTTATTTGGGACTGGGGGATGGTTCAGTGGGTAAAGTGCTTGCTGTTTGAGAATAAGGGTTTAAGTTGGACTACCTCCATATAAAGCTGGGTATAGCCGCATGCAGCTATAATCTCTGCACTGGAGAGGCTTACACAGAAGGATCCCTATGGCTTGCTATTTAGCTAGTGTAGTGGAATTAATCAGCTATAGGTGGAGCAAGAGTTCCTGCCTCAACAGCAGGCATGGAAGAAGGACCACAAAGGCAGTGGTAGTGGGTGAATGTGACCAAAATATTTTATATCCGTGTATAAAATTGTCAAAAATAAATACATATTTTAAATACTTCGAAAAATAAAAAAGGTGCAAAGTAACTGATGAAAAACAGTGATGTCAATCTCTGGCTTCCACATGTACATATACACATGCGTATCAGCATCTGTACACACATGTGAACACACACATGCAAAGTGAAAGTTCTATTCATTTTTGATAAGCATCTCAGGTCAGGTCTGACATGGGTAAAGATAAATCCTATAAGATGCAGCTATAAAAAACTGTGAGAATGGGACAAATAAAGATAGTTGCTTTTGAGAATGGTGTTTGTAAAGAGCTACATTATATTCACTGGCTGCTAGACTCCTGGCTTTGCTGATCATTTGGAGCTCTTAGTTTTCAAATCTCCTCCAGAGCTAGACAGAAAAAGATGATGGTAAAACAAGGCATATTGACAAACATCTCTCTGTGCTTCCTGAGATTAAGCACTTTTGGTTTTTCTTTATATTTTTTTCTTTCTTTTTTTTTCAGTTTTTAGATTTTTAAGATAGGGTCTCACTCTAGCCCAGGCTAACCTGAAATTCACTATGTAGTCTCAGGGTGGCCTTGAACTCATGGTGATCCTCCTACATTTGCCTCACGAGTGCTGGGATTAAAGGTGTGCACCACCACACCCAGCTTGGCTTTTCTTTTTGTTAAGTAGCAACTTGGTATGGACACATCATATGTTGGTATCATCATTTCCCTCCTCCTTGTCCCCACTCCACTGAGGGTCCTCCTCAGTGGAATTGCTGGTATTCGCCACATAGGTGTAGGTTATAAATTGTCAGAGTAGCAGTCTGTCATTGTGGGGAGGGCTATGTTTTAAATGTATGATTAATGTTGAAAGTTCTGAAAGAGTGACTTTATTTTTTTATTAATTAGAAATTTTGTTTTATGTACAAATCATGTGTTGATCCCATTCCCTTCCTCCCTGCCCCCATTCCACTAAGAACTGTCCTCAGGGAGGTTACTAGTATTCACCCTGGGGTTATGAATTATGAGTTATGAGAACAGCAGTCAGTCATTGGGGTTGGGACACTGCTTCTGGATACTCCTTCCCACTCTGACTCTTACAATCTTTCCATCCCCTCTTCCACAATGTTCCCTGAGCCTTGGAGAGTGTGTTATAAGTCTACTTTAGTGTTAAGCTCAACAACTTTTGTAATTCTGCTTTGATACATTTTGATCTCCCTGATGTAGATTGTCAAGGTGGCCATGAGGGCAGCACTCTGCTTAACTAGTCATTTCTTCTCTAGTTTCACCTGGAGCTTGGCTGGTGTGTAAGGGGTGGCTCATCTTATGATAGGGAGTCAGCTATCTTTTCTTGCCATGTTGATGGATTTTTGTTCTCCATAGTGTAAGCTTCTTTATGTATAAGAGAAAACAGCTTTTCCAATGGACAGTGAGAACAGCATGGGCTAAAGGGTATAAGCATAGTTAATTAAAAGAAATTTTAATGGGTATAACCTTCTTTTCTTGGCCAATGACTAGAGGAGCTTCTCACTGGAGTCTATGACCTTTGTCTCCACAGGATTCTTACTTGGTTTCCAGTACCAGCTATGAGTTCTTTCCCATTGAATAGGCCTTTAATCCAATTAGAGAGCCATAGCTTACTCACATAGCCTCAGTTCCACTATTGCATGGGTGTGCATATCTTGTCTGTCTGGTTGATTTCGTATATAGCAGGATATGATAGCCTCTGCTTGTTCACAACATTGGTAACCATTTTCCCCCAGCAGCTCATGTATCACTTTCTAGCACTATGATTACTAGCCATCAGGGAGCTGGCTTCCTTCTAAATTGCAGTGTGGTCTCTCAATGTCCTGTGTCGAAGTTTGTGGCATATTCAGCAATAGGGCCTTATCATTTTTAGGAAATCAAATGCTTTGACAGAAGCCTGCCTTGTTTTAGGGACCTCATAGGTCTATCCAACCAACATTTCACTGTGGCATGTAAGCTATTTCTGGCACTGGGAATTGTAACCAAAAGCCTGTAGTTTTAGATATAGTTTTTCTCCTGCTCTTTCAGGGGCCTTTCTGCCCAGACATCACACTTCACTCCTATTGAGGGTTATATATTTAGTTGGCAATCCAGGAGAAAGGTTTCTATGGTACTAATTCATGTTGCCTTTGGTTTTGTGTAAATCTCTCTCTCTCTCCCCTTCCATAATCCTCCCCCAAGACCCTTCTATCCCTATTATCTCTCCCTCAAGTTGCCTGTCAAGTATACCTGCAACTCAAGCTACTCCAGGTTAGGAACCACTTATGAGGGAGAATACGTGGCTTTTGTCTTTCTGTACTTGTGTGAATTCACTCATTATGATTTTTTTCTAAGTATATTAATTTGATTGCAAATTTCATTATCTCATTTTCCCTTACTGTTGACTAGAATCCCACTATGTATATGTACTGTTGATGGACATCTGGGCTGATTCTAGTTCCTAATTACTATGAATAGAGCAGCTACAAAACGGATGAACAAGTATCTTTGTAGCAATGAATAGAGTCTTTAGGGTCGATGCCTAGGAGTGTATAGCTGGATCAAATGGTAGAACTATTTTAAAATTTTGAGAAGTTTTCATAACGATTTCTGTAGTGGTTGTACAAGTTTCACTTCCACCAACAGTGAGTAAGGATTCCTTTTTCTTCACATCCTCAATAGCATTTGTTTTCACTTGATTTTTTTGATAGCTGCCATTCTGATGGGGTGAGATGGTATCTGAAAGTCACTTTAATCTGCATTTCCCTGTTTACTATGGATGTTAAATTGCTCTTTATGTGTTTAATAGCCATTTTAATTTCTTCCATTAAGAACATTCTGTTCAATTCCCTTCCCCAATTTTTCCGGTGGGTTGCTTGGTGTTTTTTTTTTTTTTTTCAAGGTAGGGTCTCACTCTGGCTCAGGCTGACCTAGAATTCACCATGTAGTCTCAGGGTGGCCTCGAACTCTCGGCAATCCTCCTACCTATGCCTCCCGAGTGCTGGGATTAAAGGTGTGCGCCACCATGCCAGGCTTGATTTTTTAAATTTTTAAAAATGATTCACTTTTTTTTAATAAAAAGTTTGTACTTTTAGACTCCCTTGCCCCCACCCTAATTCTGCTGAGGTTCTTCTTCAGTGAAGTTATTTATTCATTGTGGGAACCAAGAGGCTTCAGTCTCTGCAGGGTCAGAGGAGACATGGTGTCTCAGGCTATTCCCACTCACCCTGAGGCTCCTACAATATTTCCTTCCTCCCTTCAGTGATGCCCCCTGAGCTTTAGCAGGCAAGATATGGATCTGATTCAGTGTTGCTTTATCAGTAGCCTCTGGATCTCTATTTTGATGAGGTTCAAGTGACCAAAGTATCTGTCACCATTTCCCTGGAAATGGTTTTCAGGCTAGCCATGAGAGCAGTATTCATGTCACCACTTCCTCTTCAATGACTTCTGGACCCAGGCAGATGAGGGGGCTGCAGGCTATGGTGTCTTTAGCACTATGGACTTACTTTTTTAGCTCTTGTAGGTAACCAAGTGTTTTGTCAATGACCTGTATTATTTTGGGGTCCTCATATCCCCCTAACCAACATCTTACAGTGGAAAGGAACCCAATTCTCACCCTGGGAATTACCAGTCAGAGCCCATGGTTTTAGGGTAATGCTTTCTCCACCTTTTATGGGGCTCTTCTGCTTAGGTCTATCCTTCCCCTTATTGAGAGTAATGACTTGTACCATGGTATTCAGGAATAAGGTTTCTAAGGAATTGATTCATGTTGCCATTATTTTTGTGTATTGCTTAGACATTAGACCTCTGTCATATGTATAGTTGGCAAAGATTTTCCCACATTCTGTAGGTTGCCTATTGACTGTTTTTTTTTCTTTTTCTTTTTTTTTTTTTTTTTTTTTTTTTTGCTTATCTGTACAACAGCTTTAGAGTTTTATGAGAGTCCAGTGGTCACATGTTTGTTTAATTGCTTGGGCTACTGGGATCTTGTCTAGAAAGTCCTTTCCTAGTCCTATATCTTGGAGTATTCTGCCTATTTTTTTTCCAGTCATTTTAGAGTTTCAGGACTTATATTGAGGTCCTTGATCCATTTGTAGTTAATTTTTGTACAGGGTGAGAGAAGAGGGTTCAAGTTCATTTTTCTACATGTGGCTATCAATTTTTTTCCAGCTCCATTTGTTGAAAATGCTCACTTTAATCCAGCATGCATTTTTTGGTCCCCTTTGTTAAAGATCAGGTAACTGTACTTGGAGGAATTTATACCGGGATCATCTATTCTAATCCATTGATCCACATGTTTGTTTTGGTGCCAGTACCAAGTTGTTTTTATTATTACAGCCTTATAGTATGTCTTGAAATCAGGTATGGTAATGCCATTAGAGGTAGTCCTTTTACACAGAATACTTTTGTTTATCTGAAACATTTTGTGCTACATATGAATTTTGAGATTTTTTTTTCTAATTCTGTTAAGGATGTTGCTGGAATTTTGATTGGGATTGCATTGAATCTGTATATTACTTTTGGTAGAGTGGCCATTTTTTGCAATATTTATTCTTTTGACCCATGAGCATGTGAGGTCTTTCCATCTTCTCATATCTTCTTCCATTTCTCTCTTCAAAGCTTTTATATTTTTATTGTATAGGTCTTTCACTTCCTTGTTTAGGGATATTCCAAGATATTTAATATTTTGGGTGGCTATTGTAAATGGGACTGCTTAGCTGATTTATTTCTCATATGTTTGTGTGTGTTGATTTCATACCTTGCCACTTTTCTGAAATTTATCACTTCCAAAGGGCTTTTTTTGTGGAGACTTTTAGATCATTTATGTAAAGGATCTTGTCATATGCAAATAGGACTACTTTGACTTCTTCCTTTCCAATTACTTTTGATCATCTCAGGCCTTGTTGTCATTACTTTGTTGAGAAGTGGCTCTTTGAACATCCTCACTTTGCATTTGAATGGATATTGCTCTTAGATAAGTACTCTGATAAACATAAATATACATATACCAAGAATGTTAGAAGAATATCCTCCAGAACTTTCTTCAGGACAGTCAAAATCTGGGAAAAAAAAAAAAAAGTAGATGTGTTTTTGAACAAAATATGTTACCAGTTACATCTCCAAAACAAAATTTCAACTCAATATCAGCACTTAATTATTGCTTGATTATTCAATAATGTTTATATTCTCTCTTTTGTTTGGTATGTTTGTTGAAACAATAAAATAATGAATTGAACAACTATTTGCTTGTGATTTCTCCAACTTATTCCCAATTCCACAAGAATCTCCATCATAAGCTCCTGAATGGCAGAGCAGTGAATAGTAGATGTATTCTTTGTAAAAACAAGGAAGATTGGGCTAGAGAAGTGTCTCGGTGGCTAAAGGCACTTGCTTGCAAAGCCTGGCTGCCCGGGTTCAATTCCTTGTTACCCATGCACCCATGCACAAAATGGGGCATGCATCTGGAGTTTGTTTGCAATGGAAGGAGGCCCTGTCATACCTATTACCTCCCCTACCGGGCCATGTGTGTGTGTGTTTGCCTTTATCTCTCTGTCTGTCTCTCACATAAATAAAATAAATAAATAATATTAAAAATGAGGAAAAAATGATAGACAGAAAGATATAATAACAAATATAATTTGTCAAAGTTAAGAACATGTTAAAACTGGGACTGTTAAATCAGTCCCAAACATGCTGTTTTTTTTTTTTTTTTTTTTTTTTTTTTTTTTGTTGTTTTACTGATACAATTTGCAATCAGGGCCCTGAAATCTGACAATTTTCAAAAAATGCTAACAATATTATGTAACATATCTGTTTTATTTCCTTTGTTCAAGTGAAGATGATTTAAAAATAAAACTTTCAAGTGGTAATTCTTTCAGAAGAAGCAATTATTAAGTTTAATGAAGTAGATGTAAGTAGAGAAGATTTTAGCATTAGAGAAGCAGACCATATACTTCAGACTTTGAGATGCCATATTGTATACATTTCAGTTCTTAATATTACATTTGATAAAGCATTTATCCCTTTATGCCCAGAAAATCAGTAAAGTTTGACCAGATCACCTTTAAACACATTATATCGTATCATTAAGAATAACTATAGCAATGAGATGGAATTAGCACTATATATTTTTTTAGTTTAAATATAGTCAGTTTCTCTGTATATACTGAATTTTGTGAAGATTTGCTGAAGACCTGTTTCTTTCTCTCTCTCTCTCTCTCTCTCTCTCTCTCTCTCTCTTTTTTCGAGGTAGGGTCTCGCTCTAGCTCAGCCTGACCTGGAATTCACTATATCATCTCAGGGTGGCCTTGAACTCATGGTGATCCTCTTACCTCTGCCTCCCAAGTGCTGGAATTAAAGGCACGCACCACCACACCTGGCTAAAGACCTCTTTCTTAAGGAAAGTAAACAGTGGAGATGGACACTGAAGAGCTGGGGAGTCTAATCTCCCTGTTCTAGTTTTTCAATCAAATTAGGATTATGCTATACCAGAAAAAAAGTGGGCTTGAATACAGCTTGGGCTTTGAGACTATAAGGGAGGTGTTATATGGGGAGAATGAGAAGGGGAGAGAGGGAGAGAGAGATTTAGCAGATTTGACAGGTGTTCAGAGAAAAGATAAGATACACATAAGTATGTGATATGTATGGGCTTCTTAAAAGAGTCTGTGATGCTTAAGTGTCTTTGTAATAGCTGTGTATATTTTGGCGATTTTGGTGCTGGCTTCTGAAGTAACAGCTCAAAGGTGGCTAAAGAAGTTAAAGGAGCTCCTAACATGCACAGATGATATGGTAAAACCCTACTCATGATGTTTACATGGAAAGTTGTTTTTACTATTAACAAAGTTGATAGGTTTGTTTGTGAGTATCCCATAGAATTGTAGGTTTGCTTGGAAAGAAGACCATATATCATATGCATTTAGGCCTTAATCATGGTTTGTTGGTGTTTTAACATTCTTACTTGAAATGTCCCAGAATAAATGGAATATTGATTTTATTCAGGGAACCTCCACAGCAAGTTAATTAATTGTGCTAGAATTCTTGACACTCAGCAGGTGAAACTTCACATAGATTCAAGAGACAGGCGCTTCTTTCCTTCCCATGTCCTGCCTCACTACCACTTGCCTTAAAAGTTTTTATAAATTATTGTGGTATTGACAGTTGATATGCCTCTCTGGGCTCTGGGTCTGCTTAGAACTCTCCAAGCCCATGGCTCTAACTTTCTTGTACATGATTATCAAATACTTGAAAGAGACAGAAAGAAAGGATATTATGAACGGTTTATTTTAGGAGGGAGTAAAAACAATAGGAAACACAGAGAAGCTCTAAGCTAAGATGTTTCCTTCTTCTGAATGGGAGAAGTAATGAAGGGGAAACCCAGGGAAATCCACCCTGCAACTTGGGTGAGGTCTACACACAAATTAGGCATCCATTCAAGATGAGCCTCATTGCCAAGTTCAAGTACATATGAAGGACCTTGATTGATTAGTGTGCCCAGGAGGAGAATGCAGACTCAGAAACGGCCAGCCAACTGGGGGTCAAGCCCAGGAAAGTGAAAGAGGAAGAATGAGGAAGCTGCTCCATATCACCATCTTGGATGAGACATGAGTCTAGTCTTGCCAGGGTAGGGTGGCATCTGCATGCTTTGGGGCCTATGTCCCTAGCTGACTACCTTGCCCCTGTCTTCTAGCATTTATTTATATACTTAGAAAATTTTTCTATGTATGTTTTTACCAACCAGTTTAAATACAATGAAGACCATTTTGTGTGGAGAGAGTCTAAAGTATAGAACCATCTGGTCTTTGAGATTTATTACTATGAAGAATAGGTTTTACTATCATCATTTCATTGTGGCTTTCTAAAATAATTTTAATTACTATCAAATATAAAATCTCCTTAAGAAGCAGAGGCACAGAATGTGATATATACAAGGAAAACGATTGTAATTACACTGTTTCTTTTTCTTTCTTTTTTTTTTTTTAGTATGGCTTGCATTTTCCTCTAAAACCCAATAGCTTTATTTCTCATTAATGGAGTAATTTATGTGGAACCTAGTATCTTCATCGACAGCACTTTTTATCCAGTAGCAAATGTGCCCCATTTACCGAATCAATTACTTGAGTTATAAAGAGGACCAGGAGCTTCATGGCACTTCAGCACTCCATTCTTCTCAATAACAAAGGAGAAAACACATTAAAAACTAGCATTGATAGGCTGTTGTGAGATCCGGCCAATGCACTCTCCCAGAGTTGAAATTAAAAGGCAGTTAGGAGAAAATTGTTTTCTCTGGTCATCATTCACAATGTGAAAGGCCTATTTTACAATGATTAATTAAAAGCCAAAAAGAGCGAGTAACAGGGACTGAACTTTAATAAAGAACCTGGATGGTTCCAGTACCATCTTGAATTAATAGGTGATGGTTTGGCTTGACTAAGTGTTATTGCTCGGGCCCATAATTTCATCTTGAAAATGGGCAAGGGAGTGTGTCTTCCCCTTCGTAATTGAGTATTGATTTGAAAATAAATGGCAGTGAAACTCCCACGGAACTGTCAGGATATATTCTGGACAGCACTGACAATAAATGATTTCTGATTCTTCTGAAAGTTATGGAGCAGCTTGATACTTAAACACAGAGAGGACTGGGACAATCTGTCTTCCGTTTTATCAAGTTTCCAAGGGTCAATAGATGACATAACACGGGAGGTGGCATTCACAATCCCGGAGGCCTGGCTCAGACTCCATTATCAGCCTCCTTTGTAAGATGTTTCCTTGAATTTGGAAAGCAATTTTAAAACAGCAGGTTTAGACATTTGCCTGCTCTTCCAAATAATAGCTTCCTTCTAAATACTGCACTTACAGAATAGTTTTCAATGCATTTTCAATGGAAGGGAGTTAAAATGTCATTATAAATGTTTCAACGTCCTTGATAGATTTCCTTTACAAGTGGTAAGTAGCAAAAATTGGGTGTGATCTAACCAGTCACAAAAATTACAAAGGACACTTTTCAACCTGTATTTTAGTCTCATTTAGAGTGTTTATAGATTGTCCAGCTTCATCAATGGGAGACTGTAATCAGTAGTAAAAGGTGATTTCTGGGAGAAAAAAATGTCGAAGAAGATTTAGAGGGATATAATCGGATTCTAAAACAAGAATGTCCTTTTGCAAAATGCTATTTGACTGGTAAATCCTAGATAAAAATGCACCAGAGCTCATTATGCATTTAAGGAGTGATTTTCTTTGTTCTTCCTGATATTTACGGTCCTTCTTTTAAAAGAAAAAGTTCACATTTTTCATTTAGACTTTCAAAGTTCCAGAATTGATATTTATCATTTACATATCAGTATAGTATACCAAAGTAAGGACAAAATAACTATTATAGGAAAATGTCTGTGTAGGCTCCTCTCTAACGAATTATCAAGTTGTGCATGGATGAATGTTCTATTAATGATACAAGAAGTCAATGTATCTTCAGTGTTTAACGCAGAAAAGTGTGCATAGATTATTTTCCTTATTAATGTGAAGAAGTTCTTAAATTAATTTGACTCCTGTGTGTGTGTGTTTCTGGAGGGGATATGTTTTCTTGGATCCCCCACAAAAGAGTTGGAATCTCAGAAAAATGCAGGGCTCTGAGGACCTTTATGGAAATTATGTAGTATTCATCTTTCTTTTCCCCATCAGGATATAGAATTTGTTAGACAACCATAATGCCCAGTGAATACTAATTGAAACAATAAAATAGAACTTATAAATCATGATGAAATGACATGGGCAAGTTGTGGATTGCTGCTTAAGAGCCTCAATGTTGTTTCCATTAATCTGCCTTTGTGCTCATAGGCACTGAGCACAAGGAGCACCAGTAGATCCACTCACCCCACAGTCACAGCATGTTAATACATTCATACTACACTGAGTCATGCCCTTCCATAAATTAACAGATATTGCCAAAGATTATTATATACTCCTATTCTTGTATGGGATAGGTGGATTTTCAATGAAAAACATTATATTAAAATATCACAAGCTCAGAGGCCCTCAACACCTCATCACTGAAGCAGACCAAAAATGAACCCAACATGGCTCAGGGAAATTTTGCGGAAGAGGGGGCGGAAAGAATGTCAGAGTCACATGTTGGGTCATGATATGCAGAGACATTTAGCTTACCCATAACTGTGGGCTAACTCCACAATGCATGACCCGTATACCTCAACAAGGAGGGGCCAAGGGGAGGGGGTAGGTCACGGATGAGCCTAATAATGGTACCAAACTGACTGTATTTGCTGAATACGGAACTGACTAATTAAAAAAAAAAAATATCACAAGCAATTTTACACACACAGGTATATCTGCAAAGATCTGTTGTATCCATAAACGAAAAATTGTACTTTATTATAAATATGATATATATCTCAGAAATATTATAATGAATAAATGCAACCAGAAATTATTATCATATCATTTGATTGCATTTTGAGCTGCCATATGCATACTTTTATAATATTTTTAAATTGTTTATATATACAAGACTCAGATACTTATAATGCTTGTCTGTTTTCTTTCCCAATGGTCAAGACTGAACCCAGGGCCTTAACCACACTAGACAAGAAGTGTAATAAACTATACCTTTACCCCTTTATATTTTGAGACAGGTAACCCAGGCTAGATTGAATTTGGCTATGTAACCCAGATTGTGTTATAACTCACAGTCCTTCTTCATCATACTGCTAGGTGCTGGGATTAGTGCTCCCTGACTAGTATTTTCTTTGATACATATTAACTTTGAGCAGATTTTGTATTCTTTATGACATTAATAGTTACTGTCAAGTTAATATAGCTACAGTATAAAGAAACATTGGTGAATATATGATTTGTGTGTAAACTTTCTAGGCTACCGACTTTCATTTTCAAAAAGTCTGTAAGGTGTATATTGCTGATGTCTTCACCTCTGGAGAGAAGACTGAAGCACAGTCCTATAGGTAGTATTAAGAGACTGAAAGATTCAAACCTAGGGATTGTAAAGATTGCTCAATGGGTAGCATGCTTGCTGTGTAACCAAGTTCATATCCCAAGCACCAATAGAAAACTGGGCATGATAGTGTATTTCTATCATCCCACTGCTGGGAAGACAGAGATTGAATCCCTGGGGTTCACTGGCTAGCTGGTCTACCTGAATCAGTGAGCTCTGGGTTTAGTGAGAGACCCTGTCTCAAAAAATAAGGTGAAGGGCAGCTAAGAAAGGCCCCAATATCAACCTCTGATTTTCTCTTAACACACACTCTCTCTCTTTCTTTCTTACAGATATACACAAAGGCACACACAAACACACACAAATGCATGCACAAAAATTTTTTTAAAAGATTAAAAAAAAATTTTTTTTAAAAAGACTCAAACCCAGAGCTAAAGGCACGCAACAACTCTGCATAGAAAATAGAAATGTTCCTTTAGAAGTAATGAACAGGACATCAGGCTTCTGTCCTCAATGATTAGTCCAGTATTTTTTGTCATTCCCATATGACATTAAACTCATATGTGAATATCACTAACCTCATTGAAATAACACCTCTATATCTTGTCTCTGATGCTGAAGAGAGCCAAAATTTCTCAAACTGTGATTTTTAGAAACATATTTTAGGTTAGCTTCTGTACATTTTAAATACTTCCAGTAATTATTTGCTTAATATAATGTCTCATGTGGGTGAAAACCCCACTTGAGAGATAAAACATCTCTTATTCTACCCCCAGGTAAAATATCAGAATAGGATCAGATTGGTGATTATCAGCATTTTTTTTTTTTTTTTTTGAGGTAGAGTCTCACCCAGAACTCACTATGAAGTTTCTGGGTGGCCTTGAATTCATGGCGATCCTCCTACCTCTGTCTCCTGATTGCTAGTATTAAAAGTGTGTGCCACCACATCTAGCAGTTATTAGTAGTTTTTTAAAAAAACACTTAACTATGGGCTGGAGAAATGGCTCAGCAGTTAAAGTGCTTGCTTGAAAAAACTCATGGCCTGGGTTCAGTTCCCCAGTACTCATATAAAGCCAGATGCATGAAGTGGCACATGCATCTGGACATTCTTTGCAATGGCACTCACACACACGCAGTCTCTCTCTCTCTCGCCTTGCAACTAAATAAATAAATATTTTTTAAACTTAACTAAGGAAATTGTATTGATAAACAACACTTAACTAACTAAAATTATATCCTTTTAATATAAAATAAAACGATAAAATGTAGTTTAAAAATGTAAGCAGGTAAGATCTATCCCAAGGTTTAGGATTATCCTATTTATATCTATAAAGATGTATAACACAAACTGTCATAGAAACTTTCAAAATGTATAATATGCACTTATGTGTTAAAACATCCTGTTAGTGTTATTTTTAATGAGCTGAGATCTCCATTTTTTGCATGTTTGTAGGTGTGTGTAGTATGCATGAATTTATGCATGTTCACATATGTTAGAGTGCACATGTATGCTTATGCATGTGGATACAAGAGCTCAATGTTGGATATCTTCCTCAGTTGTTCTCTATCATGTGAGACATGGTCTCTTACTAAACAAAGAGTGCACACACTGTTTTGACTAGACTACCTCAGCTAGAAAAGGAATCCTCCTTCCTTTGCCCCGAAGCACTGCAGTTACATGCATACACAACCATGCTTGTTTTAGGTCTTCGTTTTTTGAGTACTGCAATACAGTTTGTGTTATATCAGCCAGCTATGTCCATTGTCTGCTCTGATTATACCAGCAGAAATTTTGTGGCAATGTCAGTGGCAAGCTTCTCTGCATAGCAGCTCTGACTGATTGGTGGTGGCTGTGTGGAAGTCAGTAGAAAGGAAATGCTTCTGAGGTCATGGTCTTTGCTCAGTAGGAAACTGTGCAGAGATAGATTATTGGTTTGCCATGGACTTAAGAGGGACTAAATCACAGTATATATTTCTTGTCTAATATTTGGAACCTTGGCTAAAGATGGAACACACCCAAATGGTGAGTGATAATATGCTACTGTTACCGTTCCCTTTTCTTTTCAGCAGTATAAACTCATGCTTTATTTTGTCAGCCCTTCCACTCAATTCAAATGAATGAACCATGAAACCATTCAGCTAAATATTTGAAACCTTCAGTTCAGGTCTTCAAATGTCTTACAGAGTTAGTTAAAATACTTTAAGTATTTTAGATCAAGTTCTTTTCATTTCATTATTCTCAGGTCTTTAAAGCAAGGGGCCACATTTTCACCTTCCCTTTTTCTGGGGCATGTATGTAGTATGTAAGATTTATGTATATATGTGTGTGTTGTATGTACATATGATTTATCCAAATGTGTGTGCAGATGCATGCACACTATGTGTGCACATGTAGAGGCCAGAGGAGAATTTTGTGTGTCCTCTTCTATCATTCATCTAGATATCTGTGAAATATACTTTCATTGAACTTGGAACTACCATTTTTGGTCAGACTAGGTTACCAGTGAGCCCGTGATTCTCCAGTCTCTGCTCCTAACAGGACTTGGATTACAGATGTGTATGGCCATGCCTGGCTTCCTCCATGGGTTCTGGGAAATCAAACTCAGGTGATCTCAGACCCTCTTGAGTTCTGATGTTTGTGTGGCAAGTGCTCTTTTCTGCTGATCCTTCTTTCCAGGCCTGAGGGGTATTGTTTTCATTCATAATTTATTCTGTTTCTGGTTCCCCTCTTTTCCCATATTAGTGGTTTAAAAAGTCAATCAGAATGAGGTGAGTGTAGTGGCGCACACCTTTAATCCCAGCACTTGGGAGACAGAGGTAGGAGGACCCTGGTGAGTGCGAGGCCACCCTGAGAATACAGAGTGAATTACAGGTCAGCCTGAGCTAAAGTGAGACCCTACCTCAAAAAACAAACAAACAAACAAAAATCAGAAAGAGAAAAAAGTAGCAACAACAAAATACTTAAAATCTATAAATAAAATCATACAATCTAGGAAATACTACTAGTTTCCACTTGCCCTTTAGAAAAGAATGTGCTTAAAAGAAATTGGATGTGCAGTGCTCTCTTTTGTACTTTTCTCCTTCCCAGGAGATGCATATCCAATGACCTGCAAGTAGATACTTACACATGTCACAATGAAAGGGAGTCACTCCAACTTACAGAGATCAGACCATAATTACCATTGGGTTTTGTAAAACTCCAAACAGTATATGATTTTCAGCATATAGTCAATTTTGTTGATTACATTTTCCATAAATGAACTTTATTACATAGCTTTTATGGCTATAAATCTGAAAAAGGGGTGTATCCTGAACTCATTGAATACCTCTTATAACTAATTTAAACTATTCTTCTACCAAGCTCAAAGCCTATTGTTGACTATTTTACAAAGAAAAGCACATCTTCACAGGCTCTTTCATGGATTTTAAAAACATCAAACAATATTTTTTCTGTCTATTCACCAGGGTAAATTGATCCATTTAAAATTATGTTTAGGGCTGGAGAGATGGCTTAGTGGTTAAGTGCTTGCCTGTGAAGCCCAAGGACCCCGGTTCAAGGCTCGATTCCCCAGGACCCATGTTAGCCAGATGCACAAGGGGGCGCATGCATCTGGAGTTCGTTTGCAGTGGCTGGAGGCCCTGGCGCACCCATTCTCTCTCTCTCTGTCTGTCGCTCACAAATAAATAAATAAAAATAAACACAAAAATTAAAAAAAATAAAATTATGTTTAGGGATGGAGAGATGGCTTAGTGGTTAAGCACTTGCCTGTGAAGCCTAAGGACCTAGGTTTGAGGCTCAATTCCCCAAGACCCATGTAAACCAGATGCACAAGGTGGCACATGCATCTGGAGCTTGTTTACAGTGGTTGGAGGCCCTGGCATGCCCATTGTCTCTCTCTCTCTATCTGCCTCTTTCTCTCTCTGTCTGTCTGTCGCTCTTAAATAAATAGATAAAAATAAACAAAATTTAAATAAAATAAAATAAAATTATGTTTAACGCTATTTGGACACTAAAGAAAGTTTGAAGCAAAGATATTTTATTTAGATGAGAAAGAAGAGAGTGTGTGTTTGTATATGTTCATGCCATATATTTGAGATTTAATAACAAAATTCAAAAGATCCCAAGGACAATATCCATTTCTTTTTCCTAATTGGTATTCAATAAATAATTTGGCATTTTAAAGTAAATTTTCCAAAAGAAAAAAAGTCACTAAAATTTTTATTTATTTATTTATTTGAGAGCGACAGAGAGAGAAGGAGGCAGAGAGAGAGAGAGAGAGAGAATGGGCATACCAGGGCCTCCAGCCACTGGAAACGAACTCCAGATGTGTGCGCTCCCTTGTGCATCTGGCTAACGTGTGTCCTGGGGAATCGAGCCTCAAACCGGGATCCTTAGTTATTATGGTCTGATTTCTGTAAGTTGGAATGACTCCCTTTCATTGTGACATGGGTATGTATCTACTTGCAGGTCATTGGATTCATAGGCAAGCGTTTAACCACTAAGCCATCTCTAGCCCCCAAATCACTTTTTAAAAGTTATTGGTTTCAAATAAAAGGGAAGAGGGTGAAGAAAACCATGATTTTATTTTTAACTGGCAACTGATCATGACATAACAAATAACTTATTGATAAAGCTTGCAGAGTATGTTAGAAATAGCCTATTGAAGTCCAATTCATGGTGACATTTTCATGACCCACAGTCAGAGCCTGTAGCCTTGGAAACTGCTAATTCCTTTAGTAACTATGCTGCTTCAGTGTAAGGCTGACCTTCAGTCTACACAATCTCTTTGTTCAAAATGATAACATTTAGAATAACCAATCCTGTTTTCCATTCCAGAGAAATCTGAGGTCTTAGCTCACATTTCCAAGGAGCTTTCCTTGGGTTCCTGTCTCTAGTTACTCATGTTCTTTATGAATCTTTTCCACACAAAGTTCCATATGCATTTGTGTTCTGCTTGTGACTGTTTCTTCACATGATCCATGAAGCAAGAAGGAATATGCTTTGGTATACTTAGCTTTGGAAAGCAGGTGACAGACAGTGTGTGGTTGTTACAAGAGGAAATACAAACCGAGAATAAAACTTGCCCTCACTGTGTTCCAAGAAAGAATGAACAAAATAACATTTGCTAATTTGGGAGAGCCATTCACTTTTTGTAGACATAAAAACACTCAAGATGTTCCAAGTGACAATTCCTGGAATATCTTTGGCAGAGATTTGAACCCAGATCTCTTCATTATAAATACCAGTGCAAGGGCTGCAAACATAGCTCAGTAGTTAAAGGCACTTGCTAGTTAAGTCTGCCATCTTGAGTTCAATTCCCAAGCCATACATGTACACTAGATAGCAACACTGGTTCAAGTATTTGGTGTTTGTTTGTAGTAACATGAGACCCCTGGCTCGCCTATACACATACATGAACACAAACTTATGTACACCACATGCAAATAAATAATATTAATAAAAAAATCTTAAAATAAATAAATATTAGTTTAGAAAATTTTGAGGTATGAGGTTGGAGAATATAGCCACAGAATTGCCTCCATGGCAAATCTCAGAGCACTTCTGCCAATCCTGTGCTAGGGAAACCTCAGTTAAGGCATGGCCAAAGAAATCAGGGTAAAGAAGATATGATGGGTATACCCCTGGCAGCAACTTTCCCCCAGTGTTCACATTATCAGATTAGCAACACTTTAGGGAATCTTCTTTATCTTTAGTGACATCAAAGAATAATTCTCCTTATAAAATTATTCATGGAAAAATACAATAAAATGTTATAGAGACACTTGCATAGTAAGTGCTATATAGTACCTTTGCTATGAAATGTCTCCCATAGACTCAAGTGTTTATGATGAAGTCTCATACTCAGTTCCAAACTGCAGGAAGCTTGGGTGATGAACACTTACTGTTCACTTTCCTTTCTTCCTATTACTTATGCTGTAGTTTTGTTCTTTTCCCTCCAAAATTCCTCCTGTTTTATGTTTTCTTTTGGGTTGGGCTAGAGTAATGGGTAATAATGGTTCTGTCTCCTTTATATAGGAATATGGTTTCTCTAAATCTGATTATTTTTAGTAATTGTTAAAGTGTTGTATATTTGCCACTCCCTCTGCTCTGCCATGCCTTCTCCGCCATGATGAAACTTACCCTAAAGATTTTAAGCTGATTTTAAGCTTTCCTTTTATCAGCTACTTTTGGTCCAATGTTTTGTTTCATCAATGAGAAGCTAACCATATGCATGAAAATGTTTTAATGTGCTTCAATGGCATTTTTAGAGGTATTCACTATAAAATTACTATAATCTTGGTTGCAACTTATAGTGTTCCTGCCTCCCATTTTGGGGCTCATAATTATCAGAAATGATCACACAATTTAAAAGTAATTCAACTCAGAAGTTAACATATTAGTTTGTGCTGGCCATTTCATAAAGGATAGAATGGTATGTAGTATTTTTTTTAACCTTTTAATAGCTTTAAATGCTTTCCTATGTTTCAAAAGTTCCATTCAAATTGGAGTTGAGTTAATATTTTGCTAAAATTTTGATTTAAGAACACTATAGTAAAGCTGTATGATACAAGAGTGACTTAACTATGCTTTTACTTAAGAAAAATCATAGCCTGATCAGTTATTCAAATAAGCATACAGGATACTTAATGGATATTAAGTATCAACTTGTGTTATATCTTTTGTTCTCTTTTTACTTCTTATTTTGAGACAGGACCTTACTAAATTTCCCAGGCTGGCTTTGAATCTACTCTGTAGTCCAGGCTGACAATGAACTGTAGATTTTCCTTCTTCTCCTCTGGGATAGCTAAAATAGGCATGCATCAGCTCCTTAGCAAGATTTTGGCACACTGACATACTACTAATAATGTATTCTTCCTTGTTTTTGGTTTGATTTACTTCTCAGAAAAGGTATACTTAGCTAAAGTTCAGCTCTTAGTTACCTACCTTGCATTGTACACAAATGAGTGATGAGCCTGGTACTACCTCTGGCCTTCTGCCTTCAAAGATCATGTGCAACTCACTGTTAGGCAAGGAATTTGAAAGTGTGCCATGCACTTCATAGCAATTTGGGATCTGACCTTCTCTCATTCAGGCAGAGGTTCTGGTTGGCAGTATTCTGCTACAGTTGTCTCCCTTCAAGCTGGCAGGCCTATTTAGGGTGTTGGTATTTATGCAAAATAATACAGAAGAGCAATTACCTGCTCATCTGTTCTCCTGGCTGATTGTCAATCACAGCCAAGCAGTTTCTTAAAAGCCTTGTCAATCACAGAGTTCATCTCACATGAATGTCTGCCTGCCTTCCTCTTCGCCAAGCATCTGCCTTCATCCTTATGTCTTAGACAAAGTGTCTCATTCTGAGTATTTCCCTGTTCCTTGTGGAACTGCACTCTCAGATTATCTGTAGTGTTTTGAAAATGCTGAAGCAGTGTGATTTATGCACTTACAAAGCACAAATTCATAATAACTGGATGTGGAAAAGTAATATAGAAATGGGAGCATCTCTCTGGTAATATGCCTGTCCACATGTCTAACTTGGACTGAAACAAGCACATTTTATTCCCTAACTGGTTTCTTAAAGAAGCACAATTCTGCTTTACCTCCTCACATCTCTAGTTTCTTTGCCTGTGCAATTTTTCTCAGCTTTGTCATTAGCCTCCCAAATAAAAAAGCATTTACCTCTCACACTGCCATCTGCTTAACAAAATCATCTTGTTCTTTGCAGTCAGGGCTCCAGGTCAATGGTTAAATTGTTCTTGCTTCAGAAGATGCATTTTCATGTGCTGAATCGCATCTATGAGATTAGTGCCATTTGCACCTGTAATATAGTTACAGGTGAGACAAGGGACAGAGCTGGGAAACATGTTCAACTTCATTTTCTGTCTTGAATTCACTACTCTAAATTATCTAATTTTAATTTATTTTGATACTTGTATTAGCAGAAGTGATTAATTCTTTTTTTATCTTTGAGAACATAGAAGGAAGCCCAAGGACTGGCTCACAGGGAAGTTATGATGCTAGATAGGAGTTCAGAAGTGATCCTGGAAGTCAAATCCTGGATCTTTAAGGCTGCAAAGATTCAGTGACTTTATTTATAACAGTCTGTTTCCTAAAACAATCTATTTTATCAAAACAAGTTGTCTATTAAAGAGGGAGTGGCAAATATACAATGCTTTAACAATTACTAAAAGCAGTGAAAATTAGAGGAATCAGATTCTTATATAAAGGAGACAGAACTATTATTACCCATTACTTTAGCCCAACCCAAAAGAAAAAATAAAACAGGAGGAAATTTAGAGGGAAAAGAACAAGCATAAATAATATGAAGAAATAAAAGTAAACAGGGAGAGATATTGAATATGGGATCCCTGATTCTTAACAGTAGAGCCTTGGAGGCTGTGGGAGAATGACATCTTTCTTCCCTACCTGCTATCGTCTTGGGAAAATGTGCTTGCTTTCCATACGTGGTTTGAATTAGAGAAGATTCTGTCCTGGGAACAAAGTCAGTCAAGGCAGTGTATATATAACCTGTGCTCGTGCACAACTGATGAAATCAGGTGGTACCAGCAGCTTCACAGGGAAGCTTTCCTTCACACGTAACTCCCGAATCAGTTACTTTCTAATTACCAGGATAAAATACCCAACCAGAAGCAGCTTATGGAAGGAAAGGCATTCAATTTAGCTTATAGTTTCTAGAGGAAGTTTCAACAAGGCATAGCATGAGAGAGCAGAGCAGAGCTGGTCACACTGCCTTGTCATTCATGAAGTAGAGGGAGACTGTTCCCTACACAATCAAAACCCCACTCCATGCTTTCTGCACCTACTACATGTCCAATATTTTGCCCCCTTTTCTCAAGCCAGGAGAAGTCTTTGATTTCTCCTCTCCTGGCATATTATGTACCCATGTTATATGTCATATTCTAAACTTAAGCTCCTCCCTGATGCCATTTTCTTTACCATCTCTTTCTTCATTTGGCCTCCTTTCTGACACATGTATGTATATTATCTCTATATTTCCTCTTTTTGTTTCCCCTACTCTGTCTTTTCATAGATGCATCCTTCTTTTTTCTATTTCTCTTTCTGTACTCTCTTCCTTCTCCTCTTCTTCTTCCTCTTCCTCCTCCTCTTCTTCTTCCTCCTCCTCTCCTCCTCCTCCTCCTCCTCCTTCTTCTTCTCTCTTTCTCTCTCTCTCTTCCTTACTTGCTTCCTGACCAGCTCACATCCCCTACTCTTCCAATCCCACTAGATGATGTCTCTGGAGCAGGCAATCACTTTTCTAGCAGCGGGCACCAGCTCACTTTCCTCTCTACCTCCCACTCAGAAACCACAATTCTCTAGTTCCTCAACTTCCCTTTTGCCACTTAGGTTAAAGACTTCTCACCCAAGAAGCTAATAAACCACCCACTTCTAATAGTGTGGTCTCAGAACCACTGCATTTGAACCTCTCTTCTGTTACGGGTAGTAAACACATACTGAGGTACATTAATGAAACAGCATTCTTGAAACAGGGTGCTAGGGATTCAGGAAAGTCCTTGAATCCAAAAGCCCTAGATTCATGTCAACTTTTAACCAAAAAGTTGAATAAAATAAGACTGAGAATGATAATTATTAAATTATTTTATTTGTTTAGGGAAGTACAGAACCAAGAGAAGTTCCCTTTTTCCTTATCCTCTCAACTACCCTAGCCTCCTGGTTCTAACCCCCTGGGGTACTCATATGCCACCTCACCTCACTTAGTCCACAGGGGGCAGCAGTCAGGGTCCAAGCCTTGTTCCTGTCCATGCTGGGCTTCTTCTCCTGGCCACAAGTATCAACACAGAGGGAGATGGGGAGTCTGCCTCTCTGAGTTGAATGACAATTTCCTGAGCTTTTGCTGGGGTTTACCCATTTTTCCTCAGTCATCCTGGCTGTTGATAGCCACCTTAGGGTTAGCTCATTCACATATCAGCTCACAGAGGATGTCTGGTCTTGGCCCCTGGTTACCATGGTGATCTTGTCACTGCTGGGTGAGTGCTGGTTTTCCACTTATAATTATTGCTTCTAACAGTTCCCATTTTTACTTCTAACTGTTGCTCCTAACAGGAAAGAAAAGAAATATACCCATGTGGCTTGAGAGCCCATGTGGTAGGTGTGGAAAAACTGTGGAGAGGACAGAAAAGAAAGTAGAAAGAGCTCCTGCCATGTGGAGGGCAGGAGAGGGTAAAGAACCTATGTGGAGAGTAGGGGTTAGGAGGTTCTCACCTCAGCTTGATAAAGCCAGGTAGAGTTGAAGAGAAACTCCCCCAAAGCTGGAGATTTGCCCTCTCATCATAATGGTATTTATAGCATTATGGTTGTGGGCCCCACTTTCTGACTCAGGTGAGCCAGAGGGACAGCTGATTAGTCTGGGCTAGGTGCTGACTCAGGAAAAGGCTAGCCATGATGCCAAGTTCTGAGATGTAAGCTTTACCAAGCACAATGTTACGATTTGATTTAAATCCTGGGAAAGACGTGTCTCCCAGGAAAGGCCCAGGTTGTTTGTGGAAAAACAGATCTACTTTAGGGAAGAGATAAGGGTCATCTTTTGATCTCTAGCAAAATGGAAACTGCAAGTTAGGCCCAAACACATCACTGCTACTTACTTTCAGGGGCCCAGCACCCTAACTACTTAACAAATCTACCTGACTCCCTCTCAATTCTGAAAATAATCTGCTCTTTTTATATTGTAAGGAAGGAGCTGGTGAAACCCCAGAGAGTAAAATAAGATGCTATACTATAACAACAATTAAAGTTATAACTATAAAATATTTTTATTCACTTATTTGAGAGCGGCAGACAGACAGAGAAAGAAGAAGATAGGGAGAGAGAGAGAATGGGCGCACCAGGGCCTCCAGCTACTGCGAATGAACTCCAGATGTGTGCGCACCCTTGTGCATCTGGCTAACGTGGGTCCTGGGGAATTGAGCCTCAAACCAGGGTCCTTAGGCTTCACAGGCAAGCGCTTAACCACTAAGCCATTTCTCCAGCCCCATTATAAATATTTTTACAATAAAATTTAAAACTGAAATATTGTCATTGTACTTTCTTATACAATACCACATTGTTAAAATCATGGAACATGATCATCCTGGGGCTCTGCCAAATTCTAACACAAGTATTGAGACACTGTTTTTTGACAAATGCAGTGCTAATTGCTTCTGGCACCACTCAGTACTTAGAAAGAATAGCTGTTGTACACAATATTACTCTTAAACAGAGTGACACCAAACAGTTATTGTACGGAAGGAGCAGGTGAAACCCCAGTCACTTCATTCATTAGTCAGGACAATAATGATATATGATTTTGCCTCTTGGTTACCACAGACCATTTTCATTACAGTTCACATCCTATACTAACCCCAATATCACACACAAACACACACACACACACACACACACACACACACACACACACGTTACCTCAAGCTGAGTGGCTTAAACTAACAGTCACTCTCATCATTCTGGAGATCTTAAGTTCAAAATCAAGATGTGAGCATCTTAAGAAATCTGAGATGGAAAATCTATTCCTTTCTTATCAAGTTCTGGCAACTTCTAGAATTTTACTATTATTATTATTGTTATTATTATTTACTTTCCTTGAGTAGGTCAATGCATTCTCTGCATCTATCTCACCATTGTCTTCTTCTTTACATCTTTCTGTCTCTTTTCTCACTTATAAGTAAATTCTTACAAGTTACAGTCTAATGCAGTCTAGAATAATCTCTTTTTGAGAACTGTAATAACTGTAAAAAAAAAAACAAATTACACACAGGCCATGTTCCAAGGGTTTGTGTGAGCATATTTTTGGGAGATAGTATTTAGCATGCTATATTCAGTATATAAGAATTCTCTTGAACTCCACCCAGCTTACAGGAGCTAAATACTTTTTCCTCTATCTTTTCTCTTTGATCTCTCCTTTCTTTTTTTCCCCTCATTATTCTATCCTTTTTCTTCTTCTTTTTCCCCTCACCCCTGAGACATTTTTACTTTATAGCACAAGCTGGTTTGGAATTCACCATGAAGCCCAAGCACAGAAGTCCTACTGCCTCAATCTCTCAATAAATCTTTTGTTTTAATCACCCTTGAGTTACTTACTAAGACATGATTGCTATTTCCTTTTACATATTTCTTCTCTTTTGACTTTACTCCTATTCATATTTTCTCAGCTCATCTCCCCCACCTGCTCTGATTATAATAATATAAAGGGCCAATGTTTCCCAAATAGAATGCATGAAAACTTAGTTATTTAGTCAAGTTTTTCCTAAAGTATTGCTTACATCCAGAGGTGAAGATTGGCAAGATGGCAATTCCCACAGGCGTCACATTTTCAGTACATTTATGTTGATACTGTTGTAAGGAGGCAGAATCTCAGTATGTGGCCAGGTTGACCTGGAACTCTTTCTGTAGCCCAGGCTGGTCTTGACTTTGTGATTCTCCTGCCTGTGGCTCCCAAGTGCTGGCAAGACAGTCATGCATTACCATGCCTAGCACATTTTGCAAGAAATGTACTGTCTATTCTTTGTTCTATGGATGATCTTTTCAAAGATATCTGCTAGTGAGTTGTCTTGAGAGACAGTACTCTTTCTACTGATGGGGACAAGGATAAGCTTACATACTGTGCATGATAATATGTTTGAGTTTCTTCTGCCTCTGAATTTTTCCATAATGGAACACACTATAGGCAGGAAGCCCTTAAGGTTGGTCCATGGTGTTGCCATATGCAAATAATATGGGAACTTGTGATGTCTCTGAGAGTAATGGAGCCTTTCTTCACTTTTGCTTGGGCAGGTGTTCATGAGTTATGGCACCAGAGAGTCACTGTCACACAAACTTTCCATTAGTCAGTGGCCACTTAGTTCTTGTCTTAGGAATTTCTAAGAATGAAATCCACAGACCATAGAGGGTTATGTTTAGAAAGATTTTACTATGGAACTTAAGAGAAGGAAATAAGGCATAACTACTGCCCAAGAAGGGTTTCCTGGAAATTGGGAAGCCCACAAAGATATCCAGATGGGGCTCTCTATGGGAGTTAACTGGATGGGGGCTGAATTGGTAGTGGAGTCTCCACACCTAAAGGAAAGGGATTGACCTTACCTCTTAATTTTGTCTTCCAGGAAGGTAATTGATAAGGCAAATTCTTTTGTATCTGGCCTCTAACTTAAGTGGATGCTGTGAGGACTCCTGCAGGGAGAAAGAGGCAAGGAAAAACCATATTCTTCTTTACAGGCTCAAAGACATTCTTCACTTTTATTTTGAGGGCTCTGTCACTCCTAAACTGTCTCAGGGAGCTGATGTTCATGCGATCTATGGATAGGGACCTTCTGTGACCCAAAACTTCCTGCTGGGAATCTTGTAGTAGTGATAGGCTAATTTGTTAGGCTCAAGGGAGAAGAAAGTTTAGACATACACATAATGTTTTCACTTTTTGTGTTTATTTTTCATTACATTTCAGTGATTTGTGGTTAAGTATAGGTAGATAAGAATTAAGGAGCCTGCTAGAATCACTTAGGGGAAATTTTCAAAATAACTATCTTCACTCTTCATTGGAAAGTATTATTGTACCTACTATGTGATCTTTGAACTCATTCTCAAATGAACTGTGTGTTTATATTTTGTACTTTCTCCTTCATGAAGCCTCTATACTCTTGAAAGCTTAAACATTTTTTCTAGGCATCATTATATTTGTATATCAACCCTCTTCTGAGTATTGGAATTTCTATTTACTGTTCACATGGCATGGGATAAAACCCTGAGCATGCTAGGCAAGGACTCAGTGACTAATTGAACTATGTCCCCAGCCCTTTATCTGCCATTGAAAACTACTTACTTTCAAGCTATGTGAACATAACATCTCATCATAATGGTTTCACTTTATTTCCCTCTCCAGAAAACTCATTTATATTAAGCTTTTCACTTATTTCACTAGCACCTCTGTCCATTGTGAATAAAGTCTTCGATCCTGTACAGTTCTCAAGAAGACATTGTAGTTTTCAGTTTGATCAACTTTAACTTTCAGATTTATAATTCATTTTCAATATTTTGAGTATAGCTTTAAGTTTAAAGACCACTGAATCAAGCATCTCCATCATCCAGGTAAACTAAAGATTGGTTGCTTATCTAAATTGGAAATTTCAAAGAATATTCTTGTGGTTCAATATAACATATTCATTTAAATTGTTTTACATGGGATCTTACTCTTTTTACATCCTTATCACATGAAATGCTGAGTCAATTGCCCAGTTATAAGTATTCTTAAATTTGTCTCATTCTTCTTCTGCATCTGTTGCTGATTAAGTGATATTATTCCTGCTGCTTTAAGTATAAATTATTCTTTTTGAATTTAAACTCTTTATATTTATATTTTACTTATAATAACCTCAAATGTTTAGGGAGTAGCATATGCTAGTAATTGAGGATTTAATGACTACCTTGCCTCAAGTCTATCTCAAGTGGAGTAGTCTTTTATGAGACTTTCTAAACTCTCTTTTCTTTGAGTTGTTATGTAACTTTCTTGTCTGTAATAATCTGCCTACAGATTGTTAAATATTACTTATAATACAAGAATACTGCATCATTGTCTTATTCTCCATGCTTTCCCTTTTCTCTCTTATTAACTCGAGAGCAGATGTGGTATATCCACACAACAATATCTCAGAATAGTATTTTCTATTGGTACTGAACAGAAAAAATAAGAATTTTTTTTTTTTGGTTTTTCGAGGTAGGGTCTCACTGTAGTCTAGGCTGACCTGGAATTCACTATGTAATCTCAGGGTGGCCTCGAACTCACGGTGATCCTCCTACCTCAGCCTCCTGAGTGCTGGGATTAAAGGCATGCAACATGGTCGGCATGAAATTATTATTATTAATTAATTAATTTATTTATTTATTTTGGTTTTTCGAGGTAGGGTCTCACTCTAGTCCAGGCTGACCTGGAACTCACTATGTAGTCTCAGGGTGGCCTCAAACTCACGGCGATCCACCTACCTCTGCCTCCCAAGTGCTGGGATTAAAGGTGTGAACCACCATGCCCAGCTCGAAATTAGTTTTTGATTAAAGGAGAGAGGCTAAGAAGGGCCTGGAGTGGAGCACTGCAAAGTCTAAGAACCTGTAGTTTCTAACCAAAACTACTCTACCCAGCAAAAATATCCCTCATAATAGATGGTGAAAGAAAAACTTTCCAAGATAAAAGTCAGCTCTACAACTATATGAACACAAAGCCAAACCTACAGAGAGTACTTCAGGGAATTCTCCACACAGAAGGGTCAAACAACCAATCTCAAGAGCCTACAAGAAGCAGACAACAATAACCAAACCCAGAGAAGTTTCAAAAAACTACAAAGTCCAGGCTGGAGGGATGGCCTAGCTGTTAAGGTGCTTTCTTTCCTGCAAAGCCAAAGGACCCAGGTTTGATTCCCCAGGACCCATGTTAGCCAGATGCACCAGGAGGGCACATGCATCTGGAGTTCATTTACAGTGGCTGGAGGTCTGGTGTGCCCATTCTCTTTCTCTCTCTCTCCATCTTCCTCTGTCAAATAAATAAATAAAAATAAAATATTAAGAAAAACTATAAAATCCAAGAAAACACCAAACCACACAAAGCACCACAATATGGCTGGGATTAAATCAAATATCAGTTATTACCCCCAAACATTAATGGCTTTTATTCACCCATCATGAGATACAAGCTAACAAGGTGGATCAGAAAAATAGACCCCTAAATCTGCTGTCTTCAAGAAACCCACCTCACCACTAAAGACAGACACCTCCTCAAGGTGAAAGGGTAGAAAATGATATTCCAAGTGAACAGAAATAAGAAACAAGTAGGCATTGTTATACTAATATTGGATAAAATAGACTTCAAACCAAAAGCAATCAAAAAAGACAAAGGTGGCCACTTCTTACTCATCAAGAGAATGATTCAACAAGAGAATATCACAATCACCAATCTTTATGCACCACAATTCATAAAACAAAACCTACTTGACAACAAAACAGAAATAAACAACACCATTATAGTCAGGGACGTCAGGATTCCACTATCAGCAATAGATAGAACATCCAAACAGAAAATCAACAGGAAAGTAAGAGAGGTCAACAGCAACATAGATCAACTAGACCTAACAGACATCTACAGAACATTCAACCCAAACTCTTCACAATACACATTCTTCTCAATAGCCCATGGAACCATCTCCAAAACAGATCATATACTGGGCTATAAAGCCCATATATTTAGGAAAATTGACATAACATCCTGCATAATATCAAACCCCAATGCTGTAAATATAGAAATTAAAAATAAGATATGTGCCAGGAACTCCATAAGCTCCTAGAGATTGAAAAAAAAACACTTTTTTTTTTATTTGAGAAGCATGTTGTAAGGAATCCTTACATCCTTTCCGCCACCTCTTCTGCAATGGACCCTGAGCCTTGGAAGGTGTTAGAGAGATATTTCAGTGCTGAGCACTCCTCTGTCACTTCTTCTCAGCCCATGGTTCCTTTTGAGTCATCACCAGGTCACTGCCATCTGAAAAGGGAAGGTTCTCTAAATAAAAGTGAGAATAGCATTAATATATGGATATGAACATTAAGAGAAGTGTTTACTGGGCAGTTTGGTGAGCACAGTATATACATTTAGCCAGACAGCAGCAGGCATTGCACACTTAGGACTCATGACTATCCCTGCTATAGGCTTTCAGTAACAGGGATGTATTCCCTCCCATGGAGCAGATCTCTAGTCAAATTATAGGGCAGTTGATTTCCCCATAACAGACATGCCACTATTGCACCCATTGGCTCATTTGGCCTGGATGGCTAAATATAAGGCTTGCAGGGTCCACTGTTGAGTATCTTCATGGGTGATTTCACTCTTCTCCATTGAACTGCATGCAGTATAGCTTTTTCCAGCTGATCTACATAGAGGAAGTTTTCAGCTCAGCTCCAGCAGGATTTCAGTAACCTTGCAGCCCAAGTATGTAGAGTCTTCAGCAATAAGGTCTTACCATCTATTCCTGGTGGGGAACCAAGGGCCTACACAATGACCTGTAATATTTTGGGGGTATCAGGAACCTCCCTGGCCAACACCTCACTGGAAGGCATCCCATCCCTGGCACTGAAAATTTTCTAGTAACAGTCTATGACTCCTGTGTGTTCAGTTGTCCAAATAAGTAGGTTTCCATATGACTTATTTATATCCTTTTAGATTTTTATTAGCCCTCATTCCACCTTTGCTTTACTCAGTCTCTTCACTTCTAAACAATAAATGGGTAATGGATGAAATAAAAAATGAAATTCCAAAATTTCTAGAATTGAATAAAAACACCTTGTGCCAAAACTTATGGGATGCAATGAAGGCAGTCCTTGGGGGAACATTCCTAGCACTAAATGCCTTCATAATATAGAAAGACAGATCCCAACTCAATAACCTAAGCATCCATCTAAAGGCATTGGAAAACCAGAAGAATCCAACCCAAAAAGCTCCAGATGGAAAGAAATAATTAAGATCAGAGCAGAAATTAATGGACTGGAAACTAAGAAAACAATTAAGAAAATTGATGAAAAAAAGAGTTGGTTCTTTGAAATAATAAACAATATTGATAAACCCCTGGCCAATTTGATCAAACAAGAGAGAGAGAGGGAGAGAGGGAGAGAGAGAGAGAGAGAGGCTTCAAATTAAGAAAATTAGAAATGAAAAGGAGAGAACACAACAGACACAAGTGAAATTAGAAGAATCATCAGGACTTACTTCCAAAATCTGTACTCTACAAAACTGGCTAATCTGGAAGAAATAGATAAATTTATGCACACATACCACCTATCAAATCTAAACTCAGAGCAGATTAATTTCCTAAACAAACATGTCATACCCACTGAGATTCTAAAGGTAATCAAAAACCTCTCCCTAAAGAAGAGTTGAGGACCAGATGGCTTTCTCAACTGAATTCTCTCAAACCTTCATAGAACTGCAATCAATTTTTCTCAAACTGACCCACATAATAGGAGACCAGGGAATCCTCCCTAACTCCTCTTATGAAGTTGTCATTATCCTAATAGCAAAACCAGACAGAGATGAAAAAAGAAAATTATAGGCCTATATCCCTGATGAAATTAGATGCAAAGATCCTAAACATAATCCTTGCAAACTAAATTCAACAACACTTGAAAAGAATTATCCACCTTGACCAACTAGGTTTTATCACAGGAACACAGTGTTGGTTCAAATTATGGAAATCTGTCAATGTAATACACTACATAAATAAGCTTAATCCCAAAACCCACATGATAATTTCAATAGATGCAAAAATAGCCTTCAACAAAATACAAAATCACTTCATGATCAAAACACTGGAGAGAATGGGCATGAACAGTTTATATCTCAACACAATAAAGGCTATATATAAAGTACCTAAAGCCTAAATAATACTTAATGGGGAAAGACTCAGGGAGTTCCCATTGAGATCAGGAACAAGACAAAGGTGCCCACTCTCACCTCTGCTCTTCAAAATAGTACTAGAAGTCCTAGCCCAAGCAATATAACAGAGGAAAGAAATAAAAGGGATACAAATTAGAAATGAAGAAGTTAAGTTAGCCCTATTTGCAGATGACATAATCCTGTACATAAGTAACCTGATAGCTTCTATCTCAAAACACTTAACGGTGATAAATTCCTTCAGCAAAGTAGCAGGATACAAAAATCAATGCACAAAAATCAGCAGCCTTTCTATATGCAATGGACAAAGATATAGAGAAAGAAATTTGCAACATTGTCCAATTTTCAATAGCAATACAACCTTGGAATAACATTAACCAAAGAAGTGAAAGACATATAATGAAAATATTTTTAAAAAACTCAAGAAAGAAATTGAGGAAGACTTGAGAATATGGAAAGACCTCCCATGCTTCCGGATAGGCAGAATTAACACTGTAAAAATGGCAATCCCACCAAAAGCAATATACAGATTTAATGCAATATCAATAAAAATTCCAGTCTTATTCTTCACAGAGAGAGAAAAAAATGATCTCAAAATTCATATGGAATGGCAGCAGGCCTTGGATATCCAAGCATTTTTTTCAGCAAAAGAAATACCTCTGGACTTCTGGTCAAGATGGTGACCGCCTAACTGCACCACACCTCCCTGGGAAAGAAAGGCAAGGCATTAAAGAGTTCACTGGGTCTTTTAGGGGAGAGAAATCTCTAATAGATCACCAGTGGGGGGTGCAGAGGGAGAAAAAAAGGGAATCGCTGATTCCCTCACTCACAGGTAGCCCACCAGTCCCTCAATCCCCCCAAACAGTTGTACCCATAGTCTCAGCTTCAGGATACTCCTGAACTTACTGTAGGAAAGGGGACCCAGACCAGCATAGTTCCACTTGCTTCACTGCACAGGGGAGATAGTCCTGTGACACCCACCCTAGTGTGACCTTAGGCAGGCTCCACCCACTGGCCCACTCAAGCTCAGGCTTGATCAATCCATCTGTCCACCACATGCACACCACCCATTTCCTTGTACAAGCTTAGTCTGCTCTACCCATTTACCTGCTTACTCCTCCAGCCACCTGCCTATCCATGCGCAAGCTCAGGCACATTCTACCTGCCACACAAGCTCAGGCTCACTCTACCTGTCCACCAGCACCAACACAGGCCCAATCCCCCATCTGCTGTGCTGACTGCCCGCTGGTGTCCCACTGCATGCAAGCTCAGGCTGCTTTGGTGTCCCAGTGTCCTTCCATGCGCAAGTTTAAGCTGCTTTGGTGCTTTGTGCTTTGGTGTCCCTCCATGCATGAGCACAGGCTGCTTTGTCATCCCATCATGTGAGAGCTCAAGCTGCTTTGGCATTCCGCTGAGTGAGAGCTCAGACTGCTTTGGCATCAGGCCTCAAGCTGCTTCAGGTTCCCACTGTGCATGAGCTCAGGCTGATACACCCACCCACATGTTAACACAGGACCACTGCTTGCCTGCCTGCTAGCTCAGGCCACTCCCCCAAGAGGCACCACTTCTCTGCCCATTGAGACCACAGTCCTATTCTCCCTGCCCATACACTATGATGGGCAGACCACAGCACAAAAGAAATAACATGAAAAATAAAATGCAAGTAAATACAGTAAGATCACTCAGTCCTACAATGAATGTCTCTAGTCAAAACATAGAAGAAAGATTAGGATCAGAACATGAAAATGAAGCTATAAGCAATGCAACCATGACCAAGCTACTGGTGGAACTTGGAGAAAAGCAAAAAAGGACCAATAATCATGTGGATGCTGCCATCATTAGACTAGACCTAATAGATAACAAAATGGAAGGAGTTCAAAGACAGTTAAGAGATATGAAAGAGAGTGAAAAAAAAAGTGGACCACAAAAAATCAAACCAAAAATAATCAAAAAAGACAAAGAAGGCCATTTCGTACTTATCAAGGGAACGACCCATCAAGAGGATATCACAATCATAAATCTTTATGCACCAAACACAGGGGCACCACAGTTCGTAAAACAAGACATACTTGACAATAAAACAGAAATAACCACCAACACCATCATAGTTGGGGACTTCAATACACCATTATCAGTAATAGATAGATAATCACAACAGAAGCTCAACAGGGAAGAAAGAGAGCTCAATAAAACCATAGACACTTAGACCTAACAGACATCTACAGAACATTTCATCCCAAATCCACAGAGTACACATTCTTCTCAGCAGCCCATGGAACATTCTCTAAAATAGATCATATACTGGGTCACAAAGCCTGCCTCCATATATTTAGGAAGACTGACATAACTCCCTGCATGATATCAGATCACAATGCTATATTGTTAGAAATTAACAACAAAAGACCTATCAAGAATCCCAACGGCACCTGGAAACTGAACAGCACACTTTTAGACAATAAATGGATAATGGACGAAATAAAAAATGAAATTACAAAATTTCTAGAAATGAATGATGATGAGAACACATCATATCAAAACTTATGGGACACAATGAAGGCACTCCTCGGGGGAACATTCATAGCACTAAATTTCTTCCAAACAAAGACAGAGATCAATAACCTAACTATCCACCTAAAGGCACTGGAAAAGCAAGAAGAATCCAACCCAGAAAGCTCCAGACAGAAAGAAATAATTAAGATCAGAGAAGAAATTGATGAATTTGAAACTAAGAAAACAATTAGAAAATTGACAAAGCAAAGAGCTGGTTCATAGAAAAAATAAACAAGATTGACAAAAGTCTGGCCAATTTGATCAAGCAAAAAAAGAGACCCTTCAAATTAACAAAATTTGAAATGAAAAAGGAGAGATCATAACAGACATAAGTGAAATTGGGAGAATCATCAGGACTTATTTCAAAACTTCTACTCCACAAAACTGGATGATATGGAGGAAATGGATCAATTTCTGGACACATATCATCTATCAAAGTTAAATTCAGAGCAGATTATCCTCCTAAACAAACCTAGCACACTCATTGAGATTGAAAAAGTAATAAAAAAAAAACCTCCCCAAAAAGAAGAGTCGAGGACCAGATGGCTTCTCTGCTGAATTCTATCAAACCTTCATGGAAGAACTCAAACCAGTCTTTCTCAAACTGCTCTTGATTTGGCTAACTGATCTGCTCAGTAGAATAGGACCCATAGCTGGAGCAGGGAAAAAAGTCAGAATCATATCCAAACACGAGTCTGCTCTCCGTTATCAAGCTACCACCAATCATGGGCTATAAGAGGGCCTACACCTATTAAATTCTCTATAAAAAAAAAATAAGGGTTAACCCATTTATCTGTTGCTAACTTTACTCTCCATTAGAGAATCTACTTCTCTTTTTCAGGTAGACACAGATCCTCACAAGAGAACCACCCCATCATACCTCAAAAGGGCCACAGCTGAAACTAAGAATAATTGGAGAAACAAGCAAGGGTGCTGTTTTCTTGGTGAACCAGCACAAGGGTGAAGGAGATCGACACAGAGAACAATCAACTCCTACCAAATCAGATATCCAGAGACACAGAGGCTCCCAACACCTCATCACTGAAGAAGACCCAAAATGAACACAACACAGCTCAGGGAAATTTTGCGGAAGAGGGGGAGGAAAGAATGTCAGAGCCACATGTTGGGTCATGATACGCAGAGACATTTCTCCTACCGATAACTGTGGGCTAACTCCACAATGCATGACCCATATACCTCAACAAGGAGGGGGCCAGGGGGAGGGGGTAGGGCATGGAGGAGGCTAATAATGGTACCAACTTGACTGTATTCACTGAGTGCAAAACTACTTAATTAAACAGAAAAAAGAAGCCAGGTGTGGTGGTGCACGCCTTTAATCCCAGCTTTGGGAAGGCAGAGGTAGGAGGATCACCGAGAGTTCAAGGCCACCCTGAGACTACATAGTTAATTCCAGGTCAGCCTGGACCAGAGTGAGACCCTACCTTGTAAAACCAAATAAAGATAGAAAGAAAGAAAGAGAAAACAAAAAAAAGAAAAAGAAAAAGAAAAAAGAAACACCTCTGGTGGCATCACCATACCTGATCTAAAGCTTTATTACAAAACCATAGTAACAAAAAGAGCATGGTCCTGGCATAAAAACAATATTATAGACCAATGGAACAGAATTGTGTATCTGGACTTTAGGTCAAATAACTACAGCTACTTGATCTACAAGTGTCCTAATAATGAAGACTGGAGAAAAGTCAGCATCTTCAACAAATGGTGCTAGACAAACTATATAACCATATGCAGAAAAATGAAACTAGACCTACATGTCTTTCTGTGCACAAAAATCAAAACCAAGTCTAAATAGATGAAAGACCTCAATGTAAGACTAGAAACTCTGCTACTACTGGAAGAAAAAAAAAATGGAGTAACTTTCCACAATGTAGGAGTAGAAAAAGACTTCTGTAAGAAAACCCCAGTATTTCAGGAACTTAAACAGTCACTTAACCATTGGTATCTCAGGAATCTGAAAAGTTTTTTCACAAACATACAATCAGCAGAGCCAATAGACTACCCACAGAATGGGAGAAATTTTTTCTGGCTATACAAGTGACAGAGGCCTGATTTCTAGAATCTTTGAAGAACTCAAAACCTAAACAAAAGAATCAAGGAACCCACTCACGAAGTGGGGCAGAGAACTGAAGAGGGAGTTCTCAGAGGAAGAAATATAAATGGCAAACATGCACTTAAGAAAATGTTCAATATCCCTAACCACCAGGGAAATGCAAATTAAAACAACTATGAGGTCTGGAGAAATGGCTTAGTGGTTAAGCCCTTGCCTGTGAAGCCTAAGGACCCCGGTTCAAGGCTCGATTCCCCAGGACCCACATTAGCCAGATGTACAAGAGGACACATGCATCTGGAGTTCGTTTGCAGTGGCTGGAGGCCCTTGTGCACCTATCCTCCCTCTCTCTCTATCTGCCTCTTTCTCTCTCTGCCTATCACTCTCAAATAAATAAATAAAAATTAAAAATTAAAAACAACTATGAAATTCCACCTTACCCCAGTAAAGATAGCAAACATTAAAAAATCAAATGACAACAAATGCTGGCAAGGATGTGGAGTAATAGGAACCCTCATTCACTGTTGGTGGGAATGTAAGATGGTACCACCCCTATGGAACGCAAAATGGAGGCTCCTAGAAAGGTTGACTATAGAGTTACCATCAGGCCCAGTTATTCCCTTACTGGACATTTACCCTGAGAGCTCCATGCCTCAGTTCAGAGATATTTGCTGAACATGTTTATAGCTACTCAATTCATAATAGCTAAGAACTGAAATCATTGCAGATATCCATCATGGGACAAATGGATAACCAAGATGTGGTATATCTACACAATAGAATTCTACACAGCAGTGAGAAAAATGACACAATGAAATTTGCAAAAAAAAAAAAAAAAAAAAAAAAAAAAGGTAGAACTTGGAAGAGATCATACTCAAGCAAACTCACCCAATTTCAGAAAGACAATTGTTGCATGGTCTCAATTATCTAAAACTCCTACCCTGGATCAGCCCAAGATACTGACATACCTAATAGGCATCTAGAGGACTGGAGAAAAGGAAGGGTAGGGCTTGAGGGGGGGAAAGGGTCTTGGGGGGAACACAAAACTGGACCAAAAGAGAATTGGTACTATATAATCCTATATCCTGGAAGACAGACTGAAAGGCTGAACCCTCATCAAGACCTTAGAGGTAATACTTGAATGAATGGGCCCTGGAGAGGGTGAAATGATGCCTAATCTTAATTTTATCCTCTTTTGCTTTCTTTCTTTTTCATATGTTCTTTCTTTCTTTCTTTTTTCTCTTGGCTCTGTTCTGTAACTCCCAGTAACAGGATGCAGTTAACACCCACAAGAAGCTGTTGAACAGAGAGACCTACAAGATTTCCCCAAAAATGATGGCCTTCTGTCAAAGTACTTGATTACCAGATGTTAATGGTAAGGCCCTACTACTGAAGATACCATATGCTATTGGTACAGAACATGAAGAGACAATGCTTTAATCTGGAAGAAAGCCAGTCCCAAGACAGTTAGCCTATCTAGTGCTGGAAGGTGCTGCATAAGCTACTGGGGGAATGTGGCCAACCTCTGAGCAACTTGAGGTCTAACCTATTCAGCAGCAAACAACCAGAAGTGATGCTCACCCAAGTGCAACAGTGGCACACAGCCATGGTGAGTAACCCACTGCTCTTGGATTGGTTAACAGATCCACTCAGCGAAAAGGAATGGATATCTGGAACTGAGAAACAAGTCAGAATCATATCCAGATAACAGTTTGCTCTCCAATATCAAGCTCCCACCAATTTTGTGTTTCAAGAGGGCCTATGTCCATTAAATTCTCTCTAAACTAACAATGGTCATTTTCCTTAACCTATGCTGACTTTACCCTCCATTGGAGAATCTGCTTCTCTTTTTCAGATAGAAGCAGGACCTGAGGAGAGAAACAGGGGCCCCAGCTGAAACCATAGAGGAACTGTGGAAATGAGCAAAAGGGCTGCTTTCTCAGTGAACTTGATATCAGCACAAGGGTTAAGGAGATACACACTGAGGACACCCATTTCCTACCAAACCAGAGACCAAGAGATACAGAGACTCCTTAGAGCCCATCACTGAAGTATACCTAAAACAAACCCAACATGGCTCAGGGAAATTCACGGAAGAGGGGGCAGAAAGAGCTTTAGGGCTACAAGTTGTGACATTGCACACAGAGACATTGCCTTTTCCTCACAACTGATGGCTACTTCCACAATGTATGACCCATAATCCCCATGGGGATAACCAGCATTTACAATAAGGAGGGTCCCTTTGGGAGGGACAGGGATAAGAGTAAGGATGGTACCAACACGTGCTGTTTACATACTGAGTATGTCCTATGTCTATAACTAATAATTAAAAAAAAAGACCTGTAAGGTCTTAGATTAGATATTAGTTGCCCAGGTAAAAATAACTTCATAGTAAAGAAATTCATTGTGAAACTAAAACAGACATTTCATGTGAACAAGAATAAAAGCAACAATCTTTAACATAAAAAAGGGGATAGGCTATTAAGTGTAGACTATTTTTTCCATATTAATTATTCAATTATAGTTTCTATTTCCTTATAGCTTGTAATGATTGTACTGGTAGTAAATGTTTTATTGCATCTTAAAACTAATATTTTTACTTCATACCTTTCTAATATTTTTGTTTATTTATTTATTTATAATAGTTTTTAATAGTTTTTTTACATTTTAAAACTAGTATTTTTACCTCATACCTTTCTAATATTTTTATTTACTTCATACCTTTCTAATATTTTCATAATTCCCAAGACTATGTTTTCATAATTTCATAGATGCCTGAAATATGTCAGATATTTTGAGGATCTAATAACCAGTTTTAAAAGGATACACTTTACAATATTAATATTCACACTTAGGATAATGCTGTTTTTTAAAGGAAAATAATAATGTTAAGTATGAAAAAATGCACTAAATTTTGATGCTTAAAATTTTAGAAGTATACATATTTTAAATCAACTCTACTTTATAAATACCTATTTTTCAAATATACATTGAAAATTAGTTCCAATGTAATTATAATTTAAGATATTCCTTTTTAAAAAAAATTTTGTTCATTTTTATTTTTATTCAAATAAATTTGAGAGTGACAGAGAGAGGAAGAGGCAGAGAGAGAGAGAGAATGGGCGCGCCAGGGCTTCTAGCCACTGCAAACGAACTCCAGACGCGCGCACCCCCTTGTGCATCTGGCTAACCTGGGTCCTGGAGAATCAAGCCTTGAACTGGGGTCCTTAGGCTTCACAGGCAAGTGCTTAACCGCTAAGCCATCTCTCCAGCCCAAGATACTGTTATGAGATACTTCGTAGTTGAATTATGAATTGTTTTGACATGATGTGTAGGAATCTGTAGGCAAAAATAGAAAATATTTACTATTGAGTATCCATACTTTGAATGCTAGCCTCACCATAGGCTTCTCCCTGTGCTACTAATGTCAAGATTGATTTGAAAATGACATACCAAACTGACTTAATTTCTGATTTGGCAATCAAAGTGTGCGTTATCTTACTATGTACATCCACAAGTTCTATTGCACATGCAGTATTGGTAAAACAGATAGACAGTTTAATGGAAAACTTTGCTTTAGGATTATGCAATATCAATTAGGGATTATTGGAGGGACTTTTGGAATCATTTAAAATACAGGAAAGTTAACACCACAGATTTTTAAGAACTCTTTTTTTTTCACCATTTAAATAACAAATTCCTGGTCATTTTGCCTTTCCTGTTTAATTAATTCCTTCTATCCACTCAATTCTTAAAGATTACCCACTATCAAGTGTTAAAATAGATACAAGATGCAAATATGTATCTATTGTGTTTTAAAACTGTTTTATTTACCATTTGAAGAGAGAGAGACAGCGAGAGAGAGAAAGAGAGGGGGGATGAATGGAGAGAGAGAACGGATTAATATGGGCACACCAGGGCTTCTTGCTGCTACAAGTGAAATCTAAATGCATGGCTTTATGTGAGTGATGGGGAAGTGAATGCTGACCAGCAGACTTTAAAAGCAAGTGCTTTTAACCACTGAGATATTTATTCCCATCCACTGAGATTTTAACATTCATCTTTACTAGTTTCACCTTGGAAGCACATATAATACATTCTATATCAGAGTTAAATATATCATTACCCTATAGTAATTACTGTATGCTATCCTCTTATCATAGCTCTAACCCCTTAATTACAATGAAGACAGATTAAGATAGAAGGTAACATCTACTACAATATGTTGGAAGATCCTAAAATAAAGGACAGGGGCAAAAAAATCATAGGAGACAAAAAATGGGGAAATTTATTTTTGGGAAAGGGTAAAAAAATCATATTTCCTTTCAAACTGTGAATATGCAATTACAGAGGCTCAATAAAGGTTCTATTCTAAAGATGGGTAATCTAAAGATGACCTAGTGGTGATATCCCATTTCATGCTTCATCCATTTGATTTTGGGATGCGAATGCCTAAAATTAGAGCATGCATGTTGTCTTGGCACATCAGGAGTTAACCCAGACCTAGATCTCTTCTAAAACTTTGGTCTTCTTGAGTATATAAGAGAAGTTTTATTTCCCTCAAGATCACAGAAATAATCAGGAACTTAGCTGCAGAAACTCAAGAGTTTAAGGGAATTGGGGACCTTTATTTTCTGGTGGGGCACACGGCTCTTAAGTGGGAGACAAGCGGAAAGGCATAGCTACTAACTGGTTTTACCCACTGTGAATGCAAACTTTGTAAGTGCTTGATTATGAAATGTCTTCCACAAGCTCATATATTTGGTTGCACTGTTTGGGAGTAGTGGGGGCCTAGTGGAGAAAATCGGTCATTTTGAGATGGACTTCCTATCTTGCCCTATTCTTCATGACTGACAAAAATATAACAAGCCTCCTGATCTCTAAATTCTTGCTTCCATAGCACAGCCCAGCTGCCATCTCATCCCCACAATGGAACTGTGAGCTAAAATAAATTCTTCCTCTCTTAAGTTGCTTATCCCAGTGATGAGAAAAGTGACTAATGGAGCATCTACCAAGCTATGTTGACAGAGCTTCATTAAGTTCCTAAGTCCAAGCCTACATATGACAGCCTCTTGCTGTTCTTACCGAGTTTTAGTAGGTGACTTCCCCACGAAATAATTGTCTCCTCATTTGCTAAATACTATTAGCAAACTTTTAAAGACTTCAAGAATTTGGATTAAAAGAATCATTTTAAATAGTTATTGTTTTACTGTAACAAAATGCAAGACCCCTTTCTGCAAGTAGAAAGTCCTTTAACACAAGTAATTGCTAATGTTAGTTGGTCTTCAATGAAATATCATGGAAGCTTCAATAAGAGTGAAGTCCTCCCTTCTGAGGGAGGATTGCTGACTTTGATTTAGAAGTGTCATCGAGCATCAATCTCTGGAATGAAGATGAACTTATTTTTATAGTTGATACGTGTGAAGAAAACAACAGCATTTTGCAGTTGGCAGACACCATAAAGTGCTTATCTTAATATATCAGTGTTAATGATGACATAATGTACTCCAGGGAACAGTAGCAGGAAATGATTAGCTTACCATTTAGTGCATTCATTTTGCCTGCAGTGAAAGACTAATGAAATAGTAAGTGGCAGCTTTCTTTGTGCCTTGCTCTGCTTTTGTGGCCATTATCAACCTATTATATCTGGGAAGAATGGCAGAGTGGACTACCTCTATATGCAGGTATTCAATCAGGCAACAAGTACTTAGGTACCATCTGCCAGGCATTAAAATCTCATTAATTTGTATTAAATTTTTTTCAGTCCACAAAATAGATAGATTGGAGAGAGATTAGTTAGGCTATGACAAAACTTTGTCTGGGAGATCCCATGTGTCAGTAGTGGACATCAATACAAAGATTCTTTCAGATTTAGCTTTGAGTAATGTGGAGGAATCAGGTAAAAAAGTCAAGTTTACCACATCTAGAAATGTAGGGATCAGAACAAAGAAAGAGTGATTGGTATAAGTGCTTTGATATTGCTTTAATTATCATCTATTTTGCGAATTTCCAGTGGGAAGGGCTGTTTTAGTAACTATATTTTTTCATACTTTATAAAATTAATTTTGGTAAGCCCTTCTATTACAGTGGAACTCATTTTATCTTTGGTCTACTCTGTTAACTAATTATTTAAGCTTAATGATTGATTTAGGTATTTCATCCTTATGTTATATGTGTTTTTGTTGCTGTGAGAACTATTTTGTTTCAATATGAAATTATAGTTTCTCCAGCTTTCTGTCAATCATGCCATATTTTGCTATACATTTTGTATTCATGCTGCCTGTTACTAGTACATGCAAATTCATGCCTTGCACATCTTTATTTGTAGGATTTACATACCTATGGGATGTATATACTTGGATGTGTGTGTGTGTGTGTGTGTGTGTGTGTGTGTGTGTGTGTGTGTGTATCCCACAGAATATATAACATATGTATTCACAAACTAAAAATTATTCTCTCTGTAATGTTTAGTCACTTTCTTTTTTCTATGAATTTTACCTGTTATTTATTTATCTATCTATCTGTTTGTCTATCAATCATCTATCTCTCTTAATGGAGGCACTCATGTACCATAGGCTGGTCTCAGACTTTACATGCCCCAGGTTGACCTTGAATTTCTGATCCTCCTTCTTCAACCTCCCAAGTGCTGGTATTATAAGAGTACATCACCATAAGCTATTTATATGCTCCTGGGTATCAAACCCAGAGCTTTCTGCATCCTAGGCAAGCAATCTACCAACTAAGCTATATTCCAAGTCTCCTAGCTATTTTCTTTCGAATTATATTTTGTCTTGGTTCATTGTTAAAGATAAAACCATATTTTGCTCCTTTTACTTGTGCATCTTGTTTTTAATCCTTATTTAAATAACTCAGTTATGATAATGATGTTATTCTAATTTTTATTTTCATCTTCAATATTGTTGTATTATATTTAGATACTATCTAGCCATATTTCTTTGAGATATTCTAATTTTTTCTATTAAGGCACTTGCCTGCAAAGCCTAAGGACCCAGTACTCATGTAAGGTAGATGCCATGTGGTACATGTATCTGGAGATCATTTGCAGTGGCTGGAGGCCGTGGCATGCCCATTCTCTCTCTCTCTCTCTCTCTCTCCCTTTGCCTATTTCTCTCTCTCTTTCTCTAATAAATAATTCAAAAAATGTCTCATATTTTTATCTGTTAACAGCAGAGGTTCCAAAAAGTGGTCCAGAAACTGACTATATCAGAACCACTTAAGAAACTCACACATGCTCACAAATATGCTCACATATCAGTCATAGAAATTTTTTCCTTCTCTTCCTCCCTTATTACCTATGTCTGTATATCTATTATCTATCTAATCTATCTATCATCCACTTGGCAGTATATAGCATCCTAAAGATACTGATGCAATAGGTATGTGGACTGGGATTTAGGAGTGAACACTCTTTTTTATTTATTAGAGACAGAGAGAGAGAAAATGGGCACATTAGGGTCTCTGCCACTGCAAATAAACTACAGATGCATATGCCACCTTGTGCATCTGGCTTGTGTGGGTATTGAGGAATGGAACCTGGGTCCTTAGACTTTGCAGGATGTGCCTTAACTGCTAAGCTATGTCTCCAAGCTGAGTTAACATTTTAGAGAAGTCAAAGAGGTAATTCTGGCACTAGAAAGCCATGTTTAGAGCCCAAGGACATTGACTCATACATTACCATGTCATTTCAAATTATCCTGTATTTTAGCCAGCCTAGATCTTCTCATTCTTCTCATGTCATAGAAACTCTCCTGAAACTCTGGGTTTCAAGTCTTAGAATCATAGTTAATTCCATTTGTTGTTGCTTTTCCTCTAGTAGACATAAAATCACCAAATAGCCTTTCTTTTTCCATCTTCCCTTCCCTTCCAAAATCTGTTATACCTTAGATTATAGTTATTTAAGCATGTGATATGTTTTTTTTTATATTGTTCTATGGACATCTAGAAATGGTAGCCTCTTGTGTTAAATGTGCCTTTGTCATGACATCAGATAAATGTTTCACGAATGTCATCTCATAGTCAGTTTCCCTGTTTCTAATCTCCCATTGCCTCCAACACACTCTATCTATTCCACTCATAGTGTACACCTTCTGTATAATATCCTCTCTAGTTTATTTTTCACCTCAGTGGCAACTTACTTTTTTTTTTTCATTTTCCTAACATTGCACACTTCGTTCTCAGAACTATTTTTCTAAACTTTTTATGGAGTAAAGCATTAAATCTCAGACTGAAGAAATAAGAAAAAAATAATATTATTTAAGATCTTCTGTTTTTGTCATGTTTTATGTTTATTTCTTTTTTGACATTTTGCAGGTGAAATATGTTTCTTGCTTCTAATCCTTCATTTGAACCTAAGGCACTCATGTTTCTTTTCTCTATCATCAAGTGATTTTTAAATTATGTAGTATACATTTGGTTTTATAGTACAATGGATGAATGAAATTGGATCCTCCTCTTTATCATGCTATTTACTAAGGAAAGAATATAAAATAAATAAGGAAATATTTAATATTATGGGGCAGACACTGCTAGAAATAGCAACAAACAAAACAATTAAGATAAGATCCTCGATTATTAAACATGGCTTCCCTTCCCTTCTCTCTCATCTTCCAATCCCTTCCACTCTTTCTTTTCTTCTCTCCCTTACTCCTGTTCTCCCTGGCCTAGTATATTTTAAGTTCTCAGAAAGTAATTACTTTATAAATGAAAAGACAACTTCTTTGATAATCCTAGGGAATTCAAGTGGCATAATTTATTACATTGTGTATTATTCTAAGGTCATTTTAGATCATTTAGTACACAGCTTGTCAGTTAAGGGCAATGGATGGCCTCATTGTTAATAATGATAGTAACAATCATTCCCATATATTCGGAAGTAAATATTACAGACTATATCTACCTCTAAGTAGACTTTTAACCTTTGTGATGTTTATACTGATAGATCAGAAGAAGGTCATTGAGAAGTGAGCTTCTCATTTAACTCACTCCCAGGGCAAGGAGCTAATGCATACATTATGCAGTGTTTATTAGGATCTTGACTCCAACAAATCTATATTCTTATGATCAGGAAAAGTAATTCCCTCCACTCCTTCCCAGTAGATTCTCTCTAAAGGCCTTTAAAACCTTTTTGATTCAAGGCCTCCACTAAGTTAATGGAAGTCCTTTCAGTAATCTTGAGGGAAGAAACACACACATACATGCACACATACACACACACGTTAGAATAACTGGCAACAAGTCTCATTTGTTCTCATGTAAACTGGGGTCAGAGGAGAGGAGAGTAACTAAGCTGCCATCATGCTGGGAAGATGTTGTGACTGAGGATACATAATTAACCCTTCCGTTAAGAGCATAATCTGCATTAGATTTCTGGTGATTTTCAGTGACAGAAGTGTGGTATGTGATGTGAATTTTGCAGTGTTACCTGTGGTTTCCATCCAGTTCTCAGAAAGAAACTATAGATCTAGATAGCTGCTAAACCAGGTCATCAATCAATGACACATTAAGGACTCTATGGAATAAGACAATTTACCTTTCATGTACTGCTTTGAAGGTAATTATTATGCCATTTACAAAAGATTAAATTATAAAATGGTATAAATTTCTAAGATAAATATAAGAAAATTGTAGAAGATACTTGTCCAACTGATATACAGTGAACTAGAAGATAGTCATTGGACCTTTGAAAAATGCCTTCAAGCAGACATATACAATTGATTTAATGGAATAGAAGCAGGGTGACATTGATGACACACTAAATTAAACATGATTATATAAACCTTACCTGCATAATCTACAGGGGAAATAAAAATTTAATGAAAACTTACTCCATATGCCAACAAAAGTGAGTGAAGTTTTGGATTAATTATGAATCTTGAGCTACTCACCCTGGAGTTCATTGGACAGCCAGTATAGCCTAACTGGTGAGCTCTAGCCCAACAAGAAACATTTTCTCAAAAAACTTTGAATAGTATACCTAAAGAACAACACCAAGGTAGTCCTATGGCCTCCACACTCATATGCACACACATTCATGCACATCTACAAACACATTTCCACACACATATGAGCATCCACAAATGTATTCACACCACCTCCAGAAAAAATTATATATAAATAAAACTAAAAAAAAAAAAAGATTTTGGGAACTGGGCATGGTCGTGTATTCATTAATCCCAGCACTCAGAAGGCAGAGGTAGGAAGATCCTTATGAGTTCAAGGCCACCTTGAGACTACCTTTTAGAAAAAGAAAAGAAAAAGAATAATTTTGGGGGGACTTCCGGCCAAGATGGCGACCGCCTAGCTGCGCTGCAAATCCCGGGTAAAGAAAGGCAAGATATTAAGGGTACATAGTGGCTTTTAGGGGAGAGAAATCTGGGAGGGCACAGAGGTGGGGGAACAGGGAATGGCCGATCCCCTCGCGGGTGGGTAGCAACCCCTCACCCCAAATAACCGCCATGTTCACAGCACCGCCAGCACCGCTGCTGCGGCGCCGGCCGCCACTGCTGCCACGGCGTGCCGATTGTTAACTGCGTGAGGAAGCTTAGACTGCTCCGCACTCTCGTCCACTTGCCCACTTACTGAGCGAGCCCAGTCCCACAGCAGGTGCCACGCAAGCTCAGACTGTGTCTCTCACTTGCACCAGCTCAGTGCTATCCCCTACCTTTCTGCGGCACCGGCAGTCCGCCATTGTCCTGTGGCAGGGGAGCGCAGACTGCTTCCGGGTCCCAGTGTTCCCAGCCAGAGTTTGGGCGGCTTCAGAGCTTAGTGCCTCAGTGCCACTCCTAGCTTGAATGCAGGTAGCTTTGGCACTTTACTGCTTGAGAACTCAGGTAACTTTGGCGCCCCTGCCAAGCAGTAGATAGGCGGCTTTGGCAAGTGAGAGCCAAAGCCCAGGCTGCTTGGCAACTGCCCCAGGCTGCATAAGATTCCCATTGTGGGACTTCCGGCCAAGAGGGCGACTGCCTAGCTGCGCTGCAAATCCCAGGGAAAGAAAGGCAAGATATTAAGGGTATATAGTGGCTTTTAGGGGAGAGAAATCTGGGAGGGCACAGAGGTGGGGGAACAGGGAATCGCTGATCCCCTTGCGGGCGGGTAGGCACCCCTCGCCCCAAATAACCGCCATGTTCACGGCTCCACCCCTGCCACCACTGCTGCTCGGAGCCTGCACGGCTGCCACCGCGCACCAATCGTTCCCTGCGCGCAGAAGCTTAGACTGCTCCGCACCCTCGTCCACTCGCCCACTTACTGAGTGCGCCCAGTCCCACAGTAGCTGCCCCATAAGCTCAGACTGTATCTCTCACTTGCGTCAGCTCAGGTGCCACCCCCTACCTGCCTGCCGCACCGGCGGGCCGCCATTGTCCTGTGGCGGGGGAGCGCAGACTGCTTCCGGTTCCCAGTGTTCCCAGCCAAAGTTAGGGCGGCTTCAGTGCTTGGTGCCTCAGTGCCACTCCTAGCTCGAATGCAGGCAGCTGTGGCACATTACCGCTTGAGAACTCAGGCAACTTTGGCGCCCCTGTCAGGTAGTAGATAGGCGGCTCTGGCAAGTGAGATTGTTCCCTGCGCGTGGAAGCTTAGACTGCTCTGCACCCTCATCCACTCGCCCACTTACTGAGTGTGCCCAGTCCCACAGCAGCTGCCCCATAAGCTCAGACTGTATCTCTTGCTTGCGTCAGCTCAGGTGTCACCCCCTACCTGCCTGCTGCACCGGCGGGCCGCCATTGTCCTGTGTTGGGGGCACGCAGACTGCTTCCAGTTCCCAGGGTTCCCAGCCAAAGTTTGGGCGGCTTCAGTGCTTGGTGCCTCAGTGCCACTCCTAGCTCGAATGCAGGCAGCTGTGGCACATTACCGCTTGAGAACTCAGGCAACTTTGGCGCCCCTGCCAGGTAGTAGATAGGCGGCTTTGGCAAGTGAGATTGTTCCCTGCGTGCGGAAGCTTAGACTGCTCCGCACTCTCATCCACTCGCCCACTTACTGAGCAAGCCCAGTCCCACAGCAGGTGCCACGCAAGCTCAGACTGTGTCTCTTGCTTGCACCAGCTCAGGTCCCATCTCCTATCTGTCTGCCACACGGCCGTCCACAATTGTCCTGTGGTAGGGGAGCGCAGACTGTTTCCGGTTCCCAGCGTGCCCAGCCAGAGTTCAGGCGGCATCAGTGCTTGCTGCCTCAGTGCCATGCCTAGTTCAAACGCAGGCAGCTTTGGCACATTACCGCTTGAGAACTCAGGCAACTTCGGCGCCTCTGCAGGCAGTAGATAGGCGGCTTTGGCAAGTGACAGACAAAGCCCAGGCTTCTTGGCAACGCCCCCAGGCTGCATAAGATTCCAATTGTTCTTGAGCCCAGGCTGATACGCCCACCTATCTGCCCATACACTGTCATGGGCAGAACACAGCGCAAAAGAAATAACATGAAAAATCAAATGCAAGAAAATCCAATTAGATCTCCCAGTCCCACATTGAATACATCTAACCAAAACATAGAAGAACCAATAGGACCAGAACACCAAACTGAAGCTATGAGCAATGCAACTCTAACCAACCTATTGGTACAACTTGCAGGAACGCAACAAAGGGCCGACAATCGTGTGGATGCTGCCATCACAAAACTAGAACTAATAGATAAGAAATTGGAAGGATTAGATAAGAAAATGGAAGGATTTCAAAGAGAGTTAAGAGACTTGAGGGAGAGTGAAAAAAAAGAAGACCTTAAAAATCAGCTGGCCATGCTAAATGAAGACATAAAGAAATGCAAGGATGAACTCCAAGAATCATCAAGAAAATCAGAAAATGATGTGAAAAGGGAGCTTGACAGAGGGATGGAAATTATACATAGAAAAGTAATAGAAAATGCAAACTTAATTGGACAAGTCCAAAACTCACTAGAAGCTCTCAAGAATAGAGTCAGCCAAGTGGAGGATAGAAACTCTGATCTGGAAGACAAGATGGAAAAAACAGTTAGAGAGTTCAAAAATTTCAGTAAGTTTAAAAGCTCCTGTGAAAAGAACATGAGGGAATTGTGGGATACAGTTAAACGTCACAATATCAGGATCATTGGAATACCAGAAGGAGAAGAAACCCAGACCAAAGGCATGGGGGACTTATTTAACAAAATAATTGAAGAAAACTTCCCCAGTCTCTTAAAAGAAAGGCCCATCAAGATACCAGAAGCCAAGAGAACTCCAAACAGACTGGACCAAAGGAGAAACTCTCCAAGACATATTGTCATTAAGACTCTAAACATTGACACCAAAGAGAAAATCCTAAAAGCAGCTAGGGAAAAACAGCACACCACCTTCAGAGGTAACCCCATCAGAATTACTTCAGACTTCTCAATGGAAACCCTGAAAGCTAGAAGAGCCTGGAATGAAACACTGCAAAGTCTAAGATCCTATGGCTTCCAACCCAAACTACTCTACCCAGCAAAAGTATCCCTCATAATAGATGGTGAAAGAAAAACTTTCCATGACAAAACTCAGCTTTACAATTATATGAACACAAAACCAAACCTACAGAGAGTATTTCAGGAAATTCTCCACAGAGAAGAAAAAAATAATCAAACACAATTGCCTACAAGAAGCATATCACAACAACCAAACTCAGAGTAGGCACAAAAAACTTCAATGTCCATGAAAACTCCAACCCACATTTACCAGCACAATATGGCAGGGATCAAATCAAATCTCACAATCATTACCCTAAATATTAATGGCCTTAATTCACCCATCAAGAGACACAAGCTAACAGGATGGATCAAAAAATTAGACCCCTCAATCTGTTGCCTTCAAGAAACCCACCTCACCATTAAAGACAGACATCTCCTCAGGGTGACAGGGTGGAAAACAGTATTCCAAGCAAATGGGAATAAGAAACAAGCAGGTGTAGCTATATTAATATCGGATAAAATAGACTTCAAACCAAAAATAATCAAAAAAGACAAAGAAGGCCACTTCCTACTTATCCAGGGAACGATCCATCAAGAGGATATTACAATCATAAATCTGTATGCACCAAACACAGGGGCACCACAGTTCATAAAACAAAACCTACTTGACAATAAAACAGAAATAACCACAAACACCATCATAGCTGAGGACTTCAATACACCATTATCAGTAATAAACAGATCATCCAAACAGAAACTCAACAGGGAAGTAAGAGAGCTCAACAAAACCATAGACCACTTAGACCTAATGGACATCTACAGAACCTTCCATCCCAAATCCACAGATTACACATTCTTCTCAGCAGTCCATGGGACATTCTCTAAAATAGACCATATATTGGGTCACAAAGACTGCCTCCACATATTTAGGAAGATTGACATAATTCCCTGCATGATATCAGATCACAATGCTATATTGCTAGAAATCAACAACAAAAGACCCACCAAGATCCCAAAGGCACCTGGAAACTGAACAGCACACTTTTAAACAATAAATGGATAGTGGATGAAATAAAAAATGAAATTGCAAAATTTCTGGAATTGAACGACAATGAGAACACATCGTACCAAAACTTATGGGACACAATGAAGGCGGTCCTCAGGGGAAAATTCATAGCACTCAATGCCTTTGTAAAAAAGACAGAAAGGTAACAAATCAATAACCTAACCATCCACCTAAAGGCACTGGAAAAACAAGAAAAATCCAACCCAAAGAGCTCCAGAAGGAAAGAAATAATTAAAATCAGAGCAGAAATCAATGAATTGGAAACCAAGGAAACAATTAAGACAATTGACAAAACAAAGAGCTGGTTCTTTGAAAAAATAAACAAGATTGACAAACCCCTAGCCAATCTGATCAAGCAAAAAAAGGTGAAGCTTCAAATTAACAAAATTCAAAATGAAAAAGGAGAGATCACAACAGACATAAGTGAAATTGGGAGAATCATCAGGACTTATTTCAAAAACCTCTATTCCACAAAACTGGATAATGTGGAGGAGATGGATAAATTCTTAGACGCATACCATCTACCAAAGCTAAACACAGAGCAGATTAATCACCTCAATCAACCCATCACACTCATGAAGATTGAAAAAGTAATAAAAAACCTCCCAAAAAAGAAGAGCCCAGGACCAGATGGCTTCTCAGCTGAATTCTATCAAACCTTCATGGAAGAACTCAAACCAATCTTCCTCAAACTGTGCCACACAATTGGTGAACAGGGAAAGCTACCCAACTCCTTTTATGAAGCTAGCATCACCCTAATTCCAAAACCAGGCAGAGATGCCACAAGAAAAGAAAACTACCGGCCTATTTCCCTGATGAATTTAGATGCAAAGATCCTAAACAAAATCCTTGCAAACCGAATCCAACAACACATCAAAAGCATTATCCACCTTGAACAAGTGGGATTCATCCCAGGAACACAGGGGTGGTTCAACATACGGAAATCTGTCAATGTAATACACCACATAAATAAGGTTAAACATAAAAACCACATGATCATTTCGATAGACGCAGAAAAGGCCTTTGACAAGATTCAACATCACTTCATGTTCAAAACATTGGAGAGAGTTGGCATGGTTGGTTCATATCTTAACCTAATAAAGGCAATATACGAAGCTCCGAAGGCCCAAATAATACTTAATGGAGAGAGACTGGAGGAATTCCCATTAAGATCAGGAACAAGACAGGGTTGTCCACTCTCACCTCTGCTTTTCAATATTGTACTGGAAGTCCTAGCTCAAGCAATAAGACAGGAGAAAGAAATAAAAGGGATACAATTTGGAAAGGAGGAAGTTAAGTTAGCTTTATTCGCTGATGACATGATTATATATGTAAGAGACCCGAGAGACTCCATCCCAAAACTCCTGAAGGTGATTAACTCCTATAGCAAAGTAGCAGGATACAAAATCAATGCACAAAAATCAGTAGCCTTCCTTTATGCAAAGGACAAAGATACAGAAAAAGAAATAAGGGACATAGTCATATTTTCAATTGCAACAACAACAAAAAAATACCTTGGAATAATGTTAACCAAGGAAGTGAAAGATCTATACAATGAAAACATAAAAACACTCAAAAAAGAAATTGAAGTGGACTTGAGAAAATGGAAAGACCTCCCATGTTCCTGGATAGGCAGAATTAACATTGTGAAGATGACAATCCTACCAAAGGCAATTTACAGATTTAATGCAATTCCAATTAAAATCCCCACAGTGTTCTTTACAGAGATAGAAAAAATGATCTCAAATTTCATATGGAAAGGCAGAAGGCCTAGCATTTCCAAACATATCCTCAGCAAAAGAAATACCTCTGGAGGCATCACCATACCTGATCTAAAGCTATATTACAAAGCCATAGTAATAAAAACAGCATGGTACTGGCATAAAAACAGGACTATAGATCAGTGGAATAGACTTGAGGACCCTGACTTTGGGTCAAGCAACTATAGCTACTTGATATTCGATAAAGGCCCAAACAATATAGGCTGGAAAAAGGACAGCATCTTCAACAAATGGTGCTGGACAAACTGGATAACCATATGCAGCAATCTGAAACTTGACCCACACATTTCACCATGCACTACACTCAAGTCCAAATGGATCAAAGATCTCAATATAAGACCAGAAACTCGAATACTACTGGAAGAAAATTTAGGAAGTACTTTCCATGATATAGGAATGGAAAAAGGCTTCCTGAACAAAACCCCAGTAGCTCATGAACTTAAACCGTCACTCAACCAATGGGACCACATGAAGCTGAAGAGTTTCTTTACAGACAAGCATACAATAAGCAAAGCCAATAGATTCCCCACAGAATGGGAGAAAATATTTGTGGGTTATCCAACTGATAGAGGACTAATCTCTAGAATTTAGAAAGAACTCAAAAATCTAAACAGTAAGAAGTCAAACACCCCACTCATAAAATGGGGCAAAGAGCTGAACAGGCAGTTCACAGAGGAAGAAATAGAAATGGCAAACATACACTTAAGAAAATGTTCATCATCCCTAATCATCAGAGAAATGCAAATTAAGACAACTATGAGATTCCACCTTACCCCAATAAGGATAGCAAACATCCAAAAATCAAATAAAAATAAATGCTGGCGAGGATGTGGAGAAGTAGGAACACTCATCCACTGTTGGAGGGAATGTAGGATGGTACAACCACTTTGGAAAGCAATATGGAGACTTCTGAAAAAGCTGAGTATAGAGATACCAACAGACCCAGTTATTCCCTTACTGGGCATCTACCCTAAAACCTTCAAACCACAGACTAAAGAGATTTGCTCAACCATGTTTATAGCGGCTCAATTTGTAATAGCTAAGAGCTGGAATCAACCCAGATGTCCATCACTAGAAGAATGGATAACTACGATGTGGTATATCTACACAATGGAATTCTATACAGCAGTAAGAAAAAATGACACAATGAAATTTGAGGAAAAATGGTTGAACCTGGAACAGATCATTCTCAGTGAACTTACCCAATCACAGAAAAAAAATCGCCACATAGTCTCACTCATCTACAGCACCTAACCTGAATCTACCGAAGATACCTTACATACCCAGTAAGCATCTCCTAGACTAGACACTAGGATGGAAGGGGAGGGAGGGGAGGGGATCAAAGCTGTGGGAAACACAAATCTAGACCCAAACGGCAATGGTACCATAATTTACTGCTTACTAAAAGGCAGACCAAATGGCTGATCCTTCACCAGGCCCTTACAGGGAACACCTGGACCACAAGACACTGGAGAAGATAGATGTAGATCCTAAGGAGAGAGCCACCCCTTCATACCTCAAAAGGGCCCGGCTGAAAGTAAGAAGAATTTGGAGAAACAAGCAAGGGGGCTGTTTTCCTGATTAACCAGATACCAGCACAAGGGGGAAGGAGATCAGCACAGAGAAAAATCAACTCCTACCAAATCAGAGAGCCAGAGCCTCAGAGGCCCTCAACACCTCATCACTGAAGCAGACCAAAAATGAACCCAACACGGCTCAGGGAAATTTTGCGGAAGAGGTGGCAGAAAGAATGTCAGAGCCACTTGTTGGGTTATGATATGCAGAGACATTTAGCTTACCCATAACTGTGGGCTAACTCCACAATGCATGACCTGTATACCTCAACAAGGAGGGGCAAAGGGGAGGGGGTAAGTCACGGATGAGCCTAATAATGGTACCAAATTGACTGTATTTGCTGAATACAAAACTAACTAATAAAGAAAAAAAAAAGAATAATTTTGGGAGCTGGAAGTGGTGGTGCACGTCTTTAATCTCAGTATTCAGGAGGCAGTGGCATGAGGATCACCATGAGTTTGAGGTCAGCCTGGGCTAGACTGAGACCCTACCTTGAAAAATAAAAATCAATAAATAAGTTTGGCAATTGCCTTGCTTACTATGACTGTATATTTTGAAACCATGGTACATATAATTAATGATAACTTATACATTGCAGGTTTTCTAGTATCAGGCACAATTTGTTTGTAGCTAAATATAATTCTTATATATAGTAGATAATGTCTTTAAAAAGATAATCATGTATCACCTTTACCATTTCTACTTTATTGCCGTTTTTCTTTACATCACTGTCTTTTTCTTTCCTTTCTGGCTTGTCATCACTTGTTTTTCCATTATTTTTTAAATATATATATATTCCTATATTTATTTGAGAGAGTGAGAGAGAAAGGGAGGGAGAGAAAGGGAGGGAGAATGGGCACACCAGGGTCTGTAGCCAGTGCAAATGAATTATAGATACATATGCCACCATGTGCGTCTGGCTTATGTGGGTACTGGGGAATTGACCCTAGGTTATTATGCTTTGTAGACAAGTGCCTTAACCACTAAGCAACCTCTCCAGCCTCCTTTTTTTCCAATCTCATTGCCCAACCTTCCATCTCCATGAGGCCTATCTTGACTGTTTAATATTTATCATCCAAATAACCAGCATAAATTTCAAGTTGTAGGAAGCCAAAATAAACAATTTTCCCCCCAAAGCTGTTCTTGGTCAGGTGATTTCTGCCAGCAACGCAAACTTGACTGCAAAAGTAAAGTTGGTACCAGGAGTGGGGTTGCTGCTAAACACCTGACTGTGTGGCTTTGGCCTTTTGAAACTGATCTTTAAGAGGAATGTGGAAGGATTTGAAACCTTGGCCTAAGGGAGGCCTTGCAGTGCTGTAAGTGCAGCTTGATGGATTGTTCTTGTCAGAGCTCAAAGACCTGAATGCAGTAAGAACTATGGACTTTGAGGTCTGGCTTATAAGGGTGAGAAATAGCTTTGGACTGGGCTAGAAGTAGTTTGTGTGAGAGACTTGCTGTTATGGTCATGTCTTGAGACATTGTGCATGGTTGCATTGCATACAAATTGACTGGTGTGAGCAGAGGGATATGGCACAGAAAAAGAGAAAGAATGAAAGATATAGAAAGAAAGAAAGAAATCTTTCAGTAAAACTGCTGCCTGTTTAGCTGCAATTGAGAGATTATAACCATTGAAATTGGGCAGCTGACATGCATTGGAACCACAGAAAGAACAGTCTTTTGAAGGGGCCTGAATGCTCAAGGAGTGTCCTGTTCTTCAAAATCTGCTTTATTCCCCCCTGATTTTACTAATTGGCACCCCACCTGGTTTTATAAAATATAAGAAATGCAGGAAAGAGAGGTTCATTGAATTTGAACACCATCTTGTGTTTTGGAAATGGCCATGGGCAGAGTGAAGCACTTTTAATGGATGCCTGCAAGGAAACCACATGGAACAGTAAGGATGAACTGTGGGTTGCAGTGGAGACCCAGTAGAGATGTCAGGACCACCAGATGGCTGCTAAGGAAAGATGCCAGCCCATGCTAAAGTTTTCCAGGATTTTGAGTAGCCTAGCTGGAGGGGCAGAATTGGAACTCCAGAGACTTGTTGCTGGTTAGAATTATCAGACTTGGAGATTTGTCACTGGCTAGAGTTGTTGGACTTAGAGTTACAGAGTTTGATATTTGCCCTGGGTGTTTTAAATCTTGTATTGTCTGAATAGTTCTTTGATATGTGCAGTGACATATATTTTGCAGTATGAATGTTTATCCTCTGCCATTATGAGTTTTGGGGGGATATTTTGGTATTATGGCTCAGTTAAAATATCTTGGACTATGGAAATGTATAAACATCATTGGAATTGATAAAAACCATGTTCCCATTTTTAAATTTTTAAATTTGGGTGAATGAATTGCAGCTTACAACATGTAAGCTTATCAGTTCATGGGGGGCAGGGGCAGAATGTGGTGTTTGATTCAGGTGTCTCCTATAAACTTAGGTGTTCTGAATGCTAGCTTCCCAGCTGATGGAGATTTAGGAATTAACACCTCCAGCAGGCAGTGTATTGTTGGGGGAAGTCTTAGGGTGTTATAGCCAAGTCCCCTTTGCTAGTGTTTGCCACTCTCTCTTCTTGCTATTGTCCATCTTATGTTGGTCAGGGGGTGATTTCCAGCCTCTGCTCATGCCATCATTTTCTGTTGCAATCATGGAGCTTCCCCTTGAGTATATAAGCCAAAATAAGCCCTCCACCACCCCAAATCTGCTCCAGATCAGATGTTTCCTGCCAGGAATGCAAACCTGACTGTAACACCTGCGAAGTAAGGACCCATGTTCAACTTTCCAGATGCACAAAGGTGAGGCAAGTGCAAGACTGCTAATGTCCACTAGGTGGCACAAGCATTTGGAGTTCAGTTGCAGTGGCTGAGGCCCTGGTGCACCAATTCTTTCTTTCTCTTTCTCTCTAAAATAAAAAAAAAAAAAAAGCTTAAAAACAATTAAAAAGCACTAAAATCACCTCACCTCAAATTATTTTGCATGATTGAAAACGAAGGATATTCCCAAACTCCTTCTACGAAGCCAGCATTACTCTATTACATAAAATAGAGACTCAATAAAAAAGAAAATTATAGACTAATATCCCAAATGAAGTTAGAAGCAAAAATGCTCAATAAAATTCTTGCAAACAGAATTCAAGAACACATCAAAAGCATCATCTACCTTAATCAAGTAGATTTCATCCCCTGGTTCAGGGATGGTACAACATATGGTAATCAATTAATGTAATTCACCAAATAAACACAAGAATCATATGATTATTTCAATAGATGCAAAAAAGTCATTCTACAAAATACAATACCATTCATGTTCAAAAACTGGAGAGACTTGGTATGAAGGAGCATATCTCAACACAATAAAGGCTATTTGTGAACTACTAAGGCCCAGACCATACTAAGTGGGAAAAAACTTGAAGTGTTCCCATTAAGGTCTGAAATATGAGAAGGGTGCCCAGTCTCAACCATTTCTTTTTAACATAGTTCTTAAACTTACCTCAGGCAATAAGACAAGAGAAACAAATAAAAGGGATATAGATTGCCAAAGAAGTACTCAAACTAGCTATATTTGCAGATGACCAGATTCTATGTATAAGCAAACCAAAAGACTGCACCAAAAACGTTCTAAAGGTGATAACTTCTTTAAGTAAAGTGGCAGGATACAAAATGAACACACACACGCAAATTAGCCTTCTTGTACACCAAAGATAAACATATAGAGAAAGAGATATGTGATGCTATCACAGTTTCAATAGCCACTAAAATAATTACATACCTTGGAATATCACTGACAAAGAAAGTAAAAGACCTGTATAATGAAAACATAAAAACACTGAGTATGGGCTGGAGAGATTGCTTAGTGGTTAAGGCACTTGCCTGAAAAGCCAGAGGACCCAGGTTTGATTCACTAGCACAGATGGACAAGGTGGCATGTGTGTCTGGAGTGAGTTTGCAGTGGCTAGAGGACCTAGTGTGCCCATTCTTTCTGTATATCTGTCTCTATCTCTTGTTTTGTTTTTATTTTTATTTATTTATTTGAGAGCAACAAACAGATAGAGAGAGAAAGATGCAGATATATAGAGAATGGGTGCCCCAGGGCCTCCACCACTTCAAACTAACTCCAGATGCTTGAAACACCTTGTGCATCTGGCTTACACGAGTCCCACCAAATTGAGCCTCGAACTCAGGTCCTTAGGCTTCAGAGGCAAGTGCTTAACCACTAACCCTTCTGTCTAGCCCTGTCTCTGTCTCTTAAAATAAATAAATAACATATTAAAAACAACCAAGGAAAGAAATTAAGGAGGATGGAAGAAGATGGAAAGATCTCCCATGCTCATGGACTAATATTGTGAAAATAACTATTTCACCAAAACTATTATATAGATCCAATGAAATTTCAATAAAAATCCCATCAACATTTTTCACAGAGATAGAAAAATAGTCTCAACGAAGGCCTTGGATAGCCAAAAATATCTTCAACAAAAGAAACATCTGGAGGTATCACCATACCTAACTTCAAGATATACTACAAAGCTATAGTAACTACCACAGCATGGGAGTTCATACAGGCACAGAAAGACAAACACCACATGGACTCTCTCATCTATGGTTTCTAACTGGGATCAATTAGAGATGTGTGTAAATGGTGGTCAGAACCAGAAATATCGGCATAAAACTAGTAGAGAGAACTCGGAAGAGAGGAGAGGGGGAGTTACTTGACAAATTAGGGAAGGGCAGAATATTGAGGGTGGGGGGTCTTGGAGGGATATCAGGTAGGGAGGGAGTGGAGGGAATTACAAAAAAGTTAGGACAATATGATTCAGTCCCATAGAAACCCTAATTTTAACTAGCATTCTACAAGATATAACCTCCAATAAAGAGGGAGGAGGACAGTCTGGACAGAAAGTAGATAAAACCTAACCTTCTTAAAATTGGAGACTCTGGCTAATAATTTTCAGGCCCCAATTTGAGTGTTTGCCCACAGTGGGCTATTGGCCAGGGAGACCCTTGAGGTCCCCAAAACAATGAAGGGCATTGCAATAACAATTGATTGCTTGCCAGAGCTAAAAGGTAAGACACTATTGCGGAAGACACTATAGGCCGTGGTGACAGGGTATTAGATTGCCATGCTGGAATCAAAGGGAAATTAACTCCCTCCTGACTATCCCCCATAGTGCTGAAAAGCATTCTGGGAGCTTCTGGAAGAAAACAGTCACCAGTAACATAAAGAAGTAGCAGAGCCTGCAAACTATGAAATCAAACAGTGGACAAGAAGTCCACACTTGTGCAATATTAGCACACAGTCTCTGTGGATAACCAGTTTTTCTCTGATTGGACATGAGGCTAGCTCAGTGGGAGAGAACTCATACTTGGTACTGGAAACCAAGTCAGATACCCATAGTCAGGAAACTCATACTACAGAAAGAAGCCCCCACTGCACTCTGGAGAAGAGTTGATTTGCACACCAAATATCTCTCAAATAAGTTGGCATACCTCCTCTAACCTAAGTACTCTTGGTGGGAGAATCTGCTTTATTTTACAGATAACAGAGAAAACGAAGGAGAGTTGCGATCCATCAAAAAGACAAAAGATAACTGCCCTCCCACCCTGTGACTTGCTACCTCTTGCACATCTGTCAGTACCCAGGATAACTTGCAGTGGAAGTGGCATCATAATCACTGATCTTACTGGTAGCCTGGCAACCAGCTGTAGTGTGATGGTGGCAGACATGGTGATCAAGCAAAAATACAAAGGCTACAAAGAACTCAACACTAAATCAGACTGCTAGTAGGCCTGCAATAGCTCAGGGCTCTTTGTGGAAGAGGGGATGGAAAGATTGTAAGAGCCACAGAGTGGGGGCAAATACCTTGAAGAATGGTCCCCCCCACTATCCCATTGGGACTGACTGAGGCCTTCATGATCCCATATAGGAGGGCCCCAGGGATACAGGAATAGGGTAGAGCAAACAAAATAGTATAACATAGTAAAAGTAAATTAAAAAAATAAAAATAAAAAAGAAGATACAAGGCTAATGATAGCATATAGGAAACCTAAAAGATGTAGGAATCACTGATCAGTAACGAGGTACTGATTGATAGTGCTTACACAGGATGCTACATGTAGGTGTTTTGTAATATGATTATTTATTCTAGTGACAATCTATTATTTAGTCTAGGTTTTGAATATGAATTTAAAATGACATTCAAAGAACAAACCCATAAATTTGGCCTGCCCACACCTGTCTAAGGCAAGGGGGAGTGGGGTGCTTGCACAAGTCCAAAGTAAGTACACTATAGGCTCCCTGATGCACCCAACACAGACATGATTGTAAGCTGCCCTGAGAATGAAAGACCAGGCCACTAAGCACAGGCACACAAAGTAATCAAAAGACACAAAGAAGGAGGACATTTTATATGCATCAAAGGAACAATTTAACAAGAGGATATTAGAATCCTAAACATATATGAATCAAATACAGGTGAAGTGAATTTTATAAAGAAAAATCTACTACGTATAAAGTCAGACATTAATCTCAATACAATACTAGTGAGTGAGTTCAATACACCACTCTCATCAATATACAGATCATCTAAACAGAAAATAGAAAAACATTGGAGCTAAATGAAACCATAGATAAGATAGACTTAACAGAAATTAGCAGACCATTCCATCCTAACCATCCAGAATTCACATTCTTCCCAGTAGCTCACAGAACTTTCTCTAAAATAGTCCATCTATTAGGAAGCAAAGCAAGTCTCTACAAATTTAGGAATATTTACTTAATTTCTTGTATTGTATGCAATCACAATGCAGTGAAGGTAGAAATCAACAACAAGGCAAACAATACACAAGTGTCTAAAGGTTGAACAATATACCATTGAACATTAAATACACTGTTGAAATATAAAGAAGAAAATTATGAAAGCACAGTAAACCAAAACCTAATGGTACAGAATGAACGCAGTCCTAAGAGGCATATTATATCTCTAAATGCCTACATTACAACAATAGAGATATCTCCTATAAATAATTTAATGATCCATCTGAAGGCTTTGGAAAAATAAAAGAACAATTCAAACCTTAAAGTACCAGATAGAAAGATGTCATCAAGACCAGGGCAGAAATCAATGAATCAATGAAGAAAACAAAGAGCTGATTCTTTTATAAGTGAGGCTGGTAAACCCATAGCCAGATTAACCAAAAGAAAGAGAGAGAAGACCATAATCAACAAGATTAGAAGTAAAAAAGGAGACATTACCACATAAACCTATACAACTGAGAGAATCATAAGATCATATTTCAAATTCCTATATTCTACTAAAATCTATGGAATAGATGAACCCCTTGATACATATTATCTACCAAAGTAAAGCCTCGAAGAGATAAATAATCTGAATAGACCTATAACATCTAATGAGATTACAGCAGTAATTAAATACTTCCTAACCCCCCCCCAAAAGTACATTCTTAGATGGATTCACTACTGAATTGAACCAGGCCTTTGTTCAAGAATTGAAACTACTGTTTCTCAAGTTATTTCAAAAAATTGAAAAAGACAGAATGCTTCCTAACTTTTCCTGTGAACCAAGAATTACACTCAAACCAGAACCAGACAGACTCAACAAAAGAAAGAATACTATAGAACAGTATCTGTGGAGAAGTTAAGTGCAAAATTTCTCAATAAAACTCTTGAAAATTGAATAAAAATTTAAAAAGTAAAAACTCTGTCCCCTTGATCATGTAGGTTTAGTTCCAGAGTAGCAGGGTGGTTCAACATATTGAAATTGATAAACATAAGACATTCATAGATTTAAGAATAGCCTTCAGCCAAAAATATTATTAGGCAGCTGGGTATGGTGGTACATGCCTTTAACCCTGTATTTGATTCATATATGTTTAGGATTCTAATATCCTCTTGTTAAATTGTTCCCTTGATGCATATAAAATGTCCTCCTTCTTTATACTTGGAGGCAGAGGTAGGAAGATCACTGAGTTGTAGGCAAGCCTGAGATTGCATAGTGAAGATCCTACCTTAATAAAACAAAGAAAGAAAACACTAGACAGACTAGGGATGGACAGATCATATTTGAACCTGATAACAGCTATATACGACAAACCTAAAACCAATATCATACTAAATGAGAAAAAACTGAAGCATTCCCACTAAGTTCTGAAACAAGACAGGGGAGTCCACCCTCCCCTCTGCTAGTTAACTTAGTACTTGAAGTTGTAGTCATAGTAACAGAATAAAGAAATAAACGGTTACCAATTGGAAAGAAAGAAGTCAAAGTAGCCTTTTAGCAAAGTGGCAGGATGTGAAATCAACACACAAATACCATTAGCTTACTTATATAACAATGAAAAACATACCGATAGGAAGTAGACCCATTTACAATAGCCACACTTTAGTATCTTGGGATATCCCTAACCAACAAAGAGAAAGACCTCTACAATAAAAACACTGAAATACTGATGCAAGTAACTGAGAAAGCCATGGGAAGGTGGAAAACTCTTTTGTTTTCAAGTATTGGAAGAATTAATATCACAAAATGGCCATTCTATCAAAAGCAGTATACAGATTCAGTACAATTCCTATAAAAAATCCAGTACCATTCTTCACAGAAATAAAAAGGAAGTTTCAAAATTCTTATTGAAGCACAAAAGGGGTTGGATATCCAAAAATATCCTCAGCTAAAGGAATACTGTACTGGTAGCACCATATCTATTTTCAAGATATACTACAAAGCTATAGTAATAAAAAAGCATGATACTAGCACAAAGCAATCATACAGATCAATGGAATAGGATGGGTAGTTCAAGAAACTACAGCTATCTGGTCTTTGATGAATAGCCCAAAAACATACACAGAAGAAACATTTACAACAAATGGTGCTAGAGAAATTGGATAACTACATGAAGAAGAATGAATCTATACCCTCTTCTCCCACCCTGCAATGAAACTCAACTCCAAATGGATCAAGGCCCTTCATTTGAGACCTGTAACTATTAAAAAAAAATTAGAAGAAAGAGTAGGAAGAACCTAAGATATAGGTATAGGAAAAAATTTTTCTAAATAACTATTATACAGCTAAGCAAACCACCAACTGAGTCAATAGACAACCTAAAGATTAGGAGAGAACCTTTGCCAGATATACATTTGGCAGAGACTTTATATTTACAATTTTCAAACAACTCAGCGATAAGAAAACCAATCAACCCAATCAAAGATAAAGTTCTCAAAGGAAGATATACAAAGGGCCAAAAAAACATATATAATATTCAACCTCCTTTTTTGAAAAATTTTTATTTATTTATTGAAGAGATGGAGGGGGTGAAAGAGGCAAATAGAATTGGCATGCCTGGGTCTCCAGCTACTGCAAACAAACTCCAGTCTCATGCACAACCTTGTGCATTTGGCTTTTTGTGGATCCTGGGGAAATGACCTGGGGTCCTTAGGCTTCACAGGCAAGTGCCTTAACCACTAAGCTATCTTCCCAGTCCAACATCTTTATTTATCAGGAAAATTAAAATTAGAACTACTTTTAGATTTCATCTCACTCTTCTCAAAATGACTATTATCACACAATCAAATGGCAACAGATCCTGGTAAGGGGTTTTGACCTTATTCACTGTTGGTGGTAGTGCAAACTTGAACAGCCTTTATGTTTAACAGAATGGATGTTTCTCAAAAATCTGAAAATAGGTCTACCACTTGACCCAGCTGTACCTCTCTTGGATATATACCCTAAAGAATTTACACTTTACTACAGAGATACTTGCTCAACCAAGTTTGTTCCTTTTCTATTCACAATAACCAGAAAATGGAATTATCCCAGATGTCTAACCACTGATAAATGGATAATAAAGGTGTGCTACATTTACATAATTATGTGCTATTTAGCTGTAAAGCAAAACAGAAATATGAAAGTCATATGACAAGGCATGGATCTGGAAAGAATTATACTGTGAGGTACTCCAGGCTTAGAAAGACAAATACCACATGCTCTCATATGTGGGTCCTAACATGGAATAGTTTGTTCATAAGTTTCAGTAAGCATCAGTAGTACTAGTCAGAAAGCTAGATTGAGGCTGGGAGAGAGGGGAAGCTGCAGGGGATGGTGGGGGTTAGGGGAGGATATAGTAGATCAGCAAATGGAAATGCAGAATACAGGGAACATAAAGGTCTAGGCATAGGGACAGGAAAGTGAGGGAAAGTAGGAAGAGTGATCCACAAAAAGAAAGGTATGAATAAGTACTATAGATACTCACTTCTTTGTTAGCTACTTAAGCAATCTCTATCTTCCTCTTGTATCTATCTCTCTCATGTTTTGATGAAATTAACCTGCTGAGATAGAGAAAGCTTTCTGATAAAATTTCAGTGCAAGATATGGTCACTCCTCCATGGTAAACTGTTGGTTTAGGTACCCAAAACAATGCAGGCCATTGCCCAAAAGCTTGGTTACCCAGCAGAACTAGATGATAAGATCTTCTTGCTGTACAAACCATAGGTGTGGTCAGAGATCATGAGAACTCAAGCTGAAACTGAGACGGAATCCATCTTCTTGCCTGATAGACCTCATAGCTGTGAGCTGTTGGAGGAAAAAAGTCATCCTACAAGCTACAAGATCAACCATCCAGGCAAGATGGACCCATCAGTGCTATAGTGGCACATAAGTTATGTCGATAATTAACTGCTCTCTAATTGCCCAGTGGGAGGGAATTCGTGCTTGGTACTGAGAACTGAGTCAAACACGTATGGCTTAAAAGATCATAGACCACTGAGGGAGGCTTCTACTATACTTTGGCCAAATAGGGAGATGATACCCATCAAAAGCCTTCTACATATACATGTTTATGCCCTGTGATCTGTGCTGCTTTCACTCTTGGTAAGAATACCTGCTTTTCACAGATAATGGTCAAAGTGAGGTATCTCCATCATACCAGACAGGCAATAGCAGACTTTACATTACTTTGAAAATGTGAATTGGTCCTTAGTATCCAGGCCATTTGAGGGAAACTATAGGCAGAATGTGGAGAGCCATCTCCACTTTGCTGACTTTGTTCTAGAAATTATTCCAAGGAGATGGGGCATACTGCTGTATGTATTTCTCCAGAGCCTTAATCCATTTCTAGAATGCAACAGGAGGCACATTTGAAAATAGTTTTTGAATGAATAGCAAAGTTAATACCACCAAGAGTTACCAAAAACATCAACATCCCATTAATTTTGGGATTTCTCCAGTGTTTTGGTCATAAGTATTTCTCCATTATACTTTGAGGTTAACTTCAATTTACCTTTGATAATACCCCCAGTGATTCTTAAAATTAGATATTGTCTGGTGTCCCACTGTGCTTTCTTTGGGCCAATGAGATTGATACCATAAGGAGAGATAGGCTGTTGAGATGTTTGGAAAAGTGTGGTCATTTTATTACACTACTATCAATTTCTTTTACAGGAACTCTAGTAGTGGTGTTAGGTGAACTGATTGAAGGCCCTTCAGCCTGTGCTATTCCAACTGCAAAAACCAGGTTTAAGACCATGGGTATATAGGTATTTCAGTGTTTTCAAAGTTATTGATTTTATACCCAATTGCTGTAATCGCAGCCTCAAGAGATTTACTTTACGCACTACTTTTAAAAAAGAAAAAGTTGCTGGGCGTGGTGGCATATCCCTTTAATCCCAGCACTAGGGAGGCAGAGGTATGAGGATCCCCATGAGTTCAAGGCCACCCTGAGATTACATAGTGAATTTCAGGTCAGCCTGAGCTAGAGTGAAACCATACCTCAAAAAAAAAAAAAAATGACAGAAAGAGAGAGAGAGAAGAAAAGAGAATGAATATGAGTGGGAGAAAATGAATATAGTGGGGGACAAATATATTTTGTTTTTTTCTCCCACTCTAAAAAACATAACTTTGTTAAGACAATATGAATCAGTTCTATAGAAACCCACCTTCTGGCTATCATTCTACACAATATAACCACCAATAAAAGGGATGAGGGGAAAGTCCAGATAGAAGATGTGAAAAGCTGAACCTTAAAACTATTGACTCCGGGTCTGGAGAGATGGCTTTGCTATTAAGGCACTTACATGAAAAACCTATGGACAAGAGTTCAGTTCCCCAGTACTGACGTAAGGCCAGATGCTCAAGGTGGTACATTTTTGTCTGGAGTTCATTTGCAGTGGCTAGAGACCCTGGTGCACCTGTTCTTACTACTAGCCTGACCACCAGCTCCAGGGCCTTGGTGCCAGACATGATGATTCATCATAACATATTAAAGCAGAAATCCAGAGGCTACAGAGAAGTCAATACTAACTCAAACTTCCAAAGGCCTGCCAATGCTCAGGTAACATTGCACCAAAAACTACGGATTGTGAAGTTTGGCTTAAGAGGGTGAGAAAGAGCTTTGCCTGGATTTGACTAGAAGCAGTTTGTGTGAGAGGGTTGTTGTTAAGGCTATGTCCTGAGAACTTGTGCAGAGTTGCAATGCATAGAAATGGACTGGTGTGAGCAGAGGAATATGGCTCAGAAAAAAATGAAATCTTGGGCCAAAACCTGTTCTGCTGCAATTATTTGAGAGATTACAACCACTGACATTGGGACAGCTGACCTGCATTGGAACATCAGCAAGAATGTGGACTCCTTTGAAGCAAGGGGCCTAAATGCTGAAGGAGTTTGCTGTTCTTCAAAGTTGGCTTTATTTCCATCCTGCCCCCCGCCCTAGATTAACAAGTTGGTAGCCCACCTGGTACTATGGAATACAGAATGGCTGCCAAGGAGAATTGCAAGCATCAGATGGAGTTTACCTGGGGCTATGAGTAGCTGAGCTGGAGGGGTGGAATTGGAACTCCAGACAGTAATCACTGGTTAGAATTATTGGACTTGGGGCTGGAGAGATGGCTTAGTGCTTAAGCGCTTGCCTGTGAAGACTAAGGAACCCGGTTTGAGGCTCAATTCTGAGGATCCACGTTAGCCAGATGCACAAGATGCACGCATCTGGAGTTTGTTTGCAATGGCTGGAAGCCCTGGTGTGCCCATTCTCTCTCTCTCTCCCTCTTTCTCTCTCTGTCACTCTCAAATAAATAACTAAAAAAAAAAAAAAAAACCAAAAAATTTAAAGAATTATTGAACTTGGAGACTTTTCACTGGCTAGAGTTGTTGGACTTGGGTCTTGTAGTTCGCCGGTTTGTTTTAAATCTTGTATTGTTTGAAATTTTTCTTTGGTATGCCCAATGCCATCTTTTGCAATGTATATATTTATTCTGTGCCACTATTTTTTTTTTGTATTATGGCTCAGTTCAAAGACATTGGACACTATGGAGATGTTTGAACATTATTGGGATTGATAAAAACCTTGGGGACCTTAAAAGTTGGACGGAATGTGTTGCATTTTGATGTAAAATGCAATGCATCAAGGATAGAATGTGGTGGTTTGATTTAGGTGTCCCCCGTAAGCTTATGTGTTCTTTTTAAAAATTTTTTTATTAACTTATTTATTTGAGAGAGAGAAAGAGGGAGAGAGAGAGAGAGAGAAGAGAGAGAGAGAGAGAGAGAGAGAGAGAGAGAGAGAGAGAGAGAAAGTGAATGAGCACACTAGGGCCTCCAGCCACTGCAAACGAACTCCAGTTGCATGTGCCACCTTGTGCATCTGGTTTACGTGGGTTATGGGGAAGCAAACCAAGGTCCTTTGGCTTTGCACGCAAATGCCTTAACCACTAAGCCATCTCTTCAGCCCCAGCTTATGTGTTCTTAATGCTAGGTCCCTAGCTGGTGGCAGTTTGGGAATTAAATCCTGGAGTTGGTGTATTATTGAGGAAAGGCTTATGTGTGGTATAGCCAGGTTCCCTTTACCAGTGTTTGGCACACTCTCCTATTGCTGTTGTTCACCTCATGTTAGTCATACCTTTAAAATATCACATTCAAATTACCCCATGCACTATTCATGCCTCCTATAGTGAATGTTACCTTTATAATAATAATAAAGCAGCTATTATGAAGTTTACTAAAATCTAATGTCTTTACATTATGAGCTTTAAAATGAGTTTATTTCATTTGTAGTCTCATCATTCATGAATGTGGAAAAAACTTTCTGGGATGTTTTCATTTCAGGAAAATGATTACATTTTAAAGGGAAATTCTGCTGTCTCTCTTATTTACGGATAGATTGATAGAAGTTTCAGGCCAAGAAGTGTTTGGAGCCAACTTTAAATTTCATTTTTCATAGAAGTTCTTTAAAGGACAGCAATTGTCATTAACTCTACTTGGTGCCTAGAGATTTCACAGTACCAACAGCCGAAGCACAACTGAAAATGAGATTTAGATTTTCAAGTTTTAGCTTCATTGTGCCAGCTCTTAAAAGGTTCACCCCTCATCAATTTTGTTATGATTTAAGAATCACAGAACAATTTGGCTATCTCTTCCTACAAACATAATCCCTAAATGCCTGCAGTCTTTCTTTGTCATTAACTTCCCCCATTAAAGATTTAGAGACTGTAATTGTTTCCTGCTTAACACAATTGTCAAATGAGCAGAGGACTGAAAGTGGTTATTTTTATAAATCTGCCTATATGGATGTGAATGTGACTCTCATTACTCTTCCCAAACTAGGAGCTCTGTAGCTCTGGTTACATCAACTGGTGAAAAGACCAAAAGAAAGCCAAAGTGGGTATACTAATAGCTTCTTCCCTCTTCCCCATACCATTGTTTTAGAGAAAATCTGAGCTGAACTTCAGTTAATTCTTAGAGCAGAATTCCCAGGATTAGCAAAAGCAATGTTGAGAGGTAAGCTTAGGTCTTACCTTTATGATTGATGGTTTATCTTTAGCATGGTATTTTGATAAAGTAACAGGGCCAATTATTTTGTGTGGTATCCTACTGTGATAAGGAAATGCAGACTGTAATTTTGAGATAAGTAAATTCAGTAGGGATAATGTTCTAAAAGTGTATCAACTATGGCAGGCTTTTAGGTGTATTTTTACTGATATTTAAGCATTCCCAAATGACTAGATTTTATCAATGTCTTCTCATCTTTTATTTTGGCATTTTTTCTGGGAGTAAAATACAGACATATGATTTAAGCTTATAGCCTAAGTGTTTTGCACTTCAAATTATAGAAAAGGTGCTTTAAATTGTCTTTATTTTCCTAATAAAAACAGAGTTGGACCCATATGATCATTCAGTTTTTAGTTACATACATATAATAGGAATATGGAAACCAATGGATTCAAAGAAACTCTGGACCCAACAGAATACACTGGTCAAAAGACACTACTAGTAACGTAATTAAAAGCTGTTTCATAGTTAAGCACCTTTCCTTTTCTGTGGCTGAGACTGAAACCACAGCACCATAACTCAGGTGGCTCAGGAAGTGCATCTTGGGTTAGAAGAGCACAAAGAAGAAGCTATTCATCTGAGATAACATCTGACTGGATCTAGGATACCACTTGCCTGGCCACAGGGTTTGCCTGTGGTAGAACTGCAGAACTGCAGTATTACCATGAAGTTGGGGGAGGGAGATCCTCATTTTAGCCTATTGGCAAATTGAAACATAATCCCCTGGGCTGGTATGATTCTCTCTGCAGTGTGTCTTTTTTATAATTCAGCACTGGCTACCAGATGGCCTGCTGACTGTGGAATTCTGCTGCTAGAGTCAGCTATATACCTTATCAGCTCACAGCACAGGCTTCAGAATCAAATGTGTACTTGACATGAAGTCAAGCTTAACAATTACGAAGGCTTACTCTCTCAGCTCGCCTTCCCTCATCTACTGCATGGAAAAAGATTGATTGATAGATACTTGTAAGATTTGTTTCAATATGTAAGTACTGCTACATCCTCTGAATTCAGTGTTTAGTACTGCAGTTGTGAATAATGTGCCTTCATCAGTTTCTGTGGGAAGAATTCCTATGCTTTTCAATTCATCAAACATTACTAAAGATATTATATATCTAACATTATTAAAGATATTACATATCATTTGTGATATCACTCTTGCCCCTCTTTTAGTGATTTTAAAAGTGCTGAATGGGCTGGAGAGATGGCTTAGCGGTTAAGCGCTTGCCTGTGAAGACTGAGGACCCCAGTTCGAGGCTCAATTCCCCAGGACCCATGTTAGCCAGATGGACAAGGGGGCACACGTTTCTGGAGTTCGTTTGCAGTGGCTGGAAGCCCTGGCATGCCCATTCTCTCTCTCTCTCTCTCTCTCTCTATCTGCCTCCTTCTCTCCCTCTGTCACTTTCAAATAAATAAATAAATAAATAAATATGAACAATTTTTTTTAAAGTGCTGAATAATGGCATTATGGGTATTGTGTTTATTTTGTTAGTATTGAAAAATGTTACATATGCAACCATTACAAAACTCATCATTACATCATATTTCTCTATGATTGTCTAATTCATGCCTCCAGTATGAGTTAAAATTATCTCAGATGATTGTTTCTGGATACCAGGGAGATAAAGAGTGACTTTATGCTGAATATTAATGGGTGAATCAAAGTTTGACAAAAGATGGGAACATGGAGGTTAAACAGGCTTTTAATAGAAAGTAAATATATAAAGGCCAGATTTCCAAAGGCATTCTGAATATTGCATTATAATTGATTTCTTAAATGTTATCACCCCCACAAGATACAAAATTTATTTAGAAAACACCTTCTTCATTCCATTACTGATGGTTCTTCCATAACCAAAATTTTACTTTTCATGGTTTGGTTACTAAAAGGCTATATTCACATAACTTTGATCACAGTATATTGCTATAATTGTTTTGGTTTATTGGTTACCATTGTTAATCTCTTGTTTTAACAATCGGATGGAAATATCAAAAGGAAAATTTCAGAAATAAGCAAGACATAAGTCTTAACTTGTGCATCACTATAAGCAGTACAATATCTGGGGACATCTTATTCTACTCAATTAGGAGTGTGAATCATTGCTCTGTATAGCTTGTCTACACTGTGTGCATACTGCATTCAACACTGTTTAAAAGACATGGAGTAAGTAGCCATGCAGACTATCAGATCCACTGCTATGACACTGTAATGCTTGTACATCCTAACCTTATGTAGCAGTTTAACATGAAGTTGTAGCCTAAACATTGAGGTCACTTTATCTCATCACATATCACACAGCCATCATATCATACACCCTCAGCTCAAAAGCAAGAAAGGTAAGTGCTACATCTTGAGAGACAAAGACTATATTCACATAAATTTCATTACACCATATTGCTATATTCTTTTTTTTTGAAGCAAGCTCAACAAAATGGCCTTTTTTATGTGACAAAGCGAGAGTGAGACACACACACACACACACACACACAGAGAGAGAGAGAGAGAGAGAGAGAGAGAGAGAGAGAGAAAGAGAGAGAGAGAATTGGGCCTTCAGCCACTGCAATCATACTAGACATGTGTGCGCCCTTGTGCACATGTGCAACTTTGCATGTTTGCATCACTGTGTGTCTGACTTACATGGGACCTGGTGAGTCAAACATGAGTCCTTAGGCTACTTTACAGGCAAGTACCTTAACCACTAGGCAATCTCTTAAGCCCACTACATATTGTTTTAATTATTTAATTTTATTATTACTGTTAATCTCTGATGACACCTACTTTAAAATTAAACTTTGCCACATACATAGACATGTATAGGAAAAACAGTAGACACACTGTTGGAATCTCCAAATACCTGTCCTTGGTTAGGTGTATCTACTGCACTTGTCCACAGTAGAGAGCCACCACATAGGAATAGATCATCTTTCTTGTTACATGATGATCATTACTTTAATACAAAGGTCTATGCAATATGATCATAAATTTATTATTTAAATACTATAAATAAAGAAAGAGAAGATGTTAGTAATGGAATTTATTCAAATACTATGTTTGAAGAATAACTTAATAGATGTTCCAATGTGTGTAGATTATAACAATCTGAAATAAGATGGGCAAATAATGACAATTTAGGATTAATTTTGTCTTAGATTCTAATTACCCATTTACCATTCCTTCCCAACTTAGCCTCCTTTGTGCTACCATACTACTTGTTTCTTTTTGTGCTTTATCTGCTCCTCCTCAAACTAAATGTCTATGAACTGATGACTGGGTAATGGATATCTGGTACATATATAAAGTGGAGTTTTACTCAGCTCTAAAAAAAATAAAGTATGGAACTAGAAAATTTGTAAGTGAAATGACCCAAGCTAAGAAAAACAAATTGCATGTTCTCTCTCATATATGGTTCCTACCTTTTAATATTTGTATTATGTTATTGTTGTGATGTGAAAATGAGTATGAGTTATGAGTTGAGATAGGAGACCAAGAGAGGGGAACATTTGTTCTCAACTCAGTATTCTAACCATGTTGCTCCACTTAGAATTATTTATTTGATTTAAAAATACACTTTGCTTTTCATAGCTTTGCTTATGATTTCTAGCCTATTTACCAAAATGCTTTTCTGTGTAATGCATATTCCTTTCTGTGAATTCTATTTTTGCATAGAAAGTTTCCAGCCTGTTGTAATGATCATACAATCCAATTTTGCCTGAAATTAAGACAACTCTGCTATACATTCTCTTAATTCACAAAACGGAAATGACCCTCAATTTATTTTTTTAAAATATATTAAGGTAGGAGTGTCTAACCTTTTGCAACATGACATTGTTTTCTACAAATGTCTTAGGCTGCATTCACAGCTATTTTTTTACACATGTGGCCCATTTGGGTAACTTTTAGATTTGTTGTTGAAAGGACCAAGTACCAAAGAGATTATAGGTCAATTGTTCCAGTTAATTGAGGAATGTCTAGAAGAGTACTATAAAAATCAGCTATTTCTTGACTATTCCTTTTTGACCATGGTCTTGTATAAGACATTTTTTTTTTTGAGAGAGAGAGAGAGAGAGAGAGAGAGAGAGAGAGAGAGAGAGAGGACAGATAATTGGCATACCAGGGCTTCAGCCACTACAATCGAACTCCAGACGCTTTTGCCTCCTAGTGGGCATGTGTAACCTTGCACTTGCTTCACCTTTGTGTGTCTGGCTAACTGGTATCTGGAGAGCAGAACATGGATCCTTAGGCTTCACAGGAAAGTGCTTTAACTGCTAATCCATCTCTCCAGCCAAGTATAAGACAGTTTTAATTATTGACATATTTAATCATTATATAAGTACATTGCCTTGCTAGCTATCAATCATTGAATTGTATAATAACGGTTCAAAGTCTTGATTTTTTTCTTAAAATCATCAGAAGTCACAGAGGATATGTTCAACAGACATAAATGTGATAAGTTAGCCTCCATAAAGTTGTACATATTTCTTTCCAAAAGGAAACAACTGCCTATGGGAGAAACACATTTTCAAAGAAATTATGTCAAAGGAAAATAACTTCCCTGAGATATGTTCTCCATTTTGCCCCCTTTTATCCTCATCTCTTCTCAGATGCACACATTGTAGAGTCTGAGTAAAATTATAATGGATTTGTTTTGTTACCCTTCTGTTTTTGCATGTGTAATGATGCTAACACTGTTAACAGCAACATGGCGTAAAGAAACACTATTAAAGTTTATGTCTTTCAAATGTTCTCTAGTATTTAATCAAGAGAAAAATCTATCCAGTGATTCATAGTCTTTATATCAAAAATGCTGTGCTCTTAATTGTATGAATAACATGAATAACCATAGATTAGAAGATTTAATATGAATTTCATATTCAAGAAAGATAAAACATAAACTTTGAAATGCTGGTGGGTGAGGAGGTTAAGATTAATATTCCAAATATGCTATGTTGCTTTACCACCAAGTTTTTGAGTTAAGTCAGATATTTAAATACAATATTATTTTATTTGAAGTTAAGTTTCAAACACAGGGAAACAGAAAGATGCATGTTTAATTTTCTCATTAAAGGCAAGAAGTAAGCTTATCTATGTGAATAAACTCTAAGAAATATATAATCATTGCTCCAATGTAATAATAAGTCAACAAAGTAATTATAAAACTCTAGATAGTAGAAGTGAATATAATGGAAAATGTGTTGTATAAAGGTATTAAGGACACTATAAATTATATAATCTTTTATGTAAAAAGAGTCATTTCACTGACTTTAAAAAATGCATTTTTCACTGCATGTTTTCTCGTATGTGGAGCTTAGCTTTGAATCAGTAGATTAGTGGATATAAGTAGGAATGAATGTCTGTTGAGGCCAAGAAGAAAAGGATCATGGGGGGGGGGTGATTTATGCATAGGGACATAGAACACATGGAACATGAAAGCAAACGGTGGTAATAGTGGGAGGGAAAAGTTTAAGCAGGTATGTGAATGATGAAGAGAGTGAAGAAAGGATGGGTGTAGTAGGAAGATAAACCAAAATTGAAGATATGTGAATAAGCCTTATGGGAATCTATTACTGGTAAGTCAACTTAGAGCATAAATTTTTAATAGTGTTTAATCAAAGTTCCTACTAGAAGGTCTAGGGTACATATTAAAACTCCCAGGGCCAGGGATGCAGTACCACTCAGTGATTCATTGGTCAAGGAGACTCCAGAGTCCCCTAATACAATATTGGTTATTGACATTGCTCGTGGTTGCCTACCAAATCTAGATGGTGAGTCCCTATTGCTGAAGACAAAACACACATTTGATCACAGGATGTAAGAACCTAATTGCTTTCTAATTTCATTTGATGCCTGCTTTATAGATGAGAAATCATGCCTGGTATTATGAATCTGGCCAAAAGCCTGTGTCACTAGGGATTTAGGCCCTAGGAGGGAACCCAATACTATAGATATGCTAATCAGACAATATGTCAAGTGCCTTTTAAATGTCAATGTTTGATCCTATATTTTGATCCTGCTGATAGCCTTGAACATAGAAGTCTCTTTATGCAAAGGGTAGAGGTAAAACAAAGATGCATAGATAGCAAAGTTACTAAGAATAAGTGAGTAGTTTGTGCATAGCCCCAAACATGACCTCTAAATCAAACCCTCCATGACTCATGGAAGAGAAGGCAGAATATGTAAGAGCAGGAAAGAAGGGCTACAGAATGTTATTGTATGGATCCAACAAGTCTGTTACACTCACAGAATCACTACACCTGTTTCCTGCACGTGATTGAGCCTGTAAATATTTCATCACAGATGAAGGAGAGTTCCATGAGACCCCACACCTCTCAGAGTAAATAGATGAAACTGTGAATTGTTAGGTGATGGTTATGTCAAATCCTTTTGTGTTTTAGCCACTGGAAGATTGCCTCCTCTCCTGTAACTAACCTCCCACCCATGATTATGCAAGTGATGCTAATTTAAATAAGTGGGTCAAAAACTAAACAAGGCATGGAAGTAAGATGCTAATGAGAAGAAGGGTTTTAGTGGGAGGGAAAGGGGAAGAGAGTTAATGGAGGGAAAGGGACTGAAATTATTGTATGAAATCTCAAAATAAATTTTAAAATTGTTTTTCAATGAAATTAAACAAAAAGCACTATATTATATTTTTAATGATGTAGTATATATAATGTATAGATAGATTGCCAAGAATTTAATCCATGTTATATCTTTAAAGAGTTAAATTACAATTGTAGATCAGCACCTAGGATAATAACCCAAAAGATAATAAAACAAAACCAAATGAGGACTAAAACAGACAGATTCACAATGTCACAAGATAACCAAAGTTAGGGTGCATTCAGGAAAAAGTTTTTTTGTATTGAGAAAATTTTTGTTTATATTGAATAGGTATATTATTATTGAATCAAAAATTATTGTATGAAAGTTTTAAAAAGTTTTTTAAAAATATATTTTATTTATTTATTTGATACAGAGAAAGAGGCAGAAAGAGAGAAAGGGAGAGGGAGAGAATGAACATGCCAGGGACTTCACAACAACTGTAAATGAATTCCAGATGCATGTGCCCCCTTGTGTATCTGGCTTATGTGGGTCCTGGAGAATTGAACTGGGATCCTTTGGCTTTGCAGGCAAATGCCTTAACTGCTAAGACAACTCTCCAGCCCCCCCCCTAAAGTTTTTAAATGATTTGAAGTACCTGTAAAAGTGAAAAATATTTTCAAAGTGATGGCTCTTTAATGATAATTTCTCTTGACTCTTATATAAGATAATTTGCTTTAAATAGATGACCTTAACAACAAAAAGTCATATGAGAACATGTTCCTTTTCTTTTATACTTGCAGTGAAGAATTTTCACTTCAAACCATACTATACATGCTATTTTTTGATCTTGAGAAACCATTTTGTTATGCCCAATTTGAATGGAAATTATCTAGGAAATATAAGAATTTTAGGAGGAAATCATTGCATTGTGCTGAGTATATAATGGGTTTTATTCTAGTCTTTTATAGAACTAGAATTTATGTGAGCTTAAAAACATGTTTTTACCACACCATGAGTTCTGTATTTCATGTACATTTCACAGTATGGCTGAGAATACAAAGAATAACATCAAAGAATATGATGAATAATTCTCTTCAATGCTGATATTGTGTATGTGAATTTTCAAAGTAATATTGTAACTTGCTTAATGGCCACAGTGCCATCAAAGGAGAAATAAAACACTTATCAATTTAATATTATTGTAGATACCCTTAATTTTGCTGCTTTATCCAGCTCATTTTTTCATAGTTGTCTATACACACACACAAACACACACATGCACACACACGCACGTATGTGTAATATCAAGTTTACATGAAACTGTAACATAATTCAGTCATAAGACTGACAACTGACAGAAATCTGTCTGTCTTTTAGGAAACCTTGTAGGTCTCTCTGATCAAAAGCTCATTGTGGATGATAGCCCCATGCTGGATCTTGGAGTTACAGGTCAGTGCCCACTAAGAAAATGAGGAGAAAGATAACTAATATACAAGAGTTAGAGATAAGAGAGAGAGAGACAGGGAGAGGGGAAGTGAGGGAGGGAAGATGTAGGAGATTAAGGTTAGTCTTAATCTTACCCTCTCCAGTGTCTTGTGGTTCAGGTGTTCCCTGTAAGGGCCTGGTGAAGGATCAGCCATTTGGTCTGTCTTTTAGTAAGTAGAAGATTATGGTACCATTGCCGTTTGGGTCTAGATTTGTGTTTCCCACCCCTTTGATGCCCTCCCCTCCCTCCCCACCAAAGGTTAGTGGTAAGACCCTACTGCTGAAGATACCTTATGTGATTGACATGCAAATTAGAATGGCATGGCTGGAAGTTGGATGAGAGTCAGTCCCCAGACAGTCAGCGCGTCTAGTGCCAGAAGGTGCTACATCGGCAACTGGGGGAAATTGACCAATATCTATCAAAGCAACGCATGGTCTAACCTACTTAGAAGCAAATAACTTGTTGTGATGCCCTCACAAGTGCAGTGGTGGCACACAGCCATGGTGGGGAACCAACTGCTCTCAATTTGGCTAACTGATCCCCTCACTGATATGGGACCCATAGCTGGAGCTGGGAAACAAGTCAGAACGATATCCAAACATAAGCCCACTCTCCAATATCAAGCTACCATCAATTGTGGGCTACAAGAGGGCCTACACCTATTAAATTCTCTGTAAAAAAAAAAAAAAAAAGTAAGTGTTATCTCATTTGTCCTGGTGCTAACTTACTCTCAGTTGGAGAATCTGCTTCTCTTTTTCAGATAGATGTAGATCCTAAGGAGAGAGCCACCCCATCATACCTCAAAAGGGCCCCGGCTGAAACTAAGAGAAATTGGAGAAACAAGCAAGGGGGCTGTTTTCCTGATGAACCGGATACAAGCACAAGGGGGAAGGAGATCAGCACAGAGAAAAATCAACTCCTACCAAATCAGAGAGCCAGAGCCTCAGAGGCCCCCAACACCTCATCACTGAAGCAGACCAAAAATGAACCCAACATGGCTCAGGGAAATTTTGCGGAAGAGGCGGCGGAAAGAATGTCAGAGTCACATGTTGGGTCATGATATGCAGAGACATTTATCTTACCCATAACTGTGGGCTAACTCCACAATGCATGACCCGTATACCTCAACAAGGAGGGGCCAAGGGGAGGGGGTAGGTCATGGATGAGCCTAATAATGGTACCAAACTGACTGTATTTGCTGAATACAGAACTGACTAATAAACTAAAAAAAAAAAAAAAAGACTGACAACTGACAAATAATAGAGTGACAAAGGAACTTCACATAACTGATGGCAAAATAATTAACATACTTTTTAATAACTTTATTTATTTATTTGAGAGTGACAGAAAGAGGCAGAGAGAGAGAATGACAAAGGGAGAGAGAGAGAGAAAAAAAAGAGCGAGAGAGAGAGGGAGAGAGAGAGAGAAAGAGGATATGGGTACACCCAGGCCTCCAGCCACCGCAAACAAACTCCACATGCATTCGTCTCCTTGTGCATCTAGCGTATGTTGGTACTGGGGAATCGAGCCTCGAACTGGGGTCCTTAGGCTTCACAGGCAAGTGCTTAACCACTAAGCCACCTCTCCAGCCCCTTAACATACCTTTATGTAAAAAAAAACTTCTAATCCTTTAAATGAAAGAGTACTAAGCTTTAATTTACCAATGGGTATCTCTGAGCCTTGATAAACAAGTAGTAGCCACATCCACTATTGCATACAGTACCAACATTAATATTAACTCACCTGATAAATACTAATATTTATGAAGCCTATATGAGCTATGTTTTCAAAATAGTTTCTTTTATTTTAATTATTCAATTATTTTAATTCACCAGAATCCCATTTTATTAAATTCATCTGAGATGAATAAGAGTTCCCGAACCCACAGTGAATGCACTCATTTGAATTATATGTCTCCCATAAACTCATTTGTTTTGAATGCTTCATTCTTAGCTAGTAACAACTTTGGAGGTGGTTCCTTGATGAACTTGGTGTGTTTATGGGACCAGGCTTTGGGGTGGTACAGCTAGCTCCCCGTACCCATGATCAGCTCACTAGCTTTCTGTTCTATTCTGCCTTCTAGTGCAAGATGTAATGTTCAACCTCTGTTCATGCCTTGCTTTATTCTGCCATCCTGAAGCTTGCCCTTGAGACGATAAGCCAAAGATAATCACGTTCCTCCCATCAGCTGCTTTGATTTGAATGTTTTGTCCCAGCAACTAGCAGCAGAGGTGACATACTTCTTAACTTTATCCTTCTTAGTACATGGGAATAAAATTTTGAACTCACAAATGCATACCATGGTCATTTGTTCAAATGTTCACTTGTCTATGAGTATTAACATATTCATCCACCATAGCTTTAGGAAGTTACCAGTAATTTACTTGTCAGCATTTTTTTTTTAACACAGTAATAGCAACAATAACAAATTTTGTAAGGAACCGAAGGTTGGTCATTTGACTGGGGAACAGATGGCAACAGCTGTTCCTCTAACTCTGTTCTACTTATTATTTGACAACAAATAAATCTCCATAAGCATGTCACTGAAAGAAAGGGGGTCTGAGTGCAAAAGATGAATGTGAAGAACAACACAGTGCTTGGCACAGAGGAAGCAGTTAATAAAGGTCAGCTGAATCCAAAGTCTTCCAAGTGGGACAAATTAACTAACTTAGCAATTCATTCTTCCTTTCAAATTATATTTGTTAAGTATTTGTCACAGCAGTGGTAATGTCTGCTTGACACACTCAGAGAATTTCTGAAACTTACTTATTTAATATGAAGAATAAACACCATATATATATATATATATATATATATATATATATATATATATATTAATTTTTTATTAACAACTTCCATGATTATAAAAAATACCCCATGGTAATACCCTCCCTCCCCCCACTTACCTCTTTGAAACTCGACTCTCCATCATATCTCCACCCCATCTCAATCAGTCTCTGTTTTACTTTTGATGTCTTGATCTTTTCCTCCTGTTATGATGGTCTTATGCAGGTAGTGTCAGGCACTGTGAGGCCATGGATATTCAGGCCATTTTGTGTGGAGGGAGCATGTTGTATGGAGTCCTACCCTTACTTTGGCTCTTACATTCTTTCTGCCACCTCTTCCGCATTAGACCCTGAGCCTTGGAAGGTGTGATACAGATATTGCAGTACTGAGCACTGCGGTCATTTCTTTCCATCACCATGATACCTTCTGAGTCGTCCCAAGGTCACTGCCATCTGAAAAGAGAAGATTCTCAACCAAAAGTGAGAGTATCATTAATATAAGGGTGTGAACATTAACAGAAGTGCTTACTGGGCAGTTTGAAAAGCATAGTATATACATTTGGCCAGACAACAGCAGACGTTACACTCCTAGGGCTTATGACTAGCCCTGTTTTAAGTTTTAAGTATCAGGGATGTATTCCCTTCCCACGGAGTGGGCCTCCAGTCCAATTAGAGCACAGTTGGTTTCCCCCATAACAGACATGCTACTATTGTACCCATTGGCTCATTTGGCCTGGCTGGCCAATTATAAGGCTTGCAGATCAACACTATATTTTTGCTTCATGTTTTTAGATTTGTTTTTAAAATTTTTTTAATAGGCTTAGATTTTAAAGCTCAATGTTTACATCAAAATCAAGCAGAAAATTTCAGAGTTCCTACGTACTCTTTAAACGGCCACTCTCCCCATATTGCTTCTACAGTTAACATTCAGGTTATTAGTGCATCTGTTATATTGGATAAACAAATATTGCAGCACTATATTAAACTCCACAGTGCACAGTAGACACACTTGTATACATTCTATAGGTCTTGATGTTCGTATAAACAAATATTTAATAGCATGTATTTAGTTTCTACACAAGACACTCATGGCCATAGAATATATCTCCTGTGCTCTATCAATCAACCAACCTTCCATCTTTCTACATATAGCCACTGGCATCCAGTAATTGTTTACTCTGGTGTTTCATTTCCCAAAATTTCACCTTGTTGGAAACATACCTTTGGGATTTGCATTAGATTTCTTCATTTAGCAATGTGCACTTAAATTTTCTTTCTCACTTTGTTTTCATGGCTTAATAGCTTTTTACTCTATTGTTGAATAATAGACCTCTATACAGACACACAGAAGCTTGCTTAACTGTTCATCATTGGAAGGGCATAGTGGTTGCTTCCAAGGTTTGGTCACACCCATAAAACTGCTATGAACATATTTCTGAATGCTTAGGTATACACATATGGTTCTAGAACATTTGGGCAAATAGCAAGGAGAATAATTGCTATATCTTATGGTATCACTAATAACTGAATCCCAAATGAATGTACCCTTTTGTATTTCTACCATCAGTGAATGGGTGATTTATATAATGGCACATAAACTTACCTTTGCCACTAACAGAGCATAAGGATTCCTTTTTGACTACATCTACTTTTAACATTTGTTATCTTTTGGACTTTTTTGATAATTGCTATTCTAGCAGATGTGAAATGATTCTTTGGTTTTGACTTGTAGTTATTTAATTGATCTGTGATGTAGACCAGAGATTCTTAAACATTTTCCACCCATGATAGGTTTTCAACTGAGAAAGTTAATTACTTTTTAATTTATTTGCAAGAGGAGAGAGGGAGAAAGAGAGAGCTCAGAAAGAAGACAGGAGAAAGTAAAAGAATGGACATGCTAGGGCTTCTTGCCACTGCAAACAAACTCCAGACCTCACCACTCTGTGCCTCTGGCATTCCATGAATACTAGGGAATCAAACCCAGGCCATTAGGCTTTGCAAGCAAAGTGCCTGAAACTCTGAATAATCTCCCCAGCCCATCAACTGAGAAATTTTTGTTACCTTGTGTATATAAGTATATAAAATAAGTACATAAATCAAACATTTGCTCAATATAATTCATAAAGAAAGTTATTTTAAAATTATTCTTTGGTATGCATATAATTTTACCATTTATTAGAGATAAAAGTAAATTTGCATTCTAATGAGATGGCTGTTCATAATTATTTTTACATAACTAATTAAATCTTGGCTGAATATTTGATACTATAGGACATAGAGCATCTTCAACATTTTTCATAGTTGGTTAATATTTTTAATTTATAATCATCAATGCTGAGAATACCATTTCATATAAATACATAATAAAAAATGACAGAAGTATGTTAAGGTCCATTTTAGAAATGATTGCCAATTTATGCTAATTTCAAGACAAAATCCACTTAATTATTTCTTTTTTGAAACTAAAGTCAGCAACTTAAACAGCAACATTTGAAGTCATACATTCTAACACAATGCAGTTCAAAGACATTTCACATTTACATGCTGAGGAACAGAGGTAGGAAAATATTAAAAGACTTTGTTTTCACTAATGAAATCATTTTATATCCAATAAAAACTCTGCAATTTATTACATATACTGGCTTTGAATCTGCGATTTTGTGAGTGTGTCAGTACACATGTGTGTATAGGTGAACTTGTGTATGCGTTTAAAGGTCAGAAAATAACTTCTGTTGTCCTCAGGAGTGCAGTCTACCTTCTTTGAGATGGCATTTCTCACTGGCCCAGACTTCACTACTTAAAGTAGACCGACTGGTCAGCAAGCTATAGGGTTCCTCCTATCTCTACCTTCCTAGCTTACTCTTTATATATCTAACGTAATTACTTTTAAAAATATGGTTAGCAAAGTACTATCTAATGCATGTTTAATCTTTCATATTTGAAGATAATTATCCATGATTTATTAAAATTGTCAACATAAATTCATAAGCAAACTTGGAACAAGTCATTACCTTGTAGTTTTCATTTACTCCTGCATTTTATACTGAGTGTTATATGTTAAGATTCTGAACATTTTTATTCTTCCATACTATAATTTGTTAGAACATATGCAAATGCATTCTCCATTATTAAATGATGGAGAAATATGTGTTGAGACTTTTAAAATGGCATATAGATTCATTATAACAGTGCTGGATTTCATTATGAATTTTGACCATTCTCCCCTATATCTGCCTACTCACCTCTCTTATACCCCTTTCCCCTTCCCCTCCCACTGGTCTTCTTTGTTCCCTAAATAATTATGCTTCTAGTTCCATAATTTATGTATACCTACATGATTATATGTATTTTTATAAAATTTAGGATACACAAGAGAAAACCTGTGGTGTTTTTCTTTCTGAATCTGTAACTGTATCCATTTCCTTCTAAATGTCATAATTTTGTTCTTTATGTCTTAATATGTTCTTACATAAGGAGAAATAAGATATCAAATTTGTGCAAAGTGGTGATTTCTGTAGACACAGGCCTATATTCTCATAATGAGGAAGTCTTCGCAGTAGGGTTTCAATTTCAGAGAATGCCCAAGTCACAGAGTGAGCTTGGGGATGGCTGCCTGGGTGACTTTGAAAGACAGGTCTCAAAGAAAGTGTTTAAAGTGGAGCGGTGTTATCTTTATTATTATTATTATTATTATTATTATTATTATTATTGCTTGTTATCATACAGTTCCTGCGAAGATAGCCTCAGATTCTGTGACATGTGAACACAATGGCCATTATGTGTCTGAAAGACAGTATTGCAAAGTACTCCCACCCTTCCTTTGATTGTTACATTCTTTCTGCCATGTCTCTTCCTATGGTCCCTGAGCTTTGGAAATGTCTTACATATTGCCAAACACTCCACTGTCTCTTCTTCTCAGTACTTGGATGAATTTTGAGTCTCTCCAATAGTCAAAGAGAAGTTTCTGTAACCAAAAGTGAGAGTGTAGTATCAATGTGTAGGCATAAATATATGTATTTAGAGGGTAGTTTGGTAGGCATGATATATCAACTTTTCCAGATAGCAGTAGTAGTTTACTACCTTGAGCTTATGACCTCCCCAGCTTTTGATTAGGTTTTCAGTACTAAGCATGAAATTCCTCCCATGGAGTGGACCTCACTTCAATTAGAAAGCAGTGAGTTTCCCCATAACAGATGCCATATGTAACAGTTACCTCTATAATACTAGGTCAAAATACCTGAGCAAAAGCAGCTTATGGGAGCAAATGGTTTATTTCAGGTTTACAGTTTTAAGGGGTAGCTTCACCACGTGGATAAAAGCAATTGGCATACATCACACATCTGAATTTGAGAGAGAAGCCAAGCTGTCTTTGTGTATACAGTAGGGTTGATCTCTTCAACCCTAAGTCTGTCACCAGCAATACACCTCTTATAGCAAGGCTCTCCTTTCAAAAGATTCCACCAGCTGGACACTGAGCATGAAACTTAATAAAAAATATCAGTGGCTATGAGGACATTTACATTCAAACCACCTCACCATCATTGTATTAGCTGTCACATTTGCTTCACTGGCCAGGCTTGTAGTTTTCATGGTCTACTGCTGGTTAAGTGTGTTGATGGCTTTTCTATCCCAATGTACTGCATAACACCTTCCATCATCACAACACCTAGTCAACAAGAAGATGACTTCCAGCTACCCTCTAGTTTGATATTCCAGAGTTGTGTATCCTAAGCAGGTGGTCTATTTAGCAATGGGGTCTTACCATCTATTTCTGGTGGGCAATCTAGAGTCATGGCCAAGAACTCACTGGAAGGTATCCCACCTGAAATTTTCTTGTAAAAATGATGATATCAAAGTAGAAGAACTAGTTTGAAAAAAATGATTCAATGAAGGGGTATATGTGAGAAGAATCAAAGGAGGGTGGGGTGAGGGAATTATGTTCAGGGTACATTGTGTATATAAATGGAGGTTGTCAATAAAAAGGTTAAATATTTTAATATTAAAATAAACAGTATGCATTTCTTTTTAAAAGTATTGGGATGTACTCTGGTTTTAGAGTTTTTGCCTAGCATTTTTCAGGCTTTAGATATAATCCCTATGAGAAAAAAAATGAGCAAATGGACAAATAAACAAATAATTACATGATAAATAGAGGGTTTTCTTGCTCTTCATCTTAAGCATTCCACTAAAGAGAAAGGCAATTTTAGAAAAGGGTAATATTCTCTTGGAACCAAGTACTGTTAACTTATGTTCTTTTTTCTATTCCCATTGGCAATCATTCCTCAATTATTCTAAGGGCATTTTCAAGTAAACTAATGAGATGTGGTAGATTCTTTAAGTTCTACCCAGTGGAAATCATAAATAATAATTTTGCATTTCCCTTTTGCATATGATTTCAAACTTTTTATTTATTAAGCTTCTAGTAATGTATTTGATTTTCACCATTACAGAAAGCATCTGATAGATGTATAAGTATGAACTAATTAAAATACAGGTTTGATTTGATTAGATCTACATCAAGGGGTAGACATGAAAGAAACATATAATTATTAAGTATGTAGATTAACCAAATTGGTTCAGATAATATAAAGACTATAATCACATAGCATGGGCTTGAATTCAGGTCACATTGCACTTGCCCTAATATTGTCCAAGTCATTAAATATTACTTGTAGAAAAAGATAAATGAACTTAATATTTCATGAAGGCAAATAAATACTTTTCTACAAATTTTCACATTGTATTCAATGAAATAAATGGAATCCCTTTTTCTTTATGATATAGTTGGAAAAGCTTAAGCTTCTCTTTTGAAAACCACTTTGGTCATCATCAGTATCTTTGTAAGCATCAGATCTTTCTGGACTGTAATTTGATATAATTCATTAGTCTTCCTGACACATCTAACATATTTGTGTGACTCTGAAATTGCCCTTGATTAGCCTCCTTCCCATCTTTTTCATTGGCGGAGATATTGGATACTCACCTACATGGGTTACTAGTGGAGATAGAGGGCACTCACTTCCACGGGTTACTGGTGGAGATAGAGGGCACTCACCTCCATGGGGTACTGGTAGAGATATTAATACTCACCTCCATGGGTTACTGGTGGAGATAGAGTGCATTCACCTCCACGGGTTACTAGTGGAGATAGAGGGCACTCACCTCTGTGGATTACTGGTGGAGATATTGGGCACTCACCTCCATGGGTTACTAGTGTAGATATTGGACACTCATTTCCATGGGTTACTGGTGGAGATAGAGGGCACTCACCTCCATGGGTTACTAGTGGAGATATTGGACACTCACCTCCATGGGTTACTATCGGTTATAGATTGCACTCACCTCCACGGGTTACTAGTGGAGATATTGGACACTCACCTCCATGGGTTATTAGTGGAAATAGAGGGCCCTCACCTACACTGATCATTTGAGGTATCTTCTTGTCTTCCTTGTTAGAAGAATTCAAAACCCACTGTGCATTTTATAGTTTTCTTTAATCCCCTTGAATTTTATATATTTTGAGCAAGGAAATGATAAAATAAAATGAGTATTTTATGTGAGAAAAATTTCTTTATATATTTATTGAATTCAACAAAATATCAAGTTATACAATATACAAGTTTGTATTTTTGTGTTTTATGTTTGGGTCACTAGAAGATGATGTTGAGTGCAGACCTTCTTCAAAGTGGGACAAACTTACTATGGATTACTTGTACTATTTTTCCTTAAGGACCTAAGCTCAGGTTGTGCTACTGTGAAATTGTAATATAAGATTTATTATACTGAAGATATGGATTATCAGGTAAAGGCACTTGCTTGAAAAGCTTAACCACCTTGGTTCAATTCCTAGTACCCATGTAAAACCAGATGCACAAAGTAGTGCATGCATCTGGAGCTTATTTGCAGCAGCAAGAGGCTCTGGCATACTCAGTTTTTCACTCAGATAAATAAATATTAAACAATAAAGATTTTTTTCAAGGGCTGGAAAGATTGCTCAGTGATTAAAGGTGCTTGTTTGCAAAGTCTGGAGGCATGGGTTTGATTCCTCAGTAAACAAATGAAACCAGATGCACAAAGTGGTGTAAGCCTCTGGAATTCATTTTCAGTGACATAAGGCCCTGGAGCACCCATTCTTTCTCCATGTCTCTGTACTCTCTCTCTCTCTCATAATAAATAAATAAATAAATACATGCATACAAAGTTCTATCAAGTAGAAGTGAAGAGGTCTCCTAATATCATTGCAACTGGTAAGAAAATTGGATCATTAAAATATTATTATCATTTTATTATTATTGCTATGGCCATTATTGTTATTAGCGGATATATAGGATTTTCCTTATCTTCTATTCAGCTTTGAGAAATTGAGAGGTCTTATGAATGACAGCTGGGTTGTGTCCTTGGAGAGTGAGAGACTAACTCTGACATGGTGTTTGAGTTTGGTTCACAAGGACCTGCAATGAATTCAGAATCAAGGAATTGATTGAGTGTTACCCTGTGTCTGTCTCCTCCTCCAGCTCTTCTTGGCCCCTTCATATGTCCTTACTTCCTGGCTTCCATGAGGTGAGCAGAATTCCTTTTCCACACACTTCCATCATGTTGTACTGTCCCAACTAGGGCTCACAGACACAGGGCCAATTGATCATGTATTACAACCTCTGAAACTGTGAGCCAAAATAAAGCACTCCTCTTTTCCAGGAACTATCAGTAGAAGAAAGCTGACTACTATCATGTCATAGCATGGACTGTACAGCAATATTTCAGGTTGATTTAGCTTTTAAGACTGAATCCATTATTTCTTTACTGTGATATTTTTATAAACATTTTAAATGAATCATAGGCACTTGTGGTAAATGTTAGCAAACATTTTTACAAACAAACTTTTACTAAACATTTTATAATTCATATATGTGGTTAATCCAGGAATTCACTCATAGATGAAATTGCCCTTACTCTATGTGTGAGGAAAGGCTCTAAGAGCTAACAGTATAAATAAGACTATAAGCATATGCTAATGCAAAAGGAAAAAAAAAACAATAATTTTACTACATTTAAAAAGTGGTATGATAATTATTAATCATTCTTCTTTCTTCAATAGAGTCCATCTAAAAGAACAAGGGATTGGAAATAGTGTATTTAATCTTGATTTTTTTTTCACATGATAATGTTAACTTTCTCGCAACAGTGAATTCTCTCAAAATTTTCAAGGATTCTTCTCTATATTCTCTTCTAATTAGAGTAGATTCATGAACAGTTATTGTGAGGAAATTAAGCTGCAGAATCTATAATAATAAACTGAGGGAAAATAGGAAGGTTCCCCACCCCAGCGGCCCGAATTAAAAAAGAAATGTTTTGAATCACAAACAACATTCTCCTTGAGACACCCTTCCTTCTTCAGATTGTCTGTATACTTCCTATCCTTTCCACTGACTTATCTTCTGAAATTCAGTTGGGAACATTTAGAAAATCTATTACTAACATTTTAAACTTTGATATTACACAATATTGATTGAGTTAAATAAGAATTATGCAGACATTTCTATAGGAGCCCAGATCCCTGACCCCAGCATTAATTTGAAGTTCCTTATCACTGAAAGAGCCTTGGTATTGGTATGGAAATAGGGATGCCAAGTCCTGATGTGCTTGTGCTCCAGCAGTCATTCTTTAAAGAGACTGACCAGGGCTGCAGTTCTGCTTTGCAAGCAAGGTTCAAGTTTGTTCAAGGTCAGCTTTAGAATATAGCCTTGCTTGCACCTTGTAGACACAGTTTAATGGTGCAATAATAAACAGAGATATATGGTTTGTCAAGTAAGAGTCATAGCTATTTTTACCACTTCCCACAATAAATGGATATAATTAGTAGATATTATTTCTTATTTGGTGTGAAAGTTTCTCTTTTATACAAGAAATTGATATTTTTATAATTCCATTTTTGTGGATGAGAAAGTAAGTTGTGTGATGTTAAGTGATTCACTAATTGATGGTCATACAGTTCTTCAAATTGAAATTACTAGGCTTCTGGAATAATTACACTTGCTTAATAAATATATCCAGGCATTCACTCCATATGCACACATACAGAGGGTGTAAGTCTAGCTGTAATGTATTTATATAAAATAAGTACTGAGATACAACTGCATATTTTGTGATATTTACACATGTACACTTTATATATTATGGTATTTGATGCTAAGGATAATTATAGCAGATATTAGCAAGGTTAGCATTTTGTGGTACTGAGCATTACTAGAATGAGAGGAGGAGGATAGGAGGCAAAATTTAGCAGTTGGAAAACTGAAGTACACATTCAACTGTTGTGTGCTAGTTAACAGATGCCACTTACATTACCTTTCATATATTCAGACTTATGTTCTAGGCTACAGAAAATATTCTTGTTCATTATGTTAGATCTGTTTACTGTCACTTTATGTATTATTCTTTGTCTTAGCTGAGAATCTAAGCATTTTTAAATTAGTAATTAATATAAATGTTGACCATGTCAGTCACAATGCAAGAAGGAAGAAATATTTTATAAAATCATGACCCATACTGTGCACACATGGGAATTGATGCACACACACACACACACACACACACACACACACACACACACAGAGAGAGCAAATTTCTGGTTCAAACTATCAGATCAAACTATATACTCAAGAGTAAACATGCTGTAAGAAATAGAAGATAAATATAAAACAAGTATCTAAGGCATAAACCAATGTCAAAGTTTCCATAGGGAAGGGAAGGGAAGAGACAATTTTGATGTTTTCTTTTGTTCCACTCTTTTTCTGATCGATAATTTAGTACAATGTAATAAAAAGGAAATAGCAGAAAAATAAAAAGACATAAAAATTCAGGACAAACAATTTTATTATCTCACCCAATAGTTGTAGGTTGCTATGAAAAATATGAAGTGGGACTTTCAATGTTCACCCTTATTTCACTGTGGATACATAACTCATGCTTTGTGAATCTGTGGATTTATTTGGGCATCTCTGTCTTAGAAAACCGGTGAAGGAAGGCAGCTTGAAGAAGCCTACTAATATATGGCATGCAAGGTCAGCAGATAGGATTCCAGATGGGAGGCAGGGCTCTGAACTGGGGTTCACAATAGCAATGCTGGCATTTGAAATTGTCTTCCAACTTTGAACTTTGCATGGTGGCAACCTGGAAAACCAAGAATAATTGAATCATAATCATGGTTATTAGAAACAGAAGGGAGGGGCTTAGAAATGGCTCAGAGGGTAAGGCACTTGCCAACAATGCCTTAGGACACCGGTTCCATTCCCCAGTACCCATGTAAGCCAGATACACAAGGTGGTGCATGCATCTCGAGTTCTTTGCATTTGGTTGATGGCCCTGAAATGCCCATTGTCTCTATATGCCTCTTTCTCTCCCCACCTCTCTCAAAAAATAAAGTAAATAAAAATATAAAAAAAAAGTAGAAGGGAAGGAAACTGCTGATGCACACTGAATAGTTTTCTCTTAAATCACTCCAAACTCACATATTATGACATGTAATAGCCAGCCATGAGGCAATCCCCTCTATTGGAATAGTGCAAACTTTTCTTTGTTGTTATTTAATAGCATCTCTCTATGCATTCCAAGCTGGGCTTGAATTTATGATCATCATACCTAAGCCCCCTCAAATGCTGTGATTACTGGCATCCATATTTAGCACTATTCTTGATGTCAGTAATTCAATTATCATTACATATCATTAATGATATATAGAATAATCAATAATTTAAAATTGAAGCTCATGTGTAGCTTTCTATGATCTAATTAGACCTATTGCAAATAGTAAAGTTAAAAAAAAAAACTCTATTAGGTTCTTTACCACAAATTTAGCAGCTTTAAAAGCTCCTCTGTGTTACCCACTCATCAGAGATCATCACGGATCATCTGGACTCACTACTAAGAATCTGAAAAGCCCGTCAGCAAGTTGTCAAACAGGGATTTACAAACTCATTAAGAGTTGGGGCTAAAACTACTTTCTGAAGTTACAAGTTTGAGGACAGCATTCTGTCAGTACTTTGGGCTTGAACCACCCTCTGCCTGCATCTAGAGATTGTTACTTTTCACGTGTCTATCCAGAGTCAAACTCATCACAGTGAAGATGGGTTCTTGCTCTCACATCAAATCTCTTGACTTTTTCCCATACCAGATGGAGTACACTCTGTCTTAAAGGGCTCAGAATAGGGTACAGTGATATCTTTTTTGTGTGTAGTATTAAATAAGTGAAGAGAAATCTTACCATTCTTGCATGTTCCATGCATACACAAAATGGGAAAAAATATTCAAAAGTGAAAATGGTTGTTGATATCTCTTAGAATTCATCCTTAGACAAATGGCATTCAAACTAATGCTGCACAGGCTGGAGCTTCATTCTCCTCCTCTTCCTTTTCCTCTTTCTCCTCTAGCCAATATTAAGAATTTGTGGTAAAGAACCTAGTAGAGTTTTTTTTTTAACTTTACTATTTCTAATAGGTCTAATTGGATCATAGAAAGCTACACATGAGCTTCAATTTTAAATTATTGATTACTCTATATATCATTAATGATATATAATGATAACTAAATTATTGACATCATGTATAGTGCTAAATATTTTAAGATTCTATATTTATCATTAATATAATTAACTAATTTCATATGATTTAAATTTATTTATAAGGCAAAAGTTTACTTCTCCATCTTTTGTGTATAATTTAATACTGAAATAAATTTACTATTAAAATTAAATGAAGCATAGTATTGATTAAATGACTTATAAGAGACAAAATATTTCTTCCTGAATATCCAATGCTTTTAAATAATCACTTCATCAAGGCACCATTTTTTGTTTTGCTTTGTTTTTTATTTTTCGAGGTAGGGTCTCACTCCAGCTTAGGCTGACCTGGAATTCATTATGCAGTCTCAGGGTGGCCTCAAACTCATGGTGATCCTCCTACCTCTGCCTCCCAAGTGCTGGGATTAAAGGCATATGCCACCATGCCTGGCAGGGCACCATTTTTATGTTAACAAAATATTACAATTTATCTCATATAGTATGTTACAAAATGTTTTTTCTAGTGATGTTATTACAGGGGTTTCAGTTGTAATAGCATCTAAATTATTTAAAACCTTTTTAGTGTTAAGCATATTTATTCATTCAATATTAACTGATCCTAGTAATAAAAATTTGATAAATTTGAATATTTTAATAAAAATGAAAAATTACCAAGCACACTAGTTATTGTCCAAAGTACAGCTCAGAGCATTTGATATACTTTTGGTACTTCTGACAATATTACAAATGGAATGATCATAAAGAAATTACTCTGCCAGTGCTATATATTAATTTTCCTTGAGGTTAACATATGGTAATAACAATATAATAAGTTACTGTATATATTATATACCATATATACATATGCATATATATATATATATATTAGTTTTGTAAGTTAAAATAAATTGTAATACACCCTCAAATGCCGGGGTCCAGCTCTGGCTTGAAGGAGGGTCCCTGAAGAGAGGTGTGAAAGGGAGCGGTGCAATAACAACTCAAAGTCAAGTTCTGGTGCAAGCTGACAGGCTAATGCTGAAGGCAGCTGTTTTTCCATCTTTCTCTCTCTGCTGCCACTTTTATTTTCTGATCACATAATGCAAGAGCAAACTTCAAGAAAGGTACAATTTCGTGAAATTCTTAGAAATTTTTGTTATTCATTTTCTTCAAACAATCCCATAATTATTTACCTCAAGTAAAGTCATCAGGCCCTAATAATGATTAACTGTTTTCATACTTTCCTCATGTATGTGTGGTCAAGCACTTGTGATTTTTTCTGAACTTCTACTTTCAACTACTATATTAAATTAAATATATTACTATGTTATTAAACTATTATATTAAACAAAACAACCACAAATGGGGGTTCCCATCATTAATCATTGATCCAATAGATCCATTTATCCCTCAATAATTTGTTTTGAATTTTCCTTTTCATGTCTCTCCAATACTTAGACTTTGGTCCCCCAGATTGAACTCTTTCTGACCTCGGTTGTTTTTCCTGTAAGGATTCTTGGTAAAGAGTCATAGTTTGCTGCAATTGCCACCATTTAGAAAACTTAGTCATAGAACAATTTTTACATTGTTCCAGGAGGTTCATTGTTTCCTCCTAAGTGTACTATATTCCATGCCTGACTTTCTTTGAGGCCTTTAAGGAAAACAATTATCTCCGACCCATTTTCTTGTTTTTCCAATTCTATGCCAGAGCCTCTTTCAGATACATTGACCAACACTTCACTAACACCAATTTTTACTGGAAAAAGTAATCTTAGAGATTGGTACACCAAGTGAAAGGCAGAGAAAGACCAACATTATATAGAAAACCATAGATATCTGTAGCGTAGAGAGCCAAAGGTGTTTCTATAGAGGGGCCACATTGGACTTCAAGGAAGAGACAGCTGGGCTGGAACTGTGTCATGCAGCTCTTCAGTGCTCGATTCCTCGTGATCCTGAAATGGCATGCTTGCTGACTCTGGCACTCAAAATTGTACTATGAGAGTTGGGGAGATGGCTCAGTGGATAAGAAGTTTGTCTGCAAAGCCTAATGACCTGAGTTAGTTCCCCAGTACCCAGGTAAACCCAGATGCACAAAGAGGCATGTGTATCTGAAGTTTGTTTGCTATGGCTGGAGGCTCTGGAGGCACATCCATTGTCTCTCTCACACACTTTTCTCTGTCTCTCTGCTTTGAAAATAAATAATAAATAAATAAAATATTTTAAAAATTGGATTATGAAATTTAAAATTATTTATAGTTGTAATGGGAAATTATTCAATACCCAATCACACTTGGAAGTTCTTTGACAAGTAATTTTAAGCTGTTTTGGGACATGATATTTTTGAAACCAAAGCTATTTTGTACATAATCATCAGTAAAATAATTCAGACCTTACAAGTTACATACACAGATTCTTACACAGAATAATAAATTTATAAAGTCTTGCTGAACTATATTGATGTTGAGACAAAGATCATTTATGCACTGTGGCATTGTAAAGGCTATAATAACTATTGAATAAAATACAGAGCTGGTTATTTGGTGCTAATAGGATTCTACATCTGTGTAACATGCTGGGAGATTTAGAATAGACTTCAAAGAACGATAGATTGACACAAATTGGATTTAACTACCAGTTACATGTGAATTTATGGGAACAATAAAGCAGGTTAAGTTATTCTTGGCAGGTTTAGAGGATTGAAACAAGATAGATCCAAGGCAAAAGCCATATAAAACCAAACTTCAAAGCACAAGGATCACTGTCAGCAGAAGAGAAATGGGATCCTAGTAAAAAAAAATTTGCAGTCATTTGGGAAATACCATTTTTTTTTCTAAAAGTCATATGAATGTAGAAATTCCCAAACTTATATTTCCAGAAAATTAACACTTTATATGAAGTAAAAAATATACAATTTTGTATAAGGGAATGATAGCTATGCAAGTTTTCTTCTAAAAATTTTTGCTTAAGTAATCATGTAAGAATTTTGATCCTAACATTATATGTTGTACATAAATGTTTGAAATCATCTTAGAAAAGTCTAATTCTTATGACGGGATTGGTGACACATGCCTTTAATCCCAGCACTTGGGAGGCAGAGGTAGGAGGATTGCCATGGCTTCGAGTCCACCCTGAGGTCAGCCTGAGCTTAGAGTGAGACCCTACCTTGAAAAAAAGAAGTCCTAATGTGCTCTTAGCAGTTTGTTTAAATCATTGTACTTAATGATCTAAACTCACATCTTGTCAATATTTTATCAGTGCAGACACTGAACAGCAAAGAGAATGTTTAACTCATGTAATTTATTTTCAAGAATTATTTCCAAATCAAGTTTGGTCTAGATAGAGTCAGATATACTTGTGCTCTGTATGCATGTGTGCTTGTATGTTCAAGTGTATGTGGGTGCACATGTGTGCAGTGCATGTGGTGGCCAGCGGTTGATGTCAGATATCTTCCTCAATTGCTCTTCATTTTACTAAGCCCATACCTCATTGATTAGGCTAGACCAACTATCCAGCAAACCCCAGAGATTCTGCTGCCTCCACCTCCCCAGAGCTGGGATTATAGGCATTCATCTCTATGCCAGACTTTCATGTGGGTGCTGGGAATCTGAACTCAGGTCCTCATGCTTACACTGCAACCATTTTACTAAGTGTTGGGCACAGGTAAGGGCCCTGGGCCACTGAAGATTAAATCGTGGCCTGAGCTGCCAGGCATGGCTAAGGGCCCTTGGCCTACAGGAGGCTACTCCTTCCCCACCCTGATGTCCTGATAAGACTTAGGCTTCCTCATAGCCCTTTGACCTTTGGCCAGTTGCCTATGAAACTCCTTATATGGCATCAGCCAGCAGCCTTCACACAGCCCATCCACCTGCAACTCATACCCCATACCTTTCACCCCACTACATAGCTCACCTGACTCTCTCCCTATGTGCTGGAATGAACATCCCGAGGCATCAGTGAGCAGCCTTTGAACCCACCAATCCCCTTAGGACCCTCTTCCTGCTCTTTCTCAACTGCTTATAAAAACTCAGTCTCCTGACAAATACATGAGCTGTTCTCTAAAGCAGTTTTCTGGATGTTTCTTCCCATTGCACTCATGGCCATTCAAGACTCTGCTCCACCAGTTGCCTGAACATCTCTGGGGAATCACAGCCCTGGAGACCCCAGGAACCACAAATAAGCAGTCTTCCCTGATCCATAATGATAAATATTTTTGACACAAAAATCTTGCAAGGTAGCCCAGCCTGTTCTCAGACTCGTGATGCTCCTGCCTCAGGTTCCCACCAGCTAAGATTTCAGGTATGCCATTGAAGCCATAAAGTCATTCATTTATAATTACCAAAAACAAAACCATGAAAGAAATCATAAACTTAGCAGCAGGGCTGACTATGTCCAAGCACATTAGCAGCCAGGACCTTTTCCCCTAGTCATGGAGTCTTCCTGGCATCATTTTTATGAGTTTATTCCTGCATTTTTACTTTTTTTCCAATTCAAAATTTCTGGCAGAGGCTGATGAGCATGATCATAAACTTGTAAGGGATTGTTTAAACAAAGGATGCAATTTGAATATAACCTCTGGATTCAAAACAAGAGTGTGGATAAGGCCAGAGAGAGAAGAAACTGGACTACTTGCTTAGATTTAACTCTAGAAAAACTATTTTTTTAATTATTGTGTCTTTATTGACTTATAGAATTTGGATATGAGACATCTACATTACATATCACTTTCTTCAGATTAGGCATTGGAAGATCAGGGTTTAAGTAAAATTTTCAAAGTTCTCACAATTACTCTGTAATGCTACTAGGAATTATTACTAACCTTTCTCACTTTCAAACTGTGTCCCAGGCATACCATGTGGTCTCCAGAAGTTTTCTCTAAACATTGAATCATTTGTTTTGAACTCTCTCTCAGCAAATGTTGAGAGCCTGATTAGATTCAAATCTACTTTGTTGAATTTTCTAATTGTCATTACACTCTTCAGTCCACATGAGAAGGTTACTAAGTCTTCATCTTTAAGTGCTCCAAATGAGCATAGTGAAATGCAGGACACAGGTATTTAAATGCATGCTCTATTAGATAGCAACCAACTCTATCTGTAGCTCTACTTCCATCCTCAGAACAATTTACATGCAGAATATATTATTTGAATTCATGAGCCACCAGACACTTTATATATTATTTTCATTTATTCACCATATGCAAGAAAATGATATTCTCATTTTATGAAAATCATAAGTAATGAAACTATCCTATTATGTGAAAATATTTCAGGAATTTTATGTTACAGAAACATTTCTTTTTTTTTTTTTTTTTTTTTTGGTTTTTTTTTTTTGAGGTAGGGTCTCACTCTAGCCCAGGCTGACCTGGAATTCACTATGGAGTCTCAGGGTGGCCTCGAACTCACGGCAATCCTCCTACCTCTGCCTCCCGAGTGCTGGGATTAAAGGCGTGCGCCACCACGCCCGGCTACAGAAACATTTCTAAAAAATAAATGTGAGTGGAATTTTGCCATGACAATTGCCGTATGTTAGTGATTATTAGAATTTGTTTTAAAATATTGGCAAAAAAATGATATTTACCAAGTTTTCTTCAATAAAATTCTGGTTTGGTCAGAGACATTTGGGCTTGTTTGTGGCCACATTTCTTTAAAAAAAATATAACAGAGAAATAGATACTATTTCTCTTTTGTAGGGAAGAAAATTATCTCTTATTTTATCTGTGTGAAATAGTCTCTATTTCATCATGGTGCAATGATAGTCTATTTGTTTTGTTAAAAGTGCTTCAACTGGTAGGGAGATGGCTCAGTCACAAACGTGTTTTCTTGCAAGAATGAAGACCTGAGATAGATTACAAGAATCATCATGCTCTTGTAATTCCATTGCTGAGTAGGCGAAGATAGGGGGTTCCCTTTGACTTCCTTTCTGGCCCATCTAGCTTACATGGCATGCTCCAGACCAATGAAAATCCTCTCTGGCCTTCACAAACATACACATGTGCACAACTCCCATCCCCCTCCACATATATGAACACATGTGGATATACAAGTTTTAAATATGTGCAAATAAAAATAAGTTTATTATCAAATTATAGCATGGCCAAAGCACACAACACTTTCTTCCACAGTCAGTGTATTTACAATTTTTGCTTCTTTGATCCATTTATTTTTAATATTGTGCAACTAGAAGTTTGATGCCTGATCAATTTCTTCTAGATTTTACCTTTGTATTGTATGGTCTTAATTTGTTTACATGGAAAGCAAGGCATATGGTTTGATTTCAATTCTATGATTTGGATTGGTGCTATGCACTAAAAGTCTTATTTCCCTCATTAGTTTCTTGTAGATACCAATGAAAACACCAATTTTTCAGCCACACTCCTACTGCCCACTTTTGTTCTATCCCAAACAGTGACGTTTTACCAAATGAACTATAGATGTAAAGTAACAAGCTTTACAAAGTATTTGATAGTTTCTGCTTATTCTCATTGTACTCACTTGAGACCACTTAAAAGTGAGGTTGTTAGTAGATACAGTTTTTGTTACAGGGCTAATTACCCTTCCCCCAGAAATTTCCACTGTGAACAGGCTTACAGCTGTTTGCCCCTGTGACAATTAATCTCTATTGTCAACTTGATTGGCTCAGGAATCAAATAAGGAACATGTTTCTTGGACAGGTCTGTGAGGGCATTTTCTGGAAGGATTACCTAAGTGAGGAAGACCCTCCTCCCTCTAGAGTGTACAGCCCATCCTGTGCAGCCTATATGTAAAGAGGTACCAGGAAAGTGCAGCGTTATTTGCCTGTCTCCCTTTACATCTTGTTTTATATTAACAATCCTTCACTGATACTGGAACCCACCACTAGGCTTCCAATTTGGACAGAAGACCAGTGGCTCTCCAGGAATCTCCAGACCTTCAACACCTGATTAGGACTGCTAAAGTATTCAGCCTACTGGTCTGAGCAGCTATAGTGTTCTCAGACTCTCCAGCCAACAGACAGCCACGGCTGAACTATCCATCCTATAATCCAAAACCAATAAATACCCTTTGTAGCATACAGTCTGTGGTGGTTTGATTCAGATCACCCCATAAATTTAGGCATTCTGAATGCTAGGTTCCCAGCTGAAGGAGATTTGGGAATTAATGCCTACTGGAGGGAGTGTATTGTTGGGGGCAGGCTTATGGGTGTTACACCAGTTTCCCCTTGCCAGTATTTGGCACACTCCCATGTTGCTATTGTTCACCTTATGTTGGCCAGGGGGTGATGTCCACCTTCTGCTCATGCCATCATTTTCCCTCCATCATGGAGCTTCCCCTCCAGTCTGTAAGCCAAAATAAACCTCTTTTCCCACATGCTGCTCTTGGTTGGGTGATTTTTACCAGCAATGTGAACCTGAGTACAATACAGTTCTCTCAGTTCTGTTCCTCTATAGAACTCTGTGTAATAAACCCGCTAACAATCACAGGTCCAGATCATAGCATAAGAACCACACCACTCAGCTGGAACCCAGAGATGTGAACAAACCCCAACAAGTTTGCTTAGGTAAGGCACAGGAGGAGGAACATTTATCTCAATAAGCTGAGCTTGAGTTGATTTAAATAGGACAGGTATTTTGTGATATTTGCTAAGCATAATTATTGTGTGGTGAATGATACTCAGGAAGCACTGAAATTTTTATTATAATACACAAGACAATTTTTTTCACATATTGTGAATGATAATTAATGTAGTGCATATGAAAACTATTTACAAAAGAATTAAAACTGACATAAAAATTGAATAGAAAGGATCATAGCTAATAGAGCAAAATGTATTTTGAAACTCCTGTGTAACTTCTGCATTGTTAAGCAAATGTGATTTTTTTTTTGCTGTGGGTCAAAATTTAGTATTACAAAGTTTAAAAATGAATTGACCTATCTGCATGTATCTATTGACCTAATGACATCAACAAACACACCTCTCTTATCAGATAAGGAAATTATATGGTGACATGTTGGTAGAATAGATGAGTAGATTGTCATGAGAACTAAGAGCATACTCTTTACCACCTCTGGGTCACTTGGGTCATGTCTGAGCACAAAGGACAGCAAAACCTTCAGGAATAATGATTCTATAAATTGAAAGCTACATGATTTATAGTTTTCTCTAATCAGAATATAAATCTAGGAAACAGAAATGGAAGTGCTCATAAAATGACCTCACCTCTTTTGACAAGTGATTCTAAGGTCAGTCTATTTGTACAAAATAATTAAAAGGACAATGAAACACAAAGGTGAAATATGCATATGGACCTCATGCTTGCAGGATATACACAGAGAATTATGGTATGAGACCATTACAATAGTTAATTTACTCATTGCTGTGACCAAGTATCTCACAGTAAACAGCTTAAGGAAAGTAAAGGTTTTAACTCTCTTAAGGTTCTGAGGATTCTATCTTGGTTGGGGATGGCATGGCAGTAGAAGCTGGAGGCTGCTTGGTAACATTGTAGACAGTCAATAAGCAAATTGAAAGGAAGCGAAGCTTGGCTATAAATCCTGTTGCATTCAAATCACAATACCAAATGCACAATTTGTCCAGGGGATGAGATGGGTAAGAACTGCTGGTTTATGGGCTCTTGTGAAACATCTGATAGCAATAACTTTCAGATTAAAAGCATATCGAATTTATGCTCATAGGTGATCACTACCTTGTGAATCTCCAATACACTGGTTACTGTTGGGTTCTATTATTTCTATCCTAAACTGTGGCCTCTGGCTTCTTGGAGAAGCTGGGCTTGTCAGGAGATGGGTCAGGAGGTGGGCAGGCCCTTGGAACACATAGTGTGCCTGTCAATGGAACTCTTTTTCAGTCATGAGCAATCTAAGGATCTGAAGTAATGAAAAACAGCTAGCTATTTATACCTATCTCAAAATTAAATAAATAATGATCAAATGATGGGGAAAAAAATCAATGAGAGGGGCATAAGACAGTAAATATTTGAAATGTTTGACAATGACATACAACTATGATACATTATGTTAACTTAGTGCCTTGATGGTTACAAAATATTTATTTATAAAGTAAATATCTGGAACTACTGTTGCGTATCAAATAAGAGATTTGACCTTTATTTTATAGACAATTTAATCACTCTCATTTTACAGGTGAGGCAAGTGAGATTGAAATTATTTTAGTAATTCAATTGCAGATTAAATACAGAGTTAATAATAACCTCTCAGTTACTTTCTTCTATCAGGACTTGTATATTGTTGAATGATTTTCTTATTCAAAAGAACCAGGAAAAGATGGACACACTTTCAGGGTTTTAGACATTTATTTTTCAATAAAGTCAATTTAAAAAGCACATGAAAAATATGGCCATTATAAGTGAATATACCTGCTAAGTAGACTATTAAAAAAGAAATGAAAGAAAGTGTATTAAAGACTATTTTCACTGAATAGAAAAGAATAGGTACAGTAATATCTACAGTACTCTTGTTTCTAATAATATAAAATAAAATAAATAACAAATTTTAATGAAGATCTGAACTTTGACACTAAGCTTTACAAAGAGTATAAAGTTTCACTCATGTAAAGTGATGATTATTGTGCATATTAAGACCCAGACTAACTAATATTCATCTGATCCCTCAATAATATAGTCCTTCAATAATTTTTATAGCAATTCTTCACCAATATCTGGTGTGCAAACAATCATAAACATGAACTGTGGGAAGAATATATAATGCTCCCATTGGTGTTTTCCCCCAGAATATTAGCTAGCAGCGAGGATAACATTGAGACATCTGGGGGTTGGGAAGACTCAGGTCTCATGCCCAAGAGCAAAGTGTTTCCTTATAGTGATGGCATGGTGGAAAAGAGAAGCACAGAAGGCCATTGTTCATTTCTTGGAATTGCACTCTGCCACTTGTACTACATTCTACCATTTCAAGTAAGATACATGTAATCCAAACTCATATCGTGGGGAAAACATCCACATCCACACAGAAAATACAATCACTTGGCCCTGTGATAACAAGAAATGGTAAAGAGGTGTGTTTTAAGTGCACTAAATCCTGCATTTGATCTCATAATTGGAGAAGCCTTTTAACATAGATTAACTGGACTTTGGTTATCGTATTTTCTTTGTGGCAAACAACTTTTTTAAAGTGAAAATAAATGAATGAGTTTAATGTTACTAATTTCTAAGATCCTACAGTTAAAATCAATCACGTTTTCCCTTTTTGTTGGAATTACATACCATTACAGAAAATTTAGAAAAATTGTAGCTTGTACGTATCTTAAATATTATTGTTGTAAGTAAAGTATCATAAAATAATATTCTACATATGACTAAAGATTAATCCAAGGACTGAAAATGCATTGTAAGTTAAAGCTCATATTTTAAAAGGGCATAAGTTATTTCTATATTGTGATAGTTACTCCTTAAATTTTATGAGCATGTACTCTACTGGTTCATTTGCTATATGTTTAAATGTATGAAAATGTGACTGTTAAAAAAATTCTCTCAGGAAAACAAGTCATGAACTATGTGGGAAGCTGTAACTTCTTCCTACAATCAACCAGGATGCCACATGTGTAAAGCTTTTCTTTTTATTGGTGAAGATCATAATCATATAACTTAGCAATTTAGTTGTAGAGCTGATTTTTATAATTTAATCATGAAAATGAATAGCATCATCCATATGGAGCAAGTGAAATAGTCTGAGATCATACCTGGAATAGCATTTGAACAGCTAGAAGAATGTTTAGAAAAGTAACCTGTTTGATCATACAGGATGGAAAACAGATCATTAAGTTTTTGTTGCTGCTAGTATTTTTCTAGTTTTGATAAGGGTATAGCTAATGCCATATGTGTGATAATTATATGACAGGTGCTGTCAATGCTTGAGGATTCTAATCACTTTTTAAACATATTTGATTCTTTCCTACATAGTATCTCATTCTTTAAAAGAAGAAGATATAATGACTATGCACATATTTCCAAAAGGTTTACTGACAAATGAAATGGCATTATGTTTTTTGCAGACTAGTTTACAATTTACGCTTTTTAATTTTGTTTTTCTTTGAGGTAGGGTCTCACTCTATCCCTGTCTGACCTGGAATTTGTAGTCTCAGGGTGGCCTCAAACTCACAGCGATCCTCCCACCTCTGCCTCCCGAGTGCTGGGATTAAAGGTGTATGCCACCAGACCCGGCCTTGTTTTTTTTTTTTTTAATTTTTATGTTATTTTATTTGTACTTATTTTAACTGGAGAGGGAGGAATGGGAAGAGAAAGAGAGAGAAGAGGAGAGAGAGTGAGAAAGAGAGAGTGTGGTGTGCCAGAGTCTCTTTAAAAGCAAACAAACTCCAGATGTGTGTGCCACTTAGTGTGTCTGGCTTTACATGGGTATTGGTAATTGAACCCAGCAGGCTTTGCAAGTAAACAAGTAAACAAACACCTTCAACTACTGAGTCATCTAAACATTCCTACTATTTAATTAAATCTTCACTCTTAGAAATAATTCTTTTTCACTTTTTAGTTCTCTGTTTGCTCTTAATTAAAACTGCAAAATATTTCCCATGTTGTTAACTAAGTTTGCAGAAAGGATCCACAATGAAGATTTAGCAGACAAATTTTGGGTGAATGGAAATTAGTCATGATATATTTTGAAATTTCCCCTCATTTCGCATTTAAAACACAGCTTGCTATTATAGAAATAAAGTACATAGTAAATCTCAATGTGTACAAAGCAATGTAAATAAATGTTAAGCAAAATTTTGCCATTCTAGGTCAAACACATTTAAATAACTCAGTTTAGATAGAACTGCCCAGTTACCCTGGCTAAATCATTGACACTCTGACTCAGTGAGCATTTGCCTATGAGTTTTGGGGATGGTTTATAATGCAGCATAATTGAAGCAAATATATATGTAAAACAGCAGTATAATAAATAATATACATATTAGCATCAACCAAAATACTAAGATAATGAATTTATGACATTACTATTTAATAAACATAAAAATAAGTACATAAATGTACATAAAAGAATATGTGATATTTAAAGAAGATGCCTTAAAAACAGATAAGTCAATGTTGTAATCATTCATAAAGTCAAACTCAAGTTCTTGTGTCTGATTAGGTAAAAGATTTAACACATGATTAACATTGAGATGTGCATATTAAATAGTTACATTCACTTATAATATTTTTAAGCACAGTATTCATAAGGGAAAACCTAGAAGATTTTTTAAAGATAACTTAGGTCACTTTAGCAACACTAAAGATGAGAAAAGAAATGAAAAACTATTAAGTATCATATTCAATTTTTTTCAGTTTCTTCATTTTTTATCCATTCAACAAGTGAGAAAGAAAAGAGAGAAAGAATATGACTAATTAATGCCTTCTCAACCTCACAGTTTCCATTAGGTTGTTTCCATTTAGGTCAATTCTTCAAATGTAACAAAATGATTCTGTACTCCGATTAAGATTAGACTAATCCTTCATTGAAAGTCAGGCTTTTTTTTTTTTTTTTTTTTTTGAGGAGGGTCTCACTCTCGCTCAGGCTGACCTGAAATTTAATATGTAGGCTCAGGGTAGCCTCAAACTCACAGCAATTGTCCTACCTCTGCCTCCCAAGTGCTGGGAATAAAGGCATGCACCACCATGCCCAGCTTGAAAATCAATCATTTTTATCATTTATTCTAATGCCTCTTGCACTATTATAAACTTCATGATTTTCTGCATTGTAGACAATCGATGAGATTCAGCACTTTGTGTATTTGTGTGTAGATTGGGTAGTGTGATGTTTGTGATGTACATGGTGTAAGAACCTGTGTGGCAATGTGTAGGCCCCTTGCATAAGTGCTGAGTCTATCAGTTATCCACATGTTTCTTAGATATAGCATCTGTCCCTCCACCTGGATCTGTGAATTTTTAGTAAATCTGCCATCCCCCCTTCCCACCACAGCAAAAATGGGGTCACAGATGTCTGTGACCACACCCTCTTTTTACTTGAGTGCTAGGGTATTGAACTTCAACAGTCTCAGTTCCACATGATTAAAGAGTAAATGTTCTTACCAAAATAGCCTTGTCCCCAACCCCTCAATATTTTTTTGTTATGATAAGGGAAGACTCTCTCACTGATGAGCACCATTGTTGTACATGTCACATTTAGAGAGGAGAAGCTTAAACTAAAGGTAATTTAAAGTTCATTGGACAGCTGCACTGCAGGAAAAAAAAAAAAAAAAAACAAGATAGGTTATTTATTATAAGGAAATTCCGTGTCTATATCACTTCTTTTGTCCATACTGGAGTATATGTTAGTGAAAGGGGAAAAGGTAACATTTTTTTAATCACCAGCAGCTCCACAGGTTAGTTCTGTGAAACCAGCATAGTCCTAAAGACAGGCTTTTTATCACAAATGAAAATGTAAAAATATGAAGACTCCCTACTTGCTCTTCTATAAGGTTGCAATACTACATGGAATCAAACACAATATGTCAAAAACCACTGCGATTAAAAGTTTGGTACTGGGGCTGGGGAGATGGCTGAGCAGTTAAAGTGACTGGCATGAACAACCTGTTGGTCTGGGTTTAATTCTCCAGTATCTACATAAAGCCAGGTTTACAAAGTGTGCATTTGCAGTGGCAAGAGGCCCTGATGTGCTCCTTTCTCTTTTTTTCTATCTCCTTCTCTTATTGCAAATAAATACATTACAATATTTAGTTAAGTATTTAATAAAAAGCAGAAAAAAAACGATTGTCCAATGGAATGTCTATGATTATGTAGATACAGAGACACAACATAATAAAGAAAATATATCATATTACTCTTTGGGTCAAAAATGTCAAAGGGTGGGTAAAATATTAATAATATAGCCAGAACAACTGTAGCAGACAGCTTCAGGTTCACTGAGATGAACTTCCAGACCAGGCACAATTATGGAGGAAGGGATATTTATTGAAGCTTACAGATCCAGGGCAAGTTCCATAATGGCAGAAGAAACTGGCCTGCCTTCACTGGACCAAGGAGAGAGAGAGAAAGAGAGAGGCAAAAGCCAAAAGCCAAAAGCCAAAAGCCACACAGCACAGCACACTTCAGGAACTCCTGCTAGGTACACTTTGCATATCTTTAGATTGAAATCTGAAACCCACCACCACACCTTAAGATCCACACAATGGTACTGACTCCAGCCAGGTGGCTGCAGATGCAAACTACAAACAAACAACTGAATATATTGGGGGCCATCTGTTCTATTCAAACCACCACATTTCGCCCCTGGCCCCCAATAGATTTATAACCATCACACATTGTAAATTGTACTCAGTTCAATTTCAAAGGTCCCCACAGTCTTGACCAATTTAAGATATGAAGACCTGTAAAATCAAACAAGTTAAACATTTCTAACATATAAAGGCACAGAGTAAACATTTTCAACTGGTATAAGGCATAGCAAGGAGAGACTAAAGCAATGCAAACTCAACCACCATCAAACAAACATCAAACCTCTGCAGTTCAAGTTCAATATATACAGAGACTAACAGTCTCCAGACTTTCCAATTCCACCCCTCCAGCTGGGCAGAGTAGCCAGGGAACACTTCCATCCCAACAACCAACTGGTTTATAAAGACACAGTTGTGTTTCACAATTTATCTCAGTCAAAGACTGAAAAATGCTGTAGATGACTGTCCAAAGGGGAAAAGATATACTGGAATATATGCTATGTGCTACCCGTCTTAAGCAATAGCTTAATATCTGTGTTTTCATGTGTTCAAAAAACAATCTCAGAAACATAGATGACCTTGAAAAGCAGTGGTGGATAGTATGGGGTAAGGGAGAGAACAGGATTGTTGAGACATAAATATACTAATGACATTTTTTATGTTATGATAGCTGTTTAGCTATGTGCTTATTTTATGTATTAATAAGTAACAAAAGTCAACTTTAAAATCTATTGAGGAAACTTTCGTTTTACTGTTGAGCATCTAAGAAACTTGTAGATTAGTAATGTAGTCTAAAGGAGAAGAAAAATAGCCGAGTGACCTTAACATTCAATTAATTTTCTTAGATCTCTCAAATGATTAAGGTTACTAGTCATAAGGCTGCCCCTAAAATTGGACATATAGATCCCAAGTATCTTAACTTACAGGAGTGGAACTCTGCAGGGATAGCAGAGCTGCATTTGGAAAATTTTAACTCTGACCTTCAAATTGCTTGTGGCTTATGATAGGACCTATTCATTCTAAGTTTTTCCTCTAGAAGCTCAAACTAACTCTCATAGCAAGTAATGGAGAGAAATGCAATTAAATTTCTGGTGTGTGTGTGTGGGGGGGGGTTATGGAGATAAGGGGCATTTCTGGTGTGTGGAGGGATAGGGTAGGGAGAAAATGCAGGGAACCACTTTGAAATATACTAGAACCTTCAGTGCACAACACAATAGGCCTTCAGTCAAAACTAGCTACCTTGAAATCAACCTTATGGGTTATACTCAGCACCTATTGACCTTGGAAAATGGCAATACCAAACTTTAGCCCACTGAGCCCAACCTGTCCTACTGAAAAGGAGAAATACAGTGAAAGTCATAGCACAGAGGAGCAGACTCAGTAAAGACTAATCAGAGGACCATAAAAATCCTCCTCATCAACAGACTTAGTACCTAATCAGTAGGGTTGATTCAGTCTTTGATGGCCTGGTTGTCTTTTGTCTTGTTTTACCATTACATCGGTAAAGATTTTTTATAGCCATGTTCTCTTATGTTGGAAAAACTGGAACTTTAGTCCAATTTTTCATGCATGATTTGGATGAGAGTTTCCTATGGGATAAGAAATGAACAAGTGCATTGCGAACAAGTGCATTGCCTAAGGAAACAGAACCACTCATGGATACTAAAAGCTTAATGTTATAGCAATGATAAAGATTTCCATTTATATGGGAAGTCAAGGAAATAGATCATTCTTCAGGAAAAACAATTTTTCATGGTTGTTCAAAGAGAGTATACAGAAGTGAATTCTAACAACCTCATCTCTGGCTAAATGTGAAAACAACTCATATGTTCTTTGAATGTAGGAGCTATGACAAAATGATAGCCAGATACAGCTTAGGGGGCTTAAAAGTATACTGTACTCTGGCAGTGTTTACTCATGCATGCATAGTTCTTATTCACAAGCACACTTTAGCATGACAGCATGAGCCAACAGGGATGTGCACTGCAAGTTAGTACTCTTTACAGAATTTTTCTAGGCAGGTCACCAAAAATTCGATGATAGACTAATGGAAACTAAAGTTCTTAGAGGAATGGAGAACTGTGGTGGTTTGATTCAGGTGTCCCCCATAAACTTAGGTGTTCTGAATGCTAGGTTCCCAGCTGATGAAAATTTGGGAATTAACACTTCCTAGAGGCAGTTTGGGGGCAGGCTTATTGGTGTTATAGCCAGTTCCCCCTTGACAGTGTTTGGCACTTTCTCCTGTTCCTGTTGTCCACCTGACATTGGCCAGAAGGTGATGTCTACCCTCTGTTCACACCATCAGTTTCCCCTGCCATCATGGAACTTCCCTTGAATCTGTAAGCCAAAATAAACCTTTATTTCCCACAAGATGCTCTTGGCTAGGTGATTTCTGCCAGCAATGTGAACCTGACTGCAACAACAACACATCCATGTTGAAAATTCTCCTAGGCCAATTAACTGATTAGAACTTCATTATTATGGAGAGTTACAAATGGCCTTGTCAATAGCCTATAATGTTTTGGAGGCAACAGGGACCTCCCTGGCCAATGACTTACTGGAAAATATCCCATCCTTGACACTGAAAATTTTCTAGTAACAATCTATGGCTTCTGGATGTGCCATTATTTAAGAAAGTGTATTATCATATGTCTTATTCAGAATATCTCAAAATTTGATTGACCCCCCCCAAACATTTCTTTTATACAATCTCTTCCTCTGATCTCAGTTAGGCCTTTTCCCTCCTTGTAATGTGTTCTTCTACTTACATATATACAATAATATCCCCTTAAGACCTTCCCTTTCCTTCCTTCTTATAGCCTTTTTCTTGCTTATGGGCCTCTGCTACTGATTTTCGGTTCCAGATCACACACAAGTCTATACATTTGTAGCTAGGATCCACATATAAGAGAGAACATCTGACGTTTGGCTTTCTGGGCCTGGGTTGCCTCACTTAGTATAATCCTTTCCAGATCCATCCATTTCCCTGAAAATTTCATAATTTCATTTTTCTTTTCCACTAAATAAAACTCCATTGTGTAGATATACCACATCTTTAATATCCATTCTTCTGTGGATGGACATCTAGGCTGGTGAAATGGATTTCCTAGCTATTGTGAATAGAACAATACTAAACATGGTTGTGCAAATATCTGTAAGGTAGTAAGAAGAGTCATTAGAATATATGCATAGGAGTGCTATAGCTGGATCATATGGTAAATCTACTTTTAGCTGACTCAAGAAACTACTCACTGATTTCCAACATTTATTATCATTTGTTTTCTTGATGTTAGACATTCTGGCAGAAGAGCGATGGAATATCAAGGTAGTTTTAATTTGTGTTTCCCTGATGGCTATGTACTTAGAACACTGTTTTAGATGTTTATATGCAAGCTGTTTTTATTCTGATGAGAACTCCCTATTTAGTTCCATACTCCATATTTTGACTGGGCTGTTTTATTTCTTATTGTTCTGTTGTTTTTTTTTTGCATTCTTTGTATATTCTGGATATTAATCTTCTGTCAGATTAGTAGCTGGCAAAGATTTTCTCCCATTCTGTAGGTTATCTCTTTGCTCTATTCACAGTGTTCTTTGCTTATCTCATCTTGATTTAATTTTGGTAGGTCATATGAATCAAGGAAATCATCCATTTATTTCAGATTTTCAAATTTAGAGGCATATATTCTTAAAGTATGTCCTTATAATTGTCTGAATTTCTTTGGTATTTTTTGTAATGGTGACTTTTTCATCTCTACTTTTATTAATTTTTGTCTCTTCTCTCTTTCTTCTGGTCAAATTTCATAAGGGTTTATCAATGTTGTTTATCCTTTCAAAGAACCAACTCTTTGTTTTGTTTATTCATTGGATTGTTTTTTTTTTTTGTTTGTTTCTATTACATTAATTTCTGCCCTAATCTTTATGATTTCTTCTCATCTACTGACATTTGGTTGGCCTTGCCCTTCTTTTTCCAAGGCCTTAAGGTGAAGCCTTAAATTGTTTATTTGTAAACTCTGTAATTTCTTAATATAGGCAATTAGAGTTATAAATTTCCCTCTTAGGGGGACTGCATTCATTGTGTCCCAAAGATATTGGTATGTTGTATTATTATCATCATTTGATTCTATGAATTTACTGATTTCCTTTTTGATTTCTTCAATGACTCATTGATTGTTCAATAGTGTACTGTTTAGTTCCCATGAATTTCTGTATGCTATGTAGCTTTTCTTGTTGCAGATTTGCAGTTTAATCCCATTGTGGTCAGATAGAGTACAAGGCATTATCTCAATTTTCCTATGTATGTGGAGATTTGCTTTGTGTCCTAAAATATGGTCTATTTTAGAGAATGCTCCATGTGATGCTGAGAAACATGTATATTCTTCAGCATTTGGATGGAACGTTCTGTAGATATCTGTGAGGTTCATTTGTTCCATGACATAATTTAATTCAGATGTCTCTCTTTTTTTTTTTTCTGGAATGACCTGTCAATTGATGAGAGTGGGGTACTGAAGTCTCCCAATACAATTGTGTTTGATGTTATATCTGACCTTAATTCTAATAGTGTTTGTTTGATGAAACTGGGAGCCCCCATTTTAGCTACATGTATGTTTAGGATTGTAATGTCCTCCTGCTGGAGTTTTCCTTTAATCAGTATAAAATTACCTTCTTTATCTTTCCTCACTATTGTTGGTTTGAAGTCTATCCTGTCAGATATTAGAATAGCAAACCCTGCGTGTTTCCTTGACCCATTTGTTTGAAATACCATTCTCCATCCTTTCACCCTAAGGTGGTGTCTATCTTTTATTGAGTTTCTTGAAGGCAGCAAATGGCAGGATCCTGCCTTTTAATCCAGTCTGCAAGCCTGTGTCTTTTGGATGGTGCATTGAGGCCATTGATATTAAGAGTTTTTATTGAAGGGTATGCATTTATTCTTGCCATTCTTCTTATTTTGTAGTATTTCCTGTTTTGACAGATTCTTTTTTTTTATTATAAATTAGCTTTGTACGCAGTGAATACAGTCAAGTTTGTACCATTGTTAGCCTCCTCCCCCCATATTCTTCTGAACGAATGTGTGTCCATTTATTAACCTACCAGTCAATGTCTAGAGACTTTGGATGATTGTAATTGAAAGATTTGTTTTGACCAGATTATCAGATGTTTCATAAGGGGAATAGTTTCACTGAGCACATTACATTAAACTTAGGAAATTCTGTACATGAGTTTTAATATGTATTTCATATTATCATTATTATACTCTTTCTTCTGTTCTTAGGAGTTTGCACTTTCTCCAAAATTTTTATTTCAGGAAGAGTTCACAGTGCTTTATTATTATTCTACTGGAGTAATTATTAATTTTCCTAAATATGCCTTATTTGAGCCCCATTTCTTTTTCTTTTTATTCTTGTTTTGTTTTGAGAGAGAAAGAGGCAGAGAGAAAAAGAGAGAATGTGTGTGCCAAGGCCTTCAGCTGCTGCAAATGAACACCAGATGCATGCACATGTGCATGCATGTGCACATATATGACACTGTGCACTTTGCATCACTGTGTGTCTGGCTATGTGAGACATGGAGAATTGAACATGAGTTCTTAGGCTTCACAGGAAAGCACCTTAACCACTAAGCCATCTCTTCAGCCCCTCTTTTATATTTTTTTAAAATATTTTATTTATTTATTTGAGAGACAGAGAGGAGGGAAAGAGAGAAAGAGGCAGATAGCGAGAAAATGTGTTTACTAGGGCCTCTAGTCACTGAAAATGAACTCCAGACACATGCTCCACCTTCTGCATCTGGCTTACATGGGGACTGGAGAATGGACCTTGTGTCCTTAGGCTTCATAGGCAGGTGCCTTAACCACTAGCCCATATGTTCTTTTTTTTAGTAATATCCTACATAAATTATATTATTCTTAGACAAAAACATTGAAAATTATCAAAAGCAAATAAATAAATATTTTGTTATTACTTTATATTCAAACTTGCCAACTTCCCAGGTGGAAATACTGCCTTAAGCCTGTATAACCCTGCTTTGAAGTATTTAACAAATCATTTTTGTTATATGGCAAAGTATATTAATACTTCAGAGAAATCCTAATAATACCTAATAATCACAAGCTGAGAAAGTTCATATATATATATATATATATGGTGAATGTTATATGTTATATTGTACACATGTAATAAATATATCATACAATATTTAAAGTTATATTGGAACTGGAGAGATTGCTCAGTGGTTAAGGCCATTTGCCTTCAAAGCCTAACAACCCTGGTTCAATTTCCCAGTACCCACATAAACTCAGGTGCACAAAGTGGCACATGTACCTGGAGTTCAATAGCAGCAGCTAGAGGCCCTGGACTACCCATTTCCTCTCTCTCTCTTTCTTTGCTTGCAAATAAATAAAAGTACTTTTTAAATAAAGAAAAAAAAATACTTAACGTTCTACTATTAGTTGATTTTTCTCAAGTGATAAGCATGACTCATTAATTTTAATTTTAGGTGGATATCCATGAATCTCTCATTTGAGTTTGATTGTTTAATAGTTTTATAAATGAATTTGGAAATTATGGATATGCAATTGTCAAAAAGGAGGAAATGATCTCATGGATTATTTAGGCTACATTGCTGTAATTGCAAAATTGCAATGTTTATTTTTGAGAATAACTCATGTTTATCTATTTTCATTTATTTTGAAATAAAGCAATTCATGTTATTGTATTTATATCAGTCAGCCTAATATTTCATTAGATAAATAATTCTATAGAGCAATAAACTTATATTTACACATCATAGCTGTTATTGTATCTCAAGATTTGGTACCAAATGGTGGCTATTTACACAGAATGCTACACTGAAGACGGGGCCCTTAATATTCTGTGCTGCCTGACAGGCTGTATAGGACATCATTTAGTTTCTCAGGTACTTCTAGAATTGAAAACAGTTTACAGTCCCAGGGGTCTGTCACCAGTGAAAGTGCAAGATGACCTCAAAATGAAGGGCATTTATGTTCCCACAGGAATCTTAACAGATGGCCTGTAGTTATGGTAAGTAATATGTATTGTGTAACAAGAATATTCATCATGCAATTGCTTACATATTATATTTTATTTCCTAATATAAGATTATATATGTATATATGTATAATTTTGAGTGCAAAATACACTTGTTTAACTAAAGCAATGTCTCTACAAACTTCAACTAGACATCTGAGGTATGATGGGGTGGTTCTTTCATTAGGATCAGTGTCTGTCTGAAAAAGAGAAGCAAATTCTCTGACAGAGAGTAAAGTTAGCACCAGATAAATGGAATAACCCTTGTTTGCTTATTTGTTTTTTAGAGAGAATGTAATATGTGTAGGCACTCTTATCACCCACAGTTGGTGGGAGCCTGACAATGGAGAGTGGGCTCCATTTTGGATATGATTCTAACTAGCTTCTCAGCTAGGGCTATGGGTTCTGTTCCACTGAGCAGATCAGTTAGTCAAATCAAGAGCAATTGGATTCCCACCATAGCTGTGGGCCACTATTGCACTTGTGTGAGCATCATGTCAGGTTGTTTTCTGCCGAATAGCTTAGCCCATGGGTTTCCTGGAGAGATATTGGTCATGTTCCCCCAGTCCCTCATGTAGACTAAGAATAATTGGGGAAACAAGCAAGAGTGCTATTTTCTTGGTGAACCTGATACCAGCACAATGGTGAAGGAGATAGACACAGAGAACAATCAACTCCTACCAAACCAGATATCCAGAGACACAGAGGCTCCTAAGACCTCATCACTGAAGCAGACCTAAAATGAACCCAACATGGCTCAGGGAAATTTGCAGAAGACGGATGTGGAAAGAATGTCAGAGCCATACGTTGGGTTATGATGCACAGAGACACTGCCTCCTACTCATAACAGATGGCTAACTCCACAATGCCTGACTCATATTCCACAACAAGGAGGGTCCCTGTGGAGGAGGGCGGTCAGGAAGAAGGCTAACAATGGTACCAACTTGGCTGTATTCACTGAGTACAAAACTAATTAAAAAATAAAGAAAGAAAGAAAATAAAGCACAGGTTAAAAAAAACTTCTTCCTAGCCTGGTGAGGTAACACATGCATTTAATCCCAGCATTCAAGAAGCTGACGTAGGAGGATTACTGGGAGTTGAAGAATAATTCCAGGTCACCCTGGGCTATAGCAAGAACCTACCTAGGAAAAAAGAAGTTATTATTTCTAGAGGGCCTAGGATGCCCATTCTCTCTCTCTTCCCTCTCTCTCTCTCTCTCTCTCTCTCTCTCAATTTCACTCCCAAATAAATAAATAAATTTTAAAACATTAAAAAGTTATTCCATTCTAATTTAGCCAATATTTTAAGAATGAATCAATGATTAATAAGAACTTTGCTTTTATAAAAGAGTTAGAGAGAAGAGAGAGACAGAGAGAAGCTGTAGAAGATTAAGGTCAGTCTTCATCATACGCTTTCCAGTGCCTTGTGGCTCAGGAGTTCCCTCTAAGGGCCTGGTGAAGGTTCAACCATTAGGACTTCCTTTTAGGATGTAGAATTTTATGGTATGATTGCCGTTTGGGTCTACATTTGTGTCCCCCATACCCTCCTTTGCCCTCCCCCCCCTCCCAATCCAGCGTGTTGTCTAGTCCTCTAGTTGCTTGCTGGATATGTCAGCATCTTGGGTAGATTCAGGTTAGTTGCTGTAGATGAGTGAGACTATGCGGCAATTATCTTTCTGTGATTGGGTAAGTTCACTGAGAATGATCTGTTCCAGGTTCAACCATTTTTCTCCAAATTTCATTCTGTCATTTTTCTTACTGCTGTGTAGAATTCCATTGAGTAGATATAACACATCTTAGTTATCCATTCTTCTAGTGATGGACATTTGGGTTGATTCTAGTTCTTAGCTATTATGAATTGAGCTGCTGAAAACATGGTTGAGCAAATCTCTCTGGACTGAGGTTTAAAGGCTTTAGGGTACATGCCCAGTAAGGGAATAACTGGGTCTGTTGGTAATTCTATAGTCATCTCTTTTAGGAGTCTCCATATTGCTTTCCAAAGTGCTTGTACCATCTTACATTCCCACAAACAATGGAAGAGGGTTTCTATTTCTCCACATCCTCACCATGTATTTTCTTTTGATTTTTTTTAAACAAGTGCCTTTAATTGTTGACTCATCTTCCTAGTCCCTCATTTCTATCTTTTTTTTTTCTTTGTTAGTTAGTTTTGTATTCAGCAAATACAGTCAATTTGGTACCATTATTAGGCTCATCCGTGACCTACCCCCTCCCCTTGGGCCCTCCTTGTTGAGGTATATGGGTCATTCATTGCGGAGTTATCCCACAATTATGGGTAAGATAAATGTCTCTGCATATCATGACCCAACATGTGGCTCTGACATACTTTCTGCCCCCTCTTCTGCAAAATTTCCCTGAGCCATGTTGGGTTCATTTTTGGTCTGCTTCAGTGATGAGGTGTTGGGGGCCTCTGAGGCTCTGGCTCTGTGATTTGGTAGGAGTTGATTTTTCTCTGTGTTGATCTCCTTCCTCCTTGTCCCCACTGCTGAAGACACCTTATGTGGTTGAAATGCAAAATAGAAGGGCATGGCTGGAAGTTGGAAGAGAGTCAGTCCCCAGACAGTCAGTGCATCTAGTGCCAGAAGGTGCTACATGGGCGACTGGGGGAAAATGACCAACATCTGTCTAAGCAACTCATGGTCTAACATACTTAGCAGCAAATAACTTGTTGTGATGCCCACACAAGTGCAACAGTGGCACACAGCCATGGTGGGGAACCAACTGCTCTTAATTTGGCTAACTGATCTCCTCAGTGGTACGAGACCCATAGCTGGAGCTGGAAACAAGTCAGAACCATATCCAAACATAAGCTCACTTGCCAATATCAAGCTACCATCAATCATGGGCTACAAGGGGGCCTACACCTATTAAATTCTCTATTAAAAAGTAAGGTTTATCTCTTTTGTCCTGGTGATAACTTACTCTCCATTGGAGAATCTGCTTCTCTTTTTCAGATAGATGTAGATCCTAAGGAGAGAGCTACCCCATCATACCTCTAAAGGGCCCCAGCTGAAACTAAGAGAAAAATGGCGAAACAAGCAAGGGTGCAGTTTTCTTTTGATTTTTTGATGTTTGCTTTCTTTACTGGGGTAAGGTGGGATCTCATAGTTGTTTCAGTTTCCATTTCCCTGCTGATTAGGGATGTTGAACATTTTCTTAAGTGTGTGTTTGCCATTTGTATTTCTTGCACTGTGAACTGCCTGTCCAGCTCTTTGCCCCATTTTGTGAGTGGGCTATTTGACTTTTTATTGTTTAGGTTTTTGAATTCTTTGTAGATTCTAGAGATTAGGGCTCTGTCAGTTGGATATTCAGCAAATATGTTCTCCCATTCTGTGCCTATTCTATTGGCTTTGCTTATTGTATGCTTGTCTGTAAAGAAACTCTTCAGCTTCATGTGATCCCATTGGTTGAGTGACTGTTTAAGATCATATACTACTGGCGTTTTGTTCATGTGGCTATCATCCACAGGGAGCTTATGATCAGAGAGACCTACAAGGTTTCCTAAAAGAAAGACAGATTTCTGTCAGAGTACTTGATGACCCACCAAAGTTTAGTGGAGAGACCGAACTGCTGAAGACACTGCATGCAGTTGACACATAAAATGGAATGCCATGGCTGGAAGCTGGAAGAGAGTCAGTCCCCAGACAGTTAGCGTGTCTGTGCCAGAAGGTGATACATGGGTGACTGGGGGAAAATGACCAATATCTGTTCAAGCAAATCATGGTCTAACCTACTTAGCAGCAAATAACTGTTGTGATGCTCACAGAAGTGCAATAGTGGCACACAGCCATGGTGGAAAAACAACACCTCTTTATTTGGCTAACTGATCCACTCAGTGGAATGGGACCCACCCATAAATGGAGCTGGGAAACAAGTCAGAACCACATCCAAACATGAGCCCTCTCTCCATTATCAAGCTACCTCCAATCATGGGCTATAAGAGGGCCTAGTCTCATTAAGTTCTCTATAAAAAAAATAAGGGTTATCCCATTTGTCTGGTGCTAACTTTACTCTCCACTGGAGAATCTGCTTCTCTTTTACAGATAGATGCAGATCCTAAGGAGAGAACCACCCCATCATACCTCAAAAGGGCCCCAGCTAAAACTAAGAATAATTGGTGATACAAGCAAAGTTGCTGTTTTCTTGGTAAACTGGGTTCCAGTACAAGGGTGAAGGAGATCAACACAGAGAACAATCAATTCCTACCAAATCAAATATCCAGAGACACAGAGGCTCGCAACACCTCATCACTGAAGCAGACCCAAAATCCACCCAACATGGCTCAGGGAAATTTGCAGAAAAGAGGGTGGAAAGACTGTCAGAGCCACATTTTGGGTCATGATACACAGAGACATTTCCTCCTCTCGATAACTGTGGGCTAACTCCAGAATGCATGACCCATATACATCAACAAGGAGGGGACGGGGGAAGGGGTAGGACATGGATGAGCCTAACATTGGTACCAACTTGACTGTGTTCACTGAATACAAAAATAATTAATAAAAAATAAATAACCATATGCAGGAAATTGAAACTTGGTCCACACATCTCACCATGCACTACACTCACTTCCTATACAAAACCCCAGTAGCTCACAATCTTAAAGAGTCACTCAACCAATGGGATCACATGAAGCTGAATAGTTTCTTTACAGACAAGCATACAATAAGCAAAGCCAATAGATTACCCACAGAATGGAAGAAAATATTTGCTTGTTATACAACTGACAGAGGGCCTATCTATAGAATCTACAAAGAACTCAAAAATCTAAAACAGTAAAAGTTAAACTCCCCACTTACAAAATGGGGCAAAGAGCTCAACAGGCAGTTCACAGAGGAAGAAATACAAATGGCAAACACACACTTAAGAAAAGGTTCATCATCCCTAATCATTAGGGAAATGCAAATTAAAACAACTATGAGATTCCACCTTACCCCCATAAGGATAGCAAACATCAAAAGATCAAAAGAAAATAAATGCTGGTGAGGATGTGGAGAAGTAGGAACACTCATCCACTGTTGGTGGGAGTGTAAGATGATACAACCACTTTGGAAAGCCATAAGGAGACTCCTGAAAAAGCTGACTATAGAATTACCAACAGACCCAGTTATTCCCTTACTGGGCATCTACCCTAAAACCTTCAAACCACAGGCCAGAGAGATTTGCTCAACCATGTTTGTAGTGGCTCAATTCATAATAGCTAAGAGCTGGAATCAACCCAGATGCATATCAATAGAAGAATGGGTAACTAAGATGTGGTATATCTACACAATGGAATTCTATGCAGCAGTAAGAAAAAATGACACAATGAAATTTGAGGAAAAATGGTTGAACCTGGAACAGATCATTCTCAGTGAACTTACCCAATCACAGAAAAAAATTGCCACATAGCCTCACTCATCTATAGCAACTAACATGAATCTACCCAAGATGCCTTACATACCCAGCAAGCATCTCATGGACTAGACAATAGGATGGGTGGGGAGGGAGAGGAGGGTAACAGAGGGGGTGGGAAACACAAATCTAGACCCAAGCAGCAATGGTACCATAAAATTATACATCGTAATTGGCAGACCAAATGGCTGAACCTTTACCAAGCCCTTAGAGGGAACACCTGAGCCGGAAGACACTGGAGGGGATATGATGAAGACTGAACTTAATCTTCTACAGCTTCTCTCTCTCTCTCTCTCTTCTCTCTAACTCTTTTATATTAGTTATCTTTTTCTTCCTTTTCTTAGTGGGAACTGACCTGTAACTCCCAGTACCAGCATGGGGCTATCATCCACAATGAGCTTTTGATCAGAGAGACCTACAAGGTTTCCTAAAAGACAGACAGATTTCTGTCAGAATACTTGATGACACACCAAAGGTTAGTGGTAGGACCCTACTGCTAAAGACACCTTATGTGGTTGACACATAAAATGGAATGGCATGGCTGTAAGCTGGAAGAGAGTCAGTCCCCAGACAGTCAGCATGTCTACTGCCAGAAGGTGCTACATGGGTGACTGGGGAAAAATGACCAATATCTGTCCAAGCAACTCATGGTCTAACCTACTTAGCAGCAAATAACCTGTTGTGATGCTCACACAAGTTGCAATAGTAGTGCACAGCCATGTTGGAAAACCAACTGCTCTTGATTCTGCTAACTGATCCCCTCAGTGGTATGGGACCCCTAGCTGCAGCTGGGAAACAAGTCAAGCCATATCCAAACATAAGCCCTTTCTCCATTATCCAGCTACCACCAATTGTGGGCTACAAGAGGGCCTACACCTATTAAATTCTCTATAAAAAAAAAGTAAGGGTTATCTTATTTTTTTGGTGCTAACTTACTTTCCATTGGAGAATCTGCTTTTCTTTTTCAGATAGATGTAGATCCTAAGGAGAGAGCCACCCCATCGTACCTCAAAAGGTCCCTGGCTGAAACTAAGAACAATTGGCGAAACGATCAATTTTGCTATTTTCTTGGTGAACCAGGTACTAGCACAAGGGTGAAGGAGATCATCACTGAGAAAAATCAACTCCTACCAAATCAGATATCCAGAGACCCAGAGGCCCCCAACACCTCATCAGTGAAGCAGACCAAAAATGAACCCAACATGGCTCAGGGAAATTTTGCAGAAGAGGGGGCAGAAAGAATGTCAGAGCCACATGTTGGGTCATGATATGCAGAAAAAAATGTAAACATAAAAATAGCTTATTTAATTATTTGGTATGTATAAAGTATTAATTACAATAGAAATAAATAAATAAGTTTTACAAAATTTAAAAGAAATAAAAAAGCTTTGCTTTTTATGTATTATCTATTTATTTGCAAGCAGAGTAGAGAGACAGAAGCGAAACAAAGACAATGGGTATGTCAGGGCCTCTAGCAACTGCACATGGACTCCAGATGCATGCACCATTTTGTGCATCTGCTTCCACATGGGTACTGGGGAATTGAACTTGGGTCCCTAAGCTCTGAAAGCAAACATATTAAATGCTGAGCCATCTCTTCAGTCCAGCATTATGAGAGGATTATAATGTTGATGTATGCCTTAAAAAACTTTTATTTTCTTCTAATTCATGCAAAAAATGATTTCCTATAATACACTCCTGAGATTGGTATGAAAAGAACTAGAGTTACCAAGCATATTGCAGAAATTAAAACTTTAACATTGTATCATTGTAGATAATATTTTGTCCAGTGTTGTTGGTACTTATGGAATAATGAAAGGTTTTCATAAATTCACCAGTTAATTTAAAACATTACAATTTTTAGTGTCTATCAATGTGTGAAGCGTTGAGAGAAAAATCCAAAAAACTTCTCTTAATTAGCAAAATTCTGTATAAGAAAAAGATAACAAAAATCATTATACCCAGCACAAACTCAGTGTGGTTAAGTGGCAGATATAGCAATAAACATTTTCTGGTTAAATAAGCACACTAAACAGTCACTGTTTTGTCCTTACAAAAGTATATTAAATATCATTGCCCTTTAGGAATTGTAGAGGAAAGATCTGAGCTACTAAAAATGGAAATTTATTCCTCAGCATATTACTGCTTAAATGGGGGAATATTCTGATGTCTCTTAGGCTTTTCTAGATAATTTTATCAGTTTATGACCCTAATACTTCAAGGCCACAGAATAACTTTCTGTTTTAATTTTTTTTCACAGTAAGAGCATGTCACCATGTCTGTGACTACCAATCTCTTTGCCATAGAAATTCTTGTCCCCTGATACAGTAAAAATCATATTACATTATCTAGAAGTATCTGCTTTGCTTAAAAGTATCTGCTCACTACACATCATGTAGCAATACCAAAACAAAGCTTAACATTAAAGTCACCATCATATTTATGGAATTTCCTTCTGTGATATATTGAAATAGTATTTCTATTCATGTGTTTTTGGTACTTCTCTAGTCTCTTGTGTATTGAATGGCTAATACAATGTTTGATGAAATATGCCACAGGCTACAAAAGTGAAATTCCTATCATAATAACATATTCATAATAACATACAAAGAACATAGCATCTGCTACCAGAGGCAATAATATTGAGTCTTGTTAATTTTCTTTACCTTTGGGCTAAAATATCCATTTATGGCAAGAAAACATATGACTTCACGCATGCCATGTAATAAGTTTTAAACCTGATCATAATTCAAAGTGTTAAATTTCTTTTGCATCTACATTTGTATTTAAATAAATTTCTCCTTTGAGGTATTTTTGCATTATATACTTGCAGAGGTGTATATAAAGTGTTTGTAACTTGCCTGTCTGAATATACTTTTATGCATGTTTTCAAATAAGAATGAAAAATATTTTGTCTAATTTATTCTTACTATCATTAACATTAAATTAAATTAAATAATGACAATGAAGTTATAACATTAAATAACATGCTTCTAATGACTGTATTGAATTATTGTATCCAATAGGTTTTGGGTTTAGTAGAAAAGGAAATTATAAAATTCTTTAGTTAGAAGTGAATTTTAAGAAGACTGAAATATACATGCTAGTTCATTTCACTGGATATTGCTAGAAAACTAAAACCTCTGCCTTGCTTTTAGCTGATCTCTGAAAGTGACAGGGAGTTCTCTCTGATGTACACAAAGTTTAAAAATTCTCAATCACCTTGAAAGTTATTGCTTTTCAAGGACAAGAGGATGTCAGCAGCTTAATGCGTGGTCCCTTCCCCTCGGAGTAATATCAGACTGTTACTCACCTGCAAGTGTCAGAGGAATGCAAAGTAAAACTTTCCATTTGTAATGCATTCAATCTCCATTTGACTCCTCAATTCTAAGTCCCACATCAGCACAACATTCAAAATAAGCAAAGAATGTCCCTGTCCAATTCCCTGGGAGCTGTTCTTTGTTGCATCAGGTTATCAGAATCAGATTCTTCAAACTGATAGGCGGAGCTGAGATACAAGGTTGAAGATTTGGTTTCAAAAAAAGCTGAGATTTTAAATAGACTGAGATTCTATCAGCTTCTCACATATCATCATTTGGTGTTGAATGGTTGGGCATAAATAAAAAAGAGGTCAACTGAAGGCCATTTGCATTCAGAGACAAAGACTATTCTAAACAAAAATAGTACTTTTACTCTCCTGTGTATTTCCATTTTCATCAAAATTTCCTGAGCACTTAGTTTAACATTTCTTTCTTCTTTTTCGGTGTGGGTGTATGTATGTGCGTGTAGAGTGCAGGCATGCACATGACACATTTCATGCGGAGGTCAGATGACAACTGCTATGTGTGGGGACTTATGTTACACCTTACGTGAGAACGGTTACCACTGCATTTGCCAAGATTGCTGGACTATCTGTTTCTGGGAGCTGATGGAAGGAAAGGGTTTATTTCAGCTTACAGTATCAAGGGGGGATTTCATCATTGCAATCATGTGTGTCAGAGTAGAGGCTAGGCATCAAATATTGCCACAGCAGCTGACAGGAAGCATTATGACTGAGCCAGCTAGCACTGACAAGCTATGCTAAATAAACCCAAAGTCTGTGCCTCCTTTCGCACCCCCCAGCACTGGTGACATACTTCCTCCATTTCTCAATGGCCATCAACTATAGATAAAGTATTCAAAACACATAAGGCTATGGGGATATTTCATTCAACTCCTCATAGGGGGCCTATCATGTATGTCTTAATATACCATGCAAAATCCTTTCATCTCATGGGGCTCTGAAACTTTGGAATGCCTCAAGAGTTATATCATAGATTTTGAATATTGTGGATAGTATAACAGATGATCTGGAGTAAGAATGAAATTATGAGTGTTTTTATGCCATCCACAGAAAATGATAACAGTTTAGAAGCAAATGGAAAATAAGTGGAGGAATGATTAGAAGTTCAAAGCGAAGAGAAAGGGTCATTCAGCCTCAATTTATTTAAAAATTCGTTACATAATTTATACTTCTGAAATAGGATCTCCTCCTTGAATATACTTGTAAAATATGATAGCAGAATGAATATATGGGAACATAGTACTCAAATTATAAAGTCCATCACCCATATTTTTGTACCTTCCTATGTACTTCTCAATCCCACCTCTGATTTCCTCTCATGTAAACCACCAGTCTGAATGTACTAGGTGTTCATTTTTATAGTTATTGAAGAGTTGTGGGTATCATTAATACACATTTTTATTGTGAAAATAGAAAATCTAGAAATAGAAAATATTCTTAGTATGCACAGTCTTGAGAGCATTGGTTTTCTGCTGATCATTATCTTTCAAGTCAAATCTGTAGTGTGCATAGCCTTAGCTATATATTTTGCCCTGTTTAATTGAAATATGTGTTTTTTAACTTATGTAGGAACTTTTTGTATATAAATATCTCTGCCTAAGTGTTTAATTTCATTTCATGATAATGTCAAATTGTTTCTTAAAACTGTTTTACTGATTTGAAACCTTATGGAGAGAAAGAAATCCATTTCATCTATTTTGCACCAATATCTAATATTATCATAATTCTTAAATATCTCCCATTCAGTGAGTGTGAAATGGGATTTCTTTTGAATCTTATTTTGCATGTGTCTGATTGCTACTTCCTTTGAGTCTCTTTTTGGTAGAATGAGCCTATCTCTTTCTGTAAAAAAATCTTTTCATCATGTCATCATGTCTGTACAGTCATTATCAGTGAATCTTTTCAAAAAATATTTTATTTATTTGAGAGAGTGAGAGAGAGAAAGAAAGAGAGGGGGGGTGTTCCAGGGCATCTAGCCACTGTGAATGAACTCCAGATGAGTGTACCAGCTTGTGCATCTGGCTTATGTGGTTCTAGGGGTCCTTAAGCTTCATTTGCCTTAAGGCAAATGCCTTAACCGTTAAGCTATCTCTGTAGCTCAAGTGACTCTTTTGTATAATACCATCCTTTTGGTTGTCCTTTTCACTTTATTCATGTCACTTATTTTTGAATGATTATTAGTTCATCCACTCATGTGTTCATTTTTGAGTATGTATGTTTGCGTGTTTGTATGAGCACAAATACACACATGTGTACAGGTCTGTGTCGGTCTGTTTCTCATTCATTTGGGGCATTCAGTTACCTAATGAAGCCATCATTCTGTCCAAATTTTTAGGACAGTTGAGAAGTTTTAGGTATTGTTTTAAACTAATAAAATGATAGGGACCAATCAAAATAGTAATTTATTTGACTCAACCTTACAGCTGAATGAATTTTCAGACAAAACTCAGTTATTACTATTTTAGTTAACCCTCTTCATAGGTTATGAATTATGATGTTTGGTTACTTCACATCAAACCAGTAAATGTCACTGTAATGATCAACCTTATGACTTTATGCTTTCTACATAAAAATTCTGGAGCTGAGCATGGTGGAGCACACCTTTAATCCTAGCACTCAGGAGACAGAGGTAGGAGGATTGCTATGAGTTTACGGCCACCCTGAGACTACATAGTATATTCCAGGTCAGCCTGAGCTAGAGTGAGACCCTGTCTCATAAAACCAAAAGACAGTTCTGATCAAATATTAAGTTTGTGGGAAATTTTATATACATATATACTATATGTATATATATTTATATATCCATTCTATATATACTGGTGTGTGTGTATCACTTATAAAATTGTGTATTAAAATGACCTGGCAATTCTAATTTAATCAACTCTTGTAATTATCTAGACGTTGCCTGTGTTTGGGTGTGATAGGACTCAACAGGAAAATAGACTGTCAGAGTGGCAGACACAGTGTTATCAGCTTTGGCATTGTGCCACATACAGGGCAAGGCAATGATCAAAATTCACTTCCTGGCTAATGTATTCAATCTTATCAAATTATTAGATAAACTTTATGGCCTTAACTTTCTGTTTATCTCTTTCTTTGCAATTCTTTGTGTTCTATTTGTAAGTGACATTTGAATCCTTGAGAATTTTCTTTGAAAATGTTTTTCTATTAAGATCAGCAAGCATTTGCAAACTTGTGAATTCATTAAAACTTTATTTGGAAGCTATATTAATGAAAAAATCAAGAATAGAGTGTGATTGATCTATACTTCTAAACTCTTTCTAAGAATTTTCAAAAGGATTTATTTGAGCTTTTTGTTCATATTGAAATCTGAATATAAATGCCCATCAGTCATATGACTTCTATAGATATTAAAGCACTTACATGAAAAATAGACACTTGGTAGAAAAAAAAACACATATATTTTGAGACAAGGCATAAAATTGAATACAATTTTGTTCTACAAAATCTTCCGTTTTGTTAAAAAATCATTTATTTGATAATATATGACTGTATTATTTGCCTTATTAGTAGAAAACTTGGTTGATTACTGATACATTGAATATTATTAAATTTGACATAATTAAAATATTTTTATTTATTTGCAAGAAGAGAGAGAGAGAGAGAAACAGCATAGATATGCCAGAGTCTCTTGTCATTGCAAAAATTCTCCAGATGAATGTTCCACTCTGTGCATGTGGCTTTTTGTGGGTGCTGGGGACTCAAACACCACCCACAAGCTTTGCAGGCAAGCACCTTTAACATCAGAGACACCTTTTCCAGTGCAAATTGACATAATTTTTACTGATCAGTTTAAATGACATTACTAACACAGAATAAGAGTAAATGATGATATCATGGTACTTTCTAAATTTATCTAAACACTATCACTACATGTACTAAAACTAAAGCTTATTTGTAGATATTTCCTTATCATAAATATTCAAGTTTGTTAAAATAACTCCAGGAACCAGATCATAAACTAAATTATGTCATATAGTAGACTTCTCTTATCTGACATTTTGCTTTGTAGGGTTTTGGTTTTCAGTCATCTATTGTTAACGAAGGTAAAAAAAATAATAGAAAATTTTAGAAATAAACAACTACGTTTTTAAACAAAATTTTGTATGCTGTTTGAATACAAAAACTGTAGTACTATCCCAGTTAATCCGAGAATCATGCCTTCTTCTAGATGAATAACAAGAGAATAGTAGACATGGTATGAATAGAGGTGATGAAGGCTGATACACTCTCAAAGGAGAGGTGGAACGGGGTGGCCTGGGAGTTCTTCATGCTCTTCTGAATATATTCCTAGGGTTTTTTGTTGTTGTTGTGGTTGTTGTTTCTTTTTAGAAAGATTTATTTTTATTTTTATTTTTATTAATTAGTTTTGTATTCAGCAAATACAGTCAGTTTGGTACCATTATTAGGCTCATCCGTGACCTACCCCTTCCACCTGGCCCCTCCTTGTTGAGGTATATGGGTCATGAATTGTGGAGTTAGCCCAGTTATGGGTGAGATAAATGTCTCTAAATATCATGACCCAACGTGTGGCTCTGATATTCTTTCCGCCCCCTCTTCCACAAAATTTCCCTGAGCCGGGCTGGAGAGATGGCTTAGCGGTTCAGCACTTGCCTGTGAAGCCTAAGGACCCTGGTTCAAGGCTCGATTCCCCAGGACCCACGTTAGCCAGATGCACAAGGGGGCGCACGCATCTGGAGTTCGTTTGCAGTGGCTGGAAGACCTGGCGTGCCCATTCTCTCTCTCTCTCTCTCTCTCTCCCTCTCTCTCTCTCTCCCTCTCTCTTTCCCTCCTTCCTTCTCTCTGTCACTTTCAAAGAAATAAACAAACAAACAAACAAAAATTTCCCTGAGCCATGTTGGGTTCATTTTTGGTCTGCTTCAGTGATGTGGTGTTGGGGGCCTCTGAGGCTCTGGCACTCTGGTTTGGTAGGAGTTGATTTTTCTCTGTGTTGATCTCCTTACCCTTTGTGCTGGTATCCGGTTCATCAGGAAAACAGCACCCTTGCTTGTTTCTCCAATTTTTCTTAGTTTCAGCTGGGGCCCTTTTGAGGTATGATGGGGTGGCTCTCTCCTTAGGATCTACATCTATCTGAAAAAGAGAAGCAGCTTCTCCAACTGAGAGTAAGTTAGCACCAGGACAAATGAGATAACCCTTACTTTTTTTAATAGAGAATTTAATAGGTATAGGCCCTCTTGTAGCCCATTATTGATGGTAGCTTGATATTGGATAGTGGACTTATGTTTGGATATGGTTCTGACTTGTTTTCCAGCCCAGCTATGGGTCCTGTACCACTGAGGGGATCAGTTAGCCAAATTGAGAGCAGTTGGTTCCCCACATGGCTGTGTGCCACTATTGCACTTGTGTGGGCATCACAACAAGTTATTTGCTGCTAAGTAGGTTAGACAATGAACTGCTTGGACAGATATTGGTCATTTTCCCCCAATCACCCATGTAGAACCTTCTGGCACTAGACACGCTGACTGTCTGGGGACTGACTCTCTTCCAACTTCCAGCCATGCCATTCCATTTTGCATGTCAACCACATAAGGTGTCTCCAGCAGTAGGGTCTTACCACTAACCTTTGGTGGGTCATCAAGTACTCTGACAGAAATCTGTCTGTCTTTTAGGAAACCTTGTAGGTCTGTCTGATCAAAAGCTCATTGTGGATGATAGCCCCATGCTGGTACTGGGAGTTACAGGTCAGTGCCCACTAAGAAAAGGAAGACAAAAGATAATGAATATACAAGAGTTAGAGAGAAGAGAGAAAGAGAGATAGAGAGAGGGAAAAGGGAGAGAGAGGGAGGGAAGATGTAGAAGATTAAGGTTAGTCTTGATCCTACCCTCTCCAGTGTCTTGTGGTTCAGGTGTTCCCTCTAAGGTTTAGCTATTTGGTCTGCCTTTTTGGAAGTAGAATTTTATGGTACCATTGCCATTTGGGTCTAAATTTGTGTTTCCTACCCCTTCGATGCCCTCCCCTCTCTCCCCATCCATCCTAGTATCTAGTCCAGGAGATGCTTGCTGTGTATGTAAGGTATCTTGGGTAGATTCACGTTAGGTACTGTAGATGAGTGAGACTATGTGGTGTTTTTTTTTTTTTTTTTCTGTGATTGGGTAAGTTCAGTGAGAATGATCTGTTCCAGGCCTAGGGTTTGATGGAGACCAGTAGTAACTTATGTTATGTCACAATAGTTATATTACTAACTTCAACTCAAGTTTATTACATAGGCATTTCATCATCTCACATTACATAAGGAAAAACAATAAATGAATACAGTCCAAGTTGACATTTCAAAAGAGAAACCACATTCACACAAGTTTTATTACAGTATGTCACTTAATTGTTCTATTTTATGATTAACTGTAATCCTCTATCTTACCATGCCTCATTTTTTAGTTAAATTTCATCATAACTGGACATGCATAGAAAAATACCTACAATGAATTGGCACTCCTTGCAATTTCTGGCATCCTCTGGAGATACTGGAATATATTCCTCAGAGATGAGAAGAGATTATTGTACAACAGATAGGGAATTATATTATTATAGCAAAGAGTTCATGTCTTTAGAACATCCCATATGTAAGTTTATTAGATTAATAAAGTACTAAGGACTAAGTCTTTACATCCAGAATTATAAGCAAGAATTACCAGAAGTGATGGGATGTTAATTTTTGAAGGTTGGGGCAGTGAAAGAAGCTATTACAGGGGTGACTTTCAATCAATAAAGTGCTATTATGAGCAATAGATGTGAATCATTTTAATCAATGGACTTTTCTTATTATATTTACTGGAAAATGTTTGATAGAAATATATAGAGTATCCATCCCCAGGCTAAAGTTCCTATTTTCTAAATCATATTATGCCATAATGCACAGTTTAGTCCCTTTTAAGATACACATTCTTGCTTTTCAAACTTTTTCAAGATTGTTTTAAGAATGTCATTGAACCACAGCAATGTAAAGAATTGAACTAGAACTGGGCATTAAATTATAGTCAGATAATCTGCAGCTCTCAAAGACATTCCTGAGGAGTGAGAAAGCAAGCACACTTATCCAAGTGTAACAAAATGATGGGTCATTTTGTATTGCAACTGGATAGTTTTCTGAAGAAATAATTTGTTTATTTCAGGAAAATGTGGATATGATCTATGGAGTGACATGAAGTCTGGGTGGATAGAAAGTCTTCACAAGAAGGAAAAATATTTTGGATTTAATCATGTGAAAAATGTGCAGCTACTGAAAGTGAGCATTCTTAGAGATAGTATAAAGCCTGACATCTTATTTACTTTAGTTTTACAGACCTATAAAATTAATATACTTTTAGGACTTTTAACAATACATCAGTGACTTTTCTTTGCCTAAATTCAAGCTGAATAACAATCATGGTATTAGTGATTTATTCTTCAAATATTTTATGCTGATACTTTGGCCAAGTATTGTTGTGGGTATTGGGCTTCATCAATAAAATTATGAGGTAATCCTCACCTTGAAGACATTTAAGATCCTTGGTTCAGGAAAACTAAAGGGACAATATGTACATAGCTACAAGTTCAACATTTTCTTGTCTATTATTGAAAACATGAATTGTATTGGAATGACATCTTGTTATAATTTGCTGATTATACACAATTAAAAATATATCTAAGTGTGGATATATATTTGAGGATATTGACAAGCCTGTTGGGAATCTTAACATGGTACTTGACCCTGGGCACATTATCTGACATTCTCTTTCTCTGGATATCATCTCACTGCAACACAGAAAGAAAAATGAGCATAGTGCTACAGGGCATTTTCAGAAAGAGAACATATTCATGTAGTTTTATTATAGTTGTTCTATTTTAAATATTTATTAGTTATTATTATTATTATTATTAAACAAGATATTTCGTATGGATATAGATATGGATATGTGTCGGTACCCACTTTTCCCTCGTCACTGCCCCAATTTCATGGGGGATGCTCATCAGTGAGGTTGCAGGTATTCCGCATTGTAGGAGCAGTCAGTTATTTTTTAGGGGAAGGAATGCCTCTGGGCATGATGTCTCAAGCTATGGCTCTTACAGTCTTTCCATCCTCTCTTCTGAAAATTGCCCGAGCCATGGTGGGTAAGTTTTAAGTCTACTTTAGTGATTAACTCTTAGGAGCTTCTGGATTTCTGCTTTGTTAGGTGTTGAGTCTCTTCAGGGTCTCTCTCCTACCTCCTGGCACTGACTATCAGGAACAGCATGGAAGCAACAATCTTGCTCATCTCCCCGATTCCTCTGTGTATTCAGCTGTGGCTTGGCTGAAGTGTGAGGGATAGCTTATCTCCTCTTGTCTCACTACTTTTTGAAAAAGAACAGGTTCTCCAACAGAGAGTGAAGTCAGCATAGTTTAAATGGGATAAGCATTATTAATTCAGGGAGAATTTAATGTATGTAACCCCTCTTTTAGCCAAACACTAATGAAAACTTGACACTGGAAAAGATAATATTTGTCTCCATAAGATTCTGATCTGTTTCCCAATTCCAGATATGGTTTCCCTTACACTGAGCAGACCTCTTAGACAATCAGATAGCTATTCGTTACCCACTAAGGCTGTATGCCACTATTGCACTGGCATGTACATCATGTCAGGGTATTTTTTTCTGAGTACCTTAGACCTCCGGTTGTTCAGACTGTTTCTGGCCATTTTCCCCAATAGCTTATGCAGTGCTTTCTAGCACTTGACAGGCTGTCTAGGGAATGGCTTTCTTCTGAATTCCAGTCAGATCTCTCTGTGCTCTGTGCCAGAAGTATATGGTGCCATCAACAATAAAGTCTTAGTTTTTGCCTCAGGTGGGTAATCAAGTGCTTTGACAGAAATCTGCCTTGATTTGGGGACCTTGTAGGTATCTCCAATCGATAGCTCAATGAGGGTAGCAACCAATTTCTGGTACTGGGAGCTACAGGTAAGAGACAGAAAAATTTCTTTGAAGCTTAGGTTTCATCCAAATCTCACCAGAGCCCTACTTTTCAGGTGCTCCCCCAGTACTACTTCTGAGGGTTATAACTTTTACGTTATCTCCAAGCATAAAGGTATCTGTTGTGTTAGCTCATTTTGAATGTTTGTAATCACCCCCTCTTCTTCCCCTCTCCCCAAGCCCTTCCATCCCTGTTGTCAGTGCCTTTAGTTGCCTATAAGTTATGACAGCAACTCGAGTAGGTCCATGTTAGGAACCTCAGCTAAGTGAGACCATATGGTGTTTGTTTTTCTGTGATTGTGTGAGGTAGTATGATCTGTTCCAAATCTGTCCATCCTTTTCTACAAAGTTCATTGTGTAGATTTTTTTTTTAACTGATGAGTAGAATTCCATTGTGTAAATGTAACACAACTTCATTATTCATTCATCCAATGATAGGCACTTGGGTTGATTCCAGTTCTTAGTTATAATTAATTGAGCAGCTATAAACATGGTGGAGTAAATATCTCTGTATTGATGCATAGAACATTTAGGATAAATGCCTGTAAGGAAATACCTGTGTCTGTTGATAGTTCTATGTTCATCCTTTTAAGGAATCATCAAATATATTTCCACAGTGGTTGTACAAGTTTACATTTCCATCCAGCAGTGGATGAGGGTTCTTCATTCCACACATCCTTCCCAACATTTGTCATTGTTAGATTTTTTTAATGATTGTCATCCTTACTGGAGTAAGGTAGAATCTCATGGTTCTAATAATTTACATTTCCCTAATGGTTAGAGATGTTGAACATTTTCTTAAGTGTGTGTTAGCCATTTGTAACTCTTCCTCTTAAAACTCCCAAATCAGTTCTCTGCCCCACTTTTGGAGCAGGTTGTTTGGTTTTGTTATTGTTTAGTTCTTTGAGTTCTTTGTAGATTCTAGATATTAGGCTTCTGTCAGTGGTATAGCTGGCAAAGATTATCTCCCAGTTAGTGGGTAACCTATTGGTTCTGCTTATGGTATGTTTGCACAAAAGCTTTTTAGCTTCATGACATCCCATTGGTTGAGTGCTTGTTTAATTTCCTGGGCTACTGTGGTTTTGTTCAGGAAGTCTTTCCCCACTCCTATTTCATGGACAGTACCTTCTATATTTTCCTCCAGTAAGAGAAGAGCTTCAGATCTTATATTGAGGTCTTTAATCCATTTGGACTTGATTATTCTGTAAGGAGAGATGAGTGGCTCTAGTTTAATTTTTGTAACATATACTCATCAAATTTGTCCAGCACCATTTGTTGAAGATGTTGTTGATCCAGAGCATCCAGAGCCCACACGGGCAGGCCAAAGCAGCTCCAGCAGCGGTGGCTCGGGCTCGGGCTCGGGCTCTGGCAGCGGAAGCGGCAGTGGAAGCCATGACTCCGGCTCCAACAGCAACATCAGTGGCTCTGGCACTGGCTACAGTGGCTTCAGCGGTGGCGGATCCAGCCGTGGCAGCTCCAGTGGCTTCAGCAGTGGATCCAGCAGCGGCAGCTCCAGCAGCAACAGTGGCAGATCCAGCAGTGGCAGCTCCAGTGGCAGCAGCGGCAGATCCAGCAGCGGCAGCTCCAGCGGCAGCAGCGGCGGATCCAGCTGCAGGGGTGCCGATCTGCAGGGCCACAGTTGCCAGGCTCGGTCTGCCCCACAGGAAAAGCCACTGCCCAGTTCCAGAAAACAAAACAGCAGCCCAACTACCCAGCCAGCAACTTGACTGAGACCAAAAGCATCCAAAAAGGTAACTGGGATTGAACCAGGGAAGGGTCTCACTTGGTCACAAGCTGACTTGGATCCCTCAACAGACCAGAAATCTTAACCTCTTTGTTGATAGAGGATCTGGTTCTTAAAATACCTACTCTTGCATAAATAATTGGTGCTGTTTTTGACTGAATGAGTACAGTGTTTAGTTAAATTTTAGAATCTACCTGTATTTTTTTCTTTTTTTTTTCATTTTTATTTATTTTTTACAATCAGTTTGGTACCATTATTAGGCTCATCCATGACCTACCCCCTCCCCTTGGCCCCTCCTTGTTGAGGTATATGGGTCATGTATTGTGGAGTTAGCCCACAGTTATGGGTAAGATAAATGTCTCTGCATATCATGACCCAACATGTGGCTCTGACATTCTTTCCGCCCCCTCTTCCACAAAATTTCCCTGAGCCATATTGGGTCTGCTTCAGTGATGAGGTGTTGGGGGCCTCTGAGGCTCTGGCTCTCTGATTTGGTAGGAGTTGATTTTTCTCTGTGCTGATCTCCTTCCCCCTTGTGCTGGTATCCGGTTCATCAGGAAAATAGCGCCCTTGCTTGTTTCTCCAATTTTTCTTAGTTTCAGCTGGGGCCCTTTTGAGGTATGATGGGGTGGCTCTCTCCTTAGGATCTACATCTATCTGAAAAAGAGAAGCAGATTCTCCAATGGAGAGTAAGTTAGCACCAGGACAAATGAGATAACCCTTACTTTTTTTAATAGAGAATTTAATAGGTATAGGCCCTCTTGTATCCCATTATTGATGGTAGCTTGATATTGGAGAGTGGGCTTATGTTTGGATATGGTTCTGACTTGTTTCCCAGCTCCAGCTATGGGTCTCATACCAGTGAGGGGATCAGTTAGCCGAATTGAGAACAGTTGGTTCCCCACCATGGCTGTGTGCCATGACTGCACTTGTGTGGGCATCACAACAAGTTATTTGCTGCTAAGTAGGTTAGACTATGCGTTGCTATGACAGATATTGGTCATATTCCCCCAGTCGCCCATGTAGCACCTTCTGGCACTAGACGTGCTGACTGTCTAGGGGCTGACTCTCTTCCAACTTCCAGCCATGCCATTCCATTTTGCATGTCAATCACATAAGGTGTCTTCAACAGTAGGGTCTTATCACTAGCCTTTGGTGGGTCATCAAGTACTCAGACAGAAATCTGTCTGTCTTTTAGGAAACCTTGTAGGTCTGTCTGATCAAAAGCTCATTGTGGATGATAGCCCCATGCTGGTACTGGGAGTTACAGGTCAGTGCCCACTAAGAAAATGAGGAAAAAGATAACTAATATAAAAGAGTTAGAGATAAAAGAGAGAGAGGGAGAGGGGAAGTGAGGGAAGGAAGATGTAGAAGATTAAGGTTAGTCTTGATCATACCCTCTCCAGTGTCTTGTGGTTCAGGTGTTCTCTGTAAGGGCCTGGTGAAGGATCAGCCATTTGGTCTGTCTTTTAGTAAGTAGAAAATTATGGTACCATTGCCATTTGGGTCTAATTTGTGTTTTCCACCACTTTGATACCCTCCCCTCCCTTCCCTTTCATCCTAGTGCCTAGTCTAGGAGGTGCTTGTTGGGTATGTAAGGTATCTTGGGTAGATTCAGTTTAGGTGCTGTAGATGAGTGAGACTATGTGGCGATTTTTTTCTGTGATTGGGTAAGTTCACTGAGAATGATCTGTTCCAGGTTCAACCATTTTTCCTCAAATTTCATTGTGTCATTTTTTCTTACTGCTGTATAGAATTCCATTGTGTAGATATACCACATCTTAGTTATCCATTCTTCTAGTGATGGACATCTGGGTTGATTCCAGCACTTAGCTATTACAAATTGAGCCGCTATAAACAAGGTTGATCTAATCTCTCTAGCCTGTGGTGTGAAGGTTTTAGTCTACCTGTATTTTTTCCACTCAGCCTATTTGAATATTCCCATAGCAGGCAAACTCAACCCCTAGGAACACTTGTCTAGATACTCTGAGAGTGTTGAGAGCCACACCTAACATCTTAATCTCCTACATTGAAGATATACAATATCAGATCAATTGATACAGCTAAGAATACCCAGCTAACTGGAAAATCTAAGCAGCAACTTAATCCAAGATGCAAAAATATATACATTATAACACAAGAAACACCAAAAACTAAGGCAATAAAAATCCACCAAAAAGTATCAATGCATCAGAAATGACCTCCAGTGAGAACAAGTTAGAGGAAATGCCTGAGAAAGATTTCAAAAGAATGATTGTAAATATGCTCAAAGAAGTCAAATAAGAAATAAAAGGAATCAAAGAAGAAACCAAAGGAATCAAAGAGGAAATCAAAGGAATCAAAGAACACACTGGTCACCAATTTAATGAAATAAAGAAGTCAATAGAAGACATAAATAAGGAAAAAGAAATAATAAAGAAAAACCAGTCATAATTACTAGCAATGAAGAACACAGTTAATGAAATAAAAAACTCTGTAGAAAATGTCACCAGTAGAATGGATGAAGGAGATGACAGAATATCTAAGCTAGAAGACCAGGTGGCAGATCTAATACAGTCCAACAAAGAGAAAGTGAAACGAACAGAAAAGTATGAATGGGAATTTCAAGATATTTGGGACACTATGAAAAGATCAAACATAAGAATTCAGGGCATAGTAGAAGGAGAAGAATTTCACTCCAAAGGCATAGTAGGTGTCTTCAACAAAATCATAGAAGAAAACTTCCCCCAAATTGGGAAAGAGGTGCCAATGCAGATACAGGAAGACTTTAGAACAACAGCCAGACAAAACCTGGAAAGAACCTCTCCTCACCATATCATAATCAAACTACCAAACACACAATCCAAAGAAAAAATACTGAAAGCAGTTAGAGAGAAAAATCAAGTTACCTATAAAGGAAAGACCATCAGGATCACAGCAGATTACTCAACGCAAACTTTCAAAGCCAGAACAGCTTGGAGTGATGTATTCCAAATTCAGAAAGATAACAACTGTCAACCAAGGTTACTTTATCCTGCAAAGGTATCCATTCAAATAGACAGAGAAAGAAGGACATTCCAGGACAAAAGCAGGCTACAGGAATATTTGAAGACAAAACCAGCTCTACAGAAAATCCTTGAAAGAATCCTCCATGCCAAAGAGAAGGAAAAGCATACATATAAGGAACCTGGAAAACAACAAGCAATACTCAAATACTAGTTAACACAAGAGAGCAAAGGTAGAACCAGAACCACAAAAGGAAAAACAATGGCAAACATAAATACACACCTTTCAATGATATCTCTTAATATCAACGTCCTCAATGCTCCAACCAAAAGACATAGGTTTGCAGACTGGATTAAAAAGCAGGATCCTACAATTTGTTGTCTCCAAGAAACTCACCTTTCTACAAAGGATGGACATTATCTTAGGGTGAAAGGTTGGAAAATGGTGTTTCAAGCAAATGGACCTGGAAAACAAGCAGGGGTTGCTAACCTAATATCTGACAAGGCAGACATCAGTCCAACGTTAGTCAAGAAAGATAAGGAAGGTCACTTTAGATTGATTAAGGGCACACTCCAACAGGAGGACTTTACAATCCTAAACATATATGCACCTAACATGGGGGCTCCCAAATTCATCCAACAAACACTATTAGAACTAAGGTCACAGATAATACCAAACACAGTGGTAGTGGGTGACGTTAACACCCCACTCTCATCAATTGACAGGTCATCCCAGGAAAAAATAAACATAGAGGCATCTGGACTAAATGAGGTCATAGAAGGAATGGACCTAACAGATATATACAGGACATTTCATCCAAATGCTGCAGAATATACATTCTTTTCAGCAGCACATGGCACATTCTCTAAAATAGACCATATATTAGGCCCATAGCAAATCTTAACAAATTCAGGAAAATTGAAATAATTCCTTGCATTCTATCTGACTACAATTGAATCAAACTACAAATCAATAGTAAGAAGGGCTATAGATCATACACAAAATCATGGAAACTAAACACTACACTACTAAATGATGAATGGGTCAATGAAGAAATCAAGAAGGAAATCAAAAAATTTATAGAGTCAAATGATAATGAGAACACAACATATCTAAATCTCTGGGACACAATGAAGGCAGTTCTAAGAGGTAAATTTATAGCTTTAAGTGCCTATATTAAGAAATTAGAAAGGTCACAAGTAAGTGACCTAATGCTTCACCTCAAAGCCTTGGAAAAAGAAGAACAATGCAAACCAAAAATCAGTAGATGGGAAGAACAAATAAAAATTAGGGCAGAAATTAATGAAATAGAAACACACACACACACACACACAAAACAATTAAAAGAATTGATGAAACAAAAAGCTGGTTCTTTGAAAGGATTAACAAGATTGATAAACCCTTAGCAAATTGGACCAAAAGAAAGAGAGAAGAGACAGAAATTAATAAAATTAGAGATGAAAAAGGTAACATCACAACAGAAGACAGAGAAATCCAAAACATCATAGAGACATATTATAAAAGCATATACTCCACAAAGTATGAAACTCTGAAAGAAATGGATGATTTCCTTGATTTATATGACCTACCTAAATTAAATCAACATGAGATTAATCACTTACATAGACCTATAACAAGCATGGAGATCCTAAGAGTTATCAAAAATCTCCCAACTAAAAAAAGCCCAGGCCCAGATGGATTCACTGCTGAATTTTACCAGACCTTCAATGAAGAGCTAACACCATTGCTCCTTAAGCTTTTCCATGAAACAGAAAAAGAAGGAATTCTACCAAACTCCTTCTATGAAGCCAGCTTCACCCTGATACCAAAACCAGGCAAAGATAGAACAAAAAAAGAAAATTACAGACCAATCTCCCTCATGAATATAGATGCAAAAATTCTCAACAAAATATTGGCAAACAGAATACAAGAATATGTCAGAAAGATCATTCACCCTGACCAAGTAGGCTTTATCCCAGAGATGCAGGGATGGTTCAGCATACGCAAATGTATAGATGTAATGCATTATATAAATGGGTTGAAGGACAAAAATCACATGATCATCTCATTAGAAGCAGAGAAAGCATTTGACAAAATCCAACATCCCTTCATGATAAAAGTCCTACAGAGACTGGGAATAGAAGGGACATATCTCAATATAATAAAGGCTATTTATGACAAGCCTACAGTGAACATATTACTAAATGGGGAAAAACTGGAAGCTTTTCCACTAAAATCAGCAACAAGACAAGGGTGTCCACTGTCCCCACTTTTATTTAATATAGTTCTGGAAGTCTTAGCCATAGCAATAAGGCAAGAGACATGCATAAAAGGGATAAAAATTGGAAAGGAAGAGGTGAAGTTATCATTATTTACAGATGACATGATTCTATATATAAAGGGCCCTAATGACTCTACTAGCAAACTGTTAGAGCTGATATAAACCTACAGCCATGTAAAAGGATACAAAATAAATACACAGAAATCAGTAGCCTTCATATATGCTAGCAATAAACACACAGAGGATGAAATCAGAGAATCACTCCCACTCACAATTGCATAAAAAAAAAATAAATAAAGTACCTTGGAATAAACCTAACCAAGGAAGTAAAGAATCTCTACAATAGGAACTTTAAAACACTCAAGCAAGAAATTGCAGAAGACACTAGGAAGTGGAAAAACATCCCTTGTTCCTGGATTGGAAGAATCAATCTTGTGAAAATGGCAATCTTACCAAAAGCAATCTACACATTTAATGCAATCCCTATCAAATTTCCAAAGGCATTCTTCATGGAAATAGAAAAAGCAATCCAAAAATTCATTTGGAATCACAAAAAAACTCGAATATGTAAAATAATACTGAGCAACAAAAGTAAGGCTGATGGTATCACCATACCTGATTTTAACCTATACTACAGAACCATAGTAACAAAAATAGCGTGGAACTGGCACAAAAGCAGACTTGTAGATCAATGGAACAGAATAGAGGACCCAGATGTAAATTCAGGTAGCTATACCCAGCTGATATTCAATAAAAATGCCAAAAATACTCATTGGAGAAAAGACAGCCTCTTCGGCAAATGGTGTTGGGAAAACTGGATATATATCTGTAGAAGGATGAAAATAGATGCTTCTCTCTCTCCATGCACAAGAATTAAGTACAAATGGATTAAAGACCTTAACATCAGACCTGAAACTCTGAAACTGCTAGAGGAAAAAGTAGGGTAACACTTCAACATATTGTTCTTGGCAAAGACTTTCTGAATACAACCCCAATTGCTCAGGCAATAAAACCACAGATTAACCACTGGGACCTCATGAAATCACAAAGATTTTGCACTGCAAAGGACATGGTAAATAAAGCAATGAGGCAACCTACAGAATGGGAAAAAATCTTCACTAGTTATATATCTGATAGAGGATTAATATCTGGGATATACAAAGAACTCAAGAAGTTAAATAATAAGGAATCAAACAAGCCAATCAAAAAATGGGCTATGGAGCTAAATTGAGAATTCTCAAAGGAAGAAATATGAATGGCATATAAGCATCTAAAAAAATGTTCTACGTCACTAGTCATCAGGGAAATGCAGATTAAAACTACATTGAGATTCCATCTCACTCCTGTCAGACTGGCTACCATCATGAAAACAAATGATCATAAATCTTGGCAGGGATGTGGAAAAAGAGGAACTCTTCTACACTGTTGGTGGGAATGCAATCTGGTCCAGCCATTGTGGAAATCAGTGTGGAGGTCCCTAAAACAGCTAAAAATTGATCTACCATATGACCCAGCTATAGCACTCCTAGGCATATATCCTAAGGACTCATCTCATTTCCTTAGAAGTACGTGCTCAACCATGTTTATTGCTGCTCAATTTATAATAGCTGGGAAATGGAACCAGCCTAGATGTCCCTCAACTGATGAGTGGATAATGAAGATATGGCACATTTATACGGTGGAGTTCTATTCAGCGGAAAAGAAAAATGCAGTTATGAAATTTTCAGAAAAGTGGATGGATCTGGAAAGGATTATACTAAGTGTTGTAACCCAGACCCAGAAATCCAAGTGCCACATGTTCTCCCTCATACGTGGATCCTAGCTACAGATGATTGGGCTTCTGTGCGAGAAGGAAAAAACTCAGTAGCAGAGGCCTGTAAGTTAAAAAGCAGATATAATGGTAAGACAAAGGAAGGTTGGTATTGTATATATGTAAGTAGAAAGATTGATATGGGGAGGGGATATGATGGAGAATGGAATTTCAAAGGGAAAAGTGGGGGGAGGGGCAAGAGAGTACTACCATGGGATATCTTTTATAATCATGGAAAATGTTAATAAAAATTGAGAAAAAAAATAAAACATTGAAAATAAAAAAAAAAGATGTTGTCTTTTCTCTATTCTACATTATTGGCGCATTTGTCAAAGATCAAGTAGCTGTAGTTTTTTGATCTAAAGTCTCAGTCTTCAGTTCTGTTCCATTGGTCTAAGTGTCTGTTCTTATGCCAGTACCATGTTGTTTTTGTAAATATGGCTTTGTAATATGGCTTTAGATTGGGTATAGTGATACTTCCAGGGCAATTTTTGTTTATTTTAATTAGTTATGCACACAGTGTGTATAAAGCCATGTTGGAACCACTGTCAGCCTCCTCCCTGTCCTGTCCCCCCCCCCCCCAGGGAGACCCTCCTTGTTGGGGAATGTGGGTCATGCATAGGGTTAGCCATCAGTTATGGGTAAGAGGCAATTTCTCTGTACATAATGTCCCAACATGTAGCTCTAAAAATCTTTCTGCCCACTCTTCTGCAAATTTCCCTGAGCCATGTTGAGTTAGTTTTAGGTCTATTTCATTGAAGAGGCCTTGGGAGCCTCTATGTCTCTCTCCTTCACCAGTGTACTGGTACCAACTTCACCAAGAAAGCAGCACTCTTTCTCATTTTCGCCGTTAATTTTGGTTTCAGCTGGGGCCCTGTAGAGGTGCGATGTATATATATTCTCTCCTCAGGATCTGAGTCCATCAGAAAAAAGAGAAACAAATGTCCCAGCGCAGAGTGAAGTCAGTACCAGAGAAATAGGATAGCCATTATTACTTTATAGAAAATTTAATAGGTGTAGGCCATCTTGTAGCCCACGATTGGTGGGAGTTTGACAATGGAGACGGGGCTCATTTTTTGAACGACGTTCTGACTTGTTTCCCAGCTTCAGATATGAGTTCTGTTCTACTGAGCATATCAGTTAGTCAAATCAAGACCAGTTGGTTACATACCATGGATGTGTGCCACTATTGCACTTGTGTGAACATCACATCAGGTTGTTTTCTGCTGAGTAGCTTAGACCATGAATGGCTTGGACAGATGTTGGCCATGTTCCTCGAGTTGCTCATGTAGCACCTTGTGGAAGTAAAGAAGCTAATTGTCTGGGGACTGACATTCTTTCAGATTCCAGCCAGGTCATTCCATCTTCCATACCAACAGCAAATGGTGTCTTTGGCAGTAGGGTCTTCCCACAAACCTTTGGAGAATCATCAAGTACTCTGACAGAAATCTGTCTTCTTTTGGGAAACCTTGTAAGTCTCTCTGATCAACAATTCAATGTGGATGTTAACAAGAGTCTGGTACTGGGAGTTACAGGCCAGTGCCAAGGCAAAGAAGGAAGAAAAATATAGATCATATAAAAGAGATGGAGAGAAGAGGGAGAGAGAGAGAGAGAGAGAGAGAAATAAGAGATTAAGGTTAGTCTTCATTATACCCTCTCCAGGGCCCTGTAATTCAGGTGTCTCCTCTAAGGACCTGATGAAGGTTCAAACATTTAGTCTGTCTTTTAGAATGTAGAATTTTATGGTACCATTGCCATTTGGGTCCAGTTTTGTGTCCCCCACCCCCACCCTTAACCTCCTCTGCAGGCCCTCCTTCTCTATTGTCCAGTTCTTGAAATGCTTATTAGGTATGTCAGCATTTGGGCAGATTCAGGTTAGTAGCCACAGATGAATGAGACAATGCAATGATTATCTTCCATGACTAGGTGAGTTTTCTGAGAATGATCTATTCCAGGTTTGACCATTTCTCTTCAAATTTCATTGTGTCATTTTTCTTTATTGCTATGTAGAATTCTATCATGTAGATATACCACATCTTGGTTATTCATTTGTCTAATGATGGGCATCTTGGTTGATTCCAGCTCTTAGCTATATGAATTGAGCAGCTATAAACATGGTTGAGCAAATCTCTCTGAACTGAGGTGTGGAGCTTTTAGGGTATATGCCCAGTAAGGGAATAACTGTCTGTTAGTAACTCTATAGTCAACCTTATTAGGATTCTCCATATTGCTTTCCATAGTGGTTGTACCATCTTACATTCCAAGCAACAGTGAATGAGGGTACCTATTTCTCCACATCCTCTCCAGCATTTGATTTTATCTGATTTTTTAATGTTTGCTATCCTTACTGGGGTAAGGTGGACCCTCATAGTCCTTTTAATTTGTATTTCCATGGTGATTAGGGATGATGAAATTTTTCTTAAGTGTGTGTTTGCCATTTGTATTTCTTCCTCTGTGAACTGCCTGTTCAGTTCTTTGCCCCATTTTGTGAGTGGGTTGTTTGATTTTTTTATTGTTTAGGTTTTTGAATTATTTTGTATATTCAAGCAATTAGGCCTCTGTCAGTTGTATAACCAGCAAAAATTTTCTCCCATTCTGTGGGTAATCTAATGGCTCTGCTTATTCTGTTTGTCCATGAAGAAACTTTTCAGCTTTATGAGATTCTAATGGTTGAGTGACAGTTCCTGAGGTACTGGGATTTTCTTCAGGAAGTCTTTTCCCATTCCTATCTCATGGAAAGATACTCCTATTTTTTCTTCCAGTAGCAGCCAAGGTTCTGGTCTTATATTGAAGTCTTTGATTCATCTTTGACTTGACTTTTGTGCATGGTGAGATGTGTGGATCAAGTTTCAGTTTCCTGCATGTGGTTATCCAGCTTGTCCAGCACCATTTGTTGAAGATGCTGTTTTTTCCCCAGGCTATGTTGTTAGGGCCTTTGTCAAGTATCAAGTAGTTGTAGTTCCTTCACCCAAAGTCTGGGTCCTCATTTCTGTTCTGTTGGTCTATACTACTGTTTTTCATGCCGGTGCCATGTTGGTATTATTACTATGGCTTTGTAATATAGTTTTAGATCTGGTATGGTGATGCCTCCAAAGGTGTTTCTTTTGCTAAGGGTATACTTGGATATCCGAGGCCATCTGCATTTCCATATTAATTTTGAATTCAGATTTTTCTATTTCTGTGAAGAAAACTGCTGGGATTTTGATTGGCATTGCATTAAATCTGTATATTGCTTTTGTTAAAATTGCCATTTTCACAAAATTAATTACGCCTATCCAGGAGCATGGGAGGTCTTTCTATTTTCTCAGTTCCTCCTCAGTTTCTTTTGTGAGTGTTTTGATGTTTTCATTGTATAGGACTTTCACATCTTTGGCTAATGTTATTCCAAGTTATTTTTTGTTGTTATTGCTATTGAAAATGAGACAATGTTGCTTATTTCTTTCTCTGTATCTTTGTCTTTTGCATATAGAAAGGCTACTGATTTTTGTGCATTGATTTTGTATCCTGCTACTTTAATGAAAGAGTTAATCACTTTTAAGAGTTTTGAGATGGAGGTTCTCAGGTCTGTTATGTATAGAATCATGTTATCTACAAATAGGGCTAATTTAACTTCCTTTCCAATTTGTATTCCTTTTCTGTCTTATTGCTTGAGCTAGAACTTCAGTACCATGTTGAAGAGCAGATGTGAGAGTGGACACCCCTGTCTTGTTCTTGACCTCAATGGGAATTCCTATAGTCTCTCCCCATTAAGGATTTTTTTGGTCTTTAGGATCTTTATATATAGCATTTATTTTTTTGAGATATAAACCCTCCATGCCTATTCTCTCCAATGTTTTGATCATGAAGTGATGTTATATTTTGTCAAAGGCCTTTTCTGCAGCTATCAACATGATCATGTGGTTTTTGTGTTTAAGCTTGTTTATGTGGTGTATTACCTCGACAGATTTCTGTATGTTGAATCACCCCTGCGTTCCTGGAATGAAACCTACTTGATCAAGGTGGATAATGCTTTTGATGTGTTATTGAATTTCGTTTGTGAGGATTTTGTTCATCAGGGAAATAGGCCTATACTTTTCTTGTGGCATCTTTGCCTGGTTTTGGTATTAGGGGATACTAGCTTCATAGAAGGAGTTGGGGACATTTCTCTGTTCTCCAATTATGTGGCAGTTTGAGAAAAAAATGGTTTCATTTCTTCCATGAAGGTTTGACAGAATTCAGCTGAGAAGCCATCTGGTCCTGGACTCTTCTTTTGATTGGTGTAACAGGTTTGTTTAGGAGGTTGATCTTCTCTGAGTTAAGCGTTGGTAGGGCGTATTTGTCTAGGAATTCATCCATTTCCTCCATATTATCCAGTTTTATGGAATAGAGGTTTTGTAAATAAGTCCTGATGATACTCCCAATTTCACTTATGTTTGTTGTGATCTATCCTTTTTCACTTCTAATTTTGTTAGTTTGAAACATATCTTTTTTTCTCTTGACCAAAGGGGTTTAATCCATCTTGTTTATTTTTTTCAAAGAACCAGCTCTTTATTTCATCATTTTTCTTAATTGTTTTCTTAGTTTCCAATTCATTAATTTCTGCTTTGATCTTAATTATTTTTTCTGTCTGTAGCTTTGTGGGTTGTATCCTTCTTATTTTTCCAGTGCCTTTAGGTGGATGGTTAAGTTATTGATTTGGGATCTCTCTGTCTTTGTTTTGAAGGCATTTAGTGATATGAATTCTTCCCTGAGGACTGCCTTCATTGTGTACCATTAGTTTTGGAATGCTGTGTTCTAATTGTCATACATTCCTAGAAATTTTGCAATTTCATTTTTTATTTATTCCACTACCACTTTATTGTTTGAAAGTGTTTTTCAGTTTCCAGGAGGTGATGGGATTCCTGGTGCATCTTTTGTTGTTAATTTATAGCAATACAGCATTGTGATCTGATGTCATGCAGGAAATTGTGTCAATCTTCCTAAATATGTGGAGGCAGACTTTTTGACCCACTATGTATTTTATAGAAGGTTCCATGGGCTGCTGAGAAGAATGTGTAGTCTGTGGATTTGGGGTAGACTGTTTTGTGTAAGTCCGTTAGGCCTAATTGATCTATGGTTTTGTTGAGGTCTGTTACTTCCCTGTTAATTTTCTGTTTGGATGATCTATCTCTTGCTGATAGTGGAGTATTGAATTCCACAACTATGATGGTATTTTGTTGTCAAGTAGGTTTTGTTTTATGAATTGTGGTGCACATGTGTTTGGTGCATAAAGATTGATAATTGTGATACCCTCTTGTTGGATCATTCCATTAATAAGGTAAGAAGTTGCCTTCTTCCCTTTTTTTGATTATTTTTGAAGTCTATTTTATCTGATATTAGTATAGCTATGCCTGCTTGTTTCCTATTTCTGTTTGCTTGGAATATAATTTTCTACCCTTTCACTTTATCATCCTTAGTGATAAGGTGGGTTTCTTGAAGACAGCAGATTGAGGGGTCTAATTTTCTGAACCAGCCTTTTAGATTATGTCTCTTGATGGGTGAATTAAGGCCATTATTATTTAGGGTAATGACTGTGAGGTTTGATTTAATCCCTGCCATATTGTGGTGGTTCATGTGGCTTGGTGTTTTCCTGGACTTTATAGTCTTTTTGTGGCTTCTCTGAGTTTGGTTATTGTGATCTGCTTCTTGTAGGCACTTGAGATTGTTTATTCTATTATTCTGTTTGAAGAATTCCCTATAGTACTGTCTTCAGGTTTGTGTTTGTGTTCAAATAATTGTAAAGCTGATATTTATTGTGGAAATATTTTCTTTCACCATCTATATGAGGGATACTTTTACTGGGTAAAGTAGTTTGGGTTGGGATCCATAGGTTCTTAGACTTTGCAGTGTTCCATTCCAGGACCTTCTGGTTTTCCAGGTTTCCATTGAGAAGTGTGAAGTAATTCTGATGGGGTTGCTTTTATATATAATATATTGTTTCTCCCTAGCTGCTTTTAGGACGTTCTGTTTAGTATCAAAGTTTAGAATTTTAATGATAATATGTCTTGCAGAAATTTTCCTTTGGTTCAGTCTGTTTGGAGTTCTGTTAACTTCTTGTAACTTGGTGGGACTTTCTTTTGGGAGAGTGGGAAATTTTTCTTTGATAATTTTGTTGAGTAATTTCTCCATGCCTTTGGTCACCTTCTGGTATTCCCATGATCCTAATGTTTGGATGCTTAAGTGTATGCCACAGTTCCCTCATGTTCTGTTCACAACAATTTTTGAACTTATTAAGCTTTTGGGCTCATGAACTGTTTCTTCTGTTTTTTCTTCTATTTCTTAGTTTCTACCCTCCACAATGCTGTGTTTTATACTGCTTTTTCATGTATAGTTTCCATCCTTCTGTAGAGTTCCATTCTCACATTATTTTCTGATTTTCCTAATGCTTCTTGAAATTCATCCTTGCATTTCTTTATGTCTTCATTCAGCTTAGCCAGGTGGTTATTGAGGTCCTTCCCCCCCCCCCCCCACTTCCCTTCAGATCATTTAAATGTCTTTGGTTCCCTTCCTGTTTCTTTTCTATTTGGTCTAATCTAGTGAGGACAACATTCATGCAATTATTGGCCCTTTGTTGATTTTCTGCAAGTTCTGCTATTCACTTGGTCAAGCTTTCATAGCTGTAACTTCATTTGGAGGTTCTGATCCTATTGTGTCTTCTATGTTTTGATTACAGTCATCCCTTGTGGAACTGGGCAATCTTCTTGGATTTACATGCATTTAATGTTTCATGTTATTCCTTTTGCACTGTGGTCTTTCCATCACAGTGTAGGAATCATATTTAATTTTTGAGGAAGCTGTAGTCTACCCTTGAAGTGTCCTTAGTGATTATTCCCTTTTATGTTTTTTTGCTAGGCTACTTATAGCAATGGGGTCTGTCGTGTCAGAGAAAAGGAGCCCATGAGGCTCTGGAGGGGGCGTGGGGACCTAATGAAGCAGCTTGATGTCCCATGGTTTGGAGTATGTGACTATGTGTTCAGGTGGCCTGAGGGGATAGGGGTTAAGGGCAAATGGGACAAAGCAGACTGGTGTTGGGCCTGGGTTGCAGAGAGGGGGAGGATGGAAATAATTGGTGGTTCTGAGATCCTGACGGGTGAGGGGATGGGACTGTGGGTCCCTTAGAGCCATGTACTAGGTTGCGGATGGGACTGCCAGGTCCTGCGACAAGGCAGGGTGGGGATATGAGGATATCATGTGTGTGGAAGTCCCCTGGGGGAATGCTAACCTGCTGGCCTGGTTCTGTGCACGTGGGTGTGGGGCAGAGGCATTGTTCACATGTGGAACTCTGTGGTAGTGGTATTGCCTAGAGGTGGGGGGGAGGTTTCTAGCCTGTTGGCCTGGGTCCATGCACATGTGGGGTGGAGGGGCTGTGGGGAGTGGGTGGGGGGTGGGATGGCATTTGTGCATCAAGCTGTGCTAGCCTGCATGCCTGGGTCCATTTAGCTTGTGGTTAGTGCAGGAAGATCCTGTGGCTGGGACTGTGTCTAGGAAGGCTGCTTGAGGGGATTGGGGGAGTGGTGGGATAACAACCAGCATGGGAATAAGCAGATTACCTACTTTGACCCTATGTGCCCTTCCACTGGAAGTCTACTAGAATATGCAAACCCCTAAAAATCCCAATGGACCCTAAAGGTCTGGCCTTTCCTCCCCTGGGAGGTGAGGCATGGTTAGGCAGATGCCATCTTGATTGGAAGCTAGATACATTCTTGTATGAAAGTCATTGGTTCTTAAAAGACTTCAGTATTAGTTAACTATATATATGGGTGTATTTATGTATATTTTTTTTATTGTGGTAATAGTGATAATGAGCAGAATTGTTTAAAAATATTAAATCAATAAAATATCTCTAACGAAGAGACATCTCTATTTTATTTTAATCTTATTCATAAAATCATAATATTAAAAACATTTTGTTTATTATTATTATTATTATTATTATTATTATTATTATTATTTATGGACATTCTTAGTGTGGATACATCCTGTGTTGGTACCATACTTTCCCTCCTCCCTTCCCCCATTCTGCTAGGGGTCCTTCTCAGTAGGGTTGAAGGTATTCCCCATGGTGTTTTGAGTTATACATTGTGGAAGCAGCAGTCAGTTGTTGGGGGTGGTAAGGCCTCTGTGCATTATGTAACAAAAATGTGGCTCTTACAATCTTTCTGGCCCCTCTTCCACAATATTTCTTGAGCCATTTTGGGTGTGTTTTAACACTTTAGTGATGAGCTCTTAGGAGCCTCTGGATCTCTGCTTTGGTACCTGTTGAGTGCCCTCAGTGTCTGTTTCCTTCACCCTGCCTCTAATTTTCAGGCTTACCATGGAAGCTGCATTCTTATATCACCAGTTGCCCTGTATTATTGCTGGAACTAGGATTTCTAGTACTATGTAGAAGAGCAGTGGTGAGAGTGGGTGCCCCTGTCTTATTCCTGATTTCAAGGGGAACTGCTTGAGTGTTTCACCATTAAGTATTATTCAGGCTTTAGTTGCTATATAGATATCCTTTATTGTGCTGAGATATAAACTATCCATGCCTATTCTCCCCAGCATTTTGATCATGAAGTGATGTTCTACTTTGTTCTCTGTATGTATTGAAATGACCATGTGATCCTTGTGATTAAGTTTATTTATGTGGTGTTTTACATTGACTAATTTCTGTATGTTGAACTATCCCTGCATCCTTGAGATGAGGCTCATTTGATCGAGGTCAATAAGGCTTTTGATGTGTTGTTGAATTTGGTTTGTGAAGATTTTGTTCAGGTTCTTTCCATCTAAGTTCATCAGGGTATAAGTCTATAGTTTTCTTGTATCTCTGTCAGGTTTTGGTATTAGGGTGATGATAGCTTCAAAGAAGCAGCTGGGGACCATTCCCTGTTCTCAAATTAACTTAAATAGTTTGAGAAGAATTCTTTTCAGTTCTTCACTGAAGGTTTGACAGAATTTGCCTAAGAATCCATTTGGTCCTGGAGTTTTTGAAAATGACTTTGTCCTATACATAATAGACCCAAAAGTCCCCACCTCAAAACTTCTAAAGGTGATTAATTCCCTCAGTAAAATGGCAGGATACAAATTCAACACACAAAAATCAGTAGACAAGTATACAGATAAGGAAATCAGTGAGTGTGTCCCATTTTCAATAGCCACAAAAATAAAATAACTTCAAATGACACAAACAATATAATAAAAATACAAAAACACTCAAAAAAGAAATTGAGGTAGACTTGAAAAGATGGAAAATCTTCCCATATTCCTGGAGCTCTTTGAGTTGGATATTTGTTTTTCCAATGTCTTTAGGTAGATGGTTAGGTTACTATTTTGTGTTCTCTCTGTCTTTGTTATGAAGACATTTATTGCTACGAATTTTCCCCCTTAGGGCTGTCTTCATAATGTCACATGAATTTTGGTATTTTCTGTTCTCATGGTCATTCAATTCTAGAAATTTTACAATTACTTTTTTGGCTTCTCCCATTACCCATCTATTGTTTAGAAGTAATTGTTTCTCATTTTCATTTACTTCAAATATCCTTTTCCATCCTTTAACTGTGAGGAGGGGTGACTGTCTTTAGTGGTGAGGTGGGTTTCTTGAAGGTAGCAAATTGAAGGGAATTTTTTGTGAATTGCCCTGTTAACTTGTGCCTTTTGGTGGGTGAATTAAGACCATTAATATTTATGGTTATAACTGTGAGGTTTGATTTTACTCCCTGCCATATTGGGGTAGTTTGGGGGGAGGTGTGTTGGTATTTTCTTGGACTTTATACTTTTTTGAGCCTGCTCTAAATTTGGTTATAGTGATAGTCTTCTTGTAGGGTCTTGATATTAGTTGTTGGATTCTTCTGTATGGAGGATTCCATGAAATATTCTCTGTAGGTTTTGCTTTGTGATCATATGATCATAGAGCTGGCTTTTGTCATGGAAAGATTTCCTATTACTATCTACTATGAGGGATACTTTTGCTAGGTATAGTAGTTTGTGTTGGAAGCCATACTTTATTAGGCTTTGAAGTCCTCCATTCCAGACCCTTCTGGCTTTCAGAGTTTCCATTGAAAAATAACAGGTAATTCTGATGTAGTTGCCTTTGTAAGTAATGTATTGTTTCTCTCTTGCTGGTTTTAGCATTCTCTCTTTGTTTTCATTGTTTAGAGTTTTAATGCTGATGTAACTTAGAGAGTTTTTTCTTTAGTTGAGTCTGTTTGGAGTTCTGTTAGCTTCTTGTGTCTTGATGGGACTCTTGAGACAGTGGGAAAATTTCTTCAATAATTTTTTAAAATAAATTCTCCATGTGTTTGGTCGGAATTTCTACCCCTTCTGATATACCCATGATCTGAATGTTAGGTCACTTTAGGGTATCCCACAGTTCTATGTTTTCTGTTCAGAAGATTTCTTGAACTTTTTAAAGATTTTGGAGTCCTAAACTGTTTATTCTGTTTTGTCTTCCAGCTCTAAAGTTCTGTCCTTCTCATGGTAACTCCATTCTTGAGGTAGTTCAATTTGGTTTGTATGTTATTGTCTTTTAATGCATAGTATCCACCCTTTGTCCAGTTCCAATTTCAGGTCATGTTTTCCTTTTCTTAATGCTACTTGAAATTCATTCTTGCATTTACTTATGTCCTCATTAAGCTTAACCAGCTGGTTATTGAGATCCTCCATTTATTGGCTCACCTTCAGTTCACTTAACTATCTTTTGAGGTCTCTCTGTGTTTTGTCTATTATGTCAAACCTGGTGAACACAGCTGTGTGGATTTTATTTATGTGATTTATTATTATTATTATTATTATTGTTTTTATTATTATTTTTATTTTTATTATTATTATTTGGTGATTTGCTTCCAGTTATGCCATTTGCTTGGTCAGGGTCACATGTTTTGTGTCTTCATTTGTGGTTCTGTTCCTATTGTCTCCTCTATGTTTTCATTGGAGACTTCCATTGTGGGACCAGGAAACCTTGTTGGAGCTCCTTTCATTTGATGTTTCATGTTGTTTCTTTTGCATTGTGGTCTGCTGATCAAAGTGTCAGAATCTTATTTAATTATGAAGGAAACTAGAATCTTATTTAATTAAATAAGATTTAAATAAATTTAAATAAAGTGTCAGAATCTTATTTAATGAAGAAGGAAGCTTCCTTGTGTCTTTAGTGAGTATTCCTTTTTATGTTTGAATATGATAGGCTATTGATCACTTTGTGTTTTGTGATGCACAGTTGTGAAGGGCAGAAATGCACCAGCTTGTCTGGGCTGGTGCTTAATACAAAAAATGGGATTGGTGATATGGGATCCCTTTGTCCTCATCTCTGCTGTGTCTTGCCTTTGGTTCCATAGTTATAGCCCTTGCCCTTGCTCTCCTACTGAACTCAGATGGGCAGGTTTTGAAGGACTCACTGATTCCTCAGGCAAGTATATTGCCTGATTTTCCTGTTTTCCCTGGGGATGATGTGGTGCCCCATGTAGTCACTGGGAGTTGAGCAGGGTGTTGAAGAGGTGGTCTGTGTTGCTGGGTTCCATAGCTCTGGCCAGGTCAGGGAGTTTGCTGGTTTGGGGGAAACAGGAGCACTGATCATGGAGTGCACACAATGGTGCCTGCAGGCAGCACAGAGTGTTGAGAATCTGCAATCAGGGGGAGAAGAGACAGCCTCAGGCCAGCCCACCGAGGATGCAAGACAGGGGAGCATGGCAGGAGCATAGGTAGGCTGTGGACTCAGTTCGTGCAGCCTGAGGGAGTCAAGAGTGGACTGGAGTCTCCTTTGGGAGACTGGGAAGGCCTGGAACACTAACAGAGGCAGTGTGTGTGGGTCACCAACAGATAGGGCGGTAACTCAGGTCCAGAAAGCCAAGTGCCACATGTTCTCCCTACAAATGTTTGGACTTGTATATGAGTTGGAATAAAACTTTGTAGCAGAGGCCAATAAGCTAGAAAGGAGTTATAAGGGTAGGAGGAGAGGGAAGGCCTTAAAGGGATGGTATTATAAGTAGAAGAACAAATTACTGGGGATGAAAAGGCCTAAGTGAAGCCAGGGGAAGAGATGGAATAAAGGAAGAGTGAAAGGGTGAGTAAATCAAAATAAAAGAAGGTATGACTAAGTCATATGGAAACCTACTTTTTTTGTTTGTTTTTTACAATTGCAGACCCAAAAGACATAGAGTGTTACTAGAAAATTTTCAGTGTCAGGGATGAGATACCTTCCAGTGAGTTGTTGGCCAGGGAGGTCCCTGATGCCCACAAAACATTACAGTCCATTGCCAAGGCTCGTGGTTTCCCATCATGAATAGATGATAAGATCGTATTGCTGAAGAATCCACATGCTTGGGAAGCACGGTCACGGAGAAATATTGCTGGAGCTGAGCTGGAAATATCCTCCCTTTTGACCAGCTAACAGAAATCTGGGAAAAGCTACACTGCATGTAGCTCCATGGGAGAGAGAGAAGTCATTATTGGAAATAAACAACAGTGGACACTGCAAGGCTTAAGTTTGCCCCGTCAAATGAGCCAACAGGTGCAACAGCAGCATGTATATTGTGGGTAAACCAACCACTCTCTAATTGGACTGGAGGCCCATTCCATAGGAGGGAACACAAACACATATCTGATACTGACAATCTATGAAAGGGGAAGTCATGAAGCCTAGAGGTGTAATGCCATCTGGTGTCTCTCTAAATGCATATATTATGCCCACCAAACTTCCCTGTAAGCACTTCTCTTAATGTTCATGCCCATAAGTTAGTGATACTCTCACTTTTGGTTACAGAAGCTTCTCTTTTCAGATGGTGGTGAATTCTGGGATGACTTAAAAGGCACCATAGTGCTGAGAAGAAGTAACAGAGGAGGTTTCAGCACTGAAACATCTCTAACACACTTTCCAAGGCTCATGGTTCATTGTGGAATAGGTGGCAGAGAATGTAAGAGCCAAAGAAGAGTAGGCCTCCTTACAATATACTCTTTCAGATACCAAATGGCCTGGATATGGACCTTGCAGTGCCTGGAACTATCCACACAAGACCCTCATATAGGAGGAAAAGATGATGACACCAAAATAAAGAAAGACTGATTGAGAGGGGAAGGGGATATGAGGGAGAGTGGAGTTGTGAAGGAGAAAGTGAGGGGTGGGAGGGAATTATGGTTTATTGTCTGTAATCATGGAAATTGTCAAAAAATAAAAAAAATAAAATAGACAAAGTAAGAATATTTGGTGGGCAGCTATCTCTCTTGGGAGGCATTTGAATTTCCCAAATTAAAAACCATCACACATACAAGAACAAGCAGTGTTTCTTCCTTCAGTTTGTTTTATGCATCACAAAAGGAAGTATTAGACCACAGAATCAGGTTTCCAGAAGCTTAACAGAAGTGACAGCCAAACAGTAAGCTGATGCATAAATATCAAAGTAGAAAAAAATACACACACACAGAGAGATTATACGTGTGTGTGTATTTATGTTACAATGAACTGAATATTTATCTTAATGCCATATGTTGAAATCCTAAGCCACAATATGATAATAATATTTGGAAATGTGGCTTCTAAGAAGCTATTAGGTTATGAATGTAGAGCTCCCATGAAAGAGATTCAGTTACTTTCTCATTGCTTGTGTAATGCATCAGAACAGAAGTAGCTCAAGGGAGGAAAGGATCTATTTCAGGTTTATGGTTTTCAGGAGAAGTCAATCGTGGTACATGGCAGGAGATAGGATTATATTATCACATTAGTAAGGAGGAGAGAAAAGAGAACAGAAGAGAGGAGAGGAGGAGAGGAGAAGAGACAAAAAGAGATAGAGTTAATGAGATAGGTAGGGATAGAGAGAAAGAGACCAAAAAAAAAAAAAAAAAAAAAAAAGTACAGTTGGGCTATAACAACTCAAGTCCTACACCTAGTGACATACTTCCTTCAGCAACATTCCACCTCAAAATGTTCCATAACCTTCTGGAACAGTGCCATGAAATGGGAATTTAGTTTTCAAACACATAAGTCTATTAAGAACAGTTTGCATTCAAACCACCACAGAGAATAATGCCCTAATAACAGGGACCCCAGAGATCTCTCTTACCTTTGTTATATAATATGGGACACAGTGAGGTATCAGGAGTTTATGACACAGAAAAAAGTCTTCAGCAAAAATTAACCATGCTGGCATCCTGAGCTTAGTCTTCCAGTATCCAGAAAAAATACTTCTGCTGTTCATATACTACCCCAGTCCATGATATTTTATGATAGTAGTCCAGATTGATTGAGACAGTGACTTTATAACATCAGGTTTGTCATGACGTCTTGAAAATTACGTTAACTTCTATGTGTGTGTGCATTTTCTTTTCTGTGTATGCATCTATGCATGGTGTATGCAAGCATGTAAACGCCAGGTAGACATGGTGATTGCCTATCATCTCAGCAATTAGGCAGTGGAGATAGGAAATCTAACTAGCTGAATTGGCAGGCTCTGGGATCAAATGAGAGTCCCTGCCTCAGTAAATAAAGAGGAGAGTAAATAAGGAGAAAGATGTATGACATCAACTTTGTTTTTGTGGGAGGGCAAAGTAGATGTGATGCATCTTTCTCCATCACTCTCCTCTTTATTTACTGAGTTAGTCTACCTGGCATTTACATGAGTGCTGAGGGTCCAAACTCTGGTCCACATTGTTACTCAGAAAACACTGAATCAACTGCACTGTCTTCCCAACCCCACTGACTGAAAATACATTTTTATCAAAATAAAATTTAAATTAAAGTTAATGACCATATCACTTTCATGTAATTATTAGGCAAATTAAATCGATGTATGATAAGTTCTTAAAGCAATGTCCAGTATATAAGATATACTCAATAAATGTTGCAAAAGTTTGTGTTATATATGACAGGACATCAAAGGTAAGAAACTCCTGCCACAGAGAGAGAATAGAAGAGAAAGGACAGATGCAGAAGAGATATTAAAGTGGTGTACAATTTTCCAGAAACCCCTAGTTGAAATATATTTGTAGCATTATTAAATTAGTCTTTTTATAGAAACAATTTTCAAGCAATTTACATAACATTAACTATAATTATCACTGCTATTACTATTACAATTACTATTGTTGTTTGGCTGTCTTCCTAAACTAAATTAGTATCTGCTAAAGGAGTATGCTGACAGCTCCTCTTACTGAGTTAACAACTGGACCACAGTTAGAAATTCCAACATGTATTAAAAATATCTCTAGGTATTATTATTTTTTAAGTTTTTAAGTTTTTTTATTTATTTGGAGAGTCAGAGAGAGAAAGACAGAGAGGGGAGGGGGGTATGGGCGCACCAGGACCTCCAGCCACTGCAAATGCTTTAACCGCTAAGCCATCCCTCCAGCATTTTAGGTATTATTTTAACTTATATTGCTTAAATCTTGTACTCTGCCTTGGGATCAGGTTTTCTGCTGTATCAAAAATTTGTTATACCAAATGTAAAAGTAAAAGTAAAATATGATGAGACACTATCCAATATTTTTCAATAATGTACATACCCAATGCTTGCCCTGGTATGGTAACCACTAGGAACATAGGGCAAACAAAAATGTGGCTAATAGGAATGAGGATGCAGTGAGTGTGTGTGTGTGTGTGTGTGTGTGTGTGGTGTGTACATGTTCACATATTCATGTGTGCGGGCATGTCATGGTGTGTGTGTGTGTGTGTGTGTGTATGTGTAGGTCAGAAAAGAATTTTATTGTCAGTCCTGATCCTTTAGCCTTATTTTATGCAGGGTTTCTCATTGTTCCCCACCGCATTTGCCTGGCTAGGTGGCCTTTGAGCATATAGCAGTTTCTCCCAACTTCACCTCCCTTCTCACCAGTAAACTGGGGTTGTAGATTTTAGCATTGCAACATCTGGGTGTATTACAGTCATAGAGATCCAAACTCAGGTATTTATGCTAGTATGGTAAGTGAATCATCTCCCCAAGACCTAGATTTTTAATCATACCTAATGTAACATTTATTCTATTTAGATTTAAATTGTTACATGTGGCTCAGTATAGGAAAAGGAATATGACAGAAGAATTGCAACTGAGTGAACCTGAGCCAGTAGCCTAGAAGACTAAGACTGCATAGCTTCTCACACTGTCAGTCATCAGGTAGGAATAGCCAAATATGGTCTTACTATATCTCTGTTTATGCCTCCCTTCAGGACTCATCAAAACTATTGTGTTCCTCTTTACATATTTTTTTATTAATTATTTTTGTACTCAGTGAATACAGTCAAGTTGGTACTGTTGTTAGCCTCCTCTCTGTCCTCCCCACTCCCCCTAGCCCCTCCTTGTTGAGGTATAAGGGTCATGCATTGTGGAGTTTGCCCTCAGTTATAGGTAGGAAGGAATGTCTCTGGTATCATGACCCAACGTGTGCCACATCCCTCTTCCGCAAATTTTCCTGAGCCATGTTGGGTTAATTTTAGGTCTGCTTCAGTGATGAGGTCTTGGGAGCCTCTGTGTCTCTGGATACCTGATTTGGTAGGAATTGATTGTTCTCTGTGTTGATCTCCTTCACCCTTATATTGGTACCAGGTTCACCAAGAAAACAGCACCCTTGCTTGTTTCACCAACTATTCTTAGTTTTAGCTGGGGACCATTTGAGGTATGATGGGGTGGTTCTGTCCTTAGGATCTGCATCTATCTGAAAAAGAGAAGCAGATTCTCCAATGGACAGTAAAGTTAGCACCAGATAAATGGGATAACCCTTAATTTTTTAGAGAGAATTTAATAGGTGTAGACCCTCTTGTAGCCCACAGTTGGTGGTAACTTGATAATGGAGAGCGGGCTCATTTTGGGATCTGGTTCTGACTTGTTTCCTAGCTCAAGCTATGGGTTCTGTTCCACTGAGTGGAATAGTTAGCCAAATAAATAGCAGTTGGTTTCCCACCATGGCTGTGGACCACTATTGCACTTGTGTGAGCACCACAACAGGTTATTTGCTATTAGGTACGTTAGACCATGAGTTGCTTGGACAGAGATTGGTCATTTTCTCATAGTCACCCATGTAGCATATTTAAGTGTTGAGCTAGTATTTACATTGATAACATACTAGCTATGATATTCTAGGTGTAGCTCAGTGGGGATTACACATCCAACATGCTTGAAGCCCTAGGTGTACCCACCACAAAAATAGGACAAGTTATTGAAATTAACACATTGTTATTGACAATGTAATAGTGCTTAAGGATATATTGTTTTAACAGTCCTTCCTCTTCACAATGCTATAGTTTTCTACAAATATTTGTAATAAGTTTTATTATACAAGCAAAATATGACTTCTCTGTTTTGTCAGCTCTCATTTTTTTTCATTTCTGTCATATGTTTTGTCAGTTAAAAACACATTTCCTACTTTTTCTGATGCAAGAAAAAGTGACTTGCTGGAAATTGTGTTGGATTTAGTATCTTTTTGGTTTTTCTTTTTGTTCATTTTTATTTATTTATTTGAGAGTGACAGAGAGAGAGAGGCAGATAGAGAGAGAGAGAGAATGGGCATGCCAGGGCTTCCAGCCACTGCAAACAAACTCCAGATGCATGTGCCCCCTTGTGCATCTGGCTAACGTGGGTCCTGGGGAATCGAGCCTTGAACCGGGGTCCTTAGGCTTCACAGGCAAGCGCTTAACCACTAAGAAATCTCTCCAGCCTTCTTTTTTCAATATTAAATATCACATATTCCCTCATAATGAAAGAGAGAGCAAAATGTTTTTCCCAAGTTTAAAGCCAGACAAATAAATAGGGCTATGGTTTCACCCCACTTAAGAGATCTGAGCAGAGAAAGCTGAACAGTGTGACTTGGGTTATAGGGAGAAGAATGGTCATCTTCCTGTCAGAGAGTTTGTTTAGTATTTGAGAATTATTCTAAGTGCAACACAAATTTATGACATTGGCCATGCATGAGAGTGTGATTCTTAGGTATTTATATATGCCAATGTGCATGAATCCTAGCTGAGCCCATCTACTCTGCAGGGACTTAATCTTCTGGCTAATTCCTTGGGTGAAAAATAAAGAAAACATTTGATCTGCCTGGGATGCTTGTTGATCCATGAAGGAATAATGGATACAGTGCTGTCAACTTTTTGGAACATACATACTGAACCACATGGGAATGAAATAGGAAACTTCTGTACATATCAGGTAGAATTCTGAAATTCATCTAAAATTAATCAAATAAAATAATATAATATAAAGGACTTGAATATTTGTTAAATATGTTAAGGAATTCCCTTTTATGTGGATGATTGCACAAGATGCTGGAATTTAAAAGGAATCTTTTCTGTTTAGCCTGAAAGCACAGTTCTATCACTATCTATAAATTTAATGCATATGTTAGATCCAAGGTAGGAATTGTTTTCTCAGTGGAAAGGTCCAGACTCCATGCCCTATATACTTCTTGTTCACACTTTTACCACCTTGCCTGCCATTCTTATACCCTTGAGATAATCTTCAATAACATGCAGAGGCACCTGATTCCTCCAGGAAACTGATTATTCATTGATTTCACACTCTTGGAGCTTCCTCTACAGCTAGTGTGATATAGGGTAAATCTTTCCTGCCTTCTTGGCTCTCTGTTTCTTAATTACCATTTATGCAGAGTTTACATGGAGAATCTCAGTCATATTTGGAAATTTTTTTCCAAAAATCCCCTTTGGTACTATTTTTTTCTCAATTTTTGTTAACATCGCCCATGATTATAAAAAATATCCATGGTAATACCCTCCCTTTCCCCACTTTTCCCTTTGAAATTCCATTCTCCATCATATTCCCTCCCCATCTCAATCAGTCTCTCTTTTATTTTGATGTCATGACATTTTCCTCCTCTTATGATGGTCTTGTGTAGGTAGTGTCAGGCACTGTGAGGTCATGGATATCCAGGCCAATTTATGTCTAGAGGGAGAACATTGTAAGGAGTCCTACCCTTCATTTGGCTCTTAATGAAAATGAAAACTAAAATGTTCTTATTTCAAGAACTTCTGTTATTTGGCACAAAGAATTGGTGCAAGAACGTGAACAATAAATGTACATGGAAAATTATTATTATGAATCATTGAATATTTAATGAGTTAAGGAAATGAAACTGCCAAACACGAGTGCTGGGATGAAAAGCTATAGAAGAAAATGACAGAACTAGAAGTCTGAAGCAGTGCTATTCTGCTGAACCCCAAGTAAGTATTCATAACACCCTGAGGTATTGAGAGTTCACCATCTTGTGAGAAATGCTACAAGCTAATAGATGTTATTCTGTTATAGGAAACACCCTCATACAAAAGGGAATATGACTTTTACCTGAGACTTGTTATTTTTGTAATTTTTTTTTGTACACAGTAGGCAAACTCTCTGCCAGTGGTCTCCATCCCCAGCCCTTTTTACTTTTTACAGATAGTTGACTATTTCAAGAACAACGGAAAGCTTATGACATTGGTCAAGCATGGGAGTAATGACCTTAAGCGTTCATTTGTTTACAGTGAGTTTGAATCCTTATCTGAGCCCATGTGCTCTTCAGGTGAATAGTTTCTTCAGAGTAAACATGAGGCAGGTATTTTTATCTTCTTGGGTTGTGTGGTATTTCATGACAAACAAACAATTATAAGGAACTGGAAAGACTCACTCTGAGTCTTGAACTTGAAATCTTCTTTCCTCTGCTTCTGGAGGAATTGGGATTTCAGGCCTTTGTCACAAGTCCTGGCTTCCTCCTAAGGATTTGTTTGGCTTTTCTAGTGGATTTGGGCTTCAGTCCACCTTAATTCAAATCAACTGTGTCGTTATATTTGGTCAAATCCTAGGCATTAAATCAAAGTTTTGGTATTGTAAGAGGCTTTCTCATCTTGTCACAATTAAATGTTTTTTGCATGTGAAATACAGAGCAGGAGTGCAGCTCCCCTCAGCAAGACCTAAAGACCAGGCCAGAGGAGAGCTGGGGTTTGGAGGGGCAGAAATCAGAAACAGGTTGGACTAGATTTGAGAAGATTTTAGGGGACTAACATGAGACTTGTGTTTTTACTGAAAGCTCTGTGTTTTTTCTAAGATAAATTCAGGAAGCAGACAGGGAAGCTTCAGAAAGTTTGGTGGCAAATAGGACAATTCCTGGCTCTAAATGCATCCCACCAAGTTCACCTGCATGGAAATCAACCTGCATGTGTTGATTTCATAATTCACAACTTTTCTGTCAGATGAACTCAAGTTTTGCTGTATAATTCTTCCAATCCTCAAATCTTAATCTTTAAACAAGTAGATATTTTTTACCATACACACTTCAAATGCATGACAGTCTAATGTTTATTAGACCTTCTCAATAATTCATGTTGTCTGATTAGCTAGCATTGCACCCATCTATTTTCACTTTGCCACAAAGAGTCTTATTGAACATAGAGTTGTACCTAATTGTATTCTACAGATAATCATTCTTTAACTTTCCCAGGTTCAGACCAACAAATACATACTTCAAAGTGAAAGTGGTATCTGTTTATCTCTACTCAAAATTTGTTAGCTAAAATTAATCACATGCTCGGTCCAAAACCAAACATTTGGAGAGTATAATCACAGTAAGCTTGAGAAGGGCAACAATCTACAGATACTTGGTGAATAGCATTAATAACACTTGGTAATTCTCCTAAGATGAAGAGTTTCAGTGAAGACAAGAAAGCATTTTTGTGGTGCTTCTGTGCAAAATGACCTTAATTGAAAATACCATTTCTAAAAATTCTAAAAGAAAGGTAAAACTGAGGTAACAGTAATAATGATTAGGCCAAGGACAGTGGGGGCATTAAACCCATTTATTCTTGGTAAAAAGGAGAGAAGAAAGATAAGGGGAGTCTTAAAATATATTCTTGTATAAAGTTGAGTATGATTACTGATATTTCATTAGAATGTAATAAGTTGCTCTTAGGACTATTCACATTTCAAAGAACATAGCTCAATGCATTGTGATAACCTTGAAAAGAGGCCCATTGGATCCCATGTCATCTCCTCCTAATGGATAAATGGTATGTGCACAGATGTAAATAAGTTTAGGATCAGAGCACAGTCATCTATTATTTGTGAAGATGGGATTGAATCTATGACCAATAATTCATGAAGAATTATGAAATTCATTGTTTCACAAATATATGTAACCAATAGAACCCATTATGAAGGAAATACAACCAGAGAATAGCTAATATTTTGAGAAAAAAAAAAACTGTTGATGACAGAGCACTGTGCATGTTTAGGGGTCTGAAAATTGAGGTGTCCTATGTTCTCCTCCAGTGTGTACTTTCAGAGACTCACTGCCTCTCTAGCAGTTCTCTAAAGCTCAACCTCAAAATTACTGGACATTTATCTATACAACAGTAAGCTGATGTCAAGAAATATTAGGTATTTTGCTTGAGGCCAAACTAGATAATTAGTAGCTGATCTTGAACTATTGATTTCTACCCCAGGGATTTCTTCCTATTAAAATATTTATAATGATAGAACACTTACTCTTTACTTTTGTATTATTATTACACCCAAGGAAAGGCTATTTTACCTTACCTCTCTGTTTTAGCTGAATAATTATTTACATTAATATCTTAAATGTTATGAAATAAAATTCCCCAAATGGTCAGCAGCTTCATGACATTCACTGACCATCCTTTGAAGAAGATATTGGTATTTTCTGGCTTGTTTAGTGCTTTGTAACCTACTACTTTGATGAACCGTGGACGGATTGAGTGATTTAACACGTTTTCTAATAGATTCTGAGGTTTCTTTTCTACTATCTTCAGAGCACATTCTGCTACTGCAATTACCCTGTCTTCCCTATTGATGTGCCCCTGCTCATGTCCCTGAATCAATGGTGTCATCTCTCAATCAAAGTTCTTATGCTCCCAGATTCATTTCCATTATGAGACACTTTCCTGATTTGGGTACTCATTTTCTCTGTATGGTGCCTCCTGTCTCATGCATTAACCACAGCTCTTTAGCTTATGTACCCTATTATATTCTGCAGACCATCATTCTTCAACACCCCTAAGGCCTAATTTCCAGTTTTGTCCTCCAAATAAATGATTTCTGCTTTTCTGATGACTTTGAAACATTTATAGCATTTGATCTCCCTCAAAATAGATTTTCTTTACAGATTCCTTTTATTTGAAATTTAACTATTTGATTGATTGTCCATGAATGGACTTCATCAATGGCACTCCAGAGTTTCTAAAGAACACTTTAAGAAAATAGAGTTTATTATCTACAGTCATATATATATATATATATATATATTTTTTTTTTTCTTCTGATCATCATCTCTGTGCCTCCTTTTATGAGCTTTTCAGTTCTCAGACACTGGACAGCATGCAATTCCCAAATATAACTGGATACCAGCACAAGAGGGAAGGAGATCAACACAGAGAAAAATCAACTCCTACCAAATCACAGAGCCAGAGCCTCAGAGGCCCCCAACACCTCATCACTGAAGCAGACCAAAAATGAACCCAACATGGCTCAGGGAAATTTTGCAGAAGAGGGGGCGGAAAGAATGTCAGAGCCACATGTTGGGTCATGATATGCAGACACATTTAGCTTACCCATAACTGTGGGCTAACTCTACAATGCATGACCCATATACCTCAACAAGGAGGGGCCAAGGGGAGGGGGTAGGTCACGGATGAGCCTAATAATGGTACCAAACTGACTGTATTTGCTGAATACAAAAGTAACTAATAAAGAAAAAAAAAAGCTATCACAAGCCTTTACAAGTAGTTTGCTCAAGGGAAATTTATGATCCAGTATAGGATGCCATTGTTTAAAATATATGTTTTAAAATATATGCTTAAAATACTATGACCTAGCAGAACTAAATTATTTTGATTTGGTGAAGTGCTAGAAGCCACTTCTGAGTCAACTGATATCATCATGGTAGAAACCATTGTTATTTTATGGTAAATGGTAACTAAGGAAGAGTCCTATTTAAGCTCCTTTTGTATCTCCAAGTTCTTTCTTATCATCTGCTGTAATAGAATTGTCCAGATCATTCCTAAATGCAAAAATACACAGATCAAATGCTTCTGCCTATGGTAAATAGGATTCAGTAGAAGATACAGCATAAGAGACATTCTCCATAGGCCTACAATCTAAAATTGATAAGGAATTCTTCTCCATGGAGAATCATAACACAACTTCTAGACTAGAAGAAATAAGAGTGAGAAGTACTTGTATTTGTCCAATCTTCGAGTGGTTCACAATAACTATAGTATTATTTCAACAAACTTTTATAACTTCTGCCTTGGTTTCATCTGCACATGCAAGGTAAGTTAAAACTGTGCAAGGTTGTTTGACTCATGCATGCCATGTCAGAAACCTTAATAATTAATGATTTCAATATTATATTCAAAACTGAACTACCTATATAGACACCTAAATTCATCAACATGCATGTACAAATGAAAGATGTTTAGCAGCTTGCTTAAGCTTGTCCTGATTTATGTACTGAAGAAATTATTTTGTAGTAGCACTTAATTTTAATTTTTTCTGGTGAAAATTCATGTAGAAGCTAAAAATGAAAGACATGGGCATTTGATACTACTTTGTTAAAAGCAGAGAATGGATTCAGTGTCTTAAAATCTCTGCTTATACATGTCCCACTCTGTGCTGTGGGTACATTTCATGGACTTTGAATACACCTAGGTATCAGGAAACCCAAAATATTGAAAATTTTTGTTATTAATCACACATTTTGTTGTGTGGCTGTTTACTGGCATTCATTCATGACCAAACCATATGACATTTTAAATAGAAAGTAAGAGAAAAATTCCCTACCCACTGGCATGTTATATGATGGTTTCGGCTAGATTAGTTGTTATTGACAAGTACTTGCTACTTACTGTGGACAGAAGTTGTTCTACACCTGCTGATGAAATATATACAAGAGACCTACATTTTGTTTGTGCTGACTTTATATGCCAATAGAGAATAACACTGATCTGACACATCAACATAAAAGTATTTTTGCAGGTATTGACAGGGACTAGTCAGGTAGTTTTGACTGATAGGCAGTGAGACAGGGGAAAGGCTCATAAGAGGAACAATTCCTACACCACGCTCTCGACAGCCTACTTCAGCTGTAGAACTGGAATTCAATGTCTGCTTGTCTCACCCAATCAGATATCTCTCTCAAGAGTGCACCCCATACAGGTGTGAACGGACCTTCTCTCTGAGTCCAGGACAATTGTCTTTGACACCTGACACAGGTGTGACAACCTCTTCAGAAGCTCTGACCCCAAATATCTAACATGGGCTCACTGAAGAGAATTCCCTGTCTGGTTCTTTGGTTGTACCCTTGCTTGCCCTTGCTGGTAAGACTATTTCTATTTTTATTTTGTTTTTATGGCCTTCCAGTATTTTTGAAAATGCATGTCTTTTCAGAAAAACTAAACAAAAAAAACCTTTTAAAAATGTTTTTGTATCCAAGGCCCATGTTTGTTCTCCTACATGGGCTCTTGGACCACATGGGTGTATCCATTCTCCTTTTCTCAGTTTTAAACATTACTCTTCCTCTCCCTGGGCCACATGGGTATATCTACTTTCTATTCCTTGGTTCTCAAACCCTCTCATTCCTTCATATCCCTGATATTTCTGAATAAAAAGAAACGGTTTATAAATTATTTTTCTCAGTCTGATTTATCTTAATTCTTTGGATAAAAACAGAGGAACTTAGGGCTTGGGCTTCAAGGACTTTTCTTGAACTCTCATAGAACCCATTACAGTATGTGTATGTGTGTGGTGTATATGCATGTGTATGTGGTTATGTGTGTTTGTGTATGTTGTAGGCAAGAAAAAGACACAAGGATTCAACAAATAATGTATGGGCTATACTTCACATGTTCCTTACTGCCAACTTCTTTGGAATCTATGGAGATAAATCTTTGGTTTCAATTTCTTAAGGGACTGTTGAAAGTTATACTTATAGATAACTAAGAAGGCTTGGTATTTGTCACTTATAATGGAAATTTTTTTTTTTTTTTTTTTTTTTTTTTTTTTTTGGTATTTCGAGGTAGGGTCTCACTCTACCCTAGGCTGACCTGGAATTCACTATGGAGTCTCAGGGTGGCCTTGAACTCACGGCAATCCTCCTACCTCTGCCTCCCGAGTGCTGGGATTAAAGGCGTGCGCCACCACGCCCGGCTTATAATGGAAATTTATGTTATAATAATTAAGCTTATTTAATTTAATTGGTACAATATTTTAACCTGGAAAAGAGAACAGAACTCTTTCAAAAGAAAGCTGTATAAAAAATGACTGTGGGGCTAGGGAAATGGCTTACCTGTTAAGGCATTTGCCTGCGAAGCCTAAGGACCCCAGTTCAGTTCCCCAGGACCCACGTCAGCCAGATGCACAGGGGACTCATGTGTCTGGGGTTCATTTGCAGTGGCTGGAGGATGTGGTATGCCCAATCTTTCTCTCCTCCTCCTCCTCTTCTTCTTCCTCTCTCTCTCTGTCTCTCTCTCTCAAATAAAGAAATAAAATATTTAGAAAATGGCTGTGTTGTATGGGTTTGTGCATTTGTGTATTTTCTTTCCTTCATAAGTATGTTTATTCTTACAATATAAAACCCAAAATTTACCTTCCTTCAACAAGAAGGATATTTTTCCTTGTGTTATGTAAATAAATTCCTGATTTTTGTAGTAATAAATATTAAATGTTTGGTGCCTATTATAGCAAATATGTACCAGCCCCCAGGGACACACCTCCTCCAAAGCTCCAACCTCTCTAGCAAGATTCCAGACTCTCAAATTGCCACCAGCTGGGTATTGAGCATTCAAAGCACATGATTTTGGGGTGGACATCTGATTTAAACCAGCACAATGTCCTTTGATATCTTTTTTGTTCCTTTTACCTATCTATTTATATGGACACAGAGGGAAAATATGTACTATCTATCTGTCTATGTATCTACTATCATCAATTACAATCTGTCTGTTCTATCTATCTATTGTTGTTTGTCTGTATCTGTTTATATACCTATAAATTATCTAGCATCCATCTCACATCTATTTCTCTATGTATCTATCATCTATTTATGTATGTATCTGTTTATTCATCATCCATCTGTGGAAGTATGTCTGTCTGTCTGTCTTCCTTTAGCTATTCCATAGTCAACTCAAACTTAAAATCATATGCCTGTTGCAGTCAGTTCAACATTGCAGGCATGAATATCCAAACTAGGCACAGCTTAGGAGTTGAAAATGTTTATTTCAAGCTTACAGATCCAAGGGAAGTTCCATCTCTGATGGACAAACCTACTTCCATACATCCAAGCAGAGAAAAGCCATCACCAGCCACCAAACACCAAATGCAACAAAACAAACTGGCAGCACCAGGACCCAAGAGCTGAAACTTCTCTTTTACACTTTAGGGCTGGAGTCCAGGATCTTCCACCAGTGACAACTCCTCTAGTCAGGTGGCTGGAGATCCAAGTTGGAAGCTTTAATAATACACCTGAGTCTATAGTGGACATGAATTCAAACCAACACACCTGTCAATGTGGTTTTTTTTTATTTTTTAAAACTTCTTTTTAAAAAAAATTATTCAATTTTTATTCATTCATTTGAGAGAGACAGGCAGAGAGAGAGAGAGAGAGAGAGAGAGAGAGAGAGAGAGAAAGAGAGAGAGAATGGACGTGCCAGGGCTTCCAGCCACTGCAAACAAACTCCAGACGTGTGCGTCCCCTTGTGCATCGGGCTAATGTGGGTCCTGGGGAATCAAGCCTCGAACCGGGGTCCTTAGGCTTCACAGGCAAGGGATTAACAACCAAGCCACCTCTCCAGCCCTGTCAATGTGTTTATAATTAATTTCCACTTGGAACGATTCACTTCATTGAATATTATGGAGAGGTATATCTTCTCTTTAATTTTACTTGGATAATATGATATCACTACACTGCAAAGAAAGTAATTAAAATATTCTATTATTTAGAAGTTTAAATAAATGGGTTGTGGAGTAGAAAATGTTATTCATACAAGGTTTTTCTTTACTTTGATTTTCATAGCATATGTTATTTGTACAAAATAGTTAGTTTCATTATACCATTTTCATACATGTATTGAATGTTGGTCTATCATATTCATCCCATATTACCCTCTACTTTTTTCCCTAGTTTTACTTGTATCCCCCAATAGGTCCCTTATAATGTCATATTCTTTCAAAAAAATATGGGCTGAAAAGATAGCTTAATGCAAATGCAAATGCCTGTGAAGCCTAAGGATCCATGTTCGACTCTTCAGATCCAACATAAGCCAGAAACACAAAAGTGAGGCAAGTGCAAGGTCATGGAACAAGCATCTGGAGTTCGATTTCATTGGCTGAGGTCCTGGTGGGCCAATTCTCTCTCTTTTTCTCTAAATACGATAAACAAAAAAAATAAAATGTATACCATTTGAGAAAGAAAGCAAAAAAAAAAAAATGTTTGTAATTCTAAGCCTGATTTAGAGGCTTTAAGTCTCATTGAGGTCATAAATGTAGATCCTTAATTTCCTAGGACTGGTTTCCTTATAAACTTTGGCATTGGAGCTGTCCCATCTCTCCTTCTCTCTCTTTTTTTCTGAATATACAAAGAAACCATGAGACTTTGTAATACATCATTGTAATAAACTCATCATCTAAATTAAATAATGACCAATAGTTTGGTCTTTCAAACTACACATTTTAAATGTAAGATGTATATACAGAACATCATTTTAAGGCAACATCTGACTATCTGGTCACTAATAATACCCAGCTAATAATACTCGGCTAACTAGAAAACCCAATCATTAAATAATCCAGGATGCAAAAATATATACAATATGACACAAGAAACACCAAAAATCCAGACAATATAAATCCACCAAAAAGTATTAATGTATCAGAAATGACCTCCAGTGAGAACAAGTTAGAGGAAATGCCTGAAGAAGATTTCAAAAGAATGATTATAAATATGTTCAAAGAAGTCAAAGAAGAAATCAAAGGAATAAAAGAGGAAATCAAAGCAAACACAGGACACCAATTTAATGAAATAAAGAGATCAATACTAGAGATAAAAAAGGAAACAGAAACAATAAAGAAAAACCAGTCAGAATTGCTAGCAATGAAGAACACAGTTAATGAAATAAAAAACTCTGTAGAAAATCTCATCAGTAGAATGGATGAAGGAGAGGACAGAATATCTAAGCTAGAATCCCAGGAAGCAGATCTAAAACAGTCCAACAAAGAGAAAGACAAACTAATAGAAAAATATGAGTGGGATTTCAAGATATTCGGGACACTATGAAAAGATCAAACATAAGAATTCAGGGCATAGTAGAAGGAGAAGAATTTCACTCCAAAGGCATAGTAGGCATCTTCAACAAAATCATAGAAGAAAACTTCCCCCAAACTAGGAAAGAGGTGCGAATGCAGATACAGGAAGCCTTTAGAACACCAGCCAGACAAAACATGGAAAGAACCTCTCCTCGCCATATTATAATCAAACTACCAAACACACAAACCAAAGAAAAAAATATTGCAATCAGTCAGAGAGAAAAATCAAGTTACCTACAAAGGCAAGCCTATTAGGATTACAGTAGGTTACTCAACACAAACTTTAAAACCCAGAAGGGCGTGGAGTGATGTATTCCAAGTCCTGAAAGGTAACAATGGTCAACCAAGGTTACTTTATCCTGCAAAGCTATCCATTCAAATAGACAGAGAAAGAAGGACATTCCAGGACAAAAGCAAGATAAAGGAGTATTTGAAAACAAAATCAGCTCTACAGAAAATACTTCAAAGAATCCTACATGCAGAAGAAAAAGAAAAGCACACATATAAGGAATTGGGAAAAAACAAACAATACTCAAATACTAGTTAACACAAGAGAGCAAAGGTAGAACCAGAAGCACAAAAAAAAAAAAAAAAATGGCAAACATAAATATACACCTTTCAATAATATCTCGTAATATCAATGGCCTCAATGCTCAATGCTCCAACCAAAAGACATAGGTTTGCAGACTGGATTAAAAAGCAGGATCCTACAATTTGTTGTCTCCAAGAAACTCACCTTTCTACAAAGGATGGACATTATCTTAGGGTGAAAGGTTGGAAAATGGTGTTTCAAGCAAATGGACCTAGAAAATAAGCAGGGGTTGCTAGCCTAATATCTGACAAGGCAGACATCAGTCCAACGTTAGTCAAGAAAGATAAGGAAGGTCACTTTGTATTGATTAAGGGCCCACTCCAACAAGAGGACATTACAATCCTAAACATATACGCACCTAACATGGGGGCTCCCAAATTCATCAAACAAACACTATTAGAACTAAAGTCACAGAAAACACAAAACACAGTGGTACTGGGTGACTTCAACACTCCACTCTCAACAATTGACAGGTCATCCCAAGAAAAAATAAACATAGAGGCATCTGGACTAAATGAGGTCATAGAAGGAATGGACCTAACAGATATATACAGGACATTTCATCCAAATGCTGCAGAATATACATTCTTTTCAGCAGCACATGGATCATGCTCTAAAATAGACCATATATTAGGGTACAAAGCAAATCTTAACAAATTCAGGAAAATTGAAATAATTCCTTGCATTCTATCTGACCACAACGGAATCAAACTACAAATCAATAGCAAGAAAGGCTATAGAGCATGCACAAAATCATGGAAATTAAACAACACACTACTAAATCATGAATGGGTCAATGAAGAAATCAAGAAGGAAATCAAAAAATTTATAGAGTCAAATGATAATGAGAACACAATATACCAAGATGTCTGGGACACAATGAAGACAGTCCTGAGAGGTAAATTTATACCTTTAAGTGCCAATCTTAAGAAATTAGAAAGGTCTCACGTAAATGACCTAATGCTTCACTCTAAAGCCTTGGAAAAAGAACAACAAGGCAAACACAAAGTCAGCAGATGGGAAGAAATAACAAAGATTAGGGCAGAAATTAATGAAATAGAAACTAAAACAAAAATCAAAAGAATGAAATGAAGAATTTGTTCTTTGAAAGGATAAGCAAGATTGATAAACCCTTAGCAAGTCTAACCAAAAGAAAGAGATAAGAGACCCAAATTAATAAAAGTAGAGATGAAAAAGTAACATCACAACAGATGCCAGAGAAATTCAAAAAATCATAGGGACATACTATAATGGCATATACTCCACAAAGTATGAAAATCTGAAAGAAATGGATGATTTTCTTGATTTAAATGACCTACCTGAATTAAATCATGATGAGATTAATCACTTAAATAGACCTATAACAAGCATGGAGATCCAAGCAGTTATCAAAAATCCTCCAACCAAAAAAAAGCCCAGGCCCAGATGGATTCACTGCTGAATTTTGCCAGACCTTCAATGAAGAGCTAACACCATTGATTCTTAAGCTTTCCATAACATAGAAAGGAAGGAATCCTACCAAACTCCTTTATGAAACCAGCATCACCCTGATACCAAAACCAGGCAAAGATAGAACAAAACAAGAAAATTACAGACCAATTTCCCTCATGAGCATAGATGCAAAAATTCTCAACAAAATATTGGCAAACAGAATACAAGAATATATCAGAAAGATCATTCATCCTGACCAAGTAGGCTTTATCCCAGTGTTGCAGGGATGGTTCAACATAGGCAAATTGATAAATGTAATACATTATATAAATGGACTGAAGGACAAAAGTCACATGATCATCTCATAAGATGCAGAGAAAGCATTTGACAAAATCCAACATCCCTTCATGATAAAAGTCCTACAGAGACTGGGTAAAATATCTCAATATAATAAAAGCTATTTATGACAAGCCTACAGCCAACATTTTACTAAATGGGAAAAAACTGGAAGCTTTTCCACTAAAATCAGCAACAAGACAAGGGTGTCCACTGTCCCCACTTTTATTTAATATAGTACTGGAAGTCTTAGCCATAGCAATAAGGCATGAGACACACATAAAAGTTATACAAATTGGATACAAAGAGATCAAGTTATCCCTATTTGCAGATGACATGATTCTATATATAAAGGACCCGAAAGACTCTACCAGCAAACTGTTAGAGCTGATAAACACTTACAGCCATGAAGCAGGATGCAAAATAAATACACAGAAATAAGTAGCATTCCTGTATGCTAACAACAAACACACAGAGGATTAAATCAGAGAATCACTCCATTTCACAATTGCATCAAAGAAAATAAAGTACCTTGGAATAAACCTAACCAAGGAAGTACAATGAAAACTATAAAACACTCAAGTGAGAAATTGCAGAAGAAACTAGGAAATAGAAAAACATTCCTAGTACCTGGATTGGAAGAATCAATATTGTGAAACTGGCAATCTTACCAAAAGCAATCTACACATTTAATGCAATCCCCATCAAAATTCCAATGGCATTATTCATGGAAATAGAAAAGCCAATCCAAAAATTCATCTGGAATCACAAAAAAAAAAAAAAAACCCTTGAATATCTAAAATAATACTGAAAGCCGGGCGTGGTGGCGCATGCCTTTAATCCCAGCACTCGGGAGGCAGAGGTAGGAGGATCACTGTGAGTTTGAGGCCACCCTGAGAATGCAGAGTGAATTTCAGGTCATCCTGAGCTAGAGTGAGACCCTACCTTGAAAAACCAAAATAAATAAATAAATAAATAAATAAATAAATAAATAAATAAATAAAATAATACTGAGCAACGAAAATAAGGCTGATGGTATCACCATACGTGATTTTAACGTATACCACAGAGCCACAGTAACAAAAACACTATGGTACTGGCACAAAAGCAGACATGTAGATCAATGGAATAGAATAGAGGACCGAGATGCAACTCCAGGTAGCTATAGCCACCTGATTTTCAATAAAAATGCCAAAAATACTCACTGGAGAAAAGATAGCCTCTTTAGGAAATGTTACTGGGAAAGCTGGATATGTATCTGTAGAAGGATGAAAATAGATTCTTCTCTCTCTCCATGCACAAGAATTAAATCCAAATGGATTACAGACCTTAACATCAGACCTGAAACTCTGAAATTGCTAGAGGAAAAGGTAGGGGAAACCCTTCAACATATTGGTTTTGGCAAAGACTTTCTGAATATAACCCCAATTGCTCAGGCAATAAAACCACAGATTAACCACTGGGAACTCACGAAATTACAAAGATTTTGTACTGCAAAGGACACTGAAAAAAGTAAGAGGCAATCTACAGAATGGAAAATTATCTTTGCCAGCTATATATCTGATAGAGGATTAATATCTAGGATATACAAAGTACTCAAAAAGTTAAATAATAAGAAATTGAGCCAATTGAAAAATGAGCTATGGAGCTAAATAGAGAGTTCTCAAAAGAAGAAATGCACATAGCATATAAGCATCTAAAAAATGTTCTACATCTCTAGTCATCAGGGGAAAGCAGATTAAAACTACATTGAGATTCCATCTCATTCCTGTGAGATTGGCCAATATCATGAAAACAAATGATCATAAATGCTGGTGGGGATGTCGGAAAAGAGGAACCTTTCTACACTGTTGTTGGGAATGCAATATGGTCCAGCCATTGTGGAAATCATTGTGGAGGTTCCTAAAACAGCTGAAAATTGATCTACCATATGACCCAGCTATAGCACTCCTAGGCATATATCCTAAGAACTCATCTGATTTTCTTAGAAGTACATGCTCAACAATGTTTATTGCCACTCAATTCAGAATAGCTGGGAAATGGAAACAGCCTAGTTGTCCTGCAACTGATGAGTGGATAATGAAGATATGGCACATTTATACAATGGAGTTCTACTCAGCGGTAAAGAAAAATGCAGTTATGAAATTTGCAGGAAAATGGATGGATCTGGAAAGGATTATACTAAGTGAGGTAACCCAGGGCCAGAAAGCCAAGTGCTGCATGTTCTCTCTCATATGTGGATCCTAACTACAGATGATTGGGCTTCGGTGTGAGAAGGAAAAAACTCAGTAGCAGTGGCCATATGTTAAAAAGGAGATATAAAGGGAAGAGAAAGGAAGGGAGGAGGGTACTTAATGGGTTGGTATTGTATATATGTAAGTAGGAAAATAGATTAATGGGAATGAAAAGGGCCAAAATGAGGTCAGGGGAAGAGAGTGAGTAAAGGAAAGGTGGGGGGAGGGCTAATCAAAATCTAACAGGATACATATAAATCATATGGAATCCTCTGGTTTTGGACAATGGAACACTTGGGAGCCATAGATCATTGTTAGAAAATTTTCAGTGCCAGGGATGGGATACCTCCAGTGAGTTGTTGGCCAAGGAATTCCCTGATGCCCCCAAAACATTATAGGCCACTACCGAGGCCCTTGTTTTCCCACCAGGAATAGATGGTAAGACCCTATTTTGAAGACTCCACATACATGGGCTGCACAGCCACTGAGAAATCCTGCTTGAACTGAGCTGATATCCCCTTCCATGTAGACCAGCTGACAGAAAGCTGGAGAAAGCCATTGTACATGTAGTTCAATGGGAGAAAGAGATACCACCAGTGAAGATACTCAACAGTGGACACTGCAAGCCTTGTAATTGTCCAGCCAGGCCAAATGAGCCAATGGGTGCAATAGTGGCACGCCTGTCATGGTGGAAACCAACTGCCCTCCAATTGGACTGGAGACCAGCTGCATGGGAGGGAATACACCTCTGATACTGAAAACTTAAAACAGGAGTAGTCTTGAGCCCTAGGTGGGTAACATCTGCTGATGTCTGGATAAATATATATATATATATATATATACTGTGCATAAACTGCCCAGTAAGCACTTCTCTTAATATTCATACTCTTATATTAATGCTACTCTCACTTTGCGTAGAGAATCTTCTCTTTTCAGATGGCAGTGACCTTGGGACAACTCAGAAGGTATCATAGTGCTTGAAAGAAATGAATAGAGTACTGAGTTACGTCTCGATTACAACTTCCAATGCTCAGGGTCTAATGTGGAAGAGGTGGCAGAAGGAATGTAAGAGCCAAAGTAAGGGTAGGGCTCCTTACAATGTGCTCCCTCCAGACATAAAATGGCCTGGATATCCATGACCTCATAGTGCCAGACAATACCTACACAAGACCATCATAAGAGGAGGAAAAGATCATGACATCAAAATGAAAGAGAGACTGATTGAGATGTGGAGGGGATATGATGGAGAATGGAATTTCAAAGGGCAAAGTTGGGGGAGCGAGGGTATAACCATGGGTTATTTTATAATCATAGAAAATGTTGATAAAAATTGAGAAAAAAATAGAAAAAATTATTATTTATTTTTTAATTAATTAGTTTTGTACTCAGCAAACACAGTCAGTTTGGTACCATAGTTAGGGTCATCCATGACCTACCCTGTCCCCCTGGCCCCTCCCTGTTGAGGTATATGGGTCATGCATTCTGGAGTTAGCCCACAGTTATTGGTAGCATAAATGTCTCTGCATATCATGACCCAACATGTGGTTCTGACTTTCTTGCCACCCCTTCTTCCGCAAAATTTCCCTGAGCCATGTTGGGTTTATTTTGGGTCTCCTTCAATGATGTGATGGGGCCTCTGTGTCTCTGGAAATCTGATTTGGTAGGAGTCGATTTTTCTCTGTGTTGATTTCCTTCACCCTTGTGCTGGTACCCAGTTCAACAAACAAACAGCACCCTTGCTTGTTTCACCAATTGTTCTTAGTTTCAGCTAGGGACCTTTTGAAGTATGATGAGGTGGCTCTCTCCTTAGGATCTACACCTATCTGAAAAAGACAAGCAGATTCTCCAATGGAGAGTAAATTAGCACCAGACAAATGAGATAATCCTTACTTTTTTATAGAGAATTTAATAGGTGTATGCGGTCTTGTAGCCCACAATTGGTTGTAGCTTGATAATGGAGAGTCGGCAAATGTTTGGATATGGTTTTGACTTGCTCCTGTTCCAGCTATGGGTCCCATACCACTGAGGGGATCAGTTAGCGAAATCAAGAGCCGTTATTTTCCTAGAAAGCCTGTGTGCCACTATTGCACTTGTGTGAGCATCACGACAGGTTATTTGCTGCTAAGTAGGTTAGTCCATGAGTTGCTTGGACAGAAATTGGTCATTTTCCCCCAGTTGCCCAGGTAGCACCTTCTGGCACTAGATGCACTGACTATCTGGGGACTGACTCTTCCAGCTTCCATCCATGCCATTCCATTTTATGTGTCAACCGCATAAGGTGTCTTCAGCAGTAGGGTTTACCACTAACCTTTGGTGGGTCATCAATTACTCTGACAGAAATATATCTTTTAGGAAACCTTGTAGGTGTTTCTGATCAAAAGCTCATTGTGGATGATAGCCATATGCTGGTACTGGGAGTTACAGGTCAGTGCCCACTAAGAAAAGGAAGAAAAAGATAACTAATATAAAAGAGATAGAGAGAAGAGGTAGAGAGAGAGAGAGAGAGAGAGAGAGAGAGAGAGAGAGAGGCTGCAGAAGATTAAGGTCAGTCTTCATCATACCTCTCCAGTGTCCTGTGCCTCAGGTATTCCCTCTAAGTGCCTGGTGAAGGTTGAGATATTTGGTCTGCCTTTTAGGATGTTGAATTTTATGGTACCATTGCCATTTTGGTCTAGATTTGTGTTTCCCACCCCCTCCATTGCCCTCCTGTCCCTCCCCACCCATCCTACTGTCTAAGCACGAGATGCTTGCTGGGTCTTGGGTAGATTCAGGCTAGGTGCTGTAGATGAGTGAGACTATGTGGTGATTTTTTCTGTGATTGGGTAAGTTCACTGAGAATGATATGTTCCAAGTTCAACCATTTTTCCTCAAATTTCATTGTGTCATTTTTTCTTACTACTATATAGAATTCCACTGTGTAGATATACCACATCTTAGTTATCCATTCTTCTAGTGATGGACATCTTGGTTGATTCTAGCTCTTAGCTATTTCGAATTGAGTCACTACAAACATGGTTGATCAAATCTCTCTGGCCTGTGGTTTGAAGGTTTTAGGGTAGATATGCAGTAAGGGAATAACTGGGTCTGTTAGTATCTCTATAGTTAGGTTTTTCAGGAGTCTCCTTATGGCTTTCCAAAGTGGTTGCACCATCTTACATTCCCACCAACAGAGGATGAGTTTTCCTACTTCTCTGCATCCACACTAGCATTTATTTTCATTTGATTTTTTGATGTTTGCTTTCTTTACTGGGGTAAGGTGCAATCTCATAGTTGTTTTAATTTGCATTTCCATGATAATTAGGGCTGACGAACATTTTCTTAAGTGTGTGTTTGCCATTTGTATTTCTTCCTCTGTGAACTGCCTGTTGAGGTCTGTGCCCCATTTGGTGAGTGGGTTGTTTGACTTTTTACTGTTTAGATTTTTGAGTTCTTTGTAGATTCTAGAGACTAGGCTTCTGTCAGTTGGATAACCAGCAAATATTTTCTCCCATTCTGTGGCTATTCTATTGGCATCGCTTATTGTATGCTTGTCTATAAAGAACCTCTTCAGCTTCATGTGATCCCATTGGTATAGTAACTGTTTAAGATCGTGAGCTACTGGGGTTTTGTCAGGAAATCTTTTCCCATTATCATATCATGGAAAGTACTTCCTATATTTTCTTCCAGTAGTAGATGAGTTTTTGGTCTTATATGAGGTCTCTGATCCATTTGGACTTGTGTGCAGTGCATGGCAAAATATGTGAATCACGTTTGAATTTCCTGCATATGGTTATCCAGTTTGTCCTATTCCATGGGTCTCTACTCCTGTTTTTATGCCAGTACCATGCTGTTTGTATTACTATGGCTTTGTAATATAGCTTTAGATCAGGTATGGTGATGCCCGGAGAAGTATTTCGAACATTGAGATCATTTTTTTTTCATTTTCTGTGAAGAACACTGTCAGGATGTTAATTGGAATTGCATTAAATCTGTATCTTGCATTTGGTAGGATAGCCATCTTCACAATGTTAATTCTGCCTATCCAGGAGCATGGGAGGTCTTTCCATTTTCTAAAGTCCTCCTCAATTTCTTTTTTGAGTGTTTTTATGTTTTCGTTGTATAGATCTTTCACTTCCTTGGTAAACATTATTCCAAGGTATTTTAGTTTTTTTTGTTGCTATTGAAAATGGGACCATGTCCCTTATTTCGTTCTCTATATCTCTGTCATTTGCATATAGAAAGTCTACTGATTTTTGTGCATTGATTTTGTATCCTGCTACTTTGCTATAGGAGTTAATCACCTTCAAGAGTTTGCAATGGAGTCTCTCAGGTCTCTTACATATACAATAATGTCACCAGCGAATAGAGATAACTTAACTTCTCCCTTTCCAAATTGTATCCCTTTTATTTCCTTCTCCTGTCTTATTGCTTGAGCTAGGACTTCCAGTACTATATTGAAGAGCAGAGGTGAGACTGGACAACCCTGTCTTGTTCCTGACCTTAATGGGAATTCCTCCAGTCTCTCTCGATTAAGTATTATTTGGGCCTTAGGAGCTTTGTATATTGCCTTTATTATGTTAAGATATGAACCAACCATGCCCATTCTCTCCAATGTTTTGATCATGAAGTGATGTTGTATCTTGTCAAAGGCCTTTTCTGCATCTATCGAAATGATCATATGTTTTTTGTGTTTAACCTTGTTTATGTGGTGTATTACACTGAAAGATTTCCATATGTTGAACCACCCCTGTGTTTCTGGGATGAATCTTGCTTGATCAAGGTGGATAATGCTTTTGATGTGTTGTTGGATTTTGTTTGCCAGGATTTTGTTCAGGATCTTTACGTAAAAGTTCATCAGGAAGATAGGCCAGTAGTTTTCTTTTCTTGTGGCATCTCTGCCTGGTTTTGGAATTAGGGTGATACTAGCTTCATAAAAGGAGTTGGGTAGCTTTCCCTGTTCTCCAATTGTGTGGCACAGTTTGAGGAATGTTTGAGTTCCTCCATGAAGGCTTGATAGAATTCAGCTGAGAAGCCATCTGGTCTTGGACTCTTCTCTTTAGGGAGGTTTTTTATTACTTTTTCAATCTCAATGAGTATGAAAGTTTTGTTTAGGAGAATAATCTGCTCTGAGTATAGCTTTGATAGATAGTATGCATCCAGGAATTTGTCCATCTCCTCTACATTATCCAGTTTTGTGGAGTAGCAGTTTTTGAAATAAGTCCTAATGATCCTCCCAATTTCACTTATGTCTGTTGTGAGCTCTCTTTTTCATTTTGAATTTTGTTAATTTGAAGCATCGGGTTTTTTTTTTGCTTGATCAAATTGGCAAGGGGTTTGTCAATCTTGTTTATTTTTTCAAAGAACCAGCTCTTTGTTTTGTCAATTGGCTTAATTGTTTCTCAGTTTCCAATTCATTAATTTCTGCACTGATTTCAATTATTTCTTTCCTTCTGGAGCTATTTGTGTTTTATTTTTCTTTCTTTTCCAGTGCCTTTAGGTGGATGGTTAGGTTATTGATTTAGGAACTCTCTGTCTTTTTTATGAAGGCATTGAGTGCTGTGAATTTTCCCCTGATGAGTGTCTTCATTGTGTCCCATAAGTTATGGTACAATGTGTTCTCATTGGCATCCATTTCTAGAAATTTTACAATTTCTTTTTTTATTTCATCCACTATCCATTTATTGTTTAAAAGTGTGCTGTTCAGTTTCCAGGTGCCGTTGGGATTATTGGTGGGTCTTTTGTTGTTAATTTCTAGAAATATAGCATTATGATCTGATATCATGCAGGGAATTATGTCAATCTTCCTAAATATGTGGAGGCAGGGCTCTGTGACACAGTATATTGTCTATTTTAGAGACTGTTCCATGGGCTGCTGAGAGGAATGTGTTGTCTGTGGATTTGGGATGGAAAGTTCTGTAGATGTCCGTTAGGTCTAAGTGATCTAAGGTTTTGTTGAGCTCTCTTACTTCTCTGTTGAGTTTCTGTTTGGATGATCTGTCCATTACTGATAATGGTGTATGGAAGTCCTCAACTATGATGGTGTTGGCAGCTATTTCTGTTTTATTGTTAAGTAGGTTTTGGTGTATGAACTGTGGTGCCCCTGTGTTTGGTGCATACAGATTTATGATTGTAATATCCTCTTGATAAGTAGGAAGTGGCCTTCTTTGTCTTTTTTAATATGTTGGCTTTGAAGTCTATTTTATCTGATATTAATATAGCTATGCCTGCTTGTTTCTTATTACCATTTGCTTGGAATATTGTTTTCCAACCTGTCTCCCTGAGGAAGTGTCTGTCTTTATTGCTGAGATGGGTTTCTTGAAGACAACAGATTGAGGGGTCTAATTTTTTGATCCACCCTGTTAGCTTGTGTCTCTTGATGGGTGAATTAAGGCCATTCTTATTTTGGGTAATGACTGTGAGATTTGATGTGATCCCTGCCATATTGTGATGTTATATGTGGTTTGGTGTTTTCATGGACTTTGAAGTTTTTTGTGCCTACTAAGGGTTTGGTTATTGTGATCTGCTTCTTGTAGGCATTTGAGGTTGATTGTTTGTTTCTTCTCTGTGGAGAATTTCCTGAAACACTCTCTGTAGGTTTGGTTTTGTGTTAATGTAATTGTAAAGCTGAATTTTGTCATGGCAAATTTTTCTTTCACCATCTATTGTGAGGGATACTTTTGCTGGGTAGAGTAGTTTGGGTTGGAAGCCATAGTTTCTTAGACTTTGCAGTGTTTCATTCCAGGCTTTTCTGTTTGTTTTTTTGGTTTTTCGAGGTAGGGTCTCACTCTGGTCCAGGCTGACCTGGAATTAACTCTGTAGTCTCAGGGTGGCCTCGAACTCATGGCGATCCTCCTACCTCTGCCTCCTGAGTGCTGGGATTAAAGGCGTGCGCCACCACGCCCAGCTTTTTTTTTTTTGTTGTTGTTGTTGTTTTTGTTTTTGTTTTTTTGGTATTCCATGTTTTTCTGGCTTTCAGGGTTTCTATTGAGAAGTCTGGCGTAATTCTGTTGGGGTTACCTTTTTGTGCTGTTTTTCCCTAGCTGCTTTTAGGATTTTCTCATTGATGTCAATGTTTAGAGTCTTAATGACAATATGTCTTGGAGAGTTTCTTCTTTGGTCTAGTCTGTTTGGAGTTCTGTTAGCACCTGAGCTAGCACAAGCAACAGACAGAGACAGTCTGAGCTCACATGGGGAGTTGCAATGGTCCTGGGCTCACATGTGAATGTGAGGTGGCTGCAGCAGTACGTGATGAAGTGGGCTGAGCAGACTAAACTTGCAGAAGCAGGGATCGGCATGGTGGTGCTGTTTGGCAGGCAAATTGATTAAAGGAGCCTCAGCTCCAATGGGCCAGCAGGCATAGCCTGGCCAAGGTCACTCGTGGGCAGGGGTAGCAGGGTGATGGCCCCTGTGCAGTGAGGCAAGTGGAAGTATGTTGGCCTGGGACCCTTTTCTTACAGTATGTGCAGGAGTTTCCTGAGGCTGGGACTGTGGGTACAGCGGCTGCTTGGGGGGAGGAGTGGGTTACCCACACACAAGGGAATCAGTGATTCCCTGTATTTTCTCCTCTGTGCCCTCCCACTGGCAATCTATTGGAGATTTCTCTCTCCTAAAAAACCAGTGTACCCTTAATGTCTTGTCTTTCTTTCCTGTGGATGTGAGGCACAGTTCGGTGGTCACCATCTTGGTCGGAAGTTGCCAAATTCCCTTTCTGTCACAGTTAAGCTGAGACTAATGACCATAATTGCATAATTGGATCTTTTTTTTTTTTTTTTTTGGTTTTAAGAGCTAGGGTCTTTCTTTAGCTCAGGCTGACCTGGAATTCACTATGTAGTCTTAGGGTGGCCTCACACTCATGGCAATCCTCCTACCTCTGCCTCCCAAGTGCTGGGATTAAAGGGGTGCTCCACCATGCCCAGCCACAATCAGATCTTTTTAATGATGAGTATTCCTGAGGGTATCAGTGGACTGGTTACTATGGTCCATGCCTACACATAGATGACAAGAGCTTGTGCTGAAATTTAAATAATGACATAAGCAACGCTGTATGAACTCTTCCTATGTTTGCAAACATAATGTGGACATATATGTGGATAATTTGGAGTGGGCTTCACATAATTTTGTGAGTGTGGGTGCATGTGTATGTATGTGGTGGCCAGAGTTCAATGCTGAATGTCTTTCTAAATCACTCTACATCTTCTTAGTTAAGACAAGATTTCTCACTGAACTAAAAAATAGCTAGTCTAGCTAACCAAAATGGCACAGAGATCACAGGCATACACCACCATATCCATTCATTTGTGTAGCAGTTGAGTATCCAAACTAAGGACTTCATATTTGTGCACCAAGCTCTTTATCAACAGAGGTATCTCTCCAGCAAAAAAAAAAAAAAAAAAAAAAAAAAAGTATAAATTCTTGATCAGGCTTTCTTTCTTACAATATTGTGACTGACGTATATTTCCAGGAAGAATTTGGATTGAATCGATAATTTCTACTTAATTAGGCTTTCAGTGTACTGAGGCCCAAGTCCCACTTACCATGCCAAACTGAGAATCAGAGAGACTCTACCTTAATGGCATAGGAGGTGCAATGGTGAAAAAGAAACTAATTTAACAGATACCTACAAATACAAAAATTTTACTTGTTAACTCTCATATAACATGTTTTTTCAGCATTAGTAAAAAAATATCAGTGGCAGAGGTGGTATGATCCACTTAGAGTATTTTTCAGTATAGTAAATTGGAGATGCAGGCACTGGCTGGTGAGTTATTTGTGATCTCTTCTCCTTAGCTTCCCTCTAATATGCAATAAAATTAGACTAATGGACATAATTAACTGAGTTTTATCTCTGAAGGGTAATGTACCAGGTTAAAACCCCCTGAACAAGAAAGCTAAGTGATCTGTGGTGATTATTACACAACACCTTCACTTTTTTTTTCTGACCTAGTTTTCTTTGTAAAAAGAAGGAAAAAAAAACCTAAATTATAGCATAAAAATGAACCTTGCCTATTTATCTGATTGAATGGTCTTATCAAGCTATTTTTTCAAAGTACCTTAAAATTATCACATCCTAAACACACTGGCTATATCAAAGTGACAAAGATTTTACCATTTTCAGTCCTTCAAGTGGTGTTCAGCATGCTGCTGGAAAATAGATTAAACTATTTTTGTAGCTTCAACTGTAAGTATTGTTTTCAAGGAGGTTGTATGCAGACTGAAAGTGAAAATATTCATAAATAATAATAAGTTTAGAAGATACCTCCCATATTTTCCATATCAATAATGAAATAAATTTTAATAAAATATGTTAGGCCTGTTTCTTTTGAACCATAGTGCTAAATCTCAGAAGAAGCTCAGATAAAGGTATCTAAACAGCACAATGACAAGTTGATGATGCCAACTCAAGATATCTTCCATAGTAACCTGCAGCATCAGATGATACTGAGAATCTTACAGTTCTTGGCACATTGTATCTTTAAAACTAATATAAGGGGTTATAGATAAATATCAACAATAAGGTGCAAATTCTAACAACCCAGATTCGATTTCTCAGTACCCACATAAAGCCAGATGCACAAAATGGTATATGCATCTAGAGTTCATTTGCAGTGGCTAGTGCAAATAAATAAAATGAAATAAACAATATTGAAATATTTATTTTGAACCATATAGAGAATACATTGCCAATAAATTATGTATGGGAATTATTAATTTTCAAGTGTTTTGCAGACAAAATTTTCATGCTCTTCGCATCACCCTTTTCTGGGGATATGAGAGTGATGTGTTCACCAGATGGGTGGTAGTTAAATTCAATGTCCTAATATCACCTGTGTATTTTGTCTCTTTGTGTATTCTGCAGAAATTTTATTTCTTCATAGAGGCTGCCTGAAATCTGTGATTCTTATGCTAAAATGATCAAAAGGCTGTTTCTTCCCCTGTAATTGGAAGTCACATTTTATTTCTTATAGCTATTAGAAGTACATACCTGAAATATCATTCCTACAAGGTACCCTTTATTTAATATACAACAAAAACATGAATTTCCAGTTTTGTTTAATTATAATTATGTCATCAGGAACTAAAATACACATTTTGGTAAAAAATAAAGTATTTCAAGCCAGGTGTGGTGGCACATACCTTTAATCCCAGCACTGGGTGGCAGAGGTAGGAGGATCGCTGTACGTTTGAGGCCACCCTGAGGTTACATAGTGAATTCCAGGTCAGCCTGAGCTAGAGTAAGACCCTACCTCGAAAAAACAAACACAGAAAATGGTAATAAAGTATTTCTTTAGTGTTGTAGTGTAAGCTCTGACATTTTAGATTGGGAAACAGATTTTTCATGTTCTATTGATGAAACTCATGTTTTCATATCCCTGACAAATTCATGGAATAATTAAACTGTATTTACTTCTTACATCATGTATATAAATATTTTGGATGAATAAATATTACTTGCCATGATTTTAAAATAATTTCACCATCAAGAGCTATGTTTATATATTAGCAACTTCTCTCATTCCTGTGAAAAGTTACCTTACCAAAGCAAGTTAAAGAAGCAGAATTTATTTGATCTCACAATTTGTGGCTATAGACCTTTATGGTGCAGAAAGCATGATGATTCAAGTGGCTCTTGCTGTAATAGCAAGAGTGTAAGGTGAGAGGTTATATTGCCTCTGTAGTCAAAGAGAAAGGAAGAGAGAAATGCTGGTGCCCAGATTGTTTTCTCTTCTTTTTCTGTTTTAATCAGTCCAGAACCCCAGACCATGAGAAGGCCTTACCCATATTCAGGCTGCATCTTCTCTATTCAGAAACAACTCCATGGAAACATCCTCACAGACATACACAGATGTGTGTCTCCTCAGTGATTCCAAATCCAGTCAAATTGACAGTGAAAATTAATCATGACATCTTATTTTCCCAACTACATGAAAGTAATTTTTGGTGACTTTATCCTTATCATCCTCACTTAAACACAAACGTTAAGAATTGCTGATGGCATTTACTATTATTTAAATATTTTTAAAATTCTTTGCACAAATGTACATGCATCTTGTTCATAGCTGAAGAATAAAATAGCCCAGAACTAATAAATATTTTATGATTATTTTGACCATTTTAGTTGGGAAAGGGAAGACTCAACTAAGAACTTCCCCCAAAGTTCAAAAGCCAAAAATAATAGGAAGGCATCTTAGATGTTGTTTTATTTTGTAATCCATTATTATGTCCCTACTTCTAAGTATTATTAGTATTGGTACTTAAATAAGTTGTAGAAGCATGTTTCTGCACATACACCTCAGGCATATGAGTTAGTCAGACCTAACTAACTGGTTTTCTTTTATTTGTTTATATGTTTGCTTTGTTGTGGTTTTTCAAAGCCTGTTTTTTAAGTAGACTCTCTGGTGAAAGTATCCTACGTAATGCAAATACAATTTTCTTCTCTTTTACTGTAGGTGAAAACAAAGTTTATTTCACTAATATGAATTTAAAATTGTCATTCTGGGAAAATCATTGTTTCCATCCAACACGTATGATAGGGTATACGAGAACAAACTACAGACACATCCATACACCACTGACAGATGTCTTCCACAACTCATACAGTGTATGACCAGGACAAACTGCTTCTTGACCCCAGGTTTTTATGGTTATTATTTTGTAAAATACAGATAATGCTTTCTAGTTCATGAAAAAAAAAATAGCAATGAGACTAGGATGGAAGGGGAGGGAGGGGAGGGCATCAAAGGGGTGGGAAAAACAAATCTAGACCCAAACGGCAATGGTACCATAATCTTCTACTTACTAAAAGACAGAAGAAATGGCTGATCCTTCACCAGGCCCTTACAGGGAACACCTGAACCACAAGACAATGGAGAGGGTAAGATTAAGACTAACCTTAATCTCCTACATCTTCCCTCCCTCACTTCCCCTCTCCCTCTCCCCCTCTCTCTCTCTTATCTCTAACTCTTGTATATTAGTTAGCTTTTTCCTCATTTTCTTAGTGGGCACTGACATGTAACTCCCAGACCCAGCATGGGGCTATCATCCACAATGAGCTTTTGATCAGAGAGACCTACAAGGTTTCCTAAAAGACAGACAGATTTCTTTCAGAGTATTTGATGACCCACCAAAGGCTAGTGATAAGACCCTACTGTTGAAGACACCTTATGTGACTGACTTGCAAATTAGAATGGCATGGCTGGAAGTTGGAAGAGAGTCAGTCCCCAGACAGTCAGCGCGTCTAGTGCCAGAAGGTGCTACATGGGCAACTGGGGGAAAATGACCAATATCTGTCAAAGCAACTCATGGTCTAACCTACTTAGCAACAAATAACTTGTTGTGATGCCCACACAAGTGCAGTGGTGGCACACAGCCATGGTGGGGAACCAACTGCTCTCAATTTGGCTAACTGATCCCCTCAGTGGTATGGGACCCATAGCTGGAGCTGGGAAACAAGTCAGAATGATATCCAAACATAAGCCCACTCTCCAATATCAAGCTACCATCAATTGTGGGCTACAAGAGGGCCTACACCCATTAAATTCTCTATTAAAAAAAAAAAAGTAACGGTTATCTCATTTGTCCTGGTGCTACCTTACTCTCCGTTGGAGAATCTGCTTCTCTTTTTCAGGTAGATGTAGATCCTAAAGAGAGAGCCACCCCATCATACCTCAAAAGGGCCCCAGCTGAAACTAAGAAAAATTGGCGAAACAAGCAAGGGGGCTGTTTTCCTGATGAACCGGATACCAGCACAAGGGGGAAGGAGATCAGCACAGAGAAAAATCAACTCCTACCAAATCAGAGAGCCAGAGCCACAGAGGCCCCCAACACCTCATCACTGAAGCAGATCAAAAATGAATCCAACATGGCTCAGGGAAATTTTGCGGAAGAGGGGCGGAAAGAATGTCAGAGCCACATGTTGGGTCATGATATGCAGAGACATTTAGCTTACCCATAATTGTGGGCTAACTCCACAATGCATGACCCATATACCTCAACAAGGAGGGGCCAAGGGGAGGGGGTAGGTCATGGATGAGCCTAATAATGATACCAAACTGACTGTATTTACTGAATACAAAACTGACTAATAAAGAATAAAACAGAAAAAAAAAATAGCAATGAAAGGTAGTTTTGGTGTTTTGAATGTAAAATATCCCCAGACCACAAGTGTTTGTAAGTTTCCTATTGTGTTCAACCTGGTACAACCTTACAGCCCTTGAGAAGTGAAGCCTTGAAGGAGGGGGTGTGTTATTGGGATTGGCCTATTTCATGGAGTGCTCAGAGATAGCTTGCTGTTGATCTCCCTCTCTCTCTCCTTCTCTCGACCACTATTGTATGAACAGGTGACAAATCTTCCTGTTCATGCTATGTTTTTATCCAACATGATGAATCTTCCACTCAAAACTCTATGGCAAAAATAAATATTTTCCTGCCACAATCTGATTCTGGTTGGGGTATTTTGTCCTACTAATGATAAGGTAACCGCTACAGAAAACTGGTACTGAGAAGTGGAGTCATTGATGCTATAAATTGGGCTATGTTTGTTTTGGTCTTATGAAACTTGTTTGCTGAGGGAATATGGAGTAATTTATATATGTGGATGTCAGAGGCCTTGTAGCACAATAAGCAGTTTTGTGGGCCATTCTGGAGAGACTTGAAAAGACCTATTTGCAAAATGAAGTAGGACTATGAGTGCTAGGCTTAAAAGGTTTCAGAGGGAAAAGAAAGGATGATGTTGGAACCAGGATACTGACAAAAAGGCTGGGTGCCTTCTGCTATGTTGTCAGAATGCAAGTAAAGATTCATTGAGAAGTGATGGGCTGGAAGAAAATATAGAGCAGGAAGATATGAAAGGTGTAAAATTTTCCATGGACAAAGCTTCAAGCAAATTTGAAATCACCAGCACAGAGACCACTTTCAGTTCACTTAAGGTAAAATTTTATTTTATAAGTTGTGTACACAGTGTATACAGTCATGTTGGTACCATTGTTAACCTTCTTCATGCCCTCTCTCTACAGAGATCCTCCCCTTTGTTGGGGAATGTGGTTCATGCATTTTGGCGTTAGCCATAAGTTATGGGTAAGAGGCAATGTCTCTGTGCATAGTGACCCAACGTGTGGCTCTAACATTCTTTCTGCCCCCTCTTCTGCAAATTTCCCTGAGTCATGTTGGGTTCATTTTAAGGAGTGATTCAGCGATGAGGTCTTGGGAGCCTCTGTGTCTCTGGATATCTGATTTGGTAGGAGTTGAGTGCTCTCTGTGTCTATCTCCTTCACCCTTGTGCTGGTAGCAAGTTCACCAAGAAAGCAGCAGTTTGATTATTTCTCCAATTGCTCTTAGTTTCAGCTGGGGCCCCTTTGGGGTATGATGGGCTGGTTGGTTCTCTCCTTAGGATCTGCATCTATCTGAAAAAGAGAAGCAAATTCTCCAATGGAGAGTAAAGTTAGTGCCAGATCAGTGGGATAACCATTCTTTTTTAGAGAGAATTTAATAGGCATAGCCCTCTTGTAGCCCACAAATGGTGGGAGGTTGATAATGGAGAGTGGGATCATTGTAGGATATGGTTACGACTTGTTTCCCAGATCCAGCTTTGGGTTCCATTCCACTGGGAAGAGCAGTTAGCCAAATCAAGTTGGTTTCTCCCCATGGCTATTGCACTTGTGTGAATATCAAGTCAAGTGCTTTGCTGTTGAGTAGCTTAGACCATGAGTTGCTTGGACAGATGTTGGTCATTTACCCCGGTTGCTCATTGTAGCAGACAGATTCAGGTTCACTGAGATAAAATTCCAGACCAGGCACAGTTATGGAGGAAGGGATTTATTGATGCTTACAGATCCAGGGGAAGTTCCATAATGGCAGAAGAAGCTGGCCTGCCTTCACAGGACCAAGCAGAGAGAGAGAAGTACAAGCCTAAAAGTCACACAGCACAGCACACTTCAGAAACTCCAACTAGGCACACTTTGCATATCTTTAGATTGAAATCTGAAACCCACCACCACACCTAAAGATCCACCCAGTGACATTGCCCCCAGCCAGGTGGTTGCAGAATGCAAACTACAAAAAATAAAGAACTGAATATATTGGGGGGGGGCATCTATTAAAACTAACACACTCTTGTAGCATCTTCTGGCACTAGATGAGCTGTCTGGGGACTGACTCTCTTCCAGGTTCCAGCCAGGTCACTCCATGTTCCATATCATCAGCATATGATGTCTTCTGCAGAAGGGTCTTTCCACAAAACTTTGGTGTGTCATCAAGTGCTCTGACAGAAATCTGTCTTCTTTTGAGACACCTTGTAGGTCTCTCTGATCAACAGCTCATTATGGATGGTAGCCACATGTTGGTACTGGGAGTTACAGGTCAGCGCCAAAGAAAAGAAGGAAGAAAAAGATAGGTGATATGAAAGAGATAGAGAGAATAGCGGGAGAAAGAGACAGAGAGAGAGAGAGATAGAGAGAGAGAGAGAGAGAGAGAGAGAGAGAGAGAGAGAGAGAAACAAAAGATTAAGGTTAGGCTTCAGCACATCCATAGATGATTGAGACTATGAGACAACTATCTTTCTGTGATTGGACAAATGGGTTGATTCCAGCTCCTAGCTATTAATGAAATGTGCAGCTATAAACATGGTTAAGCAAATCTCTGAACTGAAGCATGGAGATTTTAGGATAAATACCCAGTTAAGGAATAAATGGGTCCTTTGGTAACTCTATAGTCAACCTTTGTAGGAGTCTCCATAATACTTTCCAAGGTGGTGATAACATCTTACATTTCCACCAATCGTGGGTGAGTGTTCCTATTTTCCACATCCGCACCAGCATTTATTTTCAACTATTCTTTTAATGTTTGCTATCCTTACTGGTGTAAGGTGGAATCCCATATTTGTTTTAGTTTGCATTTCCCTGATGATTAGGAATGATGAACATGCTCTTAAGTGTGTGTTTGCCATTTGTACTTCTTCCTCTGTGAACTGCCTGTCCAGTTCATTGCCCCATTTTGTTAGTGGGATGTTTGACTTCTTATTGTTTAGGTTTTAGAGTTCTTTGTAGGTTCTAGAAATTAGGCCTTTGTCAGCTGAATAGCCAGCAAATATTTTCTCCCATTCTGTTGGTAATCTATTGCCTCTGATGATTGTATGCTTGTCTGTGAAGAAACTTTTCATCTTCATGAGATCCAAATAGTTAAGTGATTGTTTAAGATCCTAAGCTACTGGGGTTTTGTTCAGGAAGTCTTTTCCTATTCCTATATCATGGAAATTTCTTCCTATTTTTTCTTCTGGTAGTAGCCAAGTTTCTGGTCTTATATTGAGGTCTTTGATCCATTTGGACTTGACTTTTGTGCATGGTGAGATGTATGGATCAAGTTTCAGTTTCCTGCATATGGTTATCCAGTTTGTACAGCATGACTTGTTAATGATGCTGTCTTTTTTTCCAGCTGTTGTTAGGGCCATTGTCAAATATCAAGTTGCAGTAGTTACTTGACCCAAAGTCTGGGCCCTCAATTCTGTTCCATTGGTCTATACTCCTGTTATTATGCCAGTAACATACTAGGTTTTTTTTTTTTTTGTTTGTTTGTTTGTTTTGTTTTTTTGAGGTAGGTTCTCACTCTAGCTCAGGCTGACCTGGGATTCACTATGTAATCTCAGGGTGGCCTTGAACTCACTGTGACTCTCCTACCTTGCCTACTGAGTGCTGGGATTAAAGGTGTGCACCACCATGCCCAGCTCCATACTATTATTATTACTGAGTTTAGTTTGGTAAGTGGTATATGTCCAGGAATTCACCCATTTCCTCCACATTATCCAGTTTTGTGGAGTAGAGGTTTTTGAAATAACTCCTGGTGATTCTCCCATTTTCACTTATGTCTGTTGTGATCTCTCCTTTTTCATTTCTAATTTTTTAATTTGAAGCATCTCTTTTTTACACTTTATTAAATTGGCCAGGGGTTTGTCTATCTTGTTTATTTTTTCTTAATAAACCAGCTGTTTTTTTTTATCATTCTTTAAAATTGCTTTCTTAGTTTCCAATTCATTAATTTATGTTCTGATCCTAATTATTTCTTTCTGTGTGGAGCTTTTTGTGTTGGATTCTTCTTGCTTTTCCAGTGCCTTTAGGTGTATGGTTAGGTTATTGATTTGGGATATCTATGTCTTTGTTCTGAAGGCATTTAGTGCTATGAATTTTTCCATGAGGACCACCTTCATTGTATCCCATAAGTTTTGATATGATGTGTTCTCATTGTCATTCATTTCTAGAAATTTCACAATTTCACTTTTTTATTTTGTCCACTACCCATTTATTGTTTATGAGTGTGTTGTTCAGTTTCCAGGAGCCAGTGGGATTCCTGGTGCATCTTTTGTTGTTAATTTCTAGCAATACAGCATTGTTATCTAATATCATGCAGGAAATTATATCCATCTTCCTAAATATATGGAGGCAGGCTTTGTGATCCAGGATATGATCTATTTTAGAGAAGGTTCCATGGGATGCTGATAAGACTGTGTAGTCTGTTGATTTGGGGTAGAATTTTCTGTAGATGTCCATTAGGTATAATTGTTCTTATTCCCATTTGCTTGGAATATCATTTTCTACCTTTTCACCCTGAGGGGTTGTCTGTCTTTAGTGTTGAGGTGGGTTTCTTGAAGCCAGTGGATTGAGGGGTCTAATTTTCTGATCCACCCTGTTAGCTTATGTCTCTTGATGGGTAATAACTGTGAGATTTGTTTTGATCCCTGCCATATCATGGGTATTTATGTGGTTTGGTGTTTTCTTGGACTTTGTAGTTTTCTTGTGCCTTCTTGAGTTTGGTTATTGTGATCTGCTTCTTGTGGCCACTTTAGGTTGATTATTTGATTCTTCTGTGTGGAGAATTTCCTGTAGTACTCTCTGCAGGTTTGACTTTGTGTTCATATAGTTGTAAAACTGAGTTTTATTGTGGAAAAATTTCTTTCACCATCTATTATGAGGGATATTTTGCTGGGTAGAGTAGTTTGGTTTGGAATCCGTAGGTTCTTAGACATTTCAGTGTTCCATTCTAGGCTCTTCTGCCTTTCAGGGTTTCCATTGAGAAGTGTGAAGTAATTCTGATAGGGTTACCTTTCAAGCTCCTTTTAGGATTTTCTCTTTGGTATTGATGTTTAGAGTCTTAAAGACAATAAGACTTGGAGAATTTTTCCTTTGGTGCAGTCAGTTTGAATTTCTGTTAGCTTCTTGTAACTTGATGGGGCTTTCTTTTCATATATTGGGAAAGTTTTCTTCGATAATTTTGTTGAGTAAGTTCTCCATGCCTTTGGTCACCTTCCCCCACTCCCATGATACTAATTTTTGGATGTTTAAGGGTATCCCACAGTTCCCTCATGTCCTTGTTCACAAAAGTTTTTGAACTTATTGAAACTTTTGGACTCACGAAGTCTTACTTCTGTTTTTCTTTCTTCCAGTTCTGAGTTTCTGTCCTCCACATGGCTGACTGTATTCTTCAGAGCTTCTATAAAGTTTTGGGATTCTTAAATTTGGTTTGCATTTTGTACTACTTTTTCTGTATACTTCCCATCCCTCTGTCATGTTCCCTTTTCACATCATTTTCTCATTTTCTTGATGCTTCTTGTAATTCATGCTTACATGTCTTCATTGACCTTTGCCAGGTGGTTATTGAGGTCCTCTTTTTTTTCACTCCCCTTCTGATCATTTAGCTGTCTTTGGACCCCTTCCAGGTTCTTATCTATTAGGTCTAGTCTAGTGAGGACAACATTCCTATGATTATAGGTCCTTTGTTGCTTTTCTACAAGTTCTGCCACTTGCTTGGTCAGGGCTGCATAGCTTATATCTTCATTTTGGGGTTATAATCCTAATGTCTCTTCTATGTTTTCATTAAAGACATCCAATGTGGGACTGGATGATCTTATTGGATTTACTTGCATTTGATTTTTCATATTATTCTTTTTCCACTGTGGTCTTCCCATCACAGTGTAGGAGCCTTATTTCATTTATGAGGAAGCTGTAGTCTACTTTTGAAGTGTGTTCAGTGGTTATTTCCTTTTATGTTTGCTTTCATTAGGCTTCTGGTGGCAACTTGGCCTGCCTGCTCAGAGGAAAGGAGTCTATGAGTCTCTGGTGGGGGCCTGAGGACCTGATCTAGAGGCTTGTTGTTCCATGATTTGGGGTATGGAAGTGTGTGGTCAGGTGGCCTGAGGTGGACAGGGGAATGGGGGCAGTGACCAGTGGGATGGTGTTTCCAAGTCAGGAAGCACTTGTGGAGCTACTTTGATGTGCCTGGGCCTGCACACAGGAGTGGGGGCAGTGGTGGGTGGGATAGTGTTCCCAAGCCTGGAGGGCAAGTGGAACTAATTTGACCTGCCTGTGTCTGCACACACTGGTGGGTGGGGGTCAGTGAGTGGTATGACTGATCCTGAGCCTGGAGACATGGGTTGAGCTACACTGGCCTGCTTGGGTCCACACATGAGGGTGGGGTTGGCAGTGAGTGGGAAAGTGATCCTGAGCTTGGAGGCATGGGTGGAGCTATGTTGGTTTGCTGGCTTGGGTTTGTACATGGGAATGGGGGTTGGTTGGGTTGGGATGGTGTTCCTGAGCCTGGATGCATGGGTGGAGCTATGCTGGCCGGGTTGCTTGGGTTGGGCATGGGGTGGGGGGAGGTAGTGAATGGGAAGATGTTGGCATGTGTAGCAGCTAGTGGGAAGGAATTGGCAGAGGCAAGTAGGAAGGTGTTGTTGCATGGTGGCAAGTAGATGGCAGTCATGTGGGGCATGGGGGAGTGGGATGGTGGTCCAGTGGGGTGGTATTAGTGGAAATGCATTCCTGCAGGGCTGGAGAAAGGAATGGCAGTTGAATGGGGTGGGGAGAGCATGGGGTGGGGAGAGTGGTGGTACAGGTGGAGCAATGCTGGGCTTAGTCCCCTTGCAGGAGGAACCTGTGGCTGGGACTATGGCTAGGATGGCTGCTTGGCAGTATTTGGGGACTGGTGGACTACCCAACAGCATGAAAATCAGCCAATTCCCTTGTTTTGCCCCTCCATACCCTCCCACTGGAGGTCTATTAAAGTCTGCTCTCCCCTAGAAGACCCAGTGAACCCTTAATGTCTTCCCTTTCCTTATCTAGGAGGTACAGTCAAGGTAAAATTATTAAAAAGTTTACAACCATAAAGATAGGCCAACTTGTTCTGCATTGGGATAGTGCGAAAGATGCCTTGTGGGTGAAACCCTGTTGGGACACTGCCGGGCACAGGCTTGAGCCTTCAGTAGACAGGCCTGGGCTGCCAGGCACAGCTAAGGACTCCTGGGCTATAGGAAGCCATTCCCTTATCACATCAGAACCCAGTAATGGATATTTTAAATAGTATTTTACCATTTATTAATGATAATTTATGTGCAATTATTTATCATGCAATTGATACAGTTTATACCAAAAAAAAGAAAAAAAAAGAAAAAAAAAAAAGAAAAGAAAACTCACTTGGAGAGTGTATTGCTTAATATAAAAAAGCTAGTGCAAGCCATCTAATATATTGTGATTCATAAACTGGTTCATAATGTGCATAGGTAAATTAATTTTATTATGTAAGGAATAATACAATAAAGAAAGAATTGTGTCATATGACAGATAAAAGATCATAATCTTTGACAAAATAACATTAAAACAGTTTTTTTCTTTGAAACCAATTTAAAGCCAAACTACTATGCCTATAAAATCTTATGTTGCAAACAACTATGAAAAAATTATTATTCACTGGTGACATGTTCTTCCTCTTCAGGAGTGTCTTAAAATAATTCCTTTTTAGGGGCTGGAGAGATGGCTTAGCTGTTAAGGCACTTGCCTGCAAAGCCAAAGGACCTTAGTCCAATTTCCCCAAACCCACATAAGCCATGTGCACTAGGGGGCACATGCATATGGAGTTCGTTTGCAGTGGCTACAGGCCCTGGAGCACCCATCCCCCCCCCTCTCTCTCTCTGCCTGTTTTTCTCTCTCAAATAAATAAAACATAAAATATTAAAAATTTATTTTTTAAGTTTTAATTATTTGCTGACAATTTATATACTGACAGACAATAAATCATGATATTCCCCCCTATTTTACATCATATCCACTCTCTCTCTCCATTAGTCTCTCTTTTATTTTGATGTCATCATATTTTTCCCCTATTATGAAGATCTTGTGAATGTATTGCTAGGCACTGCAACATCATGGATATCAAAACCAAGTTCTGTCTGGACAGTTGCATTGTAAGGAGTGGTACCCTTCCTTTGGCTCTTACACTTTTTAGTCACCTCTTCTGCAATGCACTCTGAGCCTTGGAGGGTGTGATAGAGATGTATCAGTGCTGATCACCCCTCTGTCACTTCTTCCCAGCACTATGTTGCCTTTTAGGTCATCCCGGTGTTCACTGCCATCTGAAAAGAGAAACTTAACTATTGAAAAGTGAGAGTAGCATTAATATATGAATATGAACATAAAGTGTAGTGCTTTCAGGGCAGCTTGATTAGAATAATATATGCATTTAGCCAGACAAGAGCAGGCTTTATACCACTAAGTCACATGACCTTCCCAGCCATAGGCATTTGATTAGGTTTTCAGCATCAGGAATGTATTTCCTCCCTTTGAGGGGCCCTCCAGTCCAATTACAGAACAGTTGGTTTTCTCCAGAACAGACATGCCACTATTGCACCCTATAGGTTATTTGGCCTGTATGGCCAAACTTGAGGCTTCCAGTATCCACTGTTTTCAATGCTGATGACTTCTGTCTCCCATAGGGCTGCATGCATGCAGAATTTTCCAGCTTTTAGTTGGCTGGTCTATAGAGAGAAGGTTTTCAGCTTAGCACCAGCTTGATTTTTCAATGATTTTGCTGCCCATGCATGTGAAATCTTCAGATATAGGGTCTTACCATGTGTTACTCATGGGAAACCAAGGGTCTTGGCAATAGCCTGTACTGTTTGGGAAGCAAAAAGGATCTCCCTAGCCAACAGCTCACTAGTAAGAATCACATTCCTGGCACTGCAAATTTTTAATAGCATTCTACAGTTTCTGGATGTGCCATTATCCAAAGAAGTAGGCTTTCATATGTCTTATTCAGAGTATCTTGAATTTTGAGTGACCCTGCCCCATCCTTATTTTACTCAATCTTTTCCTCTGGCCTCACTTAGGCCATTCTACTCCCTGTAATCTGTTCTTCTACTTACATATATACAAAACCATCCCCTCGAGTCCTTCCTTCTCCTCCCTCCCTCATAGCCTTTTTCCAGCTTACTGGCCTCTGCCAGTAAGATTTTTGGGTTCCTGCTCATGCACATGTATAAATATTTCTAGCTATGGGCCACATATGAGAGAGAACATGTGATATTTGGCTTTCAGAGCCTGGGTTACTTCACTTAGTATAATCCTTTAACAATCCATCCATTTCCAAGAAAATTTCATAACTTCATTTCTCCTTACTGCTGAATATAACTCCATTTTGTAAATGTACCACATGTTTATTGTCCACTCATCTATTGAGGGGCATCTAGGCTGGTTCCATTTCCTAGCTACTGTGAATAGAGCAGCAATAAACATGGTTGTTCAAGTATCTCTAAGGTAGTAAGAAGAGTCATTACGGTATAAGCCTAGGAATGCTATAGCTGGATCATATGGTAAATCTATTTTTAACTGTCTCAAGAACCTCCACACTGATTTCCACAGTGGATGTACCAGATTACATTCCCACCAACAGTATAGAATGTTTTCCTTTTTCTGCATTCTCATCAGCATTTACTGACATTTGTTTTCTTGATGTTACTCATTCTGACAGGAGTGAGTTAGAATCTCAAAGTAGTTTAATTTGCATTTCCCTGATGGCTAAGGATGTAGAACACATTTATAGATGTTTATTTGCCATCTCTATTCCTTCCATTAAGAACTTTCTATTTAGTTCCATATCCCATTTTTTAATTGGGTTGTTTGATTTCTTATTTGTTTTAAAATTCTTTGTATATTCTGGATATTAATGCTCTGTCAGATGTGTAACTTGTAAAGATTTTCTCCCATTTTGTAGGTTGTCTCTTTGCTCTATTCACAGTATCCTTTGCTGTACAAAAGCTTTGTAATTGCATGAGATCCAAGTTGTTGATTAGTGATTTTATTTGCGGAGCAATTGGGGTTATATTCAGAAAGTCCTTACCTATGCCAATATGTTGAAGGGTTTCCTCTACGTTTTCCTCTAGCAATTTCAGAGTTTTGGGTCTGATATTAAAGTCCCTGATCCACTTGGATTTGATTCTTGTGCATGGAGAAAGACAAGGATCTATTTTCATCATTCTACATATAGATATCCAGTTTTCCCAGCACCACTTGTTGAAGAGGCTGTATTTTCTCCAATCACAATTTTTGTCAAAAATCAGATGGCTGTACCTTCCTGGATTAACATCTGGGTCCTCTATTCTATTCCACTGATCTACATGTCTGTCTTTATGCCAATACCATGCTGCTTTTGTTACTATGGCTTTGTAATATAGCTTAAAATCAGATATGGTGATACCATCAGACTTACTTTTGTTGTTCGAAATCGTTTTAGCTATTCAAGGTTGCTTGTGCTCCCAAATGAAATATTGGATTTTTATTTTCTATTCCTGTTAAGAATGCCATTGGAATTTTAATAGGTATTGCATTAAATGTGTGGATTCTTTTGGTAAGATTGACATTTTCACAATATTGATTCTTCCAATCCAAGAACATGGGACATCTTTACATTTCCTTCTGTCTTCTGAAATTTCTTGCTTGAGTGTTTTAAAGTTCTCATTGTAGAACTTCTTCACTTCCTTAGTTAAGTTTATTCCAAGGTACTTTATTTTATTTTTTTGAGGTAATTGTGAATGGGAGAGATTCCCTGATTTCATTCTTCACACATTTGTTTTAGTATATAGGAAAGCTACTGATTTCTGTGTATTTATTTTGTATCCTGCTACATTGCTAAAAGTGTTTATCACCCATGTTGGGTCATGATATGCAAAGACATCTATCTTACACATAACTGTGGGATAACTCCACAATGCATGACCCACATACCTCAACAAAGAGGGGCCAAGGGGAGGGGGTAGGTCACAGATGAGCCTAATAATGGTACCAAACTGACTGTATTTGCTGAATACAAAACTAATTAATAAATAGCTTTAAAAAAGTGTTTATCATCTCTAACAGTTTGCTGGTAGAGTTTTAAGGGTCTTTTATATATAGAATCATATCATCTGCAAATAATGATGACTTGATCTCTTCATTTCCAATATGTATCCCTTTTATGAGTGTCTCTTGCCTTATTGCTATAGCCAAGACTTCCAATACTATATTAAATAAAAGTGGGGACAGTGGACACCCTTGTTTTGTTCCTGAATTTAGTAGAAAAGCTTCAGGTTTTTCAGCTTTAAGTATTATCTTGGCTGTGGGATTGTCACAAATAGCTTTTATCATGTTCAGATGTGCTTCTTTTAGTCTGAGTTTCTGTAATATATTTACCATGAAAGGATATTGTCATTTTGTCAAATGACTTTTCTGCAGCTATTGATATGATCATGTGATTTTTGTCCTTCAGACCATTTATATGATGTATTACATTTATTGATTTGCATACGTTGATCCATCCCTGCATCCTTGGGATAAAGGCAACTTGGTCAGGGTGAATAATCTTTTGATTTTTGTACTCTGTTTGTCAATATTTTGTTCAGAATTTTTGCATCTATGTTCATGAGGACGATTGGTCTGTAATTTTCTTTTTTTGTTCTGTCTTTGTCTGGTTTTGAAATAGGGTGATACTGACTTCATAGAGGAGTTCAGTAGAATTCCTTCCTTTTCTATTTTATGGAAAAGTTTGAGAACCATTGGTGTTAATTCTTCCATGAAGGTCTTGTAAAATTCACCAGCGAATCCATCTGGGCCTGGGCTTGTTTAGCGGGGAGACTTTTTATAACTGCTTGGATCTCTGTACTTGTTATAGGTCTATTTAAATGGTTTATCTCATCTTGTTTTAATTTTGGTAGGTCATATGAATCAAGGAAATCATCAATTTCTTTCATATTTTCAAACTTTAGAGGCATAAATATTCTTAAAGTATATCCTTATAATTGTTTGAATTTCTTTGGTATCTTTTGTAATGGTGCCTTTTTATCTCCAATTTTATTAATTTTTGTCTCTTCTCTCTTTTTTTCTGGTCAAATTTGCTAAGTGTTCATCAATCATGTTTATCCTATCAAAGATCCAACTCTTTGTTTTGTTGATTCTTTTAATTTTTTTTGTTTCTATTTTATTATTTTCTGCACTAATCTTTATGATTTCTTCTTATGTACTGCTTTTTGACTTGCCTTGTTCTTCTTTTTCCAGGGCCTTAAGGTGGAGCATTAAATTGTTTATTTGTGCACTCTCTAATATCTTAATATAGGCACCTCAAGCTATAAATTTCCCTCTTAGGACTGCCTACATGGTGTCCCAAAGGTTTTGGTATGTTGTATTACCATCATCATTTGATTCTATGAATTTATTTCCTTTTTGATTTCATCAATGACCACTGATCATTCAATAGTCTCCATGAATTTCTGTATGCTCTGTAGCTCTTCTTTTTGCTGATTTGCAGTTTAATCCCTTTGTGGTCAGATAGAGTACAAGGGATTATTTCAACTTCCCTATAATTGTGGAGATTTGCTTTGTACCCTAATATATGGTTTATTTTAGAGATTGATCCATGTGCTGCTAAGAAAAATATATATCCTACAGCAGTTGGATGGAATGTTCTATAGATATTTGTTAGGTCCATTTGTTCCATGACATCATTAATTCAGATGTCTCTCCATTTATTTTTTGCCAAGATGACCTGTCAATTAATGAGAGTGGAGTATTGAAGTCTCCCACTACAACTGCATTTGATGTTATCTGTGGCCTTAATTCTAATAGTGTTTGTTTGATGAAACTAGGAGCCCCCATGTTAGGTGCATATATGTTTAGGATTGTAATATCCTCCTGCTGGAGTGTTCCTTTAATCAGTATAAAATGACCTTCTTTATTTTTTCTCGCTAATTTTGTTTTGAAGTCTATCCTCTCAGATATTAGGATAGCAACCCCTGCTTGTTTCCTAGGCCCATTTGCTTGAAATACCATTTTCCATTCTTTCATCCTAAGGTGGTGTCTATCTTTTATTGAGAGATGAGTTTCCTGGAGGCAACAAATGGCAGGATTCTGCCTTTTAATCCAGCCTGTGTCCTTTGGATGGTGCATTGAGGCCATTGATATTAAGAGTTATTATTAAACAATATGCATTTATTCTCACTATTTATCTTATTTTGTAGTATTTTTATCCTATTTTCCATTTACTCATTTGTTTTAACTGTCAATTGAGTGTGGTTTATTTTTTCTTAATTCCTCATGTGTGCATTTTGTTTTCTCTTTGGCATTAAGAATTCCTTCAAGTATTTTCTGTAGTTTAGTTGTCATAAATTCCTTTAGCCTGTTTTTGTTTTGGAATGTACTTATTTCTCCATCAATTTTGATAGATAGCTTTGCAGGATAAGGTAATCTTGGTTGACAGTTGTTATCTTTCAGAACTTGGAATATGTCTTTCCAAGCCTTTCTGGATTTTAAAGTTTGCGTTGCATAATCTGCAGTTATTCTAATGGGCTTGCCTTTGTAGGTGACTTGCTTCTTCTCTAACTGCTTTCAATATATTTTCTTTGGTTTGTGTGTTTAGTAGTTCAATTATAACATGGCAAGGAGAGGTTCTTTCTAGATTCTAAAAGCTTCTTGTATCTGCATTGGCATTTCTTCCCCAATTTGAGGAAAAATTTCTTCTATGATTTTGTTGAAAACACATACTAAGCCTCTGGATTGAATTTCTTCTCCTATTTTACCCTGAATTCTCATGTTTGATCTTTTCATAGTATCCCAAATATCTTGAAGTTCCCATTCATACCTTGCTTTTAGCTTGTCTTTCTCTTTGTTGGACTGTATTAGATCTGCCATCTGGTCTTCTAGTTTACATATTCTGTTCTCTTCTCCATCCATCCTACTGGTGAGACTTTCCACAGAGTTTTTTATTTCGTTAACCATATTCTTCAGAGCCAGAATTTCAGCCTAGTTTTTCTTCAGTATTTCTGTTTCCTTACTCATGTCTTATAATCACCTCTTTATTTCGTTGAGCTGGTTTCCTGTGTTCTCTTTCAGAATGCTGTTTTCTTCTTTGATTCCCTTCATTTCTTCTCTGATTTTTTTTGAACATAGATACCATCGTTTTCTTGAAATCTTTGTCAGGCATTTCATCTAAAACAGGATCAATGGTGATCATTTCTGATGGATTTATAGTTTTTTGGTGGGACTGTATTGTCTTGACTCTTTGAGTTTCTTGTATCATATCGTAGTGAATTTTGCATCCTGAATTGATTTGATGCTTGGGTTTTCTACTTATCTTCAGTGTTCTCAGACGTGGCAATCCACCTCTATATATCTTTATGATATGAGTTAAAGTGCCAGGTGTAGTTCTTGTCTACAAATCAAGCCACAGAAGTGATCCTAGGTGTTGTGTTTGCTTGCTAAGCAAGTATTCTAGTAAATTGGGTGGAATAATTTACTGGCTAATTCTAAACTTCAACCAAGTAACATACCCAATCAATAAAAACCAGCACAAATTATGCAGTTGTGGGTATTAAAACAAACAGATAGTCATATAAAGCCAAAATCCCTAAGGGTGTGTGTTGCTCTATACCCTTAATCTTGTCAGCTGGGAGGAAGAGATTTCTCTTCTGAATTGGGTTCCATGTCAATGTGGATCTGGATCAGACCCTATCCCCAATAATGAAAGAAGCAAAAAACAAAGGCCCTATATACATAAAAGCACCAAAGGCAATAAAATTCAACCCCCAAATATAGGTTATATGAAAATGGTAAAGCCAACCAAGAATTTATACCCCGTTACCTGCCCTGACAAGGAAAGAAAAATTAGCTCTTGCAGGAATGTGTAACTGTTTTTTTGTTTGTTTTCTATTTGTTTGTTTGTTTTTTGTCAGTCAGCTTTGTTACCTTTTGGGGTGGCTTCAAATCTCACCAATGCTGAGTGCCCGCCTCAATCCCTCCTTGTTGTGCTGTGCAGCTGTACCTCTGATGTTCTCTGCTGGCTGTGCTACAACTGGGGGCTGAATGCTGGAGGTTCACGGTTCTGATTGTGGGGGATGGTAGAGTCAGACTTCTGGAGTTGCTCGCATTTTCAGTAGCTCTTTAGTTGATCTCAGCTGTCTTTCCTACAGATTTCTTAACTTTGCAAGAAGGCTGATGGAGATGAAAAATCTGTTGCTTTGTCTTTGCTGCTGCTGCTGCTGTGGCTGCCTGGCATGCCTGGGGGGACTGCCCTGGGCTACAGTCGCCTCAGTGGTACTCTGACCATTTTCCTCTTTTCTGGTGTGTCTTGGTCTCTCTGGCTTCTCTGCTGTGTCTAAGAATAACATATACTCCTTCCCTTTTCAGAAGAAGAGTGTATTTTGCAGGGGTTTTGCTTAAATCCTTCCCTAGGCTGGTTTGGTGTGACTCCTAAGCTGCCATCTTACCAGGAAGTCCTTATTTGATTTTTGAGCAGAAGAATATAGTGCATTAAAGACTCATTTAGGTGGTGCTACTAGATATTACATGAACCCTTGATTTTATTATATTTGGTGTCTTTTAAAAAATATATCATATGTAAAAGTCTAGGGTCCATAGTTATGTTTTAAAATAATTATTTATTTATTTGGGTGATATAAAGAGGCAAATAAATGATCGATAAATAGATGATAGCATCCTTGAAAAGCCAAGAAACCTGAAGGGGAAACAGCAGAGGTCAGCTAAAGAGCTGCTGAAAGGGATACAGGTGGGACCAGGTGAGCAGTTCCAGTAAAACTCCAGGCTTTCTACACTCTCCCATGCCCCAACCATCAGAACTGTGAACCTCTGGAGAACACATTCAGCCCCCAGTGTCAGGGCATCTAGCACAGTTGATCAGAACATCAGCTCCACAGCACAGCACAGCATAGTGATCGAGGTGGGCACTCAGCATTGGTGAAATTGGAAGCCACCCAAAAGGTAACAAGGCCAACTGACAAAAAAGCAGGTACATAGGCCTGCATTGGAAGTGCTAATCTCTCTTTCCATGTCAGGGCAGGTTATGGGTTGCATATTCTTGGTTGGCTTTACTATTCTCAATTAAGCTGTATTTGGGGGTTGACTATTGTTGCCTTTGATACTTTAAGATTTATAAGGCTTTTGTCTTTTCTTGTCTGTCATTATTGGGAGCAGAGTCTAATTTAGACCCAAGCTGACCTGGAACCCAATTCAAAAGAGAAATCTCAACCTTCCAGCTGACAGGATTAAGGGTGTAGAGCAACACACATCCTTAGGTATTGTGGATTTATGAAGTTATCTGTTTCAATCCCCACACTTACATACTCTGTGCTGGTTTTCATTGAATGTGTATACTACTCAGTTGAATTTTAGAATTTACCAGTAAATTGCTCCACACATCCCTCTAAGAATACTTGAATATCAGACAAACTCAACAACTAGGATTACTTCTATGCTTGTATTGGAGAACAAGACCTGCACTTGGCACCTTAAACTTCTACTCTGAAGGTGCATAAAGTAGGATTTTCAAATCTAAAAGCACTGCAGATTATTAGAATACCTAAGCATCAAATCAACTCATGGTGCAAAAATCCCAACATTATAATACAAGAAACACAAAGAATCAAGACAATGCAATCCCACCAAAAATTATAAATCCATCAGAAGTGGCCACCAGTGAGACTGTTTTTGATGAAATGTCTGACAAAGATTTTTTTAAAAATGATTTTATCTATACTCAAAGAAATAAAAGAAGAAATCAAAGGAATCAAAGAAGAAAACAAAGCAAAGGAAATAAAGAAGAAAACAAACTCCTGAAGGAATTCCAAGAAAACATAGGAAACCATCTTAATGGAACAAGGAGGTCACTACAAGATGTGAGTATAGAAATACTGGAAAAAAAAAAAAAAAAAACTAGGCAGAAATTCTAGCTCTGAAAAACACAGTCAGTCAAAAAAATCAAAACAAAACAAAACAAAAGTAAAACCTCTGTGGAAAGTCTCACCAGTAGAATAGATGAAGGAGAGGACAGAATGTCTAAACTAGAAAAGCAGGTGGCAGATATAATACAGTCCAACAAAGTGAAAGACAAGCTAATAGCAGGGTATGAATAAGAATTTCAAGATATCCAGGACATTATGAAACAATCAAACATAAGAATTCAGGGTATAGAGGCTTAGTGGCATAGAAGAAAATTTCCACAAATTGGGAAATAAATGCCAATATGGATACAGGAAGCTTTTAGAACACCAAATAGACAAAACCTGGTAAGATCCTCTCCTTGCCATGTTGAAATTAAACTACTGTTGCAGTAAGGTTCACATTGCTGGTAGAAATCACCTAACCAAGAGCAGATTCTGGGAAAAAGACGTTTATTTTGGCTTTCAGGCTCGAGGTGGAAGCTCCACAGTGGCAGGGGAAAATGACGGTATGAGCAGAGGGTGGACATCAGCCCCTGGCCAGCATAAGGTGGACAATAGCAACAGGAGAGTGTGCCAAACACTGGCATGGGGAAACTGGATATAACACCCATAAGCCCACCCCTAATAATACACTCCCTCTAGGAGCCATTAATTCCCAAATCTCCTTCAGCTGGGAAGCTAGCATTCAGAACACCTAAGTTTATGGGGGACACCTGAATCAAACCACCACAATGACTAAACACAGAAACTAAAGAATATATATTAAAAGCAGTTAGAGAGAAAAGTAAGTCACCTACAAAGGCAAGCCCAGCAGATAACAGCAGATTTCTCAAACTTTAAAAGCCACAATGGCTTGGAATGACATATTCCAAGTTCTGAAAGATAACAACTGTCAACCAAGATTACTTTATCCTGCAAAGCTATGTATCCAAATTGATGGAGAAATAAGGACATTCCACAACAAAAACAGGCTGAAGGAAATTATGGCAACTAATCCAGCTCTACAGATAATACTTGAAGGAATCCTTCACACTGAAAAGAAAGCAAAACACCCATATGAGAAAATAGGACAAAATAAACAATACTCAAATAATGATTAAACAAGTGAAAACAGGCAACACTACAAAACAAGAAAAATGGAGAGAATAAACACATGTCTTTCAATAATACCTCTTAGTATCAATGGCCTCAATGCCCCAACCAAAAGCAGAGGCTTGCAGATTGAATTAAAAGTCACAATCCTGCTATTTGTTGCCTTCAGAAAACTCATCTCTCAATAAGAGGTAGACACTGTCTTAGGGTGAACGGATGGAAAATAGTATATTTCATGCAAAAGTGCCTAGGGACTGATTTCAAGCCAACATTAGTGAGGAAAGATAAGAAAGGTCACTTTATACTGATTAAAGGAACACTCTATCAGGAGGATGTTACAATTCTAAACATATATGCACCTAACACCGAGGCTCCCAATTTCATCAAACGCTATTAGAATTAAGGTCATAGATAACACCAAACACAATTGTAGTGGGTGACTTCAATACCCCACTATCATCAATTGACAGGTTATTCCAGAAAAAAATAAATAAATAAACACAGAAACCTCTGGATTAAATGATACCATGGAACAAGTGGACCTAACAGATATCTACAGAACAGTCCATCTGAATGCTGCAGAATATACATTTTTTTTTCAGCAGCACATGGAACATTCTCCAAAATAGACCATACATTAGAACACAAAGCAAATCTTAACAAATACAGGAAAATTGAAATAATCCCTGTATTCTATTTGACCACAATGTGATTAAACAACAAATTGACAACAAGAAAATCTACAGCACATACACAAATTCATGGAGAATAAACAGTATGCTATTGAACAGGGTCATTGAAGAAATCAAAAAAAAGAAAACAAGGGCTGGAGGGATTGTTTAGTGGTTAAGGTGTTTGCCTGCAAAGCCAAACAACCCAGGCTCAATTCCCCAGAACCCATGTCAGTCAGATGCAAAAGGGGGTGTATGTCTCTGGCATCCATTTGCAGTGGCTAGAGGCCCTGCTGTTCTCATTCTCTCATTCTCACTCTCTCTCCCTCTTTCTCTTTCAAAGAAATAAAAATAAAAAAATATTTTTAAAAGGGAATCAGTAATTCATAGAATCAAGTGATGGTGAGAATACAGCAAAGCAAAACCTTTGGGACAAAATGAAGGCAGTACTAAGAAGGAAGTTTATAGCTCTATGTGCCTATATTAATAAATTAGAGAGTTCACAAGTAAACAAGTTAATGCTTCACTTTAAGGCTTTAGAAAAAGAAGAACAAGGCAAACCAAAAATATGTACACAGGAAGAAATAATAAAGATTAGGGCATATATTAATGAACTAGAACTCACCCACACCCCAAAATCCAAAGAATAAATGAAATAAAGAGTTGGCTCTTTGAAAGGATACACAATATTGATATACCCTTAGAAAATCTGAACAACATTATCCACATAACCATGTAATAACAGCTTCTAATGCCAACAAAAATCAGGATACAAGGGAAATTTTGTCCCTAAGTTTGAAAATCTGAAAGAAATGGATGATTTCCTTGATTCATATGAACTATCAAAATTAAATCAAGATGAGACAAACCAATTAAATAGATCTATTTTACAAGTATGGAGATCTAAGCAGTTATAAAGTCTCCTAATTAAAAAAATTCTAGGCCCAGTTGGATTCACTGGTGAATTTTACCAGACCTTCACCACTGCTTCTCAAACATTTCTGTAAAATGGAAAAGGAAGGAATTCTGCTGAACTCATTGTACAAAGCCAACAAAACCACACAAAGACAGAACAAAAAAAGAAAATTACAAACCAATATCCCTCATGAACATTGATGAAAAAATTCTCAACAAAATATTGGCAAACAGAATACAAGAATATATCAGAAAGATTATTCACCCTGAATAAGTAGGCTTTATAGATGCAGGGATGGTTCAACATACAAAAATCAACAAATGTAATACATTATATAAATGGGCTGAAGGATAAAAAAGAACACATTATCATCTCAATTGATGCAGAAAAGGCATTTGGCAAAATGCAATATCCCTTCATGGTAAAAATCCTACCGAAAATGGGAATAGAAGGATCATATCTCAACAAAATAAAGGCAATTTATTACATACCTACAGTCAAGATAATACTAAATGGGGAAAATTTTGAAGCTTTTCTACTAAATTCAGGAACAAGACAAGGGTGTCCACTGTCCCCACTTTTATTTAATATAGTACTAGTAGTCTTAGCTATAGCAATAAGGCAAGATACACTCATAGAAGGGATACAAATTGGAGAGGAAAAGATCAAATTATCATTCTTTGCAGATGATATGATTCTATACATAAAGGACCCTAAACACTCTATCAACAAATAGAACTAATAAACACTTTTAACAATGTAAAGGGATACAAAATAAACACACCCAAATCAATAGCTTTTCTATATAATGACAACAAGCATGCAGAGGATAAAATAAGGGAATCTCAATTCACAATTGCCTCACAGAAAGTAAAGTACCTTGGAATAAAGTTAAGCAAGGAAGTGAAGAATCTCTACACTTAGAATTTTAAAACACTCAAGCCAGAAATTGCAGAAAACACTAGGAAATGGAAAGACATCTCATGTCCTTGGATTGGAAAAATCATTGTTGTGAAAACGTCAATCTTACCAAAAGCAATCTACACGTTTAATGCAATCCCCATTAAAATTACAATGGCATTCTTCACAGGAATAGAAAAAAAAAGTCCTCAATTTCATCTGGAAGCAGAAAAAACCTCGCATAGACAAAATGATTTTGAGCAACAAAAATAAGACCACACCTGATTTTAAGCTATATTACAAAGCCATAGTAACAAAAGCAGCATGGTATTGGCACAAAGACAGACATGTAGATCAGTGGAACAGAATAGAGGACCCAGATGTTAATCCAGGAAGCTACAGCCATCTGATTTTTTTTTTTTCGAGGTAGGGTCTCACTCTAGCCCAGGCTGACCTGGAATTCACAATGGAGTCTCAGGGTGGCCTCGAACTCACGGCAATCCTCCTACCTCTGCCTCCCAAGTGCTGGGATTAAAGGAGTGCACCACCACGCCCGGCTCCATCTGATTTTTGACAAAAATATTGATTGGAGAAAAGACAGCCTCTTCAACAAGTGGTGCTGAGAAAATTGGATATCTATATGTAGAAAGATGAAAATAGATCCCTTGTCTTTCCCCATGCACAAGAATCAAGTCCAAGTGGATCAGGGACCTTAATATGAGACCGGAAACTCTGAAATTGCTAGAGGAAAAGGTAGGGGAAACCCTTCAACATATTGGCATAGGTAATGAATTCCTGAATATAAATCCAATTGCTCAGAAAATACAACCAGTAATCAACTATTGGGATTTCATGAAATTACAAAGCTTTTGTACAGTAAAGGACAGTGTGAATAGAGCAAAGAAACAACCTACATAATGGGAGAAAACCTTTGCCAGCTACTCATCTGACAGAAGATTAATATCCAGAATATACAGAGAATGCAAAAAACAGAACAAAAACAACCCAATCAAAAAAATGGCTATGGTACTAAACAGAGAGTTCTCACCAGAAGAAACACAGATGGCATATAAACATCTAAAACAGTGTTCTACATCCTTAGCCATCAGGGAAATGGAAATTAAAACCACCTTGATATTCCATCTCTCTCCCGTCAGAATGGCTACCATCAAGAAAACAAATGACAATAAATATTGGCAAGGTGTGATAAAAGGGGAACCCTTCTGCACTATTGGTGGGAATGTAATCTGGTACAGCCATTGTGGAAATCAGTGTGGAGGTTCTTGAGACAGCTAAAAATAGATTTTCCATATGATCCAACTATAGCACTCCTAGGCATATATCCTAGTGACTCTTCTCACTACCTTAGAGATACTTGTACAATCATGTTTCTTGCTCCTCTATTCACAATAGCTAGGAAATGGAACCAGCCTAGATGTCCATCCACAGATGAATGGACAATAAATATGTGGCACATCTACATAATGAAGTTCTATTCAGCAGAAAAGAAAAATGAAATTTGCAGAAAAATGTATGCAACTGGAAAGGATTATACTATGTGAGGTAACCCAGGCCCAGAAAGCCAAATGCCACATGTTCTCTCTTATATGGGTATCCTAGCTACAAATGTATAGACTTGTGTGTGATCTGGAACCAGTAATCAGCAGAGGCCCATAAGCTAGAAGAAGACTATAAGGGAGGGTGGATAGGGAAGGTCTCAAGAGGATCGTATTGTAAATATGTAAGAAGAAGAACAGATTACAGTGAGGGGAAAGGCCTAAGTGAGGTCAGGGTAAGAGATTTTATAAAAGAAAGATGGGGGAGGGTCAATCAAAATTCAAGATATTCTCAATAAGACATATGAAAATATACTTTTTAAATAATGGCACATCCAGAAGTCATAGATTGTTAGTAGAAAATTTTCAGTGCCTGGGATGGGATACCTCTCAGTGAATCATTGGCCAGGGAGGTCTATGTTGCCTCCAAAACATTACAGGCTATTGCCAAGGCCCTTGGTTCCCCATGAGAAAGATATGGTAAGACCCTATTGCTGAAGACATCACATGCCTGAGCAGCAAAGTCACTGAGAAATATAGCTGGTACTGAGCAGAAAACCTTCTCCCTGTAGCCCAGCAAACTGAAAGCTGGAAAAAGCTGCACTGTATACAGTCTTATGGGAGGCAGAAGTCTTCAGCAGTGAATACAGTGGACACTGGAAACCTCAACTTTGGCCAGACAGGGCAAATGTCTGAATGAGTGCGATAGTGGCATATTTGCTCTGGGGGCAACCAACTGCTCTGTAATTGGACTGAAGGCCCACTCTATAGTAGGGAATACATGCCTGGCAATGAAAACCTAGTCAAAAGCCTATGGCAGGAGAGATCATGAGTCTTGGGGATATAAAGCATGCTCTTGTCTGGATAAATGCATATATTACTCTCACCAAATTGCCCTGAAATCACTACACTTAATGTTTATACTCATATACTGATGTTACTCTCACTTCTGGTTAGAGAAGCTTCTCTTTTCCGATGGCAATGACCATTTGGATGACCCAAAAGGCAACATAGTGCTGAGAAGAAGGGACAGAGGAGTGTCCAGCATTGAAACATCTCACACCCTCCAAGGCTCAGGGTCCATTGCAGAAGAGGTGGCCGAAAGAATGTAAGCATTAAAGGAAGGGTACCATTCCCTTCATGCAACTGTCCAGACAGAATTTGGCCTTGATATCTAAAACCTTTCAGTGCCTAGCAATACCACACAAGACCCTAATAATAGAAGAAAAAGATGATGACATCAAATTAAAAGAGAGATTATTGTACAGTGGGAGGAGATGTGATGGAGAGCAGAGCTATGAAGAAGAAAGTGAGGGAGGGGAGGAGAGGGGAGGGAAATACCATGGTTTGTTGTCTGTAAGTATAGAAGTTGTCAATAACAAAAAATATATATAATAAAAAAGTCAAATCAGTATGCATTCAATTATTCATACTTTTCTTAGTTAGTGGAAATGTCTTAAGAACCTCTGAAAATAAATGAAAACACTCTTCCTTTCTTGTTCTGGGGGATTTCACTCACCATTTTGAAAGAGATTATTCTCAGAGTACCTGCTTTTTATCTCTTTGACCTTCCAAATTGCCCACTTTGCTGTCCTTTTAATTCATCAAAGGCTATTGTTATTCTAATTATTATTTCCTAACTATCTTTTGTCTTTTCTATCCTACAAGTGTTCTTCAAGATTGAATGTTAGTGGTGACCTATTAAAAAAATTTCAAATTACTATGATTTCTTTTTTATTATCTCTTATTATAAGTTTAAAGACTTTTTAGTTTTCATGTCATGAACACCTTATATATTAGCATCAGATCAGACAATTTTAATGTTACTTTTGCTTTTTTTTAATAATGTGTGTGGAGTTAATAAGGACAATTAATCTTTGAATTAGTCTAATTTTTTATGGAGGTTCGCAAAATTGTATGTGGAGCAAGCAAGTATAAAACAATTAAGCACAAAGCCCTCTCTACCTCTCTTGCTGTGCAGAAAACACTACGTATGCTATGAGTGAATTAGCCCTTGAGTGCCTTGGCCTCCTTGGAGAGGACACATTTTTAGGACAAATATATTTCCACTGAAAACTGTCTGAATAAAATAAAAAAAAGAAAAGCTCACCATCTTACACATGATGCCTCATCTTATCACTTCTGAACAGACCTTTGAGTTTGAAAGGGTTTAGAAATTTGCTTAACTTGCCATTTCCTGACATAATGAGGAAATCAATGTGTCTTGCCTTTCAAAATGCTTATTAGTCCAGAATAATTCAAAAAGAGTATGCAATGGAAAGCAGAAATGAAACTGCAAGCATTTTCTCATCACCTTGGAATCAGTGATAATTTATAGATAAGGCAATGTTAATTTATTGAGAGGAGCCTACGTATTCTTCATCTATAGAAACAAACTTCAATATTTGTTAAGGTTCATATTCTAGTTGTGAATTCTAGGGAACACATCAGGTCCACTCCACAGCCAGGATTTTGAGAGTAAAAAGGGAAACCAATTTGCTTCAGTAAAACATAGTCTTGCCCATGTTCAATTCATCCATTATACAAATATTCTAAGGAGACCAGCTCTGTGATGATGGGAGATAAAATAATAATGTTCTGTGCTCTCCACATAACCTTATAACATATCTCTCTGCAGTGTTAAAATAGATGAATCTATGAATGGAATTATTATGTGTGTACTATTAAGTAAAGCCCTTTGCTTTGTAGGTTCATCATATCCTGAGAGTTTAGAAGAGAGTTTAGAAGATTTCTTTCTTTTTTTTTTTTGTGGGTGGCCAGCATTTATTTATTTATTTTTCTTTATTAGTTAGTTTTGTATTCAGCAAATACAGTCAGTTTGGTACCATTATTAGGCTCATCCATGACCTACCCCCTCCCCTTGGCCCCTCCTTGTTGAGGTATACGGGTCATGCATTGTGGAGTTAGCCCACAGTTATGGGTTCTTAAACATCAAAAGCTTGTTTCAATGACATATGTGCAGTAGAATGAATCTAGTAAGTAGGTCTAACTCATTTTACTTTTAAAGTTGTATTTGTCCTTTTGTTCACTGACTCTCTCAGAAGACATTATTAGTTGCTTAGGCAAAATCTCTTTATGTTCTTTATTAACCAGCTTGTGATATTTTTATGGCATGCTGTATCTGCCAAAATACTTGATTTTTCAGTCTCTTTTGCCACTGGAGGTGGGCAACAAAATATATACAAAGGAAATTTTTCATAGAGGAGGTAAAATGAAATAAAAAAGTGAAAGTTACTGCTGCTGTGCACGTTTCTGTTCAGCTTCTAGTCTATCTGGCTGGTTTCATCAGCTGTCATGTCTAGGTCAACTTCCTTTTTAAAACAATGTTCTCATTTAAAATAACCTAAGATTTGCCTGAAATTTGAGACCCTAAGGGGATTTCATGAACCCTACACTGGTTACCTTTTCATGGACAGTTCTTTTATACAAAAACCGCTGGATAACAGATGTGCTTTACTGTTTCTGTAGCTTTCTCTTCTGTTCCCAAAATGTCCTATACTTGTGGGTTTTCTTCTGTGGTATGTCAAATATATAACCTATGGCCTTCTCATGTTAGGCAGGAATTCTACAACTGAGCTATGTCCTGAGCCCCAAAATATCATGCACTTGGAATTACACAAGATGCAACATATTTCAGATGACTTATTTGATAGTATATTATAGTCTTGAGATTCATATGTTTCCTTACTGCATAGACAATATACTTTAATGAACAAATAACATTCCATTATAGGAATATGTTTAATTTTCATCATTTTAGGGACATCTTGTCTACTTCCATTTTTTAAATAATTTATACTGACATGAAACCTTTCTAAATGTTAGCATCCATGTTTAGCATGGACAATTTATCAAATTATTTTAATAATCTCTAGCAAGTATGATTTATACCTAATAACTTACATAATTAATGAGTATGTTTAATTTTGAAAGAATATACCAACCTGTCTTCCAAAATAATTGCATTTTTTTATTAGTTTTATACTCAGTGCATACAGTCAAGTCGGTACCATTGTTAGCCTTCTCCCTGTCCTCCCCCTTCCACAGGGAACCTCCTCATTGGGGAATATGGGTTGTGCATTGTGGGGTTCAGGGAAATTTACTTGCATTAATTTACATGACAGTAGCAACAGATATGGGTTCTGAGGTTCCACACTTTTGTTGGCAATTGATGCTACCCATTGTTGTGGTCTGAGTCTGAGGCTTGTGTACTAGTATACCTAGTTCCTAAGTAGTGATGTGTTTTCCAAGGTTTTGGCATCTTTATAAGGTATGAATTTAGCTGACAGAAGTGTATCACTAAGCCTTGCCTTAAAGGTGACAACCACTTCTGGTTCCAGCATAAGCTCTTTGCTTCTGGATCTGTGAAGACATGTACAAGGCATGTCACAAGCTCCCTCCACCTTTGACCATACCAACTAACCTGGTTTCCCTATCATAAATGGCTGTATCCCCTGAAGCCATGGTCCAAAATAAATCTTTCCCCTATTAACTTATTTCTGTCATATATTATATTACAGTAATGAAAGAGTAACTAATCTGTACATTTTTGAATTTATATATTCTAGTAGCTATATAATATTATTTCATGTTGTTTACTAGGTATTATGATTCCAATATGGTAAGTCACATCCCTGACCTGAAAGAAGTGTATATATTTGATATGATTTAAACAATCTAAACTATCCACTGTCTGGTTATGCATTTATTTATTAATTTTTATAAAGAAAATGACTTCTTCTTTCTTTGGTACACCATCAGTATGTATAGTCACCCTATATTACAACTGTTCACCAAAACTTCTTATTCTTATATAACTGAAACATTGTTCCCAATGTTGAGCCTTTACCCATCTATCTATTATCTGCAGCCTCATAGTGAACACTCTGCCATTAACGCATACAATACCAATGTCATTTTAGATTCTTGATAGGATTGAAATCATGTAGTTCTCATCTTCTAGTGTCTGCCAGAAGGCATTATAGTATAAATTTTCAGAATATACTATAAGACAGTAGTAATACAAACATCACAATAATGACATAAAATTGACATACAGTCCAGTTCAACAAAGTAAGAATGAAGAAGTAAGCCCACACAGCTGCAGTGAACTGGTTTTCCTCAGAGGTGCTAAGAACATGCAATGGAGAAAGGATGGTTATAAATAAGTGGTGCAAGTTGAACTGTACATCCACATGAAAGGATACAAATGGACTACCCTGTCACCAGTCATAAATATTTACTAGTTGCAAAAACCAACTAAAGTGGAGTGAAAACATAAATATTAGTTCTAAAACTCCCAGATCATAACTACTAAAAACAAAGAGTAGGAATAATGCTTCAGGGCATTTAGAGGAGAAGTGTTTATATAAGACATTAGTAGCACAAAAGAGAAAGGTAGTATCAAACATTTGAGATTACATCAAACTAAGAAGAGTTGCCCAAACAGAGGAAATAAAAGTGAAAAGAAAATCCATACTACTAGAGAAAATATTTGAAAATGGCATGCCTAATATGCATTAACATCCAGAAAAAACTCCAAAAATCTAAATAAGAACTCTAAATTAGAGTTAGCCTATTGACACCCAGTTTCATCCACACTGCAGCAAATGAAAAGTTTTCATGGTTTTATGGCTCAATGGTATTGTGTTGTGAATAAATATCATTCTTGGGCTGGAGAGATGGTTTAGCAGTTAATGTGCTTGCCCGCAAAGCCAAAGGTTCCCCAGTAGCCACGTAAAGCTATGTGCACAAAATGAAACATGCATCTGGAGTTTATTGGCAGTGGCTAGAGAACCTGGTATAGCCATTCTCTCTCTAATAAATAAATAAAATATAAAAAAACTATAATATAATTCATATTTATAAATACATAAAGAAGAAATAAGGAAAGAACAGGGGAGATGGATCAGTTAATAAAGTACTTTCCACACAAGCATGGGAATCTGAGCTTGGTTCCCTAGTATCCATGTGAAAGCTGGGCTGGCACAATGACTTACATGTAACCCCAGGGTTTAGAAGGCAGTGAGAAGATTCCTTCAGGCAAGCAGCTAAGCTAGACTAGCAGAACTGGAAAATTCTGGATGCAAGTGAGACTCTCTGTCTCAGAAGTAACATGGAGAATGATTAAGGAAGATAACTAAGTCCACTTCTAGTTTCCATATGTGCACACATATGTTTACCCCCACACACGTACACCCACATACATGTTAAAATATGTACACACCATATAAGTACCAATCACACATGTGAAATAAATGAATAAATGACCTGATTAAGAAAGGGTAATATCTTTAAATCGACATTTCTCAAATAAGTACATATAGATGACCATTAAGCTATATAAGACATGTTCAATATTATTATTTGAAACACAAATCAAAGCCACAATAACAGATCACATTATTCTTACAAAATGGCTCCTATAAGAAAGATAAAAGATTAGAAGTATGAGAGAGAATACAGAAAACTGAAAGCCTTGAGCACTGTTGATGAGGGGTTATTTAGTGCTTATTCCGAAAAAAAAAAAAAAAAACTGTACAAGTCTCTTCAAAACATTAAAACTAGGATGGCGTAAGATACAGCTAACCCATTGCTGGGGTTATAACTAAATAAGGGAATGTTTCAGAGATATATGTACTCCCGTGTTTACTGAAGGAACTATTCACAACCTAAATGCTTCCATCTGATGGAATGGAAAAGAAAGTATGATACATATACAAAATGTAACTCTATCCATTCATAAAACAATGAAGTCCTGTCACTTGCTATAAAATGGATCGAACTGAATGTCATTATATGAAGTTATCCAGAATTTATTCTACAAATAAGTACACATATTGTTGTTTCAGATAACAGACACCAAACCAGTGTTCCTCTTTGCTTTATTTTAACCCTAACTAGCTTCTCTTCTTCACTGCTATGCAGGCAAATGAACAAATAACAGTGCATTCTGAGCAGGCAGTGGTTTTAGCTGAACCTTGTAGTTAGAAATCGAATAGAAATACAATGAAATGTGAAGCTGTGTTTGGAAAACAACCCTGAAAATGCAGCAGTAGTTGTAGTGGAGAATTGCAGCATTTCTCTATGAGATACATAGTAATGGTTTGTTCTCAGAGTCAGCTGTGGAGTGAAGGTGAGAGAAAAACTGTCTAAGTTGGGATTCTTTGAAAACATCTCTGCAGATAAACTGAGCTAGTTATTATCTTTCATTGTATAAGATCAAATATATATGTACAAGCAAAATGGAAAATTAAATTAAAGAGCATCTGTTTTCTTGGAATTCATCCAAAAGAAAATAAATTTCCATGATGGTTAAATTTCCAAGATTGTGGTAATTTGTTAAAAAGCAGTAGAAAACTAATATAAATATACAGTGACATCTATTTACCTAAAATTTTCTGATAGGAAAATAGAATGTGGAGACAATTACCCATGCCACTTGTCACATGGTGAGGAGTTTCCCAGCAAGGTTTGTGTCTGAGAAAGTAATAAAACTTGCATCCATTTGGGTTTTAGCAACAAAAATATTCATAATCCTGGTATTGTTTCATATATTTTGAAAATATATATGGGATTTTATCTGTGATAAATTGGGTATTTAAGAGGAGAAAATTATTATCTTTTCTATAGTGTAAATAACTGAAAATAAAGCTTTCATTCTTATTTCACTGTGTTTAGGTCAGCTCTGAATTTTGTGTCATACTTTCAGTTGGGCACAATTTTCTTGGGTTCATTCAATTTATTATCCAGTCATAAAATAATTCTAGTTTCTCTCTTCCTTCTCCTCTTTCTCCTCTTCTTTCTCTCTATGTCTTTCTTATTTATTTGAAGCATGTCTTATGTAGCAGTTTTTAGCCTTGAATTTGTAATCCTTATTGTTAGGCTATAGACATGCAACATGACTTCCCATCATGCCTGTTAACTATAAAAAGAATATTCTTTTCGTGGTTAGGGAAATCTGCAGAAAGCAAATGTATTTTTATCTATAGTTATAGGATGGAGCCCCATCCCTAGTCACTGTCCTGAAAGATAACATGTAGAAGCAGTTAATTTAAAGTTTGTATCTTGAAGACTGCTTCAGTTTTGCTAAATTTAGCCAAGGAAGTTTGTCAAGGCAGTAAAAATATTTTAGAGATGGGAATCAAGTTCTCACTTTATCAGTGCCATTGTCTTTAGGTGACTTAGGGAAGGACATGACTCTCAGTTAAGTCATCTTGCTGTTATTCTGATTATTTTACATGTGAAATTGAGATGTTAAATCAGAAACAAAGGGTGTTGGGCTGGAGATATGGCTTAGCAGTTAAGGCACTTGCCTGTGAAGCCTAAGAATCTATGTTCAATCTCTCTTCAGATCCCACATAAGCCAGATGCTCAAAAGTGATGCAAACACAAGGTTGCCCATGCACACTAGGTGTCTGGAGTTTGATTTCAGTGGCTGAGGCCCTGGCATGCCAATTTTCTCTCGCTCGCTCACTTACTCTTGCTCTCTCTAAAAATAAAAAAGAAAGAAAGGGTGTAAATGAAGGCATCCATAAGACGTCTTGGAGAGAAAGTAAAACAATATTGGTCTTATAAGAGGTACTAGAGACAGTGCTATATCAAGAATCCTTTGTAAGTTCTGGACTGAGTAATTAGTTACAAGATTGAAGACTTCTTTAATATAGTCACATACTTGCCAAATAATCAGAAAATTAAAGTTACTCTTTAAAGGAAAGTGTGTTTTGCAAAAGCCTTCTGAAAATAGGAACATTTTCACAGGAAATGCCAGGGATTATTTTCCAACCAGTCCAGTAAAATAGGCATGCCTTTCTACAAAGAAAATACCTCTGTACTTTCTTGTACAGATGTAACCTGTGTTGGCATCTCCAAGCATGTAATTAAAAAGATTTGTCAAAATATAAATTGCAGGATCTAGCTCTAGGTTTCCTGCATACTTAATTATGACCTTATAAATGTCCTGCTACTTATTTGAGGAAGTAAAAATAGAACATATTTTCCAAAAATACCAAGTACCTGGTGTAATTGCAAATGTACTGAAATCACTACCACATGAATATACTTGATAAAGAGCATGAGTATAGTTTAGAAACTTTAGGAAATGAAATTTGATAATTTTCCTTATAGTAACTTTTTAAACTACTCAGAACTTACAATACATAGGAAATTGTAGTGTGTGTGTGTGTGCACGCGTGTGTGTGTGTGTGTGTGTGTCTCAGAGGTAAGGATTCGAGTTGTATATTTTAGTTATTTTCATATCAAGAATGAAAGGCAGAAAAATGATCATTTGTTCTTTATACAGAATTTTCAATTACACTGCTTTTAAAATCATCTCAACTGATGAAGAAAAAGAAAAGAAGAAAAAGAACATTATTTTCATTCATATTTTCCACATAAATATACAGTTTTCTATTTAGTCTATTCTTCAAATTTTAATATGAAGCATAAAAAACAAAACCTATACTGGTTTTACCTTTCGAATTGGGTCATCTAAAATGACTTCCCTTAACACATATTGTTATACTGAACAACATTTTGATAAATTAGGAGAACAGGTGAAAGCGTTAATGGAAAATGAATAACTGATTACCAATGATAAATTTTGTTAGAGGTGCGCACACAAAAAACAGAAAGTTACTGTTCTATGAGTATAATTGTCTTTCAAAGAATACATCCATTTCCTGTTGCATGGTGTCGTGTAAGAATTGTTGATAGCAAGAGTTAACACTATCCAGGTATCCACACAGCTACTATGTTAGTGGGCTTCCTTCTGTTGCCTCCAGTGTTTGCAACGCAGCCCTTAAGCTACTGACATGCTGGTCAAGTGGGTCTACTAGACATGCCCCAGACCTCTACATGGAACAGGGAGAACCTGACAGACCAGTTTCAGGAAAATCATCTACACATACCTAAATCCAGAGTTAATCACCACCACCAATCCAATAAGGTAATTTAATACTTCCACAGCATGATATAACATCCAGGTCATTTCCTGACTTCTGTAGTTTACAGTTAGAGTGTAACTAGTTCAGACTCAAAGGTGTGTAGTGGGCTATGCTTATAAATTTCTACAAGACAGACATCTTCCTGCCCAGAACCCACTTGTCTCAGAGAAAACCTGAATCTGATTATAAAATAGTCTTTGAAACAATCCGTTTTGCAAAGCTTTCTGGCCAGAAAAGTCTATTTTGATCTCATTAAGAAATCTAATATTTATAGAATTTCCTCACCTTCCAGATTTCTCTAAGGCTTTTTCATTTCCCTGCTGGTACTACAAACATAGGAATCACAAGGATTCTAAATGCATTTGACATAAAGTAGAATGTGTTTCTCATGGATTTATTTTTATGGACTCTTCTTTGATGATCAAGCTGAAAAATAGATATTTTGTTTATGTCCATGTAAATATGAAGAGGTCTCAACATATCTTACTTAAAAAAATCACCTTAAAGTGAGGTTAGCCAATAAATGTAAATGAAAAACCCATGAAGGTTTTAGAAAACATTCTAGAAGGATACTGCTACCAAGGAGTAGTATACTCTTTCTTAAACAAGATGTAAGACTTTTTGTTTATGTCTTTTTATGAATAAATTTTTCTACTTTGAATGCCATTGAGCATCTAAATAGGTTTTTTCTTGAGGTTTGTACACAGCCTGTAGTCTGTGTCTCCTCTAATTCCCATATTGTCTGGCTGTGACTGATTTTTCATGTTTCTACTTCTCCTAGTTCTTGCTTGTAATACCTTGATTGTGCATGCATTTATGTGTGCACTTGTGTGTATGTGTGTGCATGGGCGTGTGTTGGTTTATCCCATTTTCAACTGTACATTATCTTTGGAAAGACTAGAATCATTTCTTTAAGTCCTATATCTCTAAATTTTACTATTACAGTCATCTTTGAGTTGCTATCAGAAAACACCCAACCAAGAGCAGTTTGTGGGAATAAAGGCTTTATTTTGCCTTAAAGACTCAAGGAGATGCTCCATGATTTCAGGGGAAATGATGACATGGGCAAAAGTTGGACATAACCTCATTAACATCAGATGAACAATAGCAGTAGGAAAGTATGTTGGAGAAGCTGTATTTAACACTCATAAGTTTGCCTTCAACAATATGTCATCTCCAGAATACCTTGATTACCAAATTGTCACCAATGGCTGACCTAGAATTCAGAACACATAAGTTTATGGGAGGTACCTGAATCAAACCACTACATTCTACCCTTGACCCCCATAAACTGATAAATATCCATGATGTAAAATTCAATGCATTCAGTCCAACTTTAAAATTCCTCATAGTTTTGAGCAATCCCAATGATGTTTAAACATCCCCATAGTACAAGGTCTTTTAAATCAGCCATAACACCAAAAAATACCAATAATGACACAGAATAAACATTCACACTGAAAAAGATAGCACTGCAGAAAGCAAACAAATATTCAGCCAATACAAGATTTAAAACAAACATGGCCAGCACCAAAATCTGTAACTCTAAGCCTGACAACTCTAACCAGTGACAAGTCTCCAAGTCCCATAAATCTAACCAGAGATGAATTTCTAGAGGTCCAATACTGCCTTCTAGCTAGGCTATTCACAGTCCTAGAAAACTTCATGCAGTGCTGGAAGCTCTCTTTGGCAGCCATCTCATAGTCCTGGCATCTCAGTTGGGTCTATATTGTAATACAGGGTTTATCCACATGGCTCCATTGGGCCTCCATGCAGGTAATCCAACAAGTCTGCTTGATATTGCCATTGCCATTTCTAAAAATCAAGACCATGTTTCAAATCTGATAACTGTCTCGTTTCTGAATTTGTTATATTCACAGTACCAGGTGAGATACCAACTTATTAATCCAGGGGAGAACAAAGCAGACTTTGAATAACAGGACACCCCTTTAGCATTCAGGCCCCTTCAAAAGAGTCTGCATTCTTCCTGGTGCCACAATGCAGATCAACTGGCCCAATCTCTATGGTTGTAATCTCTTAAACAATTGCAGCAGAAAGGGCAGCAGTTTTGGTGCCAACATTTTCTTTTTCATGCCATATCTCTGCTCACACCAGTCCATTTCTTTGCAATGCAACTCTGCACAAGTCATAGGACACAGGCATATCAGCAAGGCTCACACAAACTGCTTCTAGTCCCTACCAGTCAAAGCTCTTCCTCACCCTCATAAGCCAAACCTCACAGTCCACAGTGAGGACATTGCATTCAGGTCCTTCAACTCTGACCAGAATGGTCCATCAAGCTGTGTTTACAGATCATCACAGAGTATCTTAAGACAAGATTTCAAATTCATCCACATTCCTCCTTCAAAGCAGTTCCAAAAGGCCAAAACCACAGAATCAGGTTTCTAGCAGCAACAAGTCCACTTCTCAGTACCAATTTTAATGTTGTAGTCAGCATCATATTGCTGGCAGAAAACACCAATCCAAGAGCAGATGCTTGGAGGAGAGGGCTTATTTTGGCTTATAGACTCAAAGAAGAAGCACCATGTTGAGTGGGTTAAACAATGGCATCAGCACAGGATGGACATCACTTCCTGGCCAACTTCAGGTGGACAATAGCACTAGGAGAGAGTGCCTAACACTGGCAAGGGGAAGTTGCCTATAACACCCATAAGCCCACCTCCAACAATACACTGCACCAGGAGGATCCAATTCCCAAATTGCCACCAGCTGGGGACATAGCATTCAGAACACATGGGTTTAGGGGTACACCTGAATTAATCACCACAAGTGTTTGCCCTTGTTCTATCAAGTAAAAACTGGCATCATTTTTTAAAATTTACCTATTCTTTTTTTTTTTTTTTTTTTTTTTGGTTTTTCGAGGTAGGGTTTCACTCTAGCCCAGGCTGACCTGGAATTCACTATGGAATCTCAGGGTGGCCTCGAACTCACGGCGATCCTCCTACCTCTACCTTCCGAGTGCTGGGATTAAAGGCGTGCGCCACCACGCCCGGCTCCCTATTCATATTTTTAAATAAAAAGTTGCAATTTAATATACCCTTCCTCTATCCCAATTGTGGTAAGAGTCTTTGCCAGTGGAGTTATTAGTTATCATTGTGGGGACCAAGAGGTCTCAGTCAATCTCTGGGGTGGCACAATGTCTCAGGCTATTCCCACCTACCCTAAGGATCTTATAATCTTTCTGCCCCCACTTCCACAATGTTCCTTGAACATAGGTAGGCAAGACAGAAATCCAGCTAAGTACTGAGTTCTTCATAGCCTTTGTATCAGTGTTTGTTGAGGCTTCACCATCTCCCTGGAACTAGTGTTTAGGCTAGTAATGAGAGCTTATGACACCACTTCCTCTGCAATGACTTCTGTGTCTAGGCAGATGAGGTAGAGGTGACTTTTTATGGTAGACATCCATCTATTTTTTTTAAAAAAAATGTTTATTTTTATTATTTATTTGAGAGCAACAGAGAGAGAGAGAGAGAAAGAGGCAGAGAGAGAGAGAGGGAGAGAGGGAGAGAGAGAATGGGCCCGCCAGTGCTTCCAGCCACTACAAACGAACTCCAGACACGTGTGCCCCCTTGTGCATCTGGCTAACGTGGGTCCTGGGGAATTGAGCCTTGAACGGGGGTCCTTAGGCTTCACAGGCAAGAGCTTAACCACTAAGCCATCTCTCCAGCCCTGGCCATCTATTTTTGATGTATTGGTATACCCAGTATTCTCCAGCATCTATAAGATAGAAGAGATTCTCCAACCAAAAGTGTGATCAGTCTGAATTAAAGATGATAAGTATACTTTTTAGAGAGAATTACTGATGTGTGTGTCCATTCTTCTTAGTTAGAGAGCAGTGGTGGTTCTCTCTGGAGCCTATTGGTTTTCTCTCCTAGGGAAACTGACTTGGTTCTCAGAGCTAGATATGAGTTCTTCCCTAGTTAGCAGGTCTCATGTCCAATCATTGAGAAGTTGTTTACCCATGTTGGCTATGTGCCACTATTACACAAGTATGTACTTCTTACTTGGATGGTTGATTTTGTACCTGCCTTCTACTCACTCTGTTGGCAATGGCTATTCTCCAGCAACTCCCATAACACTTTCCAGCACTATGAGGGCTAGACTCATAGTGGAAACCACTTTCCCTCTAAGTTCCAGCATGACCACTTGATGTTATGTTGCCACAGGCTGGGGTGTCTTCAGCAATATGGACTGACCTTTTAGATCTTGTGGATAACCAAGTACTATGGGGGGGGACCCAATTCTGGACCTGAAATTTATCTGCCAGAGCCCATGGTTTTAGGGTTAAGCATTTTTCTTCTATGGGGGTCTTCTGTTTGTGTCCCCCCTTCCCTTAATGAGGGTAATGAGTTTTAGAATGCTATCCAGGAAGAAGCTTTCTATGGAATTTATTTAGGTTGCACCTCCTTCTTTTTTTTTTTTTTTAAATAAGGTCATAATTTGAGGCTTTGAATTACAAATAGACTATATGATAGTTCATGTGTCAATTTGTTATGACACGGGTCACATTTTCCCTTTAAACAATAGACTCATGTCTATGGATTCCAGCTTGAGTACTTTTGTCTTTTCAGACACAACCCCCTAGAAAAACACTGGGAGTGCCTTTGTCCCAGAACTCTGTTGACACATGATCGAGGTTAAGCCAACTAGTCTATGCTCTCTCTTTTTCGCTAGTTTCTTCCCACTTTCCATTAATTTATGAATATCACAGTTCAGAATTTGAGATACATCATTTAAAATGAACATTAAGAATTGCAGTTCAGCTGGGCGTGGTGGCACACACCTTTAATCCCAGCACTCGCGAGGCAGAGGTAGTAGGATCACTGTGAGTTCAAGGCCACTCTGACAGTACAGAGTGAATTCCAGGTCAGCTTGGGCTAGAGTGAGACCCTACCTCAAAAAACAAAACAAAAACAAAAACAAAAACAAAAACAAAAACAAAAACTAAAACAAAAACAAAAACAAAAACAAAAACAAAAACAAAAACACAAAAAAGAGTTGCAGTTGCTTTGCTGTACTATACTTATTAATTATGTTTCTTTTCCTCACTATATTATGAAAGAAGCCTTTGACTACATTTTTTTTTTCTTTTCTTCCTTCCACAGTTATATCCCATCTCTTTGGTTTAAATTGCCATGCATTATATAAGTTCTCTAAAATTTTATTTTCTGATTCCTTTATTCTGGAGATGTTTAGAACTACAAATTAGTTTATCAAAATGTAATAAATATTTCCAAAATATATGAGTGATAATGCATGCAGAAATAAAGCTCGTCTACTAATAGTAATCTACTAATCTATACAATCTCTGTGAAAGTGTAATAGATACTGCACAAGAAATTTTGTTTGCAATAACACATTATGAATGTATAAGTGATTAAATTCGAATATATTTCCACAGTATTTAGCCTGTAAATTTTTTTTCTCTTCTAAGCTGGTATTCATCCTTATTGTTTGATAATCTAGAAATGCATATTTTTCATCATGAATATAACTATTTTCTATGATGTCTTTAAGTATCTGTGATTACCGTAATGGCATGTCATTTAGCAACCATAAAAAGAATACTAGCAGTAACTGGATCAAGCTATGAATGTCAAGGGGAAGTAAGACCTATTGCACTAAGTTTATGTCCACAGGAACTTAAACAGTTAAAGATAAAAGTGCAAGTGGCCGATGTGTGGTGGGTTATGAATGCCATGCCAAATGGGACGTCTACTGCCATAGAAATTGAAGAGAACCATAGCAAATACTGGCTGCAAATCTCATCTCCCAAATTAGACACACAGACTCTGCTACTCACTGTGCACTTTTATGGGCAATGCATTCCTTTGCAACTTTGTTTGCAAGCATCTCTTTTATGAGTCGTTTAAGAACAACCCTGAAAATTAAATCATTATGCAGTCTCATTGTATTAGTTTGAAGAAAGAGCATTTCTGTAGGGGAAAAAATATGATTATTTTCCCCATTGAGTGAATCCTAAATAAACTTACCAGGAAGTAGACTATTTGTGCTAGATATTCATCACAACTATAGAAAGAGACCTAAAATGTTTTCTGTTGGTGCAAAATAGGATTTGTGATATGGTTTTATGGTAGTGAAATACATTTCTTTTCTTTTAGACTCTGTGTATGTTCTGATATTAGGTTACATAACATAGAAAACTAAGGTAACCCTCACAGTCAACATACTGTGAGAAACTGAGATATGACTTTGGCTGAATATAGTTCTCTGACTGCCTAATGCTGATATACTCACTCTCTACATTGCACTGTGTAGATAGCATATGTATTTTTAAATAGACAATCATCATTTTAATCTCCATTAGGGCTTTAAAACTTTGCTTGCACTGAATCAGCATGACTTTGAGCAAAAGTCCATTTATTAAATTTTTATTAGGCTTTTCATTATGTATGCTTGTAAAGATCTTAATAGAGATGTTAAGTAATGAAATTTTGCAAGTTCTTAAAATCTTCATAAATCTCCATAAATTGACTCTTTACTAGAAGCCTGTTTCATTGTGTCTGCTTTTTATTCATATGCAACCAAAATGTTAATATACTTTAATTAGAGCTAATATGATTTATCTCTTTCCTCATTATATAAGTTAATTTTATCCTAAAGAAGTCCTGTTTTCAAATTCTCTCCAGCAGTGTAGAATTAAAGTAATTATAGTTTGGCTCAGGAAATTAGTCATGAAAGTTCATGAATGCTTAAATAAATTGGAGTTTTCACAGGGTAGATGAGTCCATATGCTTTACAGAAAGAAAAAGGAGAGGAAATGATTTCTGTTCCTTTGTCTCCTCAGGAGGATATGTGTTGTACAGAACTGAAAGGTGTGGAAGGGAGATTAACATTGCAAAATCTAGGGCACAGAGAATGCTCATCTCTTTTCTGGGCTCCAGTGGGTCAATCTGTTTAGAACATGCTCATATAAAACCCTCATGACTATAGCTGTGAATAATAAACTATACATTATGTAACATCTGCTTTCATAGATTTTGGCTTCATTGGAGTTATGAGCTCAAAAATGTTCTAAAATCTGTCAGAAATACTTTCTGATCATATGTCTGTTGTTAGTGAAGATACAGAATTTCTGGGGTTTTAATTTTTTGTGTTGTTTGCTTTTTCTAAATGGGTTATACAATACTTTAATGTTCTTATACTCTATGACTTCAAGGATACAAAACCTTTTCCAACAAAGTTTACATCTCTGTCATTATAATAATTAAAATTACACTCTCATTTACATTGTTGTGTAGCTCTCTCTCATACATGAAAAAGCCTCTAAATTTTAACTGAATATAATATATTTCTTTGGTTCTGAAACTATAGTTTGGCATATTTATTTTAATTGAACAATACATTGATAGAAATGCATCTTGACTATATATATATATATATATATATATATATATATATATATAGTTTTATTTTAAATAACATTTCTATCCTGAGCACATACAGATTTTATTTCTGTGGAAAAATCTAAAGTAGAAGGTTTATGAGGAAAAATAATAATCTGGTAGGAAAATATAAATGGAAAAAACATAAAGGTCTTGGAAATGATTGGGAATTTTTAAAATTTTTTTTCTCAATTTTTATTAATATTTTCCATGATTATAAAAAATATCCCATGGTAGTACCCCCCCCCCCACTTTCCCCTTTGAAATTCCATTCTCTGTCATATCCCCTCCCCATCTCTATCTTTCTACTTACATATATACAATACCAACCTATTAAATGCCCTCCTCCCTTCCTTTCTCTTCCCTTTCTATCTCCTTTTTAACTTAATGGCCTGTGCTACTGAGTTTTTTCCTTCTCGCACAGAAGCCCCATCATCTGTAGCTAGGATCCACATATGAGGGAGAACATGTGGCGCTTGGCTTTCTGAGCCTGGGTTACCTCACTTAGTATAATCCTTTCCAGATCCATCCACTTTTCTGCAAATTTCATAACTGCATTTTTCTTTACTGCTGAGTAGAACTCTATTGTATAAATGTGCCATATCTTCATTATCCACTCATCAGTTGAGGGACATCTAGGCTGGTTCCATTTCCCAGCTATTATAAATTGAGCAGCAATAAACATGGTAAAGCATGTACTTCTAAAGAAATGAGATGAAGCCTTAGGATATATGCCTAGGAGTGCTATAGCTGGGTCATACTGTAGGTCAATTTTTAGCTGTCATAGGAACCTCCACACTGATTTCCACAATGGCTGGACCAGATTGCATTCCCACCAACAGTGTAGAAGGGTTCCTCTTTTTCCACATCCCTGCCAAGATTTATGATCATTTGTTTTCATGATGGTAGCCAGTCTGACAGGAGTGAGATGGAATCTCAATGTAGTTTTAATCTGCATTTCCCTGATGACTAGTGATGTAGAACATTTTTTTAGATACTTATATGCCATTCCTATTTCTTCCTTTGAGAATTCTCTATTTAGCTCCATAGCCCATTTTTTGATTGGCTTGTTTGATTCCTTATTATTTAGCTTCTTGAGTTCTTTGTATATCCTTGATATTAATCCTTTATCAGATATATAGCTGGCGAAGATTTTTTCCCATTCCGTAGGTTGCCTCTTTGCTTTATTTACCGTGTCCTTTGCAGTGCAAAATCTTTGTAATTTCATGAGGTCCCAGTGGATAATCTGTGGTTTCATTGCCTAAGCAATTGGGGTTGTATTCAGAAAGTCTTTGCCAAGACCAATATTTTGAAGGGTTTACCCTACTTTTTCCTCTAGCAGTTTCAGAGTTTCAGGTCTGATGTTAAGGTTAATCCATTTGGACTTAATTTTTGTGCATGGAGAGAGAGAAGCATCTATTTTCATCCTTCTACAGATATATATCCAGTTTTCCCAACACCATTTGCTGAAGAGGCTGTCTTTTCTCCAATGAGTATTTTTGGCATTTTTATTGAATATCAGGTGGCTATAGCTACCTGGAGTTACATTTCGGTCCTCTATTCTGTTCCATTGATCTACATGTCTGCTTTTGTGCCAGTACCATGCTGTTTTTGTTACTATGGCTCTGTAGTATAGGTTAAAATCAGGTGTGGTGATACCACCAGCCTTATTTTTGTTGCTCAATATTATTTTACATATTCGAGGTTTTTTGTGATTCCAAATGAATTTTTGGATTGTTTTTTCTATTTCCGTGAAGAATGCCTTTGCAATTTTGATAGGGATTGCATTAAGTGTGTAGATTGCTTTTAGTAATGCTGCCATTTTCACAATATTGATTCTTCCAATACAGGAAGAACGGATGTTTTTCCACTTCCTAGTCTCTTCTGCAATTTCTCGCTTAAGTGTTTTAAAGTTCTCATTGTAGAGGTTCTTTACTTCCGTGGTTAGGTTTATTCCAAGGTGCTTTATTTTTTTTTAAATTTTAATTTTTAATTTAATTTATTTTTATTTATTTATTTTTATTAGTTAGTTTTGTATTCAGCAAATACAGTCAGTTTGGTACCATTATTAGGCTCATCCGTGACCTACCGCCTCCCCTTGGCCCCTCCTTGTTGAGGTATACAGATCTTGCTGAAGACACCTTATGTGATTGACATGCAAATTAGAATGGCATGGCTGGAAGTTGGAAGAGAGTCAGTCCCCAGACAGTCAGCACGTCTAGTGCCAGAAGGGGCTACGTGGGCGACTGGGGGAAAATGACCAATATCTGTCAAAGCAACGCATGGTCTAACGTACTTAGCAGCAAATAACTTGTTGTGATGCCCACACAAGTGCAGTGGCGGCACACAGCCATGGTGGGGAACCAACTGCTCTCAATTTGGCAAGGTGCTTTATATTTTTGATGCAATTGTGAGTGGGAGTAATTCTCTGATTTCATCCTCTGTGTGTTTGTTGCTAGCATATATGAAGGCTTCTGATTTCTGTGTAATTATTTCGTATCCTTTTACATGGCTGTAGGTTTTTATCAGCTCTAACAGTTTGCTAGTAGAGTCTTTAGGGTCCTTTATATATAGAATTATGTCATCTGCAAATAATGATAGCTTGACCTCTTCCTTTCCAATTTGTATCCGTTTTATGCATGTCTCTTGCCTTATTGCTATGGCTAAGACTTCCAGAACTATGTTAAATAAAATGTGAGACAGTGGACACCCTTGTATTATTCCTTATTTTAGTGGAAAGGCTTCCAGTTTTTCCCCATTTAGTAATATGTTGGCTGTAGGCTTGTAATAAATAGTGTTTATTATACTGAGATATGTTCCTTCTATTCCCAGTCTCTGTAGGACTTTTATCATGAAGGGATGTTGGATTTTGTCAAATGCTTTCTCTGCTTTTAATGAGATGATCATGTGATTTTTGTCCTTCAACCCATTTATATAATGTATAACATTTATAGATTTGTGTATGTTGAACCATCCCTGCATCTCTGGGATAAAGCCTACTTGGTCAGGGTGAATGATCTTTCTGATATATTCTTGTATTCTGTTTGGCAATATTTTGTTGAGAATTTTTGCATCTATGTTCATGAGGGAGATTGGTCTGTAATTTTCTTTTTTTGTTCTATCTTTGCCTGGGTTTGTTATCAGGGTGATGCTGGCTTCATAGAAGGAGTTTGGTAGAATTCCTTCTTTTTCCATTTCATGGAAAAGCTTAAGAAACAATGGTGTTAGCTCTTCATTGAAGGTCTGGTAAAATTCAGCAGTGAATCCATCTGGGCCTGGGCTTTTTTTAGTTGGGAGATTTTTGATAACTGTTAGGGTCTCCATGCTTGTTATAGGTATATTTAATGATTAATCTCATGTTGATTTAATTTAGGTAGGTCATATAAATTGAGGAAATCATCCATTCCTTTCAGATTTTCATACTTTGTGGAGTATATGTTTTTATAATTTGTCCCTATTATGTTTTGAATTTCTCTGGCATCTGTTGTGATGTTACCTTTCTCATCTCTAATTTTATTAATTTCTGTCTCTTCTCTCTTTCTTTTGGTCAGATTTGCTAAGGGTTTATCAATCTTGTTTATCCTTTCAAAGAACCAGCTCTTTGTTTCATTAATTCTTTGGATTGTTTTTTCTGTATCTATTTCATTAATTTCTGCCCTAATTTTTATTATTTCTTCCCATCTGCTGATTTTTGGTTTCCCTTGTTCTTCTTTTTCCAAGGCTTTAAGGTGAAGCATTAGGTCGTTTACTTGTGACCTTTCTAATTTCTTAATATAGTCACTTAAAGCTATAATTTACCTCTTAGGACTGCCTTCATTGTGTCCTAGAGATTTTGGTATGTTGTGTTCTCATTATTGTTTGACTCTATAAATTTTTTTGATTTCATTCTTGATTTCTTCATTGACCCATTCATCATTTAGTAGTGTAGTGTTTAGTTTCCATGATTTTGTGTATGCTCTATAGCCTTTCTTGCTATTGATTTGTAGTGTGATTCCATTGCGGTCAGATAGAATGCAAGGAATTATTTCAATTTTCCTGAATTTATTAAGATTTGCTTTGTGTCCTAATATATGGTCTATTTTAGAGAATATTCCATGTGCTGCTGAAAAGAATGTATATTCTGCAGCATTTGGATGAAATGTCCTGTATATATCTGTTAGGTCCATACCTTCTATGACCTCATTTATTCCAGATGCCTCTCTGTTTATGTTTTTCCCAGGATGACCTGTCAATTGATGAGAGTGGGCTGTTAAAGTCACCCACTACCACTGTTTTAGGTGTTATCTGTGATCTTAGTTCTAATAGTGTTTGATGATTTTGGGAGCCCCCATGTTAGGTGTATATATTTTTAGGATTGTAATGTCCTCCTGCTGGAGTGTGCCTTTAATCAGTATACCTTCCTTATCTTTCTTGACTAACGTTGGACTGAAATCTGCCTTGTCAGATATTAGGATAGCAACCCCTACTTGTTTTCTGGGTCCATTTGCTTGAAACACCCTTTTCCAACCTTTCACCTTAAGATAATGTACATCCTTTGTAGAAAGGTGAGTTTCTTTGAGACAACAAATTATAGGATCCTGCTTTTTAACCTCATCTGCAAACCTATGTCTTTTGGTTGGGGCGTTGAGGCCGTTGATAGTAAGAGATATTATTGAAAGGTGTGTATTTATGTTTGCCATTTTTTTTGTGTGTGTGGTTCCTGTTCTATCTTTGCTCTCTTGTGTTAACTAGTATTTGAGTATTGCTGGTTGTTTTCCAGGTTCCTTATATGTGTGCTTTTCCTTCTCTTCAGCATGGATGATTCTTTCAAATATTTTCTGTAGAGTTGGTTTTGTCTTTATATAGTCCTTTAGTCTGCTTTTGTCATGGAATGTCCTTATTTCTCTGTGTATTTGAAGGGGTAGTTTTGCAGGATAAAGTAACCTTGGTTGACAGTTGTTATCTTTCCGAATTTGGAATACATCACTCCAAGCCATTCTGGCTTTGAAAGTTTGTGTTGAGTAATCTGCTGTGATCCTGCTGGGTTTGCCTTTGTAAGTAACTTGATTTTTCTCTCTAACTGCCTTCAATATGTTTTCTTTGGATTGTGTGTTTGGTAGTTTGATTATAATATGGTGAGGAGAGGTTCTTTCCAGGTTTTGTCTGGCTGTTGTTCTAAAGGCTTCCTGTATCTGCATTTGCACCTCTTTCCCAATTTGTGGGAAGTTTTCTTCTATGATTTTGTTGAAGATGCCTACTATGCCTTTGGAGTGAAATTCTTCTCCTTCTACTATGCCCTGAATTCTTATGTTTGATCTTTTCATATTGTCCCAAATATTTTGAAATTATGATTGGGAAATTTTAACTGGCATAGATTTTGTAATATCATGGTAAAAATTCTACTTTAAAAAAAATACTTTTATTTAATTTTTTGGAAATAGAGAGTGTGAAAGAGAGAGATAGAGAGCGTGAAGAGGGGCATATACTAGGGCCTCTAGCCACTGCAAGTGAACTCCAAATGCCTTTGTCACCTTGTACATTTGACTTTATGTGAGTACTGGGGTATTCAACAGTGGTCACTGGGCTTTGCAGGCAAGTGCCTCACCTGCTGAGCCATCCCTCCAGACTTCTCTTTTATTTATTCCCCTATGTTAATTTTTGTATTCAATTTTTATTCCTATATAAGAAAGATGATTTTAAATGACTTAATTATTTAGTATTCTTCCTACTAAACTATAGCCATTTCTAGATTCCTGATGTATTATCTATGAGAAAATTGAGCAGTAATTTCTCCCCTTGATAATTCCTGTTTATCATTTAATTGTCACTTGTGTTATAGAAATAAACCCCTGGTGCTTCAGAGGTTGTCAGGGTTTGTGAGACTATGTGTGCCCAATGGCTGCTTTTCATATATTATGAATACTCAATGATTGACAATAAAGTTGGTATCTCACATCTTATTATTTTCATGTAGATTTCCACATTAATATTTATTAATTTAAAAGTTTATGGATAAGAAATCCTACTTAGTATATTCATGACATGGAAGAATCTTGGCTTTGCAGTTTTGTTATGATGTTGTCATCAAGGGTATCAGACATTAAAATTTGATCTTTCTGCCGGGCGTGGTGGCACACGCCTTTAATCTCAGCACTCAGAAAGGCAGAGATAGGAGGATGGCCATGAGTTCGAGGCCACCCTGAGATTACATAGTTAATTCCAGGTCAGCCTGGGCCAGAGTGAAAGCCTACCTCGAAAAACGAAAAAAAAAAAAAAATTGAGCTTTCTTCTAGCAAATATAACACCTATGTTGCAAGGTTGTTCTCAGTTTTATATATAAAATACACTTATATAAATACTTTAACACCTCTAACACACACACACACACACACACACACACACACACGGTATATGACAGGCTCTTTGGATGATGAGTTGTAATCTACTCTTTACTCCATTAAAATTTACACAAGGATCCAGATGATGGTGAGATATTGGTTCAAGTACTCTTTCTTCCTGTTGTTGACTATGTAAAACTCAGAAAACATAAAACATTTTGCATAAGAAAAGTGCAATGCAAGCCACAACTGTGAGACACATATTCAGTGACAGGTTTTCTGGCAGACACATTAAGAAGGAAAAAGATTGAGTAAACTAAAATTAAACTAGCTTTAGAATTTTACATAATATGAAAAAATGTCACCATTTCAAAATGTAATTCACATAAAATATAATGAGTTAGAAATATGTGTGTATATATTCTGCCTTAGGTCACTTACCACAATAATCTGTACTTCTATCCATTTCCTTACATGTGATATTATTTCATTCTTTATTCTTCAGTAAAACTACTGCTGCTCTGATCTTCATTATTTCTTTCCTTCTGGAGCTTTTTGGGTTGGATTTTTCTTTCTTTTCCAATGCCTTTAGGAGGATGGTTAGGTTATTGATTTGGGGGTCTCTCTGTCTTTGTTATGAAGGCATTTAGTGCTATGAATATTCCCCTGAGGACCGCGGTCATTGTGTCCCATAAGTTTTGGTACGATGTGTTCTCATCATCATTCATTTCTAAAAAACTTGCAATTTCATTTTTTTTTCATCCACTATCCATTGATTGTTTAAAAGTGTGCTGTTCAGTTTCCAGGTGCCGTTGGGATTCTTGGTGGGTCTTTTGTTTTTAGTTTGTAGCAATATAGCATTGTGATCTGATATAATGCAGGGAATTATGTCAATCTTCCTGAATATATGGAGGTGGCTTTGTGACCCAGTATGTGATCTATTTTACAGAATGTTCCATGGGCTGCTGAGAAGAATGTGTAGTCTGTGGATTTGGGATGGAATGTTCTATAGATGTCCTTAGGTCTAAGTGATCTATGGTTTTGTTGAGCTCTCTTACTTCCCTGTTGAGTTTCTGTTTGGATGATTTGTCTATTACTGATAATGGTGTATGGAAGTCCCCAACTATAATGGTGTTGGTGGTTATTTCTAGTTTATTGTCAAGTAGGTTTTGCTTTATGAACTGTGGTGCCCCTGTGTTTGGTGCATACACATTCATGATTGTAATATCCTCCCAATGGATCATTCCATTGATAAATACAAAGTGGCCATCTTTGTCTTTCTTGATATTAATGTAGCTACACCTGTTTGTTTCTTATTCCTGTCTGCTTGGAATATTGTTTTCCACCCTTTAACCCTGAGGAGGGGTTTGTCTTTAGTGGTGAGGTGGTTTTCTTTAAGACAACAGATTGAGGGGTCTAATTTTCTGATCCATCATGTTAGCTTGTGTCTCTTGATGGGTGAATTAAGGCCATTAATATTCAGGGTAATGACTGTAAGATTTGTTTTTATCCCTGCCATATTGTGATGATATACGTGGTTTGGTGTTTTCATGGACTTTGAAGATTTTGTGCCTTCTCTGAGTCTGGTTATTGTGATATGTTTCTTGTAGGCATTTGAGTTTGATTATTTCATTCCTCTGTGTGGAGAATTTCCTGAAATACTCTCTGTACATTTGGTTTAATGGTCATATAATTGTAAAGCTGAGTTTTGTCATGGAAAGTTTTTTTTCACCATCTATTATGAGGGCTACTTTTGCTGGGTAGAGTAGTTTGGGTTGGAAGCCATAGATTCTTAGACTTTGCAGTGTTTCATTCCAGGCCCTTCTGGCTTTCAGGGTTTCCATTAAGAAGTCTGAAGTAATTCTGATGGGGTTACCTTTAAAAGTGATGTGCTGTTTTTCCCTAGCTGCTTTTAGGATTTTCTCTTTGGTGTCAATGTTTATAGTAGTAATGACAATATGTCTTGGAGAATTTTTCCTTTGGACCAATCTTTTTGGAGTTCTGTTAGCTTCTTTATCTTGATGGGCCATTCTTTTGAGAGAGTGGGGAAGTTTTCTTTGATTGTTTTGTTAAATAAGTTCTCCATGCTTTTGGTCTGAATTTCTTCTCCTTCTGGTATTCAAGTGATCCTGATATCAGAATGTTTAAGGGTATCCCACAATTCCCTCACGTTCTGTTCACCAAAACTTTTGAACTTATTGAAACTGTTGAACTCTCAAACTGTTTCTTCCATCTTTTCTTCCAGATCCGAGTTTCTGTCCTCCACATGGATGACTCTATTCCTGAGAGCTTCTAGAGAGTTTTGGACTTGTTCAATTAGGTTTGCATTTTCTACTACTTTTCTGTATATAGTTTCCATCCCCCTGTCAAGCTCCCTTTTCACATAATTTTCTGATTTTTTGATGATTCTTGGAATTCATCCTTGCATTTATTTATGTCTTCATTTAGCATCACCAGCTGATTTTTGAGGTCCTCTTTTTTTTTTTTTCACTCTCCTTCATATCTCTTAACTGTCTTTGAATTCCTTCCATTTTCTTATCTATTAGGTCTAGTCTAATGATGGCAGTAACCACACGATTATTGGTCCTTTGTTGCTTTTCTGCAAGTTTCACCAGTAGCTTGGTCAGGGTTGCATTGCTCATAGCTTCATTTTGGTGTTCTGATCTTAATGTCTCTTCTATGTTTTGATTAGAGATGTTCATTGTGGGACTGGTTGATCTTCCTGGATTTTCTTGCATTTGATTTCTCATGTTATTTCATTTGCACAGTGGTCTGCCCATCAGAGTGTATGGGCAGGAAGAGTAGGACTGTGGTCTCGATGGGTGGGGGAAGTCGTGCCTTTTGAGGGAGCTGGCCTGGGCTAGCCATCAGGCAGGCTGAGTGGTCTTGAGCTAACTCATAGGTGGGTGGATCTGTCTGAGCTGAAGCACAGTGGGTAGCTGAAGCAGCCTGAGACAGATGTCAAGCTGTCTGAACTCTCACTTAGCGGAATACCAAAGCAGCCTGAGATCTCACATGGTGATGCACCAAAGCTGCCTGCGCTGGTGATCTGAGGGATGCTGAAGCACAAAGCACTGAACACGTGGCAGAACACTCGGACCAAGAATCAGTCTGAGCTCACCTGCTACAGGACAATGGCAGGCAGTCTGCACAGCAGAATGAGAGGGGCTTGCACCTGAGGTGGTGCAGGCGGACAGGCAGAGTGAGCCTGAGCTCCAGTGGGCTGGTGGAATGGGTCTGGGCTCCTGCGTGAATGGGCAGCAGCCAGAGCTGTAAGTGAGCAAATGGGTGGAGAGAGTAGGCTAAGGTTTCACAAGCAGGTAGCAGTGGCACACCTGTGGCAGGCAAATGGAGCCTGAGCTCCAGCAGGCCAGCTGGTGGAGCCTGCCCAAGGTCATGCATGGGCAGCGGTAGCAGGGCAATTACCCCTTTGCAGTGAGACAAGTGGAATTATGTTGGCCTGGGTCCTCTTTCCTACAGTATGTGCAGGGGTATCCTGAAACTAGGGCTGTGGGTAAGGTGGCTGCTTGGGGGGATTGGGGGACTCGTGGGCTACCCACAAGCGAGGGAATCATCAATTCCCTGTTTTTTGCCCCTCTGTGCCCTCCCACTGGCAATCTGTTAGAGATTGCTCTCCCCTAAAAGATCCAGTTAACCTTAAAGCCTTGCCTTTCTTTCCCAGGGATGTGCAGTGCAGTTAGGTGGTCACCATCTTGGCCAGAACTCTAAAACCTTTGATTCTTTTTGATTTATTTTATATGGGATGAGAGACTGGAATCTAGCTTAATTGCTGCACCTGTAAATATGCAGTTTTCCCAGTGCCATCTGTTAGGTATGTCTTTTTCCAGTATATGTTCTTGGCACTTTTGTCAAAAGGTAGGTGTTTGTATCTATGTGGGCTTATTTCTAGTTTTTCTTTCCCATTTTACTGATCTATATGTATGTTTTTGTGCCACTTTTATGTTGGTTTTGTCACCATGGCTCTGTGGCATAGTTTGAGATCATGGATTCAAATACCCTGAGAATTGCTTTTTCTCCTCAATATTGCTTTGTGTAGCTGGAGTCTTTGGCATCCCATATGAATTTTAGGATTTCACTGAAGATAATCTATGCAATTTTAATTTAGTTTCTGTTGACTTTGTGAATTGACTTCAGAATTATATCTATTTTTACTTTATTAACTCTTTACAACAGCTTAATTGGATTGAGCATACTTAATATTCTTCAGTAGATACACTTTTTTATTGCTCTTTTATTGAAGAGTGTAGATTTTAAATTGAATGTATAAAGTAATTCCTATTTTGTAAAACTTGTTTCAATGACTGTTCCTGAAATCCCACCAACCAGTAGTAGTCTACTAATATGCTTCTTTAACTAAAATATGTAACTATTTATTTTTACAACTAATTCTGAAAAGGGTTTGAACTCCACAATGGAATAACTCATAAAATGTCAGCTCACTGCTTTACTCAGGTAATCAAGGCTTTAAATTTTTAATATTTTATTTATTTATGAGAGAGAGAGAGAGAGAGAGAGAGAGAGAATGAACATTCCAGAGCCTAAAGCCACTGCAAACAAACTCAAGATGCATATGCCACCTTACACATTTGGCTATACTTGGTTAATGGGGGGAGTTGAACCTGGGCACCTAGGCTTTGCAGGAAAGTGTCTTAAACACTGAACAATCTTTCCATCTCCAAGGCTTTTCTTTAGTTGTGTGAATATTCAATCCAGAAACTTGTTTCCAATATTGATTGGTTGTTTCCTTTAACAAACAAGGACATAAATTTCTTACCAAGAAAATGGAAACTTCCTAGCTAAGTATTTCTAGATAATGAAGAAAGTTATTTCAGAAACCAGTAATATAAATTGGGATTATATAACTATTTCCAGTAAAGGAAATGAAGGAACATAGTCAATTTGTTGAAGCCAGGTAGGAAGACAATGGTCAGCACCAGGAGTCATTACAAGAAGATTAGTCATGGCTTGTGGGACATGGAGTGAGAGCAATCCTGATGCAAAGAACCCAAAGCAACCACTGCTGCTTCTTGGATGAAAATCTGTCCCTTAGACATCAGCAGAATGTCATCCAGCTGTATGCATGTAGGGCTTCCAAAGTATCCACTCTGCCTCCAGTCTAGCCCCACTGTGTTGGCATGGACCATTTGAAATTCTAAACATATGGAAGTCCAGGAAATAGTCTTAAGCTGTTAAATCTGTACAGGTCTCCTTTTTCCCTTTGGCTCTATTTATATAAATATACAAAAATAGTTATAATTTAAACCAAAATAATCATGAGGCCTCACTATTTAAGAAAAATAGTCAGTTGACCATTATATGAGAAATGCCAAAGCAAAGTACTTGTTCAAAATTTGTGTTCCACAACTCCTCAGATGTTCAAGATGTGATCATCTATGTGATTTGAGATCATTACTATTTATCATTACTTCTGAAACATACAATTAACTATGCAGGATGTCCAGTAGGAGACATTCTGGTTCACTTGAAAATTCCTATGATCTGATCAGAAGAATTCTCTCTTCTTGTTACTTTCCTCAAATATCAACTCTGAAATGTAAGATTTTGTATTTGATTGTTGTAACTTCCTTCTGTGTTCTCTCCATATAGATAGAACAGAGACAAATGCCATGGGAAACTGAGAAGGGCTGATTTATATCAACTGATGACTTAGCATCATGGCAAACATACACCCAAAGTGTGGTGTCACTAGATCTAACTGGTGCTATGCAAGAAAATCAGGTACCAGTAAATTAAGCAGCAAAAGCCAGAGTCACAAACATGGGCCTGGGCCATGCCAAGATGGAATACAAATACAGCCAGCCATCAGTCCCTAGAGTACATTATTTTTCTCCTCTGTTCTTTAGGGAGAGAAAACTCACACAAGTTGGATAGTCAAGTTGCAACTGTCGGTTTGCCTTCCATCTCCCATGGCTACATAGAACGTGCAGGTAGTGCATGCCATCTGGAGAGGGACAGACATAGTTAGTGAATTTGAGGCAACCAAATATTTCCAGGTGACACCTGATACACATGTATCTAAGAATTTGAACGTGAGCAGCTCTGAAGCTACATTTTCTATCCCTTCCCTTCCTTCTCAGTCCTTTACCAGTGTCGTAACAAGCCAAGAAATGACCTCATTTGATCTGTTGACAAATAGTGACCATTTCCACTCCAGAACCAATCTCTTGAACATATTACTAGGATCCACATCCAATAACTTCCTACTCTGCCTACCACTTAGCTCCTCAGAATATCAACAGCATGTTTTATAATTAATATTTGCAACCTGCTTTCTTTTGACTTGTGAAAAGAATTACAACAATGGTCCAAGTTATTGTTAAACAAGATAACTTGTTGTAAATTATAATTTCCCCTTAAAACAATATTTAAAAGCATATCAATGATTAGATACAATGGAAGAGGGGAAAAGAAAAAAGGAAAGTTGCTAAGGAAACAGTAGGTTTTTCAATGAGCATAAAAGTGAATAAGAAGGTAAAATGTACCTAAGCTGGTAATGTAATTAAGTTCTCTCACCTTCAAAATTGATAGGACTATGTGCAACAAAAATCAAGAGGATCTATTTCCTTATCAGTCTCAGTCCTGGACAAAACAATGAGTAAGTTCAGATATAATGTGTTCTTGGCCAAACTCCATAATTCTCAAATATAATTGGAAAGTCTGGGTAATCAACCACATATTTCTGAAGTAGAAGTTTTAGTTATCTTCTGTTTTTTCTATCATTCCACTGAAGAGAAAAATACATTGAAGCAAACACCACAAGCAAACACAGACACCATTTTGATTGTTAGACTTCCAAAGTAGAAATAGTTCACAGTGTGAAGACACAGGGTCTCTCACCAGTTATGAGCTACTTGGCCTTTATGACGACATATATGATTGATGAACCTTAGTATTTTCATCTTCAGACAATAGATGAAAACTCAAATAAGACGTTTGCATGAGAATTTCCTGGATTACTTCCTAATTTACAGTAAGAGTATTCCATTTTTATTCTGTAAATTATTATGCATATTTCATGGTAAAATGATGCAAAAATAGATTTAGTTTGATTAAATCACAACCTTATGATGACACATGGTCAGCATAAGAGAGGGAATGTTGAGTTGAAAAAGAAATAAAACATAAAACCAAGAGAAGGAGAGAGAGTAAAGTAGGAGGATTGGGTAGGGCAGATAAGCAGAGTAATGCTAAAGGAAGTGGTATGAGGAAGAGGGGCTGAGAGGGAGCAGCAGTAGTAGACAAGTGTGGTGGTTTGATTCAGGTGACCCCATTAATTTAGGTATTCTGAATGCTAATCTCCCCAGCTGATGGCAATTGGAAATTAAAGCCTCCTGGAGGTGGTGTATTGTTGGGGGCGGGCTTATGGGTGTTATACCCAGTTTCTCCAAGCCAGTGTTTGGCACACTCTCCTGTTGCTGTTATCCAGCTATGTTGGCCAGGAGGTGATGTCCACCCTCTGCTCATGCCATCATTTTCCCTGCTATCATGGAGCTTCCCCCTCGAGCCTGTAAGCCAAAATAAACCTCTATTTCCCACAAGCTGCTCTTCGTTGGGTAATTTCTACCAGCAATGCAAACCTCAGTGCAACAACAAGTAATGACAAGAAGTTAAAATGTTCTGTAGCTATATAAAGTAAGTAAAACTTATAAATGTGGGAAATAAATGAAACTCACAAGGCTCAGGAAGCTCTTGAAATTAGATCCATAATACAACTCTAAGGTCATTGTTACAGTCAGGTCTGCATTGCTGATAGAAATCACTCAACCCAGAGCAGCTTGTGGAAAAAAAATGTTTATTTTGACTTATACTCGAGGGGGAAGCTCCAGGATGGCAGGGAAAACGATGACATGAGCAGAGGGTGGACATCACCCCCTGGCCAACATAAGGTGGACAACAGGAACAGGAGAGTGTGCCAAAAACTATCAAGAGGAAACTGGCTATGAAACCCATAAGCCCGCCCCCAACAATACACTCCCTTCAGGAGGCATTAATTCCCAAATCTCCATCAGATGGGAACCTAGCATTCAGGACACCTAAGTTTATGGGGGACACCTGAATCAAACCACCACATTCCACCCTTGACCCCCATAAACTGATAACCATACATGATGTAAAATGTAATGCATTCAGTCCAACTTTAAAAGTCCCCCTTTTTTTTTATCAGTCTCAATGATGTTCATACATCCCCATAATCCAAGGTCTTTTAACTAAACCATAATACCAAAAAATAACCTCAAAAAAGCCATAATGGCACAGAATAAACATTTACACTGCAAAATATGACATTGGGCATAGCAAAGAAATATTCAACCAATACAAAATTTAAAACAGCCAGGGCAAAGATCAAACTCTGTAGCTTCAAGCCCCAAAACTCTAGTCAATAACAAGTCTCCAAGTTCAATAATCATAACCAGCAACAAGTCTCTGGAGTTCCAACTCCACCCCTCCAGCGAGGCTACTCCAGTCCTGGAAAACATCATCCAGGGCTGGCAGCTTTTCTTAGCAGCCATCTTGTGGTCCCTGCATTACCCCTGGGTCTCCACTGCAATCCACGGTTCATCCTCATGCCATACAGGCATCCAGCAAACCTGCTTCTCACTGCCCATGGACATTTCCAAAACACAACACCATGTTGCAAATTCAATGCCCCTCCCTTTTAAGAAAACTTTGAAGAACAGGACTCTCCTTGAACACTCAGGCCCCTTCAAAAGAGTCTACATTCTTCCTGTTGCCCCAGTGCAGGTCAGCTGGCCCAATTTCAAAGGTTGCAATCTTTCATTTACAGCTGAATGGGCAACAGTTCACCCAAAGACTTTTCTTTCTGTGCTCTATCCCTCTGCTCACACCAGTTCATTTCTACACAAAGCAACCCTGTACAACTTCTTAGGTCACAGACATAACTGCAAGCTTCCCACACAAACTGCTAGCCCAGTCCAGGCAAAGCTCTTTTGCACCCTCATAAGGCAAACCTCACAGTCCATAGTTCTTACTGCATTCAGGTCTTTCAACTCTGACCAGAATAGTCCATCAAGCTGTACTTACAGCACTTCAAGCTATCTTTTAGGCCAAGGATTCAAATCTTTCCACTTTTCTCTTTGAAAAGCAGCTCTAAAAGGCCAAATCCACACAGTCAGGTGCCTAGCAGCAATCTCACTCCTTGGTACCACTTTACTGTTGCTGCCAGGTTCACATTGCTGGTAGAAACCACCCAACCAAAAGTAATTTGTGGGGAAAAAGAGGTTGATTTTGGCTCCAGGGGGAAGCTCCATGACGGCAGGGAAAATGAAGACATGAGCAGAGAGTGGACATCACCCCCTGGCCAACATATGGTGGACAACAGGAACAGGAGAGTGTGCCAAGCATTGGCAAGGGGAAACTGGCTAAACACCCATAAAACAATTCACCCTCTCCAGGAGGCATTAATTTCCAAATCTCCATCAGCTGGGAACCTAGCTTTCAGACCACCTAAGTTTATAAGGGACACCTGAATCAACTAATCACAGTCATATATGTTTAACAGCTGAGAAGAGAAACAATCTGGCCTAGGTGCCTGCCAGTTATGCATGGAGCTCCAAGCATACAACAACTTCTGTTAGTCATTGTCTGGGGTTGGCTTTTTAGTGATGCAGTTGTCTTGGAGTCATCCTTACTCCTGTAAGCAACACCCATATTTACTCCTGTAAGTAACCCCAAACTAGATTTGCATAGAATCCTTTCACTGATCTGTCTTCAGTGTCCTATCTGGAAGGAATACACACTTGTTCACGAATTCCTAGGAAAAGCAACACAATACCAGATAATCAGGAAATAAATGTGTCCTGGAAAAATAAGTTTACAAAAGATCATAATTAGTAAATTTTACTGACTATTATACAGAGAGCAATCCCCCCCCCCAAGTGTAGAAAGGTCCAAAGTAGAGTCATAACTGGGTCTGTCTGATGCAGAGTACATTTCTTTCCCATAGACCACTGCTGTTCTCTCTCTTGACTTCATTGGGGATGACAGGAGTCTCTGTTCCCTCTGGAGTGTGTCTCTAGTCTCTGTAGTGTTTCAGTGGAGCTCCCCATCCTGCTATGATCCATGTTTGCTTTGCTATCAGTAGAGATCTCACTTGCTGCAAAGAGTGGCTCTTGAAATTTGTACCTTCATTGCCATGTTTTATAATATGATCATGTGGCTCTGCTCTAAACAGGATAGTGAATTTTCAAATTGCTAATGCTATGAATTTCATCATTTTCTAAACATCAATATCTTTATTTGAGTTGCAGATTTCAAAATTTTATTCCTATACATCTTGTGGTGGTTTGATTCAGGTGTCCCCCATAAACGTACGTTTTCTGAATGCTAGGTTCCCAGCTGATGGAGATTTGGGAATTAATGCCTCCTGAAGGGAGTGTATTGTTGGAAGTGGGCTTATGGATGTTATAGCCAGTTTCCCCTACCCCATGTTTGGCATACTCTTCTTTTGCTATTGTCCACCTTATGTTGGCAAGGGGGTGATGTTCACCCTCTGCACATGTTGTCGTTTTCCCCTGTCATCATAGAGCTTCTCCTCGAGCCTGTAAGCCAAAGTAAATCTCTTTTTCCCAGAAGCTGCTTTTGCTGGGTGGTTTCTACAAGCAATGCGAACCTGACTGTGACAGTAAATTTAAGTAAATATATGCATAGCAGTGATTACATCTTTTATTGTGTGTGTACTTATATGATGTATGTGCATGGGTGAACAGATACATGTGCAAGCATATAAAGACAATAGAACTTTGGTTGTTCTCTATTACTTTTCTGCATTCTTTTCTGTAGGTGGATTCTCTTATTGAACCTGAAACTGCTGGGTATTTTTGGTCAGACTGGCAAATTAGAAAGCCCAGGTGGTTTTCCATTCTCTACCCCAGCAGAATTGGGGTTACAGGGTGCATGGCTATGCTCAGCTTTTTATGTGGTTGCTGGGGATCAAACTGTGGTCCTCATGCTTGGGCAGTAAACTCTCTTACCCACTGAGTCATCTCCCCAATTCCTTCAATTTAAAAAAATTCTTTGCATAATATGCAATATGGTTCCCAGAAAAATGACATAGGTAACTTATTCAACTGCCTTCTCTGATTTTGGTGTAGGCAGGTATAAACTGTCAATGAGCCATAGATTTGGGGTTCAGAATGTTAAGTAGGTATCAAAGGTTTTACTTCATTTAAGGGTTTAATGTGAATACCAGCAATAATCTTAAGCGAAGATAGATTGTTAACTGTGTAAGAAAAAAAATACCTTATGTGAAAAAGGCAATAAGGAACATTTGAAATCACAGAGTAGTAAATTTGGTAGGAATAACTAAATGCGACATACAAAGTTAGAGATCTAGAATACTGAAATATACAGATTTTTGCTTGATTAAGTAGTTATGAAGTAAAGGAAATAATAGTCCAACAAAGAGCACTCTCTGTCTATATAATCTAGGTGACATGAATAAAATTTTATTTAAGTTTTTCACTTCTCCATTCTAGAACATTTTATACCTATCTTTGACCACCACAGAGAAAGAGTGAAGCTACAAAAACATACTTGTTAGTTTTCTTGTGAAAATGATGTGTAAAGTCATGGACCACATAAGGTCATAAGAAAAAGCACTAATGATGGAAGGAAGGCTCATAAGTAAGCTCTTGGGCACAATATTAGAGGTAGAAGAAACAGAGCAGATAAGAAAGATTGGCTGCACAGGACAATTCACATGGCACAGTGCCCTGACAGCCAGGTAGAGAAAGAAGCAGTTATAAAATGCCAAATGTGGTGAACTAAGGAAAATGAGGGACAAATACTGATCAGTCTCTGTCAAGATAAAAGTAATTGTTCTCTCTAGGCTCAAGTGTGAAGAAGTTGATAAAATTATGAGTGCATGCTAGACCAACAATTTTCAGGGAGATGGCAACAGACATTGTGACCACAAAACACATCAAAGCAGAAATCGGGAATCAACATAGAACTCAACATTAAATTAGAGTATTAACATACTCTCAAAGGCTCAAGGAACATTGGGAAATAGGGGTCAAAAATATTCTAAGAGCCATGGAATAGGTAGGATTATCCTATGCAACCCCCACAGAGATTGACTGAGACTGACCCCACAGTGAATAGCAATAACCCCACCATGGTGAACCCTCATTGGAAGAAGTGTGGGAAACAGGTAATATGAGGGCATAACATTTTAAAAAACAAAATATATAATAAAATTAAAAAATAAGAATGCAGAAACTGGATTATGGTGGAGCCAAAAACAGTGGGAAGAGCAAGGAGAAGATTCTTTTCTGTGTTTGTAATATTGAGAGCTATATCATAGGGAAAAGTAAATATAAGTGCATTTAGCTTTTGGCAGTAGTACTGCATACAATTAATTCTCTCTTATCTCTCTGTCTTTCTGTCTCTCTCCACATGCACGAGCACGCGCGTGCGCACACACACACACACACACACTTGGATTGTATAACATGTGCAGACTCTATATATTCATAATCACCTAGTGAATTGCTTAGTTTTTCATTGCTGCGGCAGAATATTCAACCAGGAGCAACTTAGGGAAAGAAAGGGGATTTAATTTGGCTTATACTTCCAGAGAGTAGATTTCATCATGGAGGGAAAAACATGGACATGATAGGAGTTCAAAGTCACATAAACAGTGATGAAGGAAGATATAGTTAGATGATGATGATGATGATAGATGGATAGATAGATAGATGATAGAGAGAGAGTGAGAGATGGCAGGATGGTTGAAAGATAGATGATAGATACATGACACATAGATGATAGATATTAGATGATAGATACATGATAGATAGATGATAGATGTTAGATGATAGATACATGATAGATAGATGATAGACAGATTATAGATAGATAGCTAGATAGTGGCACACTTCTTCCAGCAAGGCTTTAAAACCTTCCCAAAGAGCTAGGGACCAAGTGATCAAACACATGGGTTCATGGAAGAATTTTACATTCAAACCACCACACCTAGAAATGAGAGATTCAGATATAACAGAACATGTTGGCAGCCTATAGTGAAAAACTTAAGTCCTGACCCAAATGCACTGGACAGGGTAAGTTGGAAAATAAGTTTTCATCTAAACCACCAGAGAAAAGATCATGATGTAACTTCATGTATTCATATACATGCACAGAACATGAAGGAACGAGCATCATTTTATTCTCAGAAGTTTTCAATTTAAACAACTTTATTAACTCCAAAATAATCTTACTCCAATCTGATCTAATAATGATACTGTCACCAAAAGCTGCAGTGTCTTTGATGTTTTCAGCCACTTCATCCTTTTTAAGAAAATCACTATTAATTTATCAATGTTGTAATAAATTCTATCTTTCTCTATATTATCTTTATTATCTTTTATTTTTATTTCATCTTTTGCATATCAGTCATCTCTCCTCTAGATTTTTAAAAATATTTTTAAATTTTATTATTTATTTATTTATGTGCAAACCGAGAGAGAGAGAGAGAGAAAGAGAGAGAGAGAATGGGCAGGCCATATATATTTAGCTCATAATCACATCACATTGCCTTCACTTTTCATCCTTCCCCTTCCCCTTCCTCTTCCTCACTAGTCCCTCTTCTACTATGATGTCTTGTGTATGTGTGAGCCACTTAATTCAATAAGGGATTTTTTTTTTCATGAGCACAGATGCAAGGTGAGTTACTAGACCACATGCAACTTACCAGTGGTTATGTCACTGAAGAAAATGTCTCCCACATTTACACCAACCATTACCTGCCAATACTTCATCAGTGAGGGGTGGGGCTGCATGCCCTTCTCTATCATCTATGAGAGAATGCTGATGGTCCCAATATTGTGCATATTGTGCAGGGTCCATGCCCCTTCACATTTTATACACACACACACACACACACACACACATATATATATATATATATATGGTGTGTGTAACAAGGCATATCTTAGGATCTGATTATTTCCCCTAATTTCCCATATGAACTCCTGGGTAGAAGAGTTCTTAAAGGCACTTGATTGAAATCCTATTAGCTAGGGTTCAGCTCCTCAGTACCTATGGAAGGCCAGACACACAAAGTGGAGCATGCATTTGGAGTTGGTTTGCAGTGGCAAGAGGCCCTGGTGTACCCATGCTTGCTCTCAATCTCTCTCTCTCTCTCTCTCTCTTTCTCTTTCTGTTCATAAATGAATTAGAAAAAATATTTTAATAGGTCTCCTTTTCTAAAGTAAACACTAATGTGCACTCTATCCAGATGGTATCCTAACATTTAAAAGAAGCAGTCAGGGGCTGGAGAGATGCAGTTAAGGTGCTTGCCTGTAAAGCTTTAGGGCCTGGGTTTTCTTTCCCAGTATCCACATAAGCCAGATGCACAAGGTGGTGCATGTGTCTAGAGTGCAGTGGCTAGAGGACCTGGTGCACCCATCCTCTCTCTGTCCCTGCCTCTTAAATAAATAAATAAACAAGCAAATAAATAAATAAATAAATAAATAAAAAGAAGTCATTTTACAAATGTAGATGGATGTGTGTATTAGATGAGGAATGACATATGTACAGACATTTTGGCACTGTTTGAATTCCAAAGAGAGAAAAGAGTGCTTAGTTTTCTGAGTTAAAAACTATTTTTGAGGATGTGAACACTGAAATGCATTGAGCATTTATAAATTTGTTCCCAGACTTATTGGAACAATAGGACAAAAAGTTTTAGAATTGCCTTTAATCATTTGAGTTGGCAGAAGATGGAGAAACATAATGACATAGGACAGCAATCATCTGCCTTTCCAGGAATGTGGATAGAATCAGAGAGAGGCTTTTATTGAGCAGAATGCAAGTCTGAGGTAATTTAGAGGCAGAATTTCTCAGAGTATGTAATGTTCTAACCCTCACATTTTATGATTTATCTAGAATGATTGCATTCAGCATTTGGAGAGATGCCACCCAGGTGTGTCTGTCCTCAGAAGCCACTGTATTGTGAATGACAACTAATTTTTCAAAATGCATTCATTTGTGATCTGGAATTATTAGAGTATAGTAATAAATGTGGATAAATAAATTTTATGGCTAGGCATAAAAGAAAAGCAGCTTCAGGGATAATTTCAGGACTTTCCTGGCTATAAAACCACCTTCTCTGTCTCACTGTTTAAAAGGACTCCTTTACAACCAAAGTTTAGGATTTTCTGGCAAGTATAACTTTTTTCATGATGGGTGCTGTCTCAACATGAGATGCATGGCACTATATTCCATGCAATGGAAAGAGTGTAGTCTGCATAGAATCCCCATGTATGAGTTGTAGAATAAATTGTTTTATGAAAGCTCCAAGTTCAAATGCCAGGTCACTGCTTTGAAGGGACATTTTATTTTACACCGTACCTTACTACCCGAGTACTCTAAGGATTAATGGGAATGTTTTGACAGAAAGGATGGCTTCAGAGGGTTAAGGCTGCACACTTCAACATGAGACCAACCTGGGCTGCAGGAACTACTTTCTGTAAGAACCACATGATGGATTATGACTAATCTTGGATCTTTGGTTACCATGCATGTGAAATGTTGAGATATAAGTATTTTTATTGTGTGTGTGTGTGTGTGTGTGTGTGTGTGTGTGTGTGTGTGTAGATTCCAAAGCACATTTGTGAATGTCAGACAACAACTTTGAGTGTCAGTACCCCTAATATCTATGATTGTATTTGCCATGCTGGGCCACAAGATTCTGAGAGATTCTCTTATCTCTTCCTCCCTTGGCTTTAAATAGGTTCTGAAGATCCCAACTCCGGCACTCATACTTCCCTGGCAAGCAGTTTATTCACTGAGTCTCTCTACAGCCTGATAACACCTACTTAGAACATAATTGAGAGACAAACATAATGATAATTCATTAAATACAAACATTTATTCAATGAACAAATTGGAAGTATTACTCAAAATTGAAAGGCTGGTGATAAAGAGTCATAGAACTACATTCAAATATATGTCCCTATGTTTGAACTGAGCAAGGGATTCAGACATGTTACACAATCTTTATTATTACTTAGACTTGTTTACAAAGCAAAATAGAGGATTATGCTATGTATTTCACCAAGTTCCATGAAAATAAATTTGGCAAAAACAAATACAGATAGTCATACTATACATTACACCTCTGTGTCTGTCTCCATACATATTTTTGCACATATCATCATCTATTATATCTACCATCTGTTTCCCTATAGTCATTTCCAAGATTATAGGTTTCCCACAATGAATGACATCCCTTATCACATATTTTGATTGAAAAATTTTCTGAATTACAATTGAATTGAAACAGGGCACTTCCAGCAAGTGAAAATTTCCTTTGACCACTTCTCATGAATCAGAATGCTTCATTCTGAATCTGTCAGGTGACTTCTGTAAATATGTTGCAAAGAAGGAATGCTTACTGGGGGTTCAATGGCATAAGTGATGTCAGGATAAGAGATTGAGTATAGGTGGGAGTAGGATTAATCAAAAGTTAGGATGTTATAAGTAAGCTGTATGGAAACATATTTTTTGGATAATGGCACACCCAGAAGCCATAGATAGTTACTAGAAAAAATTCAGTGCCAGGGACAGGATATGTTCCAGTGAGTTGTTTGCCAGGCATGACCCTGATGCCCCCAATATATTGTAGGCCACTGTCAAGACTCTTGGTTTCCCACCAGAAATAGATGGCAATATGCTGTTCCAAAGATTTCACATGGTTGGGTTGCAAGGTCACTGAGAAATCAAGTTGGATCTGAGCTGAAAACCTCCTCCCTATGGGCCAGTTGACAGAAAGCTGGAAAAAGCTATGCTGCATGCAGCCCTATGGGAAAGATAACTCATCTGTAAGCACTGTTTTTAAACATTCATATATATATATATATATATGTTAATGCTATTCTCACTTTTTATTAGAGAAGCTTCTCTTTTCAGATGTCGGTGTCCAGTTGGATGACTTAAAAGGCACCATAATTCTAAGAAGAAGGGACAGTGGAGTGTTTGTCACTGACACAACACCTTCCAAGGCTCAGAGCCCATTGCAGAAGTGGTGGCAGAAAGAATGTACCAAAGGAAGGGTAGGACTGCTTACATTGCAATCTTCCAGACACAAAATGGCATGAATATCCATGACCTCACAGTGCCTACAACTACATACACAAGACATTTGTAATAGGAAGAAAGACGGGGACTTCCAGCCAAGATGGCGTCAGCCTAGCTGCGCTACAAATCCCGGGGAAAGAAAGGCAAGACATTAAGGGTTCACTGGATCTTTTAGGGGAGAGAAATCTCCAATAGATTGTCAGTGGGAGGGCACAGAGGGGGGGAAACAGGGAATCGTGGATCCACTCACGGGCGGGTACAGCACCCCTCCCCTCAAACAACCACAGTGTGCACTGCACCACCACCGCCGCGTACCTATCAATCCCTGCGTGCGGAAACTTAGACTGCTCCACACACTTGCACACTCGCCCACTTACTGCTCCGGCCACTGCTCATTCAGCATATCTTGGCTATAACAGGGAATCCCTGATTCCCTAGGAGCGAGTAGCCCACCCCTCCCTGTATCCACAGCGCAGCTGTGCACAGATCGATCCCTGCATGTAGAAGCTTTCACTGCTCCACCCACTCACTCACATACTGCTCCTACCACTGCATGTTCAGCGAGTCCAGTCCCACAGAAACTTGCACACAAGCTCAGACTGTGTCTCTCGCTTGTGCCACCTCAGGTGCCATCCCCTACATGTCTGCCATGCTGGCCGTCTGCCATAGTCCAGTGGTGGGGGAGCGCAGACTGCTTCCACGTCCCAGTGTTCCCAGCCAGAGTTTGGGCTTCTCCTAGCTTGCTCGCAAGAAATTTTGGCACATTACTGCTTCAGAATTCAGGCAACTTTTGGTGCCCCAACCAGGCAGTAGATAGGCAGCTTTGGCAAGTGAGAGCCAAAGCCCAGGCTGCTTGGCAACTGCCCCAGGCTGCCTCAGATTCCCATTGTGCTTGAGCCCAGGCTGATCCACCCACCTATGTGCCGATACACTGTCATGGGCAGACCACAGCGCAAAAGAAATAACATGAAAAATCAAATGCAAGAAAATCCAGTTAGATCACCCAGTCCTACAATGAATACTTCTAACCAAAACATAGAAGAACCATTAGGATCAGAACACCAAATGGAAGCTATGAGCAATGCAACCCTGACCAACCTACTGGTAGAACTTACAGGAAAGCAACAAAGGACCGACAATCGTGTGGGTGCTGCTGTCACTAAACTAGAACTAATAGATAAGAAATTGGAAGGATTTCAGAGAGAGTTAAGAGATTTGAGGGAGAGTGAAAAAAAGAAGACCTTAAAAATCAGCTGGCCATGCTAAATGAAGACATAAAGAAATGCAAGGATGAATTCCAAGAATCATTAAGAAAAATCAGAAAATGATGTGAAGAGGGAGCTTGACAGAGGGATGGAAACTATAAATAGAAAAGTGGTAGAAAATTCAAGGTTAATTGAACAAGTCCAAAACTCTCTGGAAGCTCTCAAGAATAGAGTCAGCCAAGTGGAGGATAGAAACTCTGATTGGGAGGACAAGATAGAAGAAAGAGTACTAGAGTTCAAAAATTTCAGTAACTTCAGAAGTTCCTATGAACAACACATGAGGGAATTGTGGGATACACTTTAATGTCCTAATATCAGGATTATTGGAATACCAAAAGGAGAAAAAATTCAGACCAAAGGCATGGAGAATTATTAAATAAAATAATTGAAGAAAACTTCCCCAGTCTATTAAAAGAAAGGGCCATCAAGAGAGAAGAAGACAACAGAACTCCAAACAAACTGGACCAAAGGAGAAATTCTCCAAGACATATTGTCATTAAGACTCTAAACATTGACACCAAAGAGAAAATCCAAAAAGCAGCTAAGGAAAAACAGCACACCACTTTCAAGAGGATATTACAATCATATATCTGTATGTACCAAACACAGGGGCACCACAGTTCATAAACCAAAACCTACTTGACAATAAAACAGAAATAACCATGAACACCATCACAGCTGGGGACTTCAATACACCATTATCAGTAATAGACAGATAATCCAAACAGAAATTCAACAGGGAAGTAAGAGAGCTCAACAAAACCATAGATCACTTAGACTGAACAGACATCTACAGAACTTTCCATCCCAAATCCACAGACGACACATTCTTCTCAGCAGCCCATTGAACATTCTCTAAAATAGACCATATACTGGGTCACAAAGAATGCCTCCACATATTTAGGAAGGTTGACATAATTCCCTGCATGATATCAGAACACAATGTTATGTTGCTATAAATCAACAACAAAAGACCCACCAAAAATCCCAATGGCACCTGGAAACTGAACAGCACACTTTGAAACAATAAATGGATAGTGGATGAAATAAAAAATGAAATTGCAAAATTTCTGGAATTGAACGACAATGAGAACATATCCTTCCAAATTTATGGGACACAATGACCGCGGTCCTCAGGGGAATATTCATAGCACTCAATGCCTTCATAAAAAAAGACAGAATGATCCCAAATCAATAACCTAACAATCCACATAAAGGCACTGGAAAAACAAGAAAAATCCAGCCCAAAGAGCTCCAGAAGGAAAGAAATAATTAAAATCAGAGCAGAAATCAATGAATTGGAAACAAAGGAAGCACTTAAGACAATTGACAAAACAAAGAGCTGGTTCTTTGAAAAAATAAACAAGATTGACAAACCCCTGGCCAATTTGATCAAGCAAAAAAATGAGAAGTTTCAAATTAAGAATATTAAAAATGGAAGAGGAGAGATCACAACAGACATAAATGAAATTGGGAGAATCATCAGGACTTATTTCAAAAACCTCTACTCCACAAAACTTGATAATGTGGAGGAGATGGATAAATTCCTGGATACATACCGTCTATCAAAGCTAAACTCAGAGCAGATTAATCACCTCAATCAGCATATCACACTCATGGAGATTGAAAAAGGAATAAAAAAATCCCTAAAAAGAAGAGTCCAGGACAAGATGGCTTCTCAGCTGAATTCTATTAAACCTTCATGGAAGAACTCAAACCAATGTTCCTCAAACTGTGCCACACAATTAGAGGACAGGGAAAGCTACCCAACTCCTTTTATGAAGCTAGCATCACCCTAGTTCCACAACCAGGCAGAGATGCCACAAGAAAAGAAAACTACCAGCCTATTTCCCTGATGACCTTAGATGCAAAGATCCTGAACAAAATCCTCACAAATCGAATCCAACAACACATCAAAAGCATTATCTACCTTGAACAAGTGGGATTCATCCCAGGAACACAGAGGTGGTTCAACATACGGAAATCTGTCAATGTAATACACCACATAAACAAGGTTAAACATAAAAACCACATGATCATTTTGATACATGCAGAAAAGGCCTTTGACAAGATACAACATCACTTCATGATCAAAACGTTGGAGAGAATTGGCATGGTTGTTTCATATCTTAACATAATAAAGGCAATATACAAAGCTCCTAAGGCCCAAATAATACTTAGTGGAGAGTAACTGGAGGAATTCCCGTTAAGATCAGGAACAAGACAGGGTTGTCCACTCTCACCTCTCCTTTTCAATATAGGACTGGAAGTCCTAGCTGAAGAAATGATGCAGGAGAAAGAAATAAAAGGGATACAATTTGGAAAGGAAGAAAAGTTAGCTCTCTTCACTGATGACATGATTGTATTTTTAAGAGATCAGAGAGACTCCATCCCAAAACTCCTGAAGGTGATTAACTCCTATAGCAAACTAGCAGGATACAAAATCAATGCACAAAAATCAGTAGGCCTTCTATATGCAAATGACAAAGATACAGAGAAAGAAATAAGGGACATAGTCCCATTTTCAATAGCAACAAAAAAATAAAATACCTTGGAATAATATTAACCAAGGAAGTGAAAGATCTATACAACTCAAACATAAAAACACTCACAAAAGAAATTGAGGAGGACTTGAGAAAATGGAAAGACCTCCCATGCTCCTGGATAGGAAGAATTAACATTGTGAAGATGACAATCCTACCAAAGACAATATACAGATTTAATGCAATTCCAATTAAAATCCTTACAGTGTTCTTCACAGAGATAGAAAAAGTGATCTCAAATTTCATATGGAGAGGCAGAAGGCCTCACATATCCAAACATATCCTCAGCAAAAGAAATACCTCTGGAGGCATCACCATACCTGATCTGAACCTATATTACAAAGCCATAGTAATAAAAACAGCATGGTGCTGGCATAAAAACAGGAGTATAGACCAATTGAATAGACTTGAGGAACCGGGCTTTGAGTCAAGCAACTATAGCTACTTGATATTCGATAAAGGCCCGAACAATATAGCCTGGAAAAAGACAGCATCTTCAACAAATGGTGCTGGACAAACTGGATAACCATATGCAGGAAACTGAAACTTCACCCAGACATTTCACCATGCACTACACTCAAGTCCAAATGGATCAAAGATCTCAATATAAGACCAGAAACTCGAATACCACTGGAGGAAAATATAGGAAGTACTTTCCATGATATAGGAATGGAAAAAGACTTCCTGAACAAAACCCCAGCAGCTCATCATCTTAAACAGATACTCAACCAATGAGATCACATGAAGCTGAAGAGTTTCTTTACAGACAAGCATACAATAAGCAATGCCAATAGATTACCCACAGAATGGGAGAAAATATTTGTAGGTTATCCAACTGATAGAGGCCTAATCTCTAGAATCTACAAAGAACTCAAAAATCTAAACAATAAGAAGTAAAACACCCCACTCACAAAATGGGGCAAAGAGCTGAACAGGCAGGTCACAGAGGAAGAAATACAAATGGCAACCACACACATAAGAAAATGTTCATCCTCCCTAATCATCAGAGAAATGCAGATTAAAACAACTATGAGATTCCACCTTACCCCAATAAGGATAGCAAACATCAAAAAATCAAATGAAAATAAATGCTGGCAAGGATGTGGTGAAATAGTAAACCTCATTCACTGTTAGTGGGAATGTAGGATGGTACAAGCACTTTGGAAAGCAATATGGAGACTTCTGAAAAAGCTGAGTATAGTGACACCAACAGACCCAGTTATTCCCATACTTGGCATCTACCCTGAAACCTTCAAACCACAGGCTAGAGAGATTTGCTCAACCATGTTTGTAGTGGCTTAATTTGTAATGGCTAAGAGCTGGAATCAACCCACATGTCTATCACTAGATGAATGGATAACTAAGATGTGGTATATCTACGGAGTGGAATGCTGTGCAGCAGTAAGAAAAACTGACACAATGAAATTTGAGGAAGAATGGTTGAATGAGGAACAGATCATTCTCAGTGAACTTACCCAATCACAGAAAAAAAAAAAAAAATGCCACATAGTCTCACTCATCTACAGCACCTAAACTGAATCTACACAAGATACCTTACATATTCAGCAAGCATCTCATGGACTAGACACTAGGATGGATGAGGAGGGGAGGGAGGGTATCGAAGGGGTGGTAAGCACAAATCTAGACCCAAACGGCAATGGCACCATTAGAATTTACTTCCTAAAAGGCAGGCCAAATGGCTGAACCTTCACCAGGCCCTTAGAGGGAACACCTGAACCACAAGACACTGGAGAGGGTAGGATCAAGACTAACCTTAATCTTCTACATCTTCCATCCCTCCCCCCTCTTTCTCTCTCTGTGTTCTCTTCTCTTCCTTCTCTTCTCTTCTCTCTAACTATTGTATATTGGTTAACTTTTTCCTCATTTTCTTAGTGGCACTGACCTGTAACTCCCAGTACCAGCATGGGGCTATCATCCACAATGAGCTTTTGATCAGAGAGACCTATAAGATTTCCTAAAAGACAGACAGATTTCTGTCAGAGTACTTGATGACCCACCAAAGGTTAGTGGTAAGACCCTACTGCTGAAGACACCTTATGTGGTTGACATGCAAAATGGAATGACATGGCTGGAAGTTGTCAGTCCCCAGAGAGTCAGCACATCTAGTGCCAGAAGGTGCTACATGGGCAACTGGGGGAAAATGACCAATATCTGTCCAAGCAACTCATGGTCTAACCTACTTAGCAGCAAACAACTTGTTGTGATGCCCACACAAGCGCAATAGTGGTACACAGCCATGGTGGGGAATCAACTGCTCTCAATTTGGCAAACTGATCCCCTCAGTCGTACAGGACCCATATCTGTAGCTGGGAAACAATTCAGAACCATATCCAAACATAAGCCCCCTCCCCAATATCAAGCTACCATCAATCATGGGCTACAAGAGGGCCTACACCTATTAAATGCTCTATAAAAAAAAAGTAAGGTTTATCTCATTTGTCCTGGTGCTAACGTACTCTCTGTTGGAGAATCTGCTTCTCTTTTTCAGATAGATGTAGATCCTAAGGAGAGAGCCACTCCATCATACCTCAAAAGGTCCCTGGCTGAAACTAAGAAAAATTGTCGAAACAAGCAAGGGTGCTGTTTTCCTGATGAACCAGATACAAGCAGAAGGGGGAAGGAGATCAACACAGAGAATAATCAACTCCTAAGAAATCAGAGACCTAGAGCCTCAGAGGCCCCCAACACCTCATCACTGAAGCAGACCAAAAATGAACCCAACATGGCTCAGGGAAATTTTGTAGAATATGGTGTGGAAAGAATGTCAGAGCCACATGTTGGGTCATGATATGCAGAGACCTTTTCTTACCCGTAACTGTGGGCTAACTCCACAACAAGGAGGGGCCAAGGGGAGGGGTAGGTCATGGATGAGCCTAATAATTGTACCAAACTGACTCTATTTGCTGAATACAAAACTAATTAATAAAGAAAAAAAAGAGAAAAAATAGGAAGAAAGACGATGATGACAAAATAACAGAGAAGAGTTGTGAGGAGAAGGGGATATGACTCAGTGTGTATTTGTGAAGGGCAAAGTGGGGAATTGGTGGGGATCATCATGGTTCATTGTTTATAATTATGAGGGTTGTTAAAAAAATGAGGGCTGGAGAGATGGCTTAGCGGTTAAGCGCTTGCCTGTGAAGCCTAAGGACACCGGTTGGAGGCTCAAGTCCCCAGGACCCACGTCACCCAGATGCACAAGGGGGCGCATGCATCTGGAGTACTTTTACAGAGGCTGGAAGCTCTGGCGCACCCATTCTCTCTCTCTCTCTCTCTCTCTCTCTCTCTCTCTCTCTCTCTCTCTCCCTCCTTCTGTCTGTCGCTCTCAAATAAATAAATAAACAAACAAAAAAATTAAAAAAAAATAAAAAAATGTTAAAAATGAAAAAGAAGGAATGCTATTTATAGTTTTTACAGTTACACAAAGAATTTTGCCATTCTAAATAATACCAAATTTGATTTCAGTGTCATCTGTTCACACATATGGTACATGATTAGCCTACAGTTTGACTGTTCTAATCATTTCATCCATGTTCATAATTGTTGATAGCATTCACCATTTAGTTAAGTCTAATAAATTGCTAAGAAAATTTGTTTTTATCTGTACTTTGCCTAGTAGGAGGCTCCTGTTAGAAGTAGAAAGAATGGCAGAAAAGAGACAGTTCTATTCACTTGACATGAAAAAAACAAAACAGGACCTTATAAGTGAAAAATGAAATGAAACCCACATAGTCCTGCTTTCATTGATAGTAACATATCAGCAGGAGGTAAAAGAGGAAATACAAACAAGGTTTCAGAAGAACAAATGGCAACATCACTGTGATAAGTATACTAGTTTAACAGTTTAATAATATGTGATTAATGTTCATTTCCTAGCAGGACTTTGATGGTAAAAATAAAAATAAAAAATGCAGACTATTTTACTTTTCATTATTTTACATCCAAGGGGACCAAGTCACAGGGAGAGTGAAGGAGCTAGAGATGGTGACGCAAGTAAAGAATGCATTAGAAATGCTCTCTCAGTTCACATCCGTTTTTTGGTCAAGAATCTTGAGGGAGCCACCTTAATTATTTTAAGTTGAAGTACACTTGTCTACTTTAGCTTTCCCAGACAGCAGGAAAAGGACAATGGCTCAGTATCAGTAACACATTTAAAATTTTTTGTTTATTTTTATTTATTTATTTGAGAGTGACAGACAGAGAAAGAGGCAGAGAGAAAGAGAGAGAGATAGAGAGAATGGGCGGGCCAGGGCCTCCAGCCACTGCAAACGAACTCCAGACGCATGCGTCCCCTTGTGCATCTGGATAATGTGGGTTCTAGGGAATCAAGCCTCGAACCAGGGTCCTTAGGCTTCACAGGCAAGTGCTTAACCACTAAGCCATCTCTCCAGCCCATCAGTAACACATTTGAAAAGGAGATCCAGAAAGAAAGTTTGCATTCAGGAATAGGGAAGCAGTAAATGTTATGTCCGGAATAGTGCTGTGCAATAGCTGGACTGTGACAACTCCTTACTCTATGCTGTAGAGCTCTTTGCATGTGACTTGGAATGGAACCTTTATGGAGAACGGAGGAAATGTTTATTAAATGCCTCCTATCTATCATTGGTAAAGAATTTGTGGCAGCCAAAATTTCAAGTTTTATTGCAACACAGTTTTTCACAGATTCACCCCATCATAATGCCAAGATATAAACTATCATGCAGAGTCTGTGGACTTGAGGTGAACTGCTCCTGGATTGTATGGTAAACTGCCAAATGTCCCCCAAAATTTGATAAAGTAAAATTACTGGGCAATAAAACTGAGGCCAATGGGATTTGAGGAAATTTATTATATGTACCTTGTACAGTGAATTACCTTGTCCTCATGATATTAAAATCATATAATTTCTCATCTAAGTGTGTTCTAGAAATAGCTGCTTTTGAAGTACAAATTAGAAAATGTATTTAAATTAAATTCCATTGAATTGAACTAATTTTCCTGGCTAGAATGCCTATCTTTAAATCACTATAATATAATTTTATTCTATATTGGGAACTGTTTGCTGTCATTCCAAACATGTGCACATTGTTGATAATTATAAAGTTTTAAAAATGTAGTTAAATTAAATTGAATTAACCTAAATGAGTAAAATATGTACGTTTAAGCTACTATATTATAATTTCTTTTACCACATATTGGCCTTTTTGTTTGCTAGTTGTAAAATTTGTTTTGATTGCTGTTTTGAGGCATGGCCTCATGGAGCCCAGGATGCCCATGTAGAATAGTCTCGTATTTTTTAAAGTCATATGTACATTGTCAGACTCCAAAGGAAACATTCTCAGGTAAAACTTTCCTTTAAAAAGATCAGCCATGGAGTGGGAGTATTCTAAGGAACAACACTTCCCAGACAGTACAAAAATAAGTCTGGGTGCAAGTATATGTTGACATATGATGAAACAGCAACAGACACCAAAGTCTACTCCATGAATTGTCTCAAGTGGACACAACAGGGCATAAACAATATGGAATATTGCTGTCTTTGTGTCTAGGGGTGGGCATATGCAAAACAAGAAAACTGTTTAACTAAGAAACATACTTGGGGATACATTTGACAGCTTCCAAGACCCAATGATCTTATTATGGGGAGAAAGATGTTCCACTCTATGAGAAACAGCCAGGTTCCCTACAGCATTAGGGTTGACAAGTGCATATAAAGGAAACTCACTAGGACTAGGGCATTTGGATGAGGTGTGAGTGTTATAGAAGATCATGAGGTAGAGGAAAGACAGATAACATGCTGCATATGGGCTATCCTAATTGTTTTCACTAAGGAAAACTTATTATTTTTATTAAAATATTTTATTTATTTATTACTTGACTGAGAGAAAGAGAGAGAGGGAGATAGATGGGCATGCCAGGGCCTCTAGCCACTGCAAACAAATTCCAGATGCATGTGCCACTTTGTTCACCTTACTATATGTGGGTACTGGGGAATCTAACCTGAGGCCTTAGGCATTGTAGACAAGTACCTTAACTGCTGAGATCAAAGGAAAACTTGTTTTAACTCTATCTTTTAGTGATGTAAATAGTTTCAAGCCAGAAAGCATCAGTCTGAAAAATTAACCAATCTGACCCTAAAATTGCATTAACTCACAAATAGTTTGATGTTTCCAAATTAAAAGAGTGCCTACACCTATTAAATTCTCTCCAAACTAACAATGGTTATACCATTTAACTGGTGATGACTTCACCCTCTGTTGGAGAATCTGCTTCTCTTTTTCAGATGGATGCACCCCCAACTGAAACCATAGAGTGATTGGGGAAATGAGCAAGAGTGCTGCTTCCTGGTCAACATGATATCAGCACAAGGGTGAAGGAGATAGACACACAGGATGCTCAAATCCTACCCAAACAGAGATCCAGAGACACAGAGGCTCCCAATAGCCCATCACTGAAGTAGACCTAAAGCAAACCCAACATGGCTCAGGGAAATTGGCGGAAGAAGGGGTATAAAGATTGTTACAGCCACAGGTTGGGACATTACACACAGAAACATTTCCTCTTCCCCATAACTGATGGCTACTCCACAATGCATGACTCACAATCCCCATGGTGATAACTGGCACCTCCAATGAGGAGAGTCCCTTCGGAGGTGGGGGCAGGGATGAGGGTAAAGATGGTACCAACATATGTTGCTTACACACTGAGTATGTCCATAACTAATAATAAAAAACTATGTAAATTATAAATAACCAATACCTAAATATTAAATGCAGATCTATGACTGTTGGCAATGGCATCCCAGAAGAACAGATAAATGAAGTTCATTTCCTATTAAGAAAAAAAAAGAGTTATTGCTATTAGACAAGTAAAGTAAGTTTTCTTTCCAAATTGACAATGATGTGGTAACCATGCTTTAATGGGATGTCAGAGACTATTTAATTTTTCTAATTATTAGCAAAATTTCGTACTGGGCGTTATCAAGATGTGCTCATAAGACAGTGATTTTACCTGAGGGGTTTTTAAAATTTATTTTTTACCTATTTCTGTATTGGTGATATGTACATCAGAACTGACATAAGGTTTGGTAGGCAGGATTAGACAGGACTAGAGAGGGGCCATGAATAAAATCTTCCTTCAGTACAAAGTGTTATTCAAAGAGAAATGGAAAGATGGAAAATTAATGAGTGCAACTTTCAAATAGGAGCATTGATTATTGTACCTTGTGTGTGTTTTGAATTAGAATGGGGCACAACTGGAGAACAAAGGGACACAAAGAGCATTCTTTAGCTTTTAATTATTCCCAAGATTTTGCAACTGAGGTACAAGAATATCTTCCTCCAAGTGTTACCTCTTGAACCACTTTAAATATAGTCATGGAAAGTGAGATGATAAAGTTGTGGAACAATTCTACTATTATTAACCTCACATTCCTTTCAATAGTATAATTGCAAAAGACCATGAAATATACAAAATCAAAGTCATTCACTGTAATGTAAAAATAAAATGCTTTTTTGCATTCAAGAATTTGGTCATGGGGCTGGAGGGATGGTTTAGCAGTTAAGGTGTTTGCTTGCAAAGCCAAAGGACCCAGGTTTGATTCCCTAGGTCCCAAGTAAGCCAAATGCACAAAGGGGCACATGCATCTGGAGTTCATTTGCAGTGGCACCCATTCTCTCTCTCTCTCTCATAAATAAATAATAAATTGTAAAAAATTGGTTATAACATAATTTTGCATGTGTGTATGTGTATGAGGTATGTGTATGTTCATGTGTGTGAGTGTGGGCACAAACATGGAGGTCCAAGGACAACTTCAACTGTTTGTCATCATCTTCTACTTCCACATTGTTAAAGTCAAGGTCGTTTGTGATTGTTGTTGTTGAGCATTGCTAGGCAAACATATTCATAAGCTTCTCGGATTCTCTTCTTTAACCTCCCATAGAAGGGCTGGATTTACAGATGCTCACTACTATGTGACTTTTACATGGGTTCTGGAGATCTGAATTCTTGTTATCATGCTTGCACAGTAAGTGCTTTTCCTCCCTAAGCCATCTCCCCAGATGTAAATATTAAAATTATTTTCATGAAATAATTATGTCAATGATAATGTTAAGAAACAAACAACAGGGACTGGGAAGATGCCTTAAAGGTGCTTTCTTGAAAAATTTGCCAGCCCAGGTGCAATTTTCCAATCACAGAGTCACTGTCATGGACACACATATATAGATACAAATAAATAAATAAAAATTAAAAACTAATCTATTTTAAAGTACAAGAACAGATTTTAGAAATAGAAAAAGTAAGAGTAATTTATAAAAGAAATTAATATTTTCTGAGGTCAGCTTACGGTTGAATCAATTCTATGCTTGTGCTCTTTTGTTAAACTATTGATTATTTTACATTTTTGGAATAAAGGTAAGAACTAATGGAATATAGTGGTGAATACAGATATCATAAAGCATAGCAAACAGAACAAGAGAAAAGATAGTGTAAGTGTATACTTAAGCTGAATAAAAGATACCTGCAGTTTATGTTATCTTTGTTTTATTTCATATCCATCATTAAATATGATTTAAATTCATCAGTTCTTGTTCTTGTTATTGTTTTAATTTGGCTTGGACTGACAAATGATTCATCTTGGGTTACTATTGATAAATTTTACTACCCCAGAAATTTATGAATGCTGCAGTTCTGCATAAGTTACATTTTGAAGAAAAGTGTCTATTTTTGGCTTAAAGTTTTGAAAGGAAGAAGTCCATTGTGGAGGGAAGAACATGGTAGGAACACAAAACCAGCCTCATGTCATCACATCCACAGGGAGGGAGGAAAGAGAGAGAGAGAGAGAGAGAGAGAGAGAGAGAGAGAGAGAGAGAGGAAACTTCCTTTGGAGCTGGGCCAAACCTCAAGGCTCACTCCCATTGGAACACCAATGGGCTCTATGTCCTAAAATTTCCACACCTTCCCAAACAGTATCACCAACTAGGGATTAAGTATTTAAATACATGAGTCAATGGGGGCATTTTATTTTTATTTTATTTTTCTTTATTAGTTTTGTATTCAGCAAATACAGTCAGTTTGGTACCATCATTAGGCTCATCCATGACCTACCCCCCCCCTTGGCCCCTCCTTGTTGAGGTACACGGGTCATGCATTGTGGAGTTAGCCCACACTTATGGGTAAGCTAAATGTCTCTGCATATCATGACCCCACATGTGGCTCTGACATTCTTTCCTCCCCCTCTTCTGCAAAATTTCCCTGAGCCATGTTGGGCTCATTTTTGGTCTGCTTCAGTGATGAGGTGTTGGGGGCCTCTGAGGCACTGGCTCTCTGATTTGGTAGGAGTTGATTTTTCTCTGTGCTGATCTCCTTCCCCCTTGTGCTGGTATCTGGTTCATCAGGAAAACAGCCCCCTTGCTTGTTTCTCCAATTTTTCTTAGTTTCAGCCGGGGCCCTTTTGAGGTATGATGGGGTGGCTCTCTCCTTAGGATCTACATCTATCTGAAAAAGAGAAGCAGATTCTCCAACAGAGAGTAAGTTAGCACCAGGACAAATGAGATAACCCTTACTTTTTTAATAGAGAATTTAATAGGTGTAGGCCCTCTTGTAGCCCTCAATTGATGGTAGCTTGATATTGGAGAGTGGGCTTATGTTTGGATATGGTTCTGACTTGTTTCCCAGCTCCAGCTATGGGTCCCATACCAGTGAGGGGATCGGTTAGCCAAATTGAGAGCAGTTGGTTCCCCACCATGGCTGTGTGCCACCACTGCACTTGTGTGGGCATCACAACAAGTTATTTGCTGCTAAGTAGGTTAGACCATGCATTGCTTCGACAGATATTGGTCATTTTCCCCCAGTCGCCCATGTAGCACCTTTGGAGGGCATCGTAGGGGTGGGAAACACAAATCTAGACCCAAACGGCAATGGTACCTTAATCTTCTACTTACTAAAAGACAGACCAAATGGCTGATCCTTCACCAGGCCCTTACAGGGAACACTTGAACCACAAGACACTGGAGAGGGTAAGATCAAGACTAACTTTAATCTTCTACATCTTCCCTCCCTCACTTCCCCTCTCCCCCCCCCCTCTCTCTTTTCTCTAACTCTTGTATACTAGTTATCTTTTTCCTCATTTTCTTAGTGGGCACTGACCTGTAACTCCCAGAACCAGCATGGGGCTATCATCCACAATGAGCTTTTGATCAGGGGGCATTTTATATTCAAGCCACAAGAATCTCTCTTGGTTAATAATTTCAGTTATGGTAGACAAGAAACCTGGTATTTAAAACGAAACATTGTGGAACAGATGAGCAAAGAACTTTTGGAAATCTGTGACATATTTTTTTCAGGACATAGCTCATGTTGTATGTATTTGTAGGAGGGATAAAGGAAAAGTGAAAGCCATTATAACTCATTTCTGGATTGCTTTGAGGTTGTCTCCATACAGAAATTCAAAGGCAAAACTGTTTTACAACTTTCTAAAGTGTGAAGCTTTCTGTCCCTAAAGTAACACAGATCTTGGTTAGGGGTAAAATGCATACAAGGGTTGAGTTAAAGAAAATCTTCTGCTTAGTCATTGACAGGTGACTAGATCATTCTAACCCAAACGTGATTCCTGGAAATCTAGACATAAAAACATTAGCTTAAAAAAAGCTAGTAGAGTACAGAGTGGTGGAGAATGCCTTTAATCCCAACACATGGGAGGCAGAGGTAGGAGGATCACCATGACTACATAATAAATTCCAGGTCAGCCTAAGCTAGAGTGAGACCCTACCTCCAAAAACCAGAAAAAAAAAAAAAAAAAAAAAAAGCTAGTAGAGTTCTGGAGAAATGGCTCAGCAGGAAATTTTACTTCCTACAAGAGGAAGATGTAAAATAAACTGAGACTTTTGAGTTCAATTTCATTTAAACATCTGGGCTTGACCATGCATGTCCATGATCCCAGTCCTATGGGGAACAATGCCCTGAGAATTTCCTGGATCTCATGTAAATCATAATTTTTTCTTGATATATATATATATATATATATCATTAATCAGTTTTGTATTCAGTGAATGCAGTCAAGTTGGTACCATTATTAGCCTCCTCCATGTCCTACCCCCTCCCCCTGGCCCCCTCCTTGTTAAGGTATATGGATCATGCATGTGGAGTTAGCCCACAGTTATCGGTAGGAGAAATGTCTCTGCATATCATAACCCAACGTGTGGCTCTGACATTCTTTCCTCCCCCTCTTCCGCAAAATATCCCTGAGCCATTTTGGGCTCATTTTGGGTCTGCTTCAGTGATGAGGTGTTGGGAGCCTCTGTGTCTCTGGATATCTGATTTTGTAGGAGTTGATTGTTCTCTGTGTCGATCTCCTTCACCCTTGTGCTGGTTCACCAAGAAAACAGCACCCTTGCTTGTTTCTCCAATTGTTCTTAGTATCAGCTGGGGCCCTTTTGAGGTATGATGGGGTGGTTGTCTCCTTAGGATCTGCATCTATCTGAAAAAGAGAAGCAGATTCTCCAATGGTCAGTAAAGTTAGCACCAGATAAATGGGATAATGCTTTTTTATTTTTTTTTTTTTTTTTTTTTTTTTTTTTTTTTTTACAGAGAATTTAATAGGTGTAGGCCCTCTTGTAGCCCATGATTGGTGTTAGCTTGATAATGGAGATAAACAGATCATCCAAACTTAAACTCAACAGGGAAGTAAAAGAGCTCAACAAAACCATAAATCATAATTTTGTATTCAGAGACAGGCTCATCTCAATGAAATATACAAGTGAGCACCAGAGGGAGGAAACCCGATGTGTTCTTCTCTGTCCTCCATGTGCCACATACATAAAACTCACAGACACAGACACAGACACACACACACACACACACACGTCACATATAATCAGACAAACAAAATCTAGCAGGAATCTCAATAGCAGCAAATTTTAGGAAACATAATACCATAAAATTTACAAAAGTCAATGAACACAACAGAGTAAAATTTAGAGAAACCAATCCAAAAGCATACAAAATGGCTGGCAATGAAAATCAAGCTTCAGAGCAAATTTGAAATTAGAGACTCTACCATATATACTTACACAGTCGAGTCTTTAATAAAGAGACAAAGAAATAGGAAAATACCATATACAAAATGAAAATGAGAAAAATAGTAGACAAGAGAAAGTGTTCCTGAGGGAGCCCGATGAACTTAGTAGTAATAAGTTTTTATATTAATTATTATGTGTTCAAAAAAGTAAAGGAATGTTTTAAAATACAAGAAAATAGGCTGGAGAGATGGCTTAGCTGTTAAGGTGTTTGCTTGCAAAGCCCAAGGACGCAGGTTCAATTCCCCAGTACTCACATAAACCAGATGCTCAAGGTGGTTCAAGTGTCTGGAATTCACTTAAAACACTACAAGAGGGACTAGAAAGATGCACAAGGTGGCACATGTATCTGGAGTTCGTTTGCAGTGGCCAGAGGCCGTGATACGACCATTCTCTCTGTGCGTTTGTGTCTCTCTCTCTACCTCTTTCTCTCTGTCTGTCGCTCTCAAATAAATAAGTAAAAATAAACAAAAATAAAAAATAAAAAACCTACAAGAAAATGGACAGCAGATCCATTTTGAAGAGCCAAGGAGATGGGGCTGCAAAGGCCCCACCTGTCGAAGTTGATGGGGCACCTAGCACGGGTGGAGGGGGCTATGCCCTGGTCCTTAACTTCTCAACATGGTCCTGTTCCCACAGAGAACATGTCTTAGCCTATCAGAAATAGGAAGGTCATTGGTTTTTCACAGTTTGGGGAAGATTATGGAAGAGACTCAGGCCCTACTGCTAAGAATATTCTATCATCTCCTGAAGAAGCTAAACATGACAGGCGATCTGGAAAGAATTCACAACAAGTTAGTAAGGACTCAGAAGAAAAAGATGTGAAGACCAAGAAGGATGATTCTCACTCAGCAGAAGACAGTGAAGATGGGAAAGATGATCACAAAATGTGCACCAACAATGCCGGCAGCATCTAATGCAGCATCTAAACAGAGAGAGAGAGAGAGATGTTCTTGGAGGATGTGGGCAGTGAGGAAGAGCCAGAGGATGAGGCAGCACTCCAGTGAAAAGATTCTGGCATGATGAGGATGAGGATTTCCTAATGGAAGATGATGATGACAGTGACGATAGAAGTTAAAAACAAAACAAAACAAAACATAAGAAGTCCAAAACTGAGAAAAAAGAAAACGCCAAAACTCAGACTAATGGCTACAGTGATGCCGAATCCAGTAAAAGACAGAGGAAGGTGGGTTGCCCCATAGCTTCAAAGGTGCCAAAGGAAAAAACTCCTTCTCCCAAAGAAGAAGAAGAGCCAGAGAGCCCTCCAGAAAAGAAGGCATCTGGAAGCCCCCCCCAACCCACCTGAGAAGTCTGGAGATGCAGGGTCTGAAGATGAAGCCCAGTCTGGGGAGGATTAAAAGTGATGATGGTTTGGGGAGAGATTTTATTAAGAAAGAAAGAAAGAAAGAAAGAAAGAAAGAAAGAAAGAAAGAAAGAAAGAAAGAAAGAAAGAAAGAAAGGAAGGAAGGAAGGAAGGAAGGAAGAAGAAAGGAAGGAAGGAAGGAAGGAAGGAAGGAAGGAAAAAGAAGGAACGGGGAGAATAGAAAGCTACCTAAGATAGAACACTGTGTTAGCTATGGCTTGATTCATGGGCTTTCAGTGCTTGTTTTCATTTGTTGAAAATAATCTCTCCCTCCCTCCCTCCCTCCTTCTTCTCTCTCTCTCTCTCTCTTTCTTTCAGAAAGGCACTGTATATTGAAGTGTTTAAGTTACCATTTTGTCTGTTGGTCTCTTTCTCTTTTCTTTGCCAACACTCACCCCCAAATGAAAGCCATGCCAAATTAATCACTGTATTGATGCTTCATCTTTTTATTATTAATGTCAAAGGAAAAGACTCCTTTTCCCAAAGAAGATGAGGAGTTAGAGAGCCCTCCAGAAAAGAAGGCATCTGCAAGCCCCCACCCGAGAAGTCTGGAGATGTATGCCAGTACTATAAGGCAATAAAATCTGAGATGGACACCATGGAAACTACTTTTTGCTAAAGAATAGCAAGTTGAACAGTAACCAAAAAATAACAGATTTTAGTTAAAAATGATTGCTTCTTTCTCTTCCCATATTTTTAAAAACCCAATTGTCATCTACCCTGAGTTTATATGTCTATATACAAAAATATCCCCCAAAAAATCATGATTTTAAGCTTGCACTGATGAGGCAAGTAGGTAAACATGAATTCTGAAGTATTACTGAAAGTACTCATTTTTTTCCTGTGCAGTATTGGAGGAATAGGGTTCCTAAGCTTGCATGAGGATCCGGGATTTCTTTCTTCCATTTTATATCTATTCTTAGAGTCAGAGTCAGTGATCCTTTTATTCCACTATTATCCTTAGTTAAGTTTTTTAAAAAAAGCTGCCAAAATTGAAATCACTCCCAATTTCATATTTTATTCTCCAATGGTTTGTGAGACATATATATATATATAGATTTGGATAAAATTTGCCAAGAAACAAAAAATCAAAGAAAATGAGAGGGCAATACCCTAGAATTTAGAGAGAGAGACACAGAGAAAATGGGCAAGCCAGGGCCTCCAGGCACTGCAAACGAACTCCAGACGTGTGTGCCCCCTTGTGCATCTGGCTAACGTGGGTCCTGGGGAGTTGAGCCTCGAACCGGAGTCCTTAGGCTTCACAGGCAAGCGCTTAACTGCTAAGCCATCTCTCCAGCCCAATACCCTAGAATTTAAATGGCAAGACGAAGCTACACATCCAGATTACTTTCATAATAACAATATTAAGGTTTTAACCAAATAAAGTTCCAGCTAATGTGAAGCTCAGTTACAAAGGATTGAGGATTTTTCCTTTATGGAAAAGGAATTAAAATTTTTCATGTTCCAGATACATATTCACATCCCATGAACCATACCCTCATTTTATTTGGGGAGAAAAATTTTTCTTTTATTATTATTATTAACAACATAGCTTTTATGGGTACATCATGTATTGGTCTCTACTCTCATCCCTGCCCCATTTAGCTAGGTTGTGGTTTATGTGTTCTGGGAGTAGTCAGTTATTTTTTTTGGGGGGGGTGAGAGAATGCCTCTGGGCAGGATATCTCAACCTGTGGCTCTTACAATCTTCCTGCCCCCTCTTGTGCAAAATTCCCTGTGCCCTGGTGGGTGATTTTTAAGTCTACTTCAGGGATGAGCTCCTAGAATCCTCGGGACCCTTGCTTTGGTAGTTATTGTGTATCTTCAGGGTCTGTCTCCTTCAACCTGGCACTGATTATCAAAAACAGCAGAAGGGGTACTAGGACTAGGGAACTAGCAGTTGAGGAATCAACCAGGAGCTCTGGCATACTCACTCTGTGTGTGTACCCTCTGGAGCAAGGGATCAGGGATATGGGGACCCATTGGCCATTCAATCAGGAAGTCAGAGCAAGGGGCCTGCTTCTGCAGCAAGCTGGCAGGTTCCGGGTAGCCCCAAGCCAGCAGCAGGGGAACCCACAGAGACCAGGGAACTGGGAGAAGGGGGTATGTGAACAGGGAGATCTGGCCTACTCCCTCTGTTCACACTCCTTCCAGAGGAGGAACCAACCTGGACCAAGGAACTGGGGGATAGCGGGGAGATCTGGTCTACTGGTCTACTCATTCTGTTAGTTTGGTAACCCAGGAGTCCTTTAATCAGGAAGGTGGAGCAAGAGGCCTGCTTCCACAGCAAGCTTGCAGGATCCAGGAAGCCTCAAGCCAGCAGTAAGTGAACAAACCAGGAACAGGTTACTGGGAGGGAAGGGAGATCTCAAACATACTTTTTTTTCTTTTTATTCCCCAATATTCCCACTTTTTCATAGAAACAGTGTGAAGTACATAGCTCCACTTCATGCTGCTACATAGAACAACACTGCATACGCTACCCCATGTCTACCAACTCTACTGTAGTAAACTGTTTTCCTGGCTCTAGTCTTCACTTAATGGCAGGAAGGGATGCATGTTAATGCTTCTCCCTTACTGTAGAGTTTAATTTGTCTTAGGTCTTTGCAGTTGGTCTGATGACACCTTCCTGCTCACATTTCTTAAAGCAAGAGTCTGAGATTCAAAAGTACTGAAGAAGTGCATATTAGGTTGTGCATTGTCATTGATAACAGGCCTTAAGAAAGCATTCAACAGAGTCTTGTAGGTTTGCTCTGCATGGATATCATGACCTAATAGCAAAAGAGCTTAGGCATCCTCATATACTAATAAATTCAAAATTGGGTGTAGAAGAATTTATGGATTTGAGCTAAACTTGCTTCCTCAGTATCCAACTTTTGTGGTTCTGTTTTTGTGTTAAGATACAACATGTTCATATCAGAAGTTATGCTTTTCTTGCAGATGTTCCTAGGACAAATGGTAACAAGAAATATATTTACTCTGCCTTTAAAAATATGCTATAAAGAATATTCTTAACTCTTATTTTAAAACAATAGAAAACCCACCTGTGGCAGTGTTGTTTTATGCTTTATAACATGGCCAAAAATGCAGGATGTGAACATAGTAGCAGATCTCTTACATGATGATTAAATTCCTGTCTTGAGCTTTATGATGAGGATGCTAACTAAGGATTATTCTGTTTGCTTAGTGGCTTTGCTCAAGTATCCCTTTTCAGCTAAAGAGGCTAGTGTTCACAGAGTAAGACACCCTTCAGTATTTCCTCTGGTCACCCCTTGTTTTTAGGGGTTTTAAAAACTCAGTCTTACATTCCTAGTAACATTTAGGGTTTTCTTAGGTTATGCTTCATGAAGATTTGGTGTGTTTGGGAGGGCGGACGTAGATTCGTTGATACATTGGGCTCACTTTTCTTAAATAGTTTGTTTAATACATTGATCTACACTTAAGATCTATGATTTGTTTCATCTCCCTATACTTTAGAAGTAATTGTTGCTTTTAGGTAACTTGTGCCCATTTGATTGGGCTTCTTGTTTGGAGGTCTTTTAAGCCTATTTTATTAATTTTTTTTAAAAGTTCTATTTCTAGTAGGCTGGACAGAAGGATCTGTGTCCTCAAAGTGAAACAGGCTCTAAATGACCTTGTTTTCTTGGCTTCTTATTGGTGGTTTAAAACACTCTGGTCTTCCCCTCAAATCATGCCTGCAAATAGGATGACAGTTACTGGTGACTCATTTGGAAACAGGTGTTCAGCAGTTGGGCTTCATAATACATTAGGATGTGTTACCAGCTATAAGCTGATAGTGACTGGCCACTGCCACTTCCCTTAGTTTAATATCCTTTTTGTTTTTTCCTAGTGTGCCTATCTATGATGAAGTGGCAATAGCAGTCACTCTACTTTTGCAGTCCTCAGGAAATAGGACATTAACTTGAAGGTGTTTGTCTCCTGAATCCTCTAAGCTAACTCAGCTAGGGTTAAACGTCTATAGCATAGTTTTCAGCAGCCATGCTGACTGACACTACATTCAGTTTCATAAGGCTCTTCTTTTCAAGCCTCTCCCTCAGCATGGTAGGAGCTTCTGCATCACTCAGTGGCAAGTCACTGCGGCTTTTAGCCCTTGTCACTCACTTCAGACTTGGGGGAGTTGGCCCCGAGGATAAATTTTAATCCCAGGAGTGACAGATTTGCCTCCTTCCTAAAACACTTCCACTCCCCATATCTCCCCTTCATATTTATTTCACAAAAGACAACTAGTGAATGGTTCTTCCTTTAAGGAGGTAGGGAGAGGAAATCTTTTGTTTTGAGAGAGGTTTTATGTGCCACAGCCTAACCTTGAACTTGTTATGTAGCCAAGTTGGCCTTGAACTACTGATCCTCCTGCTACCACCTCCCAAGTGCTGGGATGGAGTTATCTTAAAGCTCTGATAACAACCCCCCCCCACACACACACACAAAAATCTTGTTTGTCCCAGTTTGATCTTCAATATTTATTCTTGGTACTGGTTCAAATAACATTTTCATAGAAGTAACATCAAGCGGAATTTGAAGTTATAACAGTTTCTTTTTGTTTGTTTGTTTTAACATTTTTTTCAAGTTAGTGTCACTCTAGCCCAGGCTGACCTGGAACTTGCTCTAACATGGCCCTTAACTCACAGTGATCCTCCTACCTCTGCCTCCTGAGTACTAGTATTTAAAGGTGTGCACCACCATACCAGCAGTAAGATTTTTGATACTTTTAGATATGATCAGCTAAACTGAACTTGACATTAAAAAAAAAAAGAACACATTTAGCCACATCTGAGAAATCCTCCTGCCTCCACTTCCATAATTCTGGTACTAGTGCCACCATGACCAGCTGATGCTTTTTAAAAAATTACTTCCTATGTCTGTGAATGTTCAAGTCACAAGTTGGATTTTTGAGTACAGGCTGGGGCTGGGAATAATTTAATAGCTGCTGGGAGAGTTAGAAGGGCAGGAGCAGAATTTAGTACCAGGGGCACAGAGAACACTTTCTGAAGAGCGTGGCCACCATTGCTGTTGTAGTGAGTGTCATCCATGGACAACAGTGGTGGCTACACTAGGACTTTGGAGAAGGAAGGTGCTTGCCCTCTGCTCCTGTGTTTAGACTAAAGTGATAAAAGGAAGCAATACATCATCTTCCCGCCAAAGGTGAAAAGGCTGGTTTGCTCTTGAGTAAAACATTGTTTTCTCTGTGGAAGAAGCAGTTTGTGTTACCTTGGAGAGTAGTTTATTGTTTGACTTGGAATGCCAAGGTAGCAGTAAGCCAAGTTTTAGTCTCCATTTCCCTTTGATTTAGATAAACTCAATCATGATTCGTTTTGCATATCAAATCCATAATTCACACTTTGGTTCAAAGCCTAATTCACAGTGTTGCTGATTGTAGTAACCACTATTGGGAAGAATCCCATATACCTACCTGTTGCCATGCCAATTGAATAATTGAACTGGTGACATCTGAATATGCTCTGTGGCTTTTTAACAGAACTGTTGTGTAGACATTTTGTATATCAGGGCTGAGGGAAGGTTTTCTAGATTATGTTGGAAGCGTAAGTTGGGAATTTTTTAGTTCCTTTTTTGGTGTGGTTTAGAGGTATAGTAATCAGTTTATACCCTAAAAATATAAATATATGTACAAAGCCCCCTGAAGTGTTGTGTGCTAGTACATGTTTGTATATGTCTGGCAATTAAACTGAAATTAGTGAAACGTTTTTTCTCCAGAAATATTTGTCACAAAATTTGTAAAAAAAAAAAGCTCTGTTTTGTCTGTTTACCATAAACACATTAAGGCAAACCATGCACTTAATTCCCACAAAACTTAACACTGGCCAGGTTAAGCGGCAGTCACGTTCTCAATAATCCTTTGCCCTGACTCTCCTGTTAAACTTCGATTGTCAGTTCAGCACTCCCATTCTTCCTTGACTTGAGTCCTTATACTCTTTGATATTCTGAGCAGGAAGCATAAGAGAGGAACCGGCTTCACCCAGGGGTAACCCTATCATCAAGCCACAGTGATCAGACACCACAGAGAGTTGGGCATTCTTGAAATACCTTAACAATGCTGAAATCTGCAGCATGCTACTAAGGAAATTAAGTTTGAATGTAACCATTTTATTTGAAAAGTTTTCATTTCTTTAGGCTGGGTGTAGTGGTACAGGCCTTTAATCCCAGCACTCAGGAGGCAGAGGTAGTAGGACAGTTGTGAGTTATAGGCCACCTTGAGAATACAGAGTGAATTCCAAGTCAGCTTGGACTATGTGAGACCCTACTTTGAAAAATAAATAAATAAATAAATAAATAAATAAATAAATAAATAAAAAGCTTTCTTTAAATGAGATGGGGTTGAAGTGAACATGATTTTGTCAGCTACCTTTGTGAATTATAGATGCAATGGGAAAATTGTGATGGTCTTCAGTGACACTTACCTTTTATATATACCAGTCTCTGTACAACTCATAGACAGAGAAAAAAACAAACAAACAACAACAACAAAAAAACCCTCCTGCTTTGTTTCTATTGAAGGACTTCCAAGACTGTGTGTCTGCTCCTGAGCTTGGTTTTAAGTATATGGACCCTTTGCTTGTATATTGTATTAAAGAATAAGGAAAAGAAGCCCTTATTGTTGAACATGTTGGCATTGTCCCCCCCCCCTTTTTTTTCCTTTGGGGGACATAAGAATCAAGTTCTTTGTATCTTTTTTCCTTTGTAAACATTTTGTTTTATTTAAAAATGCCTTTATAAAAGGGCTTTTATAACCCCTCAGAAAACAAAATAGAAAGCATATCTCACTAATAAGAAATATCATGCAATGGATAGAAATTATAAAAATAGCAAATATAAGGCCGGGCGTGGTGGCACACTCCTTTAATCCTGGCACTTGGAAGGCAGAGGTAGGAGGATTGCCATGAGTTTGAGGCCACCCTGAGACTACATAATGAATTCCAGGTCAGGCTGAACTAGAGTGAGACCCTATCTCAAAAAAACAAATAAAAAAAAAAGCCAATAAAAAATTCTGAAGATTGATGGAAGATGCATCGGTTGAAATAATATTTAATTTAACGTAGTCCAGTACAATGGCTGATCCAAACTTTAATATATTTTGATAAATGTATACATTAATAAATATTTACATAAATAATTTATAAGTACATATCCTCATTTTATTTGAAAATAGATCAATAAAAATATTCTAGTCTGAGGAGCATAAAGGTTTGAAGAAGAATGAATAGAAGTCTACTACCACACATATGAGGCCCAATAAAGAAGAAACATGAGGGGATAAATTTATTTATATAATTTAATTAAACTTAGAAATTCAAGAAGATAATGAACTGTAAATTTCTACAGAAATCACAGTCAAACTGAGGAAAATAAGGTAAAATGTTAAAAGCAACTGAGGAAAATGAAACTATACCAATAAATAAGAGTGATAAATATGACCATACAGTTAAATACAAAATACAATTCAACTATCATTTTGCTTATAATACTCTGCCTTTCCCATCTGATTTTCCTTTGAACTATGTCTTGCATGTTGGAATTTTTGTTGAATATAAGGCAGGGCATATTGTATGAAAGGATCAGAAATAAGTAGCTATTTGATATGATGTTTTAGTATGCTTATCTGGGTAGGAGTTAGGTCACTATTTCAGTAACCACTGGTATCAGAAGCTAAGTTCTCCTTTGTCATGCCATATAGAGCCTTTAAATAGACTAGAACTATAGTTCTTTTAGCTGTAATCCTCTGATACATGAAAAAGCCCCTTTGGTGGTGAGATTTAGAAGGAACACAGTCTGTAGTCCTATAAAGAGGTCTCAGTCTCTGAGTTCATTACAATTGACTATGACCAGTAAAAATGCTTATCTGATTTTTACCCAAGAGATACAAAAAAGCTAGGATTCTGTGGTTACTTTCTTGCAAATCTTAGACTGATAAAAGAGCTTCTTTTAATGATAGAATTTTGATCAGAATAACAAAACATGCTAGTATATTTCTTCTGTTATACTTAGAACCTGATAGAACCTCTGAAAGTAAAATTTACAAAACTTTAGGAAATCCCTGAAAATGGTCAAGAAAAAATATTTCTCTAAGGCTGATGGATGGCTCAGTTTCTAGGAGTTAGTATGTAAATTATCCTTTTCCTTCTTCTTTTTGACCCCAGTGTGAGTTTCTGGTCTTGGTGGGTTTGGTTATCTACATTTATCTGGTTGTATTCCAGTTTTTAAAGTAGCAGTTAGAGCTTTAATTTGAGTTCTCTAAAATAATTAAATATTATTGATTTCTAAAATGTGTTTTAATAGCTGTTTCTATTACTGTAAGTTATTCTTACCGATTTTTTTATTTCATAATTTTTATGTGATTATTTGTGTGTGCATGTGTGTGTGTGCATATACACACACACACCAAACCATGATAAACAGTGGTTGCAAACACTCATCTGACTTTCTGTGCAGGCTTTGCAAGCAAGTATATGTAACCACTGAGCCCATCTTCCTAGCCTAATATTTTTATGTCAAAATGGAAACTAATAATCTCCTATCTTAGGAGACACATGCAAAACACAGTAATAATAAAAGTATTTTTATGGGATTACAATGTTCAAATACATAATTAGTATGAAAATACAAGTCCAAAAATTAGTTAAGGGAAGTTATATGGAAGAAAACTTTTTTCTTTAATATTGAAATTATCCTAGTTTTAACTGGATTGTGTTAGTATACTGTTAAATATGAGTAAGTGCAGAAAAATAGCTGTAAAAAAGTTATATAATAAAATATTTTAGGCAAATTCTTGTAATCATGTTAAAAAGGAACAAACCCATAAAGCAATTAAAATATGCAGAAAAATTAACAAAATGGCAAAGGCAGATAGTACAGGTCTGTGATAATATTCCATGCAACTAGATTTCCTGTGTCAATTAAAAGGTAGCTATAGGGATGGGGAGATTTTAAATTATGTTTGACTGATCCCATTTTTTCCCAGTGTCCTTGGTGACCTTGATGTTGTCCTTCATCCTAATATTCTTTCTTCAGCTTGGTCTTCTCTGCTGCTGCTTTCCACTGTGGATTTGTTTGATTGATTGGCTCTTCATTTCTAGCCTTTCTCTTTGGTTCATTTGCAGTTTTCTTGCTGAATTTCTCCTCCATGTTTTTAATATTTTTCTTTACATGGCTCGAATTTTCCTCCACTTTGCTAGCTGTTTGCTTTGCATCCTAAATTGATTACTTCATTCATCTGCTTTAGGAGGCCATAGATTATTTTTAAAGTAGGACTCTAAAGTCTTTTGTGTGGCATCTCAGCTGTCATTTTTTGGTTCTGGTATTGAGGAGTTGTGAGCTAGTGTGAAAGTGGCTTGTTTTGTCATGGTGTGTATATGTATGTGTGTGTGTGTCTGTTGCATTTTGCAACTGTTTCATCTTTTTTAAATTTTATGCTTTTCGCCATTTTCCAACACTTTCTGTTTTTTTTTTCTATATGAATATTAGGAATTTTCTTCATTTAGGTTTATCTTGCTCACTACGATTTAGGGGGTGAGTGACACGGTGACATCAGCACCAGTGATGAAAGGAAGTAACAGACACTTGTATGCTACACTTTTGTCCTTGAGAAGGTTCTGAGTCAAATGTATACTGTACTGTTGGGGAAAAAGTATTTTATACATTTTTGGACCTAAGTGTATTCATAATTAAGAAAATAAAAGAGGAGGGAATGGGAATGAGGAGGTAAATATGAATGAAAGGCAAAATACCTGGACTAGACTTATGAGAAACAAAAAAGTATTCTGAAAGAAGCATATTAAGGCAAAATTTAACCTAATCCAAAACAAATAATATTGAATTAATAAATATAAAATTTAAAAGGATGAATAAAATGAATTAGAAAACTGTGTAACAACAGCATTTCTATCTACTTGAAATACAGGTGTTTTCCCCAAGCCCTTTTAGCAATCTTAGTGTCTGTCTGTGCAGATGGTGTTCAAGCTTTTGGCCTCAAGTAATTCAAGAAACATAGGCTGATATATCCACCCTTCTGAGAGCAATGTCAGTTTTCCTTAGGAGTTTTACAGACTGAAATCATCTGTCTGCCAGTTATAGCCTTCTGTCAAGTCTTCTGGTTTCATATTTTGCACATGGGGCTTTCAGAATCAGAGGGGCTGAGTGCTCATATTGATACTACATTAGACAACACTTTTGTAGGCCAGCAGTAGCTCAGGAACATCTCTGGGTCTTTTTCTCAGCCTGCTTGTATCCCTGAATTTCTGACTGCTCATCTTTCAAGAAATTTCTGTTTTTCCATATGTTATCAGTGTGTGTGTGTCTAATTTTGAACTTATCTGTACACACAGATTCTATAATCATGATTTCAAGCAAACTGAAATCAAAAATCTATGAAGTTTTCCCATACCCACATTTTAAAACATTCTACAGCCATAAATATTGTATATAAATAAATTATAAACTGACTGAGTGACTGACAGTAGAATAATACTGCTAACTCTGTACACATAATTATAAGTGCCAGGAATCTCCAAAGTGATTTCCATAGTGGTTGTACAAGTTTACATTCCCATCAACAGTGGGTGAGGTTCCACTTTCCCCACATCCTGGTGAACATTTGTCAGTGTTAGATTTTTTAATGATTGCCATCCTTACTGGAGTAAGGTTGAATCTCATGGTTCTAATAATTTGCATTTCCCTAATGGTTATTTCCATATGGAGAGATGAGTGGGTCTAGGTTCATTTTCTACATATGGACATCCAATTTGTGCAACACCATTTGTTGAAGATGCTTTTTCACCAGTCTGCATTATTGGCTCCTTTGTCAAAGATCATGTAGCTGAAGTTACTTGACCTAAGTTCTGAGCCTTCAGTTCCATTCCATTGGTCTATGATTCTGTTCTTATGCCAGGACCATGCTATTTTTGTTACTATCACTTTGTAATATAGCTTTATATCAGTATGATAATGCCTACTGCTATCCCATATGATTTTTGAGACCATTTTTTTCTATCTCCAGAAAATAATAATGCTGGTATTTTTATTCATATTTCATTAAATCTATATATTGCATTTGGCAGAACTGCCATTTTCACAATATTACTTCCACCTCTCCAGGAGTATGGCAGGTGCTTCCATCTTATTAAGTCCTCCAGGATTTCTTTCTGGAGGTTTTTTATGTTTTAATTATATAGTTCTTTCACATCCTTGGCTAGTGTTATTCCAAGGTATTTACTTGTTTTTGCTATTGAAAATGGGACAGCTTTGCTGATATTTTTCTCTGCATATTTGTCCTTTGCATATTGAAAAGCTACTGACATTTGTGCATTGATTTTCTATCCTGCCACTTTACTGAAGGAATTAATCACCTTTAGAAGTTGTTGTGAGATGGAGACTTTCAGGTCACTTACGTATAGGATAATGCCGTCTGCAGATAGGACTAGCTTGACTTCTATCTTTCCAGTTTGAATCCCTTTTATTTCTTTCTCCTCTGTTATTGCTTTGGCTAGTACGTCTAGTAGTATGTTGAAGAGCAGTCATGAGAGTGTTCCTGATCTTAATGAGAACTCCTTGAGTCTTTCCCCATTAAGTATTCTTAGGCTTTAGGTGCTTTATATATAGCCTTTATTGGGTTGAGATATAAACCCTCCATACCTATTCTTTCCAACATTTTGATCATGAAGTGGTCTTATATTGTCAAAGGCCTTCTCTGTATCAATTGAGATGATCATGTGATTCTTATGGTTAAGTTTATTTATGTGGTGTATTAAGTTGTCCGATTTCCATATATTGAACCATCCCTGCATCCATGGGATAAAGCCTATTTGGTCAAGGTGGATAATGCTTTTAATGTGCCGTTGAATTCAGTTTGTGAGTATTTTGTTCAGGCTCTTTGCATGAAAATTCATCAGAAATATAAGTCTACAGTTTTCTTTTCTTGTCACATCTCTGTCTGGTTTTGGTCTTAGGGTGCTGTTAGCTTCATAAACAGACTTGGGGAGGATTCCCTGATCTCAGATTATGCAAAACAGTTTGAAAAATTTGGTTTCAGTTCTTCAATGAAGGTTTGGTAGAATTCAGTTGAGAATCCATCAGTCATGGACTTTTTTGGGGGGAGGTTTTTGATTAGCCCTTCAATGTCCCTGGGTGTGATATGTTTATTTGGGAGATTAATCTGCTCTGAGCTCAGTTTTGGTATGTGTCTAGGAATTCATCCATTTTTCCAGATTATCTAATTTTGTAAGAGATTTTGTAAGTATGTCCTGATGATTCCTCCAATTTCATTGATCTCTGTTTTGACCTTTCCATATTCATTTCTGATTTTATTAATTTGAAACTTCTTTTTCTTGCCTTATCAAATTGGCCAGGAGTTTATTAATCTTGTTTACTTTGTCAAAGAACCACCTCTTCATTTCATCAATTTTTCAAATTATTTTTTAGTTTCATTAATTTCTGCTATGAACTTGATTATTTCCATCTGGCATGCTTAGGATTAAGTTGTTCTTAATTTTCCAGTGCCTTTAGGTTACTAATTTGTGATCTTTCTGTATTTATTATGAAGGTATTTTGCAGTATTAATTTTCCACTTAGGACTGCCTTCATGGTGTCACATAAGTTTTGGTAGGCTGTGTTTTCACTATCATTAAATTATAGGAAATTTTGTGGAAGAGGGGGCAGAAAGAATGTCAGAGCCACACGTTGGGTTATGATAAGCAGACACATTTCTCCTATCCATAACTGTGGGCTAACTTCACAATGCATAACCTATATGCCTCAACAAGGAGGGGCCAGGGGGAGGGGGTAGGACATGGATGAGCCTAACAATGGTATCAACTTGACTATATTCATTAACTACAAAATTAATCAATAAAAACTAAATAAATTTAAAAAAAGAAAATAGAGAGTGCTAAAAGCTGCAAGAGAGAAACAACTCACCACATACAAAGGCAATCCTATCCTAATTACCTCAGATTTCTCAATGAAAACAATGAAAGCCAGAAAGGCCTGGAATGGAACACTTCAAAGTCTAAAAAACTATGGCTTCCAACCCAGGCTACTCATCCCCTCACAATAGGTGGTGAAAGGAAAACTTTCCATGGAAAAAGTCAACTCTGTGATAACATGAACACAAAGCTAAACCTACAGAGAATATTTTTGGGAATATTTCACACAGAAGATTCAAACAACCAATCTCAAGAGCCAACAAGAAGATCACAATAACAAACAACAAAACAGGCTCAAAATAGTACAAAATACAAGGAAGCCCCAAATCCCATAAAATACATCATCGTAACAAAAATTAATTCAAACCTCACAGTAATAACCTTAAATATTAATGGTCTTAATTCACCCATCAAAAGACACAAGCTACCAGGGTGGATCAAAAAAAATGCACACCTGTTTCTGCAGTCTTCAAGAAACCCACCTCACCACTAAAGATAGACACCTCCTCAGCATGAAAGCATGGAAAATCACATTGCAAGAAAATGGAAATTAAAAAACACAAGCAGGTGTTGCTATATTAATATGTCACAAAATAGACTTCAAGCAAAAAGTAATCAAAAAGGACAAATAAGCCACTTCTTATTCATCAAAGGAATGATCCAACATGAAAATCTCACTATCATAAATTTATATGCACCAAACACAGGTGTACCACAGTTTATAAAACAAAACCTACTTGACAAAAAAAAAAAAAAAAAAAACACCAACACCATCATATTTGGGTCTTCAATATTCCACTATCATCAATAGACAGGTCATCCAAGCAGGGAAATAATAATAGCTCAACAACATCATAGATCAAGTAGATATAATGGACATCTACAGAACTTCCCACTCAACTCTACAGAATACACATTCTCAGCAGCCCACAGAATCTTCTCCAAAATATACCATATGCTAGGCTATAATGCATGCCTCCATAAATTCAGGAAAATTGAAGTAACTTCCTATATCATATCATATCATATCATATCAGATCAGATCAGATCATAATGCTTTAAAGCTAGAAATCAACAAAAAGAGACTCATCAAGAAGTCCTCCAAGTACTGGAGATTAAACAACACACAACATGTTTGTGTAAACAATTACAACTTTGTGTAAAAAAGCAATGAATGGGTTGTGGAAGTCATCAACAAAGATATTGTAAAATTCTTATAATTTAATGATAGTGAAAACACAGCCTACCAAAACTTATGTGACACATTTTTTATAGAGAATTTAATAGGTGTAGGCCTTCTTGTAGCCCACGATTGTTGGTAGCTTGATAATGGAGAGCAGGATCATGTTTGGATATGGTTCTCACTTATTTCCCAGCTCCAGCTATGGGTCATGTTCCACTGAGGGGATCAGTTAACGAAATCAAGAGCAGTTGGTCTCCCACCACGGCTGTGCATCACTATTGCACTTGTGTGAGCATCACAACAGGTTATTTGCTGCTAAGTAGGTTAGATCATGAGTTTCTTGGACATATATTGGTCAATTTGCCCCAGTCACCCATATATCACCTTCTGGCACTAGATGCACTGATTGTCTGGGGACTGACTCTCTTCCAGCTTCCAGCCATGTCATTCCATTTTATGTGTCAACCACATATGGTGTCTTCAGCAGTAGGGTCTTACCACTAACCTTTGATGGGTCATCAAGTACTCTGACAGAAATCTGTCTTTCTTTTAGGAAACCTTGTAGGTCTCTCTGATCAAAAGCTCATTGTGGATGAATGCCACATGCTGTACTGGGAGTTACAGGTCAGTGCCCACTAAGAAAAGGAAGGAAAAGATAACTAATATAAAAGAGTTAGAAGAGAGGGGCAGTGTTGCAGTCAGGTTTGCATTGCTGGTAGAAATCACCCAACCAAGAGCAGCTTCTGGGAAAAAGAGATTTATTTTGGCTTACAGTCTTGAGGGGAAGCTCCCTCATGGCAGGGGAAAACGAAGGCATGAGCAGAGACGGGATATCACCCCCTGGCCAACCTTAGTTGTATCATAACAACAGGAGAGTGTGCCAAACACTGGCATGGGGAAACTGGCTATAACACCCATAAGCCTTCCCCCAACAATACTCTCCCTCCAGGAGGCACTAATTCCCAAATATCCATCAGCTGGGAACCTATCATTCAGAACAGCTAAGTTTATGGGGGACACCTGAATCAATCCACCAGATTCTGCCCCTAGCCCCCATAAACTGATAACCATACATGATGTAAATGCAATGCATTCATCTAACTTTAAAAGTCCCATACATTTTGTCAATCCCAATGATGTTCATACATCCCCATAGTCCAAGATCTTTTAACTGAGCCATAATAACAAAAAATACCCCCCCAAACCCATAGAATAAACATTCACACTGAAAAATATAGCAATGGGCATAGCAAAGACACATTCAACCAATACAAGATTTAAAACAACCAGGACAAACATCAAACTCTGTAGCTTCAAGTCCAACAACTCTAGCCAGTGACAAATCTCCAAGTCTGATAATTCTAACCAGCAACAAGTCTCTGGCATTCCAATTTCACCCCTCCAGGTAGGCTACTCACAGTCCTGGAAAACTTCATCGGGGCCGGCAGCTCTCCTTTGCAGCCATTTTGTGGTCCCGGCATCTCCAGTGGGTTTCCACTGCAAGCCACAGTTCATCCTCATGGCCCATGGTGTCTCCATGCAGGCATCCAGCAAACCTGCTTCACACTGCCCATGTCCATTTCCAAAATACAAGACCATGTTGCAAACTCAATGACCCTCTTTCCAGCATTTCTAATACCCCATGATACCAGGTAGGGTGCCAATTTGTTCATCCAGGGGGGAGTAAAGCAGACTTTGAAGAACAGGACACTCCTTGAGTACTCAGGCCCCTTCAAAAGAATGGACATTCTTCCTGTTGCCCCAGCACAGGTCAGCTAGCCCAGTCTCAATAGTTGTAATCTATCTGTTGCACCTGAACAGGCAACAGTTCACCCAGATTTTTCTTTCTGTGCCATATCCCTCTGGTCACATCAGTTCATTTCTACACAAAGAAACCCTGCACAACTTCTCATGACATGGGCATAAGAGCAAGCTTCTCACACAAGCTAGCCCAGTCCAAGCAAAGCTCTTTCTCACCCTCGTAAGCCAAACCTCACAGCCCATAGTTCTTACTGCATTCAAGTCTTGCAGCTCAGACCAGAATAGTCCATCAAGCTGCACTTATAGCACTGCAAGGCATCTCTTTGGCCAAGGTTTCAAATCCTCCCACATTCCTCTTGAAAATCAGCTCCAAAAGGCCAAAGCCACACAATCAGGTGTCTAACAGCAATCCCACTCCTCGGTACCACTTTACTGTTGCAGTCCAGTTTGCATTGCTGGTAGAAATCACCCAACAAACAGCAGCTTCTGGGAAAAAGAGATTTATTTTGGCTTACAATCTGGAGGGGAAGCTCCACGATGGCAGGGGGAAATGATGGCATGAGCAGACAGGGGCATCACCCCCTGACCAACATAAGGTGGACCATAGCAACAGGGGAGTGTGCCAAACACTGGCATGGGAAAACTGGCTATAACACCATAAGCCCGCCTCCAACAATACACTCCCTCCAGGAGGCACTAATTCCCAAATATCCATCAGCTGGGAACCTAACATTCAGAACACCTAAGTTTATGAGGGACACCTGAATCAAACCACCAGAGAGAGAGAGAGAGAGAGAGAGAGAAAGAGAGAGAGATAGAGATAGAGAGAGAGAGGGAGAGAGGGAGGGAGGGAGAGAGAGGAGCTTTAGAAGATTAAGGTCAGTCTTCATCATACCCTCTGCAGTGTCTTGTGGCTCAGGTGTTCCCTCAAGGGCCTGGTGAAGTTTCAACCAATTGGTCTGCCTTTTAGGATGTAGAATTTTATGGTACCATTGCCATTTCAATCTAGATTTGTGTCTTCCACCCTCTCCATTGCCCTTCCCTCCTTCTCCACCCACCCTATTGTCTAGTCCTTGAGATGCTTGCTGGGTATGTCAGCATCTTGGGTAGATTCAGGTTAGGTGGTGTAGATGAGTGAGACTATGCGGTGATTATCTTTCTGTGATTGGGCAAGTTAACTGAGAATGATCTGTTCCAGGTTCAACCATTTTTCCTCAAATTTCATTGTGTCATTTTTTACTGCTGTGTAGAATTCCATTGTGTAGATATTCCACATCTTAGTTGTCCATTCTTCTAGTCATGGACATCTGGGTTGATTCCAGCTCTTAGCTATTACAAACTGAGCTGCTATAAACATGGTTGGGAAAATCTCTCTGGACTGTGGTTTAAAGATTTTAGGGTACATGCCCAGTAAGGGAATAACTGGGTCTGTTGGTATCTCTATAGTCAGCTTTTTCAGGAGTCTCCATATTTCTTTCCAAAGTGGTTGTATCATCTTACATTCCCACCAACAGTGGGTGAGGGTTCCTAATTCTCCATATCCTCACCAGCATGTATTTTCATTTGATTTTTTGATGTTTGCTATCCTTACTGGTGTAAGGTGGAATCTCATAGTTGTTTTAATTTGCATTTCCCTGATGATTAGGGATGGCACAACTTTGCCCACCCATCAAGACCAGTCGTACTACCTCTTTATTTTTATTGTTAAGAGTTTTTACTATGACATGCCTTGGAGAATTTCTTCTTTGTTCCTCTCTGTTTGGTGTTCTGTGGGCTTCTATTATCTGTATAGGCCTCTCCTTAGAGAGATAGGGAAATTTTTCTTCAGTAATATACCCATGGTCCAGATGTTTGGTCATTTTAGGGTATCCCACAGTTCCCTCATTTTCTGTTCACTTGATTTTTTTAACTTAGCAAAATTTTTGGCTTCCTGATCAATTTCTTCTGTTTTGTCTTCCAGGTCAGATGTTTTGTCTTCCACATGAGTAACTCTGTTAGTGAGGAGATCTAGAGAAGATTTTATAAGCTTTATTTGATTTTTGTTTCCTGTTTTATTATTTTGCATCATGTTCATCTCTTTTTTGAGGTACATTTTCAGTTCAAATTCTGATTTTCCTGATGCTTCCTGGAATTCTTTCTTACATTTGATCAAGTCTTCATTAAGCTTAATCAATTGGTTATTATGATCCTACATTTCTCAATTCACCTTCAATTCATTTATATCTCTTTTGAGGTTTCTAACAATTTCTTCAATCATGTTAAGCCTACTGTCAAAATCTGAGCACTGTAAGAGATGACTCTCTTCAATATCATTGATACAATTGTTGTTGTTTTTTGATGGTTTGCTTCCATTTCAGCAATTCTTTTGATCAGGGTCTCATTGGTTGTTATATTTCTATTTTGGAATTGAATTTATGTTAATTTCATTGGTGGAGATCTCTCCGTTTTATGACTTTCATTGGCTTTTTTTGCATTGTGGTCTACTCATCTTGGGGAAACACTTTATTCTATTGAGGAAGAAGCAAGTTTTTGTCCTTGTAGGATCTTCAGATTGTTTTCTGTTTTAAATGTGAACCGGATTTGTATACTGGTATACCATGGGTTATAATCACAAATGTGCAGATTTTAGAGAATGCATGTACATCAAAGGTACCTGGGAAACTGGGAGCTCTGGCTTACTCACTCCGCTTGCATGTAGTCTTCTACACATAGGAATCACAAGTTGGGGAATCAGACGCTACGAAACTAGAGAGCCAGAGGCAACAGTGCTTCTCCTACAGTGGCCTGTTCATCTTCTGACTCAGGGGAATAGGGACCTTTCAGGATACCAGAGCAAAAGTCTGGTTTCCATAACCCCCACACAGGGATCAGGGCTCCCCAAGCCAGTGAAGAGGGACTTACCAGGACCAGGAAACTGGGCAGAGCTCCAGGGAACAGGGATCTGGCCTACTCTCTCTGCACCCACTGTGAGCACTCACTGGCACAGGGTATACAGGAATTGGGACCCAGGGCCACTTTGATCAGGAAGGTGGATCACGGAGCCTGCTTCAGCAGCAAGCTTGCAGGGACCAAGAAGCTCCAAGCTAGCTGCAGGGGGACTAGGAAACTGGGGGTACTCACTCCACACCTGCCTCACTTACCCTCCGGTGCAGGGTATCTGCAAATGAGGACCCAGGGACACTTTGATCAATCAGGAAGGTGGGGCAAGGAGCCTGCTTCTGCAGCAAGCTTTCATGGTCCAAGCAGCCCTAAAGCAACCACAGGGGGACATACAGGGAACATAAAACTGGGAGAAGCCATGGGGAACAGAGATCTGGCCTACTCACTCTGAGCCCGCTCTGCACACCCTCTCGTGAAGGGTATCCAGGAATACGGACTCAGGGCCACTTCAGTCAGGAAGGAGGAGCAAGGGACCTGTTTCAGCAGCAAGTTCACAGGGTCCAGGCAGCCACAAGCTAGCTTCAGGGGGCGCTACAAGGACAAGGAAACTGGGAGCACTCATTCCACTCCAGCCACGCGCCCCCTCTGGCACAGGGTATCTCAGAATGGGGACCAAGGGAAACTTTGAGCAAGGAATCTGCTTCTGCAGAAAGCTTGCAGGGTCCAAGCAGCCCCAAACCAACTGCAAGAGGACCTACCTGGACAAGGAAACTGGGAGAAGCCCCAGGGATCAGCTATCTGGCCTACTTTGTGTCCACTCACACTCTCCCAGGGTCTTAATAGCTCATTAAATTGATATGGAAATAAACACTTTTTATGCAGCGTATATGACATCCTTTCATGTGGCTTCACACTGAAGATATTATTTACACTGTTTAATTCAAATAAAGGAAGTAACCTTAGTCTTTCTTTCATGCCTTGAGCCTATTATCCTGACTTCACAAGGGCCCATGCAACAGATGTGTTATACTTCTGGTTCCAGATACTGATAATTAAATATAAGAAAGCAAAATATCACTTCTTCCAACCTCAAAAGTGTGTAATGTATTTCCCAATATTCCCTTTTGCCATGATGGCTTTCCCTTCACATTGATTTCCATCTCTCCATTATAAATATACCCAAGTTTCTAATCACATGAAGGGGATTTTCCAAATTTGAATCTAGTGAACTCTTAGAAAGTATATGATTAGGACTTTTCAAAATTGATAAGGTTCTTTAAAAAAGGAAATCTGAGAAATAGCATACCAATGTCCAATTGGAGGACACAGCCCTGGAATCACAGAACCTAAACCTTACCTTTACAGTTGTTCATCCAAAAGTGGGCAGCTGCTACTAGGAGCAGAGTCTGAGAAATAGGAAAGTTGGTGTTACCCAGAGCAGGCTTGCTGTCTCTAGAAGAGCCTGGGAAAAGCTAACTAACCCTTGAAGTTACGCAAAATTATCCATCAGCAAACTTAAGGAAAGATGAGCTGTCCCTTGGAATTGCTGAAATCAAGGGTGAACCTATTCCATCTGCTGCCCCCCACAGCTCTGATGTTTCTTTGGCTGTAGCTTTTTGCACACAGGCACTCACTGTTATTTTTATTTGACAGTTAAAAACAGTAAAACGTGAACAAGTACTATCATATGGACAAAAGAAAAGGAACTTTTAACTTTGAATAATCTTTCAACATTTGTTAAAGGAAGGGATTTAGGGGTATGACCTGTTGAACTATGCTGATGAGTAATACACATACATTTTGTTCACAAATGTAATCACACTAAGCCCACCTGCTGTCCCTAAAAGATCTGTAAAAGTTCTATGGGCAATTCATTAGTGATTGTGTTGTCTTCAACACTATGATCAGTACTTATCATGCATGCACATTTGTTCTGGGTCAAAAGTCTAACCAGGCCATTGAAGAAACTGGGCAAAGAACACAGCTTAAAGCAGTCAGCACCTCCAAACATCCCTTGACAATACTGGTCATCTGTGCTGTTTAGGCCCAAGGTATTTATTTAGCAGCTGGAATACATGGATGTAAATCCAGCCATATTTATTAAGCAACTGGAATACATGGTTGTAAGATTAACCTCAGGGCAAGTTACAAGTCAGGAATTTAGCAGAAAAAGAATCTCACAGCAATATTCTCAGAAAAGTTTAGTTGTGAGGCCCATAAGAACTATTACCTCAGTTCTTTCCCATAGTTCATTCCTCTAAGTCAATAAAAGGTTAAGGAGACATGACAGAATGTGGTGTATTCACTGGGATACTGTAGCCAAAATGATAAATTATGTGAAAACTGAAAAAATTATAATCTTTAATAATGAACAAATAATTATTAGTAAAAAAAATTCTATTAGATCAAGTTCAGAGTATATGGTAACTGTATTTGCTACCTTTTAAAAATATTTACATAACAAAATGAACAATGTTATAAATGAACAAAATAAATGAACATAAATGAATAATATAAAAAATTCTATATCACACAAGTACCATTCTCTAGAAAATTACAGGGAACATTCTCACAGAGCAGAAACAACCATTACTTACATTAGGAATGAATGTTATATGACAATTAAAATTATAACTCATCTGGAAATATAGGATTTTATATTTATTTACCATAATTCTTATTCTCAAAATATTTGCAAAAGTGCTTTCTTTTTAATTTTTTGTTCATTATTTATTTATTTATTTGAGAGTGAAAGACACAGAGAGAAAGGCAGAGAAAGAGAGAGAGAGAGAGGGAGAGAGAGAGAGAGAGAGAGAAAGAGAGGATGGGCGTGCCAGGGCCTTTAGCCACTGCAAACGAACTCCAGATGCATGTGCCCCCTTGTGCATCTGGTTAATGTAGGTCCTGGGGAATCAAGCCTTGAACCGGGGTCCTTAGGCTTCACAGGCAAGTGCTTAACCGCTAAGCAATCTCTCCAGCTCAAAGGTACTTTAATCTCAAATGGTTTAAAAACATGTTCCGTAAAGGTGAGAGATATTAGTAAATCTATCTCAGAATTTGAGAGAATAAGGAAAATAATCTCTGCAAATTTATAGAACATTTTCAAACCTTCTTTGTGAATCAAATCTTATTTTACACACATAAAACACTACACTTAAGCTAAAAAGATATACAATCTACTGAATAAGGGAAAGTTTATGCACATTCAGCATGTATTGCATGTAAGATATATCTCAATCCATTGGAAAGGATTTAAATTATATGAAATACATGCACAGATAATAATGTGATATAAATGATTTTAAATAAGATAAAAAGAAAATGGACATATTTGATACAAATACAATACCAAGAATATCAATATATAAGAACGTAAATTATAGCAGTAGAAAACAGACTGATCTAATTCATGAAAATATTAGATCTGAACATTAGTAGGCTATAAAAAAGGTATTTGAGATACTGATACAAGGTAGGAAATAATCCATGAGGCTTAAATATGCAGATAGAAGAAAATAAATGTCAAGCACATATAAAATGACACAAAATGTTTACAATTGAAAATATCAAGAAAGCCTCAAATTCAATCTTATAAAATACAATTAATAACAATCTCCCAGAAAGATTATATAAATGAAAACAAAAGCAATGATAAACCAAAAACAATGTGTCTCTCCCTGTCTCCATTTATCTGTGCCTTCTTCTCTTACTTCTTTGCACACAAATCAAACACCAACATCATACCAGCACCACAAATCGTTGTGATTGATATGAAAACAGTGAGGGATAATTACTGGAATTTGGAAAGTTTAAGCAGGGGTGAGGGTGGGGAGATGGGCAACAAAGAGGGGTAGTGGAAGGAATAACCAAAACTTAGAAGATATGAAAAAATCATAATAATCCTACTACTTTGTACACTTTATAAAAATATGTAAATAAAAGTAATAGAATGAATGGATGTACTTACATCAATGGATAATATACTATTCCTAGTAGCCATGAGTTGTTGGTCAGGAAAGCCTCCGAGGCTCCCAAAATAATATAAACTATTAGCACAACTCTTGGCTATCTACCAGAACTGAATGAACAGAACCCTACAACTGAAACTATCATAACCATTGTTTGCAGGACAGAGAACAATCAAGTTGGAGGTGAGACAGAAAGATCCTATATGCTGGCCTACTTTTCATGGTGACAAATGTGCTATGAAAGCTGATGCCAGAGTAAACTCATGAATAAAATTACCAGGCAGTGAATTTGGCACTATTCAATATTGACCCACTAGCTAAGAAGTACCTTCCAGTATTATAGTGTCATGACAATCATGGAGGTAACCAACAGCTCTATGATTAGATGTGAGGCCCACCACACAAGAGGGAATTGGTTCTTGGTATTAAATACCAGGTCGAATGATCATGGCAGGGGAGAATACAGGCCCTAGGGAAGAATTTACTATTGCATTGTTAAATGGATGTGTTGTCTAACTGCATCTTAAATATTTATCTTCATATGCACATATCAGTTCTGCTCCCAGCCCCAGCCAGAAAACCCCCTTTCCCTGTAATCGGTGAATGTAGAGGTCCAGGTCAAGTGCTAAAAATAATAAAGCGACTCATGAGTACTTGTCCCTATGTAAGACTTATGCATCATCTCCTCCAGAGCTCAGGGAACATCACAGAAATCTGGAAAATGGGACATAAAAAATGCTTGAGGATGAGGAGGAATGGTGTGTAATTCTGTCATCTGAACATAACAAAGCCAATGTACTCATGGACTCAAAGCAGCTATGGTTACCTGCCCATGACATGCACAAAACAGGACAAGTCAGCATTCTATTATAGATAGCAGAGAGGCTTGGAAGCAAACTTACTCCCTAGTATGCTAAAGGCACTTAAAGGTTGATATAGAGCACAGTCACTCTTTTCTCATCATAGCCACTATTATATGAGGCTGGGGAGTACAATGTAATTGAGGGGCATAAGGAATGGTAATGTGGGAGACATATGCTCAAAATGTGACATACATGTATGAAAATGTCATAAACCAAATAGTTAAGGTAAAAAGACCTAACAAACAAATGCAAAACATGGAACTAATGATTTTAAAAATAATTTTTGTTAAAACGCAATTTACAAATAGAAAACAAAATTAATAAAATTGAATTTTTCTTCCATAAATCTAAACTATAATATCTTGATTTATGATGATAAAATCAATCATTAAATGAATGGCTTCTAAAAGATATTTAGACACAAGAAAATCAAAAGAATTCAAATATGAAAGTTAATTTTAAAAGTTAATACATATCTTACAGACTCAAAAAGGGTATTATAAATAAAATTTTGTCAATAATTTGAATAATGTAGATACAATGGAATTTTTCTTAAGCATTTTACAATCACAAAATTATACAAGAAGACATATGCTAAGGTCAGCAGTATGGGTTCTAAAAATAGTTTCTGTTTAATTTTTTTCTTCAAAAGTTCCAGGCCCAGCTAAATTCACCAACAACTTTAAGCAATTATTTTAAAGAAGAAAATAAAAACATTAAAAATACAAACACTTTGATTTAAAAATATATATATGAGTAGGGGCTAGAGAGATGGCTTAGTAGTTAAGTGCTTGCCTGTAAGCCTAAGGACCCCTGTCAGAGGCTTGATTCCCCAGGAGCCACGTTAGGCAGATGCACAAGGGGGCACATGCGTCTGGAGTTTGTTTGCAATGGTTGGAGGCCCTGGCACGCCCATTCCCTCCCTTTCTCTCTCGCTCTTTCTCTCTCTCTTTCTCTCTCTCTCTCTCTCTGCCTTTTTCTCTCTCTGTGTCACTCTCAAATAAAAAAATAAAAATAACAAAACAATATGAGCAGAAAATTACTATTAATTTCATCAATAACTACATATTTACACACAAACTTAACAAAATTTAGCCATATATATTTTTTAATTTTTTTGTTCATTTTTATTTATTTATTTGAGAGTGACAGAGAGAGAAAGAGGCAGAGAGAGAGAGAGAGAGAGAGAATGGGCACGCCAGGGCTTCCAGCCACTGCAAACAAACTCCAGATGCGTGCGCCCCCTTGTGCATCTGGCTAACGTGGGTCCTGGAGAATTGAGTCTCGAACCGGGGTCCTCAGGCTTCACAGGCAAGCGCTTAACCGCTAAGCCATCTCTCCAGCCCAATTTAGCCATATATTAAAAAGTACAATTAATAACAAATAATTTGAGTTTATGCCAGAATATTAAAAGTGTTGACCTAATGAAAATTAATCATTATAGTACACAGCATTAAAAAGGAAAATTTTAAAGTATTCCAAAATATGTTGCGGTTCAAAGCATAGTTATTTAGTATTGAGTTATTTCTTATTAAATCTATAAATATGACATTATTATAAGATTATAAATTGTCTTGCTGTCATAAAGCATAGTATTAGTTGTGATTTAAAAAAAACAGTAAAATAGTAAGTCACTTCCTTATTTAGTTAATATCTATTTTAAAAGATTGTATAGAAAGCTTTTGCTAAGTGTATTGTAAAGTGTAAGTAAAACCAGTCAAAGATTTTACTTTCAAGAAACAACAATGGGCTGGAGAGATTGCTTAGTGGTTAAGGTGCTTGCTGGAAAAGTCAAAAGACCCATGTTCAATTCCCTTGCACCCCGTAAGCCAGATGCATAGGGTGGCTCATGCATCTGGAGTTCATTTGCAGTGACTACAGGCCCTCTTGCACCCATTGTGATTCTCTCTATTTCTTTCTCTCTTTCTCTCTCTCTCACTCTCTCTCTCAAATAATAAATAAAATATTAAAGAAATTAAGAAGAAACATAACAATGTAAAAAATGCAGAATTGTTCAGTAAATTCAGAATTTTGAATTTTCTCAGATGTCTTTGTTGTAGTGGTGGTTGTTTGGTTTATTTGAGACAAAAATTTTCCCTGAAGCCACAGCTGGTTTCCATCTTTTAATACTCCTTTCTCTGCTGCCTACTTGCTGGAATTCTAGGTTATGTTTGTCCTCTCATAGGAGTCTAAAATGTATATAATTTTCAAAATCATATAAGAAACCAACTTGCCATCATGCATCACAGGCATAAAATATTTGATTTAGACTCAGCAATTACTGACTTTTTCTTTTTAAATTATATATTTATTTGCTTGCTAGCAGAGAGAGATAGACAGGAGAGAGAGAGAGGGAGAGAGAGAGAGAGAGAGAGAGAGAGAGAAAGAGAGAGAGAAAAAATGGACTTGCCAGGGCCTCCAGCTGCTGTAAACAAACTTTATATGCATCTGCCAGTATGCTTCTGGCTTTACACAGGTACTGGTGAATCAAACGCAAGTCACTAGGCTTTGCAAGCAAGTGCCTTAACTTCTGAGCCATCTCTCCAACACAATTATGGAGTTTTTGAAGGGAACTTGTGGTAATATTCACAAAATATATTTTCAAGATGTTTTTCAGAATATGTATTTGGAACACAGTAAGTATTTATGGTGAAAGTACGAATTTTATTAACCGACCTCTTAATTACGCAGGACTTGTCTCTTGAGCTTACTACTCCATTTGTAGCCCTCTGAAAAGCCTAGAAAGACAACTGGGACATAGGTCAGTGTTTAAAGGTGGTTGATTGTATGCCTGCTTACTTGAGTTTGACCTTCCTCAGCACCCATGCAAAGCCAGAAGCTAAGTGGCTCATGCTTCTTTAATCCCAACATGTCTGGTAATGGGAGGCAGAGCCAGGATAATTTAGAACTTGCAAGAAATAGTGGCAAGAGAGACCCTGCCTCAAGAGAAGGTGGAAGGAGAGGAAACACATCCCATGGCAGTCCTCTGATTTCCACATGTGTTTTATATATACACTCACACAAAAAATTAATCAACATTTGAAAATTTTAGGAAGGATCACAAATATAATGATTGTTTGAACTATATTTTAAATCATTCAAATCCCTCATTATTTCACACTGATTTTAGTCATGTCATAGTAAGACAATAAAATAATAACATTTCCTTCAGAAGTTCCATCAGACTCTTGGTTACCATTTGATTCAGGAGATTTCTATTTAGCAAGATAATTCCATGGAAGGCTACAAAATAACAGTCAGTAGGGTTACTTTCTGCCCCAGCCATTACAATGAAAAACAGAGGTCCTAGAATTGTTTCTCTGAGGAGTTTGATTTCTGTCAATGAATACCTTAACTCTAATGGCTTCAACCAGTCTTAAAAATCAAAGCTATACGTCTTCTTTCAGATGCAAAGAACAGGCCACATATGCAAGTTCTAGATCATAGATAGTATTTTTTTCAAAACTATATACACAAACTATTCCAGGCACAGAAACTACACAGTAATAACTGAGGCAAAAAATTTGTGGGTCAAGATTCTAATGCAATTAGAAGGGAGAAATTCAGAGCTTAATTCTGAAACAGTTATGTGGAGAAGTAACTCCTCAGAGAAAGGTAATTTGGTTTTTGATTCCCCTTTAACAATATTATTTGTACTTTCCTATAACATTTATTTATCCCCTACAAACACAGCTATAAGTCAGTATAGTATGGTGTATGTGTGTGTGTGTGTACATACTTGTCATTCCTTTCAGAGAAAATGACTGAAATAAATTTAGGAAAGAAGAGACATATTTTTGTATATTTTAAAACAGAAGAAAATCAGAGACAATTCATGTAAAATACAAAATAAAATCACCCCAAACAAAGATAAAGGTAAACAAAACCAAATCCAAAATTAAAACAAATAAAACTTAAGGCTGGGGTAGTGAGTTTTATTCCTATTTGATGAACTATTTTGTTCATTGATTGTCATATAGAATGGTTCAGCCATGCTAACAACTTGACATCTGACACACAAATGTTTAGTAACTTTGGATATTAAAGGCTCGAAGGCAAAGTTCAAATAAACACCAATTAGATAGCACGGTATTTTCCCATGGCTTGTCCCAAGGTGAAAAACAATACAGTATTTTTTGAAAAATATTACAAGACCTGTTTTTTCCAGTTTGCTTATCGTTGGGATTATTATTATTATTATTTTATTTTATTTTTTTTTATTTTGGTTTTTCGAGGTAGGGTTTCACTCTAGCCCAGGCTGACCTGGAATTCACTATGGAGTCTCAGGGTGGCCTCGAACTCACGGCGATCCTCCTACCTCTGCCTCCCGAGTGCTGGGATTAAAGGCATGCGCCACCACGCCCGGCTTGGGATTATTTTTATAGTGATGGTCATGGTGTTATTTCAAATCATTTTTATAATAAAATAGATGGCTGAGCAGATGGTGATCCTGAAGTCCCACCTTCTGACATTTATTTAGGGATCATAAACTGAAGAAATAGTCCTAAAAGACATCAACTGAAGGTTTGCAAGTTATGGCAGAATGTGTACTTCTGTTTAAATTATGGCAATCTGAAATACCAAAAGAAAAAAATTCATTTTAATGCATATAAGAGCAACTATAACTTTATAAAATGTAGCGAATTTACAACATATATGAAAATTGATGCTTTTTGTTTTTGTTTTTTAACATATATATTTTTTACTATTAGATATGGACATATTTTGTATGTAAACATCATGTGTTGGTACCATCCTTTCCCTCCTCACTGCCCCTTTTCTGAAGAGGTCTTCCTCATTGGGGACGCAGGTCAACCCTATGGGTATTGTGGGTCATTCATTATAGGGCAGCAGTCAGTTATGGGGGAGAGGCAATGTCTCTGTGCAAAATCTCCCAACTTGTGGCTGTAACAATCTTTCTGCCCCTTCTTCTGCAAGATTCCCTGAGCCATGCTGGGAACATTTTAAGTCTACTTCAATGATGGGCACTTAGGAGCATCTAGATGTCTGGTTTGGTAGGTGCTAAATGTCTTCAGTATCTTTCGCCATCATCCTTGTGCTGATATCAGCTTAACTGGGAGTGCAGCATTCTTCCTCATTTCCCCAACTCCTCTGTGGTTTCAGATTGGGCTGGGGTGGAGTGCACTGGGTCATTTATCTCCTCAAGTCCAGCTCGCATCTGAAAAAGAGAAGCAGATTTTCCAAGGGAGAGTGAATTCAATGCCAGTTAAATGGGGCAATGATTATTAATTTAGAGATAATTATAAGGATTTAGATACTTTTATCGTGTAAGGTTAGTGGGAGCTTGACAATGGAAAGCAGAATCATTATCTGGAAATGATTTGGCTTTTTCCCAGTTCTAGATATGGTTGCCTTTCCACTGACCAGATCTGGTAGCCAATCAGAGAGCACTTGGTTACCCACCATGGCTGTGTGCCACTATTGCACTTTGGTAAACATCATGCCAGGTTGTTTGCTTCTGAGTCACTTAGACTTTGAGTTGCTTGGACAGATATTGGCCACTTTCCCCTGGTAGCTCATGTAGCACCTTCCAGCACAAGATGGGCTAATTATCTGAGGACTGGCTCTCCTTTTGATTCCAATCAGGTCTCTCCATGGTCCATGACAGCAGTGATTGGTGTCATCATCAGTAGGGTCTTACCATTAACCTCTGGTGGTTAATCAAGTGATCTCACAGAACTCTGTCTTGTTTGTTTTGGGATATCTAGTAGGTGTGCATGATCAACAGCTCATTGTGGATGTAGACCACATCTTAGTACAGGGAATTACAGGCCAGTTTAGGGAAAAGAAACAAGCAAAATCCATAGAAGTAAGAGAAACAGGAGAAATTTGAGGTTAGGTTTCATCTCACTTGCTCCAGGACCCTTCAATTCAGGTGCTCCCTCCAAGGTTTTCTTGAGGATTCTACTTTGTAGTCTGATTTTCAGTATATAGGATTCTATGGTGCCAGTTCAATTTAGGTTCAAATTTTGTGTCCCCACCCCCACCTTTTCCCTTCCCCCAAGCCTTACCCTCCCTGTTGTCCAAGCCTCAAGATGCTACTCAGTTATATCAGCAACTTGGGCTGATCCAGGTTAGGAGCTGAAGATGAGTGAGATCATGTGACAATTATGTTTCTGTGATTGTGTGAGTTCACTTAAAATGATCTGTTCCATGTTCAACCATTTTTCTACAAATTTCAATGTGTCATTTTTTTTCTTACTTCTGAGTAGAATTACATCATGTAGATATAACACATCTTAGTTATCCATTCATGCAATGATGGGCACTTGCATTGATTCCAGTTTTTAGACATTATGAATTGAGCAGCTATAAATATGGTTCAGTAAATATCTTTGAACTGAGATGTGGAGCTTTTAGGGTAAATGCTCAGTTGGGGAATAACAGGGTCTTCTGGTAACTCTATATTCATCCTTTTCAGGAGTCTCCAAATTTATCTGCATAGTGGTTGTACCTGCTTACATTCCCACCAACAGTGAATGAGGGTTCCTATTTCTCCACAGCCTCACCAGTATTTGTTTTCATTTGATTTTTAATTTTTGCTATCCTTATTGGGGGAGGTGGAATCTTATAGTTGTTTTAATTTTCATTTCCTTAATGGTTAGCGATGCTGAACATTTTATTATGTGTGTGTTAGCCATTTGTAATTCCTCCTCTGAGAATATCCTATGTAGTTCTTACCCCTTTTATGGAGTGGATTGTTTGATTTTTTATTGTTTAGTTTTTGGAGTTCTTTGTACATTCTAGATATTAGGCTTCTTTCAGTGTTATAGTTGGCAAAAATTTTCTCTCACTCAGTGGGTAATCTATTGGCTCTGCTTATGGTGCCTTTGTCTGTGCAAAAGCTTTTTAGCTTCATGAGATCCCATTGGTTGAGTGCTTGTTTAATTTCCTTGGCTACTGGAGTTTTGTTCAGGAAGTCTTTCCCAGTCCTATATCATGGAAAGTGCTTCCTATTTTTTTCTTCCCACAGTTGAAGTGTTTCAGGTCTTATATTGAGGTGTGTAATCCATTTGGACTTGATTTTTGTGTATGGCAAAATTAATGGGTCTAATTTCATTTTTCTACATATGGTCATCCAATTTGTCCACACCATTTGTTGAAGATGCTGTCTTTTTTCCAGCCTATATTATTGGCACCTTTGCAAAGATGAAGCAGTTGTAGTTGCTTCCCCTAAAGGCTGGATCTTTAATTCTGTTACATTGGTCTATGTTTCTGTTTAATTCCAGTACCATGCTGTTTTTGTGACTATGGATTTGTTATATTGCTTTAGATTAGGTATGGTGATACCACCAGAGGTATTTGTTTTGCTGAAGATATGTTTGGATATCAGAGGGCTTCTGCCATTCCATATGAGTTTTGAGATCTTTTGTTCAGTCTCAGTGAAGAATAATGCTGGTATTCTTATTGGTATTGTGTTAAATTTGCATATTACTTTTGGAAGAATTGCCATTTTCACAATATTCATTATATCTTCACATAGGAGGTCCTTCCATCTTAATTCCTCCTCTATTTCTTTCTTGAATGTTTTTATGTTTTCAATATGTAGTTCATTCACATCCTTTATTAGTATTATTCCAAGGTATCTAATTTTTTTGCTGTTATTGAAAATGGGGCAGCCTCACTGATTTCTTTCTCTGTGTATTTGTTCTTTGCATATAGAAAAGTTACTGATTTTTGTGCATTGATTTTTTTTATCCTGCCACTTTTCTGAAGGAATTTATCACCTCTAGAAGTTTTGGGATGGAGACTTTTGGGTCACTTATATATAGGATCATGTCATCTGTGATAAGGGCTAGCTTAACTTCTTCCTTTCCAATTTGAATCTCTTTTATTTCTTTCTCCTGTCTTATTGCTTGGGCTAGTACTTCAATAATTTTGCTGAGTATATTTTCTATGCCTCCTGTCTGTATTTCCTCTCCTTATGGTATGCCCGTGATCCAGATGTTTGGTCATTTCAGAGTGCCCCACAGTTCCCTCATATTCTGTTCACTTGATATTTAGAATTTAGCAAAGGTTTTGGTTTCTGGATCAATTTCTTCTGTCCTATCTTCCAGGTCAGAAGTTCTGTCTTCCACATGAGTAACTCTGTTGGTGAGTGGCTCTAGAGAGGTTTTCATAAATTCTATTTAATTTTTATTTTCTGTTGTGATGTTTTGTATAGTGTCCATCTCTTTTTTGAGGTATGATTGCAATTTGAATTCTAATTTTCTTTATGCTTCTTGTAGTTCATTCTTGCCTTTGATCATGTCTTCATTGAGTTTAATCAAACAGTTGTTGAGGTCTTCCATTTACTGACTTACTTTCAATTTATTCATATCTCTTTGGTGGGTTCTAACATTTTCTTCCATCAATTTAAGCCTACTGTAAAAAGCTCTAGGAGATGATTCTGTTCAATTTCATTGATATGATTGTTCTTTGATAGTTTGCTTCAAGTTCAGCAATTTATTTTTTTATCAGGGTCTCATTAGTTGTTGTGTTTTAATTTTGGGAATAAATTTCTGTTGATTTCTCTATTATTTCATTGGAGGCTTCCATTGTAGGACTAGGCATCCTTGGTGGAGATCTATCAGTTTTCTGACTTTCATTGGCTTTTTTTGTGTGTTGTTGTCTACCTATTTCAGGAGGATTCTTTATTTTATTGAGGAAGAAGCAAATTTGTGTCCTTTGGCTGATTCATCCTCTGACCCAGGTGAACAGGCATATTGGTACTTAGTGTCCAGTCAAGATACCAGAGCAAAAGGCCTGATTCCACAGCTCACACAGGAGTCAGGCCTCCATGAGCAAGGCACAGTAGAACCTACCAGGACCAGGAGTAAGGGAACAGGGCTCTTGCCTATTTCATGCTGAGCTCTCCAGGACATGGGCCAGTGGAAGCAACCTAGACTTGGGAGGTGGGAGGAGCCCATGTACTGACCAGGCAGGGAACTCAGACCTGGGCTGTGGGAGGAGACCAGAAATGGGTCTATCCTACTCACTCCAGACCACTGTTAATGCCCTCACATTTTCCATGTAGGGAACTCAGACCCGGGTGGTGGGAGGGGGCAGAAATGGGTTCGGCCTACTCACTCCAGAGTGACACGCCCACCCACACACTGAGGACCCACGGAACTCAGGCCCTGGCTTGGGATGGGACCAGAAGTCGTCCAACCTACTCACTTTAGACTGCCATGCCCACCCACACACTGACGGTGGAGGGAACTGAGACCCAGGCTGTCTGAAAATTGATGTTTATAATTTTATTTAATCTTTATTTCAAATAACAGTACTATTAAGTTGCAGAATTTTTATCTCTACAATCTTGCAATCCTATTCTTGGGGCATCATATGTTTCTAGGGTCTTATATTGTCAGCATAGTTCTGAGAAGGAGCATAGAAACTTTTCCCTTCTCCCTGTGCCTACAAGACTTCTCCCTCTTATCTTTCTTGCTTGTAGTGGGGTCCTGGGGTGGACAGACAGAAGTCAGGAAGGCCTAAACCTTGATACAACTAACCCCTTTTATTTCATCTTCCTTCATACCCCAGGCATCATGCTCCAATCTCAGGGTGACATTTCTCCCTTCCCTTTTTTATTCTTCTAAAATTCTCTAAACACTCTTTTTTTATAGGGCACAAAGCATAAAAATATAAACCAGAAAATATTTCACATTGTTTCCCAACCTTTCATGTTTAAAAAATTGCTAAATTGCTTCTTACAAGAATGAGGGAGAAGGGAATTCAAATGGATAACTATAGAGCAATATTTTAGCATCTCCAAATGTATATAAGTAGAAAAATAGAAGAGAATTTTCAGTTACTATTTTGATGATACCTTTTTATCACATATGTAAATGTATTAAGAATTTATGGAGTATCTCATACTTTTATTTTTCCTTCTTTTAGGGTACTAGAAAAAGCAGTTAGGATTATGAAATTTGTGTAACTTTTTAAATTCCCCAGCATTACAAAATGCTTCCTTGTTCTGCTAATAGGGATGGGAACCCTTATTACCTGTTTTGCCTTCTATATTAGACTTAAAATTACCATATTTCTCTTTGAAATTAATATCTCCTTTGAGGAGACTTTCTGAGACTAGGCCAACAATCTTTTTTTTGATTATTATTCGAGAGCAACAGACACAGAGAGAGAAAGAGACAGATAGAGAGAGAATGGGCAACCCAGGGCCTCCAGCCACTGCAAACGAACTCCAGATGCATGCTCCCCCTTGTGCATCTGGCTAACGTGGATCCTGGGGAATCGAGCCTTGAACCAGAGTCCTTAGGCTTCACAGGCAAGCACTTAACCACTAAGCCATCTCTCCAGCCGCCCAAAATCATTTTTATGTATGTTACCTTATTTACACATTCCAATTGCATCCAATTTATGGTCTTCATAACAAAGACAGAGAGATCCCAAACCAATAACCTAACCACCCACCTAAAGGCACTGGAAAAGCAAGAAAAATCCAACCCAAAAAGCTCCAGAAGAAAAGAAATAATTAAGATCAGAGCAGAAATTAATGAATTGGAAACTAAGAAAACAATTAAGACAATTGACAAAACAAAGAGCTGGTTCTTTGAAAAACTAAACATGATTGACAAACCCCTGGCCAATTTGATCAAGCAAAAAAAAAAAAAAAAAAAAAAGAAAGAGATGCTTCAAATTAACAAAATTTGAAATGATTTTAAAATAGTTCATGTACAAAGTTCTCCTGCCTAAATTACTTTCTTCCACATTCAGTTTCAGTGGTGAAAATTCATCAAAGTATAAAGGCAGCTATTAAACTTAACAAGATACCTCCAAGATTTTACTATTAATTTGTCAGAAACTATTCTGTTATGTAGTAGATAACTGAATAGGAGTACTTTGATGTTGGGATAAAGCCACTGCAGTGTAGAAACCTGGACAATATTTTTTTTTGTCAAACAATAAAATTGTAGTTTGAAAATAGAGGAATAATTTTAGTTGAGGAGTTGGGAAATAAATTTCATATAACTTATGTGATGGCTAATAACCTTATATCCAGGTTAGATCTCTGATTCTCTATCAATGGCTACAAAATATGAGAAAACCAATTTCCCCTAGGGTCTCATAAACAACCATAAAAAAATAGTATTTAAGGGGTAGTGTAACAAAATTTCAAAGTCAGGATCTAGTATTTTCCTAAAAGTAGAATAATGTATGTACTATAAAGAGAAATCATTTTTATGATTTTTTTTAGTTAAGGCATTTTTCATTTTTTAAACAAGTAAAATTTACTACAGGGTAGTTTATGTTTAAATTGTATTTAGTAAATTTCAACACTTTATTTGTTTAAGAAAACAAGTGATTTTGTATGCATATTCCATGGTGTGCTAATGGTGGTGGTGGCAGTGGTGTGTGTGTGTGTTTGTGTGTACATGTGGTATATGCACATGTATGTGCAAATATGCTTTCACACATGTGGTGGCCAGAGAAGAATGTCAAAGTTCCCTACTATTGTTCATTGTATATTTCCTTGAGATGGAATCTCTATATGATCTCAGAACTATAGTTTGAGCCATTCTTCAGCTTCCACTCTCCAAGGGAATGGGGTTATAGATATAGGTAGTAAATGCATAGCTGTCTACGTGGGTCCTGGACAACTGAACTTGGAAAGTCTCAGACTTTAACACCTTCCTACTTGCTGCAACTGCTTTCACATGCTGAGAAGTCTCTCCAAGATGAAAATAATCTTATTTTGATATGATCAGATTTTAGAAGAAATATAATGCAAACTTTTTAATTAAACAGAATAAAAATGATGTTCTAAATCAGGACACATGTAAAAGTTTTTCCTTTTTATCTGCTACAATGAATGAATTGTGCTCAGATCAAGATAGTTTCTAATGTAATACATATGATAGAAAAACAGAAGAGATACTATTTGTGGGGAGGAAGGTAATCTGCCAATGTAGAGAACAGGATAAAGGAAAGCAGAGGGAAAAATGAGAACACCATATATTGATATATATGTATGAAGAAACCATAATAGAATCCATTGCTTTGGATGCTAACTAAAAATACTTAACAAATAAGATTGTTTCTAAACATGGACAATAAAATGTTAGTTCTGGATCATTCATGTATGGAGCTTTGTTTTAATGTTGGTACTTTGGCCTAAGAAAAATACTTGGAAATAGATACAAGGACTGTACAAAGGCCAGAGAGAAAAATGCTTAGTATAGAAAAATCTATGGAAAATATTTGAAGCCAATTAAGGATATGTGATCAAATTGCAAAATAGCAGAGGACTAGGGTATACCAAGGGTATAATGGGTACCAAGGTAAACTTCAACCATCAAAGGAAAACTCTCGCAATAAAATAAATATAATGGTGTTTGCCCCTGGAGAAAGGCAAGGAGTCAATAAGAGGATGTCATTCAACTTGTGTCTGTCCTGGGGATCAGAGTAAACTGATGACTTCCAATTTTTCAGTTACTTCTGTGATTCTCAGTTTGAGTCAGGTTTGTGGTCTGAACCATATTTTCCAAGAAGAAATGATGAAGTTGTCATTTGATCCAGATTTATAACTTCTCCATAAGTTATTATTTATTTTATAAATTTGTAGAAATGCTTCAACATTCAGATGTTTGAAGCCTGAGAACTTTGACTTCAAAAGCACACAAGTAAGAAATCAATGATATCCCATTGAGCTAACAGTGGTAGTACTGGCAGTGCTTCTCTGCTGAGCAGACCACATGGGGACAATCAAATCGGTCAGATGGCAACATAGGCAAATGCTTGGAGATTCACTCTCCATTTTTTAAAGATGAAGATGACTTGTTTCTTTGTATTATTGCATAGGAATATACTTTTCCATCAAGTGTAATAGTCACTATTGTGAGTTATACCCATAGGCAAAATATATAAGTTGTTAATTTCTGCTGATGGGACAGTTACTTTTTTCATAAAACAACTGAAATTGTTATTTAAAATGTTTAAGTACTGTGTTTTTCTAATAGTGAGTGGAAACTTTAATAACTACATTTCCTCCTCTACAAAAAAAAAGCATGGTATGAACATAAACTTGTGTGGACTTAGATAGTTCTAGGTTCAGATTATGACATCTCCCTGTCCAGGGATAATTAAACTATCTAAACCTTTCTCTTGGTATTCAGGGTAATATCTAACAGTCTACTACTACAGAAGTTAAATTTCATACTGTACATAAAGTGAGCATTGAATATAATGTCTTACTGGATGGCTCTTCTAATTCCCTTTCCATCACAGTTTTTCCCTACTATGTAGTCTTTCTAAATTCCCATCATATCCATGCAGTAGCCTTGGTAAATATAAACTGGATGTAGTAGACAGGTTTCATTGATAATAGCAGCTTCAGGAACCTAAAACCAATCCTAATGTCTGTGATTTTAATTAGCTTGAGATTTTCCAATGTAAATCTTGAGTTTCTCAGCCCAATATCTTTAGCCAAGCACATTAGTCCATTACAAATTTAATCTTTAGCCAACCACATTAGTCCATTATAAATTTAATTTAATTTAATCCAACAAAGTCCTCTGCTAGCTATACCTCCCCTTAGAAAGTTCATAAGCCATGCCTCTAAGTTCAATTCTCTCTGCACTTATCATTTTCAAACTCACAAAAATAGTCCATAATACTTAGCTTAACACTTTAGAAGGCATCTTCAGTTGAAAGCACCAGGTCCATGCCCATTCCTCCAGAACAAAAATCCAAAAAGACCAAAATCCACATGGTCAAATTCATCTCACCTCACATTCTGATACCAATTTCTGAATTAGACAAGTTCTGGGTCACTGGGATAAACTTCCAAACAAGGCACAGTTATGGAAGAAGGGATATTTATTGAAGTTTATAGATCCAGGGGAAGTTCCATAATGGCAGAAGCTGGCTGTTTTCACAGGTCCAAACAGAAAGAGAGAATCCCCAAGCCAAAACCTCAAAAGCCACACCCTACAGCACACTTCAGGAACTCCAGGAGGAACTCAGGCACTTTGCATATGCTTAGATTGGAATTTCAAATCCACCACCACACCTTAGGGCTGGACTCCAAGATTCCCAGTGACACATCCCCCAGCTATGTGGCTAGAAATCCAAGAAGTTCTCATAAACTCCTGAATCAACTTGGGGGGTTGGGGGCATTTATTCAAACTACGACATTCTATCCCTGGCCACCAATAGATTCAAAACTATCTCATATTGTAAGTTGTACTCAGTCCATTTTCAAAGTTTCCCATAGTCTTTATTAACATAAGATAGTTCCAAAGTTCCAAGTCTCATCTGAGATTTAAGATTGTCTCAGCTGTGAGTCCTGTAAAATCAAGCAAGTTATATACTTTCACCATACAATAACACAAACTAAACATTTTCTATAAGGAGAGACTAGAACAATGCAAACTCAACAAACAACCATCAAGCAAACAACAAAATTCTGCAGTTCAAATCCAATATAACGAGTGACTGACAGTCTCTGGATTTTCCAATTCCTCCCCTCCAGCTGAGTTAAGTATCCAGGGAAAATTTTAGCAAGTCCCAGACAAGAAATCAAGTTTAAGACCATCCAAGTAAGGATTTTAAAAGGGAGACTCTTTACAGTCCCCTCACAGCAAACTACTGAGGAGGTAAGCAGCTCTGTCTTAACTTATTGTAATTTTATAAAGTGAAAAGTACATTCTTTTATAATAATCAGGGAACAAAACCATATTCTTGTTTTTTTTCTTGTTGTTGTTGTTGTTGTTTGGTTTTCTGAGATAGGGTCTCACTCTAGCTCAGGCTGACATGGAATTCACTCTGTAGTCTCAGGGTGGCCTCAAACTCATAGCAATCCTTCTACCTCTGCCTCCCGAGTGCTGGAATTAAAGGCATGCACCACCATGCCTGGCTAAAACCACATTCTTTTACAATGGTCTGGAAAGTCCCCCCCCCCTCCCCACATAATCTTATTTTGCAATGCAAGCAAGCACACAAAGTGGAATTTTGCAGTTAACATAGGGTATGGAACAAGTACCATATATCTTTATTAAAACTACATCCTCACTCATCTTTATATGGCTCTGTGTTGAATGGTAACCTAGGTAAGACATACTTTTATTATTATGAAAATGCCTGGGTGTCTTAAGATGGCTTTCCTTATGTTAAGCCACCTGGGTATTTCAAAACTACCATCCTTAGCCAACAGCCTCCAAGGTATTCCTTGAACAGACCTGGTATATCAAAAGGATCATAATTTCTCCATGCAAACCATCTCCCAAAGGTTCTTCCAGCCTATTCATAAGGGTTATCATGCCTTGCCTATATTCCATGTCTCAGCAGTAGCTCCTGGAACCATGACACATCCTGGAACCATGACACATTTTTCATGCTTTCAAAACCAATAGCACGTGTACAGGACACAGACACATTTTTAATTCAGGAATGAAATAAATCATGATGTTGAAAAGCAAGTTCCTTCTCCAGTCAACTCTTTCCTAAAGAGTTTGCATTTCTATCATAGTCTTTCCTCAGGCATCCTCTCTATTATTTTATTGTAAAGCAACTGGGCCATCTTCTTAATATTGCTAATGTGTTGATAATAGCAGCTTCAGTAACCAAAAACCAATCTCAGTGCCTGTGATTTTAACTAGCTTGAGATTTTCCAACTTAAAATCTTAAACCTCTCAAACCAATATCTTTAGCCAAGTACATCAGTCCATTACAAATTTAATCTTGATCAAACACTCTGGGCCTTGACAACAGAATGCAGCACAGCCCCTATGGAGTAGCCCATATCCAAAAAAGTCCTGTGCCACCTGTCCTTCCCTTTAGAAAGTTCATAAGCTAAGCCTCTAAGTTCAGTTCTCTCTGCACTTACCATTTTCAAACTCTCACAAAATTAGTCCATAATACTTGGCTTAACACTCTAGAAGGCATCTTCATTTGAAATCACCAGGTCCATGCCCATTCCTCCAAAAGGAAAATCCCAAAAGACCAAAATCCACATGGTCAGATTCATCTTACTTCACATTCTGATACCAATTTCTGTATTAGACAGGTTCTGGGTCACTGGGATAAACTTCCAAACCAGGCACAGTTATGGAATAAGGGATATTTATTGAACCTTACAGATCCAAGGGAAGTTCAATAATGGGAGAAGCTCATCCAAGCAGAAAGAGAGAGAGAGAGAATCCCCAAGGCAAAACTTCAAAAGCCACACCTCACAGCACACTTCAGGAATTCCAGGAGGAACTCAAACACTTTGGATATCCTTAGATTGGAATTTCAAATCTACCACCACACCTTAGGGCTGGACCCTATGATCAGTTCAATTACATGCTCCATCCAGGTGGCTGGAAATCCAAGAAATTTCAATAAACTCCTGAATCTACTTGGCGGGGGGTGGGGGGAGCATCTATTCAAACTACCACATTGAATGTAACAGGACTTTCTCACATAAGCCATGGCTTGGCTCAATAGTGTGGCCTTAAAATCCTCTAAACATTTTCACCATTTTCAGATCCCCAATTACCGATTAAGAACCACTGAAAGGCTTCAGTCTAACACCTGCTCCTAAATATCTACCTCAAGATGAAAACCCAGTATTCTATTCTTCATTTTCCTTAATATAAGTAGACCAAAGGCTGACTCAGAACTCATTCTATAGCCCCAGGTCAGCTTTGAACTGACATCAATAAACCCACCTCTGCATTCTGAGTGCTAGAATTAAAGGAGTACACTACCACACCTGGCCGAAGCAGAATTTTAAAACAGTATTACTACAAAATCAACCAGCCATGCAAGATGTACAGACCTGTGCAATAATGGCACACAGCCTATGCAGGTGATCAACTGTTCCCTGATTGGATATAAGGCTGGCCAGGTGAAAGAAAATTCATACAGACAACCAAGTTAGAATTCTATAAATAAGAAGGTCATAGATTATAGAGAGATACTCCCACTGTTATTTGGGTAAGAAGAGAGGGTGTGTCCATCAAAAGGCTCTTAAGTGACTATCCTTATAACCCTCAATCCATGCTGCTCTCACTCTTGGATGGAGAATCTACTTTTTCTACTGTTTTTTTTTTTTAACAGATGGCAGTGAATATCAGGGAGAACCAAGATCAATCAATATGACAAAAAAAGAAAGCTTACTGCTAGCATGAGACAAGTTATCTCTATCATAATTGCTAGGGCCCAGGGAACATTATACAGGAAGTACTGATTTAAAGATGAGTGCTGCTCTCACTGCTTGTCTAGCAATATTCTCCGAGGATATGGTGGTAGAAACCAAGGTCAGTGTCCCATAAAAACAGAAGATGGAGAAAGCTTACCACTAAAGTAGACATAATAAGCCAACCAAAGCTTAATGAAAACTGCAAAAGAGTGGGCAGAAATATTATAAGAGCCACAGGATGGGAAGAAGTATCCTGAGGCAGTGCCCTCTCACAAAAACTAACTTGAGCATTCATGACTCCGTAATGAATACAAATAACCTTACTGAGGATAAAACTCAGTGGAATGTGGAGGCCAAGGAGATATAGGAGTGTAACATGATGGAAATATGACCAATATGTGTTATGGTCATATAGTAAAGTTCATAAATATTTTATAAATATTTTTAGAAACACCTTTGCTTTAAGTCTTAGATAAGTTTTTAAAATATTTTATTGATTTATTTGACAGAGAAAGGGGCAGAGAGAGAGAGAATGGGCACCCCAGGGCCTAAAGCCACTGAAAACGAACTCGAGATGCATGTGCCCTCTTATGCCTCTGGCTAACGTGGATCCTGGAGAATCGAACCTGGCTCCTTTGGCTTTGCAGGCAATTGACTTAACCGCTAAGTCATCCCTCCAGCCCTTAAATAGTATTTTTAACAGCTGTAAACATCTCAATAAAATGGTAAGACTAAAAATTGGGCCATTCTCTCTGCTTTTATGTACATGGGAAGAAATATTTGTGTGCATAGTCATATACAGAGAAACATGCATTCACACAAAGACACTCACACATCCCCAGGAAGTCTCTTGAAGCTAAATATTCACTTTGTAGGTTACTAATCCACGAATCTCTATGCTAATAATATATAATCAACTCTCTGTAGAGGCTTAAAAGCAAAAGAAGTATAAACAAAGCTTTTACTTACCCCTAATTTGATTCCTGGCTAGTCAGCAGTGCTCTATGGTTATTATCTACATGTATTTTCATTTAAAGCATGCCAGATGGGGCTTGTTCTCATTTGAGAATTCTAACAGCTGTCCCAGAGGAAAGTAAAAGCATACCACTTTAAATTTTAGAATGAGACCAAAGAAATACCAGCTTCCTGCCTTAGCTGTACAATGAAGCACATTATATTTGACCTGAATATTTCTCATCAATTCATGTTCATGAGAAAATTACACTTTGGATTTACTTGATTCCTGCTCTTTACCCAATTTCTTACATAGAAAGGCAATTTGCTCATCTCTTCAATGGCTACTGTATAAATATAATATTCAGCACTGCCATGCTAATATCTTGAAAGATGAATGATATGTTTTGAAATGCCAGCTTTGATATTTCTTTCTCACTTTCTGAGCTACATAACATCACCTTATAATCTATTACTTGTATTGGTTTCCTCTAAAATACAGTGTACTTCATTAGTGAAAAATTTAAAATTAGGTTAAATATGTTATAGTTTGGATATGATATTTTTCAGGCCTAAATGCATATCTGTCATTTGATTTTTTTTTTTTTTACTATCATCAAGTTTCCAAAGATAGTAAATTCATTACTTACTCTGTTTCTGTAAATAAATGTTTTCTTCTCATTATATTCACAACTTTATACATGCATTTACTATATTTTGATAATACTCTTCTTCCATTCCTTTTTTTTTTAAACCTCCCTACTTGTCCCCATTTCACTACATCTCCTTTTTGCCCAAGTAGTATCCTTTTCTACTCTGATGTCTTTTTCTTTTGTAGGTATGTGTTATGTGTGTGTGAACCACTAAATAAAATTAGAGTTTCCTGTGTGATCATGGGTGGGGAATTGTTTACCAGAGCATGTACAACTTACCAGTGGCTTTATGACTAAAGAAAATGTCTTCTGCACCAACAGCAATCATTAATTACAACAATTAACTGCCAATAGATCCTCAGGGAGGGATGAAGGCCTCATGCCCTTCTCCATCAATCATGATGGAATATTGTGTTTTAACTTCTAACAATGGTTTATAGGATGCAACACAGGCTTGTAATTCCTAATTGTTCACATTCTGATGGGTTGATTTTATTTTTTATATAATTTTCATGCTTGCAAATTCTGAAACTCCACTTGAAATAAGCACATGACCCTGTATATTTTAATTTTCCCTTTTTGTTTGCCAGTGTCTAACAGGCAGGGCAATTAGCTTGGGCTCTTGTATGAGACAAAGCAGATTTGAATCACAGTGCTGCTGTTATGTTGACTGGCACCACTCACCTCTGTCCTGTCAAATGAAAGACATTTAAACTGCCTTGAATTCTAGATTTCTTTGTCACAGATGTGTAACTTTCACCTGGCATTAGTATTATATCAATATTACCTCAATAGACTTGGGGAAAAATCTTCACCACTTCTCCATATTATACTCAGCCACACACTACAGAAAATTTCTCCATATCTCATTTCCTAGTAGTGCTTCATTTTCATTATTTTATGTTTAATCACTCCCTGTCACAATTCACCATTGGAGTGACACTTCCTTTCCTGTCATCAAGACTATATAATCTTGATCATAGTTCAGGTTCATCATGTCTCAAGTGGCCATTTTAAACATTTCTATTTCTTGGCTTTTTATTTCTGCTCATAATTAATAATGAGATTCTAAAAATAATATGAAGGTAGATTTTGGTATAAAACCACATGCATATTGTTGCAGTTGGATTTGCATTGCTGATAGAAATTGCCCAAACAAGAGCAGGTTCTGGGAAAAAATAAGGTTTATTTTTGCTTATAGGCTCGAGGGGAAGCTCCACGATGGCAGGGGAAAATGATGGCATGAGCAGAAGGTGGATATCACCCCCTGGCCAACATAAGGGGGACAATAGCAACAGAAGAGTGTACCAAACACTGGTATGGGGAAACTGGCTATAACACAACAATACACCTCCTCCAGGAGGCATTAATTTCCAAATCTCCATCAGCTGGGAACCTAGCATTCAGAACACCTAAGTTTATGGGGTATACCTGAATCAAACAACCACACACACATATATATATATATTTTTTTTATCAAATTGACCCTCCAGCATTTCATAATTTATACATTGAATTAGTTTCTTTCTCTTATTAGATATTATTTTTAAATGACCATTGCACTAGAGGGAATGAACATTTCTAAATTTTAACTTTTTGAAATATTTTTTATTTTATTTATTTGTAATGAGGAAGGGGAGAAAGGAAGGCTAGAGAGAGACTGACAGATAGACAGAAAGACAGGCTATGGGCTCCATTCCCTCAGTAATGTAAAATTATCAATTGTGTGTGCATGCACTGCTATAGTTTCAAAAATATGCTACACAATTTTACATGGGTCTAAGAAATAATCACAGAAACACAATCATAGTCAGAAATTCTGAAGACTTTTTGTTAAATTCATCAGGATTGATGAAGGAAGCTGAGCATTTTGTGTATGTGTCCACATAGTTTTTTTTAATATCTTTTATTTTATTGACAGTTACAGTTCAGTTTTTGGTAAGATTTATACACAAGGCCACTAACTTATTATTAAAATCATAAACATGTCTTGTATTACCAATTATCTATATAGAATATATACATGCAAAACACTTTTATTATGTAAATATATATAAATTATACTTATGAAGTCAATCAAGATTTTTAAAGATTTGACATTTGAAAAAATGCAATCTATTACAAAAATGTTATCAAATATGGCTTAGTGGTTATGGAGCTTGCCTGCAAAGCCAAAGGACCAAAGCTTGATTCCCCAGGACCCACATAAGCCACAAACACAAGGTGGTGCATGCGTCTGGAGTTCATTTGCAGGGGCTGAATGCCCTGGCACACCCATTCTCTCCCTTTACCTCTTCTTCTCTCTCTCTCAAATAAATAATAAAGTATTTTTAAAATGTTATCATTTCTTCTGGTTAAGATGGTGGTGTAGGTACCACACCAAAGCAGCCTAGGGGGGAAAAAGCAAAAAAAAAAAAAAAAAAAAGCAAAATACACACTTTTACTAAAAAGTAAGGTGTATAGGAAATTGAAACAGCAGCAGAGAAGTAGGAGAGATCCAGAGCATCCAGTGCCTGGGCATGTGCCTTGGAGGCAGCATGCCAGCCAGCTGCCAGGTTCGGCAAGAGCCGCAGGAAAAGCCAGGTGAGGGGATTTTCCACTCACACCGAAGCTCTCCGCAAACTCAAGAAATGTGAAGGGAGAACGGCAGTCAAAAACGGAGGAGCAGATCACAAGGTATAAGAACATGTGGAACAGCATGCAAACTAAAGTAGCATCTGCTCCCCCCTCCGCCTCCCCCCACAGCCAGTGCCCAGCCCTGGGGAACTGAGAAGTGGTCCAGGGACCCAGCCACGCCTACTTGAACTGACAAAGCACCAAAGAGAGACCCAATGTAGAGCACAGCTGAGACCAAAATCATCCCAAAAGGTAACTGGGATTACACCAGGTCAGTACCTGCCTAATAAATCTGGTATGTAAGCTTGAACCAGAAGTGCTAATTGTACCTTCCATATCAGGATAAATTATATGTTAAATCGGATGGATGGTCAAATTTGCCATTCTTATAAGAGCTGTATTTTGGGCTTGTTATTTGTTGCTTCTTGAATTATAGTGCCTTTGTTTAGCCTTCTGTTATACATAAAGGAAGGGTCTCACCTGGTCACAAGCTGACTTGGAACCCTCTACAGACCAGAAAACTTAACCACCTTATTCTCAGCATTAATGGAGTGGGTGAGACACCACACAGCCTAAAGGACAGACAGAGGATCTGGTTGTCATAATACCTACACTTGGATAAATACTCTGTGCGGTTTTTCATTGAAAGTGTACATTGTTTAGTTAAATTTTAGAGTCTGCCTGTAGTTGGTTCCACTTAGCCTATTTGAATACTCTCATAGCAGGAACTCCCAACACCTAGAGTCACATTTGTAGATAATCTGAGAGTCTTGAGAGCCACACCTAGCACCCAAAGCTCCTACACTGAAGATACATAACAACAGATTGATACATCTCTTAATACCAAGCTAACTGGAAAATCCAAACATTAAATAATCCAAGATGCAAAAATATATACATTATAACACAAGAAACACCAAAAATCAAGACAATATAAATCCACCAAAAAGTATTAATGCATCAGAAATGACCTCCAGTGAGAACGAGTTAGAGGAAATGCCTGAGAAAGATTTCAAAAGAATGATTATAAACATGCTCAAAGAACTCAAAAAAGAAATTAAAGGAAGCAAAGAAGACACAGGACAACAATTTAATGAAATAAAGAGGTCAATACTAGACATAAATAAGGAAATAGAAACAATAAAGGAAAACCAGTTAGAATTACTAGCAATAAAGAAAATAGTTAATGAAATAAAAAACTCTGTAGAAAATCTCAATAGTAGAATGGATGAAAGAGAGGGCAGAAGATCTAAGCAAGAAGCCCAGGAAGCAGTCCAACAAAGAGAAAGACGAACTAATAGAAAAGTATGAGTGGGAAATTCAAGATATTTGGGACACTATGAAAAGATCAAACATAAGAATTCAGGGCACAGTAGAAGGAGAAGAATTTCCCTCCAAAGGCATAGTTGGTGTACTCAACAATATCACAGAAGAAAACTTCCCCCAAATTGTGAAAGAGGTGCCAATGCAGATATAGGAATCCTTCAGAACACCAGCCAGACAAAACATGATCAGAGAGACCTACAAGGTTTCCTAAAAGACAGACATATTTCTGTCAGAGTACTTGATGACCCACAAAAGGCTAGTGATAAGACCCTACTGCTGAAGACACCTTATGTTATTGACATGCAAATTAGAATGGCATGGCTGGAAGTTGGAAGAGAGTCAGTCCCCAGACAGTCAGCGCATCTAGTGCCAGAAGGTGCTACATGGGCGACTGGGGGAAAATGACCAATATCTGTCGAAGCAATGCATGGTCTAACCTACTTAGCAGCAAATAACTTGTTGTGATGTCCACACAAGTGCAGTGGTGGCACACAGCCATGGTGGGGAACCAAGTGCTCTCAATTCGGCTAACTGATCCCCTCACTGGTATGAGACCAATAGCTGGAGCTGAGAAACAAGTCAGAACCATATACAAACATAAACCCACTCTCCAATATCAAGCTACCGTCAATTGTGGGCTACAAGAGGGCCTACACCTATTAAATTCTCTATAAAAAAAAAAAAGAGTTATCTCATTTGTCCTGATGCTAACTTACTCTCCGTTGGAGAATCTGCTTTTCTTTTTCAGATAGATGTAGATCCTAAGGAGACAGCCACCCCATCATACCACAAAAGGGCCCCAGCTGAAACTAAGAAAAATTGGAGAAATAAGCAAGGGCGCTATTTTCCTGATGAACCAGATACCAGCACAAGGGGGAAGGAGATCAGCTCAGAGAAAAGTCAACTCCTACCAAATCAGAGAGCCAGAGCCTCAGAGCCCCCCAACACCTCATCACTGAAGCAGACCCAACATGGCTCAGGGAAATTTTGCAGAAGAGGGGGCGGAAAGAATGTCAGAGCCACATGTTGGGTCATGATATGCAGAGACATTTAGCTTACCCATAACTGTGGGCTAACTCCACAATGCATGACCCGTATACCTCAACAAGGAGGGGCCAAGGGGAGGGGATAGGTCATGGATGAGCCTAATAATGGTACCAAACTGACTGTAAAAAAAAAATAAAATAAAAAATAAAAATGAAAAAAAAAAAACATGGAATGAACCTCTCCTCGCCATATTATAATCAAACTACCAAACATACAAACCAAAGAAAAAATATTGAAAGCAGTCAGAGAGAAAAATCAAGTTACCTACAAAGGCAAGCCTTTCAGGATTACAGCAGTTTACTCAAGACAAACTTCAAAAGCCAGAAGGGCATGGAGTGATGTATTCCAAGTTCTGGAAGATAACAACTGTCAAGTAAAGTTACTTTATCCTGCAAAGACATCTACTCAAATAGACAGAGAAATAAGGACATTCCATGACAAAAGCAGGCTAAAGGAGTATTTGAAGACAAAACCAGCTCTACAGAAAATACTTGAAAGAATCCTCCATGCAGAAGAAAAAGAAAAACACACATATGAGGAACTGGGAAAAAACAAACAATACTCAAATACTAGTTAACACAAGAGAGCAAAGGTGAAACCGGAAGGACTACAAAAATATGGCAAAAATTGGGACTTCCGGCCAAGATGGCGACCACCTTGCTGTGCTGCCAATCCCAGGGAAAGAAAGGCAAGACATTAAGGGTTCACTGGGTATTTTAGAGGAGAGTAATTTCCAATAGATTGTCAGTGGGAGGGCACAGAGTGGGAATAAACAGGGAATCGTGGATCCCCTCGTAGGCAGGTAGCCCACCCCTCCAACCAAGTAACTGATGTACCCACAGAGCCACCTCACGCCAATACCTGCATACAGAAGATAAGACTGCCCCGCCTACTCGCCCCTAACTGCTCCGGCCACCTCACATTCAGCGAGTCCTGGCAATAACAGGGAATCTCTGATTCCCTCAAGAGTGGGAAGCCCACCCCTCCCCGCAAGTAGCCACTGTATCCACAGAGCAGCCACACACAGATCAATCCCTGTGTGTGGAAGCTTAGACTGCTCCGCCCACTTGAGCACTTAGTGCTGCTTTCGCCGCAAGTTCAGCGAGCACAGTCCCACAGCAACAAACACACAAGCTCAGACTGTGTCTCTCACTTGTGCCACCTCAGGTGCTATCCCCTACCTGTCTGCCATGCCAGCCAACTGCCATAGTCCAGTGGTGGGGGAGCACAGACTGCTTCCGGGTCCCAGTGTTCACAGCCAGAGTTTGGGCTGCTTTGGTGATTGGTGCCTCAGTGTCCCTCCTAGCTCAAACACAGGCAGCTTTGGTGCATTACCACTTGAGAATTCAGGCAACCTTGGCACCCATGCCAGGCAGTACATAGACAGCTTTGGCAAGTGAGAGCAAAAGCCCAGGCTGCTTGGCAACTGCTCCAGGCTGCCTCAGATCCCCATTGTGCTTGAGCCCAGGCTGATCCTCCCAGCTACATGCCCACACACTGTCATGGGCAGACCAGAGAGCAAAAGAAATAACATGAAAAAGCAAATGCAAGAAAAATCAGTTAGATCATCCAGTCCTACAATAAATACATCTAACAAAAACACAGAAGAACCATTAGGATCAGAACAGCAAATGGAAGCGATGAGCAATGCAACCCTGACCAACCTACCTACTGGTAGAACTTGCAGGAAAGCAACAAAGGACCGATAATCATGTGGATGTTGCCATCATTAAACTAGAACTAATAGATAAGAAATTAGAGGGAGTTCAAAGAGAGTTAAGACATTTGAGGGAGAGTGAAAAAAAAGAAGACCTTAAAAAATCAGCTGGCCATGCTAAATGAAGACATAAAGAAATGCAAGGACAAATTCCAAGAATCATTAACAAAATCAGAAAATGATATGTAAAGGGAACTTGACAGAGGGATGGAAACTATACATAGAAAAGTAATATAAAATGCAAACTTAATTGAACAAGTCCAAAACTCTCTAGAAGCTCTCAAGAATAGAGTCAGCCAAGTGGAGGATAGAAACTCTGACCTGTAAGACAAGATGGGAGAAACAGTTCAAGACTTCAAAAATTTCAATAAGCTCAAAAGTTCCTGTGAACAGAACGTGACGGAATTGTGGGATACACTTAAACGTCCTAATATCAGGGTCATTGGAATACCAGAAGGAGAAGAAATTCAGACCAAAGCATGGAGAACTTTTTAAAGAAAATAATTGAAGAAAACATACCCAGTCTCTTCAAAGAAAGGCCCATCAAGATAAAAGAAGCCAACAGAACTCCAAACGGACTGGACCAAAGGAGCAACTCTCCAAGACATATTGTCATTAAGACTCTAAACTTTGACACCAAAGAGAAAATCCTAAAAGCAGCTAGGGAAAAACAGCACACCACTTTCAAAGGTAACCCCATCAGAATTACTTCAGACTTCTCAATGGAAACCCTGAAAACTAGAAGGGCATGGAATGAAACACTGCAAAGTCTAAGAACCTATGGCTTCCAACCCAAACTACTCTACCCAGCAAAAATATCCCTCATAGCAGATGATGAAAGAAAAACTTTCCATGACAAAACTCAGCTTTACAATTATATGAACAAAAACCAAACCTATAGAGAATATTTCAGGAAAGTCTCCACAGAGAAGAAGCAATCAATCAAACTCAAATACCTACAATAAGCAGATCACAATAACCAAACTGAGAGTAGGCACGAAAAAACTTCAAAGTCCATGAAAACACCAACCCTGAGGAGGTGTCTGTCTTTAGTGGTGAGGTGGGTTTCTTGAAGGCAACAGATTGAGGGGTCTAATTTTTTGATCCATCCTGTTAGCTTGTGTCTCTTGATGGGTGAATTAAGGCCATTAATATTTGGGGTAATGACTGTGAGATTTGATTTGATCTCTGCCATATTGTGATGGTAAGTGTGGGTTAGTTTCTATTTCATTAATTTCTGCCCTAATCTTTATTATTTCTTCCCATCTGCTGATTTTGTGTTTTCCTTGTTGTTCTTTTTCCAAGGCCTTAAGGTGAAGCATTAGGTCATTTACTTGAGACCTTCCTAATTTCTTAATATAGGCACTTAAAGCTATAAATTTAACTCTTAGGACTGCCCTCATTGTGTCCCCGAGATTTGTCTCTATAAATTTTTTGATTTCCCTCTTGACTTCTTCATTGACCCATTCTCATTTAGTAATGTGTTGTTTAATTTCCATTATCTTGTGTATGCTCTATAGCCTTTCTTGCTATTGATTTGTAGTTTGATTCAATTGCGGTCAGATAGAATGCAAGGAATTATTTCAGATTTCCTGTATTAGCTAAGATTTGCTTTGTGTCCTAATATATGGTCTATTATAGAGAATGTTCCATGGGCTGCTGAAAAGAATGTATATTCTGCAGCACTTGGATGAAATGTCCTGTATATATCTCTTAGGTCCATGCCTTCTACGACCTCATTTAGTCCAGATGCCTCTTTGTTTATTTTTTCCTGGGATGACCTGTCAATTGATGATGGTGGGGTGTTGAAGTCACCCACTACCACTGTGTATAGTGTTATCTGTGTTATCTGTGACCTCTAGTTCTAATAGCTTTTCTTTGATGAACTTGCGGGCTCCCATGTTAGGTGCATATATGTTTAGGATTCTAATGTCCTCCTGTTGGATGGTGCCCTTAATCAAAATAAAGTAGCCTTCTTTATCTTTCTTAACTAATGTTGGGCTGAAGTCTACCTTGTCAGATATTAGGATAGCATCCCCTGCTTGTTTTCTAGGTCCATATGCTTAAAACACCATTTTCCAACTTTTCACCCTAATATAGTGTCCATCCTTTGTAGAAAGGTGGGTTTCTTGGAGGCAACAAACTGAATGATCCTGCTTTTTAACCCAGTCTAAAAACCTATGTCTTTTGTTTGGGACATTGACGCCACTGATATTATGAGATATTGTTGAAAGATGTGTATTCATTTTTGCCATTTTTAAAAATTATTTATTTACTTTATTACTTACTTTTGCATTCATCAAATACAGTAAGTTTGGTGCCATTGTTAGGCTCATCCGTGACCTACCCCCTCCAATTGGCCCCTCCTTCTTCAGGTATATATGCAAAAGTTCTCAACAAAATAGTGGCAAACAGAATATAACAATGTATCAGAAAGATCATTCACCCTGACCAAGTAGGCTTTATCCCAGAGATGCAGGGATGGTTCAATATACGCAAATCGATAAATGTAATACATTATGTCATGGATTGAAGGACAAAAATCACATGATCATCTCATTAGATGCAGAGAAAGCATTTGGCAAAATCCAATATCCCTTCATGATAAAAGTCCTACAGAGACTGGGAATAGAAGGAACATATCTCAATATAATAAAGTCTATTTATGACAAGCCTACAGCCAACATATTACTAAATGGGGAAAAACTGAAAGCTTTTCCACTAAAATCAGGAACGAGACAAGGGTGTCCACTGTCCCCACTTTTATTTAATATAGTACTGTAAGTCTTAGCCATAGCAATAAGGCAAGAGATGCACATAAAAGGGATACAAATTGGAAAGGAAGAGATCAAGTTATCATTATTTGCAGATGACATGATTCTATACATAAAGGACCCTAAAGTCTCTACCAACAAACTGTTAGAGCTTATAAACACCTACAGCCATGTAGCAGGATACAAAATAAATACACAGAGATCAGTAGCCTTTGTATATGCCAGCAATAAACACAGAGTATGAAATCAGAGAATCACTCCCATTCACAATTAAATTAAAGAAGATTAAGTACCTTGGAATAAACCTAACCAAGGAAGAAAGGATATCTACAAAGAAAACTTTTAAACACTCAAGCGAGAAATTGCAGAAGACACTAGGAAGTGGTAAAACATCCCCTGTTCCTGGATTGGAAGAAACAATATTTTGAAAATGGCAATCTTACCAATAGCAATCTACACATTTAATGCATTCCCCATCAAAATTCCAAAGGCATTCTTCATGGAAATAGAAAAAAACAATCCAAAATTTCACTTGGAATGACAAAGAAACCTCCAATATCTAAATTAATACTGAGTAACAAATATAAGGCTGGTGATATCACCATACCTGATTTTAACCTATACTACAGAGCCATATTAACAAAAACAGCATGGTAGTAGCACAAAAGCAGACATGTAGATCAATGGAACAGAATAGAGGACCCAGATGTAAGTCCAGGTAGCTATAGCCACCTGATATTCGATAAAAATGCCAAAAATACTCATTGGAGAAAAGACAGCCTCTTCAGCAAATGTTTCTGGGAAAGCTGGATATGTAACTGTAGAAGGATGAAAATAGATTCTTCTCTCTTTATGCACAAGAATTAAGTCCAAATGGATTAAAGACCTTAACATCAGACCGGAAACTCTAAAACTGCTAGACAAAAAAGTAGGGGAAACCCTTCAACATATTGGTCTTGGCAAAGACTTTCTGAATACAACCCCAATTGCTCAGGCAATAAAACCACAGATTAACCACTGGAACCTCATGAAATTACAAAGATTTTGTACTGCAAAGGACACTGTGAATAAAGCAAAGAGGCAACCTACAGAATGGGAAAAAAAATCTTCGCCAGCTATATATTTGATAGAGGATTAATATCTAGGATATACAAAGAACTCAAAAAGTTAAATAATAAGAAATCGAACAAGCCAATTAAAAAATGGGCTATGGAGCTAAATAGAGTTCTCAAAAGAAGAAATATGAATGGAGCATAAGCATCTAAAAAAAATGTTCTATGTCCCTAGTCATCAGAGAATTGCAGATTAGAACTACATTGAGATTCCATCTCACTCCTGTCAGATTGTCCACCATCATGAAAACAAATGATCATAAATGCTGGCGGGGATGTGGAAAAAGAGGAACCCTTCTACACTGTTGGTGGGAATGCAATCTGGTCCAGCCATTGTGGAAATCATTGTGGAGGTTCCTAATACAGCTAAAGATTGATCTACCATATGACCCAGCTATAGCACTCCCAGGCATATAGCCTAAGGACTCATCTCATTTCCTTAGAAGTACGTGCTCAACCATGTTTATTGCTGCTCAATTCATAATAGCTGGGAAATGGAAGCAGCCTAGATGTCCCTCAACTGATGAGTGGATAATGAAGATATGGCACATTTTTACAATGGAGTTCTACTCAGCGGTAAAGAAAAATGAAGCTTTGAAATTTGCAGAAAAATGGATGGATCTGGAAAGGATTATACTAAGTGAGGTAACCCAGGCCAAGAAAGCCAAGTGCCACATGTTCTGTCTCATATGTGGATCCTAGCTACAGATGATTGGGCTTCTGTGAAAGAAGGAAAAAACTCAGTTGCAGAGGCCAATAAGCTAAAAAACAGATATAAAGAGAAGAGAAAGGAAGGGAGGAGGATACTTAATAGGTTGGTATTGTATATATGTGAACAGAAGAATAGATTAACGGGGGTGAAAAGGCCCAAAGTGAGGTCAGGGGAGGAGATTGAGTAGAGGAAAGGTGGAGGGAGGGCTAATCAAAATCTATGAGGATATAAATTAATCATATGGAATCCTCTGGTTTTGGACAATGGAACACTCAGGAGCCGTAGATCATTAATAGAAAAATTTCAGTGCCAGGGATGGGATACCTTCCAGTGAGTTGTTGTCCAGGGAGGTCCCTGATGCCCCGAAAACATTATAGGCCATTGCCAAGGCCCTTCGTTTCCTACCAGGAATCAATGGAAAGACCCTATTGCTGAAGACTCCACATATATGGGCTGCAAGACCACTGAGAAATCCTGTTGGATCTGAGCTGATAACCTCCTCCTCCATGTAGACCAGCTGACAGAAAGCTGGAAGAAGTTATTCTACATGCAGTTCAATGGGTGAAAGAGATACCACCAGTGAAGACACTCAACAGTGGACACTGCAAGCCTTATAATTGGCCAGCAGGCCAAATGAGCCAATGGGTGCAATAGTGGCACCTCTATCATGGTGGAAACCAACTGCCCTTCAATCAGACTGGAGTCCTGCTCCATGGGAGAGAATGCATTCCTGATACTGAAAACTTAAAACAGGGGTAGTCATGAGCCCTAGGTGTGTAACATCTGCTGATGTCTGGATAAATGTATATACTATGCTTATCAAACTGCTCAATATGCACTTCTCTTAATATTCATACCCTTATATTAATGCTACTCTCACTTTGGGTAGAGAATCTTCTCCTTTCAGATGGCAGTGACCTTGGGACAACTCAGAAGGTATCATGGTGCTGGAAAGAAGTGACTAGACTACTAACATCTCGATCACACCTTCCAAGGCTCAGGGTCTAATGTGGAAGAGGTGGCAGAAAGAATGAAAGAGCCAAAGGAAGGGTAGGACTCCTTACAATGTGCTCCCTCCAGACATAAAATGGCCTCAATATCCATGACCTCATAGTGCCTGACACTACCTACACAAGACCATCATACGAGGACAGAAAGATCATGACATCAAAATGGAAGAGAGACTGATTGAGATGGGGAGGGAATATGATGGAGAATGGAATTTCAATGGGGGAGGGGGGTATGGAGGATATTACCAGGGGATATTTTTTATAATCATGGAAAATGTTTAAAAAAATTGAGAAAAAACAAAATAAAATAAAAATAAAAAATAAAATAAAATGTTATCATTTAAATATATCAGTTGAATGTTTTCATGATTCATTTTATACTTACATGCTTATTAAACCTGTAATTTTTACTAAAAATATATAAATAAAATAATTTTGAGATTTTCTTCAGTTACTAGGCAGTTATCACAAAGTCATTTATTCATAGGTATATTACTAAATTAGAAATTTTACTTGTTATATGATTATCTTTTGACATAGGATTTATATTCTCCTTCATAGATGATCCATTCTTGAATTATGTGTACTGTTTTATTTTTGCTTATTTTTGTTTAAGGCATTTTCAAGTACATTTTTTTTTTTGTATTTCTATGTGTTTTCCAATTTTATTCACAGTTTTCTTTTTTTCTTCTTTTCTTTTTTTCTTTATTAGTTAGTTTTGTATTCAGCAAATACAGTCAGTTTGGTACCATTATTAGGCTCATCCGTGACCTACTCCCTCCCCTTAGCCCCTCCTTGTTGAGGTATATGGGTCATGCATTGTGGAGTTAGGCCACAGTTATGGGTAAGATAAATGTCTCTGCATATCATGAACCAACATGTGGCTCTGACAATCTTTCCACCCCGTCTTCCACAAAATTTCCCTGAGCCATGCTGGGTTCATTTTTGGTCTGCTTCAGTGATGAGGTGTTGGGGGCCTCTGAGGCTCTGGCTCTCTGATTTGGTAGGAGTTTTATTTATTTATGTTAAATTTTTTCACCATTCGTCATGTGCATACTCAGTGTGTATACAGCCATGTTGGTATCATCATTAGCCTCCTCCCTCTACACCCCCATCTGAAGGAACCTTCTTCATTGGGGATAGTGGGTAGTGCATTGTGGGTGTAGCCATCAATTATGGGTAAGAAGCAATGTGCATAATGTCCCAACTTGTGGCTATAACAATCTCTCTGACCTCACTTCTGCGAATTTCCTTGAGCCATATTGGGTTCATTTTAGGTCTACTTCAGTGATGAGGTCTTGGGATCCTCTGTGTCTCTGGATATCTGGTTTGGTAGAAGTTGAGTGTTCTCTGTGTCTATCTCCTTCACCCTTGTTCTGATATTAGGTTCACCAAGAAAGCAGCACTCTTGATCATTTCCACAATTACTCTATGGTTTAAGCTGAGGCCCTAATGATGTGTGATGGGCTGATTATCTCCTTAGATTCTGCATCCATCTGAAAAAGTGAAGCAGAATCTCCAGTGGAGAGGGACATCAGCAACCAGATAAATGGTATAACCATTATTATTTTAGATAGAATTTATCAGATATAGGTCCTCTTTCAGCCCAAGATTGGTGAGAGCTTGATATTGGAGAGTGAACTCATTTTTGGATATGATTATGACTAGTTTCTCAGTTATAGCTATGTGTTCCATTCCACTGAGCAGATCCATTAGTCAATTCAAGAGCAGTTGGTTACCCACCATGGCTGTGTGTCACTATTGCACTTGGGTGAGCATCACATCAGGTTGTTTGCTGCTGAATAGTTTAGAATATGAGTAGCTTGGACAGATGTTGGTCATTTTCCCAAAGTCACTCATGTAGCACCTTCTGGAACTGCCTGGGGACTCTCTTCCAGATTCCAGCCAGGTCTCCCCATGTTCCCTACTAACAGCATATGGTGTCTTTGGCAGTAGGGTCTTACCATTAAGCTTTGGTGGGTAATCAAGTGCTCTGATAGAAGTCTGTCTTTTTTTTTGGGGGGGGGTAACCTTGTAGTTCTCTCTGATCAACAGCTCATTGTAGATGTTAACCACATCCTTGTACTGGGAGTTACATGCCAGTGCCAAGGGAAAATAAGGAAGATAAATATAGGTAATAGAAAAATATAAAAGAGAAAGAGAAAAGAGAGTGAGAAAGAGTGAAACAGGAGAAGATTAAGGTTAGTCTTCATCATAGCCTCTCCAGGACCCTTTGATTCAGGTGTTTCCTCTAAGGAATTGATGATGCATCAACCTCTTAGTCTGACTTTCAGGATATAGGATTTTATGGTACCAGTTCTATTTGGGTGCAGTTTTGGGTCCCCCCCTCCTCTCCTGCCCCACCCTCCCTATTGTCCAGTCCTGGAGATGGAGATGCCTATTAGGTATGTCCACATCTTGGACAGATCCATGTTAGTAGGCACAGATGAGTGATGCCATGAGGTGATTGTCCCTGTTACTGGGTGAGTTTGCTGAGAATGATCTGTGCAAGTTTGACCATTTTTCTTCAAATTTCATTGTGTCATCAAGTATGATTTGTCTTTGCTGATTCCCTTGCAACCTCCAACCTTCCTCCTCCTCTTCTCTCATTTTTCACCCCCTCTGTATTTTTCTTCTTTCTTTTCAAATGTCTCAAGTTCTTTCTGTCCCATGTAGCTTCCAGGTCATCTTTTTATATTCACTTTGATTAAAGTTCTTTTTTTTTTTTTTTTTTTTTGGTTTTTCAGGGTAGGGTTTCATTCTGGCCCAGGCTGACCTAGAATTAACTGTGTAGTCTCAGGGTGGCCTCTAACTCATGGTAATCCTCCTACCTCTGCCTCGCTAGTGCTGGGATTAAAGGCATGTGCCACCACAACTGGCTAAAGTTCTGTTTTTATAGGTTTAAACTTTCGAAATATCTAGAATTGATATTTTTCTCATTGTCCTTCATCTGTATTTCCTTGATAATTATGATGTATTATTATAAATGTGAATTATTGTGGAAATATGTAATTATAGTGTCGAGTTTTAAAATAAAGACATTTGGGAGTTTAAGTAAAATGTATTGTAATATGAGCTATGTAATTTGGCCTATTTCTGATTTTAATTAATATGTGTTAATTTTACTCTTAGATATGATGTTAATTTTGGATTGAAATTGATACTCAATTTTACATTAATAACTATAATATATATAACTTTGTTTTATTTTATGCTCAACAGAAGCATGTGCCCTGCCTTAAAATGATATTAATAACCTTATAATAATGTTATCAATATCTATTTTACTATATTCCATATAACTTACATCAGATTACTGAAATGTACTATTTTATTTAACGTTTGAAACTGCAGTATTTATAGAGGAATGTTAGAACCAGAAAGACTCCATCATTGGACTCTGACTGCCATTTAATTGTAACTTTCTGTTTCCCAATAGTTACCCAACCACCCTTTCCAATTATCACATTTCTGTAATGATCCAGACCACCCATCCCCATTATCAATTTTCTGGAATGGTCCAAACCACCTGTCTGATTATCACTTCCCTGAAGTGACCCAAGCCCTGAGGTAAGGTGTACCACCCAGAAACAAAATTATTCTAGTGACTCCCACAGAAAGACATTTCTGGCATGCCTGCTCAGAGCCCTTCTCAGGCTTCCTTGAACAAAGCCTGTCTCTGCTGTTGAGCCAAGTCTTTTCTCTTGTTTCAATTCCCACTTTTTTCCTAGCATATGGTGCCAAAATCTAGACAGGCGCTCTGAGTAGGGCCTCTCTTGCAACCCAGGGAAAAATGAACAGCAGAAACTCATGCCAGGCTAACCCCCAGATCCTGAGGTGTCCCTATCTCCACACAGTTCTCTTTCTCTCTCTTTTTCACTGTGATGAATTGTGCAAGAATTGTAATTCCTCTGAGAAGGACTGTGAGGGAGCCAAAATGGAAGCTACTCTTTGGTAGGTTCTCAAGACTCCCAGATGGCTAGAGCAAATCTTCTACAGCAAGGTAGGGTAATTCATCTGACTTAAAGCTTTTCCTTCTCCCCTCTTCTCAGCTTCAGCCATAGAGAGGCCATTCATCATACTCAATGGATTATCCAATACCAGACCATCTTTAACCCAAGGAGGTAATCAGTCAGCCTCCATACATCTGTCTTCCTACAGTACCTAGGAGAGACAACCCAGCTCCCTTGTCTTTCCCTGAGAGGACTTTCCTGGGAAGCTCAGGCCAGAAACAATTTCTTAGGGATGCCTGATGCTCTAATACCTCCCTCCCACCCTCCATGTGTTCTCAAAGTTCCAAAATTTTACTGGCCTCTCTGTCAGATTGTCTCCTGGCCAATCTTAATAAACATATATATATACTGTCTGTTTTGATCTTCCATTGTAAAATTAGGGGTAGAAGTGCCCCAAAACTGACTGCTTAATTCTTCTCTCCTTTCCTCTTCCATTTTGGTGGGGCTTTTCTTACGGCAAAACTAACTCCATTCTGTGATAAATCAGGTGACTGGGACCAGGTTTTTTTGGGTGGGTCTGAGACCCCATTGCTCTCTCCTGATTCATTTCTAGAGCAAAGTCCCTACCATGCCCATCCCCAGAAATTTTCCTCATTCCCTCCCCAGTGGAGAGAGGCCCAGGACCTCCTGGCCCCAAATCTGCATCAGCCCTAGAGAAGAGATAATATTCAAATGCTTTATATTTTTTATTACAATACAGCCTGGTCACAATATAATTTGGACAGTAATTCTCACTGTCCTGAAAATGGCATATTCGACAAATTCTTAAAGATGATTAGTTCATAAACCAGAATGGCTAATGGCAAAAAAGATTCCCCATATTCAGACATTCTTTTATCTCTGATCTCTTCTTTGTCAGTTCTGCTTTCCTATCCAGGTACTTACTTATCTACCTCTTTCCTCTTTACTTTCACCTAAAGAGGTCCAATTTTGCTGTTTCTGGAATAACATGCATCACTAGCCATGCTTCATCACAGCCCAAAGAGTTAAAGGGATCTGTGGACAGCAGCAACTCTTCCCAGGCTAAAACCTGTATTCTGAAGAGCTTCTTATATTCACCATACTTTTCCTTCTGCACTCTTTCTGTCTCTCTTCATATCTGGCCCACTGGATTTCATGGAGTTGGTAGCCCTCCTGAGGAGTTCTGGCCAGGGAAAACTCTCTAGCAAACATCCAAAATCTCATGCTGTATTTATCCATACCACAAAACCATTACCCAGGGGTAATCTGGGATTTCCCCTCTCCTTTCCCATCATCTCTCCTTTCACATTTCTGAGAGGCTCTCTGTCTTCTAAGGTTTGAGGGGTAAACTCATTCACCTCCTTTCCTCTTTACCTCCAGCATAAGAGAGTCTCCCACTAGCTACTTCTGGAGCAGCCCTCCAATTCTTGCCTGAATATTTGTGTCATCTCCCCAATCAAAGGCATTTTAGGTAAGGCATCGATTTCCCAGAATGCAAATGGGACTTAGATTTTGTTGAACCTGGGAGTCCCTGTCCCATCTCCCATTGGCAGTAGATTCACATCTTCTGATAATGAAACCAGAAGGTGCACTCAGATCTCCATACAATTGTAAGGCAATAGGAGGTATCTTTAGGACAGTTTTTTGGAGAGATGCTTTAAAAACTCACAGAAAGCAGTTCAGGCAACCTTTGTTTAGGAGACCAATTTAGACTTGACCTGCATCTAAAACTCCAAAATGGCTAACAATCACTCCATTCCAAAAGATAGTTCATTGTCCTGCCTTATGAAAAAGCAAACAAAAAATCTAAAAATATTGGGTTTCAAATCAGATATCAAAATTTCCCAACTTATATATAACATTCAACTCAGATCATGCCTCCACATATTTTAAATAGTCAGAATAAAAATTGTCAGCCAGAATTTGGGAAATTTGACCCCTACAATCTTGTATGATCTTTCTGTAGAACAGTGGCAAGTGGTCAGAAATCACATATCTTCATGCATTTTTCTATCCCCCTATGCTCCTCAGCTTCTGCCTATTAAATCCTTTTAGCTTCAGATTCTACCACTGCCACTACTGAACTCCCCAGACCCAGTTGATGGTCCCTCTCTCTGTTGGTTCTGACCCCTCCTGCTACCTCTTCTCTTCTCTTTCACCCTCTCCTCCTCCTTGGCAGCTTCAGCTACCAACACAGAGGTCAAGGCTGTGTCAACCCCTGTCCCTCTTCCTCAGCTCTTACAGACCTCCTGTCAAGCCTCCACTCTCACTCAAGTCTCAATGATAGCCTTTTTCCCTAACATTTGTTACCACATGGTAAAATAGGGACCCTGTTCTCTGCTGTGTGCACCTTCACTTATAAACAGCAGGCACATAAATTGTTCTTTGTGACACCAGATAAAGCTAATAGGACTTGCCCATCAACTCCATGCCTTCCCAATGGCATAAAGTCCCCTCCTACATTTTAGACACTTGTCAAGGAACAAAGAAAAAGAAAGTCACTTTTAAATTCAAACTGCAAGCAACTGCTGCCCCATCTTTAAGATTACTTAATGTTTTAAAGAAAATAATGAGGATAACAATTTGGCTTTAAAAACATTGTCTATATTGCTGACATGGGAACATGGGTTCAGAAGCAATTACTCATAAAAATTTAAAAATTAGCTTATGTCCTTATCAATTTGAAGTATAATTAAAATCTTAAGAGAAAGGATGTTTCTTTTTAATCAATTTTCTCATCCCCTGTCATATGTCTTATCACTGACCAGCAGTTTTATGTTCATATGTGTCATGTGGTCTGTCTTTACATGAGACTAAATTTATTGGCATCAATTGGTACAGTCATTAAGTGTTCTGATGTTCATAGATATATTTTAAGATAAATTTGAAATTGCTAAAAACAGGTTATAATATACTTAAAATAGTTTACTTCTGTTCAACACTGCTTCTAACATTACCTTCTGAACATTTATTATGACTTAAGTGTTTAAATAAGTGGATTAGGGTTTACTGGTAAAACACAGAAACATTTATAACTGTAAAGATCCAATATACATGCTTGCTGTTGAGCCATAGCTTCCTGAATTTTAAAGTTAATTTCTAATTTTATAATAACAATAGCAATACTAAAATATAGTAAGGGACCATCAGAATTAGATTTATTATCTGTGTTTTCAGTTAAGATGTAAAAAGGATAAGAGTTAGCTAAAATGGGACTTAAACTGGAAAATATTTAAGTTGCCTGTGATAAAATGGATTAACATAAAAGGTTGTTCCTCTATATTTCCTCTCACCTTAATTGTGTATATATCTCAAAATTAGAATGATCTGGTAAGTTTACTTATCTTATCATGTCTCATATCAAGGTTAAAATTCAGGTATACATATTTTTCCTACTATGTTAACTGTTGACTACTGGAAAAACTAAGTCATTAACAAAATCAAGACATATTTTAACTAGTTTTATCTGTTTGCTTAAGCTTTATCTAAGTATGACATAAAAGTTAAAAGTACAAGATTGATGTAAAATGACTACCTGGACTTTTACAGCTCCATCAATCCACCTCAGAGGGTCTTATAACAGACTTAGAATGCCATCTGTCTGTGACCCTTTTGATTGTACTCCAAGGCCTAAAAATGAAGAAGAGTAGAGACCACCTACTCTGATTTTTTTTCTTTATCCCACTTCAGTCTGGAGAAGTCAAATTCAGACCCAGCATCCATCTCCCAAACACAACTTAGGAGTCTCTCCCTCTCTCTCTCTCTCTCTCTCTCTCTCTACTTTTAAAAAGGGAAATGAAAGATGTATAAATAGACAGTAGACTTGGAAGTTATTAGTATACAGACTTAGCATCCTTTGTCCTTGGTAGCATTGAAAGGGAAAAAGCCACTGCGTTCTGAACAGAAATATGTTCCTGAATAGAGACATAGAATATATTTATGTGAACAAATTAAGAGGGTTATAAAAAGGTTATTAAATTTCTGATTGACTCTGAAATACCTAATGAGCATCTAATGGACCAGACAAAAGGGTGGGTGGGGTGGGAGAGGTGGGTAAGGATGGGGGTGGGGGACACAAAACTTGACCCAAATGGCAATGGTACCATAAAATTCTACATCCTAAAAGAAAGACTAAATGGTTGATCCTCTCATCAGGTCCTTAGAGGGAAAACCTGAATCCCAGAGCCCTGGAGAGGGTATATGAAGACTAACCTTAATATTCTCCTATTTCTCTCTCTCTCTCCCTCCCTTCCTCCCTCCCTCCCTCCCTCCCTCCTTCCCTCCCTCCCTCCTTCTCTCCTCTCTCCTTTCTCTCTATATCATTTATATTACCTATCTTTTCCTTCCTTCTTTTCCTTGGTACTGACCTGTAACTCCCAGTACCAGCATGTGGTTAACCTCCACAATGAACTGTTGATCAGAGAGATATACAAAGTTTTCTAATGATGCACCAAAGGTTAGAGGTAAGACCCTACTGCTGAAGACACAATATGCTGATGGTATGGAACATGGAGTGACCTGGCTAGAATCTGGAAGAGAGTCAGTCCGCAGACAGTTTGCTCGTCTAGTGCCAGAAGGTGCTACAAGAGTGACTGGGCTCCCCCAACATCTGTCCAAGCAACTAGTGGTCTATGGTACTCAGCAGCAAATAATTTGATGTGAAGCTCACACAAGTGCAGTAGTGGCACACAGCTATGGTGGGAAACCAACTGCTCTTGATTTGGCTAACTGATCTCTTCAGTGGAATGGAACCTATAGCTGGAGCTGGGAAACAAGTCAGAACCATATCCCAAAAATGAGCTCACTCTACATTAGCAAGCTCCCATCCATCATGGGCTATAGGAGGGCCTACACCTATAAAATTCTCTCTGAAAAGACAATGGTTATCCCTTTTATCTGGCACTAATTTCACTCTCTGTTGGACAATTTGCTTCTGTTTTTCAGATGGACACAGATCCTAACGAGAAAACCAGCCCATCACACCTCAAAAGAATGCTGCTTTCTTACTGAACCTGGTACCAGTACAAGAGTGAAGGAGATAGACACAGAGAACACTCAATTCCTACCAAACCAGATTTACAGAGACACAGATGTTCCCAAGACCTCATTATTGAAGTATACCTAGAATGAACCCAACATGGCTCATGGATATTTGCAGAAGAGGGGCAGAAAGAATGTTAGAGCCACATGTTGTGTCATTATACACAGAGACATTGCCTCTTACCCATAACTGATGGCTAACCCCATAATGCACAACCCACATTCCCCATTGAGGAGGGTCCCTGTGGAGGGGGGATGGCAGGGAGGAACCTAAAGATTGGATAAACATAACTCTATACACTGTATAAATAACTAATAAAAAAAGAATAAGTAAAACCAGTTATGTATACACACACACACACACACACACACACACACACACACACACACTGGAATATGCTTGATCAAAGATAAATGTTACCCACCTCTCTCTTCTGCTCAGGTTTGAAGTGTAATATTCATTTTATATGCTAGGTATGACTTCTGTGCAGTTTTCTATTTTCCAACCATAGAGGATGGTTGGCCACTTCCTCCAATCTGATACTGATGTCTATCATCATGTGACTTCCCCTTGACAGAAAAGGTCATCATCAATATAAGGTTTAAATTACTGTAAAACAGTATACGAATCACTCAAGGTTGAATTTTTAAAGTTATAACTCCTAAGGAAATCACCATTAGAGTTCTATGTCCACATGAGCTTCTTATATAAAAAAAAAAAGCACAATGATCCTAGTTATTGACTGAAGAAAAATGAAAACATATGTGCAAAAACCTTATTCAAACTGAGCCAGAGTATCTACTGTCACAAGAGATACAACAAGATAATGACAAATTAACTATGTTACATTTATGTAATAATTAACACTTAGGGATAAAAAGGAAGAAGAAACTGTATAAATGATATAGTTTTATATGGCTCTGAAAATAGGCTCGAAATAAACAGCTTATTAGGATGAAAAGAAACTTAAAAAACTTTTTAAATCTGATAACTAAACTTCAAAATTAGTCAATTTCTCAATTTCTGTCATGTTTAAACTTAAAATTGTTTAAGATATTACAAATATTGCTTCAACAGTATTTCTTATACTTCCTGTATACCTAAGGCACATCTTCATATACCTTACCTTTACAAAGAGCATTTCTTATTTCCTTGCCTACCAACTATGATATTATTTCAACCTTAGGTATAATGTCCACATTACCTATAAATGTCATGTCATATACAAGAAAATTCAAATATAAATATATAATGAAGGAGGATAGGAGAAAGCTAGCTTCTTAAGGCAGTTTTAGTTAGAGAGTGAGGCCCAAAGAGAGAATCAGGAGTTACCACCCCACATAACACCTCACCCTGACACGATAATTGAACTCTTGGCAGAAATATAACTTGTGTCTGATAAAAACTCAACTTCACCTCCTCCTGCTGCCCATAGGCTAACATGCTACCAAGACTTATGGCCCAGGTGGTTTGGCTCTGGGATCCACCCTCCAAACCTACCAACCACTCTGGTCTTCTTCCAGTTGCTAACTCCACTCCACTCAACTCTACTTTTCTGACTGCCCTTGGCCTGCCTGTCTCTTCTTCACTGGGGCAAGAGGGGCACATGTGAGAGATCTGGGTGAGGGGTGAGCATAAAACTCTTTCTTTGTTTGGATGGTTATTCTGCTTGCTTCTGCTTTATTGTTTGGGGTAACTACTCACTTTAATTGCTTGGATAATTTTTCCCTGGTCTCTAATCTACCACATAGATGCTTTTGTCTAGCTTTTGGCCTGTTGCTTATGCAGTTTCCTTAAACTTGGGGTAACCATGATTTCTCTTCATTATTCATTTCTCCTCTTAATTTCTTGGTTTCTTCTTTGATATTTACCCTCTTATTTCTGTTTTGATATCTTAGCTCTTATGTATCCCTGAAAGCCTCAGTATAACTACCCTCTACATGCTTACAGCTCTACCTTAGTCTTTCTTTGACAGCCCCAGTTTAATTCTCCTCCACATACTTGTGGCTCTATTCCAGTTTTTTTTTTTTCCCAAACCTCAATTCCTCTTAAACTAACATTATAAACTATGCAGTGCTTCTATATGAACATGTTTTCTAAACCCCACAGTTTGTGATTTCTCCCTAAATAAACTTAATAATTAATAACTTATCCTTCTTAAGTCTGTCTTTATCAATTCTTTCTTAAAGGTAGGATGGAACCCAAATGAGATCAAATTCATTCTCTTGCTGCTGTCCCACCAATCAGAAACCTGTGACAAGAATTTGTTCCTTTAACATTCCTACCCTAGATTTCTATATAATGACAGAATTGGAAATGTAAGAATTCTTTGGACTCTGAATGCCATTTCATTGTAACTGTTTCTGAACAGTGATCCAAAAAACCCTCCTAGTTATCACATTCCTAGAACCATCCAGGCTACCCATCCCCATTATCACATTCCTTGAATGTCCCAAACAACCTGTCCTACTATCACTTCCCTGAAGTATCTCAAGCTCTGGGGAAACACGGACCACCCAGACACCAAAGAATTCCAATGACTCTCACTACCCTACTAAGTATACCCTAATCTGTAAGCAAATGGGCTTCTGGCATGCCTGTTTAGAAACCTTCTCAGGCTTCTCTGAACCAAACCGGTCTCTGCTGTTGAACTGAGTCTTCTATCCTGCTTCATTTTCTGGTTTTTCCTAACAAGAAGAAGATTGAGATTAAAAGACTGAAGAAATTGTCTGAAATCTGGATGTTGATGGTAAAGTCTATACGTTCATTTGGCCAAGGGACAGCAGGGATGGAGGAAAGTCACACATATTAGCTTGTTTTTTTTCTTGTAAACATATGCAGATAGTCAGTATTTTTCACTCTGTCTTTGAGAGACAAATATGTATAAGATATTGAAAAATAATGACATATGTAATTATTAATTGTGAAGTAAAATTAGCAGATATCAGGCTGCAGCATAAACATATTGATAAAGAAGCAAATTTCAAAGATTTTTTTCTCAATTTTTATTTACATTTTCCATGACTATAAAAAATATCCCATGGTAATACCCTCCCTTCCCCCACTTTCCCCTTTGAAATTCCATTCTCCATCATATCCCCTGCCCATCTCAATCAGTCTCTCTTTTATTTTGATGTCATGACCTATTCCTCCTCTTATGATGGTCTCATGTATGACTATGAGGTCATGGATATCCAGGCCATTTTATGTCTGGAGGGAGGATGTAGTAAGGAGTCCTACCCTTTCTGTGGCTCTTACATTCTTTCTGCCACCTCTTCCGCATTAGATCTTGAGCCTTGGAAGGTGTGATCGAGATGTTACTCAGTATTCCAGTCACTTCTTTCCAGCACTATGATACCTTCCGAGTCGTCCCAAGGTCACTGCCATCTGGAAAGAGAAGATTCTCTACCCAAAGTGAGAGTAGCATTAATAAGGGTATGAATTTAAGAGAAGTGCTTACTGGGCAGCTTGATAAGCATAGTATATACATTTATCCAGACATCAGCAGATGTTACACCCCTAGGGCTCATGACTACCCTGTAGTAAGTTTTCAGTATCAGGGATGTATTCCCTCCCATGGAGCAGGCCTCCAGTACAATTGGAGGGCAGTTGGTTTCCACCATGATAGAGGTGCCACTATTGTACCCATTGACTCATTTGGACTGGCTGGCCAATTATAAGGCTTGCAGTGTCCACTGTTGAGTATCTTCACTGGTGATATCTCTTTCTTCACTGGTGATATCTCTTTCTCCCATTGAACTACATGTAGAATGGATTCTTCCAGCTTCCTGTCAGCTGGTCTACATGAAGGAGGAGGTTATCAACTCAGTTACAGCAGGATTTCTCAGTAGCTTTGCAGCCCAAGTATGTGGAGTCTTCAGCAATAGGGTCTTACCATTGATTCCTGGTGGGAAACCAAGGGCCTTGGCAATGGCCTATAATGTTTTGGGGGCATCAGGGACCTCCCTGGACAACAACTCACTGGAAGGTATCCCATCCCTGGCACTGAAAATTTTCTACTAATGATCTACGGCTCCTGAGTGTTCCATTGTCCAAAACTGGAAGATTCCATATGATTTATTTATATCCTCTTAGATTTTGATTAGCCCTCCCTCCACCTTTCCTTTACTTGTGACCTTTCTAATTTCTTAATATAGGCACTTAAAGCTATAAATTTACCTCTTAGAACTGCCATCATTGTGTCCCAGAGATTTTGATATGTTATGTTCTCATTATTGTTTGAATCTATAAATTTTTTTTGATTTCCTTCTTGATTAATTTATTGACCCATTCATCATTTAGTAGTGTGTTGTTTAATTTCCATGATTTTGTGTATGAGCTACAGCCTTTCTTGCTATTGATTTATAGTTTGACTCCATTGTGGTCATATAGAATGCAAGGAACTATTTCAATTTTCCTTGTTAAGATTTGCTTTGTGCCCTAATATATGGTTTATTTTAAAGAATGTTCCACGTGCTGCTGAAAAGAATGTATATTCTGCAGCATTTGGATGAAATGTCCTGTATATGTCTGTTAGGGGAATTCCTTTTATGACCTCATTTAGTCCTGATACCTCTCTGTTTATTTTTTTCCCAGGATGACCTGTCAATTGATGAGAGTGGGGTGTTGAAGTCCCCCACTACCACTGTGTTTGTTGTTATCTGTGACCTAAGTTCTAATAGTGTTTGTTTGATGAATTTGGGGGCCTCAGGTTAGGTGCATATATGTTTAGGATTGTAATTTCCTCATGTTGGAGGGTGCCTTTAATCAATATAAAATGGCCTTTCTTATCTTTCTTATCTAATGTGGGACTGAATTCTACCTTGTCAGACATTAGAATAGCAACCCCTGCTTGTTTTCTAGGTCCATTTGCTTGAAACACCGTTTTCCAACCTTTCACCCTAAGATACTGTCCATCTTTTGTAGAAAGGTGGGTTTCTTGGAAGTAACAAATTGAAGGATCCTGATTTTTAACCCAGTCTTCAAACCTGCATCTTTTGGTTGGAGCATTGAGGCCATTGAAATTAAGAGATATTATTGAAAGGTGTGTATTCATTTCTGCCAGTTTTTTGTAGTTCTTCCAGTTTTACCTTAGCTCTCTTGTGTTAGCTAGCATCTGAGTATTGCTTGTTTTTTCCTGGTTCCTTATATGTGTGCTTTTCTTTTTCTTCAGCATGGAGGATTCTTTCAAGTATTTTCTGTAGAGCTGGTTTTGTCTTCAAATACTCCGTTAGCCTGCTTTTGTCATGGAATGTCCTTATTTCTCCGTCTATTTGAATGGATAGCTTTGTAGGATAAAATAACCTTGGTTGTCAGTTTCTATCTTTCAGAACTTGGAATACATCACTCCACACCCTTCTGGCTTTTAAAGTTTGTGTGAGTAATCTGCTGTAATCCTGATAGGCTTGCCTTTGTAGGTAACTTGATTTTTTTCTGTGACTGCTTTCAATATTTTTTCTTTGGTTTGTGTGTTTGGTAGTTTGATTATAATATGGCAAGGAGAGGTTCTTTCCAGGTTTTGTCTGGCTGGTGTTCTAAAGTATTTGTGTATCTGCATTGGTGCCACTTTCCCAATTTTGTGGAAGTTTTGTTCTATGATTTTGTTGAAATCGCTAACTATGCCTTTGGAGTGAAATTCTCCTTCTACTATGCCCTGAATTCTTATGTTTGATCTTTTCATAATGTCCTGAATATCTTGAAATTCCCACTCATACTTTCCTATTAGTTTGTCTTTCTCTTTGTTGGACTGTATTACATCTGCCACCTGGTCTTCTACCTTAGATATTCTGCGCTCTACTTCATCCATTCTACTGGTTAGATTTTCTACACAGTTTTTTATTTCATTAACTGTGTTCTTCATTGCTAGTAATTCTGACTGGCTTTTCTTTATTATTTCTATTTCCTTATGTATGTCTAGTATTGAACTCTTTATTTCATTAAATTGGTGTCCTGTGCTTTCTTTGATTCCTTTGATTTCCTCTTTCATTCCTTTGATTTCTTCTTTGACTTCTTTGAACCTATTTATAATCATTCTTTTGAAATCTTTCTCAGGCATTTCCTCTAACTCATTCTCACTGGAGGTCATTTCTGATCCATCAATACTTCTTGGTGGATTTATATTGTCTTGATTTTTGGTGTTTCTCGTGTTATAGCGTATATATTTTTGCATCCTGGGTTATTTAATGATTGGATTTTCTAGTTAGCTGGGTATTAAGAGATGTATCAATCAATCTGATGTTATAGATCTTCAGGATAGGAGCTTAAGGCACTAGGTGTGGCTCTCAAGACTCTCAGAGTACCTACAAAAGTGACCCTAGGTGTTGGGTTTTCCTTCTATGAAAGTATTCAAGTAGGCTGAGTGGAACCAAATACAGATAGTTTCTAAAATTTAACTAAACAATGTACACTTTCAATGAAAAACTGCACAGAGTATTTATCCAAGAGTAGGTATTATGAGAACCAGATCCTCTGTCTGTCCCTTAGGCTGTGTGGTGCCTCACCCACTCCCTTAATTCTGACAACAAGGAGCTTAAGATTTCTGGTCTGTTGAGGGTTCCAAGCCAGTTAGTGACCAGGTGAGACCCTTCCCTAATGTATAAAAGAAGAGGAAACAAAGCCACTATAAATCAGGAAGCAACAAATAACAAGTCCAAAATACTGCTTATTTAAGAATGGCAAATCTGACCATCCATCCGATTTAACATATAATTTATCCTGATATGGAAGGTGCAATTAGCACTTCTCGTTCAGGCCTATATACCAGGTTTATGAGGCAGGTACTGACCTGGTGTAATCCCAGTTACCTTTTGGGATGATTTTGGTCTCAGTTTGGGTCCCACTGCTGGTACAAGTAGGCATGGCCCGGTCCCTGGATCGCTGCTCTGTTCACTGGGGCTGGGCAGTGGCAGTGGGGGAGGGGAGGCTGCTGATGCTGCTCTAGTTCTCTTGCTGTTCCACATGTTCTTCACCTTGTGATCTGCTCCTCCATTGTTCACTGCCGTTCTCCCTTCATGTTTCCTGAGTTTGCAGAGAGCTCCGGTGTGAGTGGAAAATCCGCTCACCTGTCTTTTCCTGTGGCTCAAGCTGAGCCTGGTGGCTGGCTGGTGCACTGCCACTGCGGTCCCTTGTACCTGCTGGAGCTGTTTCTGCCGGCCTGTGTGGGCTCTGGATGCTCTGGATCTCTCCTACTTCTCCGCTGTCATTTCAATTTCCTATACACCTCACTTTAAGTAAAAGTGTGGATTTTGCTGGGGTTCTTTTTGTTGTTGTTTTTTTCCCCCTAGGCTGATTTGATGTGGTACCTATGCCACCATCTTAAATGGAGATATAAACCTTTGCCAAACAATCCATGCATGTGTGCATCTGGATACATGTACATATGACAGTTTTGAACAAAATGCACACATGGACACATGCAAGCATGCATATATGCACACAGTTATGTGAACAAACATGTTCTCACATGCATGCACACTCATGCATAGGTGCACACATAGCCACTCATGATTATAGATATGCATGTTCATACACAAAATTCAAGAATGATTGAAGTTGTTTTGGAGAATTCATCTATGAACTTTATCTTCATGGTTTTCCATTGTACAATTTCAGTCCCTTTCTCTTCATTTCTCCCCCTCCACTCCAATTCTTTTCTTTCTAATTTTCTTCTTACCTTTCTTTCACCTTGTCTTTCTCTCTGTCTTCCTCTCTCTCCTGTTCCTTTGTCAGTCTCCTCATTGTGGTTTTTTTCTTTCATTTCTCAGTATTTTCCCATTTTATCATATATATACATATACATATATATATATATATATATATATATATATATATGCATATATATAAATTATATATTATATATTATATACAATATATATATTATTGATGACTTCTATATTTACAGACAAGAAACCATGGTATTTCCCTCCCTTCCCCCAATTTCCCCTTCATAACTCTGCTCTTCATCATATCCCTCCCTCTCTCCATTAATCTCTCTTTTAATTTGATATCATCATATTTTTCTCCTCTTAAGAGGGTCTTGTGTAGGTATTGCTAGGCACTGTGAGGTCTTGAATATCAAGGTCAAATTCTGTCTGCACAGTTATATATAAGGAGTGGTAACCTGTAGGTTGTCTCTTTGCTCTATTTATTGTATCCTACACTGTACAAAAGCTTTGTAATTTCATGAGATCCCAGTAGTTGATTAGCAGTTTTATTTCCTGAGCAATTGGGGTTATATTCAGAAAGTCATTCCCTATATGCCAATATGTTGAATGGCTTCCCCTGCCTTTTACTCCAGCAATTTCAGAGTTTCAGGTCTGATGTTAAGGTCCCTGACCATTTAGATTTGATTCTTGTACATGGAGAAAGACACGGATCTATTTTGATCTTTCTACATATAAATATGCAGTTTTCCCAGCACCACTTGTTGAAGAGGCTGTCTTTTCTCCAATGAATATTTTTGTTATTTTTGTCAAAAATCAGATGACTGTAGCTGCCTGGATTAACATTTGGGTCCTCTATTCTGTTCCATTGATCTACATATCTGTCTTTGTGCCAGTAACATGCTGTTTTTGTTACTGTGGCTTTGTAATATAGCTTAAAATCGGGTATGGTGATGCCACCAGCCTAATTTTTTTGCTCAAAATCATTTTGGATGTTTGGGTTTTTTGTCTTTCCAAATGAATTTTTGGATTCTTTTTTCTATTCCCATGAAGAATGCCATTGGAATTTTAGTGGGATTGCATTAAATGTGTAGATTGCTTTTGGTAAGACTGACATTTTCACAATATTGTTTCTTCCAATCCAAGAACATGGGATGTCTTTCCATTTTCTTGTGTCTTCTGGAATTTCTCACTTGAATGTTTTGAAGTTCTCGTGGTAGAGATCCTTCACTTCATTAGTTAAGTTTATTTCAAGGTACTATATATATATATATATATATATATATATATATATATATATATATATTGTTTTTGAGGCAATTGTGAATGGGAGAGCTTCTCTGATTTCATTCTCTGCATGTTTGTTGTTAGTATATAGGAAAGTTACTGATTTCTGTTTATTTATTTTGTATCCTGCTATGTTGCTAAAAGTGTTTATTAGCTCTAACAGTTTGCTGGCAGAGTTTTTAGGGTCTTTTATATATAGAATCATATCATCTGCAAATAGTGATAATTTGATCTCTTCCTTTCCAATTTGTATCCCTTTATGAGTGCATCTTGCCTTATTTCTATAGCTAATACTTTCAGCTCTATTAAATAAGAGTGGAGACAGTAGACACACTTGTTTTGTACCTGAATTTAGTGGAAAAGCTTCGAGTTTTTCACCATAAATGGTGTGGAGATTTGCTTTGTGACCTAATATATGGTCTATTTTAGAGAATTCTCCATGTGCTGCTGAGAAAAATGTATATTCTGCAGCATTTGGATGGAATGTTCTGTAGATATCTGTTAGGTCCATTTGTTCCAAGACATCATTTAATTTAGATGTCGGTTTTTATTTTTTGCCAGGATGTCCTGTCAATTGATGAGAGTGGGATATTGAAGTCTCCCACTACAATTGTGTTTGATGTTATCCCTGACCATAAGTCTAATAGTGTTTGTTTGATGAAACTGGGAGTCCCCATATTAGCTGCATATATGTTTAGAATTGTAATGTACTCCTGTTAGACTGTTTCTTTAATCAGTATAAAATGACCTTCTGTATTTTTCCTCACTAATGTTGGTTTGAAGTCTATCTGGCCAGATATTAGGATTACAACCCCTGGTTGTTTCCCATTTGCTTGAAATACCATCTTTCATCCTTTCTCCCTAAGGCTGTGTTCATCTTTTATTGAGAGTTGAGTTTCCTGGAGGCAACACATGGCAGTATCCTGCCTTTTAATCCAGTCTGAAAGATGTATTTTTTAGATAGTGCATTGAGGCTGTTGACATTAAGAGTTGTTATTAAAAGGTATGCATTTATTCTAACCTATCTTCTTATTTTGTAGTGTTTCCTGTTTTCCTTTAATCATTTGTTATAACTGTTATTTGACTGTGGTTCCTTTTCTCATATTTCCTCCCATGTGTGCTTTGTTTTCTCTTTGGCATTAAGAATTCATTCAAGTATTTTCTGTAGAGCTAGTTTAATTGTCATAAATTCTTTAGCCTGTTTTTGTTGTGGAATGTCCTTATTTCTTGATCAATTTGTATAGATAGCTTTGCAGGGTAATCTTCATTGACAATTGTTATCTTTCAGAACTTAGAATCCATCATTTTAAGCCCTTTGGGCTTTTAAAGTTTGTGTTGAGTAATATGCAATTATTCTGATGGGCTTGCCTTTATAGGGGATTTGCTTTTTCTCTCTAACTGCTTTCAATATATTTCCTTTGGTTTGTATTTTTAGTAGTTTAATTATAACATGGTGAGGAGAGGTTCTTTCCAGGTCTTGTCTGTTTGGTGTTCTAAAAGCTTCCTGTATCTGCATTGCATTTCTTTCCCCATTTAGGGAAAATTTTCTTTTATGATTTTGTTGAAAACACCTACGAAGCCTCTGGATTGAAATTCTCCTTCTGTTATACCCTGAATTCTTATATTTGATCTTTTCATAATGTCCCAGATATTTTGAAATTCCCATTCATACCTTGTTATTAGCTTGTCTTTCTCTTTGTTGGGCTGTACTAAATCTGCTACCTGGTCTTCTAGCTTTGATATTCTGTTTCTCATCCATTCTACTGGTGAGACTTTCCACAGAGTTTTTTATTTCACTGTTTGTATTCTTCAGAGCTAGGACTTTAGCCTGGTTTTTCTTCAGTATTTCTATTTCCTTACCCATGTCTTATAATGACTTCTTTATTTCATTAAGCTGATTTCCTGTGCTCGCTTTCAGGAGTTTGTTTTCTTCCTTAATTCCTGTTTTCTTCTTTGATTCCCTTCATTTCTTCTCTGGTTTCATTGAGCATAGATACCCTCATTTTCTTGAAATCTTTATCAGGCATTTAATCTAAAGCAGTCTCATTGGTGATCATTTCTGATGGATTTATAGTTTTTGGTGGGACTATATTGTCTTGATTACAGTTTCTTCTATTATATTGTAGCGACTTTTGCATCCTGAATTGATTTGACGCTTGGGTTTTTTACTTATCTGCAGTGTTCCCAGATGTGGCAATCCATCTCTATATACGCTCAGGATATGAGTTCAAGGTGTGAGGTGCAATCAAGCCACAGAAGTAATCGTAGGTATTGAGTTTGCTTGCTAAGCAAGATTCTAGTGGACTGGGTGAAATAATTTACTGGCAAATTCTAAACTTCAACCGAGTAACATATACAATCAGTAAAAACCAGCACAAAATATACAACTGTGGGGATTAAAACAAACAGGTAGTCATATAAAGCTATAATCCCTAAGGGTGTATGTTATTCCACACCCTTAATCTTGTCATCTTGGAGGTAGAGAGTTCTCTTTTGAATTGGGTTCCAGGTCAGCCTGGATCTGGATCAGACCCTGCCCCCAATAATGACAGAAGCAAAAGACAAAGGTCCTATATATACAAAAACATCAAAGGCAATAATATTCAACCCCCAAATACAGGTTATTTGAAAATGGTAAAGCCAACTAAGAATATATATCCATAATCTGCCCTGATAATCGAAGAGAGATTAGCTCTTGCAGGCCTGTGTACCTGTTTTTTGATTTTTTTTTTTTCAATCAGCCTCGTTACCTTTTGTGGTGGCTTCCAATATCACCAATGCTGGGTGTCTGCCTTGACCCCTCCATGTTGTGCTGTGCAACTGTGCCTTTGATTAGCTGATTAGCTTTGCTGGCTCCGCTGTCACTGGGGACTGCATGCTGGAGGTTTGTGGTTCTCATAGTGTGGGATGGGAGAGTTCAGACTTCTGTAATTGCTCACAATTTCAGTAGCTCTTTAGTTGATCTCAGCTGTCTTTTCTTCAGATTTCTTAACTTTGCAAGAAGGCTGATGGAGTTGAAAAATCTGTCGCTTGATCTCTGCTGCTGTTGCTGCTACCTAGTGTGCCCTGGGATGGGGTGGCCTGGGCAGGTGTGGATAGTGGATTGCATGCTGTGAGCACCACAGTGAGACTCTGGCCATTTTCCTCCTTTTTGGTGGATATTTTTCTCTCCAGCTTCTCCACTATGTCTAAGAATAACCTATACTCCTTCACGTTTCAGAAGAAGAGTGTATTTTGCTGGGGTTTTGATACAATCCCTCCCTAGCCTGGTTTGGCATAGCTCCTATGCTGCCATCATACCCTGTCATTTTTTTTTTTCCTTTTATCAATTACCAGGATATTCTAATCATCTTAGGTGTAAATTTCCTAGTTTTCTCTATTAAAAATGTACCTACACGATGACTATATTTTTACTTCACTTTTAACAGCTTTGACTTAGTCTTAAATCCATGGGGAATCTTCTCTACTTCCTGCTTTCAGGTTAACACAGTAGTTCAAGAACAATCCTTTGGCCTGTAGCATGAGAGCATCTCATAGTCAGACATCATGAGTACATGATCATTAATCTCTCCAGCTTCTCCTGTACCATTTTACACAGCCTTATTTTGTTGATGATGAATTTCCTATTGCTCTGAAGTTTACACAGAGCATGTTTGCTCACTCTCAGTTAACAAGCGCATCTTCTCTTATTTTACAAAAGCAGTCTGTAGTTTGCACATGGAGGGAAAGTAAATATTACTGGTGATTATAATTTATTTATATTCCTTTTGTGTACCTGTTTGTTTTTGTTTATTGAGGCATGGTCTCACTCTAGTTCAGGCTGACCTGGGGTTCACTATGTAGTCAGGGTGGCTTCGAACTCTCTCCAATCCTCCTACCTCTGCCTCCCAAGTGCTGGAATTAAAGGCATGTGCCACCATGCCCTGCTCTATTTATATGCTTATAATAGTATAACATGAGTGAAATTACATAGAACACTTTAACATGTATAAGATATGATTTAGGCTTGTGAAAAAGAAAATAATTATAAATTGTTATATGCAAAAGATTAACACAGATGTTTCTTGATGTACATTTAGAATGCATTTAGTATGTTTAATCACCTAACATAAAACAGCCTAGCCAAACTTAAACATGATAAAATTGCTTACATTAGCTCACATTTAATCAAAGTTTACTGATATAAAGGCTAATTTGCAAGAAAGAACTGAATATCTCAGTTAATTTGATAAAAAGTATACTGAAAGTGAAAAACAGAGACAACAAAGTTTAAGATTGAAGACAAAACTATGAATTAATCCTACTTATTTAAACTCTTATTGGAGACTATATAGGAAAGAAAATCCTATCATACAAAGATCATTTCATATTGGCTTGAACAAAGTATTCTTTGAATATTTTAATCTTTCTTTCCTTCTAAATCTTACTGGTATTCAATGAATTCAGTTCTTCTGCTTATCAATATGTTTGAAGGGGAAGGGGTATGTATGAGGAATTCACTTCTATCTTGGATGTAATGTAATCACAACTTAAATTTATTATTATTATCATGATTATTAATTTTGGAGTTATCTCTTGAAATGAAATAGTAAAAGTCTAGTGAGCATAATTATGGTCTTAAAATACTAAAGACATGTTATAAGTCTCCTGTAGTGCTGAACTCTCAGAAGCCTAAAATTGTATGTTTTGATGAGCTTTGAGTCTCCTAAGTATCTACTACTGTCTTCCTGAAGGAGTTTGTCAGGATAGTAGTGAGAGAAGCACTCATGTTTAATCTGTTTCTTCTGTAGTGTCTCCTGGGTCCTGGTACATGTGATAGAGATGACTTGTCATGTTGTGGGCAGTCAGCTATCTTTTCTTGTCATTCTGATGTGCCTTAGGTCTCCCTGGTATTCACTGCCAGCTGGAAAAAGCAAGATCTCTCACCAACAGATAAGTGTAGAAATTTTGAAGACTAGTTTCTTCATGTTTTACTACATTTATTTATTTATTTATTTATTTATTTTTAGTTTTTTTGAGGAAGTGTCTTGCTCTAATCCAGGCTCACCTGGAATTCACTATGTAGTCTCAGAGGGTGGCCTCAAACTCAGAAATCCTCCTAACTCTCCTTGCTGAATTCTGGGAATAAAGATATACACTCCCCCACCCCCAGCTATAAGACTTTTTCATGGGTATAACCTTTCTTTTTAGACAAAGAACAGTGGAAGATTCTCTTTACATTCTACGACCTTGAAAGTTTTAAGCTTCTGACTTGGTTCTTAGTACCAGGTACAAATTCCCTCCCACTGAGCAGACCTCATATCCTATCAAAGAACAGTTAATTACCCCAGCAACTGTGTACCACTATCTGTGTGTAGGAGACTTCTAACATGTCCTCCAAGTCTTAAGGAAAACTATGGAAGACAGGGAAGAAATAATGAAAGAGTTACAGGATGGGAAGGTGTACTCTGAGGCAATTTCATCCCCTCCACAAAGACTGACCAGTACATTCATGATCCCACAATAATTATGGATAACCCATGGAGAAGGACACTTAGTGAAGTGTGGATGGGTGAGAAAAAAAAAAAAAGATGAGTATATAAGGATGACATATGACCAATTTGCAATATGTTCATATATTAAAATTCTTGAAAAAACCTAACATTCAAAAACAAAAAATAAAATACTGAAAGCTATATGTGGCATATTACAATGTTCTATGTAAATCCATAAGAGTTAAATATGAACACAGAAGGGTACTCCAGAGAACAACATAAAGACTATTTGTGTCTTACCTGGAAGAGAATTCTGTAGCTTCTAGAGAACACAAATCATTGAAAGGAGGCAATCAAACTCAAGAACAGTATAAAAGGTATTGCACTGTGTAAAGAAATTTGAATTATATCAACTTCTACATAAATCTTTTCATTCAAGATTCCTATTTAATCCTAATTAAGTGCTGACCACTTAGTGGAGGCAGAACAAAATATAAGTAAGAAAGTGTACCTGCACATACATTCTTATGGACACATTATGCACAATTGCCAAGACGTGAAAATAAATCTTTTAATGGATGATTGGAAAAATGAAAAATGTATAAAATATATACTAGTCATGTTTTAAGAATAAGATAAACACACACATACTTATCTATGTTGAATGTAGATGAGCCAGTGCATTGTGTCAGACTGAACACAAATACCACATATTACTTCAATCTTACTAATACAGAGTCTAGAATGAAGTTGTAAATTCTTGGTGTTTCTGTTCTAAAATACATATGTTCTGGGTTATTATAGTGTGATTATTAGAGATATAAGTTGAACGTTCCCAGCAAATGAACACATAAAATCCATTTGTTCCTTTGTTAGAAAGATGATTTTATGATGCTGATTGGTACTGTTATAATTTTGGATAAAGTCAATGTGAAAAAACAGTATTTCCTCGTCTGACAGTGAAAATTTGAGATTACCTCTAGGATATAATCCACAATCCTTCTGTTTTTATACAGATGACTTAATATTTTAATGCAGTATAAACTAAGGATCTAGGGAACAGCTCTTAAAGATATACATCCAAAATAATCATTTCCAGAATCCCTGTGGGTTTGGAAAAAGTAAAATGATGGATAACTGACATTTTATTACAGAGTTCTTTATAAAATCATTATTTTCAGAGCTACAAGTTGTTTACATTTTTTAATGTGTTGTATTTACTTCAAGATTGTATACCAGCCTAGTACTAATTACAAATGCATGCATCTTTTGTGTATCTGTGGTATGTGTTCCTTGATGGCAATGCACACTAAACACTGAGCATACTTCACATTAAACAGATGTTTCAAGGAAGAAAAAGGGGCATGGATTTATCTTTAATAATGACAAAGTTCAACTCTTTTTTAAAAAAGGCTTTTTGGGTTGGAGAGATGGCTTAGTGGTTAAAGTGCTTGCCTGCAAAGCCTAAGGACCCATGTTTGTCCAGATCCCACGTAAGCCAGATGCACAAAGTGACATAAGTTCAAAAGGTCACACATGTGCAAAAGGTAGTGCACACATCTGGAGTTTGATTGCAATGGCTGGAGGTCCTGTCCTCCAATTCACTCTCTCTCTGTCTCTCATAAAATGGCTAGTCTGTTGGGCTTACCTCAAAAAAACAAAAACCAAAACCAAGTCAAACAAAACAACAAAAACCTGCTTTCTGCAAGCTGCATCAAGAACTTGATTTTTCACTAAACTACAGAAAGAAAACAATCTTAACAAATGCTGTACTTAGAGCCAACTGTCCAAGGACTTTAGGAGGACTTTGTATTATTGTCTACAGTCCAATTTACAGTCACTTAACTTGTGACCTTAAGTTCTCTATCTATTGATTGGGCATCAATATTTAATCCTTTGTTTCTGAAGAAATTGCATGTCAACATTATATGCTATCTTCATTACTTAAAAAAAAAACAAATCATAGTCTCTCTATTTGGAATATAAATCTTAAGATTATCACCTTTCCAGACAAGGTACTTTGTGCTAAGATATATTTTCTTTTGGCTGGTACTTTAGAGCCATATAAAGGTTCAACTTCTCTTTTCATTCTTATTTCTATCTTTGTATTTATAAAAATCAAAATGCAAATTCATTTTCCTTTCTTGAATATCACAATGTACCTGTTCTCCATACTTTATCCCCTTTCCATGGCAATTGGTGGGGTAGCTGGTGCTCTGATATTGTCTGTCTATTGTCTCATATTTCTTGTTTGATGGGTAAGAAGTGGCCATACTGTATTTCCATCAACTTCTGGAAAAATATGCATATGTACACATATCTATGAAAGACAGGCTACATATTTATTTTACTGTAGATTTTATGCTTCTGCTTTCTTAAGTTGTACTCAGGCATTTGGGTTTTTGTGGTTGTTGTTTCTGTGTTTGTAATGCGCATGTTATATTTTTATGTGTATGGACGTGTGTGCAGGTGTGTGATCATACATGTAGAGGACAGAGGATAATGCAGAATGACTTTATCTATCACTTGCCACTTTATTTTTGACACAGGGATTCTCAGTGAATCTGGAGCTTACTGATTTTACTAGACTGGCTGGTCAGTAAGCCCCAGAAAACCTATCTCCACATCCTTAGCACTGAGATTATAGGCACATGCCACCATGCCTCATGCTAGTGTGGGTGCTGAAGTTTCAAACCTGGTCCATATACTAGCTGGATAAGCACTTTAATGACTGAGCCATTTGTCTAGCCCCAGCTTTGAATATTTGTATGTAAAGAAAACATAACAGCGACTCTTCAAAGGAGCCATTTTCTCAAGTAAGACCAAAAAAAAAAAAATCAGCTTTTCTGACAATATTCATGATCACCCCAGGTATAACTATAAATCTGCTAATGATTCAGTGACCTCCAGTCATATTCAGGCTTACATGGGATTGTATGGGAGAGATTAAGCATATGTATGTTGAGACTAGACAGTAGGGTAGAGTCTTATATTTCCATTCACAGGCAGGTCATGATCTCTCCTCATTAGCTTACTGGTAATATAGATGAGTTGAATACATTCCTTTGTGGTTTTAGTTAGACAGTATAAGATCACACTGATGTGAAGTCGCCATCTACTTTCTTTCAATGGAAAAATATTTAGTCATTCATACATATATTTGTTCATGTTATTGCATTCACCCAAAGTTCATTCTTTTATGGAGGATTAGTAGTTACTATTGTGGATACTTGACCCCAGATTTTGTTTATTGTGAAAAAAACATGTTATGTATGTATGCAGGCATGTAATAGCTTATTGCCTATCTGCTGTGTGTATATGATGTGAGAGTATATATGTGTGTATATTCATGTGTGTGAGTTGCGCACATTCATGAGTGTGGAAATCAGAGAATAAATTTTGTATTGGTCTTTATCTTGTGTGAGGCAGGGTTTCTCTTTTACTGCTGCATTCACCAGTCCAGATGGCCTATTAGACTCTATTTCTGTTCTCAATGAGGGTGACTGTAATTATAGGAACTAGCTTTATAGTGTCATGCTTTTATGTGCAATCTGGAGCTCTGAACTCAGGTACTCACATTTACTTGCAAGTAAAGCATTTTATCCACTGAGACAACTTCCCAGTCCTGTGTTTATAATTTTTTTAGTAAGTACTTAGCAGTAGGATTTATGAGTTATAGTATAAGCTTAGATTGAAGTTTATAATAACACACTGAATGTTTACATGTTGACTATATCATTTGTCGTGTCACTCCCTACTTATTAGAGCTGCATTTGTTCCAGATCCAACTAGTGATCGTTACTCTTCTTTGTGTTTCTCCTCATAGTCTCATAAATATTCCTGATTGTTAATAATGCTAAGTTCTCTTTCATGTGTTTATTGAGCACCCAAATACCTTCCTTCTATTTTGAAATCTCTGTTCAAATATTCTCTCATTGGTAAATTGATTTGCATAACTTCTTATTTTTAAGTGGTCAGAATTTTCTAAACTCAAGTTTATTTTTATGATGTATGAAAGAAAAGTGACTTTATATTTATTTTGAAGAGAAGAGATTTTCAATTCTGATAAAGTACAATTTATCAAAATGTCTTGCAGTTTGCTCTTTTATGCTTTTGAAATATTATCCTAATCCATGCTGTAAGCTTCTTTTTTATTTTTTTATTATTATTTTTCTTTCTTTATTAGTTTTGTATTCAGCAAATACAGAGAGTTTGGTACCATTATTAGGCTCATCTGTGACCTACCCCCTCCCCTTGGCCCCTTCTTGTTGAGGTATATGGGTCATGCATTGAGGAGTTAGCCCACAGTTATGTGTAAGATAAATGTCTCTGCATATCATGACCCAACATGTGGCTCTGACATTCTTTCTGCCCCCTCTTCTTCAAAATTTCTTCCAGTTCAGATCTTATTACACTCTGTTGTAGATTTAATATGCTATACCTACATATTTTTGTATAGTTTAAGCTGTGTATTTCTAAAATTTATTGGCACTTTCTGAAGTACCATTCATTCTCATTCATTACAAATAAGTTCATTGTTATATTATTCCTTTGACCTACAATAAAGAGCTCAGTTCCATCTTTACTATGAAGTAAATAGCTGCCATGATATAAACTGCTAAACTGGCTATATTTTTTTTTCATTTTCTTGCATTCTGACTCTTTGTTACCAAGCATTTGGGGGTTCTTCCAATACGATCTTGAGTGCACTTTCTTTAGCTAATGAAAGGTGATGCAAGGGGAAGCATTTGAAATATCTGTGGATGTACTGACCTTGTGAGTTTTGATTTTTTTTTTGTCATTGTCACAGTAAGACATATAATAAGATTAGCCCTCAGGTTCTGGGGAAAAGATGAGAGAAACAAGTAGATTTGAGTTGTCAGTGTTGACCTGATGAGCATATCGGGCATTCAGCTGTCAACATCTAGACATGTAAGTTAAACAGGAACAAGAAGTATTACCCACAAACCCTGGCAGAAAGAGTCACTTTTCATAATTTTGAACTAAAAGCAATGCTGTTATTATTTGATGTACCTGTAGTCTTGTGGTTGTTGCTGCTATAGCAGTACTTGGACAACTAATGTGTAACAGACTAACAGTAAGTACTAATACAGGATAGTATTAGCATAAGAAAAACTTGACGACTTGGTATATTCTCTGGACAAGGTGGAGATTGAACATTAAACACAATGAGAAATGTGATAACAGCCATTTTGACTGGGGTAAGATAGTATCTTAAAATTGTTTTAATTTGCATTTTTCTGGTGGCTAAGGGTGCTGAACACTTTTTAAAGTACCTATTGGCCATTTGTGTTTCTTCTTTTTTAAATTGTTTATTCATTTTGTTGGCCTATTTGGTATATGAGTATTTTAATTTTTTTGGTGTTTAACTTTTGCAATTCTTTGTTGATTCTGATTATTAGCCTTTATTCACTGCTGGTAGGTATGAAAACTAATGTAGCCATTATGGAAGCCAGTATGGTGACGCCTCAAAAAATTAGAAATAGAAAAAATAGAAATCTATGACCCCACTCTACCAACACTGGGCATATACTCTGAGGACTCCATATTCTACTACAGAGTTACTTGCACATCCATGTTTATTGTCATTCTATTTAGAATAGCTATGAACTGGATTTAGCCAAGATGCCCATTGACAGATGAATGGATAATGAAACTGTGGTACATACACAAATGAAATTTTATTCAGCAGTATGGAAAAATGAAATTATGAAAATTATAGAAAAATGCATGGGCATATAAAGGATTATTTTAAATAACTCAAAGTCAGAGAGACCAAAATTGAATGTTTTCTCTGATATGCAGATCCTAGCTTGTGATATCTACATGTATAGATAGGAGGGCAAATATAGATAAAACCTGTCAAGGTAAAATGGTCCCCAAGAGTGATGATAAAGAGCTGAGCAGGAACTGGATAGGGAAGGGTAAGATGACACATGTGACATGTAAATAGAAGAGGGAAAATGTTGTGGTATAGGGGGATTTAGGAGAGGGAGAATGGGGAAAGCTAGGGGTTGAGAATCAACTAAGATATATTATAGTTGAAGTTTCCAGAATGAATGGCAGCTAAATCTCTGTATGACAACCAAAAAGTATACATGTACTTAGGAACTAACATTACAAATTGGTGCAGAAAATATTATGAAGAGTGGTAATTAATGCCAGCTTTAGCTAGGATAGTTAAGGTTTGGAATAACCATTTAATCTGATATAATATAAAATAAGAGCACACTGAATATTTTGTGTTGTATTTATACAGTGTGGCAAGTTCTTATTTCTCATGTGTGTGTGTGTGTGTGTGTGTAGGTGGGTGCTCATGTGTGAGTACATGTGCAAGTATGGAGGTCATAGAATTACTTTAATTGTCAATCCCTCCTTTCTACCTTGATCGAGGCAGGGTTTCTCATTCTCATTGTTAATCATTGTTGTATTTTTTAGGACAACAACAGACTCTCAAGATTTGACAAAATTCTCCTGACCCCATATCTCTTATTGCTGTAGGCTTGCTAGGATTAGAAACACAACTTTTGGGTTCTAAATATGTTCTGGGGATACAAGCTCAGTTACTCAGGCTTATAGGACAAATGCTTTATCCACTAGGCCATCTCTGTGGTGGTTTGATTCAACTGTCCCCCATAAACTTTCATGTTCTGAATTCTAGGTCTTCAGATGGTGGCAATTTGGGAATTGAAGCTGTTTGGTGGCAGTGTATTGTTGGGGGTGGGCTTATGGGTGTTGTAGCCAGTATCCTCTTGGCAGTGTTTAACACAATCTCCTCTTGCAGTTGTCCATCTGATATTGGCCAGGAGGTGATGTCCACCTTCTGCTCATGCTATCATGGAGCTTCCCCTTGAGTCTGTAAGCCAAAATAAAACCTGTCCTCCCAGAAGCTGCTCCTGGTTGGGTGCTTTCTGACAGCAATGTGAACCTGACTACAACATTAATGTTGGTACTGAGAAGTGGTTTCATAGCTGCTAGAAACCTGACTATGGCTTTGGCCTCTCGGAACTGCTTTGCAGGAGAAATGTGGATGAATTTGAAACCTTGGACTTAGAGATGCTTTGCAGTGCTGTAAGTATAGCTTGATGGACAATTCTGGTCAGTGTTGAAAGACCTAAATTCAGTAAGAACTATGGAATGTGAAGTTTGGCTTAGGTAGGTAACAAAAAAAAAAAAAAAAAAAAAGAGCTTTGCCTGCACTGGGCTAGAGGCAGTTTGTGTGAAAGGATTGCTGTTATGCCCATGTCCTGAGAACTTATGAAGGGTTGCATTGTATAGAAATGTACTGTTATTACCAGAGGGATATGACACAGAAATAATGAAATCTTTTTGATGAAACTTTTGCCCATTCAGCTGCAATTATTTGAGAGAGTACAACCATTGATATTGGGCCACCTGACCTGCACTGAGACAACAGGAAGAATGCAAACTCTTCTGAAGGGGCCAAAATGTTGAAGGAGTATCCTGTTCTACAAAGTATGTTTTATTTCCTCCTAGATTAACAAATTTGCAGCCACCTGGCATGATGGAATATAACAAATGCAGGAAAATAAGGTCCTTTAATTTGCAACATATATTTATATTTTGGAAATGGCCATGGGCATTAAGAAGCAGGATTGCTTGATTATCTGCATGGAGACCTGATGGAATAATGAGGATGAACTTTGGTTTGCAGTAGAGACCCATTGAAGATGTCAGGGCTGTGGGATGGCTGTCAAGGAATGCTGCCAACACTGGATGAAGTTTTCCAGGGCTGTGATTAGCCTAGCTGCAGGGGCAGAATTGGAATTCCAGAGACTTGTCAGTGGTTAGAATTGTTGGACTTCGAGATTTGTCACTGACTAGAGTTGTTGGGATTGGAGCTACAAAGTTTGATATTTGCCCTGTTCAAATCTTGTATTGGTTGAATGTTTCTTTGCTATGCCCAAAGGCATTTTTTGAAGTGTGAATGCTTATTCTGTGCCATTATGGTTTTTTTGGGGGGGATTTTTTATGCTCTTATAGTTCAATTAAAAGATCTCAGACTATGGGGATATTTGAATATCACTGGGATTGATAAAAAAATATGGGGACTTTTAAAGTTGGATGAATACATTGCCTTTTACATCTTGTATGATTATTAGTTTAAGGTGGCTGGGACAGAATATCATGCTTTTATTCATGGGTCTCTCATAAACTTTCATGTTCTGAATTCTAGGTCCTCAGCTGGTAGCAATTTGGGAGTTGAAGCCTCTTGTGGCAGTTTATTGTTGGATGTGGACTATGGGTGTTATAGCCAATTTTTTCATGCCAGTGTTAGACAAACTCTCCTGTTGCTCTTGTCCATTTTATGATGCCCAGGAAATGATATCCATCCTCTGCTCATGCCATAATTTTTCCCTGCCATCATGGAGCTTCCCCTCAAGTCTGTCTGCCAAAATAAAATTTTTCCCCCATAAGATGCTCTTGGTTGGGTGTTTTCTGCCAGCAATGTGAACCTGACTGCAAAAATCTCCTAAACATATTCTTGTAAACTGTATATTGAAATTATCCCTTTTTTCCTTATACCTACATATGACAGACTACTTCAAAACGACTTACTCACAAGCTGGCCAATTGTGAGGCATTATTTAAAGAAGCTACTACACATAGTCTAGATATTCTATAAGCTGAGAGGCTGTGAAAGCAAATATGTTTCTCAATTTCCTCCTTTCCAGAAAAGAACAATTCAAGTTAAAACAGACTAAGGATAAAATTGAATGATTAAGAGCAAATATCTGAAAGAACCAATCTAATGCAAAAGATCACCACAATTGGATTCCTTGGTCATATAGCAACTGGCCAAAGCCAAAGTGGCTCTGCTTAAGTCTAGGAAAGGAAGGACAGAAACACTGATTCCTGCATTATGACTGGCAAGGCTCTCGGTACATGCCAACCCATCACTTCTGAAACGAAGGAAGTCTATACATCTATTTTGTTAATTTTTTACTTGGCTTAAGTTGGTTTCAGTGGGAAAAAATATTATCAAATAATTTATTGAAACTGTTTACATGTTGGAAGTTTTTTTTTTCTTTTTTTCTTTATTAGCTAGTTTTGTATTCAGCAAATACAGTCAGTTTGGTACCATTATTAGGCTCATCCATGACCTACTCCCTCCCCTTGGGCCCTCCTTGTTGAGGTATATGAGTCATGCATTGTGGAGTTAGCCCACAGTTATGGGTAAGATAAATGTCTCTGCATATCATGACCCAACATGTGGCTCTGACATTCTTTCCGCCCCCTCTTCCGCAAAATTTCCCTGAGCCATGTTGGGTTCATTTTTGGACTGCTTCAGTGATAAGGTGTTGGGGGCCTCTGAGGCTCTGGCTCTCTGATTTGGTAGGAGTTGATTTTTCTCTGTGCTGATCTCCTTCCCCCTTGTGTTAGTATCCGGTTCATCAGGAAAACAGCCCCCTTGCTTGCTTCTCCAATTTTTCTTAGTTTCAGCCGGGTCCCTTTTGAGGTATGATGGGGTGGCTCTCTCCTTAGGATCTACATCTATCTGAAAAAGAGAAGCAGATTCTCCAACTGAGAGTAAGTTAGCACCAGGACAAATGAGATAACCCTCACTTTTTTTCACACAGAATTTAATAGGTGTAGGCCCTCTTGTAGCCCATGATTGATGGTAGCTTGATATTGGAGAGTGGGCTTATGTTTGGATATGGTTCTGACTTGTTTCCCAGCTCCAGCTATGCGTCCGTACCACTGAGGAGATCAGTTAGCCAAATTAAGAGCAGTTGGTTCCCCACCATGGCTGTGGGAGACTATTGCACTCATGTGGGCATCACAACAAGTTATTTGCTGCTAAGTAGGTTAGACCATGAGTTGCTTGGACAGATATTGGTCATTTTCCCCCAGTTGCCCATGTAGCACCTTCTGGCATTAGACGCGCTGACTGTCTGGGGACTGACTCTCTTCCAACTTCCAGCCATGCCATTCTATTTTGCATGTTAACCACATAAGGTGTCTTCAGCAGTAGGGTCTTACCACTAACCTTTGGTGGGTCATCAAGTACTCTGACAGAAATCTGTCTGTCTTTTAGGAAACCTTGTAGGTCTCTCTGATCAGAAGCTCACTGTGGATGATAGCCCCATGCTGGTTCTGGGAGGTACAGGTCAGTGCCCACTAAGAAAATGAGGAAAAAGATAACTAATATACAAGAGGTAGAGAGAGGAGAGAGGGAGAGGGAGAAAGAGGGAGGGAAGATGTAGAAATTTAAGGTTAGTCGTGGTCCTACCCTCTCCAGTGTCTTCTGGTTCAGGTGTTCCCTGTAAGGGACTGGTGAAGGATCAGCCATTTGATCTGTCTTTTAGTAAACAGAATTTTATGGTACCATTGCCATTTGGGTCTAGATTTGTGTTTCCCACCCCTTTGATGCCCTCTCCTCCATCCTCTCCCTACCCTTCCATCCTAGTGTTTAGACCAAGAAATGATTGCTTGATATGTAAGTTATCTTGGGTAGATTCAGGTTAGGTGCTGTAGATGAGTGAGACTATGTGGCGATTTTTTTTTTTTTTTCTGTGATTCGGTAAGTTCACTGAGAATGATCTGTTCCAGGTTCAAACATTTTTCCTCAAATTTCATTGTGTCATTTTTTCTTACTCCTGTATAGAATTCCATTGTGTAGATAAACCACATCTTAGTTATACATTCTTCTAGTCATGGACATCTGGGTTGATTCTAGCTCTAAGGTATTACATATTGAGCCACTACAAACATGGTTGAGCAAATCTCTCTACCCTGTGGTGAAGGTTTTAGGGTAGATGCCCAGTAAGGGAATAACTGGGTCTGTTGGTATCTCTATACTCAGCTTTTTCAGAAGTCTCCATATTGCTTTCCAAAGTGGTTGTACCATCTTACATTCCCTACAACAGTGGATGAGTGTTCATACTTCTCCACATCCTTTCCAGCATTTATTTTTATTTGATTTTTTGATGTTTCTATCCTTATTGGGGTAAGGTGGAATCTCATAGTTGTTTTAATTTGTATTTCTCTGATGATTAGGGATGATAAACATTTTCTTAAGTGTATGTTTGCAATTTGTATTTCTTCCTCTGTGAAGTGCCTGTTCAGCTCTTTGCCCCATTTTGTGAGTGGGGTGTTTGACTTCTTACTGTTTAGATTTTTGAGTTCTTTGTAGATTCTAGAGATTAGGCCACTATCAGTTGGATAACCCGGAAGTATTTTCTCCCATTCTGTGCATAATCTATTGGCTTTGCTTATTGTATACTTGTCTGTAATGAAACTCTTCAGCTTCATGTGATCCCATTGGTTGAGTGGCTGTTTAAGATTGTGAGGTACTGGGGTTTTACTCAGGAAGTCTTTTTCCATTCCTATATCATGGAAAGTACTTCCTAAATTTTTTTCCAGTAGTATTTGAGTTTCTGCTCTTATATTGAGGTCTTTAATCCTTTTGGACTTGAGTGTAGTGCATGCTGAAATGTGTGGATCAAGTTACAGTTTCCTGCATATGGTTATCCAGTTTGTCCAGCACCATTTGTTGAAGATGCTGTCTTTTTTGCCAGCCTATATTGTTCAGGTCTTTATTGTATATCAAGTAGCTATAGTTGCTTGACCCAAATTCCGGGTCCTCAAGTCTATTCCATTGGTCTATACTCCCTTTTTTATGCCAGTGCCATGCTGTTTTCATTAATATGGGTGTGTGATATAGCTTTAGAACAGGTATAGTGATAACTCCAGAGGTACTTCTTTTGCTGAGGATATGTTTGGATATGCGAGGCCTTCTGCCTTTCCATATGAAATGTGAGATCATTTTTTCTATCTATGTGAAGAACACTGTTGGGATTTTAATTGGAATTGCATTAAATCTGTATATTGCCTTTGGTAGGATTATCATCTTCACAATGTTAATTCTGCCTATCCAGGAGCATGGGAGGTCTTTCCATTTTCTCAAGTCCTCCCCAATTTCTTGTTTGAGTGTTTTTATGTTTTCGTTGTATAGATTTTTCACTTCCTTGGTTAACGTTATTGTAAGGAATTTATTTTCTGTTGTTGTTGTTGCTGTTGAAAACGGAACTATGTCCCTTATTTCTGTCTCTGTATCTTTGTCATTTGCACATAGAAAGACTACTGAATTTTGTGCATTGATTTTGTATCCTGCTAGTTTGCTATAGTAGTTATTCACCTTCAGAAGTTTTGGGGTTGAGTCTCACGGGTGTCTTACAAATACAATCATGTCATCAGCAAATAAAGCTAACTTAACTTCTTCCTTTCCAAACTGTATCCCTTTTATTTCCTTCTCCTGTCTTATTGCTTGAGCTAGGACTTCCAGTACTATATTGAAATGCAGAGGTGACAGTGGACAACCCTGTCTTGTTCCTGATCTTAATGGGAATTCCTCCAGTCTGTCTCCATTAAGTATTATTTGGGCCTTTGGAGCTTTGTATATTGCCTTTATTATGTTAAGATATGTACCAACCATGCCAATTCTCTCCAATGTTTTGATCATGAAGTGATGTTGTATCTTCTCAAAGGCCTTTTCTGCATCTATCGAAATGATCATGTGGTTTTTATGTTTAACCTTGTTTATGTGTGTGTTCCTGGGATGAATCCCACTTTGTCAAGGTGGATAATGCTTTTGATGTGTTGTTGGATTTGGTTTGTGAGGATTTTGTTTAGGGTCTTTGCATCTAGGTCATCAGGGAAATAGGCCGGTACTTTTCTTTTCTTGTGGCATCTCTGCCTGGTTTTGGAATTAGGGTGATGCTAGCTTCATAAAAGGAGTTGGGTAGCTTTCCCTGTTCACCAATTGTGTGGCACAGTGTGAGGAGGATTGATTTGAGTTCTTCCATGAAGATTTGATAGAATTCAGCTGAGAAGCCATCGTCCTGGACTCTTCTTTTTGGGGAGGATTTTTATTACTTTTTCAAACTCCATGAGTGTGATGGGTTGACTGAGGTGATTAATCTGCTCTGTGTTTAGCTTTGGTAGATGGTATGCATCCAGGAATTTATCCATCTCTTCCACATTATCTAGTGTGGTGGAGTAGAGGTTTTTCAAATAAGTCCTGATGATTCTCTCAATTTCACTTATATCTGTTGTGATCTCTCCTTTTTCTTTTTGCATTTTGTTACTTTGAAGCTTCTCCTGTTTTTGGTTGATCAGATTGGCCAGGGGTTTGTAAATCTTGTTTATTTTTTCAAAGAACCAGCTCTTTGTATTGTCAAATGTCTTAATTGTTTCCTTGGTTTGCAATTCATTGATTTCTTCTCTGACTTTAGTTATTTCTTTACTCTGGAGCTCTTTGGGTTGGATTTTTCCTGTTTTTCGAGTGCCTTTAGGTGAATGGTTAGGTTATTGATTTGGTATCTTTCTGTCTTTTTTATGAAGGCGTGGAGTGCTATGAATGTTCCCTTGAGGACTGCCTTCATTGTGTCCCATAAATTTTGGTACGATGTGTTCTCATTGTCATTCAATTCCAGAAATTTTGCAATTTCATTTTTTATTTCATCCACTGTGCATTTATTGTTTAAAAGTGTGCTTTTCAGTTTCCAGGTGCTGTTGGGATTCTTAGTGGGTCTTTTGTTGTTAATTTCTGGCAATATAGCATTGTGATCTGATATCATGCAGGGAATTATGTCAATCTTCATAAATATGTGGAGGCATTCTTTGTGACCCAGTATATGGTCTATTTTAGAGAATGTTGAATGGGCTGCTGAGAAGAATGTATCGTCTGTGGATTTGGGATGGAAAGTTCTGTAGATGTCTGTTAGGTCTAAGTGATCTACGGTTTTGTTGAGCTCTCTTACTTCCCTGTTGAGTTTCTGTTTTAATTATCTATTACTGATAATGGTGTATTGAAGTCTCCAGCTATGATGGTGTTGGTGGTTATTTCTGTTTTATTGTCACGTAGGTTTTGTTTCATGAACTATGGAGCCCCTGTGTTTCATGCATAGACTTATGATTGCAATATCCTGTTGATGGATCATTCCCTTGAGAAGTAGGAAGTGGCCTTCTTTGTATTTTTTGACTCTTTTTGGTTTGAAGTCTATTTTGTCCAATATTAATATAGCTATGCCTGCTTGTTTCTTATTCCCATGTGCTTGGAATATTGTTTTCCACCCTTTCACCCTGATGAGGTGTCAGTCTTCAGTGGTGAGGTGGGTATCCTGAAGGCAACAGATTGAGGGGTCTAATTTTTTGATCCATCCTATCAGCTTGTGTCTCTTGATGGGTGATTGAAGGCTATTAATATTTAGTGTAATGACTGTGAGATTTGATTTGATCCCTGCCATATTGTGATGGCAAATGTGGGTTGGTGTTTTCATGGACTTTGAAGTTTTTCGTGCCTAATATGAGTTTGGTTGTTGTGATCTGCTTCTTGTAGGCAATTGTGTTTGACTATTTGTTTCTTCTCTGTGGAGAATTTCCTGAAATACTCTCTGTAGGTTTGGTTTTGTGTTCATATAATTGTAAAGCTGAGTTTTGCGGTGGAATGTTTTTCTTTCACCATCTATTATGAGGGATACTTTTGCTGGGTAGAGTAGTTTGGGTTGGAAGCCATAGGTTCTTAGACTTTGCAGTGTTTCATTCCAGGCCCTTATAGCTTTCAGGGTTTTCATTGAGAAGTCTGAAGCAATTCTGATGGAGTTACCTTTGAAGGTGGCATGCTGTTTTTCCCTAGCTGCGTTTAGGATTTTCTCTTTGGTGTCAAAGTTTAGAGTCTTAATGACAATATGTCTTGGAGAATTTCTCCTTTGGTCCAGTCTGTTTGGAGTTCTGTTGGCTTCTTCTATCCTGATGGGCCTGTCTATTAAGACACTGGGGAAGTTTTCTTCAATTATTTTGTTAAGTAAGTTCTCCATGCCTTTGGTCTGAATTTCTTCTCCTTCTGGTGTTCCAATGATCCTGATATTAGGACGTTTAAGTGTATCCCACAATTCCCTCGTGTTCTGTTCACAGGTACTTTTGAACTTACTGAAATTTTTGAACTCTCGAACTGTTTCTTCCACCTTGTCTTCTAGATCAGAGTTTCTGTCCTCCACTTAGCTCACTCTATTCTTGAGAGCTTCTAGAGAGTTTTGGACTTGTTCAGTTAAGTTTGCATTTTCTACTACTTTTCTATGTATAATTTCCATCCCTCTGTCAAGCTCCCTTTACACATCATTTTCTGATTTTCTTGATGATTCTTGGAATTCATCCTTGCATTCCTTTATGTCTTCATTTAGCATGGCCAGCTGATTTTTAAGGTCTTCTTTTTTTTCAGTCTCCCTCAAATCTCTTAACTCTCTTTGAACTCCTTCCAATTTCTTATCTATTAGTTCTAGTTTAGTGATGGCAGCATCCACATGATTATTGGCCCTTTGTTGCTTTCCTGCAAGTTCTACCAGTAGGTAGGTTGGTCAGGGTTGCATTGCTCATCGCTTCCATTTGGTGTTCTGATCCTAATGGTTCTTCTATGTGTTGGTTAGATTTATTCATTGTAGGACTGGGTGATCTAACTGAATTTTCTTCCATTTGATATTTCATGTTATTTTTTTTTTTCACTGTGGTCTGCCCATGACAGTGTATGGACACGTAGGTGGGTGGATCAGCCTGGGCTCAAGCACAATGGGAATTTGAGGCAGCCTGCGGCAGTTGCCAAGAAGCCTGGGCTTTGGCTCTCACTTGCCAAAGCCGCCTATGTACTGCCTGACAGGGGTGCCAAAGTTGCCTTAATTCTCAAGAGGTAATGTGCCAAAGCTGCCTGCTTTCGAGCTAGGAGTGAAACTGAGGCACCAAGCACTGAAGCAGCCCGGACTCTGGCTGGGAATACTGGGACCCGGAAGCAGTCTGCTCTCCCCCTCCACAGGACAATGGCGGCCGGCCGGCATGGCAGACAGGTAGGGGATGGCACCTGAGCTGACACAAGTGAGCGACGCAGTCTCAGCTTGTGTGGCAGTTGCTGTGGTACTGAGCTCACTCAGTAAGTGGGCGAGTGGACGAGTGTGTGGAGCAGTCTAAGCTTCCCCACACAAGGATCGATCAGCATGCAGCGGCAGCAGTGGCAGTGCTCGTGGCAGCTGCAGTGCTGTGGACATGGCGGTTATTTGGGGGAGGGTGGGCTACCCGCCTGTGAGGGGATCCATGATTCCCTGTTTCCCCCGCTCTGTGCCCTCCCAGATTTCTCTCCCCTAAAAGCCCCAATGAACCCTTAATATCTTGACTTTCTTTCCCCAGGATTTGCAGTGCAGCTAAGTGGTCGCCATCTTGGCCAGAAGTCCCCATGTTAGAAGTTTTTTGAACCAAAGTTATCTATGGAAGAATGTTGTGTGGAAGGCATGCGTTTTATAGAAGAGGGAGTTAAAGAAATCATAGCTCTACATAGAAAAGATCTGCAGCCCAAGATGAAATGTTCCTACTACATAGCCTTTTCTCCTTTTTGAATGGAAATATATCCTGTGATATACAGTCCTACCCTAATTATTGTACATTTGTTATTTAGGAGGTGTATCAGACAGCTTCAGGTTTGCTGAGATGAACTTCCAGACCAAGCACGGTTATGGAGGAAGGGATATTTATTGAAGCTTACAGCTCCAGGGCAAGTTCCATAATGGCAGAAGAAGCTGGCCTGCCTTCACAGGCCCAGGCAGAGAGGGAGAAGCACTAGCCTAAAGGTCAAAAGCCACAGCACACTTCAGGAACTCCAGCTAGACACACTTTTCATATCTTTAGACGGAAATCTGAAACCCACCACCACACCTTAAGATCCATACAATGGCACTGACTCCAGCCAGGTGGCTGCAGATGCAAACTACAAACAAACAACTGAATTTATTTGGGGCCATCTATTCTATTCAAACCACCACAGGAGGTACATGGACTTAGCTAACATTTCTCTGAGGAGAAAAATAAGAATCTGCAATAGGCCATGACATCTTGGATTACATATATTTTTCAAGAGGGAACTCAGTAAATACAGACAGATATTTGATAATAGCAGACTGAAAACAAAGCTGGCTTCTTTGTGATGATCCTTAACCTTTGCCATAATAAGTTCCAGTGACTTTCCTCCTTGAATCTTGTCTCAGCCATAGTAGTGGTTTTTGTTATTCAATTGTGATACAAATGATGTTGCAGTAGTGTTTTCTCTTGCTTTTCAGAATGAATCACTTCAGGGATGACATAGCCAAGCCAACCCACTGGTTCCAAAATCAAAACAAATGACACCTAAGACAGAAAAACAATCATCAGAAATTAAAGACAAAATAGCATACAGAATAAGAGATGCTACAAATAGATGAAAATATTAAATTCTACTGATTGAAACATATTTGAAACTTCCTCTGGAAAGAAATACCCAAAACATTGTCAAAGGCTCAAGAAAAAAAAAATAAACAAATAAAGACTGGAGAGATAGCTTAGCTGTTAAATTGCTTGCCTGCAAAGCCTAAGGGCCCAGGTTTGATTCTTCAGATTCCATGTAAGCCAGATGCACATGGTGGCATATGAGTCTGGAGTTCATCTGCAGTGTTAGCGGCCCTCGCATACCCATTCTTTCTATTTCTCTCTCTCTTCCTCTCTCTTTCTCTCTGTCATAAATAAATAAATAATGAAACATTTTAAAAACTAGATAAAACCATGAACCTAAAATGAACAATATGACTCTAAAGTTTGTGCTCTGAATATGTGCCATATGTGCCAATATAAGGACGGGGAATGAGTGAAATTTCTAGAAGTCTAAATTATTTTGTTTAGAATGCTAATTTGGAAAAAGAATTCAAAGTACTTTCTGAAGACATCCTGAATTAACACACTATAATTAAATAACTGAGCACACCTCTGTGTGCCTGTGCTTAAGTACTGGTTATGAGTCACGAAAAATAAATTTTATAAGTGTGTGTGTGTGTGTGTGTGTGTGTGTGTGTGTAAGTAAGTAAGTAAAAGAAGCTGATATTACATGTTGGCCTATACATATAAAAACTTCTTTATTTAAGGAATAAATTGGGTTTATTTAACTTAGGAGGAGTATGGACATAGTCTGACTAACTGTTTTTCCTCACTACAGCTTCCATCTCTTAAAACATAAAAGTATGGATTACATTTTAATCAGTAAAAAGCATTAAAATACAGGAAGGTAGAATTTTCAATCTGTATACCAGCTATGTAGTCGCTTCATCCTAAAGCTATAATTGAAAGTCTTTTATATGGTAAATTGAGAACAATTACAAAACCAGAATGTGGTAAATGCAACAACCAAAGAATTTCTATACAAAAACTTAATTTTCAGGTTTTATCATGCAGTTAATATTTGGCTTTTTATGAATAAGACTTTAAATGTCACTAGTAAATGTACCCACTCTGTACCCACTGCAGCTATCTCCCACCCCCCATAAGATATAGCCCCTCATTCAGAGCAGTAAATATATACAGAACAAATTGTACATAATATGTAATTAATTTTTTCTTGATAAGCAAGGGCAAATAACCATGGAGAAAGAAGTTTCTTTGCTGTCCATTTTTTCAGCTTTCCTTCTAGAGAAGACTAACATTTTTATGTTGTTGTTTTGTCAAATCTAATGAGAATTCATTCAAATGACTTTATCTATAGGTAAGCTACCATTCCTATACAATTTAATTTTATCTAGAAAATTTTGTGGCATTAGATTTGGATTGGTGATAGTTAAAGGTAAATGTAATGTCATTAGCATTGTGATATTGATAGTTGGAAGATACAGCTTGGGAACCAACATGGGGTTACTATAATTTAGGCAGGAAAACATTTGCTTCAAATTGGAAACATCTAACTAACTTAATTTTTAATGGATCAAAAGAGCTCAAAATATAAAATCACTTAAAACTATTATGAGGCTCTGAGATTGGAAGGACATCTTAGGGTTCTGAAGATAAGTGGAAATATTAGATATTTTTTATTGGGCAAGAGGGATTAAGCACACCCATTGAAAGAAGGAAGCCCTTTATATAATTTTAAGGTCCTGAACAAAATCCTTGCAAACAAAATTCAACAAAACATCCAAAGCATTCTCCAACTTGATCAAGTAGGTTTTATCCCAGGGATGTAGGCATGGTTCAACATACATAAATTTGTCAACATAATATACCACATAAATAAATTTAATCACAAGAACCACATGATCATTCTAATGGATGAAGTGAAGGCCTTTGACTAAAAACACCACTTCATGACCAAAATTCTAAAGAGTATAGGCATGAAGGGTTTCTATCTCAATACAATAAAGGCTATATATAACACACCTAAACCCAAGAAATACTGAGTGGGGAAAGACTGAAGGAGTTCCCACTGAGATCAGGAACAATACAGGGGTGCCCACTCTCACCACTGCTCTTCAACACAGTACTAGAATTTTTAGCCCAAGCAATAAGACAGAAGAAAGAAATAAAAGGGATTCAAAATGGACAGGAAGAAGTCAAGTTAGCCATATTTTCAGATAACAGGATACATAAGTGACCTAAAAGTCTTCATTTCAAACTTCTAAAAGTGATTAAGTCCTTCAGTAAAGTGACAGGATATAAAATCAGCACATAAAAATCAGTAGCTTTTCTATAGGCAAAGGACAAATATACAGAGAAAGAAATCAGAAAGGCTACCCCATTTTCAATAGCAACAACAACAAAAAAATTAAGTATCTTGGAATAACAATAATCAAGGATGTTAAAGACCTATATAATAAGAACATAAATTAAAAAAAAAAGAAAACCTCAATAAACAAATCTAGGAGGACTTGAGAAGATGAAAAGACCTGGATAGGTAGAATTAATATTGTGAACATGGAAATTTTACCAAAAGCAATATGCAGATTATATGCAATACAAATAACACTTCCAATATCATTCCTCACTGAGATAGAAAAAATGATCTCTAAGTTCCCATGGAGTGGCAGTAGGCCTCAGATATCCAAACATATGCTTAGGAAAAGAAATACCATTGGTGGTATCAACATAACCAAACTAAAGATACTGTCATAAAAACATAAATACAGACCAATGGAACAGATTGAAGACCCAGGCCTTAGGTCAAGTAACTAAAACTACTTGATCTTTGACAAAGATGCCAATAACATAGACTGGAGAAAAGACAGCATCTTGAACAAATGGTGGTGGACAAATCGGATGCCCATATGTAGAAAAATAAAATTAGGATGATTCACCTTACCACACACCAAAATCAAGTCCAAATGGATTAAGGACCTCATTATAATACCAGAAACTCTTCTGCTATTGGAAGAAAAAATAGGAGAAACTATCCATAATATATGAGTGGGGAAAGACTTGCTGAACAAAACCCCAGTAGCCCAGGAAACTGAACAATCACTCAACAAATGGGATCTCATGAAGCTGAAAATCTTTTTGCACAGACAAACATATCATAATCAGAGCCAGTAGTTCACCCACTGAGTAGGATAAAATATTGTTCTAGCTATTCCACTGAATCTAGAATCTACTAAGAATTCCAAAAACTGAACAATAAAAATTAAATAACACACCCCCAAAATGGGCAGAGAAATACAGAGGGAGTTCACAGAGGAAGAAATACAAATGGCTAACACACACTTAAGAAACTGTTTAACATTGCTAACCACTAGGTAAATGCAAATTCAAACAAGTATGAGATTTCATCTTACTCCAGTGAGGATCGCAATCAGTAAAAAAATTAAATAATAACAAATGTTGACAAGGATGTGGGGAAAGAGGAACACCTTCATTCACTGTTGGTGGGACTGTCAACCTGTACAACTACTATGAAAATCATTATGGAGATCCCTGAATAGGATGACTATAGATCAACCAGCAGACCCAGTTATTCCCTTACTAGGCCCTGACAATAAATTCTTCATGCTTCACTAAGAGATATTTTCTCAACCATATTTATAGATGCTCATTGTATTGCTATTTCTAAGTACTGGAATCAACCCAGGTGCCCATCGTTGGAGGACTGGATAATGAAATTGTGGTCCAGTTACATAATGGAATTGTACTCAGCAGTAAGAAAAAATGATACCATAAATTTGTAGAAAAATGGATACAAAAAAAGACAGGCTTCTGTCAAATACTTGATTACCTGCCTGATGCAAAATGTAAGTCCGCATTGCTAAAGACAGTATATGCTGCCAACACAGAGCATGTAGACATCTGGCTGGAATACAAAAGAGAGCCACTAACCAGACAGTCTATCTAATGTTGGAAAGTGCTACATGAGCTACTGGAAGAAAGTGGCCAATAGTGGTCTGAGCAAACAGAGGCCTAAGCTATTCAGAAGTATGTACCATGACAGGATGTACAGGACAGTGAAATAGTGGCACACAGTCTTGGTTGGTAACCAAAAGCTTTCTGATTGGCTAAGACATCTGCTAAGTGTAAAGGAACCCATATCTGCAATTGGGAACCAAGCTAGAATCCTATGAAGACAAAGATTATGCTCTCTAATGTGAACCACTCACTAGTCTTTGGCTAAAACAGAGATAACATGCATCAATTTCTCCCTAAATTAATAATGCTTATTGCAATTAAATTATGCTGACTTCACTGTCCATTGGAGAATCTTTTCTTCTTTTTCAGAAGGTAGAGAGAATTGAGGAGATAAACTACCCCTCACACTTCAGCCAAGCCACAGCTGGAACCACAGAAGATGATCAAGAGTGCTACTTCCATGGTGAACTTGTCAATTAGTGCCAGGGTGAAGGAAACAGATGCTAAGGATACACAAAACCTACCAACTTAAATATCTAGGGGCACCTAAGAACTCATTACAGGAGTAGACTTAAAACACACCCATCACTGCTCAGGGAATTTTGTGAAAGAGAGGGCGGAAAGATTGTAAGAGCCACCAGTTGAGATGTCATGCCCATAGGCATTGCCTTCCCTCACAGATGGACTGCTGCTCCCACAACACATAATCCACAATCCCATGGGATATACGTACAATCCCACTGAGGAGGATCCTCAGCAGAATTTGGAGCAGGGATGAGGGAAAGAGGGTGCAAGACAAGATGTATCCATACAAAATATGTTGTTAAAAATCATAAATAAATAAATACCTTTTGCTTCCTTATCTTATTGGCAAATGCCATCTATTCCATATATTAATTTTTGTGCAAGATGTACCACCACTTCCAAATTCTTAGGAAACTTTGTTCTCCATCCAGAGTTTCTAGGGGAGAATTCTCCCTTGTTTCTTCAGCACAAGGTGGTTCCTACTGTTGAGTGTCTGAGCACATCACTACAATCTGCTAGAATGACTACATTTTTCTTCCTCTTTGTGCCTTCATGTTTTCTCTTATGATTCCTGGGAAGATACTTATCATTGGATTAAGGCCTCATAAAAGAATTCCAGGAAGAGTTATTCTCAAAATGCATATCAATGAACCCCTTTCTTCCAAACAGTCATGTTTACAAGGTATGAGTGTTAATAAATACACATTTCTATATGGGGAGATTATATACAGACTGCACCTGTACATTTTATACTAACTGTCTTTAATCATTGTAAATTTATTTAATTTACTAATGTTTCTAATGAAGAGATTTTCAAATCCTCCTTTAGCAGAAAAAGCTCTTTTGGTAAATACAACTTGCTTAATTTAGAAATATCCCACTGACTATTTTCAGGGTTGAATATTTCATCAAAAAACTCAGAAAGAGAAGCCATTGAACATACAGTGGATTCAGACTATGTTCTCACCAGTTATTCATGAAGGGTACTTTCTATTATTGGAGGAACATTGTTTTCATATGGAATGTAATGCAAAATCATTAATGCTTATTATGTTGCTCATTTTTGAAATCAATAACAGACTTTGTAATATTCTTATGTCTATATTGAATGTGTCATCATTTAGCTTTAAAAATGAAATAAGGGCCAGGTGTGGTGGCACATGCCTTTAATCCCAGTACTCGGGAGACAGAGGTAGGAGGATTGCCATGAGTTCGAGGCCACCCAGAGACTCCATAGTGAATTCCAGATCAACCTGGGCTAGAGTGAGACCCTACCTCGAAAAAAACAAAAATAAAAAAAATAAAGTAAAAATGAAACAAGGGGCTGGAGAGATGGTTTAGTGGTTAAGTATATGCCTGTGAAGCCTAAGGACCCAGGTTTGATTCTCCAGGTCCTATGTAAGCCAGATGCACAAGGTGGCACATGCATCTGGAGTTCTTTAGCAATGGCTGGAGGCCCTGGCACACCCATTCTCACTCTCTCTATCTCTCTCTCCCTGTTTCTGTCTCAAATAAATGAATAAATAAATAAATAAATAAAATAGATAAATAAAATGTTTAAAAATGAAATAAGAAAACATATTCTGTGGAACAATTTGTGGAACATATCTTTCAATATGACTCTTTTTTGTTACTTACATTACTATAACTGCTTTAATTATAGATAATATTCACACACATATATACCTATATTATCCATTTATACATTGCATATATGTATATATGTATATATACATATATCCATATTACATATATATATATATATATATATATACATATATACACATATTCAGGTGACTTTTAGAATGACAGAGCCTTTCTTGAGTGGGCAGTAACTCAGGACCTAGGGAGCTAGGGTGCCAGACACTCATTGAAATAGGAAATCTTATCCAGAGACCAAGGTTATGGTCTTTTAAGGGAGTTTATTAAATGAGGCTGAAGTACTAAGCCGATGTCTAGGTAGCACCAGGAAAGGGAATAATGCCTTTTACATTCCCAGGAAAGGGAATTACCCTTCTATCTTCTGGAAAAAAGGTAACTCCTTTAGGGAAGAAAAGATAAAGAATAGACCCTTCTGACATATTGGTGTCTAACCAAAGGCAGGCTATAAGGACTTTCTTAGGCAGAAAGAGATAAGGAGGAAAACAAAAGATTCTCCCTTTAAAGCTCTAGGCATCCCTTGCTTTTACATTTGGGGTGATGGTGGGCTGTTACACTAAACTTCCTCAGTTATCTACTCCCTTTACATTGTCTTGATCTCCTCATTACACTTCCTTTCCCTTGAACCCTTTCTCAGTACAATCAAAGCCGTTTTCTACTTTGAGGTCTCTTGTTTTTTTCTTGTGTGTGGTCATAATGACCTAAGCTCAACTAGGTTTGTTTGCATAGGAACAAGTGCAGGATTAACATGGCCATTGCTTTCATGACCACAGAGTGGTCATTGCAAATTGCACAAGTCCCATACAATATTGGTCCCATAAATAGTCCAACATAGATGAGTGAGAAGGCCATGAGGACCCCACCCCATTATTCTCTCTTACCCTAGTCCCAATCCCATTAAACCCCACTACAATTAATCTCATTTCTACTTTGTTGTCTGTTTTTATGGTCCTCTGAGTTGCATTAGGGTTGCTTACATCAACATTGGTAGGACTTATTTACTGGAACATGGACAATTTACCAGTGGCTATATCATTGAAGACTATACCATCCTACTCCAGCAGCCATTAATTGTCAATAGCTACAGTAAAGGAGTCTCAGTGGAATGATGGAATTTGTATAGGTTCAATCTTGTGCAGGAATCCATAGCTACATACTAAAAGGCAGGCTGACATTCCTCAAATAATTAAATTTTTATTTCTTGCCTTACTGGGATGTCAATAAACATGAGGCTTAAAGTATCTTGAAAATATCTAGGCTGAATATAATATTTCTTATGGGGGGGGTAATAGCAAGGGTTACTATCCTAAAACTTATTTGGACCACTGAATAGACTATCTGGTCAATGATAATTTTCAAAACAAATATTTGAATACCCAAGCCAGATCAATATGCTAATGAGCTGTCATTAATTGCTCTGTTCAGCAATTCATAAAAATCTATTCCTTTTCATGAAGAAACCAAGAAAGTCAAAAAGCCTGTCAGGGTGATGGTGGAAGACATAGTGATCAAGCAAAACCTATCAAAGCAGAAATACAGAGGCTACAAAGAACTCATCACCAAATCAGACTGCCAACAGACCTGCCATGGGTCAGGAAACATGTTGGAAGATGGGGCAGAAAAACATTAAGAGCCTCAGAGTGGTTGGGAATACCCTCAGGCATGGTTCTCTTCCCCAGTATCCCATTGCGACTGACTGCAGCTTTCATGATCTGACAGGGAATCCCATAAACCCAGTAAGAATGGCCCCAGGAAAAAGGAACAAGGGAGAGGGAATAAAAGAATATAATATGCTAATAATAAATAAATAAATAACTGGCACAGTGCAGTTTCTATATTCTCACAGTAAAAAGTAAAAAAGAAATTAAAAACAAAACATGGAGACAGGATTTTCCAATAATTTATATATTTTCTAACCATAGAGCTACTTCTCAGAAGTAGACCATCAGCTCAGAGGGTGCTCTGGGACCTAAAGTAAGAAAATCAAAAGAAGAATTGATTTGAATGCCTAAAAACTATACCTCAAGAAAGAAACTTTTGTCTTTTTCCAGTACTGTGGTTGAATCTAAGCCTTGTGCATGCTAGACAGGTGCTCTACAACTGAGCTATAGCCCCAACCTTTCTATGTATCTAGAGAAAGAAATTAGCAAAGCTATCCCATTTGCAAAAGCAACAAAACAATGAAATACTTTAGAATAATACTAGCCAAGGATGTTAAAGACCTATATAATAAAAACACAAAAACACTCAAGAAAGAAATTGAGGAGGACTTCAGCAGATGGAAAGAATTCCCATGGTCCAGGATAGGTAGAATTAATATTGTGAAAATGACAATTGTAACAAAAGAAATATACAAATTCAATGCAATACCAATAAAAATTCCAGCATCATTCTTCATAGAGATAAAAAAATGATTTCTAAGTTCATATGGAATGGCATCAGGCCTCAGGTATACAAACATATCCTCAGGGGAAAAAAAAAAAAAAAAACATGTCTGGAGGTATCACCATACCTGATCTAAGCTATAATACAAAAACAAAGTAACAAAAACAGTTTGGTACTCCATTGTGTAGCTATACCTGTCATGACAACAGAAATACAGACTAATGGAACAGAATTGAAGACCAGGACCTTAGGTCAAATAACTATAGCTACTTGACTTTGACAAAGGTGCTAATGATGTAGATTGGAGAAAAGATGATATCTTCAACAAATTTTACTTGAAAAATTAGATAACCACATGTAGCAAAATGAAATTATACCCACTCATTTCACCATATACAAAATCAACTCCAAATGGATTATTGGCCTCAATATAAAACCTGAAACTCTTCAACTACTGCAAGAAATTTTGGAGGAACTCTTCATTATATAGGAGTGGGGAAGGACTTCCTGATCTATTTATTCCAGTAGCCAAGGAAGTTGAACAATCTTTCAGTCAACAGGATCTCATGAAGCTAAACAGGTTGTGCAAAGACAAACATACCATAAGCAGAGCAAATAGATTACCCAGAGAATGGGAGAAAAGTTTTGCCAGCTACACCACTGACATAAGCCTAATATCTAAAATCTACAAAGAACTCAAAAGTAAACAATGGAAAAAAAAAAAAAAACCTCACTGAATAAGGAGTTCACTGAAGAAGAAGTACAAATGACTAACACACACTTAAGAAAATGTTCAACATCAGGGAAATTCATATTAAAACAACTATGAGATTCCAACTTACCCCAGTAAGGATGGAAATTATTTAAAAAAAAAATGTCGATGAGGATGTGAGGAAACGGGAACCCTCATTCATGGTTGACGAAAGTGTAAACTTGTACAACTGCTATGGAAATCAATACGGAGATTCCTGGGAAACATAGATCATAATCAGGCAAAGATACAAAATCACAGAAAGACAAATACCACATGTTCTCACTCATCTGTGGTTCCTATCCTGGATCAGCTTCAGTTGTTTTGGTACTATTGGGTATGGTGATACTTCTAGAAGTGCTTTGGTTTGTTTGTTTGTTTGGTATTTCTTATTGTTGTTTAGATACCTGAGGCCTGCTACATTTCCATAGGAACTTAGAGATCATTTTTTTCTATCTCTCTGAAGAATGATGGTAGAATATTTATTGGTATTACATTAAATCTTTATATTGTTTTTGGTAGAATTGCCATTTTCACAATATTATTCTACCTATCCAGGAGCATGGGAGGTCTTTCCATCTTCTCAAATCCTCCATCATTTCTCTGTGGACTATTTATGTTTTTATTTCATAGGCCTTTCACACCCTTGGTTAATGGTATTCCAATGTGTTTGAATTTTTGGTGGGTATTGAAAATGGCACAATCTTGGTGTTTTCTTTCCTGTATATTAATCTTTTGCATATGAAAAGGATACTAATTTTGTCTGTTGATTTTGTGTCTTGCTACTACCTGAAGGAATTAATAACCTTTAAATTTTGAGATGGATACTTTTGGGTCACTTACATATAAGATCATTCATCTCAAGTAGAGTTAATTTGACTTCTTCTATATTTTTTATCCTTTTTATTTCTTTCTCACGTCTTACTGCTTGGGCTAGGATCTCTAGTACTATGTGGAAGAGCAGTGGTGAGAGTGGGCACCCCTGTCTTGCTGCTGACCTCAGTGGGAACTCTGTGAGTCCCTATTAAGAATTATTTGGGATTTAAGTGCTTTATATATAGCTTTTAATATGTTGAGATAGAAACAATCCATGCCCATTCTCTCCAGTGTTTTGATCATGAAGTAATGCTGTATTTTCTCAAAGGCCTTTTCTGCGCCTGTTGAAATGATCATGTGTTATTTTTTTAAACATATTTTATTTTTATTTATTGGACAGAGGAAGGAAGCGGGGAGGGAGAGAGAGAGTATGGGTGCACCAGGGCCTCTAGCCACTGCAAACGAACTTAAGACACCCCTTTGTACACCTGGCTAACATGGATTCTGGAGACTCGAACCTAGGTCCTTTGGCATTGCAGGCAAAGGCCTTAACTGCTAAGCCATCCCTCCAGCCCTCATGTGGTATTAAGTTTATCTATATGGTGTATTATTCTGACCAGTTTCTGTGTGCTGAAACATTCCTGTATCCCTGGGATGAAGCCTACTTGATCTAGGTGGATAATGCTTTTGATGTGTTGTTGAATTCAGTTTGCAAGGATTTTGTTGTGGATCTTTGCATCTAATTACATCAGGGATATAGGTCCATATTTTTTTTTTTTTCTTGTTGAATCTCTATCTAATTTTGGTATCTAGGTGATGCTAACTTCATAAAAGGAGTTGGAAAGGATTCTTTGTTCTCAGAATATGTGAAACAATTTGACAAAAATTGGTTCCAGTTCTTCAATGAAGGTTTGATAGAATTTGGTTGAATAGCCATACTGACCGAGACTTTTCTTTCTAATGAGGTTTTTGTTTACCTTTTTCAATCTCAATGAATGTAATATGTTTGTTTAGGAGATTTATCTGCTGTAAGTTTACTTTTGGTAGATGGTATGTGTCTAGGAATTCATCCATTTATTTGAGATTATCCAATTTTGAGTAGTAGAAGTGTTGGAAGTATGTTCTGATCTTTTTACCAGCTTCACTGATGTCTGTTATGACCTCTCCCCTTTCATTTCTTACTTTGTTAATTTGATGCTCCCCTTATTTTCATTTTATCAAATTGGTCCTGGGTTTATCAATATTGTTTATTTTTTCAAAGAACCAGATTTTTCTTTCTTTATTAGTCAGTTTTGTATTCAGCAAATACAGTCAGTTTGGTACCATTATTACGCTCATCAGTGACCTACCCCCTCCCCTTGGCCCCTCCTTGTTGAGGTATATGGGTCATGCATTGTGGAGTTATCCCAAAGTTATGGATAAGCTAAATGTCTCTGCATATCATCACTGGTATGGGACCCATAGCTGGAGCTGGGAAACAAGTCAGAACCATATCCAAACATAAGCCCACTCTCCAATATCAAGCTACCATCAATTGTGGGCTACAAGAGGGCCTACACCTATTAAATTCTCCATTAAAAAAAAAAAGTAAGGGTTATCTCATTTGTCCTGGTGCTAACTTACTCTCCGTTGGAGAATCTGCTTCTCTTTTTCAGATTGATGTAGATCCTAAGGAGAGAGCCACCCCATCATACCTCAAAAGGGCCCCGGCTGAAACTAAGAAGAACCAGATTTTTTATTTCAATGATTTAATTCATTGTTTTTTCAGTTTCCAATTCATTAATTTCTGTTTTGATCTTTATTATTTCTTCCCACTTGGAGCTCTTAGGGTTAGATTCTTCCTATTTTTACACCACCTTTAGGTGGATGGTTAGGTTATTAACTTGGAATCTGTCCATCTTTCTTATAAAGGCAATTAATGCTATGAATCTTCCCCTAAGGACTGCATTCAGTATGTCCTATAAGTTTTGGTAAGTTGTGTTTACATTATCAGTCAATTATAGAAATTTTACAATTTCTTTTTTAATTTCTTAAGCAACCAATTAATTGGTTAAAAGTGTGTTGTTCAGTCTCCAGGAGCTAGTGGAGTTCCTGATGTGTCTCTTATAGTTAATTTCTAAAGTATTGTGATGAGGTCAATTTTCCTGAATTTATGCAGGCATGTTTTGTGGCTGAATATATGATCTATTTTGGAGAAAGTTCCATGGGCAGCTGAGAAGAATGTATATTCTGTACATTTGGAAAGGAAAGTTTTGTAGATGCCCCTTAGATCTTATTGACCTATGGTGTTGTTTTTGGTTGTATTTCCCTGTTGATTTTATGCTTGGAATGATCCATCTATTGATGACAGTGGAGTGTTGAAGTTTTACTTCTGTTTTCTTGTCAAAAGTGTGTTGTATCTGTGTTTGGTGCATATAGATTTATGATTGTGATGTCCTCCTGTTGTACCATTCCCTTGATGGGTAAGAAGTGGCCTTCTTTTTCCTTTTTGATTGCTATTGGTTTAAAGTCTATTTTTTTCAGATATTAATATAAAAACACCTGCTTGTTCCTTATTTGTATTTGCTTGAAATATCATTTTCCATTCTTTCACCCTGAGGAGGTATCTGTCTTGAGTGGTGTGGTGGGTTGCTTGAAGACAAAAGATAGAAGGGTCCATTTTTATGATAAAGTCAGTTAACTTATTTCTTTTGATGGGTGATTTAAGAGGAATAGGATATTTTCTTTTTTGAGAAAGAAGCAAGTCAAGCAAGTATTTGTCCTTGTATGAACTTCAGTGAGTGTTTTGTTTTAAATGTGAACCAAATTGGTGTAGGATGTGATTACAATGACATATGCACAGGCTGTAGAGAATGCAAATACATCAAAGGTACCTGGGGTACTGGGAGGTGGGGAACTAGGAGTTCTAGCCTATTCACTCCATTTGTGCACACTCTACAGGAAAAGGGAACTAGGAACAGGAAGCTAGGGAAGCAGGGGCAAAAGGCCAGCTCACAAAGTGGCCTGTGCACTCTCTGTCTCAGGGGAACTGGGTTTGGAGAGCCAGAGGCCAGTTAGTCAGGAAGACAGAGTAAATTCCTTGCTTCTACAGCACACAAGCAGGGACTAGGCTTCCCCAAGCTAGCATTAGGGGTACCGGGACCAGGGAATTGGGAGGTGTGGAAGAAACTGGGAGCTCTGGGCTACTCACTCTGTTCATGCACCCTCCAGAGCATGGATCCAGGATTTGGGGACCCAGGGCAGGCTAATCAGGAAGTCAGAACAGGCTTGCTTTAGCAGCACATCAGCAATGTCCAGGCAGCCCCAAGTCAGCAGCAGGTGTAACAGGACCAGAGAACTGGGTGCTGGGGCAGGAACCAGGAACTCTGGCCTACTCAGCATGCACACCCCCTGGAACAGAGGATGATTACACTTTATGCATACTTGGGGAAGGGTCTTGAAGGTTTCCCCCAGATTTTATGAACCCTTGCTTCCCTACTCCTTTCAGAAGGCAATGTTTCAATTCAGGTGATTTGCTACAACAACACTAGAGTCTGCCCCTCAATAGTTGTTTTACCTGGGGAGTGGTCTTGTGACCTTTTAAGTTTCAGTTCTTCCAGGCATATTGGCCTCTTGGCTCCTTCCCCTCTTCAGGATTGAATGTTTAAATTCCCACAAACTAGGATATAGCAATAACACATTTTTCTCTTCAAATTATTTTAATTAAATATGCTGTCCCCATAGTGTCTTCAAAATAGAAACCACCTTATAAAGGAATTAGCAAATTGAAGAGCATATTGTAACAAAACAATTTGATAACATATTGGAAATTTAAAATTTGTCTCTTAAATTTTCATCAGCTGAATGACCATGCGATACTTCTAAAATATTCTGTTTTGAAATATGCTGAAAACTTTACCATTATGGTTTTTGTTATCATTAATAATGGTAAGCAGTTTCAAAATAGACTCAAGTCAAGTCAATCTCAAATATAATAGTAGTTTTACTCTTTCAAATCCTTGCCTATGACTAGATGACCAACAGGATGTATTTACATTTTTGCATATCAAAGGAAAATTGCTGTGGTTGGCTCTTAAATTTCTTCCATAGGCTCATGTTCTGACTTATCATACATGAGATTGTGGTGCAATTTTTGAAGGCTGTGGAACCTGTTAAAGATGAAGGCTAAGTAGTGGGCATAGGTTATTACTAGAGATGGCATTTTAATTACCCAGCCTTGATTTATTGGTATCCTCTACTTCCTATTGGCTGTTATGAATAGGGATTCTCTGCCACAAGATCTTGCCATTATGATGTTCTGCTCAATTGTATGTGTCTAAAAGCTATGGACTGGAATTATGACCATTTAAGTTGTTTGGTCAGGGTTTTTTTTTTTTTTTCTCAGTGAAAGAAGAGCTACCTAATGCAGAAATATTCCATAGTTCTCAGATGTAATTTTTTTTTTTTCAGGTAGGGTCTCACTCTAGCTCAGGCTGACCTGGAATTCATTATGTAGTTTCAGGTAGCCACAAACTCATGGCAATCTTCCTACCTCTGCGTGCTGAGTGCTTGGGATTAAAAGCATGCACCACCACACCCGGCTTCTCAGACATAATTTTTTTAAAAGAACAGTTTAAAAATATGGTATCACATACTAATTATACACCTTTAGGCAAATTTGCATTTTTTTTTTAGCATCTCTGTGACAATGGATAGAGGAATGGTCTCTGTTCTAAAATGTGTGTGTGTGTGTGTGTGTGTGTGTGTATTCTTGTCTTCATGAGGCAAGTAAAATACACAGAAGAGAATACTTAATATCCTCAAGAAAAAAACTTGTGAAAAAAATGGAAAGATATGCATAATGTTTTCATTTATATCTACCAGTTGATATAATGAGTAATAAGTAAGAAAATTAAGAGAAAGTAAGACAAAGCAATAGCCCAGGTAATCCTCATTTAAAATGGAATTTAATGGAATAAGTAGCACGAAATGTATTTTTTTACTAACTAGACTTGTACTGAGCAAATACATTCAGTTTGGTACCATTATTAGGCTCATCCATGACCTACCCCCTCCCCTTGGCCCCTCCTTGTTGAGGTATATGGGTCATGCATTGTGGAGTTAGCCCACAATTATGGGTAAGATAAATGTCTCTGCATATCATGACCCAACATGTGGCTCTGACATGCTTTCTGCCCCTTCTTCTGCAAAATTTCCCTGGGCCATGTTGGGTTCATTTTTGGTCTGCTTCAGTGATGAGGTATTGGGGGCCTCTGAGGCTCTGGCTCTCCTATTTGGTAAGAGTTGATTTTTCTCTGTGTTGGTCTCCTTCCCCCTTGTGCTGGTATCCAGTTCATCAGGAAATCAGCCCCCTTTCTTGTTTCGCCAATTTTTCTTAGTTTCAGCCAGGGCCCATTTGAGGTATGATGGGGTGGCTCTCTACTTAGTATCTACATCTATCTGAAAAAGAGAAGCAGATTCTCCAATGCAGAGTAAGTTAGCACCAGACAAATGAGATAACCCTTACTTTTTTATAGAGAATTTAATAGGTGTAGGCCTCTTGTAGCCCACGATTGGTGGTACCTTGATAATGGAGAACAGGCTTATGTTTGGATATGGTTCTGACTTGTTTCCCAGCTCCAGATATGGGTCCTGTACCACTGAGGGGATCAGGTAGCCAAATCAAGAGCAGTTGGTTTCCCACCATGGCTGTGCACCACTATTGTACTTGTGTGAGCATCACAACAGGTTATTTGCTGCTAAGTAGGTTAGACCATGAGTTGCTTAGACAGATATTGGTCATTTTCCCCCAGTCGCCCATGTAGCACCTTCTGGCAGTAGACATACTGACTGTCTGGGGACTGACTCTCTTCCAACTTCCAGCCATGCCATTCCATTTTACGTGTCAACCACATAAGGTGTCTTCAACAGTAGGGTCTTACCCCTAACCTTTGGTGGGTCATCAAGTACTCTGACAGAAATCTGTCTTTCTTTTAAGAAACCTTGTAGGTCTCTCCAATCAAAAGCTCATTGTATTTACTTTCTTTTGCTTTTTTAGTCTCCATAAATTTTTCATAACTATCTAGAAAATCATCTTCAGGCTTACATTTTTCAACGGGTGCCACAACTGCTTTCCCTTCATCTTCTTCATCTTCATTAAACCACATCTCTTCATCTTCTTCCATGGCTTTTGCCTCTCTACGAAATCTGTTACTATGCAATATAGATGGTACACTGTTCAATTTTTGATTTTGTCTGTCTTTTTCTTGTTCATACTTAGTCTTCAATCCTTTAAATGTCTGAACATATTCAATCAATTCAAGTGTTTTATAAAAGTTTTCAACTATATGTGCTGTAAGAGATTTGATGATGTCTTCCACTCTTATAAATTCAAACAACTCAATAACAGCAGAATTCAACAGATTGTACCGAGTGCCACTGTCCAGAAGAGCATTTATAACTGGTTCAAAAAGATTTCCCTTGGTGATGTAACGATTATAAAATTCATCTTTAAGGCCAAGTATCTGCCTCATAAAGCGAAGAGCACACAAGGCCAAGATAGTGTGTTTTGAATTCATCAAGACCAAGACACTTCTTAGCAAGTCCTTGTTCATAATGTTTTTAATGTGGTATGTGAGATGTTCCACACAAAATGTGAATAGTTCTAAAATTAAGGCAAGTAGCTGTGCTGTTTGATAATTATCAGGTCAAATTGTGTTGGTTTTGTTACATCCAATTATATTATACTTTTCACATTTGTCTTCTGAATTATTAGTCAAAAATGGTGCAGTGAGGACATGCGTACAATGGTTGTAGAAAAAGTTTAGAAACTCACTTTTTTCCATTGTATTGGTTGTAGCTACTATGTTTTCTGGATCAATTAGAGTACGAAGAAATCCCATTAACTGACAAAGAGAATAATCCCAAAAGGACATCTTGTGGCTTCAAATTTACTTTCTGCCACTCTCCCAGTGCTGCTAATGGAAACAACAGTGCAAATAATAAATCTGTAGTGGCCCAGACACCAGTAGCAAATCCTAATGGGTCTTCCTCCAAAACTACAAACTTGGCTACATCAGTAACAGCCACCAAGTTGAGTTTGGTTGGCTTAGTGGACTATCCAGATGATGAAGAGGAGGAGGAAGAAGCAGAAGAAACATTTCCCAGGAAAAGACCATGCCTTAGCTCATAAAATATTTGCTGGGGACCCCAACATGTGATTTTACTAAAATGCTGCAGCTGTTCAATGAGCTGAAAGTGAATCAGAAAGCTTTCTCATTGGAACTTAAAAGTATATAAGGAGTAGCAAAGACACTCAGAAGATCAGCTAGAAAAGTGTAGTTACATAAAAATACCAGGCTTCCCAGGAACACGAATCTTGCTAGTAACTAAGAGGAGGTGCCTTTCAGGCTGCCAAAAATAAGTAAAAAGATTACTGGATCATGGGAGATAGCTTCTCAGCAAAGAAAGTCTCAGGTTTTGGGAGAGTTTGGGGGAGGGACATGTTGATGACATATTAATGCAGGGTGGCTCCAGTGAGTTATCCAATCTAGAAAAAATAATGCAACTTTAATTGCAAACCCAATAATATCACTTGCATATTGGTGCTGGCCATGTAGATGTTTTAATCAGTTGACTCTTTTTAAAAGAAATTTTTATGGAAAACATTGAATTCCTTAAAAATGAAGTTATGTTGTTGGGACCATTACTTTAAAGATTTCACTGAAATCCAGTGTTGTGGGTATTTGGAGGGAAGTGCACCCTCTGTATAACAACAACACATGTTGAGTCTTCTATGCCAGGAATTTTCAATGTATTTTGACAAAAACAAGCTGATTCCAATGGTTGGTTTGCTTACTATAACTTTAAAGTCAGCACTTTTAGAGATAACAATGGCCAAGAAACAGTATAGCAGTATTTCAAAATGATCCTTTCTAGAAATGGGGAGTGGAGAGAACGTTGTTTGTACCACCTACCAGCTGGTTCAATCTTTTATGGGAGATATTTTGAAGTAACTTTTTGCTTTGTTAGTAAAGTTTGTCAAGGGTAGAATGATTTATAGACTAATAAATAGTGCTGAATTAAGTGGCATTTAATATCTAAAAGCCAGTTTGATCCAAGAAGTTACTTCCGTGTCAGAATCACATGCAGCACAAATAAATTTTTCCATAAATGGGTGTAACGTGAGAGCTGCTTGTTTCAGAGTATAAACACATTCCATATACGTAAATGAATTTTAAATAATCAAGGCAAACAGTAAAGAGCTTTTATTTTTAGAACAGCAAGTTAACTGTAAGTATTTTAGTGTTAGTTTGCTCATCTATGATCTGAGATCATGCTGTAATGAGAAAGCTATCTCCAAACTACAATTTAGTGCATTGGGAAAAAATAAAATCTAAAAGTAGTAATTCAAGCTACAGTCTTCAGATCACCTTTGTAATGTGTATGGGTCCATTTTTCCTGGAATAGTTTAAGCTGAAGCAGTTTGCCTGTTTTGGAGATTTTGTAGTTAATTTTAATTTTGGCTATTGTTTGGAAAAGATGGGCTGTGTGTGTAGATATGAAGTATAGTTTTTCCATAAAACAGATGTTTATTTTGTATTAAAAATACCACTGTACTTGTTTTACACTGTCTGTATACATGTGGTAATATTAATGTTAAACTGTAAAATTCAGGAATTAAAATGTGACCCTGTAATTCCATGAAAAAAAAAAAAAAAAGCTTATTCTGGATGATAGCCAAGTGCTGTTACTGGGAGTTACAGGTCAGTGCCCATTAGGAAAAGGAAGAAAAGAAAAAGATAACTAATATAAAACAGTTAGGGAGAAGAGAGGGAGAGAGAGAGACAGAGAGAGAGAGAGAGAGAGAGAGAGAGAGAGAGAGAGAGAAGCTGTAGAAGATAAGAGTCAGTCTTCATCATACTCTCCAGTGTCTTGTGGCTCAGGTGTTCCCTCTAAGGACCTGATGAAGGTTCAGAATTTTGTCTACCTTTTGGAATGTAGAATTTTATGGTACCATTGCCATTTGGGTCTAGATTTGTGTTTCCCACCCCCTCCATTGCCCTTCCCTCCCTCCCCACCCATCCTATTGTCTAGTCTATGAGATGCTTGCTGGGTATGTAAGGTATCTTGGGTAGATTCAGGTTAGGTGCTGTAGATGAGTAAGATTATGTGGCATTTTTTTTTCTGTGATTGGGTAAGTTCACTGAGAATAATCTGTTCCAGGTTCAACCATTTTTCCTCAAATTCCATTGTGTCATTTTTCTTACTGCTGTGTAGAATTCCATCGTGTAGATATACCACATCTTAGTTATCCATTCTTCTAGTGATGGACATCTGGGTTGATTCTAGCTCTTAGCTATTACAAATTGAGCCACTACAAACATGGTTGAGCAAATCTCTCTGGCCTGTGGTTTGAAGGTTTTAGGGTGCATGCCCCGTAAGGGAATAACTGGATCTGTTGGTATCTCTATGGCCAGCTTTTTCAGGAGTCTCCATATTTCTTTCCAAAGTGCTTGTACTATCTTACATTCCCACCAACAGTGGATGAGTGTCCCTACTTCTCCCCATCCTCGACAACATTTATTTTCATTTGATGTTTTGATGTTTGCTATCCTTACTGGGGTAAGGTGGAATCTCACAGTTGTTTTAATTTCCATTTCCCTGATGATTAGAGATGATGAACATTTTCTTAAGTGTGTGTTTGCGATTTGTGTTTCTTCCTCTGTGAACTGCCTGTTCAGCTATTTGCCCCATTTTGTGAGTGGGGTGTTCGACTTTTTACTGCTTAGCTTTTGAATTCTTTGTAGATTCTAGAGATTAGGTCTCTGTCCATTGGATAACCAGCAAATATTTTCTCCCATTCTGTGGGTAATCTATTGGCTTTGCTTATTTACATCACTTCATGATCAAAACATTGGAGACAATTGGCATGGTTGGTTCATATCTTAACATAATAAAGGCAATATACAAAGCTCCTAAGGCCCAAATAATACTTAATGGAGAGAGACCGGAGGAATTCCCATTAAGATCAGGAACAAGACAGGGTTGTCCACTCTCACCTCTGCTCTTCAATATAGCACTGGAAGTCCTAGCTCAAGCAATAAGACAGGAGAAGGAAATAAAAGGGATACAATTTGGAAAGGAAGAAGTTAAGCTAGCTCTATTCACTGATGACATGATTGTATATGTAAGAGACCCAAGAGACTCCATCCCAAAACTCCTGAAGGTGATTAACTCCTATAGTAAAGTAGCAGGATACAAAATCAATGCATAAAAGTCAGTAGCCTTTCTATATGCAAATGACAAAGATACAGAGAAAGAAATAAGGGACATGGTCCCATTTTCAATAGCAACAACAACAAAAAAATACCTTGGAATAACATTAACCAAGGAAGTGAAAGATATATACAATGAAAACATAAAAACACTCAAAAAAGAAATTGGGGAGGACTTGAGAAAATGGAAAGACTTCCCATGCTCCTGGATAGGCAGAATTAACATTGTGAAGATGACAATCCTACCAAAGGCAATATACAGATTTAATGCAATTCCAATTAAAATCCCTACAGTGTTATTCACAGATAGAAAAAATGATCTCAAATTTCAAATGGAAAGGCAGAAGGCCTCGCATATCCAAACATATCTTCAGCAAAAGTAATACTTCTGGAGGCATCACCATACCTGATCTAAAGCTATATTACAAAGCCATAGTAATGAAAACAGTATGGTACTGGCATAAAAACAGGAGCACAGGCCAATGGAATACATTCAAGTACCTGTATTTGGAGTCAAGCAACTATAACTACTTGATATTTGACAAAGGCTCGAACAATATAGGCTGGAAAAAAGACAGCATCTTCAACAAATGGTGCTGGAAAAACTGTATAACCATATGCAGGAAACTGAAACTTGATCCACACATTTCTCCATGCACTACACTGAAGTCCAAATGGATCAAAACCTCAGTGTAAGACCAGAAACTTGACTAATACTGGAAGAAAATATAGGAAGTACTTTCCATGATATATGAATGGTAAAAGACTTCCTGAACAAAACCCCAGTAGCTCACGATCTTAAACAGTCACTCAACCAATGGGATCACATGAAGCTGAAGAGTTTCTTTATGAAATGTATTTTATCAGAATATTTGGGGTGGCATAAGTTATCAACACCATATACATATATATCCCCATAAAAATTTATTTAAATATTATACATAGCAGAATACATGGCTGATTATATGATCTACCACATGGACTCATATATTTCCTATAAGCATAATGAATTAAAGGAGTTGGAATACAGTGCTGGAATATACTCATTTTATTTGTCCAATTACATGGCTCTCTTCTACAACAGAAAATCAGTATTTCTAAAGAGAACCTAGTAGACTGAAATTTGATGTGCAAATATCTCCCTGTGCCAAATTTGAAGCCAGCTTTTTGTGACATGCAAAATGTCTGTATGGCCAAATGTCTTTATGGATATGTTGTGCTCAATGCATTGAGATAGATGCTGCAGGAATATGAAAGTAAACAAAAGAAAATATTAGTTGCCTTGTTGCCTAAGAACACATGCCCCTGTCCAGATAATTGTCAAAAATTTCACAGGGTGACAAAACACTAGATAGTGACTATTGCCGTCAGGTTTGCATTGCTAATAGAAATCACCCAACCAAGGGCAGCTTGTGGGGAAAAAGAGGTTTATTTTGGCTTACAGGCTCGAGGGGGAAGCTCCATGATGGCAGGGAAAATGATAGCATGAGCAGAGGGTTGACATCACCCCCTGGCCAACAGCAGGTGGACAATAGCAATAGGAGAGTATGCCAAACACTGGCATGGGGAAACTGGCTATACCACCCATAAGCCTGCCCCCCACAGTACACTCCCTCCAGGAGGCATTAATTCCCAAACCTCCATCTTCTGGGAACCTAGCATTCAGAATGCCTAAATTTATGGAGGACACCTGACTCAAACCACCACATTCCACTCCTGGCCCCCATAAACTGATAACCATCTATGAACCATCTATGATTTAAAATGCAATGTGGGCTGGAAAGATGGCTTAGTGGTTAAGCACTGTGAAGCCCAAGGACCCCAGATCGAGGCTCTATTCCCCAGGACCCACATTAGCCAGATGCATAAGGGGGCACACACATCTGGAGTTTGCTTGTAGTGGCTGGAGGCCCCAGTACCGCCATTCTCTCTCTCTCTCTCTCTCTCTCAATCTTTTGCTTTCTCTCTCTGTTTGTCACTCTCAAATAAATAAATAAAAATTTAAAAAAATGCAATGAGGGACCACATTGAGCGAGTCTTGTGCTTAAGTTGGCACGTTGTTTTCTGCCTTTTCGTCTGCTGGGCGGCTATGTCGGCGGTGAAGACCCTAAATCCTAAGGCCGAGGTGGCCGGAGCGCACGCAGCGCTGGCAGTGAATATCAGTGCAGCTCGGGGGCTGCAGGACGTGCTGAGGACCAACTTAGGACCTAAGGGCACCATGAAAATGTTTGTTTCTGGTGCTGGAGATATCAAGCTTACTAAAGATGACAATGTGCTGCTTCATGAAATGCAAATTCAACACCCAACTGCCTCCTTAATAGCAAAAGTAGCTACAGGCCAGGATGATATAACTGGTGATGATACTACTTCCAATGTTCTCATCATTGGAGAGCTACTGAATCAGGCAGATCTCTACATTTCTGAGGGTCTTCACCCCAGAATAATCACTGAAGTTTTCCAAGCTGCAAAGGAAAAGACCCTTCAAGTTTTGGAACAAATTAAAGTGAGCAAAGAGATGGATAGGGAAACACTTGTAGATGTGGCCAGAACATCTCTACGAACTAAAGTTCATGCTGAACTTGCAGATGTATTAACAGAGGCTGTCGTGGACTCCATTTTGGCCATTAAAAAAAAAAAAAAAAGATGAACCTATTGACCTCTTCACAGTTGAAATCATGGAGATGAAACATAAGTCTGAAACTGATACAAGCTTAATTAGAGGACTTGTATTGGATCATGGAGCACGACATCTTCACATGAAGAAAAGCGTACAGAACGCATACATCCTCACATGCAATGTGTCATTAGAGTATGAGAAAACAGAAGTGAATTTGGGCTTTTTTTACAAGAGTGCAGAGGAGAGAGAAAAGCTAGTAAGAGCTGAAAGAAAATTCAGTGTAGATAGAGTTAAAAAATAATAGAACTGAAAAAGAAAGTCTGTGGTGATTCAGATAAAGGATTCATTGTTATTAATCAAAAGGGAATTGACACCTTTTCCTTAGATGCTCTTGCAAAAGAAGGCATAATTGCTTTGTGCAGAGCGAAAAGGAAGAATATGGAGAGACTGACTCTTGCATGTGGTGGGGTAGCTCTAAATTCTTTGGATGACCTAAATCTTGACTGGGATATGCAGGACTTGTGTATGAGTACACATTGGGAGAAGAGAAATTCACCTTTATGGAGAAATGTAACAATCCCCATTCTGTCACATTATTGATCAAAGGAAAAAATAAGCACACACTCAATCAGATCAAGGATGCAATAAAAGATGGCTTCAGGGCTGTCAAAGATGCCATTGATGATGGCTGTGTGGTTCTAGGTGCTGGTGCTGTAGAAGCGGCGATAGCAGAAGCTCTGATTAAATATAAGCCCAGTGTGAAGGGCAGGGCCCAGCTTGGAGTCCAGGCATTTGCAGATGCACTACTCATTATTCCCAAGGTTCTTGCACAGAACTCTGGTTTTGACCTTCAGGAAACATTAGTTAAAATGAAAGGTGAACATACAGAAACTGATCAGCTTGAAGATGTGGACTTAAACACAGGTGAACCGATGGTGGCAGCAGATGTAGGCGTGTGGGATAACTATTGTGTGAAGAAAGAGCTACTTCATTCCTGCACTGTGATTGCTACCAACATTCTCTTGGTTGATGAGATCATGCGAGCTGGAATGTCATCTGTGAAAGGCTGAATTGGAATCTCTTGTATTGTAAAAATGGTCATTTTTGTGCAAGCTTCAAGTGACTTTCAAAGGAATTTTCTTCCCTTATGAAAAAAAAAAGAATACTTGGAATCTGTTTAAATTATTCTGTAAAATCATAACTATGGTATTTTTATTGCACTGAGTGTACACACAAAGTCCTTTTTACCCAGTGAATAAATTTTGTTTTAGCTGCAATGATAACAAAAGTACATGTTAGATTGGCATGCTGTCTACCTTGTTTCTTAACTGTTCCTTGAAGAATTGTACTGTTAATTTTTTGAAGCCAGCTGTGGTGGTACACACCAGTAATACCAGCACTTTGGACGTAGACACAGGAGTTTTAGGCCAGTTTGGGCTACAATGATATCTTGAGAAAAGAACAATTTTATTCTTAGGGGTGTATTTTAAATTTTAGCCAACTGCCCTGTTAACATCTGAATGTAATGCTAACATGAGACATAACTGATAACATAAAGTTTTGAAAACATAATAAGTTTTTGAGTGAAAAAAAATGCAATGCATTCATCCAACTTTAAAAGTCCCCATAGTTTTTACCAATTCCAATGATGCTCATATATCCCCATAGTCCAATATCTTTTAACTGAGCCATAATACCAAAAAATAAAATCCACAAAAACCCATAATGGCCCAGAATAAGCATTCACACTGCAAAAGATGACATTGGGCACAGCAAAGAAATACTCAAGCAATACATGATTTAAACAGAACAAACACCAAACTCTGTAGCTCCAAGTCCAATAATTCTAGCCAGTGACAAGTCTCTAAGTCTGATAATCCTAACCAGCAACAAGTCTCTGGAGTTCCAATTCCACCCCTGTGTCTAGGCTATTTACAGTCCTGGAAAGCTTCATCTGGGGCCAGCAGCTACTTAGCAGCCATCTCGTGGTCCCGGCATCTCCGGTCTCCACTGTAACCCACGGTTCATCCTCATGGCCCCAAGGGGTCTCCATGCAGGCATCTAGTAAACCTGCTTCACACTGCCCACGGCTGTTTCCAAAACACAAGACCATGTTGTAAAACCAATGACCCTATCTTTCCTGCATTTCGTATACTCCACAATACCACATAGGGTGCCAATCTGTTAATCTAGGGGGGAATAAAGCAGACTTTGAAGAAAAGGACACTCCTTGAGCAATCAGGCCCCTTCAAAAGAGTCTACATTCTTCCTGTTGTCCCATTGCTGGTCAGCTGGCCCAATCTCAAAGGTTATAATCTCTCAATTGCAGCTGAATGGACAGTAGTTCATCCAAAGATTTTTCTTTCTGTCCCTCTGCTCACTCCTGTTCATTTCTACACAAAGCAACCCTGAACAACTTCTCAGGACACGGGAATAACAGCAAACTTCTCACACAAACTGCTAGCCCAGCCCAGGCAAAGCTCTTTCTCACCCTCATAAGCTAAACCTCACAGTTCATAGTTCTTACTGCATTCAAGCCTTTCAACTCTGACCAATACTCCATCAAGCTGCAAGGTGTCTCTTAGGCCAAGGTTTCAAATCCACATTTCTCTTGAAAATCAGCTCCAAAAGGCCAAAGCCACACAGTCAAGTGTCTAGCACCAATCTCACTTCTTGGTACCACTTTACTGCTGGAGTCAGGTTCTAATTGCTGGTAGAAATCGCCCAACTAAGAAGAGCTTGTGGGGAAAAAGAGGTTTATTTTGCCTTATAGGCTTATAGGGGAAGCTCCATGATGGAAGGGGAAATGATATCATGAGCAGAGGGTGGACATCACCCCCTGGCCAACATATGGTGGACAACAGGAACAGGAGAGTGTGCCAAACACTAGCATGAGGAAACTGGCTATAAGCCTGCCCCCAACAATACACACCCTCCAGGAGGCATAAATTCCCAAATCTCAATCATCTGGGAACCTAGCATTCAGGACACCTAAGTTTATGGGGGACACCTGAATCAATCCACCACAGTGACCCATAAGAATTAATAACAGAAAGACAGACATTTTCGAGCAAGCAAGATCCTTTAATAGCTGAACCATCTCTTCAGTCCCAAGAAAGACATTTTTAACTTATCCTGAAAAAATAAAGTTAACAAGTGAACATGATAATTACATCCAACCATTCATATATTTATCTTTCCAAATGCACATGCAAAGACAAAGTATAATTGGAGATTGAATTCTTAGCATGCTCTATATCAATGCTACATGAGTTACATAGCAAGAATTCAAATTCATTTTTCCTTCTTTACACTCAGGAAAATGAGAATAACCCCAAATAGGTATTTATTGAGAACACTAAGAAGATATATGTTTATCAGAATCTTAGGTCACTAGGAAATATCTCCTGAATTAATTAGATAGAAACAAATTTTCATTTCCTCCCTTAAGTAAAATTCTGTGAGAATTATACTTTCAATAAAAGTCAATGTAGTAACTAAGAATATCATTTAGCCTAGCCTACATTCCAGCACTGTTCCAGGATTAGTGGATGAAAATCCAAGCTTATAAATTTCAGGAGAAATGTATCTATTAGTGGTTTGTACAAATAATCCTTTAATTAGAACAGTGCATTTTACTCATTTTTCACAGTATATAAAGCAAGTCAACTAACAAAGTTTTATTTATTTACCTTTATTTTGTGCATATATCTATTTTTCTCAGCAGCTGAATGTATCTTTACAGTAGTTTTCCTTGGAAGGAAACCCCCCCTTTTAACATCCACCATTTGCTGCATATGTTGGGAATGGTACACAATGGCACGATTGAGACTGTTGAGCAACCTTGAGGATAGAAGAAAGTTCACTATAAAGGAAAGATAGCCTATCCCTTGAGCAGGACCACAGAACCAAATGGCAAAAACCAGAAAGAGACCAAGCTGTGAGGGAGCAAAGAGCAGTCATGGAAAGATTGCTGTTACTATCCTTCACTCTCTCAGATACCTAGGTCAGATGAACAATGTCTAAATTGTTGCTTTTGCTTGGGTTATAGTCCTGCAGGAAGTTTCAATTACTCCTTCCCTCATGTTATAATGAATGTAGAGCTAAATCTGGCTAGAATCTTGTTTTTCCAGAATATTTACATGCTTGTCTTGCTCATCAGTTCTTTGCTTTAAAAAATTGGCTCTGTGAGTGTACTTCCTATCTCTTCCTATCTCTCAGCTAAAGCACATGTTCCCAAAATTGTCAGCAAGAAACAGGATATGAATCTACAGGGACACACAAATATGAGGCCTTGTAAATAGCCTTCCAACAAGAAGTCATTGCCCACCATTGGAATAACTCCAGGGAAAGAATCTTTGTGTTCTGAGAAACCCATAATTAAAACAAAACAAAAAAGTCTGTCTGTACATAACTAATAAGGAAAAAACAAATAAATAAATAAGTAAATTTAAAAAATGTAAGACATGAGAAAAAGACTAAAATTTTCCTAGAAGTCTTTGCTGTATGGTACAGAAAGAAAATACAAATATGAAAAAAAAATCTTCAGCATAAAAAATGACTGTGAAGGCAGGGGGAGGTCTGTTTCTACATGCTGATTGACCAGTTTCCAACTGAGGAATACCGAATTTTTTGGAATGACATTTGGGAAGACCTTGAATAGAAGCCACACAAACTTTTGACTTGTGTATACAAATTGCTTTGTTCTAGTCATAAGGGGGTTAAACACAGTTTCTAGTCAAGCAATATTTCATAATTATTAAAAGACCTATACTTAGGAATGGTAGGTGGTCTAGGTTGTTTTATTTATGAGCAGTTTGGAACAAGAGTTCCTTCATTGTAGAACTGTTATCTGCTATCCAATAAAATCAAATATACTGTTTAGAAGGGTGTCTGGTATGTTGTGGGCACTCATTTTGTACATTACTATATTATTCACCTTTTCTATTACCTACCATGTAAAGGAGACACTTAAGAGGAAGAAAGGTTTGTTTTGGCTCACAATTTCAGAGGTTCAGTTCATTGTTAACCCAATAACAATTAAGTCAAGTGGTAGGAGGCATCTGAGATAGATAAGATTGCACAAATTATGACATCTGGGAGTAGAGAGGAGGGGGATGTTGCCTTTCAACATTTACTTCAAGTAAATCTCACCTACCAAATGTCTTACCATCACCCAGTAGAACCACCAGCTAGGAACTAAGCCTTCAACCTTTCTTGAACCTTGGTGAATATTTAATATCTAAATAAATTTTAGAGAAACTTAAATCTATTCAGAGAAGCCTATAATAACCTAAATTTTTTTTTCAAATAGACTGACAGGATTCTGACATGATTCAGTCAGCTCTAAATTTCTAGATATCAAGGCTATATACATTTCACTAATGTCACAAGTTTTCAGTGAGTCAGTATAGCAAACAAAGAACAAGCCCTCTTACAGTGTCAGTATAATTTCAAAACATCAGCTACATGAGTACAATTATTTGACATTAACTAACATTCTTGATTATTTTATTTGCTTGTTTGTGGTCTTTCTTCTTTCTGCTTATTTATGTATAAAGAACCTGGTGAGCAATAATTACCATTTGAAATGTTCTATTAGATATTCAGCTCAGTTATAGATTTAAGGAGAGTCAGTTACACAGTGTTTTTTTTTTTTGTTTTTTTTTTTTTTTACTGTAAGTCAAAGATTAGTTGATAATAGCTAGTTGCTCTTGAACTTTCAAATTAAACTTGGACAAAACACTGCAGTATATTTGTCTCAGGGGTCTATTATTGTCATGAAATTACCAATTTCATTATTGCCACTTCAGTGCAGTTTTGAAAAACATTTCATTTGTTCTATATTTTGATTCAATTATTTTCTCCCCCTTCCATCTGTTCTAGTAATTGGGCAGGGTGATAAGGAAGAAATAAACTGCTGGAATATTTTCTATGTACTACAACATTCTCCAGGCGCATTTTTTGCCTCTTTAATTTCAGAATGTTTTTCCTCCTAATGTTTTCAAGTGTCAACAGAGCTCATATGATCAGAGCTTACTCCACTGTCATTTTACTGCCCACTGGCCAAAGACTAACTGCAATGTTGGGCATGGTGTCCAGAGATGAATATTAGAAGTGCTTCTCTGAAGCATGTGATAAGTGGAGGCAGAACACTCCTTCTGGGGACATAAATCACAAATCTACTTCTCTTCCACAACCCTTTTTCATTGTCTCAGCGTATTAAACAGAGCTGGAATTCAGAACAGTTTCTTTTCCTTGTCAGTACTTATTATACTAACAGGTAATTAGAACTAATGAGGAGGCTCCTCCCAAACAAGATGACTTTAAAACTATTTTGTGTTTTTAAGGTAAACCATTTGGGCCATTTCCTGTTTTATTTTATTTCATCATTGTTTTATGCTTACTTTATTTTTTGTTATTGTTGTTTTGTTTGATTTTTTAAAAGTAACAGGGAATCTGCACAGAGATTGTTAAAGCCATACCAGAAATGTTATAAATGTAATTGTATGTATTTAAGCAAGTTATAAAGTATTCAGTGATACCAATATTTATAAGGAGTCCTTTTACTGAAAGAGGCTGTCATTGGCCTCTCATTCAAGTCTTCACTTTAGGTTTTTCAGGACAAATAGCCATGACCCTTACATACTTTGCAGACATGGAAATGTGCTGTGTAGCAATGTGTCAAACACAGTTCTGCCTCATGCAGTACTTATGGCAAGAAAATGTATAAAAATTTCACTGCAACTTTGCTAGCTTCTTCCCCTGCACGAAACCTACTGATCAGTTTCCAGTCATTGTTCCTTAACGGAAAGGCTGTGATGTGCTTGGTCAATGCCAATCTGGATTTACCCAGATAAGACACAATCTTGAAGAAGCCTCATGCATCTCCAAGCACAGGTGGCTCTGAGAAATTTCCAGCATCCTCTATCATCTCTACTACTAGTGTAAATGAGAGTGATGTAACTACCACAGCTAAACAGCTCCTTCCTAAGGCAACTGAAGTCAAGATAGCTGCAGTTGCTGATTGGCATATGGATCCTGATGCTTGATCCTATTGCAAGCCCCAGGCATACACTCTGTTAGAGATAGCATAATCTCCTTCATACACAAGAATCTTCTCATTTTTGTATTTACTCTTAATTGTAATCTCGATCACACATATATATACATATATGTAGGTATGTGTATTTGAGAGAGAGAGAATGAATTGGCACACCAGGGCCTCAGCCATTGCATTTGAACTCCAAACATGTTCACCACCTGGTGGGCATGTTATATATATATATATATATATATATATATATATATATATATATATATATATATAATTTTTTTCTATATTCATTCATCCATTGTGAAAGTTTGTTATTTTGAATTTTGTTTTGATTTGGCTTAGCTCTCATGCAAAGTACATTGAAATAACTTTATACAAAGACCAATGCTTAGAATACTCAAAAATATTTTAGGAAATCTTGCTTAATAGTAAAAATTTGATGATGGGGACAAATTGTCTTGATATGTTGGATAACATGAAAAGGAGAGCTCAAAACAAAAGCAATGTGAAATGAATGGAAAAAAATATGTTACATTTTTAGAATTTTTCATATTTTATTTGCTTGGTTGTTTGTTCTTGGCATTCAAAGAAATCACTGTCAAATATTAGCTGAACTCAAGTGAAAGGGATAGAGAATTTAGTGACTACTCATGAAAATATGCTTAAACTTTTTTTTCCATTAGAAGTCCTTTTATTCCTTAGCAAAACAATCTAATAGCAACTATAGATTAATTTTTTATACATATAAGTTATCTTTTTGGATATATCTTTCATCAGGATTCTGCCACATTTATATCTTGGCCCGCTAATGAGACTATATCTTTACATTAATCTTATTCAAAGAATAGGGTAACTTTAACAGTTGAAAGCATGGAGTTTGGGGCACAGGAGTGGAGTTTCCCACCCAAACATTTAAACTTCTCACCACTACAGACCACCAGTTGTTGCCATAAAGGTCACTTTATGAATTGCAAGGCAGTGCACTTCAGGTGAAGTTCCAGCAAGTATTTTAAATAAATTACAATGGCTTGATAATATTCAAATTGGAATTAGATATTTATTGTCTCCCTTATTGGAAAGATGATGTTCTTGACCTGAGGGACTGAGTTGTCTTCTAAGACCTCTGCATTCAGGAAGTTGAATGCAGGGCCTTCCATTATCCACAAATTTCAGCCTCCATCCACAGCTACAAGATGGTTTGTTTTCATGACACTGGTTTCTATGGCTTCAATGTTCATTGATCTGATGGTACACACATTTATCACCTCACATTAAACCCCCTCTTTAGACACTACAGTTGCAGCTTCTAAGCAATGGCCTACTGGTCTTGAATGGCAAACTACGGTTATGTGTGTTTCTTGCCTTTCTGCTTTAGCTATTCCAAGAAAATCTTTCGACTGTGCTCCTGCAGAAAGTTCAAATGCAACTCCATACATCAACTTTTTCTCCAGCATTATCACTGGATTGTTATGGTAAATAGGTAATTTAATAAGTCCTTTTGAAAAAAAATAAAGAAAATTTAAACTGGGTGTGGTGGTGCATGCCTTTAATCCCAGCACTCAGGAGGCAGAGGTAGGAGGATCGCCATGAGTTTGAGCCCACCCTGAGACTACATAATGAATTCCAGGACAGCCTGGACTAGAGTGAGACCCTACCTCGAAAAAAAAAAAAAAAAGAAAAGAAAAGAAAAGAAAAGAAGTCCTTTTGCATCCTTTTAATTCCAGGGGCTGACTACTTTCAAGCCCGGGCAGTGCCCACACCAAGCAGCAAAATACTGGGCATGCTGGGCAGCTACACCTGCTGAGGCACCATTGGGCCCCCTGAATAGCATAGGCACAGGCTGGGAGCCAGCAGACAAGTAGTAAGTGTTGGCAGCCAAGTTTATCACTTAGTTAATGGATTACATGGTCATAAATTTACAAATGAGCCCCAACCCAGCCATAGCCATACCTACAGAGATCCCAGCAAAGCCCATCTCTGGTATGGGGGTATCTATGATCCTCTTGTCTCCATATTTCTTCCACAGGCCTCGACTAACCTTGTATGAACCATTATACTGGGCAACCTCTTCCCCAAGCAGAAACACCTTCTCCTCACCTCTCCTTTCTAGTTCCTCATCCATTCCTTGATTAATAGAATCACGAACTGTCACCTGCAGCGCCACCGATGTTGAGCAGTGAAAATGCCTCCTCAGCAGCCAGAACCCTGCTGCCATTTTGACAACCAAACCATTAAACTCTAGGAAAGAGGGAGAAGGAAGAACATGACTTCTGAAATTGGTAGCTGCATTGAAATCTCAGTTGCCCATTTAGCTAGATTTATAGTTATCATGGAAACATATTTCTGTTTATATCTATCTGTGAGGGAGTTTCCATATTCGGCTGAAAAGGGACAATTCATCCTAAATATAGGTGGAGCTATTCCATGGGTTAGAGTTTTAAACTGAATGAGAAAAAGAAAGCTAAATGAACACCAGGCTTAATTACTCTCCGCGTCCCGAATGTGGATGCATGTGAACAGCTGATTCATGCTGCCATGCTTCCCTGCATAATGAACTATAGGCTCTATAACTATAAGCCAAAGAAACCCTCTGTTCCTTAAGTTACTCTTGCCAAATGTTTGTCGCAACAATGAGAAATGCAACAAAACTAAGAAAGCATTTTTTAATGGAGTAAAATCTAGCCAAGAAAATTTCTCTGTCTCTCAAATAAATAATATAGAATGAATGACAGTTAGCTGTGATGGTGAAGAAGAGATACGTACTGAAACTCATGGAGTTCTTTGATAAACAAAATATGTCTTATAGAGGTCTGATGTTTCTATGCACAGCAATTACAATTCTAAAAGTCTATGTGTGAAATAACACCCATGCTTTGTTGCAGAGGATCCCTCTGGCTTTGCTGAGGCACAGTACTTGCTAGAGTGAATGTGGAAGCCAGTGTGGAGGCACTGGAGTGGGGAATGGTAGAAGTGAGTGGAGGTAAACTGTAAGTTAGAGTTGGCTGGTCTAAGAAAATATGGGTATATCAGGGTAAGGAGGAGCAAAATCTGATATATTTATAAGGATCTCGATACAGATATTCTCATGATTATCTATGCATACTACTTGTACTTGTTCCACTGCTAACAACTCTTATTTTATTAGTTTTATGTTCCAATTACCTGAGTGAAATTAACTATTAATTTCTATGATATTATTTCACTTTAAGTTTCAAAAACTATGTTTTAGCAGGAATTTTAGCTTTGGTTTAAAATGCCATGACTTTGAAGAATTTGTTAAACAATTATCGTATCTATCTGATATCAGGAAAAAACTGTTGGCATTCTGATGTGGGTATTACATGATAAAGAGTGAAGTCCCTACTTCAGGTGTTCCCTAGTCTCTCATGTTGGATGAATACTGCTGAAACATTCTTTATTGCCCAACCTCTGAAGAAGGAAGGTCTGACTCAGAGTACATAATCTTATTCCTCACACCAAAGTGTAACTTTGAGTTTCTTGCTACATCAGGAGACTTGTATTTTAATAGACACATGAAAAAAGATATTGCAGAAAAAAGAACATAGGGGATGGGCTTATATATGAATCATCAAAACAAATGCATTTTAATACACACACACACACACACACACACACACACACACACACACACACACATATATATATATATATATATATATATATATATATATATGTAAGTAATACATACACTCAGAATAGAAGAACCAACACCTTAAGCATACTCTGTTGAGAAGAACAGCATATACATTCCACTTTCCTTGTAGCCTTACCAAACAAAAGGGACATGTAGAATGTATTTTGATCATTTTACAAAGAACAAACTGGCACTTCAACTGAAACAACATTATTACAATACAATTATAATTTAGGGAGACATAGAAGTGATATTTTGTGAAGAAATTATATAAAATACCTATTTTTTGAAAAAAAATGAAATATATTCTTCTAAAGGGAGTCACTGATACTTCAATTTTATACTGACTGACTAATAGTTTGTCACAAAAGCTGACAATCCAAAGTTTAGAATGAAAACCAGTGTGATAAAGTATTTGTTTCATCAGGCTTCATAAATTTAAAGCCATTAGATAATCCTATTTTGCACTAAATACTATTTATTCAAGTTGTTTTCTTGACAATGTGGAACATTCAGAAAAAAATGTAAGGTACTTTATATTCAGAACAGGTACAAAGAAATTAGCACTGACTTAATATGTTTGTATATGTGAGTTTGAGGGAGTGTGTGTGTGTGTGTGTGTGTGTGTGTGTTTTGCAACAATATGGTTTATATTTCAGAGTAGTTAGTTTATATTTTGCAAGGGAAAATATCATAGTTCCTTTAATTTAAAAACTTTCAAATTAATTAATAACCTGTGAAATGCCATCAATATCATGAGATCAACCGGGCATCTTGTAGACAATAAAAATGAGAGTGACTTTAACCCTAAGTCTATAAATCTCTAGCAATGATTAATTGAAGATTAAATAGATTTAGAATAATATTGCTTTTTAGGTGAAAATGTAGCATGCAATTGACTTGGAAATACATTTTGTTAAAAAGGAGAACCTATCCCTATTTGATTATACTTAGTGAGGTAAGATCTGTGGATTCCCCTTCACATTTGAACTCTTCACACTTGCAAAGAAAATCCCAAGACCTGATCAAAAAACAGTAATAGTAAACATTTGGTAATATAAAGAAGGATGACTAAAAGAATCAAAAATATAGAATACTAGCCATGGTTTGGCTCAACTACAAAGCATTCTTTTCAAAAGGTGATTTAAACAGTGAACAGTGAAACAGAATTTGTCTCCTAGCAATGGATAAACTATTTTAAGGTTAGTTAGGGGTATTTTCATAAAATAATTCAATTACAAAAATAGTTAAGATTTTCCATATGTGGTGAGTAAAAAGGAGACCAATCCAAGACTCATTAAATTGATAGTAAGGTGCAAGAGTTGAGTGCTCAGCACTGGATAAGACATCTTTATTACATTTTCAAGGGCTCAGGGAATGTTGAAGGGGAGGTGGCAGAAAGAATATTATTGCTTCTCTCACCACTGGCCAGTGAATATTATTTTTGGAGATGGCTGTGTAAACTAAGGATACTCAACACAGTGGTGAACTAAAACATCCTAACAGAAAAACAGGCTCTAGTGAATTCAACGCCAACTGATCACACACCTGCCAAGGCTCAGGGACTGTTGTGGAACTAGGAGCAAGAATATTGCAAGAGCCACTAGGCTGGTAAAAACAACCTGAGGCATAGTTCCCCCACACAGACAGAGACCCTAATTACCTCACAGTGAACAGGAATGGCCCCACTGAGGAGGGACCTCAGAGAAATTGTGACAGTGTAGGGAACATACCTATGTTAAAAAATTAATTAATAGGCCGGGCGTGGTGGTGCACACCTTTAATCCCAGCACTCAGGAGGCAGAGGGAGGAGGATCACTGTGAGTTTGAGGCCACCCTGAGACTACATAGTGAATTCTAGGTCAGCCTGGGACAGAGTGAGACCCTACCTCAAAAAAAATCACTTTGTTAGGTTTTTTTTTTTTTTTTTGAGGCATAGTCTCATTCTACCTTAGTCTCTTGAGTACCTGGCTTGGCTTATAGGCACTAGCCACCAAACCCAGGTAATTTAATTATAAATCAGAATTGTTGGTTCTGACTAATAACTGGACTCAGTTACCTCATCATTTAAACAAAAGGAATAAATATAATTTAAATACACATATGCATATGCAATTACATATCAATATCAATGTATGTTTGACCTTGAAATGGATATAAGCATAAAATGTATGAGAAAGAAAATCCATGAATATTTTCCACTAGCTACTTTGATGTCATCATTTTAGTGCTAGTCTTCCTTGTGTGTGTGTGTGTGTGTGTGTGTGTGTGTATGCATACATGCATGTGTGTGTCTGCACATGTGTGTATTTGTATCAGTTTCTCTAAGGAAAGTGTACAATTCAGTATTTTATTAGTGTCTATAAACATAAGTTTTTATAGCCCTAAATCACTTATTTCTGTCATTATGAATCCAATCATCCTTGAATCTGGCACTCTTTCCATAATACAGAACTTAATGTGATGCACCAACATGACCTAGTTGAGACCAAACACCTGCAAATTTCCTGCAGATGTCTATGGTGTGTTTTCCATATCCATGATACATCAAGTGACCACTATGTGAATCATTGTAGCATTGCTCTAAAACGCAAAGTTTCTGAGCTTTGGAAGTCATCTTGTTCTCAGGGTTTCATAGCAGGGACATTGTAGACTTCATCAACATAGAAATTCTGTCAGAATATATAATTGTCCCCAAAATTGTTTTACAATCAACAATTCCACATCAGTTTGAAGTGACTATTGAAACAAATAATCCAATATGTATTATGCATGTGCTGTGTACCAGAAAATCTGTTATATAAGTGATATGTTATTTTATAATTTTATTTAATTTCTACTCAACTGTGCAGCATTTCAACACTATTAACTTTATGTTATACATAAAGAAAGATGGGTTTACTTAATTGTAGAATGCTAGAAGAAAGGCCAAGCTAATACAAGGATCTTTGCTTTATCTATGATAGTCAATATATTTTAAATTTTAAATATATGGAAGAAATTATTTTGACAGGACAGTTAGAATTATTCTTAGTTTTGAAAAATAAATGTAAGTATAATACAGGAAAACAATAACATTGCTTAAATGGTGTTTTCCCATACTAAATAAACCAAGAAATGCCTGAAAATATCTAATTTCTGGAATAATTTGCATCAGGCAGGTTTTTCGGAGACAAAGCTAAGTGTTACGAACTACTTTTATAAATATTTTTACTAAATTTCTGACTTTTCCTTTCATTTATTAGCATATATTCATTGAATAAAATTATGGGTACGTCTTTCAATGAATCAGGGATGGTTTTGCATTCTTGATATGTTTTATTGTCTTAAGAATAAATAAAATGAAGAGATTAAAGTTTTAAAGTCAAGAAGAACTCAAAGGCAGCAACTAAAACTTCACCTCAAAGCCTTCCAGGTGATGAGGTATGAAGGTTCATGTCTCTTCTGATCCTACACCTAACATCATGATGTGATCCTACCATGGTGTGGGGCCATTTGGAAGGTAATTATCTTGATTGGGTTAAGGCCCTTATAAAGGAGGTCTGAGGTACTCATTCACTCTTCTACCATGAGGACAGAGCAAGAAGACATCTTCTGCAGCCAAGAAGGAGCCTCTCCTCAAACATCACATCTTTACAGACTTTCACCTTGGATTTCAGACCTGTGGGAAATGTATTTCTGGTTTCTGTAAACTTCCTAGCATGTGGTACATAGAGCATCCTGAAAGCAGTAGACGCCAGAGAAAGGGGAAAAAAAAAAAAGAGTATGAAACCACAATGAAAATAGATACATGTTCAGGTATGAATGAGATGGCTATGGTAAATTGCTTTATCATTATGAATAGGGGCAGAGAATACGCAAAGTTACTGACCAATGGGTGTTTAGTTTATTTATTTTGACTTTTCTCCAATGTAAGCCAGGGTTTTTAAGCATACCTGCATTACTTTTCATTGTTGTTGTTTTCTGTCTTGTATGTGTGTATATGATGTGTGTGTGTTGGTGTGTAAATGTGGGCACATGTGTGCTACTGTGCACTTGTGGAGGTCAAAGGAAAATCTCTGAAATCAGTTCTTTCACTTTGTTTGAGGCAGGTCTCTTGTTTTACCATTGTGTATGCTGGGCTAGCTGGTCTGCGAGCTTATCCTATCTTCACCTCTCATGTTGCTTGTAGGAGTGCCCAGATGACAGAGTTGCATGATTGTGTCCCAGGTCTAATATGGGTGCTGGGAGTCCCAACTCAACTCCCCACACTGTCTCAGACATCTCCCCAGTTTATTCTCAGAAGCACTGAACAGGCCAATCAATGTTGGCCATCCTTGCTTTGCCACAGCAGAAAAGCAAAAAATACAAAAGTTGTGTGTAATTACTGCATGTTGTATAAATTTATTTCAAATAAATCCCAATTCTTGAATTAAAAGTTAAGACTTTTACTTGGGGATGGAGACTTAGCTCATTTGGTAGAGTACCTGCTTAGCATACAGAAGACCCTGGGTTCAATCACAGCTCTGCATAAACTAGATGTGAAGGTCCATGCCAATAATCACAGCAGTTTATGAAGTGGAAGCAGGAGGATCAGAAGTCTAAAGCTATACTCTGCTAAATAGAGGTTCAAGGCCAGCCTGGGTTAATTAGGCCTATAACACATTCATGAGCCATAAAATCTTTCAAGTTTACTTTCATACTTCTGCATAGAAACACATCTAGTAGAGGTAAGAATGTGAAAGACATATGCAATGAAAATATAAAAGCACTCAAAAAAGAAATTGAGGTGGACTTGAGAAAATGAAAAGACCTCCCATACTCCTGGTCAGAATGGCTATCATCAAAAAATCAAATGATGGGCTGGAGAGATGACTTAGCAGCTAAGGTACTTGCCTGTGAAGCCCAAGGATTCATGTTCTACTCTCCAGATCCCCCAAAGCTAAATGCATAAAGTGATGAAAACGTGTAAGGTTACACATGCACACAAAGGAGGGTATGCAACTGGAGTTCGATTGCAGTGGGTGGAATCTCTGGCATGCCAATTCTCTCTCTCTCTCTCTCTCTCTCTCTCACACACACACACACACACACACACACACACAAAAGGCAGTCTGTTGGGCTTGCCTCAAAAAAAAAAAAAGCAAATGACATTTATTGGTATGAGTGTAGGAAAAGAGGAACCCTCATCAACTGTTGGTGGGAGTAAGTACATATTTGCATAGCCACTATGGAAATTGGTATACCACTCCTGAGTATATAACCTAAAGACTCTACTCTTTACTATATAGATTCTTGCTCAACCATGTTTATTGTAGTTATGTTTACAATAGCTAGAAAGTGGTGTCAGCCCAGTTCCCCATCTATGGATGAATAAATAATGGAGATGTGGAGCATTTACACAATGGAGTTTTATTCAGCATTAAAGAAAAAATTTCTGGAAAATAAATGGCCCTGGGTAAAATTATACTAAGTGAAGTAACACTGGCCCAGAAAGACAAGTGCCTGGCATTGGATGAGTCATTTCTATCACATCTTCCAGGACCAGGCAGACATTACAGAGAAAGTAGAAGATTAAATATGAGTGCTTCTCTTACTGATAGCCTGAGATCCTTCTCTAGGAAGATGGTGGAAATAACTGAGGTCACTCAAAACTCATGAAAGCAGAAAAATGTAGTCTGCTGAGAGCTCAACACTGAACGGAACATATGTCATGCCCTTCAAGGCTTGGGGAACATTGAGAGTGGGTGGAAAGAATATAAGAGCCACAGAGTGGGAGCATATTTTCTAAGGCATTGTACTTCATGACCCTGCAGGGACTACTGATAACCCCACTAAGCAAGTCCTTCAGTTGAGTGGAGAGGAGAAGGAACATAAAAGTATATCCTGATGGGCATATTACCAATATGAAATATTTTTATACAATAAAGATCTCAATTTAAGAAGCCACTTCTTTTAAAATTTCATGTGATATTTCTATCTGATACCTTTTCAAGTTAAATATATATGACTTCACTATCTGTCATTCACAAACTTTATTGTACTCTTGGAAAGGAAGTTCTCTGACCTCAGTACTCTCCATGCCCTGTTCATTCTCACTTCAGAGCATGCTATTATGTTTGTTTCTGTAGGGAGGGCTTCTGTTTATTAATTCATTCATATAGGTAGGTAAGTCATGTTATTTATTTTATCTTGTCTTAGTCTGATTTTTGTTCATTCATTTTACTTTTAATTTGTTCTTTACTACTGAAACCACTTTACCATTTTAAGAATTTATTTCATAGTGTTTTATCTATTACTTCATGCCTAGACCATTGCACATAATACAGGAAGTATTTGATAAATATTCTTTAAATGAATAAATAACCTGCTTTTTCAAATGAACTCTTGACCTGGGCTCTGCCTCTGCAGAGCTCAATCAACTCTGTACATGTAGTCTAGCTGGCTTTGCCCACTGCCCTTAGGTGAAACCTGCACTGTCACACATCTTCCTGACTCTGCTTTTCCATTGACAACCTGAATATGAGGCAGCAGCTTTGTTAACCTTTTTCAGAAAGGACAGTGGAGTCTGCATCTGCCAAACTGAGGAGGCTGAATATAATATAAGGCAAAATGAGGTGAAGTCAAAAAAATGAAGCATAAAGGATCAGTACATTTCTAATATATGATACCACCAACTGGAATCAAGAAATGAGTGGCCTTATATGATATTCAATTGCTGCTGTAAATGTACATTTTTAGGGTTTTTTTTTTTTCTCAAATTTTCTCATGCTGACATCCAGCCCATCCTTGCCTCATAACTCAAGTTTGAAAACTATAAACAACTATTCATTGGTGAACATCATTATGTGCAAACAAATTTGTGACCTAGGAAAAAACTTCCCTGAGTAAAGTCAGCAGAACCTCGGTAATGACCCCAAATAATTGATTATGAGCTGGCAATAAACCTCATTTTCACTTGTCAGTCTCATGTTCTTTTAATAATACAAACAAACCCCAGGCAGCAGGGGCAGACATTTTGAAGGTCAGACATCTTGAGAACATGCTGCTCTTGAGATTTACTTAGCAATCCATGTTGTGTTGGGTTGTAGAGGAAGTCAGGGGCCTGCTACCTTGGCAGTGAAGGTGAATGTTGTATGCTTATGTCATTTCCTTCTCTTCTTTGGTGATACAAGGGTACAGTCCAGCAATATGTTGTGAGGGCATGGTACTGAGTGGCAGAAACCTGGAGGAATGAGTTCAGTTGCCCAAAGGTGTCTATTTCAAAATCAGAGAATTTCCTATTAAACATAAGTAAGCAGCAAATGTTGTGATACATGTATTTAGTCCCAGTATTCAGGATGCTCAGGTTGGAGGACTACATGTTCAAGGTGAGAGTGGGATGCATGGGAAGACCCTATACCAAAAAATACAAAGCATATCTATGTTGAAATCCCCTAGCTCACTTTAGAATTCATTGTCATGCAACTAAAATATGTTGTCAGTCCTTAGCACAAATTACATAAAACCCTTAAGAGCTTTCTCTTACATTCTGTGAATAACTTTCTGATTATTTTAACCTTGGCGTATGTGGCAAATGGAACTCTTATTTGGGATGTGATATAGCAATGGACAAGTAAATATATACTATATACCCAGTGAAGAAACTTAACAGCGTTTCAGGTTTACAAGTCTCTCCCACAACCACTGCATTGGATAAATGATTCATCTTTATGTATGGATATCAAGGAATTCAGTAAAGACAGTACAGTCTTGAGAAACTAGACACACTTACTGGATTGTGCTAAATTATAACATGGAATAAATGATGAAGTGGTTTATAAGGAGATGAAGTCAGGCTGGTGGCACTAATCACAGGCTCTCAAGTAATCAGCAGATATTTGTGATAACCAATAGAAGTCACCAAGAGTTCTTGAAATCATAGGAAGGACTGATGATACTGCTTATTTCTGAAATTAAAGGACAAGTTTTGTCTTCATAATTAACTGGTCAGCTTAAAATTTCAATAGTTGGGCAGAAATTGAAGCAAAATGTCAAGTAATCAATTTACAATCACCTGGAAGAGAACAAGCCAGTGATGCATGATCAGCTTGTTCACTTGGTGAGGCTCCCTCTGTGCCAAACCCATGTAATTTCCTCTTCTAATGGAGTGATAGCACACTTAGGGAGAAACAATAGGTGCAATCTACCTGTTCTTGAAGAAGACATTTCACTGCACCTCACAGAAAACCCATATTAATGAAATAGTAAGGTATAGTAGAGTGGGTGGGTCACTGTGAAGAAGGTGACAGAGCATACAACTTTTGAGGTCAGAGATAACATGTGTGAAGAAGATAACAGTAATCTGACATGGAATCCAATCCCATGACATCGTAGGCACCAACACCGACTAAAAGTAAACAGACAGATTTCTGTCAGAGTACTTGATGACCCACCAAAGGTTAGTGGTAAGACCCTACTGCTGAAGACACCTTATGTGATTGACATTCAAATTAGAATGGCATGGCTGGAGGTTGGAAGAGAGTCACTCTCCAGACAGTCAGCACGTCTAGTGCCAGAAGGTACTACATTGGCGACTGGGGGAAAATGACCAATATCTGTCCAAGCAATGCATGGTCTAACCTACTTAGCAGCAAATAACTTGTTGTGATGCCCACACAAGTGCAGTAGTGGCACACAACCATGGTGGGGAACCAACTGCTCTCAATTTGGCTAACTGATCCCCTCAGTGTTATGGGACCCATAGATAGAGCTGGGAAACAAGTCAGAACCATATCCAAACATAAGCCCACTCTCCAATATCAAGCTACCATCAATTGTGGGCTACAAGAGGGCCTACACCTATTAAATTCTCTATAAAAAAAAAGTAAGGGTTATCTCATTTGTCCTGGTGCTAACTTACTCTCAGTTGGAGAATCTGCTTCTCTTTTTCAGATAGATGTAGATCCTAAGGAGAGAGCCACCCAATCATACCTCAAAAGGGCCCCGGCTGAACTTAAGAAAAATTGGCGAAACAAGCAAAGTTGCTGTTTTCCTGATGAACCGGATACCAGCACAAGGGGAAGGAGATCAACACAGAGAAAAATCAACTCCTACAAAATCAGAGAGCCAGAGCCTCAGAAGCCCCCAACACCTCATCACTGAAGCAGTCCAAAAATGAACCCAAAATGGCTCACGGAAATTTTGTGGAAGAGGGGGCGGAAAGAATGTCAGAGCCACATGTTGGGTCATGATATGCAGAGACATTTATCTTACCCATAACTGTGGGCTAATTCCACAATGCATGACCCATATACCTCTACAAGGAGGGGCCAAGGGGAGGGGGTAGGTCACAGATGAGCCTAATAATGGTACCAAACTGACTGTACTTGCTGAATACAAAACTAACTAATAAAGAAAAAAATACTTTTATCAAAAAATAAAAATAAATGTAAAGGGTTATCAATTAAATTTCAGTTTTGAGAAAAAAACAATTCTATGATGAAATAAGCATTTTCTTTTCAGAGTATAAAAAGTACTGTAATCTGCACCAAATTGTAAGCTTGATTGAAGTAATAGACATGTCTAAAGGTTATCAAAAATATTATCCATAACATGACAAATTAATTAATTATAAATATTATTAAATGTATATAAATAAAAATAAAAGGTCAATGAAAATCCATGCAATATTTCCATATTTTTATTTTATATTATTGGGCAGTTTAAGTCATTTATCTCAATCTTCATTAAATTAGGATCATTTATATGAAATACTCAATGAGTATTTAATACTTAAATGAGAGATTTACCTACAGCATTTAAGATTACTTAAGCAGGAAATCAATAAGTTTAAACATGTCTGTGAAGACCCTGCACCACAGTTACTTCAACTTAGGTTTCTACAACAATCAAGTCATTGGGCTAGAGATATGGCTCAAGGTGTAAGAGTGCTTTATGTGTAAGCATGAGGACTTGAGACTGCCTGATACTTCTTGAGTATGGCATCCACTTTAAAAGCTTGGTATTACACACAAGCCAGTAACTGTATTCCTAAGGGAAGCAGAGATTGGAGAATTGCTGGTGCTTACTGGTCAGTCTGATGAAAACAGCAGTTCCTAAGAGGCATATCTCAAGAAAATAGACTGGAAGAGTGATAGAGGACAAGTGATAGTCTCCTCTGGACTCCATGTGTGTTTAAGGAGAGAGTACATGCAATATGATTACACACCACACATCGTATAAACTGCACACACACACACACACACACACACACACACACACACACACACACAGAGAGAGAGAGAGAGAGAGAGAGAGAGAGAGAGAGAGAGAGAGAGAGAGAGAGAGAAACACTATATCATTGATGATTTATGTCCTAATTGAATGTAAGTGCTCAAGAATTCTTTTTCTCATGTGTATGTGTATTGTTCATATGTGTGAGTACATAAGTGTATGTGAATGAATTTGCACATGTGTCTATGTGGAGGCCAGAGATCCATGGAGGATGTCTTTCTCAGCTGTTTCCAAGCTTATTTATTTATTTATTCAATTATTTTGTTTTTGAGGCAGGGTTTCACTCTAGCCCAAGCTGACCTGGAATGCAATATGTAGTCTCAGGTTGGCTTCGAACACACAGAAATCCTCCTACCTCTGCTCCCAAGTGGTGGGATTAATGGTATGTGCCACCACACCTGGCTCCCAGATTTTTTTTTTTTTTTGATTCAGCTAGACTTGTGAGCACACCTCAGGGATTCTCCACCTAGCAAGTCCTGGGATTACAGGCACCCAATGCTATGCTATTACAATAGAACTGGAGTTCCCTTCCATGGGTTGTTAGATGTGTTTGTGAGCACTTTATTCTCTCTCTCTCTTTATTATTGTTCACAACATATTTTGCATGGATATATCATGTGCTGGTACCCTCTTTTCCCTTGTCCTTGCCCCATTTTCCTCAGTTGGTTTGCACATATTCCCCATGGGGTTGTGGGATTATGTGTTGTGGAATAAACAGACAGTTTTAGGGAGGAGGCAATGCATATGGGCATGATGTCTAAACTTATAGCTCTTACAATCTTTCTACACCATCTTCCACAAAATTTCCCAAGACATGGTGCATGCATTTTAAGTCTACTTTAGAGTTATTAGGAACCTCTGGATCTCTGCTTTGGTAAGTGTTGAGTATCCTCAGGGTCTGTCTACTTCACTCTGGCACTGATTGCCAGGTTCACCATGGAATCAGCACTCTTGCTTATCTCCCCAATTCCTCTGTGGTTTTATCTGTGGCTTGGCTGAAGTGCAAGGGGTAGCTTTTCTCCTTGGGTCTCACTACCTTCTGAAAAAGAAAAAAACACAGATTCTCCAATGGAGAGTAAAGTCAGCATGGTTTAATTCTGATAAATATTATTAAGTCAGGGAGAATTTTATGTATGTAACCCTTCTTTTAGCCAAAGACTAGTGAGGGCTTGACACCAGAGAGCATAATATTTGTCTCCATAGGATTCTAAACTGGCTCCTAATTCCAGAAATGGGTTTCTTTTCACTAAGCAGATCTCTTAGCCAATCAGAAAGCTATTGGTTACCCACCAAGTGTGTGTGCCACTATTGCACTGGCAGGTACATCCTGCCAAGGTGTTTGCTTCTGAGTAGCTTAGACCTCTGGTTGTTCAGACCACCGTTGACCACTTTCCAGAAGTAGATAGGCTAAATGTCTGGAGACTGGCTCTCTTCCAGATTCCAGCCAGATCTCTCCATGCTCTGTGTTAGCAGCATATGGTTTCTTCAGCAATAGAGTGTTACCTTTTGCCTCAGGCTAGTAATCAAGTGCTTTGACAGAAACCAGTCTTGTTTTGGAACCTCATAGGTCTCTCTGATCAATAGCTCATTGTGGGTAACAACCAATGTCTGGGGATGGGAGTTACAGGCCAAAGACAAAGAGGGAAAATAAGATTAGGCTTCATCCCACTCTGTCCAGGTTCCTTCTTTCAGGTGCTACACCCTTACTCCTGTTGAGCGTTATATCTTTTACTCTATATTCAAGGATAAAAAGGTTTCTATGGTAGCAGGTCATTTTATTTATTTTCTCTTATTCACACCTTCCCCTTCCCCCAAACCCTTCTATCACTATGGTCTGGGCCTTGTTACATACCAGGTATGTTACCAACTCAAGCGGATCCAGGTTAGGAACTGTATATGAGTGAGACCATGATGCATTTGTCTTTCTATGATTGTATGAGTTCACTGAATTTGATCTGTTCCAAGTCTGTCCATTTTCCTACAAATTTTATTGTATCTCTTTTTCTTACTGCTGAATAGAATTACATTGTGTAAATGTACCATAACTTCATTATCCATTCATCCAATGACAGGAACCTGGGTTGACTCCGGTTCTTAACTATTATGGATTGAGCAGCAATAAACATGGCTGAACAAATATCTCTGAAGCATGGATCATTTAGGATAAATGTCCAGTCGAGGAATAACTAGGTCTCTTGGAAGCTCTATGTTCATCCTTTTCAGGATCTCCATATTAATTCCCATAGCGCATGTACAAGTTTACATTCTCACCAACAGTAGAAGAGGGTTCTTCTTTCCCCACATCCTTGACATTTGTTGTTCTTTGATTTTTTAATGATTGCTATTCTTATTGGAGTAAGAGGGAATATCATAGTTGTTTTAAATTGCATTTCCCTAATGGTTAGGGATATTGAAAAATTTCTTAATTGTGTGCTGGCCATTTGTATTTCTTTATCTGAGAACTCCCTATTCAGTTCTCTGCCCCATTCTTGGAGTGTTTTTTTTTTTAATTGTTTAGGTATTTGAGTTCTTTGTAGATTCTAGATATTAGGCCTCTGTCATTGGTATAGCTGGAGAAAATTTTCTCTCATTCTGTGGGTAATATATTGGCTCTGATTATAGTATGTTTGTGTAAAATGTTTTTAGCTTCATGAGATCCCATTGGTTCAGTGATTATTTAATTTCCAAGGCTATTGGGGATTTGTTCAGGAAGTCTTTCCCCACTCCTATATTTTGGAGAGGTTCTCCTATTTTTTTTTTTCCTTTGGTTCCAGTAGGAGAAGATTTTCAGGCCTTATGTTAAAGTCTTTAATTGACTTGGACTAGATTTTTGTGTATGATAAGATGAGTGGGTCTAGTTTCACTTTTCTACATATTGTTGTCCAATTTGTCAGGCACCATTTGTTGAAGATGCTGTCTTTCCTCCACTCTACATTATTGGTGCCTTTGTCAATGATCATGTAGCTGTAGTTACTTGACCTAAGGTCCAGGTCTTCAATTCTGTTCCATTGGTCTATATTTCTGTTTTTATGCCAGTACCATGCTGGTTTGGTTACTATGGCTTTGCAATATAGCTTTGGATCAGGTATGGTGATATCTCCAGAGCTGTATCTTTTGCTGAGGATATGTTTGGAGATGTGAGGCCTCCTGCTGCCATTCCGCATGAATTTTTAGATCCTTTTTTTCTATCTCTGTCAGGAATGATCCTGGAATTTTTATTGGTATTGCATTAAAACTCTATACTGCTATTGGTAAAATTGCCATTTTCACAATATTAATTCTATCTATCCAGGAGTATGGAAGGTCTTTCCATTTGCACAAGCCCTCCTTGATTTCATTTTCTGAGTTTTTAAAAAAATGTTTTCATTATGTAGGTCTATCTCATCCTTGGTTACTGTTATTCCCAAGTATGTAAACTGTTTTCTTTCTACTGAAGATGGGACAGCCTCTCTGATTTCCTTCTCTGTATATTTGTCCTTTGCATATATTAAGGCTACTGATTCATGTGTATTTCTTTTGTATCCTGCCAGATGGAGATTTTCAGGCAACTTATGTATATGATTATGTCTTCTGTAAATAGGGCTAATTTGGCTTCTTTCTTTTTCCAATTTGCATTGCTGTTATTTCTTGTCCATCCTTAATTTTTTTTTGAGGTATGATTTCAGTTTGAGGTCTGATTTTCTTGATGTTTCCTGGAATTTATTCTTGCATTTGATCATGTATTCATTAAGCTTGATCAGCTGGTTATTGAGATCCTCTATTTTTTTACTCACCTTTAATTCATTTGTATCTCTTTTGAGGCTTCTCTGGTTTTCTTCCATTAAGTTAAGCCTAGTGACAAAATCTGAGTGTTCTAATATATGATTCTGCTCAATTTCCTTTATGCAATTCTTATATTTTTAGTGGTTTGCTTCTAGTGCAGGAATTCTTCTGATCAGGTCATATCACTTGTTGTTTTTTGTGTTTTTTTTTTTCATTTTTGGATTCAATTTATGTTCTTTTCTCTATTTAATTGGAGATTTCATTGTCAAACTAGGTATTCTTGGTGAAGATCTCTTAGTTTTCTGATTTTAGTTCAATTTCTGCATTGTGGTCTACTCTTCCTGGGGAAAAAGTTTTATTTCTTTGAGGGAGGAACTACTATTTGTTCTTCAGTGAGCATTATGTTTTAAATGTGATCTGGATTGGTGTATGATGGGGTTAAAATCACAGAGGTACAGATTATGTAGCCAGGGGCAAGAGGCTAGGTCCCACACAGGACTGTAAACCGTGTACACCAGGAGCAGCATGGAGGTGGGGAGTCTTCTGAGAAAACCATGTCTGGGCAAGCATTCTTAGAATTTTGGCCAGGATCCAAAGACAATAGAAAGAAAGAAAAGAAATGCTACACTCTTTGAGTTAAAACTCAAAATAAAAGCAGGCAAGCAACTGCATCAAGGGCCTGGATTCTGCAAGCTTAAGAGCAATATCTAGTTAAGGGGATACCTATTCCTTCCATCTTCTTAAGCATGTCTTCAGGTGAAGGTGTTCTCTCTGCCAAGTTGTAAACAGGCTTACATGAATTAACTCTTTTAAGGAAGGAGACAACTGGGCCTTAAGTTTTAGATGCCTTAGACTGTCATGTTCTCTACCCAGGGAGAGATGTAAAACTCAAATTACACACACACACACACACACACACACACACACACACACATATATATATGTCCTCTGCTTCCTAACCCTGAATCCTTTGAATACAAAAGCAGAATAAATCCTTCCTTTAGTTGTTTATGTCATGTAATTTGCTAATGCTAGAATAACTTACACAGGGCCCTTGGCTTTGAGCTTTATCCACAGCCTACCTAACATGAAAGAATCCTGCTTAGTAAGTTTCCAGAGAAATTTCATCTTCAATGTCTGATCATGTTCCCCATTCTCAACCCTTCTCATATGTCATGGTTAATGTCGAATATGAGCTCAACAGGATTGCGAAGGGCCTAGGAGACTATTAAGCACACCTGTTTGTGTATGTGTCTCTGTGAGGGCATTTCAGAGAGTGTTGACTAAGAGAGGAATACAAACCTTGATTGTGCATGGCATTGTTTCATGTGCTGAGATCAAGATGGAATAAGGGATAAGTTGCTCACAAGTACAGGGATTCTCTCTTTCTGCTTCCATAACTCCTCTTTCCTACCCTGCCATTATGGACTGATCCCATCATCCAAAACAAATCTGTGCCCTTTTTAGGTTGCTTCATATTTTATCATAGCAATAACATATAACCTAACACATTTCCTGCTTCACCAAGAGTGATTTTATGTCAATTGACCTAGATCATGCCTACCTTGATGTCTCCTTTTATCAGTTTCCAGCCTCTGACAGCACATATGTTCTACATTCCTGGATGCCACTGTTGTATTTGTAATTAAGCTCAGTTCTATGATGAATTTCCTTTCTATAATTATTCTTAATAAAACCTCTCTTTACCAACCATCTTATACTAGAATTTGGCTCTCTTTCTACTGACCAGAGTTTTAAAGATCCTCTTAACCTTCTAGTAAGACAAGATAGCTAAGTATTCTTTATCTACCACAGAAGGTTTCCTATGTTTCAACAACATTGTCACTTTCTTAAAGACTTAGATGCCAGGACAGAGTTGTAAAAGTAAGTGAAGAGGAGGAGAGTGAGACCAGAAAACCCAAGTGACAATTACTGTGCATCTGACAGAAACTGATGGCCTTAATCCAAGGCCAAAGCATAAAAAGCACAAGAACAATTTCTTCCTTCTAATGTGAATTAGAGTCAACTTAGGGACAATAAATTTACATGTACAATATTTCCTTATTGAAAAGTTATAAATGAAGTCAAATTATTGGATGAGTTCTTCTTAAGTAAGCTATCAGAATAGCAGTAGTAAATTATTTGGTTTGAAGTCTGCAGATGGGCTCCATGTAGACTACACAAACTATTGGTTTCTTTGCAACATGAAAACCACACAATTTGAATGAGTACAGCTTAGTTCTGCTAATTCTTTTTGACACATATTTCTCTTGATATGTTAATCATCTTAGGTGATTATAGTAAATTGAGTTTTGATTAAGGGTATAATTTGTTCTCAAATGACTTTGCCTGTCACTTGCAATCTGATTTAGAATGTAAGATTTCTTGGCAATGTGCTTGCATCTCAGCCTTACCACATACTGAGTGTTTTAGACAGGTTGTAAACTCAATGGTTTTGTGGAGTTCAACTAGGACAATAGGCTTGATAGAAATTTGCAAACTCTAAAGGACTAGACAGTATATATGATTTTATTTTATTTTTTTAATTTATTTTTTATTCACCATTTGATTGTATTTTCTAGTACTTTCCAACATAGGCTTTTAGTTACTTTTTAAAAATTATTTATTTATTTATTTGAGAGTGACAGAGAGACAGAGAGAAAGAGGCAGATAGAGATAGAGAATGGGCGTGCCAGGGCCTCCAGCCACTGCAAACATACTCCAGATGTGTGCACCCCCTTGTGTATCTGGCTAACGTGGGTCCTGGGGAGTAGAGCCTTGAACCAGGGTCCTTAGGCTTCACAGGCCAGCTGCTTAACTGCTAAGCCATCTCTCCAGCCCAGAGTATATGATTTTAATCCTCTCATTTTGTGCTTACACTGTTTGAGAATGCAGGGTTTGCAGTTGGCTGAGAAAGAAAGTTTTACTTATTCCTGGTTACAGACAGCATGGTACTGAGTAGAAGGTAACAGGGGCCAAGGGGCAGCACTGAATTTCCAAAGGCAAGATGAGCACGTTTAGTGGATAGCATAGGCAAAACAATGCTCATAACTGTGTGACTTGTATAGACCTTTGGTATCAGCTGATTAATCATGGTGTTCCCATGAATGAAATAAATAAGAAGCTACTAAGTTCATGCTTGATGTGTATAAGCAGAAAATTTCCAGAGCAAAGGAAGCAAAGGCTACTTTGAATTATAGCAACAGAGAATTATGGCCTCTTACCAAATTTTCAGACTTCAGCCAGTTTACAGATCAAGAGCCCCTTGAAAGAAGGTGTGGCTGGGTCCTTTTGAGGAAGAACCCACCTACAACCCCACAAAGTTTTAATCTAAAGCCTACACCTGTTCTTCCACAGAGGGATCTACAGCCTTTTCCTAGGGTAAGCGTACATTGGGGAAAAGGAAATAATCAGAACTTTTGAGGCTTACTGACACTGGCCCTGAATTAACATTGATTCCAGGAGATCCCAAACAGCTTTGTGACCCTCTAGTTAAAGTAAGTGTTTACAGAGGTTAGGTAATCAATGGAGTTTTGCCAAATGTTTGACTGGCAGTGGGTATCATGGGTCCCTGAACTCATTGTATGGTTATTTTCCCAATCCCAGAATGCATAATTGGGATAAATGTATTTATTTGGCAGAACTCCACTTTGGTTCCCTAACTTGTGGAGTGAGGGCTATAATGGTTAGAAAGACCAAATGGAAACCATTAGAGGCAGCACTACCAGGGAAAATGGTGATCCAAAAACAATAACATGCAAAAACAATCCCTGGAAGGATTACAGAAATTAATGCTACTGTTAAGGAAGGACTTAAAGGATGCTGGGGTGGTGGTTCTCACCATATCTCCCTTTGACTCTCTTATTTGGCCTAAAATGAAGACAGATCATAGAGAATGACAGTGGATTACTACAAATTTAATTAAGTGGTGACTCCAATTGCAGCTGTTCTACCAAATGTGGTTTCTTTACTTGAGCAGATTAACACATCTCTTGTTACCTGGTATGTAACTATTGATCTTGCAAATGCTTTCTTCTCCATACTGGTCCATAGGACCACCAGAAGCAATTTGCTTTCAGCTGGTAAGGTCAGAAGTACACATTTATGGTTTTACCTCAAAGTTATATTAAACTCTCCAGCCCTGTGTCATAGCTTAGTTTGCAGGGATTTTGATTAACTATCCCTTCCACAAGGTGTAACATTGGTCCACCATATCAATGACATTATGGTGACTGGAAAAAAGGAGATGGCAACCATGCTGGAGTGGCTGGTGCAGTATGTGAACATCAGGGGCTTGTGAAATAAATCCATCCAAAATTCTACTTTTAGACCTCAGTGAAATTTCTAGGAGTTCAGTGCTATGGGGCATGGAGAGATATTCCTTCTAAAGTAAAGGATAAATTGTTGCATCTGGCCCCACCCACCAATAAGAAAGAAGCACAACATTTATCAAGCTTACTTGATTTGGGGGGCAGCACATTCCTCACTTAGGTATCTTTCTTCATGCCATATACCAAGTGACTTGAAAAGCTGCTAGTTTTCAGTGGTTCTTAGAACAAGAGAAAGCTCTTCAACAGGTCCAAGCTGCTATGCAGGCTGCTCTGTCACTTAGGCAATATGATGCATCAGATCTGATAGTACTTGAGGTGTCAGTGGAAGATATGGATGTTGTTCACAGCTTCTGGCAGGCCCCTTGGTGAATCACAACACAGGCCCTTGGGATTTTGGAGCAATTATTCTCCCTTTGAGAAACAGCTGTTGGCCTTTTATTAGGCCCTAGTGAAAACTGAACACTTGACATGAGCCATAAAGTTACTATGAAAGCTGAGATGCCCATTATTAGTGGGCTGATATCTGACACATCAGGCCATAAGGTTGGATATGCACAGCAACAGTCCATCATCTCATGGAAGTGGTATATATGTGATGGATCTCAAGTAGGCCCTGAAGGCACAAGTAAGTTATATGAAGAAGTTGACAAATTCCTATAGTTACAACTCCTGCTACAATGCCTTCTGTCCCCAAGCATGCACCTATGCCATCATGTGGTGTGCTCTATGATCAATTGACTGAAGAGAAGAGGACTAGGACATGGTTTTCAGATGGTTCAGTGTGCTATGAGGGCACATCCCAGAACTGGACAGCTGTATCATAATAGCCCCTTTCTGGGACAACTCTGAAGGACTGTGGTGAAGAAAAGTATTCACAATGGTCAGAACTTTGATCAGTGCACAAAGAAATAAAAAAAATGGCCAGATGTGTGATTATGCACTGATTAATGGGCTGTGGCCAATGGTTTGACTGGAATTTGCTGGACTTGGAAAAAGCACAATTGGAAAATTGGTGAAGAAGACATTTGGAGAAGGTGTAAGTGGTTTGATCTCTCTGACTGGGCAAAGCCTGTAAGGTACTTTTGTCCTATGTTAATGATCATCAGAAAGTGACATCATCAGATAATGACTTTAGTAATCAAGTAGACAAGCTGACCCATTCTGTGGGAGTGGTAAACCTCTTTCTCCAGATATCCCTGTCATTTCCCAATGGGCCCATGAACAAAGTGGTCATGGTGGCAAGGATGCAGGTTATGCATGCACTCAATAGCATGGACTTCCATTAACTAAGGCTTATCATGCTAGAGCTGCTTCTAAGTGTCAAATCTGCCAGCAGCAGAGACTAATACTGAGGCCCCAATATGATAGCATTCCCCAGGATGACTAGCCAGCAACTGGGTGGAAAGTTGACTACATTGGACCACTTCCATCATGGAAAAGGCATTGTTTTGTTCTTACTGGAACAGACACTTATTCTGGGTATGGACTGGCTTTTCCTACATGTAATGTTTCTGCCAGAACTACCATGCATGGGCTTACAGAATGTTAGCCAGGACTAGAGTGGACCCTACCTTGAAAAAAAGTGCCTTATCCACCATCATTGCATTCCACACAGTGTTGCTTTTGACCAAGGAACTCACTTCAGTCAAGGAAGTGCTTCAGTGGGCTCATAATCATGGAATTCACTGGCCTTATCATTTGCCCCACCACCCTAAAGCAGTTGGCTTAGTAGAATAATTGAATGGCCATTTAAGGAACATTTACAGCACTGAGTAGTTGGTAATGGTCTGGACTACTGGGGCAGGGTATTCTTAAGGCTCCAAATCATATCAGTGTCCTATATATGGTACCATTTCTCCTATGGCCCAGGGTGGAACTGGGAATGATATTAGTTGCCATAATTGAAATTGACCCATTAATCAAATGTTTTGCTTTCTGTTCCCCCAACCTTATGATCTGCTGGTCTAGAGGTTTTGGTTCTAGAGGAAGGAGTGATTTTGCCAGGAGGCACAAAAATCATTCCATTGAACTGGAAGTTATGACTTCCCAATGGCCACTTTGGGCTCCTGATGCCCACAGGTCAACAGGCTAAAGGAGTTACAGTGTTAGCAGGGTTGATTGATCCAGAATACCAGGATAAAATTGGATTGCTCCTCTACATGTATAGAATGCAGGAGATCCTTCATGGCACCTCTTGGTATTACCATGTCCTATGATCCAGGTCAATGGAAAACTAAACAACCTATTCAGGGCAGTGTGATAAATGGCCCAGATCCTTCAGGAATGAAGGTATTAGTCACTCCTCCAGGTAAAGAACCAAGACCTGGGCTGGAGAGATGGCTTAGTGGTTAAGCGCTTGCCTGTGAAGCCTAAGGACCCCGGTTCAAGGCTCGATTCCCCAGGACCCACGTTAGCCAGATGCACAAAGGGGCACATGCATCTGGAGTTCGTTTGCAGTGGCTGGAAGCCCTGGCGTGCCCAATTCTCTCTCTCTCTAGCTGCCTCTCTCTCTCTCTCTCTGTCACTCTCAAATAAATAAAAATGAACAAAAAAATTAAAAAAAAAAGAACCAAGACCTTCTGAGGTGCTTGCTGAAGATGGAGGGAATACAAAATGGGTAGTAGAAGATGGATGATACAAATACCATCTAAGGCCAAATGACCACTTACAAAAATGAGAAATGTAATTGCAATGAGTGTTTCTGTCCTACTTGATTAAAGCTCTTTGTGCATATGCATACCAATATTAAGATGCTCTTATTTTCCTTTCCTTTATTTCTCTATTATGAAATTAATATTGATTGAATTATATCACTAGTTAACTATTGATGAATATATTTAACTTATTGGATACTAGACACTAAGCATTCTTTAAAGGAATTTGTGTCTGTGGGGAAATTGTATGTTTCTGGTTGTACATGGGATAGCAATATCTTGATAGGTAGAATTATGACCTTGTCACTGTCTTCATTTGGGAATAAAGTATGATATAAGGAGATATGATTTGTGTCTAGTTGACAAAGGTTGGACTGTGATGATTAAGTTCTATTGTCAACTTCATCTGATCAGGAATCCATAGACATTCCCATTATTTTTGTCTCTGAAGTCACTTCCAAGAAAGACTGACTGTTGCAGCCCAGTTCACATTGCTGGTAGAAATCACCCAACCAAGAGCAGATCCTGGGTAAAAGAGATTTATTTTGGCTTACAGGCTCAAGGAGAAGCTCCATGATGGCAGGGAAAACAATGGCATGAGCAGAGGATGGATATCACCCCCTGGCCAACATAAGGTAGATAATAACAACAGGAGAGTGTGCCAAACACTGCCATGGGGAAACTGGCTATAACACCCATAAGCCAGTCCCCAACAATACACTCCCTCCAGGAGACATTAATTCCCAAATATCCATCAGCTGGGAACCTAGCATTCAGAACACCTAAGTTTATGGGGGACACCTGAATCAAACCACCACACTGACTAAAGGAGAAAATCCTTCCTCCAGAATGAGCTTTTCCACTAGAGTATGTGGCCCTCATGATGGGCTCTATGTAAGGAAGCTCTTGCAGAAAAGGGTCCCTTTCTCCCACCTGGCTGCCAGTGATGCTTATTGGTGAGTGCCTTCACTTGTGTGTGCATTGTTATGGTGTCTGGTGTCACTTGCACAAGTAAGACCATTGACTCATGAAATGTGAATCAAAGTTTTAACGGGTAAAAAAGAAAGAAAAGTAAAAGAAAGTCTGGTCCAGGTTCAACCATTTTTCCTCAAATTTCAAATGGTTGAACCTGGAACAGATTATTTTCAGTGAACTTACCCAAGCACAGAAAAAAAAATCACCAAATAGTCTCACTCATCTACAGCACCTAAACTGAATCTACCCAAGATACCTAACATACCCAGCAAGCACCTCCTAGACTAGACACTAGGATGGAAGGGGAGGGAGGGGAGGACATCAAAGGGGTGGGAAACTCAAATTAGACCCAAATGGCAATGTTACCATAATTTTCTACTTACTAAAAGACAGACCAAATGGCTGATCCTTCACCAGGCCCTTACAGAGAACACCTGAACCACAAGACACTGGAGAGGGTATGATAAAGACTAACCTTAATCTTCTACATCTTCCCTCCCTCACTTCCCCTCTCCCTCTCTCTCTCTCTCTTTTATCTTTAACTCTTGTATATTAGTTACCTTTTTCCTCATTTTCTTAGTGGGCACTGACATGTAACTCCCAGAACCAGCATGGGACTATCATCCACAATGAGCTTTTGATCAGAGAGACCTACAAGGTTTCCTAAAAGACAGACAGATTTCTGTCAGAGTACTTGATGACCCACCAAAGGCTAGTGATAAGACCCTACTGCTGAAGACACCTTATGTGATTGACATGCAAATTAGAATGGCATGGCTGGAAGTTGGAAGAGAGTCAGCCCCCAGACAGTCAGCACGTCTAGTGCCAGAAGGTGCCACATGGGCGACTGGGGGAATATGACCAATATCTGTCGAAGCAACGCATGGTCTAAACTACTTAGCAGCAAATAACTTGTTGTGATGCCCACACAAGTGCAGTGGTGGCACACAGCCATGGTGGGGAACCAACTGCTCTCAATTTGGCTAACTGATCCCCTCACTGGTATGAGACCCATAGCTGGAGCTGGGAAACAAGTCAGAACCATATCCAAACACAAACCCACTTTCCAATATCAAGCTACCATCAAATGTGGGCTACAACAGGGCCTACACCTATTAAATTCTCTATAATAAAAAAAAAGGGTTATCTCACTTGTCCTGATGCTAACTTACTCTCTGTTGGAGAATCTGCTTCTCTTTTTCAGGTAGATGTAGATCCTAAGGAGAGAGCCACCCCATCATACCTCAAAAGGGCCCTGGCTGAAACTAAGAAAAATTGGAGAAACCAGCAAGGGGGCTGTTTTCCTGATGAACCAGATACCAGCACAAGGGGGAAGGACATCAGCACAGAGAAAAATAAACTCCTACCAAATCAGAGAGCCAGAGCCTCAGAGCCCCCCAACACCTCATCACTAAAGCAGACCCAACATGGCTCAGGGAAATTTTGCGGAAGAGGGTGCAGAAAGAATGTCAGAGCCACATGTTGGGTCATGATATGCAGAGACATTTAGCTTACCCATAACTGTGGGCTAACTCCACAATGCATGACCCGTATACCTCAACAAGGAGGGGCCAAGGGGAGGGGTAGGTCATGGATGAGCCTAATAATGGTACCAAACTGACTGTAAAAAAAAAAAGTAAAATAAAAAATAAAAATGAAAAAAAAAAAAGAAAGTCTGGTATAACAGTTCTATATCACAGAGGTCAAATCTCTGTGTGTAGCCCTGAACTGTTCGGAGTGTCAGTTATTATAGAAAAAGAAACAGGATGGGAGTTAAACCATAAATCACAATTCACATGTGACTTCTACAGCCATAAAAGTAAATAAATAAATAAATAAATAAATAAATAAATAAATAAATAAATAAAGGAGAAGTTGTAAATAGGTCTGTTAGTCAGTTATAGGATGTACCTGGGGAGTGCAACATAGGCCTCTGACCGGGAATCCCACTTATCTTAAGGAGTTTGCTCAAAAAGAGACATTTAGCTTACCCATAACTGTGGGCTAACTCCACAATGCATGACCCATATACCTCAACAAGGAGGGGCCAAGGGGAGGGGTTAGGTCACGGATGAGCCTAATAATGGTACCAAACTGACTGTATTTGCTGAATACAAAACTAACTAATAAAGAAAAAAAATACAAAAAAAAATGCAGGCCGCAGAAAATGCTATTCCGACCAGGAGAGCCTCCTGTTTATCTACTATCTCAATCTGCTTAAACAAGTGTTTCATTTCATTCTTTTATTAGCTCCTGCAAGGAAGTGACTTCTATTTCTCTTTAAGCTAGTTATAATGAAATGTAGAGAAATATAACATTTAGCTCAGTTTACAGACTTTACAGACTTTTTATCCTGTTTGACTATCCTTCATCAGCATTGGAACCAAGTTTCCTCAGATTTCTAATGTGGCCTGAAGACCAGTGGCTCTCCAATAAGCCTTCAGGCCTTCAGTGCTGGATTGGGACTGCTGAGGCATCTATTTACATGGATTGAACAGCTACTGGGTTCCTTGACTATCAAGCCTGCAGACTGCTATTGTTGTACTGCTTCAAGCTAATCTAATAAATTCCTATTTTAATGCAATTCATCTTATCATTTCTGTTCCTCTAGAGGACCTTGACTAATACACAGGGTAAAAATATATTTTTATGTTTACATTGAATTATATATTAATTAAAATTAAAATCTCCTTTCAAGGCTATTAGATTTTCATTCTCTGTTTTTGGTCTCTTCTTTCCAAGGCAACTCTCATTGCTTCTTTCTTTATCCTTACTATCATTTTTCAGGGTATTTAAAACAAAGAAGCCAGACTCTAAGGCATCATTCATCTCAAGACATTTACAATATGAAGAATAAAATTACTAAGGCTGAATGTATCTTTTTCCTCAACAAGTATTGACCAGCCATAGCATCACTTTAAAACTGCTAAGGTACTTATTTATCCACTCCATTGCAGATTGCCCAGGGAAAATGTGTCATCTTTCCCTAGGAACTGGGTTCAGTCATCAGAGAATGAGGGTATCATATTTGTAAAGACACTTCATCTATAGACTTTATGATAAAAAACATTTTAAATTTATATGGACTTCAAAGTACACATTATTATTTTAGGCTTAACCATAAGTAATCTCAGTGGAGTATAACACATTCTCCATTAAAGATAAACATAAATATATCAAACTATTATCCATCCTGGGCTGGAGAGATTGTTTAGTGGTTAAGGCATTTGCCTGCAAAGCCAAAGGATGGAGGTTCAATTCCCCAGGACCCACATAAACCAGATGCACAAGGTGGAGCAAGCATCTGGATTTCATTTACAGTGGCTGAAGGCCCTGGTGAACCCATTTCCTCTCTTTATATATCTGCCTCTTTCTCATTTTGTTTCTATATCTGAAATAAATAAAAATAAATAAATAAAATATAAAATATTATACATCCTGTATTGTTTTGAGTATAAAGTGTTTGTCATAGCCTTAAGTGTTTGAATTCTTAATCCTCAGTTTGTGGCCCTATTTGGGAAGGTTGTGAGGTGGAGCTAGAGGAGGTGTGACTGTGGGGCCAGGCTTTGAAGTATGATGCTTCAGTTCTGCTTGCCTCCTTCAGCATACTTTTGCTACTTCCTACCTGCTGTTGTGAAAATATGGTGTCCAATTCTCTGCTCCTGTCACACTTTCCCTAATGTGATGAAACTCCCACTGTAAATTGTAAGCCTGAAGGAAATATTTTTCTTCCATAAGCTGTTTCTGGTCAGTTGTTTTCTCCCAACAATTATAAAGTATCTACTGCACTCACATGCACACTTTCTGATACTACTGCCATTACTGCTGCACAATGTAAAAGAGAGGAACTTGGAGGCTGGTCCTGGGATAATGAGTGGCAGGAGTCAAATGCTATTGGAGGTCAACATAATTCTGTTGGCCATGAAGAAGCAGAATGAAAAGTGAATAGGTCCCAATGAGACCATCTGCTGAGAACATAGAGCATATGAACTTTAGGGATGAGGGAGACATAATATTCATATCATAATATGCTCATAGTCTCTCCCATAGAAAATCCTGTTTTGGCCAGGCTTTAGCTTCAGTATAAATTTATGGACAGAAAAAGAGAGGTTTAGTTAGAGAGTTATGGGTGTCAATTACATTTATAAAACATTCCAAGATGCCTTAGAAATTAGAAAACAGAAGGAGTAAGAGGGGAAAAAGGAAAGGGAGAAAAGGGGTGGAAGAGAATGAAAAGAACAATGAGAAATCAATCAAGAATATTGAGAAATTGTGTTTTCTACACTACAAACTTTTCTCTCCAGCTTTTTTTCTGCTAGTCCCTTAATCCCACAGATAGACATTTAATTTGGTAATGATGTACATGCTTTCTTCTACCATGACAATCTATCATTACAAAAGTAGGTTTCCTCCTGAGCTAATCTTGGCTGCAAATGAAGGCGAAAGTGAAAGATTCAAGTCAGGTTCAGCCCACACAACACAGGGAGGCAACCAACTATGCAGGCAGATAAGGCAGTGGCGAAGTAGAAAGACAGGTAGAAAGATGATGTGGCCCAAGGGATGCAAAATTGTCTACCAATTAATCCCAGCACTCGGGAGGCACTGGTAGTAGGATCGGCATGAGTTTGAGGCCACTCTAAGATTACATAGTGAATTCTGGGTCTGTCTGAGCTAGAGTAAAACCTACCTTGAAAAACCAAAGGAAAAAAAAAAAAAGCCTATCAACTACTTAGTCCATTATGCAATCTCATATGAAGGGAAATAACTTCTGATAAGAAAAACATATCCATCTCTAACATTTTGTAGGTCAAAGATGTTTGCATTAATTCTTTCCTTTTTTTTTTTGATAGGATTTTGTAAGAGACATCTTAAACAGACAATGAGGAATGTGGACTAAAATACTTAAATAGTTTAAATATACTAGGATCAATTTCAAATATGACATGCCTTGCCTTTACATGTATCTTTCATCATTGGGAACATTTTGCTATGAACAGCTCAGAAAGCTAGAAAGTATTCCTCATGGCATAAATTAGCTTCATTAACATTTAACATTTAGCAACCATACAGTCCTTCACAGAAATTTACATTTAAATAACATAAATAATTTGGATATCCAAGCAGGGTCTTTTTTGCATAATGTGACTTAGAGAACCACATGCACCTCTGGTGTACATAAGGACTCACATATTTTGGGGAATTGATTTCTCAAAAAAAAAATTAAAATATTGTGGTGGTTTGATTCAGGTGTCCCCGTAAACTTAGGTGTTCTGAATGCTATGTTCTCATTTGATGGAGATTTGGGAATTAAAACCTCCTGGAGGTAGTGTATTATTGGGGGTGAACTCATGGGTATTATAGCCAGTTTCCCGTTGCCAGCATTTGGTACACTCTCCTGTTGCTATTGTCCACCTTATGTTGGCCAGGGGGTGATGGCCATCCTCTGCTCATGCCATCGTTTTCTCCTGACATCATGGAGCTTCCCCTCAAATATGTTAGCTAAAATAAACCCTTTTTGCCCAAAAGCTGCTCCAGGTTGTGTGATTTCTGCCACCAATGCAAATCTGACTGCAACAAATATTAAATAGTTTCTGCAACCTGTGAGCCTACAAAAATTTCTCCTATTTGAGTCTTAAGTAATATTTTCATCTTAATATAAGATTTAAACCAGAGTATCTTAGGAAGTTTAAAATAGGACTTTATATCTTAAGTCAAATATTATTCAGAGAAGTACAAAAGGTAAATCAGTTTTCAGCCCTAAGAACATCTGTAATACTTCTGTCAGGCATGAGATAACAAATCTAGACTGATCACTAAAATCCCTTGGTCTTAAGCTACACTTCTTGTCTTCAATTCTTAGCTTTGTAATGGGATAGTTGTGTGAATTTTCAAGTTACCTAAAGACTTTGTGCCTTATTTATAACATGATATTTTCAAGGATATTATCATTAATTATAATATAATGCATTATTCATTAATCATAATCTTATATGTATATGCTTCGAACTAGTAAAGGATAAAATATCTTGCTTGATATGGTATTTATTAGTAAAAATTATTAAATGTTTTGGTAATGAAGGTTACAGTGAGGTGGTAGGAGACTAAATAGAATAGGTATGAAAAAGAATGAGAGATAAAGAATTGGACACTAGAAAATGTTGACAATATTTATTTTCAAAGAATTTTACTGAAAATAAAAGGTAAGTTATGGGATTGAGGCCATGGATGATTATCAGTTATGTGATCTTTGTTGTGAGCATTAATCTGGGGTATGTTCATAGATATGTTTGTATTTGAAGATCTTTGCATTTAATCAGACAAAAAGTATCAAAATTGAATTATTTTTAATTAAGTGCCCAAAGTAGTATTTGATTAATTTATAAGTGCATGGCTAGTCTATCCAAGATGTCCTTGCAGAAAAAATGTTTTGCACTTTTCCCCTGATTTCATTATGCCTCACACCCATATCCATGTCTCAGTCCCATCTAAGAGAACCACAGAAGGCAGCCTCAGCCCAGCCCTATTCTTCAGGCTTATGTCAGACCTTCTGTGTTAAAGAGGGATCAGGTAGGACTGCCATGATGCCATGGGTTTATTTTCATGGTTCAGAGTATGGCAACTTTATATGATCTCCATATTGTAAGGAATGCTTACTCTCATTCTGTATCAGGAGTTCTCTTTCTGCAATAAGACTGAACAATCTGAAAAGGTGGAGAAATATGCATAAAAGCAGCAGAGAATGACACCAGACAGACCCCGGATAGGCTCTGTAGCTTACCACTGCCTATTCTGAGAGCTTTAACCAAAATATTTGATCTCATAATCTCTGTGTCCTATGCCAGTAGAATTAGATCATCATAAGTAGCCTGTTTGGCTTCTACTGGGTTATCATGCAATGCTCTTACTGTTGCTGGGCTCTTGGATTGGGAGTGTTGGGAAGTTAACAACTTGCTTCCATTTGGTCAAATGAACTATGACCATGTGAAAAAAAAATCATGCAAGAAATAATACCCAGGCTTTTGGTATAAACAAGTTTTTGATTACCAAAATTATATTTAAAATATCTAACAGAAACCACAGAAAGGACAAAGGACCAGTATATAGAAGACCATTGTAAAACAGATTTCACTACTGGGCAGTAGACACTGATGAACGGCAAAATGGTTTAATACTATTCACCAAAGCACTTAGGTTCATTTTTTTATTCATATGAAGATGAGAATGTATCTATTATACTATGTTTATAGAAAAAATGGCATGTCACTTAAAATAAACATTTGAAACCAAATACATGAAGAAATGTCACTCAGACATCTACACCAGGGAGGGACATATTTGGTTGAAGTCATGTTGTTGATTAAAGTATTTTCATTTTGGAGTAAAGAGCCATTTTGCTAGCTTTCAGATTCCAACCATCTTTTTATGTCCCCAGAGGGTGTGGTTTGTATACTATTGGTCCAATGATCAGTACCTAGATTGAAATTCTTGATATGAAAATGGCCATTTACAAGGACTGAACAATTAAGATTACAGGAAATAACATCTTTTAAACAAATTTTATATAAGGCACAAAATCTGTAGCCTTCAGGGTCATAGGGAATATAAATTGTTGGTTTATGTAAAGACTTGGCAGTTTTACATAAGGAAAGTTTCTCAATGATTTCATCTCATTTCCTCTAATATTCCTGACTCATTTACTTACAGTGAGTGTAGACAGAAAAACTTATGACACTTAAAAAGGATCTGCAAAGTGATCGGCAGTCTGGTGGGATGTCCAGTCTTAATATCAATTAAGGAGAATGATAATTTATCCACAGTAGAAACAAGAAAGCCTGGCCAATGAATGTCAGGAAATCTGACAAGCTCCTTCAAATTGGAACATCAAGGGCACAAACTGAATTGAAAGCCATGATTATTTGGTTTATGGCTCAGTTTTTATGCAATTTTCCAAGCAGTACTTGTTTACCATTAACATTTACTTAGGGTTCAGAAGACCTGACTGTGAGGGTGACCTTTTTAGTATGAAACTTGATATTGTGGCAAAGCATTTTTGTCTCATCCCTTTCTCAGGGAAAGGAACATTGTAAAATTGAGAGGATGAAATTTGGGTACAAAGATAATACTTTAATAAAGTTAGAAGAAAATGGAAAGAGAATTATGTAGACATGTAAAATCTATAACACAAAATAAGGCATAAAAATTTAAGATCCTAAATAGGACTTTCCAGCCTACTCTACCAAAAACTAGCTTCTGAGAACCAAAGTCTTTCCTTCACTGACTTTTTATCTTAGCACTTAAAATGAAAGCCAATATTTCATTGAAAATATATCTTATCTATTTTTATTATTTAAATTGCTTAAAGAATTTGTTTTAAGGTAATTTAAAATTCACAGCATATGAAGCAGATGTACAGACTATCCCTGAGTAGTCCTTTCCCATCCAAACCTGGACACACAAAATATCCTATTTGCCTACCTCCTCCATTGTATTACTTTTCTAAGCATCTGTGAACCTAAAGTAATGCATCATTATCATCCTAAGTTCACAGATTTTGCTATAGTTCTCTGTCGCTGTGCATTGTATTGGCTTGCACAAGTATATTTACAAGTATATAGCTTCACACAGAATTATTTCATTATTCTCACACCCCTTGCTTGGTGTCACTTAATCATCTCTCTGCTCTGATCCATTGGCTTATTATATCCATAGTTTTATTTTTTTCCTTTTGCAGAATATTATACATTTGGACTCATCTTCATGTAGCCTTTTCTGACTACCATTTCTCATTTAGTAATAGGAATTTAATGTAAAATTGAGAGGATGAAATTTGGGCACAAAGATAATCCATAGCTTTTCCTGGCTTGAAAATTCGTTTGTTCTTAATGCTAAATAATGTACCATTGATTGAACCTAACACAGCTGATTTATTCAGCTAGTGAAGGACATCTTAGTCACTTCCAATTTGGGGCAATTATGAATAAATATGAAATGAACATTTGTGCCTAAGTTTCCGTGTGGGCATACACTTTCACTTTCCTTGGATAATTAACAAGGAAGGTGAGTGCTAGATTGCATGGTAAACATATAACTGTGTAAGAAAATGCCATATGATCTTTCAAAGTGAATGTTGCTCCATGCTCTTGGAAACTTTTAGTTTTGCTATTCTGCTGGGATTTGGGCATTCATTTAGGAATAAAATGATATCTATTTGTTGTTTTAATTTGTATTTTCCTGATTGCATGTGATATGGAGATTTTTTATGATTATTTGCTATTTACATATTCTTCAATGAAATGACCTTTGTAGCTTTAGTCTACTTTTCAAAATCAGCTTATCGTCTTAATTATTGATTTGGAAGAATTCTTTGTACACTTCATATCACTGTCCTTTACCTCTCTGTCTGCTTCTCTCTCTCTCCAAACACACCCACTCTCTCTCTCTCTCTCTCTCTCACACACACACACACACACACACACACATTTATTCGAGTAACTGATAGCTCATATTTTTCTTCTTTTGATTTTTGTAGAACAGATAATTTTATTTATAATGAAGATCAATTTATGAATTCATTCTTTCTTTTAGATATCTAAAAGATAATCATCAAATTCAAATTCATCTCTATATTTTGCATTATTTGGAAAATTTTCATAGTTTCATGTTTACATTTGGGTTTCTGTCCAATTTTTAGTTACATTTTGTGAAGTGCATCAGGTCAGATGGTGATGATGATGGTGATAGTAGTGGTGATGTTGGTGATTGTACATGTATGTCCTCTTGTTTCAGCATCATTTCTTAAAAGAACTAGTTATTCTCCATCATGTTGCTTTGATGTTTATTAAAATCATTTGATTATATTAGATCTATTTCTGTTTGTTTTATTGACCTATATGTCTATTCTTTAGCTAATACTAAACTGCATTGATTTCTGAAGCATTTTTTTGTAAATCATTACTGATACAACTATTGTGATGTTGTAGCCTACAACCACTGATTAATGACAGGATTATCTTTGCTGTTATTTATTATTTCACATTTATTAGTTTTGTTTCTGCACATATACATAACCAATATATAATAGTTTTTAGGTCAGTTAATTTCTGGAGTAAAACTGACCATAATTCTTAGCCCTAAAATTGGATAAAGTTGATATTTATATTAATGCTAGAATGGAAAGACAGGTAGAAGATTATTGACTCATTTCTTGGTTCCTTTTCCATAATTTTCCAGAGAACCTAACAGTTACAAAAGAACAACTGAGAAAATGTGTCCTCCTTCAGAACTATTAGAGCCAGATTACTGGAAAGTTTCCTGATAGAATCTTGTAATTGGGGTTCATAAGGTAAATGGTTCTACTCTATCCCTGTGATAAATTCAAATATTAGTCTCTTTAATTCTGTAAGTCATTGTCAGTGAATCCTTTCTCTTCCCACTATCAATTATTTATAAATCAAGTGACGGCATTTGTATTGCTCACTTCTCTTACTGCTGTGTCAAACTACCTGACAAAATCAATTAAAGAGAAGAAGGGCTTATACTTGAGATTACTGGTGGGACAGGCAAGACACCAAGACTTCAAGGCAGCTGTTCTCAGTACATCTGCAATCAGGAAGTAGAGAGAGATAAATGCTGGTGCCCAGCCAGAGTTCTCCTTTTTATGCAGTCCTGAACTCCAGCCCATGGAATAGTGCTGCTCATATTAAGGTGAGCCCTTGTACCTCAATGATTCTAATCAAGAAAATGCCTAACAGTCATTCCCATAATCTACATAAAGCCTCACAGGAACATCCAGAGGTAGTATTATAGGTGATTATAGATCCTGTCAAATTGATGATCTAAACCTCACAGTACTTAGGTTTGGAAACATTCATAGAGGCATGCCATGCCAGCATCTTGTCTGTGGATATTCATGGTGGAAACTAAGACAATCTAAAACCATTTACAATATAATATGTAGGTTCACATTCAGATTACAGAATATTTCTCTTGGGATTCACTTCCCATAACCTGCAGTAAAAATAAATAGATAAATAAACTCAATAAAAACTTAGACTTTGGGATTTCTTGTGAAGATGTTGGTTTCCTAACCATGCTTCAGCTCCCAGAGTAATATCAGGCTAGATCTGTGGGGCTACAGTTTGAGTAGGTCCTAGCAGACCTCCAGTGGATGAGTACAGAGGAGCACAGCTGGAAATATACTGATTCCTACACTATCATGTAGCCTACTAAAACCTTGGGTTCCACCAAACACTTGCCCAAGCCACTTCACCCATGACTCCCCAGCCAGGTTCACCACTGCTGCCAGCACACCTCCCTATCTTCCCATACTGCTGTTTCTATCTGCTCCTGTGTCTTCCACTGCACTCCTGCATGCTCCCATGACTAAACCCATTGCCTACTCATGCTCCCCTGTATCCCTCTCCTACAGGCTCTGCCAACTGAGCCCACAGACCACTTGTGCTCTCCTGTCTCCAGCTGTAATTCCACAGGCACCAATGCCCATTGTCTCCTGCCATGCTGTCTTAGGTTCCACGGACTGAGCCCACAGCCCACTCATGGTCCCCTGTCCCCCATACTTTTGCAGGCTCCCCCACTGCCCTAATGGTTTCCCTGTCTCATCTCCTTGGGCTAGCCTGCAAGGTGTCTTGATATTGTTACTCACAGATCCTCCACAGCCTGTGCTGCATACAGGTGCCCTGTGTGTACCATTGGCTAGTGCCCCTGTCTCCTCCACACCAGCCAACTCCATGATACAGCATGGGTTGTGGACCTACTGACACCCCATCTATGCAACACCCTGTCTCACTCCCAGTGACTGCTTGGGGAATCATCTCAACCCCAGAGGGGGGATACAAGAATATCAGGCAGTCATCTTCCAGGGGATCCAGTGAGTCCTCCATAATCTGCCCATCTGGGTACAGTAGGAGAGCAATGGCAAGTGCTACATCCAGTAGGCCACAGGCAAGAAGCATCTGAGGCTAGATCAAAGGGATCAAAGGCCTCCATTCCCACCTTTGGTAGTAAGTATCAGCCAAGAGCTGTTGTTGCTCTTAAACCCTCCTGTGTGTCCCAAAATGCAAAGCCATGACAAGCTATCTTGTTCAAACCAAAACAAAACACTCACTGAAAATACTACAAGGGAAAACTCTTGCTTCCTCCTTAGTTAAATAAGACTCCAACACTGAGATGGGTAGACCACAACAAAACAAAACAAAAATAAATAACAACAAAAAAGTTGCAACACAAAAACTTAGAGATTTCCAATAAGATTGCTTAGTCCCACAATGGAAGTCTCCAATGAAAACATAAAGGAGGCAACAGGAATAGAACACACAATAGGAATAGAACACAATGAAAACACAATATAGGTGACACTAACCAAGAAAATTGTAGAACTGGTAGCAAATCAACAAAAGCCAACAATTGACCAGGCTTAACATAATAGACAAACTCCAGAAGGACCTCAAAAGAGAGTTAAGAGAACTGAAGGTGAGCCAAAAAATAGAGGATCCCAATAATCAGCTGGTTAAGCTTAATGAGGACATAAGTAAATACAAGAAGGAATTCTAAGAACTATTAAGAAAATCAAAACATGACCTGAAACTGGAATTCAACAAAGGGATGGATACTATACAGAAAAAAGGCAAAACATATACAAACCAAATCGAACTAGTGAAAACCTCTATCTAGAAACCCTCATGAACAGAGTTAATCATGTGGAAGACAGAATCTCAGAGCTGGAAGACAAGACAGAAGAAGCAGTTCAAGAGTCCAAACGTTTTAATAAATTTTTTTAAAATTGTGAAAAGAGCATGAAGGAACTGTGGAATACCCTAAAACATCCTAACATTTGGATCATGGGTATACCAGAAGGGAATGAAGTCAGACCAAAGGCATGGAAAACTTATTTTACAAAATTATGAAAGAAAACAGCTTCTCAAAGGTGAGTCCTATCCAGATACTAACAGAACTCCAAACAGATTGAATCAAAGAAGAAACCCTCCAATGTACATCATAATTAAAACTCTAAAGAACAAAAACAACAAGATAGTGCTAAAAGCAGCAAGAAAGAAACAACACATCACATACAAAAGCATCAGAATTACCTCAGATTTCTCAGTGGAAACCATGAAAGCAAAAAGGCCTGGAATGGAGCACTTCAAAGTCTAAAAAATCTATGACTTCCAACCCAGTTAAAGTATCCATCATAATAGATGGTGAGAGGAAAAAAATTCCTTGATAAAAGACAGCTCTATTTTTATATGAACACAAAGCCAAACACAAAATCAAACAAGGAATCTTAAAAACCTATAAGAAGAAGATCACAATAACCAAAACTAGACAAGGCTCAAAAAAAGCACAAAGTAAAGAAACACCCAACCCAATAAAGTACCCCAACATGGCAGGGATTAAATCAAGGCTCACAGTTATAAGCTTAAATATTAATAGTCTTAACTCACCCATCAAAGGACACAAGTTAACAGGGTAGATGAGAAAAAATGGATTCTTTGATCTGCTATCTTCAAGAAACCCACCTCACCACTAAAGTACTCCATAATTATCATTTGACAGATCATCCAAAAAGAAAATCAACAGGGAAATAATAGAGTTCAAGAACACTGTAAATCAACCAGACATACTGGAAATCTATAGGTCATTCTACCCTAATTTTATAGAATACACAATCTTCTCAGAAGCCCACAAAACCTTCTCCAAATATATATCATATATTAGAATATATAGCCCTCCTCCATAAATTCAGGCAAATTGACCCAACTTCTTTCATCATATCTAATCACAATTCTTTAAAGAAGCTAGAAATTAAGAAGACATACATCATGAATTCCACTGGCTGCCAGAGACTGAACAACACACTTTTAAACAATGAATGGGCTGTGGAATAAATCAAAAAAGAAATTGTGAAATTTCTAATACTGAATAATACTAAGGAAACTTACCAAAAATTACAACAAACAGTGAAGGCAGTCATAAGAGGGAAATTAATAGCACTAAATCCCTTCATAACAAAGACTGCAACAGTAAAATTCATACTGAGAAGATGTATCATGGTTGCTTGTAACCCGACTGTGTAGATTTTGGCCTTTTGGAACTTATTTTCAGGACAACTGTGGATGAATTTGAAACCTTGTCCTAAGAGATGCCTTGTACAGCTGTAAGTACAGCTTGATGGACTATTCTGAACAGAGATTTGAAAGACATGAATACAATAAGAACTGTGGACTGTGAGGTTTTGCTTATGAGGGTGAGAAATAACTTTACCTGGATAGTGCTAGAAGCAGTTGGTGTGAGAGTCTTGCTGTTAAGACCATGTCCTGGGAAGTTCTTCGTGGTTGCATTGCATAGAAATGGACTTGTGTGAGCAGAGGGATTTGGCACAGAAAAAAAATGAAATCTTTGGGCCAAACCTTCTGCCTGTTCAGCTGCAATTGTATAGAAATTTCAGCCTTTGAGATAGAACCATCTTACCTGCATTGGGACAAGAGGAAGAATACAGACTCTTTTGAGAGGGCCTCAATGCTTAAGGCATGTCTTATTCTTCAATTTCAGCTATTCATCCCTGGATTAACAAATTGGTACCCTTCCAGAAATTGTGGAGTATGAGAAATCTGGAAAAGAGAGGGTCATCATATTTATAACATCATTTTTTGCAATGTAAATGTTTATTCTGTGCCATTATGTTTGTTTGTTTTGATATTATGGCTCAGTTATAAGGTCTTAGCCTACAAGGATCTTTGAACATCATTGGGATTGATTAAAAATGATGGGACTTTTAAAGTTGGATGAATGAATTGCATTTTACATGATGTATGGTTATCAGTTTATGGGGGCTAAGGGCAGAATGTGGTGATTTGATTCAGGTGTTCCCCATTGTAGCAGACAGATTCAGGGCACAGTTATGGAGGAAGGGATTTATTGAAGCTTACAGATCCAGGGGAAGTTCCATAAAAGCATAAGAAACTGGCCTGCTTTCACAGGCCCAAGCAGAGAGAGAGAGAAGCACAAGCCTAAAAGCCAAAAGCCACTTCAGGAACTCCAGCTAGGCACACTTTGTATATCTTTAGATTGAAATCTGAAACCCACCACCACACCTTAAGATCCACACAATGGCACTGCCTCCAGCCAGGTGGCTAAAGATGCAAACTACAAACAAATAAACAACTGAAATATATTGGGGGCCATCTATTCTATTCAAACCACCACACCCACAAACTCATGTGTTCTGAATTCTAGGTCCTAAGCTGGTGACGCTTTGGGAATTAAACCCTTCTAGAGACAGTGTATTGTTGGGGGCAGGCTTATGGGTATTATTGCCAGCTTCCTCTTGTCAGTGTATGGCACACTCTTCTGCTGATGTTGTCTGTCTGATGTTGGCCAGGAGGTGATGTCTACCTTCTGCTCATACCATAGCTTTCCCCTGCCATCATGGGGCTTCCCCTGAAGTCTGTAAGTCAAAATAGACCTTTTTAAAAAAAATATGTTATTTTCCCACAAGCTGCTCTTGGTCGGGTGGGTGTTTGTTGCCATCAATGCAAACCTGACTGGAACAGTCAAGTATATAGACATATACAAATATGTATATGTGTGAATGTATGTGCCTTACAAACTAAGAATCTCAATCTCAATCCCCATTTTTCAGAAGGTTTCATGTGCTTAGATCAAAGAAAGACTTGGGATCCAAGTCTTCTAAGTAGGAAATACCTCTAAATGTTTCTGAAAACTAATTCTAAAGTTTGACAGGACCTACACATAATTATTTTCATAATTTGCCACTATTTCTCATCAAAAGCATCATAAATAGGAGGATTAGCATAAACGTGGTAGTAATTTTTGTTAACATAATTACTGAAAATATGATCCTTTTATAAAATCAGCCAAAAAAACTATTACATTTTCAACATTATACCTACGACTAAAAAGTTTAAAATATATTACATTTGAAATATATTCAATTTCTAAGATGATATGAAGCCATTTTTCCCAGGTCACAGAGTTGATTGGCTCTTTCACTTTTCTCCAGCCTCAATGATGAAAATTGGAATTCTGACATATTAAATTTTCATGTTTGACTGTGGAGAAAATATCGCATTGTTGCAGAATACTATAGACATTGCCAGTGATTTCCAATAAGTCAACACATTCATAAAAATGGAGAAGTAACACTAAGTGTTCCAATTGGATTTATTGGGGGGGGCTTTTATTTTTTATTTTTTATTAATTACTTTTGTATTCAGCAAACACAGTCAGTGTGGTACCATTATTAGGCTCAGCTGTGACCTACCCCCTCCCCTAGGCCCCTCCTTGTTGAGGTATATGGGTCATGCTTGTGGAGTTAGCCCACACTTATGGGTAAGATAAATGTCTCTGCATATCATGACCCAACGTGTGGCTCTAACATTCTTTCCGACCCCTCTTCCGCAAAATTTCCCTGAGCCATGTTGGGTTCATTTTTGGTCTGCTTCAGTGATGAGGTGTTGGGCACCTCTGAGGCTCTGGCTCTCTGATTTGGTAGGAGTTGATTTTTCTCTGTGTTGATCTCCTTCCCCTTGTGCTGGTATCCGGTTCATCAAGAAAACAGCAACTTTGCTTGTTTTGCCAATTTTTCTTAGTTTCAGCCAGGGACCTTTTGAGGTATGATGGGGTGGCTCTCTCTTAGGATCTACATCTATCTGAAAAAGAGAACCACATTCTCCAACAAAGAGTAAGTCAGCACCAGGACAAATGAGATAACCTTCACTTTTTTTTACAGAGAATTTACTAGGTGTATGTCCTCTTGTAGCCCATGATTGATGGTAGCTTGATGTTGGAGAGTGGGCTTAAGTTTGGATATGGTTCTGACTTGTTTCCCAGCTCCAGATATGGGTCCCATACCACTGAGGGGATCAGTTAGACAAATTAAGAGCAGTTGGTTCCCCAACATGGCTGTGTGCCACTATTGTACTTGTGTGGGCATCACAACAGGTTATTTGCTGCTAAGTAGGTTAGACCATGACTTGCTTAGACAGATATTGGTCATTTACCCCGGGTCGCCCATGTAGCACCTTCTGGCAGAAGACGCGATGAAAGTCTGGGGACTGATTCTCTTCAACTTCCAGCCATGCCATTCCATTTTACATGTCAACTACATAAGGTGTCTTCAACACTAGGGTCTTACCACTAACCTTTGGTGGGTCATTCAGTATTCTGACAGAAATCTGTCTGTCTTTTAGGAAAACTTGTAGGTCTATCTGATCAAAAGCTCATTGTGGATGATAACCCGATGTTGTTACTGGGAGTAACAGGTCAGTGCCCACTAAGAAAATTTGGAAAAAGATAATCAATATACAAGGGTTAGAGAGAAGAAAGACAGAGGGGAGGGGGAGAGGGAGAGGGAGGAGAAGGAAAGGGAGGGAAGACATAGAAGATTAAGAATGGTCTTGATCCTACACTCTCCAGTGTCTTGTGCTTCAGGTGTTCCCTCTAAGGACCTGGTGAAGGTTCAGCCATTTGGTCTGCCTTTTAGAAAGTAGAATTTTTGGTACCATTGCTGTTTGTCTCTAGATTTGTGTTTCCCACCCCTTCAATGCCCTCCCCTCCCTGCATATCCATCCTAGTGTCTAGTCCACGAGATGCTTGCTGGGTGTATAAGGTATCTTGTGTAGATGCAGGTTAGGTGCTGTAGATTAGTGAAACTATGTGATGATTTTTTTTCTGTGATTGGGTAAGTTCACTGAGAATGATCTGTTCCAGGTTCAACCATCTTTCCTCAAATTTCATTGTGCCATTTTTTCTTACTTCTGTATAGAATTCCATTGTGTAGATATACCACATCTTAGTTATCAATTCTTCTAGTGATGGACAACTGGGTTGATTCCAGCTCTTAGCTAATATGCCTTGAGCTGCTACAGACATGGTTGAGCAAACCTCCCTGGCCTGTGGTTTGAAGGTTTTAGGGTAGATGCCCAGTAAGGGAACACTTAGGTCTGTTGGTATCTGTATAGTCACCTTTTTCAGGAGTCTCCAGATTGCTTTCCAAAGTGGTTGTACCATCCTACATTCCCACCAACAGCGGAAGAGGGTTCCTACTTCTCCACATGCTCGCCAGCATTTCTTTTCATTTGATTTTTTGATGTTTGCTATTCTTATTGGGGTAAGGTGAAATTTCATAGTTGTTTTAATTTGCATTTCTCTGATGATTAGGGATGATGAACATTTTCTTAAGTGTGTGTTTACCATTTGTATTTCTTCCTCTGTGAACTGCCTGTTCAGCTCTTTGCCCCATTTTGTGAGTGGGGTGTTTGACATCTTACTGTTTAGATTTTTGAGTTCTTTGACATCTTACTGTTTGGATTTTTGAGTTCTTTGTAGATTCAAGAGATTAGGCCTTTATCAGTTGGATAACCCACAAATATTTTCTCCCATTCTGTGGGTAATCTATTGGCTTTGCATATTGTATGTTTGTCTGTAAAGAAACTTTTCAGCTTTATGTGATCCCTTTGGTTGAGCGATGGTTTAAGTTCGTGAGCTACTAGGGTTTTTTTCAGGAAGTATTTTTCCATTCCTATATCATGGAACATACTTCCTAAATTTTCTTCCAGTAGTATTCAAGTTTCTGGTCTTATATTGAGGTCTTTGATCCATTTGGACTTGAGTGTAGTGCATGGTGAAATGTGTGGGTCAAATTTCAGTTTCCTGCATATGGTTTCCAGTTTGTCCAGCACCATTTGTTGAAGATGCTGTCTTTTTTCCAGCCTATATTGTTCAGGCCTTTGTTGAATATCAAGTAGCTATAGTTGCTTGACCCAATGTCCGGGTCCTCAAGTCTATTCTATTGCTCTATACTCCTGTGTTTATGCCACTACCATGCTGTTTTTATTACTATGGCTTTGTAATATATATATATATATAAAATCTAAAGATCAGGTATAGTGATGCCTCCAGTGGTATTTCTTTTGCTGAGGATATGTTTGGATATGCGAGGCCTTCTTCCTTTCCATATGAAATTTGAGATCATTTTTTCTATCTCTGTGAAGTACACTGTAGGGATTTTAATTGGAATAGCATTAACTCTGTATATTTCCTTTGGTAGGATTGTCATCTTCACAATGTTAATTCTGCCTATCCAGGAGCATGGGAGGTCTTTCCATTTTCACAAGTCATCCTCAATTTCTTTTTTGAGTGTTTTTATGTTTTCGTTGTATAGATCATTCACTTCCTTGGTTAACGTTAGTCCAAGGTATTTTATTTTTTGTTGTTGTTGCTATTGAAAATGGGACTATGTTCCTTATTTCTTCCTCTGCAGCTTTCTCATATGCATATAGAAAGGTTACTGATTTTTGTGCCTTGATTTTGTATCCTGGTACTTTGCTATAGGAGTTAATCACCTTCGATAGTTTTGGGATGGAGTCTCTCAGGTCTCTTACAAATACAACCATGTCATCAACGAATAGAGATAACTTAACTTCTTCCTTTCCAAATTGTATCCCTTTTATTTCCTTCTCCTGTCTTATTGCTTGAGCTAGGACTTCCAGTACTATATTGAAGAGCAGAGGTGAGAGTGGACAACCTTGTCTTGTTCCTGATCTTAACAGGAATTCCTCCAGTCTCTCCCCATTAAGTATTATTTGGGCCTTTGGAGCTTTGTATATTGCCTTTTTTATGTTAAGATATGAAGCAACCATACCAATTCTTTCCAATGTTTTGATCATGAAGTGATGTTGTATCTTGTCAAAGGCCTTTTCCACATTTATGGACATGATCATGTGGTTTTTATGTTTGACCTTGTTTACGTGGTGTATTGCATTGAAAGATTTCCATTGAAGCACTCCTGTGTTCCAGGGGTGAATCCCACTTGGTCAAGGTGGATAATGCTTTTCATGTGTTGTTGGATTCGGTTTGCACGGATTTTGTTTAGGATCTTTGCATCTAAGGTCATCAGGGAAATACACCGGTAGTTTTCTTTTCTTGTGGCATCTTTGCTGGCTTTGGAATTAGGGAGATACTAGCTTCATAAAAGGAGTTGGGTAGCTTTCCCTGTTCTCCAATTGTATGGCAAAGTTTGAGGAAGATTGGTTTGAGTTCTTCCATGAGGCTTTGACAGAATTCAGCTGAGAATCCATCTTGTCCTGGACTCTTCTTTTTGGGAGGTTTTTTTATTACGTTTTCAATCTCCTTGAGTGTGATGGGATCATTGAGGTGATTACAATGCTCTGAGTTTAGCTTTGATAGATGGCATGCATTGAGGAATTTATCTATCTCCTCCACATTATCCAGTTTTGTGGAGTAGAAGTTTTCCAAATAAGTCCTGATGATTCTCCCAATTTTACTTATGTCTGCTGTGATCTCTCCTTTTTCATTTTGAATTTTGTTAATTTGAAGTTTCTCCTTTTTTTTTTTTTTGCTTGATGAAATTGGCCAGGTGTTTGTCAATCTTGTTTATTTTTCAAAGAACCAGCTCTTTGTTTTGTCAATTGTCTTAATTGTTTCCCAATTCATTAATTTCTGCTCTGATTTTAATTATTACTTTCCTTCTGGAGCTCTTTGGGTTGTATTTTTCTTGTTTTTCCACTGCCTTTATGTTTATGATTAGGTTATTGATTTGGGATCTTTCTGTGTTTTTAATGAAGGCAATGAGAGCTATGAATGTTCCCCTGAGGACTGCCTTCATTGTGTCCCATAAGTTTTGGTACGAAGTGTTCTAATTGACATTCAATTACAGAAATTTTGCAATTCCATTTTTTTATTTCATCCACTATCCATTTATTGTTTAAAAGTGTGCTGTTCAGTTTCCAGGTGCTGTTGGGATTCTTGGTGGGTCTTTTGTTGTCAATTTCTAGCAATATAGCATTGTGATCTGATATCATGCAGGGAATTATGTCAACCTTCCTAAATATGTGGAGGCATTCTTTGTGACCCAGTATATGGTCTATTTTAGAGAATGTTCAATGGGCTGCTGAGAAGAATGTGTAGTCTGTGGATTTGGGATGGAAAGTTCTGTAGATGTCCATTAGGTCTGTGTGATCTATGGTTTTGTTGACCTCTCTTACTTCCCTGTTGAGTTTCTGTTTGGATGATCTGTCTATTACTGATAATGGTGCATGGATGTCCCCAGCTATGATGGTGTTCGTGGTTATTTCTGTTTTATTGTAAAGTAGGTTTTGGTTTATGAACTGTGATGCCCTGTGCTTGGTGCATACAGATTTATGATTGTAATATCCTTTTGGTGGATCATTCCCTTGATAAGTAGGAAGTGGCCTTGTTTGTCTTTTTGATTATTTTTGGTTTGAAGTCTATTTTATCCAATATCAATATAGCTGCGCCTTTTTGCTTCTTATTCCCATTTGCTTGGAATATTGTTTTCCACCGTTTCACCATGATGAGGTGTCTGTCTTTAGTGATGAGGTGGGTTTCTTGAAGGCAACAGATTGAGGGGTCTAATTTTTTGATCCATCCTGTTAGCTTATGGGTCTTGATGAATTAATTAAGGCCATTAATTATGGTAATGACTGTGAGCTTTGATTTGATCCCTGTCGTATTGTGATGGTGGACGTGGGTTGGTATTTTCATGGACTTTGAAGTTTTTTGTGCCTACTGTGAGTTTGGTTATTGTGATCTGCTTCTTGTAGGCATTTGAGTTTTATAAATTGTTTCTTCTCTGTGGAGAATTTCCTGAAATACTCTCTGTAGGTTTGGTTTTGTGTTCATATAATTGTAAAGCTGTTTTGTCATGCAATGTTTTTTTTTTTCACCTTTTATTATGAGGGATACTTTTACTGGGTAGAGTAGTTTGGGTTGGAAGCCATAGGTTCTTAGACTTTGCAGTGTTTCATTCCAGGCCCTTCTAGCTTTCAGGGATTCCATTGAGAAGTCTGAAGTAATTCTGATGGGGTTACCTTTTAAAGTGGTGTGCTGTTTTTCCCTAGCTGCTTTTTGGATTTTCTCTTTGGTGTCAAAGTTTAGAGTCTTAATGACAATATGTCTTGGAGAGTTGCTCCTTTGGTCCAGTCCGTTTGGAGTTCTGTTGGCTTCTTTTATCTTGATGGGCCTTTCTTTGAAGAGACTGGGTATGTTTTCTTCAATTATTTTCTTTAAAAAGTTCTCCATGCTTTGGTCTGAATTTCTTCTCCTTCTGGTATTCCAATGATCCTGATATTAGGACGTTTAAGTGTATCCCACAATTCCGTCACGTTCTGTTCACAGGAACTTTTGAATTTACTGAAATATTTGAACTCTTAAACTGTTTCTTCCATCTTGTCTTCCAGATCAGAGTTTCTATCCTCCACTTGGCTGACTCTATTCTTGAGTGCTTGTAGAGAGTTTTGGACTTGTTCAATTAAGTTTGCATTTTCTATTACTTTTCTATGTATATTTCTATCCCTTTGTCAAGCTCCTTTTTCACATCATTTTCTGATTTTCTTGATGATTCTTGGAATTCATCCTTGCATTTCTTTATGTCTTCATTTAGCATGGCCAGCTGATCTTTAAGGTCTTTTGTTCACTCCCCCTTCAAATCTCTTAACTCTCTTTGAACTCCTTCCAATTTCTTATCTATTAGTTCTAGTTTAGTGATTGCAGCATCCACATGATTATCAGTCCTTTGTTGCTTTCCTGAAAGTTCTACCAGTGGGTTGGTCAGGGTTGAATTGCTCATAGTTTCGATTTGATGTTCTGATTCTAATGGTTCTTCTATGTTTTGGTTAGATGTATTTATTGTAGGACTGGGTCATCTAAGTGGATTTTCTTGCATATGATTTTTCATGTTTTTTCTTTTGCTCTCTGGTCTGCCCATGACAGTGTGTGGGCATGTAGCTGGGTGGATCAGCCTGGGCTTAAGAACAATGGGAATCTGAGGCAGCCTGGGGCAGTTGCCAAGCAGCCTGGGCTTTGACTCTCACTTGCCACATCTGGCTATCTACTGCCTGGCAGGGGTGCCAAAATTGCCTGAATTTTCAAGGGGTAATGCACCAAAGCTGCCTGCCTTTGAGCTAGGAGGGACACTGAGGTACCAAGCACTGAAGCAGCCCAAACTCTGGCTGGGAACACTGGGACCCGGAAGCAGTCTGCGCTCCCCTGCCACAGGACAATGGTGGACGGCTGGTGCGGCAGAGAGGTAGGGGATGGCACCTGAGCTGGTGCAAGTGAGAGACACAGTCTGAGTTTGTGTGGCAGTTACTGTCGGTCTGGGATCACTGAACGTGCAGTAGCAAGAGCAGTAAGTGAGCAAGTAGGTGGAGTAGTGTAAGCTTCCCCACCCAGGGAATTGATCTGCGTGCAGCTGTGCTGTGGATACAGGTAGGGTGGGCTACTTGCTCCTGAGGGAATCAGGGATTCCCTGTTATTGCCAGGACTTGCTGAACACACGGTGGCCGGAGCAGTAAGTGGGCGAGTGTGCCGACCAGTCTAAACTTCCGCACACAGGGATCTATCTGTGCATGGCGGTGGCTGCTGCGCCGTGGACACTGTGGCTAGTTGGGGAGAGGGGTCGGCTACCCACCCACGAGGGAATCCGTGATTCCCTGTTCCCCCCCTCTGTGTGCCCTCCCACTGACAATCTATTGGAGATTGCTCTCCCCATAAAGCCCCAGTGAACCCTTAATGTCTTGCCTTTCTTTCCCCAGGATTTGCAGCACAGCTAGGTGGTTGACATCTTGGCTGGAAGTCTCCAATTGGATTTAACTCACTCTGCATAAGTATGACTAAATGCCAAAGTGCAGTGGATGTCATTATTATGTAGTTGATGACTCTGCCCAGAATGAATAACCATGATTCATCCATTGTGTATACTGAATGTTTCTCATTGATATTAATGTTCAGAAATGACCTACAATGTGGTGGACATGATGTTCATTATAGATAAAACATACACTTGAAATTTAGATATCAAACATCACTGGACAATATATTTTTGAGCTTGTATAAAATGTATGTTATTTTGCAATGAAGTCTTATATTAAAAGGAAAAGCAATCCTGAGTCAGAATCTATGTTTGAGACATCTTTGCCAGAGTATGTTCAGATTTTCTGATCTCATTGCTAATGGAGATAATAATTTCAAACTTGTAAAATGTTTGAGGAATGCAACTGGGAGTATTTGTACTTATACAAATGAAAGTTTCATTTCTTATTATTAAGTATTACAAGATTGGCTGGAGAGATGGCTGAGCAATTATGGTACTTGACTACAAAGCTTTAGGACCCAAGTTCAACTCACAAGTTCCCACATAAAGCCAGATGCACAAGATGACACAAGTGTTTGGAGTTCCTTTGCAGAGGATAGAGGCCCTTGTGTGCCCATTCTCTCTCTCTCTGCTCTTTCTCATTCCTGCTACATCTCTCTCTCTCTCCCCCTTTCTTTCCTCTAAATAAATAAATAATTAAATGAAAGAATTACAGGAGCATTTTTATTACATAATATATCAGCAGATGTATATCTAGCACATTTTTCAATCAAATTGGTTGGCTACAGGTCACATTTCAATCTACAGTGAGAGTGCTGAGCCTTAGGGAGTCTCCTTATATCTTCTTTCTGAATAGGCAAATATTAACCCTTTCACAACTTCCTTTGCAATTTTACCCTTTCCTTTGAGCAATAAAATGTTGCTTACTGATTGCATATGTGAAAAACTGCTACAAATTATTCATCAAGCTACTACTTGGAAATTATTTAGGAGGCTCATAGTTACAAAGCATTAAAATATAAAGTACAACAAAGGTAGTGACATAAATAGTAACACCTACAGAGACTATTCAACCTTGAGCTTTGAGGTCAAACTAAAAAATACACAAAAAGAAGAAAGAAAGGTGAAAATGATTTAGAGCAGTAGAAGAAGTCAGATCTAAAAGAAAGGCTCTCCCTCTCCATATCCAACAGGTCTGGACATACAGACACTTAGAATAAGAACCTGAATAATGTCAAAACTTTTCAGGAAGTATTCCGCTATCTGTTCCTTTGTGTCGAGATGAGATTTAATGATAAGGCTTTATGTAAATGGTAGTACAGTTTTTTCATATTCAATAATTTTGTGAGTTATATACACATTGTGTGACTATTCTTAACAATGCCATTTATAACCAATACCATGAATTAAAGAGCAATATTCACATTAAAGATGATTAAACACTTCTCAAGTGAGAAACACATAATTCCAAATGCTTCTTGTATCCTTCTCCTAAGAAACAATCTTAATTCAGAAAAAGTAAGATTTATAATTAAAGTGTATTCAAATGTATTATGCAAAACAATTAGCATAGTCAGTTTTAGGTCACATGGCATTTTTTATGGTGGTGCAACCCGGCTGCTTTCTTAAAGACTTTTGAAGAATTTAGTCTATGTTGAATTGTAGTTACCAGATACTTAATGTGGTTTATCAGAATGAGCTGTGTGGTTGAATAACTTTAAAAGTTGCAGAAAGATAGATTCTGAAATAGAATTTCATATCAACTGAGGAAGAATTGGGCTGGCAGTGAATTCTTTTACTCCTCTCTTTTTTTCTCTTCACTTCTTTCTGAGGCAGGGACTCTCTATAGTGCAAGCTGACTGGGAATTTGGCAATCTTCTTTCTGTAACTTCTCAAAACCTGAGATTACTGGAATATATCACTGTGCCTTGTGAAAGATTTTTATTTAAAAACTATTTTTTATAAATAATTGAAAAAATTAGGAAAATGTAAGGTGACAAATAAGGTCACTAAGGGCCCTTAACCTACTACCTGTAAACAATATGTTGTGTGTGTTGTTCTTCTGTATCCATTCTTATATTCTTGCAACAGCTGTCATAAACACTGGGTTAAGCCACAAAACCAGAATATTTATAATCTAGGATCCTTCCCGACTAAATGAAGCTACAAAATGACAAATACAATAGGAACTTGTTACCAGAGAAAAATCTAAAGAAGCCTTCTATGATTGTTTACCTTTGAGAAACCTGGAGTTCTGATTATACAATGAATGAAGTCACAGGATGGATGAACTTTTTGGAACAAGGCATTTATTAATGTTAGGAAGTCAGTTAAGTGCTGTGTGATGTAAACACAAGAAGGGAACAGTTCTGGAATTTTATGATTTTGCATGACTCTAGCTTCACACTGGTCACATCAGAAAATCATTCTAAGGACAGGAGAGCTGTAAGGAAGGCAGGCACTAAGATCATTTTCAATTTTAGCATCAGTTGTACTTTACCTCACTTATCCAAGTGCCCTCAGCCTAGCCTCTTTTTATTTAACCTATTGTCTTGCACATTTAGCCCAAATCACTACCATAATCTGTAGCAAATCCTTCTCATCATTACACAGTTTGGTCCATAAACATTCATGTAGATACGCATTTTGGAATGTCTCTTTTTTCTTCATATTTAATTGACAGCTTCAATACTTACAGACAATAAACCATGATAATCTTCTCCCCTCCCCCACTTTCCCCTTCACAAATCCACACTCCATACATCATATTCCATCCCTCTCTCCAACAGTCTCTCATTTATTTTGATGTCATCATCTTTTCCTCCTGTTATGAGGGTCTTGTGAAGGTAGTGCTAGGCATTGTGAGGTCATGCATATCATGGCCAATTTCTGTATGGAAAATTGCATTGTAAGCAGTCCTACTCTTCCTTTGGCTCTCATAGTCTTTGGTTAATTTTTTTATTATTAAATAGTCTTGTACTCAGTGAATACATTCAAGTTGGTACCATTGTTAGCCTCCTCTATGTCCTACCTCCTCCCCTTGGCCCCTCCTTGTTGAGGTATATAGGTCATTGCATTATGGAGTTAGCCCATAGTTATGGGTAGGAAGAAATGTCTCTGCATATCATGACCCAACATGTGGCTCTGACATTCTTTCTGACCCCTCTTCTGCAAAATTTCCCTGAGCCATGGTGGGTTCATTTTAAGTCTGCTTCAGTGATGAGGTGTTGGGAGCCTCTGTGTCTCTTTATCTGATTTGGTAGGAGTTTATTGTTCTATTTGTTGATCTCCTTCACCCTTGTGCTGGTATCAGGTTCATCAAGAAAACAGCACCATTCCTTGTTTCACCAATTATTCTTAGTTTCTTCTGGGGCCCTTTTGAGGTATGATGGGGTGGTTCTCTCCTTCGGATTTGCATCTATCTGAAAAAGAGAAGCAGATTCTCCAACAGAGAGTAAAGTTTGCACCTGATAAATGGGATAACCCTTATTTTTACCTCTTCCACAATGGACCCTGAGCTTTGGAAGATGTGATAGAGATATTTTCATGCTTACAAACTTGTTTGTCACATCTTCTAAGCACTACGGTGCCTTTTAGGTCATCCCAGTGGTCACTTCCACCTGAAAAGAGAAGCTTCTCTAACCAAAAGGGAGAGTAGTATGAATAAGTGGGTATGAATGTTAAGTAAAGTGCTGACAGGGCAGTTTGGTGATTATAATATATGCATTTAGCCAGACAAGAGCAGACATTACACTCCTAAGGTTCTGACCTCCCCCACCATGGGCTTTTGATTAGGTTTTCGGTACCTGGCATGTATTCTCTCCCATAGAGTGGGCCTCCACCAATCAGAGCACAGCTGTTTCCCCCATAACAGACATTCCATTATTACACTCATTGGCTCACGTAACCTGGCCAGCCAAACTTGATTCTTGCAGTGTCCACTGTTTTCACCACTGATGGCTTCTATCTCCCATAGGGCTGCATGCAGTGCAGCTTTTTCCAGCATTCAGCTGGTCCACAGGAATGAGGTTTTCAGTTGAGCCCCAGTTTGACTTCTCAGTGGCCTTGAGTCCCAGGTATGTGGGATCTTCAGCAATAGGATCTCTAAGCTGGTTCCATTTCCTAGCTACTGTGAATAGAGTGGCAGTAAACATGGTTGCACAGGTATCTCTTAGGTAGTGAGAAGAGTTCCGGGGATATATACCTAGGATTAGTATATGTGGGTCATATGGCATATCTAGTTTTAGGTGTCTCCACAACGGCTATCCCAGATTACATTCCCACCAACATCAACATCAACATTCATTGTCATTTTTTTTCTTCATGATAGCTATTCTTACAGAAGTGAGATGGAATCTCAAAGTAGGATTTTTTAAATATTTTATTCATTTGAGAGAGGGGGGGGAATGGGTGTGCCAGGGCCTCCAGCCGCTGTAAAGAAACTCCAGATGCATGTGCCCCCTTATGTATCTGGCTTACATAGGTCCTGGGGAATCAAACCTGGCTCCTTTGGTTTTGCAGGCAAGTGTCTTAAACACTAAGCTATATCTCCATCCCTAAAAGTAGTCTTAATTTGCATTTCCCTGATGGCTAAGGATGTAGAATATTTATTAAATGTCAATATGCCATCTGTATTTCTTCTTTTGAGAACTCTCTGTTTAGTTGCATAAACCTATTTTTATTAGTTATGTACACAGTGTGTATATAGCAATGTTGGTACCATCATTAGCCTCCTCTCTGTCCTCCCCCTTCTGATGGGACCCTCCTCATTGGGGAATGTGGGTCTTGCATTGTGAGGTTAGCTATCAGTTATGGAGAGGAGATGATGTCTCTGTGCATAATGTCCCACAATATGGCTCTAACAATCCTTCTGCCCCCTCTTCCATGAATTTCCCTGAGCCATGTTGGGTTCATTTTAGGTCTACTGCAGTGATGAGATCTTAGGAATCTCTGTCTCTGGATATCTGGTTTGGTAGGAGTTGAGTGTTCTTTGTGTTTGATTTTGTATTATTTAGTGTTTTCAATTCTTTGTATATCCTGGATAGTAATCCTCTGTCAGATGTATAGCTGGAAAAGATTTTCTACCATTCTGTAGGTTTCCTCATTGCTCTATTCAGGGTGTTCTTTGCTGTACAAAAGCTTTTTAATTTCATGAGGTCCCATTGGTTGATTAGTCATTTTATTTCCTGAGCAACTGGGGTTATTTTCAGAAGGTCATTGCCTTTGCCAATATGTTGAATCATTTCCCCTACCTTTTCCTCTAGTAGTTTCAGATTTTCATCTGACATTAAGGTCTTTGATCCATTTGGAGTTGATTCTTGTGCATGGAGAGGGATAAGGATCTGTTTTCATCCTTCTACATAAAAATATCAAGTTTTCTAAGCACCATTTGTTAAAGAGGCTGTCTTTTCTTAAAAGCATGTTTTTGGCATTTTTGTTGAAAATCAAATGGCTGTAGCAGTCTGGATTTACATCTGGGTCCTCTATTCTGTTCCACTAATTTATGCAAATGTCTCTCTGCCAGTGCCATGCTTTTTGTTACTATAGCTTTGAGATATAGCTTAAAATCAGGTATAGTGATACTGCCAGCTTTATTTTTGTTGCCCAAAATTGTTTGGGAAATTCAAGGATTTTGTGCTTCCAAATGAATCCTATGATTTTTTTCTCTTTCTGTAAAGATTGCAATTGAAATTTTAATGGGGGTTGCATTAAATGCATAAATTGCTTTTGGTAAGATCGACATGTTCACAATATTGAGTCTTTCAATCCAAGAACATGGTATGTCTTTCCATTTCCTAATGCCTTATGCAATATCTCACTTGAGTATTTTATGGTTTTCATTGCAGAAATCCTTTACTTTCTTGGTTAAATTTATTACAAGATACTTTTTTTTTTTTGAGACAATTGTGAATGGGAGTGATTATCTGATTTCATCCTCCACATGTTTGTTGTTAGTATATAGAAAAGCTTTTGACTTATGCATATATATTTTGTATCCTGGTTCATTGCTAAAAGTGTTTATTAGCTCTATGCTCTAAGAGTTTGCTGGTAGAGACTTTAGGGTCCTTTATTTATAGAATCATATCTTCTGGAAATAATGATAATATTATCTTTTCCTTTCCACTTAATATGCCTTTTATGAGTGACTTCAAGTTTTTCCCCATTTAGCATTATGTTGGCTGTAGGTTTGTCAAAAATAGCCTTTCTTATGTTGACATATGTTTCTTCTATTCCAAGTTTCTATAGGATTTGTCCATGAAGGTATGTTGGATTTTGTCAAATGACTTTTCTGCATCTCATGAGATGACCATGCAATTTGTGTCCTTCAGTCCATTTTTATAGTGTATTACATTTATCTATTTGCATATGTTGAACCATCCCTGACTGTCTGGGATAAAGCCTACTTGGTGGTGGGCAGGGAAATTATCTTTTCGATATATTATTGCATGATGTTTGACAATATCTTTTTTGCATTTATTTCTGTGACTTTTTAAAATTTATTTTTATTAGACATGGACATACTTAGTATGTAAATACATGTTGGTGCCATCCTTTCAATCATCTTTGCCCATTTTAAAAATAGGCCCTCCTCATTGGGGATGCTGGTCAGCCCCATGGGGATTGTGTGTCATGCCTTTTGTAAGCAGTGGTCAGTTATGGGTGAGAGGCAATGTCTCTGTGCATAATGGCCCAACTTGTGGCTCTAACAATATTTCTGCCCCTTCTTCTGCAAAATTCCCTGAGCCATGTTGTGTGAATTTCAAGTCTACTTCAGTTATGGGCTCTTAGTAGACTCTGGATCTCTGCTTCAGTAGGTGTTGAGTGTCCTCAGTGTCTCTCACCTTCACCCATGTGCAGATATCAGGTTCACTGAGAAAACATCATTTTTGCTCATTTCCCTAATTCCTCTGTGGTTTCAGCTGGGGCCAGACTGAAGTGCAATAGGTCATTTATCTCCTCAAGACCCACTGCCATGTGAAAATTAGAAGCAGATCCTCCAATGGAGACTGAAGTCAGCACTGGTTAAACGAGATAAGAGGTATTGATTTAGAGATAATTTAAAGGGTGTAGACATCCTTATAGCCCAAGGTTAGGGGGAGCTTGATTACAACCAGGTTTCCCCATGGTCTGTGCCAACAAGTTTATGTTGTCTTCAGCAGTAGGGTCTTATAATTAACCTGTGGTGGGTAATAAAGTGTTCTGACAGAAGTCTATCTTGTTTGTTTTGGGAGACCTTGTAGGTCTCTCCAATAAACAGCTCTTTGTGGAAGTTAACATCATACTGGTACAGGGAATTACAGGCCAGAGCCAAGGGAAAAGAAAAAGACAGAAAAAAAGAGAAACAGGATAAATTTAAGGTTAGGCTTCATCTCATCCTTTCCAGGGCCCTTTGAATAAGGTGCTGCCACTGAGGTCCTGTTGAGTGTTCAACCATTTAGTCTAACTTCCAAGTACCAGTTCAACTTGGGTTCAGTTTTATGTCCCCTGCTACCACCCTTCCCTTTTCCCCAAGCCCTCCACTTCCTATTGTCCAAGCCTTGAGATACCATTCAGATATGTGAACAACTCAGGCTGATCCAGGTTGGGAATTACAACTGTCGTTCTGTGATTGTGTGAGTTCACTTAGTATAATATGTTCCAAGTTTGACCATTTTTCTAGAAATTTCATTGCATCATTTTTTTTTTCTAATTGCTGAGTAGAATTCCGTCATGTAGATGTACCATATCTTTGTTATCCATTCATCCAATGATGGGCACCTAGATTGATACTAGTTCTCAGCTATTAGGAATTGAGCATGGTTGAGTAAATGTCTCTAAATTGAGGTGTGGAGATTTTAGGGTAAATGCGCAGAAAGGGAATAGCAGGGTCTCTTGTTAACTCTGTATTCATCCTTTTCAGGATTCTCCATATTGATTTCCATAGTGGTTGTATATGCTTATATTTCCACTAACAGTGAATGAGTGTTCCTATTTCTCCACATCCTTGCCAACATTTGTTTTTATGTAATTGTTTAATTTTTGCTATTATTAATGGGGAAAGGTGAAATGTCATAGTTGTTTTGATTTGCACTTCCATAATTGTTAGGAATGTTGAACATTTTCTTAAGTGTGTGTTAGCCATTTGTAATTCTTCCTATGAGAACTCCCTGGACTGAGTTAATTGATTTTTTTTTTCTTGTTTACTTTCTGGAGTGAGTTCTTTCTAAATTCTAGATATTAGTCTTCTGTCAGTAGCATAGCTGGCAAAGATTTTGTCCCATCCCATGGGTAATCTATTGGTTCTGCTTATGGTATATTTGTCTGTGAGAAAACTTTTTTAGCTTCATGAGATCTCATTGGTTGAATGACTATTTAATTGACTGGGCTAATGGTATTTTGTTCAGGAAGTCTTTTCTGACTCTAATATCTGGGAGCATGACTCCTATTATTTTTCTTCCAGTAGTTGAAGAGTTTCAGATTTTATATTGAGGTCTTTAATCTACTTGGACTTGATTATTGTGTATGGAGAAATGAGTGGGTCTAATTTCACCTTTGTACATATGGTCATTCAATTTGTCCAACACCATTTGTTGAAGATGCTATCTTTCCCCCAGTCTGCATTATTGGCACATTTGTCAGAGATAAAGCAGATGTAGTTAGTTGACCTAAGGTCAGGGTCTTCGATTCTTTTCCATTGGACTATGTTTCTGTTTTTATTCCAGTACCCTGTTTTCGTTAGTATGGCTTTTTAATATATATTTTAGACAGAGTATTGTGATACATCCAGAGGTATTTTTGTGTGTTTGTTTGCTTTGGTTTTCTGATGAGGATATGATTGGATATCCAAGGCCTGCTGCCCCTCCATATGAATTTTGAGATCATTTTTTTCAATGTATGTGACAAATGGTGCTGGTATTTTTTTATTAGTATTGTGTTAAATCCGTATGTTGCTTTTGATAGAATTGCCATTTAAACAATATTAATTCTACCTATCTAAGAGCATGGGAAGTATTTCCATCTTCTAAAGTCCTCTTTGAGGTCTGGAGAAATGGCTTAGCAGTTAAGACACTTGCCTGCAAAGCCAAAGGACCATGGTTCAATTCTCCAGGGCCCATGTAAGCCAGACGCACAAGGTGTCATCTGGAGTTTGTTTGCAGTGGCTGGAGGCCCTGGAGTGTCCATTCTCTCTCTCTCTCTTTTCCTATGTCTATTTCTATCTGTCTGTCCCTCAAATAAATAAATAAATAAAAATAAAATATTTTAAAGTCCTCCTTGATTGCTTCCTTGAGATTTTAATGTTTTCATTATATAAGTCTTTGACATCTTTGGTTAGTGTTATTCCAAGGTATTTAGTTTTTTTGTTGCTATTGAAAATGGGACAGCCTCACTTTTTTTTTTTTCTTTCTCTGTGTATTTGTGCTTTGCATATAGGAAAGGTACTGATTTTTTTTTTTTTTTTTGCATTGATTTTGTATCCTTCCACTTTACTGAAGGAATTAATCACCATTAAAAGTTTGAGATGGAGACTTTCAGGTCTGCATTTAGGGCTAACTTTACTTTTCCCTTTTCAATTTGAATCCCTATTATTTCTTTCTCCTGCCTTATTTCTTGGGGTAGTACTTCCACTATGTTGAAGAGCAGTGGAGACTTCTCAAGTCATTCTCCATTAACTATTATTTGGGCTTTAGTTGCTGTATATATGCCCTTTATTGTGTTATGATATACATCCTCAATGCCTTTTCTTTCCAGCATTTTGATCATGAAGTGTTGTTGTATTTTTGTCAAAGGCCTTCTCTGCATGATTTGAGAAGATCATGTGGTTCTTGTGTTTAAGTTAATTTATGTGGTGTATTATGTTGACCGATTTCTATATGTTGAACTATTCCTGCCTACTTGGTCAAGATGGACAATGCTTTTGAAATGTTGTTGAAATTGGTTTGTGAGAATTGTGTTCAGTATCTTTGCATCTAAATTCATCAGGGATATAGGCCTGTAGTTTTCTATTCTTTTTGCATATTTGTCTGGTTTTGGCATTTGCGTGCAACTAGCTTCATAAAGGGAGTTGGGGAGGATTCGTTGGTCTCTATGTGAAACAGTTTGAGAAAATTTGGTTTCAGTTCTTCAATGAATGTTTGATCAAATTCACCTGAGAAGCCATCTGATCCTGGACTTTTCTTTTGGAGGATGTTTTTCATTAACTTTTTAATCTCCCTGGAGGTGATATGTTTGTTTAAAAAATTAATCTCCTCTGAGTTTAGAGTTGGAAGGTGGTATGTGTCCAGGAATTCATTGATTACTTCCAGATGTTCAAATCTTGTGGTGTATAGGTTTTGGGAGTATTCCCTCATGATGTTTCTTCCAGTTTCATTGATGTCTGTTGTTATCTCTTCTTTTTCATTTCAGATTTTATTAATTTGAGACTCTCTCTCTCTCTCTCTCTCTCTCTCTCTCTCTCTCTCTCTCTTGCTTTTCTTGATCAATTGACCAGGGGTTTTTGAATCCTGTTTATTTTTTTTTCAAAGAACAAGATCTTCATTTGATTCACTTTAAAAAATTGTTTTATTAGTTTCCAGTTCATTAATTTCTATTCTAATCTTGATTATGTCTTACCATCTGGAGCTCTTCAGATTGGATTCTTCTAGTTTTTCCACTGTAGTTAGGAGGACAGTTAGTTTAAATTTGGGATATCTCTGTCTTTGTAATGAAGGCATTTAGTACTATGAATTTTTCCCTTAGGATTACCTTCATTTTTTCCCATAAGTTTTTGTAGGTTGTGTTTCCATTATCATTCAATTACAGGAATTTTACAATTTCTTTTTTTAAAATTTAGATCACGACACATCCATTGTTTAAAAGTGTGTTGTTTAGGGCTGGAGGATGGCTTAGAGGTTGAAGCATTTATCTGCAAAGCCAAGAGACCCAGGTTTGATTGCCCAGGACCCACATTAGCCAGATGCACAAAGGGGCACATGTGTCTGGAGTTGGTTTGCAGTGGCTGGAGGCCCTGGAATGTGCCCATTCTCTCTCTCTCCTCTCTCTCTCTTTCTCTCTCCCTCTTTCTCTGTCAAATAAATAAAAATAAATTTAAAAAATAAAAATAAATAAGTGTGCTGTTTAGTCTCCAAGAGCTGGTGGACTTCTTGATGTGTCTCTTATTGTTAATTTCTAGCTATAAAGCATTGTAATCTGACATGATGCAGGAGGTTACATGAATTTTCCTGACTTTATGGAGGCATGCTTTATGGCCTAATATTTGGTCAATTTTGGAGAAGATTTGATGGAATGCTGATAAGTATGTGTATTCTATAGAGGTGGAGTAGAAAGTTATGTAGATGTTCTTTAGTTCTAGCTGATCTATGAAGTTGTTGAGCTCTATTATCTCCTTGTTGATTTTCTGCTTGGATGATCTGTCTATTGATTATAGTGGAATATTGAAGTCTCCAACTATGATGGTGTTGGTGTTTATTTCTGTTTTATTGTTGAATAGATGTTTTTTTTTAATAAATTGGAGTGCACCTGTATTTGGCAATATATATTTATAATTGTGATGAGCTCATGTTGTATCATTCCCTTGATGAGTTAGAAGTGCCCTTCTTTGTCCTTTTTCATTATTTTGGTTTGAATTCTCTTCTTTAAGATATTAATATAGCAACACCCACTTGTTTTTTATTTACATTTGCTTGGAATCTCATTTTCCAATCTTTCACCCTCAGGAGGTATCAGTCTTTGGTGGTGAGGTGGGTTTCTTTAGATAGATTGGCAAATTTTTCATCAATACTTTGTTGAGTATGTTCTCTATGCCTCTGGGCTGGGTTCCCTCTCCTTCTGGTATACCCATTATCTATATGTTTGGTCATTTTATAGTATACCACAGTTACCTCATATTCTGTTCACTTGAATATTTGAACTGAGTGAAGTTTTTGGCCTCCTGAACAATTTCTTGTGTCTTGTCTTCCAGCTCAGAGGTTCTGTCTCCACATGTTCATGAGGGGTTCTAGAGAGGTTTTTATAAGTTCTATTTGGATTTTGTTTTCTGTTGTGTTATTTTCCATCATGTCCATCTGTTTTTTGAGGTATGATTTCAGTTCGAGTTCTGATATTCCTTTAAGATATTTTACTTTTACTTATTTATTTGAGAGAGAGAGAGAGAGATAGATACAGAAATAGGCAGGTAGAGACAAAGAGAGAGAATGGGTGTGGCAGGGCCTCCAGCCCTCTAAATGAACTCCTTGTGCTTCTAGTTATTGTAGGTCCTGGGGAATTGAACCAAGGTCCTTTGGCTTTCCAGGCAAGCGCTTTAACCACTAAGACATCTTTCCAGCCCTCAAGTTCTGATATTCTTGATGCCTCTGGAATTCATTCTTACATTTGATCAAGTCTTCATCAAGCTTAATCAGTTGATTGTTGAGATCTTCCATTTCTTGACTGACCTTCAATTCATTCATTTATATTTTGAGGGTTCTAATGTTTTCTTCAATCAAGTTATACCTACTGACAAAAGCTGAATGCTCTAAAAGATGATTGTGTTCAATTTCATTGTTGTAATTGTTGGTTCTTTGATAGTTTGCTTCCTATTCAGTGATTCTTTTGATCATGGTCTCATGAGTTATTGTGTTTTCATTTTGGGAATGAATTTTTGTTGATTTCTCTATGATTTCATTGGAGTCTTCCATTGTAGGACTAGACATTCTGGGTAGAGATCTTTCAGTTTTCTAACATTCATTGGCTTTTTGTGCACTGTGGTCTACCCATTTTAGAGAGACTTTATTTTATGGAGAAGGAAGCAAGTTTTTATTCATCATCCCATGCACCCTCTGACTCAGGTGAACAGGGGTGTTGGTACCCTTGGAAAGTTAGGATACCACAGCAAAAGGCCTGATTCCACAGCACACACAGGGACCAGGCCTCCCCAAGAAAGGCACATTGGGACTTACCAGGACCAGGGAACTGGGAGGAGTCAGGGTACGAGGATCTGCTCAACTCATTACACACTGTGCCTGCTTGCACACCATCCAGCACAGGTTGTCTTGACATGGTTATCAGTGGATAGGGGCCAGGGTGGGAATGTGTCCCCCATAAACTTAGGTGTTCTGAATGCTAGGTTCCCAGCTGATGGTGATTTGGGAATTAATGCCTCCTGGAGGCAGCATATTGTTGGGAGCAGGCTTAAGGGTATTATATCCAGTGTCCCCTTGCCAGTATTTGGCACACTCTTCTGTTGCTATTGTTCACCTTCCATTGGCCAGGGGATGATGTCTACCCTCTTCTCATGCCATCATTTTCCCTGCCATCATGGAGCTACCCCTTGAGCATGTAAGCCAAAATAAACCCCTTTTTTCTCACAAGATGCTCTAGGTTCGGGGATTTCTACCAGCAATGTGAACCTGACTTCAACAAACACGAAACAGACAAAACCTGGAAAGGACCTTTCCTCACCATTTTATAATGATGCTACCAAACATGCAAACCAACGAAATGTATTGAGATCAGTTAGAGAGAAAAATATAGCCACTTATAAGAGCAAGCTCATGAGATAGCAGCTGATTATCCAACACAAACATTAAAAGCCAGAAGGGCTTGGAATGATGTATTCCAACTTCTGAAAGATAACAACTGTCAACCAGAGTTATTTTATCCAGCAAAGATATCCTTCCAAATTGATGAATAAATAAGGACATTCCACAACAGCAACAACAACAACAACAACAACAACAAAAACAGGCTAAGGGAATATATGACAATTAAATCAGCTCTACAGAAAGTACTTGAAGGGATGCTTCATGCTGAAGAGAAATTAAGGCACACACATGAGGAAACAGGAAAAAGTAAACCATACTCATATAACAGAATAAAGGGAAAACATGAAGCACTACAAAACAAGAATAAAGGCAAGAATAAATACATAACTTTTCAATAATAATTCATAATATCAATGTCCTCTATGCCCCTACTAAAAGACACAGGTTTACAGATTAGATTAAAGGGCCAGATCCTTCTGTTTGTTGCCTCCAATAAACTCTCCTCTCAATAAAAGATAGACACTATCTTAGGGTGAAAGGGTGGAAAACAGTATTTCAAGCAGGTGTTTCTATCCTAATATCTGGTAGGATAGACTTCAAACCAACATTAGTGAGCAAAGATAAAGAAGATCACTTTATATTGATTAAAGGAACACTCCAACAGGAGGACATTGTAATCTTAAACATATATGGACATAGCATGGGGCCTCCCTGTTTCATCAAACACTATTAGACTTAAGGTCATATATAACACAAAACACAGTTGAAATGGGTGACTTCAGGACCCCACTCTCATGAATTGACAGGTCGTCCTGGCAAAAAAATAAATGGAGAGGCATCTGGATTAAATAATGTCATGGAACAAATGGACCTAACAGATGTCTACAGAACAATCATTCCATCCAAATGCTACAGAAAACATTTTTTTTAATCTGAGTAGCACTCTACAACAGACCATATATAAGGATACAAAGCAAATCTTAACAAATACATTAAAAATGAAATATTTTTGCTCACTTCGGCAGCACATATACTAAAACTGGAACAATACAGAGAAGATTAGCACGGCCCCTGTGCAAGGATGACACGCAAATTCATGAAGTGTTCCATATTTTTGAATCAGGTACCAGCACAAGGGTGAAGGAGATCAACAGAGAGAGAAATCAACTCCTACCAAATCAGAGATCCAGAGACCCAGAAGCCCCCAACACCTCATCACTGAAGCCGACCAAGAATGAACCCAACATGGCTCAGGGAAATTTTGCAGAAGAGGGGGTGGAAAGAATGTCAGAGCCACATGTTGGGTCATGATATGCAGACATTTATCCTACCCATAACTGTGGGCTAACTCCAGAATGTATGACCCATGTACTTCAACAAGAAGGGGCCCAGGGGAGGGGGTAGGTAATGGATGAGCCTAATAATGGTACCAAATTGCCTGTATTCACTGAGTACAAAACTAATTAATAAAAATAAAAAAATAAAAAATAAAAATTACAAAAAATGAAATATTCCCTTGTACTTTATCTGATCACAATGGGATTAAACTACAAATAAGCAACAAGAAAAACTACAGAGCATACACAAATTCATGGAGCTAAACAGTGCACTACTGAATGATGAATGGGTCATTGGAGAAATCAAAAAGTTAATAAAAAATTCATAGAACCAAATGATGATTGGAACACAACATAAAAATTTTGGTACACAATGAGGACAGTAATAAGAGGAAAATTTATAGCTTTAAATGCCTATATTTAAAAATTAGAAATGTTGCAAATAAACAACTTAATGCTTCACCTTAAGGCAACAAGGCAAACCAGAAATCAGTAGACAGGAAGAAACAATAAAGATTCGGGGAGAAATTAATGAAATGGAAACCAAAAAATTTAGAAGAGGATCAATAACAAAGAATTTGTTCTTTGAAAGTATAAACAAGTTGATAAATCTTTAAGAATTCTGACCAGAAGAAAGAGAGAAGAGAAACAAATTAATAATTTAGAGATGAAAAAGCACTCTATTAAAACACATACAAAAGAAATTCAGAAAATCATAAGGACATACTTTAAGAGTATATACTCCTCTAAGTTTGCAAATCTGAAAGAAATTGATGATTTCTTTGATTTATTTGACCTACCAAAATTAGATCAAAATGAGATAACCCACTTAAATAGGCCTATAACAAGTAGTATAACCATGCATGATGTAAAATGCAATGCATTTATCCAACTTTAAAAGTACCCATAGATTTGTCAATTCCAATGATGTTCAGACATTCCTGTAGTCCAAGATCTTCTGAATGAGTCATAATACCAAAAAATCTCCCCCAAACCCATGATGGCACAGAATAAACACTCACACTGCAAAAGATGGCACTGACCATAGCAAAAAAATATTCAACCAATACAAGATTTTATATAACTAGGGCAAACATCAAACTCTGTGGCATCAAGTCCAACACTTCTAGTCAGTTACAAATTTCCAAGTCTGATAATTCCAACCAGCAACAAATCTCTAGAGTTCCAATTCTGTCCCTCCGACTATGCTACTCATAGTCCTGGTAAACTTCATCTGGGGCTGGCAGCTTTACTTAGCAGCCATCTCGTGGTCCCATAGGGTCTCCATGCAGGCATCCAGTACACCTGCTTCATACTGCCCATGGACATTTCCAAAATACAAGACTGTGTTGCAAACTCAATGGCCCTCTCTTTCCTGTATTTCTTATACTTAATAATACCAGGTAGGGTGCCAATTTGTTAATTCAGGGGGGAATAAAGCAGACTTTGAAGAACAGGACACTCTTTGAACACTCAGGCCCCTTCAAAAGAGGCTATGTTCTTCAAGTTGCTCCAGTGCAGGTCAGCTGGCCCAATCTCAAAGGTTGTAATCTTTCAATTGCAGCTGAAAGGCAGCAGTTCACCCAAAGAATTTTCTTTCTGTGCCATATCCCTCTCCTCACACCAGTTCTTTTCTATGCAAAACAACCCTGCACAACTTCTCAGGATATGGGCATAACAGCAAGCCATTAAAACAAACTGCCTCTTGCCCAGTCCAAGCAATGATCTTTCTTACCCTCATATGCCAAACCTCGCAGACCATAGTTCTTGCTGCATACAGGTCTTTCAACTCTGACCAGAATAGTCTGTCAAGCTGTACTTACAGCACTTCAAGGCATCTCTTAGGCCATGGTTTTAAATCCTTCCACATTCCTCTTGAAAATCAGCTCCAAAAGGCCAAAACCACACAGTCGGGTGTCTAGCAGCAACTCCACTCCTGGCACCACTTTCCAGTTGCAGTCAGGTTTGCATTACTGGTAGAAATCACCCACCCAAGAGCAACTTGTGGAAAAAAAAATGGTTTATTTTGGCTTACAGGCTTGAGGGGGAACCTCCATGATGGAAGGGAAAATAATGGCATGAGCAGAGGGTGGAAATCACCCACTGACCAACACAAGATTGACAATAGTAACCGGAGAGTGTGCCAAACACTGGCAATGGGACATTGGTTATAACACCCATAATCCCACCCCCAAGAATACACTGCCTCTAGGAACTGTTAATTCCCAAGTCTCCATCAGCATGGAACCTAGCGTTTAGAAGACCTAAGTTTTTGGGGGAACACCTGAATCAAACCACCATAGTGCTCTAAAAGCTTTGTGTATATGTATTGGCATTTCTTTCCCAATTTTGGGGAATTTTTCTTCTATGATTTTGTTGAAAACACCTACTATGCATTTAGAGTGAAATTCTTATCCTTCTACTATACCCTGAATTCTTATGTTTGATCTTTTCATAGTGCCCAAAATATCTTGAAATTCCCAATCATATCTTCCTATTTGCTTATCTTTCTCTTTCTTGGACTGCATTATATCTGCTACCTTGTCTTCTAGTTCAGATATTCTGTTCTCTCCTTCATCCATTCTATTGGTAAGACTTTCTACAGAGTTTTTTTTTTTTAATTTGGATTACTGTGTGTTTCATTGCTCGTATTTCTGATTTTTATTCAGTATTTCTGGTTTCTTGCACATGACTTTTATTGACCTTCTTATTTCCATAAGTTGGTTTCCTGTGTTCTCCATCAGGAGTTTGTTTTCTTCTTTGATTCCTTTGATGTCTTTGAGTACAGATACTATCATTTATTGAAACCTTTGTCAAGTATTTCATCTAAAACAGTCTCACTGGGGTCATTCCGGTTTGTTTAAAATTTTAGTGGGATTGTACTGTCTTGATTCTTTTTGTTACTTGTATTACAATGTAGAGATTTCTGCATCCTGAGTTAATTTGATGCTTCAGTGTTCTAATTATCTCCCATGTTTTTAGTCATGTAAATCTAACTTTATATACCTTCAGTGTAGGAATTTAAGGTGCCAAGTGTAGTTCTTGTACATCAAGAAAACAGCAGAAGTAACCCTAGGTGTTCAGTTTGTCTGCTATTCAAGTATTCTAGTAGGCTGGTGGAGCAATATACTGGCAAATTCTCAAATTCAACTGAGCAACATGCACATTCAATCAAGCCCAGCACAGAGTATTTATGTAAGAATAGGGATTAAAACAAACAGATATCTAGCTAAAGCTAAAGTCCCTGGGAGGGTGTGTTGCTCAGTGTCCTTAATCCTGTCAACTGGGAGGCTTAGAATTCTGTTCTGAAATGGGATCAAAGTCATCCTTGGTCTGAGTCAGATCCTGCCTCCAATAATGACAGAAGAAAAAGACAAAGGTCCTCTAAATCGGGAAGCATCAAAAGCCAACCACAAAATATAGCTTACTTGAGAATGGTAAAGCCAATGAAGAATATGTAACCCATTACCTGCTCTGACATGGAAAGCTAGATTAGCACTTCCAACATAGGTCTATGTATTTGCCTTTTTGTCAGTCAGCCCTGTTATCTTTTGGGATGGCTTACAATCTTGCCAATGCTGAGGTCCCCACCTTGATCCCTCTGTGTTGCACTGTAGATCTGGTGTTCTGATCAGCTGTGCTGGATTCCCTGCAGCTGGAGGATGAATGAGTTCTCTGGTGGTTCACTGTAACACTGATGATTGGGGGATGGGAGAGTGCAGGACACCTGGAATTGTATTGGGCTACTCAGCTGGTCCCATTTGTGCTCTGCTTCAGCAGCTGCTCAGCTGGCCCCCTGCTGTCTGCCCCTTCAGGTTTCTTGACTTTGTGAGGAGGCTGATGTGAGTAGAAAATACCCTCATTTGGTTTATGTTCCTTTAGCTCAGTGCCAGCCAGGTGGGCAGGCACTCAGACTGGGGCCACTGGTGTCTTGATGGGATTCTGCCCAGATTCCTCCTTTCTGGAAGATCTTAGTCTCTCCTGCTTCTCTGTTGTGGTTAATAGTGACTTTTACACCTTCACTTTTCAGAAGAGTGTATTTTTCCGTGTTTTTTGCTTATTTCCTTCCATAGGCTGGTTTGGTATGGTTCCTTTGTTGCCATCTTACCCAGAAGTTCCAGAATGTCTACTTTTAATGAAGTATCCTTTAATAACACAATGTCATTAATTTTATAGTTACTGTAAAATAATAAAGGATTTTGTTAGACAAAGTTTTCCAATGTGCATTGTCACCAACCTGTTCACTTGAGGTTTTATGCCATAGTCTCTTTACTTATACAGACATGAGGAAAATGTAGAAGATATAATCATGTGTCAAGAAGAATTGCCAAGTAACTTATTTAAACAATGCTTACAATTGTGCTTTCTCCATTTATGTGTCTCAAGTAATTTAACCTACAGCATTTCATTCATGACATTTAATCAATACATGCAAATCACTTCAGGGACCTATTATATCCTGAATTCATTAACCTACTTGGGCAAGAGACAAGCATGTAAGATGATTGTCTTGGTTGAGGTCAAAAAGGAGGATGTATAGTATCAGATACCACAATCATGTAACTTTGACACTACAATATCTCAACAGTTAATCTTTTTGGCTTTCTTTGTGAATTCAAGCAATTTGAGCAGTTATATATTACACTAACTTGAGGGTACATGGTGGATCTTATTTTTCTATTTTATATGATAGATTCTGATAGAAAATGCAAAATAAGCATGCAAAATAAGCATATTTATCTCCTTCAGAGGTGAACATTTTCTCACCATGGAATATAAGGGTAAAAAAATACAGTAAAATGCTGGTGATATCTGCCACATATAAAAATTTGGCATATGGTCAAACAAAACAAATCCAGTGGGTTCTGTTGTTGCAGCACAAGCTACTCTAAAAACCTTGAGCTTTACTTAAAGTGAATTAACTACAAATATTAATAAATATAATATATTAAATATAATCTGATTCAATCAAATTATTGTTGCATTTGGTTTACATGAGGTTAATAATTTTTTAATGAAATGAATATGTTGCATCTTTCATAATTCTTGGGTTATCCATCATATATAAAAACAAAGAATAATGTCATTATTTTCAAATATTTGTGTCCATTTTTTTAAAAATCTATCAGATTATTTTTTGATTCCATAAAGGCTTTGGCATTATTTCACTAATAAAGAAAACTAAATTTTGATTTTCAGTTTGTGAAAAAACACCTTCAGCTTGCACTTATGAAGGAAGGGAAAAGTCACAAGATACTTGAGGTACTTTCACTCTTTGAAAATCTAATTGTCAGTGTATAAGAGACAAACTATTGCCTGGGGTGGGATTATTCACCATAAGTAGATGAATGTAAGTAACCCCAATAAACTTATGGGTTCACCAGGCTAGACTTGGATGAAATCCTTTCTTGTGTGTCTTGTCCATCTTAATTGTGGATGTACCTTTGTATTTCTCCAGGAAAGTCCACAAAACATAGAGTAGTGGAAGAGATGAAAGATCAATGGGAAGGGAGGTACATGTGCATGTGAGCTGCTCACTTGAGGAGTCAGCAAATATGACTACTACAGAAGGGCAATGCACATCATCTTCTGTTCATTGTAAGCTTCAACTTGCTCCATGGGCACATGGATGCTTCTACATCTTTTACTTCTAGAAGAGTTTAACCTGGATCTGATTCTATTCGTCTTTGAGATCTCATGGACAGCTTGTCACTGGTGCACTATGACAATAAACTCAGAGGGCAAGAGGTTCAGAGAAAGCAGTTTCCATACAGAAGTAACAAACTCTGCTTGACAGGAAGGTGCAAATGCAAGAAACATAGTTCAGTTATTAGAATGATGCAGAAAATATTGAACAGAAACTAGCATACTAACATACCCACTTGACACTATAGAAGAGATGTTTTAAGGCTGATTTTCTAGCTAAGGATTTTATTGATATGCCCTTGAGTTTTGATTGAATTGCATGTTATTACCTATACTCTGCTGACAACACTCACCTGCTTTTTTGAATATGTACTTAACATTTTCCCTCTGCTGTAACGGGTTTCAGAATTTGAAATTAAATACTGTACTGCCTGATTCCCACGTAAAAGGCTTACAGTTTTAACTTTATTTTTATTTAGATGCTTATTTAGATGCTGTTATTTTGAAGATGGAATTTAACAGCTTTTATAGTAATCTGGAAAAATTACAGGCAGATGGACAGCACCTCCTAATATAATGTTATGGTTTAGGATCATTAGGAAAGACCTGTGTTTAAAAATACCAATGTATCAGGTACCAAAATAGCTAAGTTTTCCTAAATCTGGACATCTATTATTTAACGTGCCTTATCTATACCCCACAAGTGGTAAAAATCCATTCACTTTAATGCTTTATAGCACAATATGTTTCTTCTGAGAATTTCACATTAATAGCATAAATAAGAGAGTAAATTAAAAATACTTGAGATAAGAAGTTGGTCTTCTGAAAAGGGTTGTTGTCATCTTGTTCAAAGAATTGGAAAATACACAATGTAAATCAGCAGGAAACTTTATGAAGACCAAAGCAAGAGTATGCATTGGCAAGAAGGGCAGTGGCCACTCAAAATGAGAAGGTACTCAGTAGCCCTGGGTTACTGCCTGGGGCTTCTTTTTGGGAAGTCTCTAAGAAGAATGAGGGAGTGGTTGCTAAGAGGCATATTTTTGATGCTTCTCTATTTCGATTGACAGAATTGAATTATATAGTCTATTTTCTACTGTGTGTATCCCTCTCATGATGCATATAAGTTTAACCATATGTACACTCAACTATGTATAGGTATCTGTTGGTAAGTAAAGTTTCTCCCTAAAAATTCACTTATGACTTATTGTACACATCCCAAAACTGGCCCAGGATAATTGTTCTTGTTATCTTCAAATTCAAAATATAAGTTAGAATATAATTGAATAAAAACTGACCAAAAAAGTGTAGTTATAAGCAGTCAATATGGAAGGAGAGCCTTGTTCCATTGTTTGAAGTGGGTGTATGTATAGCTTCATGCATGTGGGCATCCCAGGTTGCAAACTGGTTGATAGGTACATGTTAGGGAAGGGTAGATTTACTACCCAAGGAAAGTAATGTTTGTGGTTGCTATGCTTTCCAGATTCAATATTAAATGCAGGGAGACAGATAGCATTGCATATATTACAAGGAGAGTCTAAGTTATACTGTGTCTTCTCAAGGGTGTTCTTTCTTTTTGTCTAATGCCATCTACTTGACTCTAGGTAGAGTAAGTCCTACACCACATTAATGATAACATAAGGAATATCCTTTCCTATTTGAACTGCTTGTTGCTCTACATTATACCTTGGTTCTTTCTGGAAACCTGAAACTTCACAAGAGTTACTGTATTTTAGTAGTTTTTAGAAGTGCTATTATCAGGCTGGAGACATAGCTTAGCAATTTGCTTGCTTCTTGGAAAGCCTGTGGCCTGGGTTTGATTCTTTAGTACACATGTAAATCCAAGGGTACAAAATGGAACATACAACTGGATTTGTTGTTTGTAGCAGCAGAAGACCCTGACAACATGTCCCTACTCACTCTCTCTTCCTTCCTCTATGTGTGTGTGTGTTTATGTGTGTGTGTGCATTAGTCTATCTCTCTCACTCTTAAATGAATAATGCTAATATCATGAAAACATGGGCATTTCTTGGGAAAATAAAACTTACATGGTTCTTTTTGTACACTGTAGTTATAAAAGAAACCATAATGTGGGCTGGAGGGATGGCTTAGTGGTTAAGGTGTTTGCCTGCAAAGTCAAAAGATCAAGGTTCGATTCCCCAGGACCCACGTTAACCAGATGCACAAGGGGGCACATGAGTCTGGAGTTTGTCTGCAGTGTCTGGAGGCCCTGGAGTGCTCATTCTCTCTCTCTCTCTCTCTTCCTCTTTGTCTGTTAAATAAATAAAAATATAAAAAACACAACGTTCTGAACTAGATCCATCACCTTCACTATCCAAGAGACAAAATTTCCATGAAAACCAGGCTATTTTATTATTATAAGTTTGATTTAGTCCACAATGGTTCAGTTTCAAATGAGACAGCATGTTATGTGTGATCATTGCTGAATTAACTACTCCTAAAATAGAATACATTTAAATAAAGTTGTGTATGAGACAAATGCAAGCTATGATTAGAAGAAATTTTATCTGTATAGTTCTCTTATTATGCAAAGAAGTTTTACTCTGGGCCTTACTCACATAGAAATATAGATAAAACAATGTTATTCCAAGAAATTAGGTTAAGAGATCAGTTCTCAAAATTTCCTAAATCAACCAAAACTTCTTACACCAATTACAATTCTGAATTTTTGCCAAATCACCCTTCAGTTTAGCAATTTGTTAGGAAGCCTGTGAGGACTCTTTGGAAGCCACATGATAATATTCAGTTCATTGCTGAGAAATGAAATAGCCTACAAACAGGAGCATAGGCCAAGGTATAGGGCGTATTTTCTGATAAGCTGTCATTGTCCTGAAAACTCTCCTAGGTTTCCCTCTAGGCATTGGCGTTTGCATTGTGACAATATGCATGGAGAACTGACAACATAGGAAGCTCCACCAAACCGTGTAGTCTAGTTTTAATGGGGTGTCATTGTGTGGACATGGTTGATCATGGTTGTCAGTCTGCCAGACACAGAATTCCAAATCTGAACCCTGTTATAGGTATTTCTGAGCAGATAGTGAGCCCTTTAGCTGAGTGCTGGCTCAGCTGGAGACATCAGGTGTGGTATGGAGGGCCTATCCTGTATTACAAAAAGAACCCCATCACTTGAGGAAGTGTAAATGTCTACAGACTGCCTCCCAAGAGCCAGAGACAATGGCAAGCCTGTGGTTGCATAAGCCAAGTTTTTTTATGACATATTGATTATTTAATAGGGTGAAATCATAAAGTATAGAGGAAGTACATTATATGCAAGTATGAAAATGTCATAGTCAAGGCCATTATTCTGTATAATTAGAATATACTAATTAAAATGTAAAATATCTAAATTAAATTTTTCTGTTAAAATGTATATGAAGTACATTCCATCTTTAGTATGGTCAAGCCTAATTAAGAAGTTCATTTTAATAATATTTTACACAACCCTTTCCCCTTCCCCATAAATCGCTCGAAATGTCACCATGGTTATTATATTTGTAAGTTAGCCAAATCGAGAGCAGTTGGTTTCCCACCATGGGTGTGTGCCAGTATTGCACTTTTGTGAGCATCACATCAGGTTGTTTGCTATTGAGTAGCTTAGATCAAGAGTTGCTTGGACAGATGTTGGTCATTTTCTTCCAGTCGCTCATGTAGTGCCTTCTGACACTAGACAAGGTAACTGTCTGGTGACTGGTTCTATCCAGGTCACTCCATATTCCATACCATCAGCATATGGTGTATTCAGCAGTATGGTCATACCACTAACCTTTGGTATGTCATCAATTACTCTGACATAAATTTGTCTTCTCTTGGGAAATCTTGTAAGTCTCTCTGATCAACAGCTCATTATGGATGTTAGCCATGTGCTGGTACTGGGAATTACAGGTCAGCACCAAAGAAAAGAAGGGAATATGAAAGAGATAGAGGTGAGGGAGAGAGAGAGATAGGAGATTAAGGTCATTCTTCATCATACCCTTTCCAGGGCCTATATTTCTATTACAAAATCTGTTGTAATTTCTTTTTGTTGTTGTTGCTTGTACAAACACCCCACTGGAAACAGTTTATGAGAGGAAAGGATTTATTTCAGGCTTAAAGATTTTCAGGGAAACACCATCAATGGTAGAAGAAACTGATTCACTTCCACATATGTATATCACAGAGAAACCACCAAACAGCAAGGTAACACAAACAGCCCGAACTAAAACTTGCTCAGAGTACTAATTAGGGCTGTTTGCTAAGATCTTCCCCCACTTACACCTCTTCTAGTGGGCTTCTGGAGACTTAAGTATGAAGTTTAACCTTGATTAAAAATACCTGAGGCTATGGGAGACATACATTCACATTCTATCCACCATATTCTGCCCCTTGCCCCCATACACACATAAATATCTTCTAATGAAAATTGTATTTAGACCAACGGCAAAGGTATCCATTATCTTTACCAACTTGAACAAAGTTCAAAAATACTAAGTCCCATATAAGATTTAAAACTGTCTCTTAACTGTGAGCTCTGTAAAATCAAAATTCAGGTTCAATAATTCCAACACATAATGGTGCAGGGTAAACATTGCCATTCCAAACAAGGCAAGACTGGAACAATGCAAAATCAATGACCAGTGGGTAAACAACTTGTGTAATTCCAAGTCCAAGTCCAACATATTTAACCAGCGACAAAGAAGTCTCTTAATTTCCAATTCCATGTCTACAGATGTGTTCCTCACATCCTTAGCATTTCCCATGGCAGTCATTCCACAGTCTTGGTATATAAAATACATCCTGTGTGTTGCAAACTTCAGTTCATATTCATAGCTCCATACAATGTACTTACTTGCCATTCCCATATAGTGATTTCATCCCTGATTCACATTGCTACATCTCAGTGATGCCTGAAACCATGTATATTTAATGACCCATATCCCTGTAGATTTCATTCTTCCAAAATAAGAACCAGGTAGGCAGCATAGCCAAATTTGTAAACACAGGGAATATAAAGCTTGACCTTAAGGAACAGGATGCTCTTTCAGTACTCTTGCTTTAAGCCACCTCCTTGCAACAAAACTTGTATTCTTACTAGTTGAACCTTCCATGGGTGGGTTATAACCTTAGGCATCTTTTCCATCATACAGAACAAAACAGTTTTGGGCCCACTCTTAACAGTGGTAATCTCCCTTAATAATTTTAGATTAATTTAATGTAAATGCATGTCTGCCACAGACACAGGTAGACATTAATGGTAAAATAATCTCTCCTCAGTGTAACCTAAAACTAGCCTCTGTTCCTATAAATTCAAACTTGCTTGATTATTTTCTGTGATAAACTGCAGTTTCATATATCTGTGTTCTGTTCTTTCATTAAATATACCAGTCAGTTCATTACTTTTAAATTCAACTTTGATCAAATTCTCAGGACTTGGTGGAAGAATGTGGCCAATTATTCCATGAGTAGCCCAGTTCTAACAAAGTATTTTTCTTCCCCTTTGAAACTTTACAAGTCACGCTCTGACAGTACACAATTCTCTCTGCATCTACTATTTCCAAACTCTTACTTGAATAGCCCATCAAGCTCTGCTGATAGCACTCAAGGCTTCACCAGCCCAAATTAATAAATCCTTCAATATTTCTCCTGCAAACACACTCCAAGAGACCAAAACCCACATGGTAAGAATCATTGCAGAAACAGCTCCACTCCTAGGACCAATTTTTTTTCTTTTTTTTAAATTTATTTATTTTTTATTAATTAGTTTTGTACTCATTGAATACAGTCAATTTGGTACAATTATTAGGATCATCCATTACCTACCCCCTCCCCTTGACCCCTCCTTGTTGAGGTATATGGGTCATGCATTCTGGAGTTAGCCCATAGTTATGGGTAGGATAAATGTCTGCATATCATGACCCAACATGTGGCTCTGTCATTCTTTCCACCCCCTCTTCTGCAAAATTTGCCTGAGACATGGTGGGTTCATTTTTTGGTATTTTTGGTGTGCTTCAGTGATGAGGTACTGGGGGCCTCTGGGTCTCCGGATCACTGATTTCATAGGAGTTGATTTTTCTCTGTGTTGATCTCCTTCACCCTTGTGCTGGTACCTGGTTCACCAAGAAAACAGCACCCTTTCTTGTTTCACCAATTGTTCTTAGTTTCAGCTGGGGCCCTTTTGAGGTATGATGGGGTGGCTCTCTCCTTAGGATCTACATCTATCTGAAAAAGAGAAGCAGATTCTCCAGTGGAGAGTAAGTTAGCACCAGACAAATGAGATTACCCTTACTTTTTTATAGAGAATTTAATAGGTGTAGGCCCTCTTGTAGCCCATGATTGGTGGTAGCTTGCTAATGGAGAACAGGCTTATGTTTGGATATGGTTCTGACTTGTTTCCAAGCTCCAGCTATGGGTCCCCTACCACTGAGGGTATCAGTTAGCTGAATCAAGAGCAGTTGGTTTCCCACCATGGCTATGTGCCACTATTGCACTTGTGTGAGGATCATGACAGGTTATTTGCTGATAAGTAGCTTAGTCCATGAGTTGCTTGGACAGATATTGGTCAGTTTCCCCAGTTGCCCATGTAGCACCTTCTGGCACTAGATGCACTGACTGTCTGCGGACTGACTCTCTTCCAGCTTCCAGCCATGCCATTCCATTTTACGTGTCAACCACATAAAGTGTCTTCAGCAGTAGGGTGTTACTACTAACCTTTGGTGGGTCATCAAGTACTCTGACAGAAATCTGTCTTTCTTTTAGGAAACGTTGTAGGTCTCTGTGAGCAAAAGCTCATTGTGGATGCAGTTATGTTTGGACTGCTGGGACAAACACCTTACCAGAAGCAGTTTATGGGGAGGGAAGGGTTTATTTCTTATTTATAGATTCTAGGAGAAGCTTCATCATGGCAAAGAAACCTTTGCACGCCAGTGCCTTAGCCACTGAGAAATCTCTCCAGCCCTGAATCAACACTTCTTTGTCATACTTCTTTGTAACTTTGGAGTTAAAGCAATGCATGATTACCTTGTAGGACTAAAATGAATGAATTGGATAAATATAAAATGATTTAGAAAACACCCTGACTGATTAATGGTAACTATTAATGCTACTACTATTAATATTAGTATTAGTGTTTACTAATCTGACTGCCTTCACATGCACTTACTCTACTCCTAGATACAAATGGCTTGATGGAAAGTGTTAAATTATCTTTATAACCTCAGAACTACCTCATATGGAGTATGTTATTTCTACATAATATTATGTCTCCTTTACTTTTTCCTTTACTAATTTGTACAGTGAATTCTGCATATTTCCCTACATGATTGATTTCTTAAGAATAATCATTTATGATCAAACTCATATCAAAAAGTATTTATCAACTCACCAGCTATGGTCTAGGTGTGTATATTGGTGGTAGAATATTTATTATGATTATGATTATGATTAAAAACATATTTAGTATGAATACATCATGTGTTGGTACCATCCTTTCCCTGATCCCCACACACATTCCAATTGGGGCCCTCCTCAGTGGAGTTCCCCATGGAGTTGTGGGTTATGCATTGTAGGAATATCACTTAGGTTTTTTTTTTGGGGGGGGGGGCAATGTCTCTGGGTATGAGGTCCCAACCTGTGGGTCTTACTTTGTGTTCCCTCTTCCACAAAATTCCTTGAGCTGTGGTGGATGGATTTTAAGTCTACTTCAGTGATAATATCTTAGGGCCTTTTGGATCTCTGCTTTGGTAGGTGTTGAGTATCCTCAGGGTCTGTCTTCTACAGACATGGCAATGATTATCAGGTTCAGCATGGAAGCAGAACTCTTGCTGGTCACCCCAGCCACATTTTGGTTTCAATTGTGGCTTGGCTGAAGTACGAGGGGAAGTGTATCTCCTCCAATCTCACTACCTTTTGAAAAAGAACAGATTCTTCAATGCAGAGTGAAGTCAGCATAGTTTAAATGGAATAAAAATTATTAATTTAGGGAAAATTTGATGTATACAACCCCTCTTTAACCAAAGGCTAGTGAGAGCTTGATGCTGCGCAGAATAATCTTTGTCTCCATAGGATTCTGATCTGGTTCCCAATTCCAGATATGGGTTCCTTTACACTAAGCAGATCCCTTAGCCAATCAGAAAGCTATTGGTTACCCACAAAGGCTGTGTGCCACTATTACACTGGCACTTACACTGTGCCATGGTGTTTGCTTCTGAGAAGCTTAAACCTTTGGCTGCTCAAACCATTGTTGGCATTTTCTTCCAGTAGCTTATGTAGCACTTTCCACCACTAGACAGGTTAACTGTATGGGGACTGGCTTTCTTCTGAATTCCAGCCAGGCCTCTCCATGCCCTGTGTCAGCAGCATATGGTGTGTTCAGCAACAGGGTCTTAGCTTTTGCCTCAGGGAGGTAATTAAGTGCTTTGGCAGAAAGCTATCTTGTTTTATGGACTCTGTAGTCCTCTCTGATCAACAGCTCAATGCGGGTAGCAACCAATCTCTGGTACTAGAAGTTACAGACCAGAAAAAGAAAAGAAATCTTTTAAGTTTAGGCTTTATTCCACCCTCACCAGAGCCCTATTTTTCAGCTGTCCCTCCCTTAATCTTTTTGAGGGTTGTACATTTTAAGATATCTTCAAGGATAAATGTTTCTATGGTATCAGCTCATTTTGAATTAAATTTTGTGCTGGTTTTGTCCTCTTCCCTTTCCCCTCTCCCCACATCCTTCCATCCATATGTTCTGGGCCTTGAGTAGCCTATCAGGTATGTCAGCAACTCCAGCAAGTCCAGTTAGGAACCACAGATAAATGACACCATTTGGTGTTTGTCTTTCTGTGATTGTGTGAGTTCACTGAGTATGATCTGTTCCAAGTCTGTCCATTTTTCTACAAATTTAATTGTATCATTTTTTTTTCTTACTGCTGAGCAGAATTCCTTTCTGTAAATTCATTCAATGATAGGCATCTGCTTTGATTCCAATTCTTAGCAATAATGAATTGAGCAGTGATAAGCATTGTGTAGCAAATATCTCTGTATTGATGTGTGGACCATTTAGGACAAATGCCCAGTAAGGTAGTAACTGGGTCTGTTGGTAGCTCTATGTTCATTCTTTTCCAGAAAATCCAAATTGATTTCCATAGTGGTTGTGCAAGTTTACATTTTAACAGTAAATGAGGGTTCCTCTTTCCCCGCATCCTCACCAACATTTGTCATTGTTAGATTTTTTTAATGATTGCCATCCTTACTGGAGTAAGGTGGGATCTCATGGTTGTTTTAATTTTCATTTCCCTAATGGTTAAGGATATTGAAAATTTTCTTAAGTGTGTGTTAGCCATTTGTAATTCTTCCTCTGAGAATTCACTAGTCAGTTCTCTGGCCCAGTTTTGGTGTGGGTTGTTTTATGTTTTATTGTTTAGTTTTTTGAGTTCTTTGTAGATTCTAGATATTAGGCTTCTGTCAGTGGTATAGCTGGTGAAGAATTTCTCCCATTCAGTGACTCTCCTTATAGTACGTTTGTCTGTGCAAAAAGTTTTCTTTTTTTAGCTTCATGAGATCCCACTGGCTGAGTGATTATTACTTTTTTTTTTTTATTTCTTGGGCTACTGTGGTTTTGTTCAAGAAGTCTTTCCCCACTCCTATATTGTGGAGAGTGCATCCTATTGTTTCTTCCAGTAGTTGAAGAGTTTCAGGTATTATATTGAGGTATTTAATCCACTTGAACTTGATTTTTGTGTTTCATTTTTCTACATATGGTTATACAATTTGTCCAACACCATTTTTTTTCTCCAGTCTACATTATTGAAATCTTTGTCAAAGATCAAGTAGCTATGGTTACTTAACCTAAGGTCTTGGTCTTCAGTTCTTTTCCATTGGTCTATATTTCCATTCTTATGCCAATGCCATATTTTTTTAAAATTACTTTGGCTTGTAATATAGGGTATGGTGATATCTCCAGATGTGGTTTATTTTCTCAGGTTATGTTTGAATATCCAAGGCCTGTTGCCTTTCCATATGAATTTTGAGATCATTTTTTCTGTCTCTGTGAAGAATTATGCTAGAATTTTTATTGGTCTTGCACTAAATATGTACATTGCTTTTAGTAGGATTGTCATTTTCACAATATTAAATCTACCTAACCAGGAGCATGGAAATTCTTTCCATATGCTCATTTTCAAGATAAAAATAAAATACTATTTTGTTCTATCCAATTAAAAAAATCTCTCTTCATCTGCAACTGTAATAGCTTATTTTCCTATTAGGATAATTATTTGCATAATAGGTTATAGAACAATAGTCTTCCAAAAATAATTTTCAGCACATTGAGTTGAAATTGGAAAAAAAATAAACATGAACCAAATGTTTAAATATGGCTTGGGAGTTGGCTCAAAAGTAAAGATACTTGTTTGAAAGTTTTTCAACCTGAGTTTGATCTTCTCCAACACTCACATAAAGCCAGATACAAAGTGGCAAATCTGTCTGTGATCCCAACATACCTAGAACAATAGGAAGAAGAGACAAGAGATTCTGGAAGTTCTCTTACCAGATGGACCAGAATGCACAGTTAGTAAAACAATGAGAGATCTTGTCTCAAAGAAAGTGGAAGGGCAAAGACATACATATGGTGGTTGTCCTCTGTCCTTTGACTTCCCAATATGCATGGTGACACACATGTGTATATGTCCATACATGCACATACATACAGACAGATACACAAAAACAAATAACAATAAAAGAAATGTTCAGATAAATTAAGGCTCAGAATTAAGAATACTGCGAATGTTCCAGAGACAGTGATGCCCCACCAGCTCCATCATTTATGTTCTTCGGGGAAGGTCTGTATCTTGGAGTGGATATGGATGGGCAGCATCTCCATGTAAAGCATTAGTGAGTGGAATGATGCTATGAGTATTAACAGCCAGATATTTACACTATGCCTATGAATTTTCTGAAACAATAATCACTGGAAATCACAATCTATATGAAAGAAAGGATGGAGTTATATTTCAAAGAGATCATTCTAGAAAAGGAAGGAAGAAGAAGGGTTGGTCAAAACTAAAGATATTTTTAAAAATATTTTTGGTTCATTTTTTTATTGTTTGTTTACTTGAGAGTGACAGAGAAAGAGAGAGAGGGGCAGATAGATAGAGAGAGAATGGGTACCCCAGTGCTTCCAGCCACTGCAAACGAACTCCAGACACTTGCACTCCCTTGTGCATCTGGCTAACGTGGGTCCTGGGGAATCGAGCCTCAAACCAGAGTCCTTAGCCTTCACAGGCAAGTGCTTAACTGCTAAGCCATCTCTCCAGCCCCAAAATAAAGATATTATGAATAAGCCCTATGGAAGACATAGAAAATGGGGCAAAACAAAATAAAAACAATCCCCATTCTGTAGTTAGCTTGAAGGAGAGGATATCATTTTTTAAGGGATGGATTTAACGGCACTTGGGACATAGAGGTAGGAGGATTGCTTGAGTTAGAGGCCACCCTGAGACTACATAGTGAATTCCAGGTCAGCCTGGCAAGACCCTACTTTGAAAAACCAAAAAAACAAACAAACAAAAACAGTTATTGCAATAGTCTCAGTGAGAAGTGATGAAAGAGGCCCAGTCAGTATGTGGGAAGGTGCAGCAGTCTGGAGTGAGTAGGCCATATCCATTTCTGCCCCATCCCACTGCCTGGGTCTGAGTTACCTGCAAGGTCAGTGTGTGGGAAGACCAGGCTCAAAACAGTACATAATACAAGTAAGCACCCAACCACATAAAACACCTCATCATGGCAGGGACCAATTCAAACCTCACAATAATAACCTTAAATATTAATGGTCTTAACTCACCTATCAAAAGACATAGGCTATCAGGATGGACAAAAACACTGGACCCTCCTATCTGCTGTCTTCAAGAAACCCACCTCACCACTAAAAAATAGACACCTCCTCAGGGTGAAATGTTGGAAAATGATATCCTAAGCAAATGGAAATTAAAAAAACGTGTGGGTGTTGCTATATTAATATCTGATAAAATAGACTTCAAACCAAAAGTAATCAAAAAGGACAAAGAATGCCACTTCTTACTCATCAAAGGAATGATCTAACATGAGCACATCACAGTCATAAATATACATGCCCCCAAAATGGGGCACCATAGTTTATGAAACAAAATCTACTCAATAATGAAACAGAAATAAACACCAACACCATCATAGTTGGAGACTTCAATACTCCACTATCATTAATATATAGGTCATATAAGCAGAAAACAAACAGAGAAATAATAGAACTCAACAACATGATAGATGAACAATGTCTAAAGGATATCTACAGAACTTTCTACCCCAACTCTACAGAATACACATTCTTCTCAGAATCCCATGGAACCTTTTCCAAAATGAACCATAGATTAGGCCATAGAGCATGCCTTCATAAAGTCAGGAAAATTGCAGTAACTTCCTACACCATGTCAGATCACAATGCCTTAAACTAGAAATTAACAACAAGACAGAATCAAGAATGTCAGAAGCTCCTGGAAACTAAACAACACACTTTTAAAAAATGAATTGGTCGTGGAAGAAATCAAAAAAGAGAAACATTAATTTTAGAGAGAATTTAATGGTGTAGGCCCTCTTCTAGCCCATGATTGGTGGAATCTTCATAATGGAGAGCAGGCTCAGTTTTGGATATGGTTCTGGCTTGTTTCCCAGCTCCAGCTATGGGTTCTGTTCCACTGAGCAGATCAGTTAGCCAAATCAAGAGCAGTTGGTTACCCACCCTGTCTGTGTGCAACTATTGTACTTGTGTGAGCCTCATGTCAAGTTGTTTGCTGCTAAGTAGGTTAGACCATGAATTGCTTGGACAGTTATTGGTCATTTGCCCCCAGTTGCTCATGTAGCATCTTCTGACCCTAGACACACTAACTATCTGGGGACTGACTCTCTTCTAGCTTCCAGCCATTTCACTCCTTGTTAGGTGCCAACAGCATATGGTTTCTTCAACAGTAGGGTCTTACCACTAACCTTTGGTGGGTCATCAAGTACTTTGACAGAAATATGTCATTCTTTTGGGAAACCTTGTAGGTCTCTCTGATGAAGAGCTCATTGTGGATTATAGCCACATGATGGTGCTGGGAGTTACAGGTCAGCATCCAAGAAGAGAGGGAAGAAAAAGATAAGTATTATAAAAGAGGTAGAGAGGTAGAGAGGTGTGAGAGAGAGAGAGAGAGAGAGAGAGAGAGAGAGAGAGAGAAGCACAAACAGGAGAAGATTAAGGTCAGTCTTTATCATATCATCTCCAGGGCCTTGTGGCTCAGGTGTTCCTTCTAAGGGCCTGGTGAAGGTTCAACCATTTGGTCTTTTAGGATGTAGAATTTTATGGTGCGATTGCCATTTAGGCCCATATTTGTGTCCCTTACCCCCTCCCTTGTCTTGCCCTCCCTCCCCACCCTCCATATTGTCTGGTCCTCAAGATCTTGCTAGGTATGTCAACATCTTGGGTAGATTCAGGTTAGGAGCTGTAGATGAGTGACACTATGCAGTGAAATTCTGTGATTGGGTGAGTTCACTGAGAAAGATCTATTCCAGGTTCAACCATTTTTCTTCAAATTTTATTGTGTCATTTTTCCTTACTGCTGTGTAGAATTCCACTGTGTAGATATACCACATCTTAGTTATCTAATCATCTAATTATCTGGGTTGATTCCAGCTCTTAACCATTACAAATTGAGCAGCTATAAACATGATTGAGCAAATCTCTCTGGATTGAGGCATGGAGCTTTTAGGGTACATGCCCAGTAAGGGAATAACAGGGTCTGTTGGTAACTATATAGTCATCTTATTTAGGAGTAACCATATTGCTTTAATTCCTAGGTTTGAATGATAATGAAAACACAATGTACCAAAACTAATGGGACTCAATGAAGGCAGTCATATTTGGAAAATTCATAGCCCTAAATGACTTCATTACAAAGATAGAGGGATCACAAATCACTGACTTGACTGTCCACCTAAAAGGTCTGGGAAAACAAGAAGTATCCAACTCAAAGAGTTCCAAACAGAAATAAATAATAAAGATTAGAGCAGAAATTAATGAATTAGAAACTAGGAAAACAATTAAAAAAAAAAAAACAATGAAACAAAGAGCTGGTTCTTTGAAACAATAAACAAGACTGACAACCCCCTGGCCAAAGTGATAAAGCACAAAAAGTGAAGTCTCAAATTAACAAAATCAGAAAGGAAAAAGGAGAGATCACTGCAGACATCAATGAAATTGGAAGAATCATCAGAGCATTCTCCCAAAACCGCTACTCCACAAAATTAAATTATCTGGAGGAATTGGATGAATTCCTAGACACATACCACCTATCTGAACTAAACTCAGAGCAGTTTAATCTCCTAAACAAACCTATCACATCCATGGTTATTAAAAAGGTAATCAAAAACCTCCCCCAAAAGAAAAGTCCAGGGCTGGATGGCCTCTCAGCTGAATTCTACCAAACCTTTATAGAAGAACTGAAACCAATTTTTCTTAAACTATTTGGCATAATTGGAGACCAGGGAACCCTCCCTGACTCCTTTTGTGAAGCTAGTATCACCTTCACACCAAAACACGACCAAGATGCAACAAGGAAAGAAAATTATAGGCCCATATCCCTAATGAACTTAGATGCTCAGATCCTGAACAAAATCCCTGCAAACTGAATTCAACAAAACATCAAAAGTGTTATATACCGTGATTAAGTAGGCTTCTTCCAAGCCATGCAGGGATAGTTTAACATATGGAAATTGGTCATTGTAATACACCACATAAATAAACTGAAACATAAGTACTACATGATCATCTCAATTGATGCAGAGAAAGCCTTTGACAAAATATAACACCACTTCATGATCAAAACACTGGAAAGATAAGCATGGAAGGTTTCTATCTCAACACAATAAAGGCTATATATAAAACTCCTAAAGCCCAAATAATTCTTAACGGGGAAAACAATCAAGGAGTTCTCACTGAGATTGGAAACAAGAAATGGGTGCCCACTCTCAGCACTGAAATTCAACATAGTACTTGAAGTACTAGTCCAAGCTATAAGACAGGAGAAAGAAATAAAAGGGATTCAAATTGTAAAGGAAAAAGTTAAGTTAGACTTATTTGCAGATGACATACATCTCCTGAATGTCTCTGTCCCAAAACTTCTAAAGGTGATATATTCCTTTAGCAAAATGGCAGGATGCAAAATCAATGAGCAAAAAAACAGTAGCTTTTCCATATACAAAGATGCAAAGAACAAATATACAGAGAAAGAAATCAGTGAGACTGCACCATTTTATTTAACAACAATAACAGTAAAATACCTCAAAGTAAAACTAACAAAGAATGTGAAAGAAATATATAATGAAAACATAAAAACATTCAAGGAAGAAATGGAGGAGGAATTAAGAAGATGGAAGGACCTCCCATGTTCCTGGATAAGTAGAATTAATATCATGAAAATGGCAATTCTACCAAGAGCAATATACAGATTTATTGCAACACCAATAAAAATACCAGAAGCATTCTAAACTGAGACTGAACAAATGATCTCAAAATTCATACAGAATGGCAGAAGTCCTCTGATATCCAAACACCTCTGATGATATCACCATACCTGATCTAAAGGTTTATTACAAAGCCATAGTGACAGAACCAGGATGGTACTAAAACAAAAAGAAAGAAAGAAAGAAAGGAAGGAAGGAAGAAACACAGAGCAATGGAACAGAATTGAAGACCCAGAATTTAGGGAAAGCAACTATAGCTGCTTGATCTTTGACAAAGCTGCCAGTACTGTAGACTAGAGAAAAGACAACATCTTCAACTTATGGTGCTAGACAAATTGGATGACCATATGTAGAAAAATGAAATTAGAACCACTCATTTTTCCATAAATAAAAAGCAAATACAAATGGATTTAAGGCCTCAATATAATACATGAAACATTTCAACTACTGGAAGAAAAAATAGGAAGTACTGTCCATGATATAGGACTGGGAAAAGACTTCCTGAACAAAACCTAATAGCCAAGGAAATTAAATAATCACTCAACCAATGAGATTTCAGGAAGTTCAAAAGCTTTTGCACAGACAAACATACCATAAGCAAAGCCAATAGATGCCCACTGAATGGGAGAAAATGTTTGCCAGCTATAACACAGACAGATGCCTACTATCTAGACTGTACAAAGAACTGTGAAAACTAAACAATAAAAAATGGGAAGAACTCCCATGCTCCTGCATAGGCACAATTAACATTGAGGATGGCTATCTTACCAAAGGAAATATACACATTTAATGCAATTTCAATTAAAAGCCCAACACTGTTCTGTGAACAGAGATAGGAAAAAGATCTTAAACTTCATATGGAAAGGCAGAAGGCCTCGGACATTCAAGCATATCATCAGCAAAAGAAATACCTATGGAGGCATCAGCATACCTGATCTAAAGCTAATTACAAAGCCATAGTAATAAAAAAGAGCATGGTACTGGCATAAAAACAGGATTATAGTCCAATGGAATAGAATTGAGGACCCAGATTTTGGGTCAAACAACTACAGCTACTTGATATTTGACAAAGGCCCAACAATATAGATGGAAAAATACAGCATCTTCAACAAATGGTGATAGACAAACTGGATAACCATATGCAGGAAATTGCAAATTGATCCACCCATCTCGCCATGCACAACACTCAAGTCCAAATGGATCAATGACCTCAACAAAAGGTCAGAAACTCGACTAGTACTGGAAGAAAACATAGGAGGAACTTTCCGTGATGTAGGAAAGGAAAAACACTTCCTGAAAAAAAAAAGAAAAACCCTAATATCTCACGATCTTAAATAATCACTCAATCAATGGGATCGCATGAAGCTGAAGAATTTCTTCTCAGACAAGCATACAATAAGCAAAGCCAATAGATTACCCACAGAATGGGAGAAAATGTTTGCTGATTATCCAACTGAAAGAGGCCCAATCTCTAGAATCTACAAAGAACACAAAACCCTAAATAGCAAAAAGTCAAACAACCCACTCACAAAATGGGGCAAAGAGCTGGACAGGCAGTTCACAGAGGAAGAAATAAAAATGGCAAACACACACTAAAGAACATGTTCATCATCCCTAGTCATTAGGAAAATGCAAATTAAAAAACTGTGAGATTCCACCTTAAGCCAGTAAAGATAGCAAACATCAAAAAATCAAATGAAAATAAATGCTGGTGAGGATGTGGAGAGATAGGAACCCTCCTCCACTGTTGGTGGGAATGTAAGATGGTACAACCACTTTGGAAAGCAGTATGGATACTTCTAAAAAAAGCTGATTGTAGAGTTACCAACAGACACAGTTATTCCCTTACTGGGCATGCATCCTAAAACCTTTAAACCTCAGGCCAGAGAGGTTTGCTCAACCATGTTTTAGCGGCTGAATTCATAACAGTTGAGAGCTAGAATCAACCCAGATGTCCATCACTAGAAGAATAGATAACTAAGATGTGGTATATCTAAGCAATGGAATTCTACACAGCAGTAAGAAAAAAAAATGACACAATGAAATTTGAAGAATAAACAGTTGAACCTGGAACAGATCATTCTCAGTGAACATACCAATCACAGAAAGATAACTGCTGCATAGTGTCACTCATCTACAGCACCTAACCTTTATCTACCCAAGATGCCAACATACCCAGCAAACACCATGAGGACTAGACAATAGGGTGGGTGGGGAGGGAGAGGAGGGCAAGGGAGGGAGTAGGGGGCACAAATCTAGACCCAAACTTCAATAGTACCATAAAACTCTCCATCCTAAAAGGCAGACCAAATGGTTGAACCTTCACCAGGCCCTTAGAGGGAACACATGAGCCACAAAAAGCACTGGAAAGGGTACAGTGAGGACTGACCTTAATCTTCTACCTGCTTCTCTCTCGCTCACTCTCTCTTTCTCTCTCTCTCTCCTCTCTCCAACTCTTTTATATTACTTATATTTTTCTTCCTTCTCTTATTGGACACTGACCTGTAACTCCAAGTACTATCATGTGCGTATCATCCACAATGAGCTTTTTATCAGTGAGACCTACAAGGTTTCCTAAAAGAAAGACAGATTTCTGTCAGATTACTTGATGACCAAACAAATGTTAGTGGTAAGACCCTACTGCTGAAGACACCATACACAGTTGACAGGTAAAATGGAATAACATGGCTGGAAGCTGGAAGAGAATCAGTCCCCAGACAGTCAGTGCGTCTACTGCCAGAAGGTGCTACATGGGCTACTGGGGGAAAATGACCAACATCTGTCCAAGAAACTCATAGTCTAACCTACTTAGCAGCAAATAACCTGTTGTGGTACTCAACAAGTGCAATAGTGGCACACAGCCTTGGTGGGAAACCAACTTCTCTTGATTTCGCTAAATGATCTGTTCAGTGGAACAGGACCATAGTTGGAGCTGGGAAACAAGTCAGAACCATACCCAAACATGAGGCCCCTCTCCAATATCAAGCTACTACCAATCGTGGGCTACAAGAGGGTCGACACCTATTAAATTCTCTATTTAAAAAAAATAAGGTTTATCCCATTTGTCTGGTGCTAACCTTACTCAACCGTTGGAGAATCTGCTTCTCTTTTCCAGATAGACGCAGATCCTAAGGAGAGAACCACCCCATCATACCTCAAAAGGGCTGCAGCGGAAACTAAGAATAATTGGCAAAACTAGCAAGGGTGCTGTTTTCTTGGTGAACTGGGTACCACAACAAGGGTGAAGGAGACCAACACAGAGAACAATCAACTCCTATGAAATCAGATATCCAGAGAGAGAGAGAGACACAGAGGGTCCCAAAACCTCATCACCTATAAGCTCCACATCTCAGTTCAGTGATGTTTGCTGAACTATGTTAATAGTTGCTCAGTTCTTAATAGCTAAAAACTGGAATGAGCCCAGGTACCCAGAATTGGATGAATGTATAACCAAGATGTGGTATATCTGCAAAACAGAATTCTACTCAGCATTAAGACTAATTGGCACATTGAAATTTGTAGAAAAATGGTTGAACTTGCAACAGATCTTTTTAAGCGATCTCACAAAATCATGGAAACACCGTCATTGCATGATCTCATTCATCTGCAGTTCCTAACAGGAATCAGCCCATGTTACTATCATCACTGAATAGCATCTCAAGGCTTGGGCAATAGGGATAGTAGGGCTTGGGGGAAGGGAAAGGGTGGGGGAAAAGACAAAAAACTTCAAAGTCCATGAAAACACCAAACCACATATACCATCACAATATGGCAGGGATCAAATCAAATCTCACAGTCATTAACCTAATATTAATGGCCTTAATTCACCCATTAAGAGACACAAGCTAACAGGATGAATCAAAAAATTAGAACCCTTAATCTGTTGTCTGTAAGAAACCCACCACAGCACTAAAGACAGACACCTCCTCAGGGTGAAACGGTGGAAAACAATATTCCAAGGAAACGGAAATAAGAAACAAGCAGGCCGCTATAAACATGGTTGAGCAAATCTCTCTAGCCTGTGGTTTGAAGGTTTTAGGGTAGATGCCCATAAAGGGAATAACTGGGTCTGTTGGTATCTCTATGTTCAGCTTTTTCAGAAGTCTCCATATTGCTTTCCAAAGTGCTTGTACCATCCTACATTCCAACAACAGTGGATGAGTGTTCCTACTTCTCCACATCCTCACCAGCATTTATTTTTCTTTGATTTTTTGCTGTTTGCTATCCTTATTGGGGTAAGGTGGAATCTCATAGTTGTTTTAATTTGCATTTCTCTGATGATTAAGGATGATGAACATTTTCTTAAGTGTAAGTTTGCCATTTCTATTTCTTCCTCTGCAAACTGCCTGTTCAGCTGTAATAGCTAAGTGTTGGAATCAACCCAGATGTCCATCACTAGAAGAATGGATAACTAAGATGTGGTATATCTACACGATGGAATTCTATGCAGCAGTAAGAAAAAATGACACAATGAAATTTGAGGAAAAATGGTTGAACCTGGAACAGATCATTCACAGTGAACTTACCCAATCACAGAAAAAAAATCGCCACATACTCTCACTCATCTACAGCACCTAACCCGAATCTACCCAAGATACCTTACATACCCAGCAAGCATCTCCTAGACTAGACACTAGGATGGAAGGGGAGGGAGGGGAAGGTATCAAAGGGGTGGGAAACACAAATCTAGACCCAAGAGGCAATGGTACCATAATTTTCTACTTACTAAAAGACAGACCAAATGGCTGATCCTTCACCAGGCCCTTACAGGGAACACCTGAACCACAAGACACTGGAGAGGGTAAGATCAAGACCAACCTTAATCTTATACATCTTCCCTCCCTCACTTCCCCTCTCCCTCTCTCTCTCTCTCTCTTATCTCTAACTCTTGTATATTAGTTATCTTTTTCCTCATTTTCTTAGTGGGCACTGACCTGTAACTCCCAGAACCAGCATGGGGCTATCATCCACAATGAGCTTTTGATCAAAGAGACCTACAAGGTTTCCTAAAAGACAGATTTCTGTCAGAGTACTTGATGACCCACCAAAGGCTAGTGGTAAGACCCTACTGCTGAACACACCTTATGTGATTGACACGCAAATTAGAATCGCATGGCTGGAAGTTGGAAGAGAGTCAGTCCCCAGACAGTCAGTGTGTCTAATGCCAGAAGGTTCTACATGGGCGACTGGGGGAAAATGACTAATATCTGTCGAAGCAACGCATGGTCTAACCTACTTAGCAGCAAATAACTTGTTGTGATGCCCACACAATTGCAGTGGTGGCACACAGCCATGGTGGGGAACCAACTGCTCTCAATTCAGCTAACTGATCCCCTCACTGGTATGGGACCCATAGCTGGAGCTGGGAAACAAATCAGAACCATATCCAAACATAAGCCCACTTGCCAATATCAAGCTACCATCAATTGTGGGTTACAAGAGGGCCTACACCTATTAAATTCTTTATAAAAAAAAAATGTTTACCTCATTTGTCCTGATGCTAACTTACTCTCCGTTGGAGAATCTGCTTCTCTTCTTCAAATAGATGTGGATCCTTAGGAGAGAGCCACCCCATCATACCTCAAAAGGGCCCCAGCTGAAACTAAGAAAAATTGGCAAAACAAGCAAGGGGGCTGTTTTCCTGATGAACCAGATACCAGCACAAGGGGGAAGGAGATCAGCACAGAGAAAAATCAACTCCTACCAAATCAGAGAGCCAGAGCCTCAGAGGCCCCCAACACCTCATCACTGAAGCAGACCAAAAGTGAAACCAACATGGCTCAGGGAAATTTTGCGGAAGAGGGAGTGGAAAGAATGTCAGAGCCACATATTGGGTCATGATATGCAGAGACATTTAGCTTACCCATAACTGTGGGCTAACTCCACAATGCATGACCCATATACCTCAACAAGGAGTGGCCAAGGGGAGGGAGTACGTCACAGATGAGCCTAATAATGGTACCAAACTGACTGTATTTGCTGAATACAAAACTAACTAATAAAGAAAAAAAAAAAAAAAGAAACAAGCAGGCATAGCTATATTAATATCGGATACAATAGACATCAAACCAAAAACAATCAAAAAAGACAAAGAAGGCCACTTCCTACTTATCAAGGGAATGATCCATCAAGAGGATATTACAATCATAAATCTGTATGCACCAAACACAGGGGCACCACAGTTCATAAAACAAAACCTACCTGACAATGAAACAGAAATAACCACCAACACCATCATGGCTGGGGACTTCAATACACCATTATCAGTAATAGATAGGTCATCAAAACAGAAACTCAACAGGGAAGTAAGTGAGCTCAAAAAAACCATAGATCACTTAGACCTAACGGACATCTACAGAGCTTTCCACCCAAAATCCACAGACTACACATTCTTCTCAGCAGCCCATGGAACATTCTCTAAAATAGATCATATACTGGGTCACAAAGCCTGCCTCGACAAATTTAGGATGATTGACATAATTCCCTGCATGATATCAGATCACAATGCTATATTGCTAGAAATTAACAACAAAAGACCCACCAAGAATCCCAACGACACCTGAAACTGAACATAACACTTTTAAACAATAAATGGATAGTGGATGAAATAAAACATGAAATTGCAAAATTTTTAGAAATGAATGGCGATGAAAACACATTATACCAAAATATATGGGACACAATGAAGGTGGTCTTCAGGGGAAAATTCGTAGCACGCAATGCCTTCATAAGAAAGACAGAGAGAAGCCAAATTAATACCTAACCATCCACCTGAAGGCACTGGAAAAGCAAGAAAAGACCAACCCAAAAACCTCCAGAAGGAAAGAAATAATTAAAATCATAGCAGAAATTAATGAATTTGAAGCAAATAAAACAAGAAAATTGACAAAACTAAGAAGTGGTTCTTTGAAAAAATAAACAAGATTGACAAATCCCTGGCCAACTTGATCTGGCACAAAAATGAGATGCTTCAAATTAACAAAATTCAAAATGAAAAAGAATAGATCACAACAGACATAAGTGAAATTAGGAGAATTATCAGGACTAATTTCAAAAACCTCTACTCCACAAAACTGGATAATGTGGAGGAGATGGGTAAACTACTGGATGCATACCATCTATCAAAGCTAAACTCAGAGCAGATTAATCTCCTAAACAAACCTATCACACTCATTGAAATTGAAAAAGTAATAAAAAAAAAAAACTTCCCCCAAAGAAGTCTCCAGGACCAGATGGCTTCTCAGCTGATTTCTGTCAAACCTTCATGGAAGAACTCAAACCAATCTTCCTCAAACTGTGCCACACAATTAGAGGACAGGGAAAGCTACCCAGCTCCTTTTATGAAGCTAGCATCACCCTAATTCCAAAACCAGGCAGAGATGCCACAAGAAAAGAAAACTACCGGGCTATTTCCCTGATAAACTTAGATGCAAAGATCCTCAACATAATCCTCGCAAACTGAATCCAACAACACATCAAAAGCATTATCCACCTTAAACAAGTGGGATTCATCCCAGGAACATAGGGGTGGTTAAACATACAGATATCTGTCAATGTAATACACCATATTAACAAGCTTAAACACAAACACCACATGACCATTTCGATAGATGCAGAAAAGGCCTCTGACAACATACAATATTACTTCATGATCAAAACATTGGAGAGAATTGGCATGTTTAGTTCGTATCTTAACACAATTAACGCAATATACAAAGCTCCTAAGGCCCAAATAATACTTAATGGAGAGAGACTGGAGGAATTCCCATTGAGATCAGAGAAGACAGGGTTGTCCACTCTCACCTCTGCTCTTCAATATAGTACTGGAAGTCCTAGCTCAAGCAATAAGACAAGAGAAATAAATTAAAGGGATACAATCAATTTCAGTTAGCTCTATTTGCTGATGACATGATTGTATGTGTAAGAGACCCGAGAGACTCCATCCCAAAAGTCCTGAAGGTGATTAACTCCTATAGCAAAGTACCAGGATACAAAATCAATGCACAAAAATCAGTAGCCTTTCTATATGCAAATGACAAATATATAGAGAAAGAAATAAGGGCCATGGTCCCATTTTCAATAGCAACAAAAAAATGAAATACCTTGGAATAACATTAACCAAGAATGTGAAAGATCTATACAAAGAAAACATAAAAACACTCAAAAAAGAAACTGAGAGGACTTGAGAAAATGGAAAGACCTCCCATGCTCCTGGAGAGGCAGAATTGACATGGTGAAGATGGCAATCCTACCAAAGGCAATATGTATATTAATGCAATTCCAATTAAAATCCCCACAGTGTTCTTCACAGAGATAGAAAAAATGATCTCAAATTTCATATGGAAAGGCAGAAGGCCTCATATATCCAAACATATCCTCAGCAAAAGAAGTACCTCTGAAGGCATCACCATACCTGATCTAAAGCTATATTACAAATCCATAGCAATAAACCAGCATGGTACTGGCATAATAACAGGAGTATAAGCCAATGGAATAGACTTGAAGATCCAGACTTTGGGTCAAGCAACTATAGCTACTTGACATTTGACAAAGGCCCTAAGAATATAGGCTGGAAAAAAGACAACATCTTCAACACATGGTGCTGGACAAACTGGATAACCATATGCAGGAAATTCATATTTGTTCCACACATTTTGCCATGCACTACACTCAAGTCCAAATGGATCAAAGACCTCAATATAAGACCAGAAATTCGACTACGACTGGAAGAAAATTTAGGAAGTACTTTCCATGATATAGGAATGGAAGAAGACTTCCTGAACAATACCCCAATAGTTCACTATCTTAATTAGTCACTCAACCAGTGGAATCACATGATGCTGAAGAGTTTCTTTACAGACAAGCATACAATAAGCAAAGCCAATAGATTACCCACAGAATGGGAGAAAATATTTGCTGATTGTCCCATTGAGAGAGGCCCAATCCCTAGAATCTACAAAGAACTCAAAAACCTAAACAGTAAAAAGTCAAACAACCCACTTACAAAATGGGGCAGAACTGAATAGGAAGTTCACAGAAGAAGAAATACAAATGACAAACACACACTTAAGAAAATATTCACCATCCCTAACCGTCAGGGAAGTGCAACTTAAAACAACAATGAGATTCTGCCTTACCCCAGTAAGGATAGCATACTTAAAAAAAAAATCAAGTGAAAATAAATGCTGGCGAAGATGTGGAGAAGTAGGAACACTCATCCACTGTTGGTTGGAATGTAAGATGGTACAACCAATTTGGAAAGCGATCTGGAGACTCCTGAAAAAGCTGACTATAGAGATACCAACAAACCCAGTTATTCCCCTAATGGGCATCTACCCTACAACCGTTAAACTACAGGCCAGAGATTTGCTCAACCATGTTTGTAGTGGCTCAATTCATAATAGCTAAGAGCTGGAATCAAACCAGATGTCCATCACTAGAAGAATGGATAACTAAGATGTGGTATATTTACACAATAGAATTCTATACAGCAGTAAGAAAAAATGACACAATGAAATTTGAGAAAAAATGGTTGAACCTGGAAGAGATCATTCTCAGTGAACTTACTCAATCACAGAAAGAAAAGCACCGCATTGTCTCACTCATCTACAGCACCTAGCCTGAATCTACACAAGATGCCTTACATACCCAGGAAGCATCTCATGGACTAGACAATAGGATGGGTACAGGAAGGAGGGGAAGACAAGGGAAAGGGTGGGAAACACAAATCTAGACCCAAACAGCAATGGTACCATAAAATTCTACATCGTAAAAGGCACACCAAATGGCTGAACCTTCACCACGCCCTTACAGGGAACACCTGAGCCTTAAGACACTGGAGAGGGTATGATGATGACTGACCTTAATCTTCTACAGCTTCTCCCCCACCCCAGGCTCTTTCTCTTCTCTCTAACTCTTTTTTATTAGTTATCTTTTTCCTCCTTTTCTTAGTGGGCACTGACCTGTAACTCCCAGTACCAGCAGATGGCTATCATCCACAATGAGCTTTTGATCAGAGAGACCTACAAGGTTTCCTAAAAGAAAGACAGATTTCTGTCAGATTACTTGATGACCCACCAAACGTTAGTGAAAAGACCCTACTGCTGAAGACACCTTATACAGTTGACACGTAAAATGGGATGGCTTGGCTGGAAGCTGGAAGAGAGTCAGTCCCCAGACAGTCACTGCTTCTAGTGCCAGAATGTGCTAGATGGGTAACTGGGGGAAAATGACCAATATCTGTCCAAGCAACTCATGGTCTAACCTACTTAGCAGCAAATAACCCGTTATGATGCTCAAACAAGTGCAATAGTGGCGCACAGCCAAGGTGGGAAACCAACTTCTCTTGATTTGGCTAACTGATCCCCTCAGTGGTATGGGACCCATAGCTGGATCCGGGACACAAGTCAAAACCATATCCAAACATAAGCCCGCTCTCCATTATGAAGCTCCTGCCAATTGTGGGCTACAAGAGGGCCTACACCTATTAAATTCTCTATAAAAAAGTAAGGGTTATCTTATTTGTCTGGTGCTAACTTGCTCTCCATTGGAGAATCTCCTTCTCTTTTTCAGACAGATGTAGATCCTAAGGACAGAACCACCCCATCATACCTCAAAAGGTCCCTGGCTGAAACTAAGAACAATTGGCAAAACAAGCAAGGGTGCTGTTTTCTTTGTGAACCAGGTACCAGCACAAAGGTGAAGGAGACCAACAGAGAAAAATCAACTCCTAACAAATCAGATATCCAGAGACCCAGAGGCCCCCAGCACCTCATCACTGAAGCAGACCAAACATGAACCCAACATGGCTCAGGTAAATTTTGAGGAAGAGGGGGCGGAAAGAATGTCAGAGCCACATGTTGGGTCATGATGTGCAGAGACAGTTATGCTACCCATAACTGTGGGCTAACTCTAGAATGCATGACCCATATACCTCAACAAGAAGGGGCCAAGAGGAGGGGGTAGGACATGGATGAGCCTAACAATGGTACCAAATTGACTGTATTTGCTGAGTACAAAACTAATTAATAAAAACAAATTAAGGTAAAAGAATAGATATAAAGAAAAGCCTTTTGTCTTATATCGGATATGAAATTCCATTAATATTGCATATGACATGGATAATGTTTGGTTTATACAACTTTAATTCATATTACTAGGTTAATATGTTTGTTTAATACTGTTTTCAGGCCCATTAGACAGTGTTTAAGCATTATATATTATGTCAACGGAGAAAAGAACTGTGTTCCACTAAATATCTCCAAATTAATATTCATGTTGGTTTCTATTATTTTGCAAATAGAAAGGCTATAGATGTTATGTATATGATTACTACTCATCTAAATGGATATCTACATGAATTTTTTTAAAAAAACAAAGATTCCAAATGGTATAGAAATAAAAAAAACTCATATTTATTTAATTATCAAGTTCTAATGAAAAATAATGATAACTGGTACAGGGAAAATATATTGATTTTGTGCTTTCTTATAACCCATAAGGAGAGTTTATAAAAAATCGAAGCAGACTTCATGTTTGCATTTAAAGATATGCAAACTTCAAAAGATAGTCATCATTTGTCTTCTTGCACATTTATGTTCCAAGCTATCTCAGTATAATCTCCTCAGGAGTGTGGTCTCATAAATTTTTCTTGAAACTCTGAGTGAAATGGACTGCTTTATCATTGAGCTTGAATTTTAAATAGTTTTTCTTTAAAATCCTAACCATGGGTTATTAACTTATATATTCCCTTTGTGGTTCCTCCAATGAGGCCTCATTGTTCTGATTTGTAATTATATCATAAAGTTGTTAATACTTTTATTTGAGAAAGCCAATACAATAAAATAATTCAAGTTTCACATCTTATGTTTAACATAAAATATCAGTTGGAAAGGCAATGTGTTCTTTATCATACTGATTTTTATTTTAAAAACAAATGTGTAAAAAACACTATATCTTTATATGTCTTTAAAGCACTATATTTCAGTGAAAGAAAAACATACCACAAAGGTTTTGTGTGTGTGTGTGTGTGTGTTTATGATCATATGTATGCTCTCCCACATGTGTGGGGAAGTGAGGTGACAATCTCAGGCATTGTTCCCCTCAGTTACTGTCCACCATTTTTTGAAGCAGGTTCTCTCACTGGCCTTGATCTGGTAAAATAAGCTAGGTTGCCTTATCAGTGAACCCTAGAGATCTCCGTGTTTTCACCTCCTCATTATGGGGATTATAAGAGATCACTACTGCTCCTGGCTTTTTAATGTGGGTTCTTGGAATTAAACTGAGATCCTCCCACTTGCAAGGCAAGCACTTTACCAAATGAGATATATCCTCAGTCCATTGATAGATTTTATTTTTATTATTTATAAGTTAACTATTTTTTAATATTTAATTTTTTAAGTTTATGTAGGGCTGGAGAGATGGCTTAGCAGTTATGGCTTGCCTGTGAAACCTAAGGACCCATATTTGACTCTCCTTGTTCCATGTAAGCCAAAAAAGGTGACATAAGTATACAAGGTCACACACATGTGCAAAAGGTGGCACATACATTTGGAGATCAATTACAGTTGCTGGAGACCCTGACACATAAATTCTCTTTCTCTCTCACTCTCCCACATAAAAAAGAGCCAGTCTGTTGGCCTTGCCTCTGTGGTGGTGTTATTGATATTCACTGTGGGGTTATGAAGGCCAAGATCAGTCTCTGCAGAAGGGAGACATGCTCTCACAATCTTTACACCCCTCTTCCACAACATTTCCTGAGCCTTGGCTGACATGTTAGCAGTGTGATTTAATATTAAGCTCAATGCTGCCTCTGGATTTCTGCCTTGATAAGTTCCCAGAAACCATGTGTCTGTTACCATCTCTGTGGAGCTGTGTGTCCAGAAAGCACTGCGAGAAGTACTTGTGTCACTGCTTCCTCTTGAATTTCTGTAGAGGAAAATGTGATGGAGATGTCGAATTTTGTGGCAGGTGGTTAGCTATCTTTTCCCATTGTATTGATGTGCCTTGGATCTTCCCAGTGTTCTAAACCATCTGTAAAATAAAACCGATTCTACAACCACAAATAAGAGTAGCACATTTTAAAGGGAATAAGCATAAATATTTGAGAGAATGTTTGGAATGTGCCCACTCTTCTTGGCCCCAAAGCAGTTGCTGCTTCCCCCTGCAGTCTATAAGTGGCCAATCCATGGGATTATGCCTTGGTTCCCACTGCCAGGTATGAATTCTTTCCCACTGAGGGACCTTATGTTTAGTCTTAGAGTAGTTGGTTATCCGTATAGGCTATGTATACTATTGCACAAGTGTGTACTTCTTGCCCACCTGGTTGCTTTCGTAGCTTGCAGGATCCCCTGCTTATTCACAATGTTGGTGACCTTTATTCCCAAGCAGCTTCCATAGCATTTTCCAGTCCTATGGAGGCTATCCACGAGGAAACTGGCTTCCTTCTCCATCCCAGTGTGGTCTCTTGATGTCCTATCATCACAGCTTATACTGTCTTCAGAAGTAGGGTTATCTTTTAGCTCTAGTGGGTAACTGAGTTCTTCAGCAATGGCCTGCATTGTTTGGGGGCCCTTATGAATGTCCTTGACCAAAAGCTCACTGTTGGGGTGGGTAACCCATTTCTGACCCTGGGATTTACCAGTCTGAGTCCATGGTTTTAGGATTAAGTTTTCTCCTATTTCTGCATTGCACCATTACCTTCCTTTTATTGAGGGTAGTATCTAGTAGAATGGTATCCTGGAGAAAGGTTTTATAAAGAACTAAAAAAACAACTAAGCAATAAAAACGTCAAGTAATTCATTCAAAAAAATGAGGCAAAGACTTTAACAGAGAGTTTTAAAAGGAAGAGATGCAAATGACCAATGAACATTTAAAGACATGTTCAACACCTTTAGTCATCAGGGAAATGCAAATTAAAATGACTATGAGATTCTTCTACCTCACTCCAATTAGGATAGAAATCATCAAAAAATCAAATGACAACAAATGCTGGCAAAGAAGAACCCTTGTTCACTGCAGGTGGGGGTGCAAACTTATACAACTACTATGGAAATCAGTATGATTACTCCTGAAAAAGATGAAAATATATCTACCACTTGATCCAGTTATATCATTCCTAGGCATATAACCAAAACACTACACCCTTTATTAACAAGATATTTGCTCAGCAATGTTCATGACTGCTTTATTCACAGTAACTAGGAATTGTAATCATTCAAGGTGCCAATAAACTGATGAATAGATAACAATGATGTGATACACTTACACAATGGAATTGTACTCATTGGTAAGGAAAAAATGAAGTAATGACATTTGCAGGAAAATGAGTGTACTTGGAAAAATAGTTTTAAACAAGGTCATACAAGTTCAGAAAGACAACCAGTGCATGTTCTCTTTCATGTGATTCCTAACCTAGAACAACTAGAGTCAAGTGCAAAGAGCAGTAAACATCAGGAATATGGATAGAACCAAAATGAGTGTAGGAGAAAGTCAAAATAGAGAAGGAGGATAAGAATGAGAAGAGGGGATACTTGGCAGGCTATGTGGGAGACAAAATATAGGGGATGGAAGGTTCTTGCTGGGAAAGCGAATGTGGAGGATTACATATAACTAAAGATAGCATGTATTGGTACCTTAAGTCATGTATTTTAAATTTGGGGGGGGTTATAAGGTTGGGTCTCACTCTAGCCCAGGTCGACCTGGAACTCACTCTATAGTTTCAGGCTGGCCTTGAATTCACATTGACCATCCTACTTCTGCTTCTCAAGTGCTGGGATCAAAGGCATGTACCACCTTGCCCTGCTAAGTCAACTGATTTAATAAAGAAATTTTCCTTTTCCAAATTACACCATCTTACATTTTTATTTTGAAATAATAAGAAAATTTTCATATTTTACATGAAGAATAAAAATAATTCTAGAATCTTAAAGATTTATAGAAGTGACTTAATAAAGATATAATTCTCATATATTAAAAATTTCAAGAAGATGAATAATTCTCATTTAATACATTTAATACATGAAATCCACATATTTATTTTATGGAAAGAATTAACCTTATCAAAACTTTAATTTATAGTGGAACCAAAATTTATCCTCTTTGTAAATGAACTAGTACTTCTGGGCCCAGGTCATGCTTTCACATTTATCACATACTATGGAGTCATCATAAATTATGATAATATTTCAAATGTTCTATCATTTAATATGCATGGGGAGGGGTCTACCTCAACTAAATTGAACAAAAACTGAGCTTCACTTTTTTTTCTGAAATAATATTAAAGAATAAACTGATGCTATAGAATTAAAATTACTGGACAGCATACAGTAAAAGGCAGACAACCATTAGAGGTGTCATGCTAGTGAGATCTGTGCTCCAGTTGCATGCTTAAGAAGAGTTTCATAAATGCCAATGTAGAGGGGAAAGGTTATGGAGCAGATAACTCTGAACCAAGGAGAACACAAGAAGCGAAGTAATAATGCACAAGCCTCAGAGTTTGTTACTGACATACTGGGATAGAGGGCTTTTTTTAAGAACTTAAAACTATAGCCAGAAATCACACCAGACGGGGCTCATTCACATTTCTATGAGCAAGAGTGGAAAGCTTTATATCTCAAGGTGTACAATACTTAGCACACCTTGTACTAAATACCAGTACAGGACAGAAGGGTCTTGCCTCAGTAGAGAGGAAAATTGTTCTTAGACTAAATATTGTTCTCACCCCACATAGAGAAGCTTAATAGCAAAGGTTGGTAGGGGAGAACCATGTAACCATATCCCAGAACAAAGCACTAACATTTATGAGAATACAAAAACAAATCTCACATCAACAAGGTAAAGCTCACAATGCTTCGCAGGGAAAATATCAAATAAGATATATAAAAAGTTAGGAAAATGTAACCCACAGAGCATAGAATAACTAGTCACAGAAAACAAACCTAGAAATGATACTGGCATTAGAATTTGTAAATAGTTCTTCAGAATTATAATTTTTCCATATCCATTCAATAACTTAAGGAAATACTGAGTATCTAATATATGAAAGATTAAAAACCGACCAAAGTTTAATCTCTAGATGTGAAAGCTAATATTTCTGAAACAGAAATATAATTATATATGGCTATGTAACAGAAAAATAGAAAAAAAAGACTAACTTGAAGGTACATTATACTTCTCTTTTGATGACTATGGAAAAAATATCATATAGTTTTTGAACAAGGAATATTTAATTTTTACATGTCTGAAGTCCAAGACTAAAAAATTAACTGACTCATTCACTATGGGCAAAATCATTCCCTCAGGCCTCTTTTATAATAATGTACAAACAATGAATGTGGGAGTCGAAAGCAATGTCTGACCTGATAGTTGCTGTCAGTGGGTGCTGCGGTCTGAATGTTTATATCTCTTCAAGTTCATACATTTAAACCTGGCTCCTAAAGAGATGGTAGGCGACATGAGTTTGGGAAGTGTTTAGGTTATGAGGGTGGAGCCTCAGTGCATGGGACACATACAGTGTATGTATACCTACTAGGGCATGTCCTTACAGAAGAAGAAATATCACCTATTCATTCCTGCTGGAAGATGATTCCTGTTGAATTGAGAGCTTAGTTCTTGCTCTATTGTCATTTTGGCTTCCTAGTGGTATTCTCTGTGGTAATCCAGAATAGGAAAGATGTTACGGGGGATCTATGTACATCTGAGCAGAGGAAACTTTCATTAATACAACATGTTAATATTAGTCCACTTATTTTAACAAATGTACCATGCTTATATGATGTTATGAATAGAGGAAGGTGAGTATATAATATGTGAGAATTTTGTACTACCTTTGTATACTTACAGAACATTTAAAGTTGTTTAAATTTGAATATTTATTTAAAAAATTTTTGTGGCTATATTAAAATTAGAAAACCAAACAAAAATTGAAGGTACTAGTTTTCCTCCCTCCCTAATAAACAAGAGTGTCATAATACACATATCATGTTTTGATTCAGTTGTAAAATATTTCTTATGTCTCATAATTAACACCATCTGCTATGCTCCAAATGTGCTTATTTAAAGATGTGAACTAAATCATACTGCATCTAACCATTGTAATTGCCCCAAAGTTCAGAAATATAACACTTCTCTGAATTACTTTCTTCTTAATTGGCTGATTATCATTTACTCTGGCCCTTTATCTTCCATGTGACATGTAACTCAATCCACCCAGAAATAAATCTGGTAGCTTAGTTGCCAGAATTTCACAATCAGAAAAGTGTTATATTTGGGAGCTGTGAGTTTATATTCTAGATCTACCACTTACAATTCTATTATTCTTACATACATGTCTCTAAATGTTTATATTTTAGATTCTTTTTCCATGCATTATAAATAGTTTTATTAACACAGATGGGTTTGACATTTGTTTGAGGTACTATATAATAAATTTGTATTTGAATGTAAAATATATTAAGTATGTTTTGTAAAAATCTGTTTCTCTTTTATGTTTACATAGTCTACCTCTCAGGCTACTATATATTAGTCATGGTATGATGAGAGCTAAATGGTGAAGTGGAATTAAGAATGCGAGTTAAATGACATTTCAAAGAAGAGGGGTCACTTGCCACAGAAAAACATAGTTGGAAAATGTAAGAAGTGAATAGAATACAAAGGTACATACAAAAAGAAGGTGAGAACCGAAGAAAGAAAAGATAAAAGATAAATGGTGGTGATATATGGCCTTTGGGGTATGCATAAAAATAAGAGGAAATGTCATGAAAGTACCTCATAGACATTAGATTTTCCATGTAAGAAACACCTTAACAGTTACATTCTTTTTTTTTTTTTTTAAGGTAGGGTCTCGCTCTAGCCCAGGCTGACCTGGAATTCACTATGTAGTCTCAGGATGGCCTTGAACTCATGGCAATCCTCCTACCTCTGCCTCCTGAGTGCTGGAATTAAAGGCATGTGCCACCGCACCCGGCTAACAGTTACATTCTTTAAGAAGCTTCTCTCCCTTTCTCTCTATCTCTGTCTTTCTTTCTCTTGCCTTTATGTTCTGTTGCAGAAACTTAAAGACTGACAATTTTTTAAGTATTTATCACAATTCCTGGTTACATTTGACACAAGGAAATATCTGAAGGAAAACAAAAGCCTCTATATCTGATGAAGTATTGCTTCTCCAGGAGAACTGAATGCCTGTACTACCTGAGTTTCTTGTCACTGTGACCAAACACCTGACATGAACTTCAGGAAGGAAGGATTAGTTTTGGCCCCTCCTATGACATCTGGCAGGGAAGGCTTCACAGGGACACAGGAACACAGGGACACAGGGACACAGGGAATGTATGGCAGTAAGTGAAGATAACTTCATGTTGGCAGGAATTTGCTTACATCTTGCTCTCTGTGCAGAGTGGTGAGCAGGAGTTGACCTGACAAAGGTGCCAAAATCCTCAAACCTTTTACCCAGTGCCTAAATTTGTCTGGAGAAAACACACCTTCCAAAAGTTCTTCAATCTCACTAAACAGTACCATCAGCTATTGAAGACATTTCTTATTTAAAGCACAGTATCAACACATAATCTTCATAATACATCCACATGGCAGATTGTCATTTCCAGAAAAATCAACTTGCTCTCAAGAATTGCATGCTGTAAGTCACATGACCACCTACCTAGTTATGTTATCACATGTTCAGTGCACACAGGGAGAAATACTTAATGCCATCTCATTTTATTTTAGTACATGCTCAGTAAAGTGGAAGTGGGCCCTAGTCAGGCACCTTGATTTTGAGTAGTCTACAATCTGAAGGATGAGACCTTCCACATGGAAGGAAGTGCTTCTTACATTTTTACAACTCTTACAACTGTGCAAATGAGAATTGTTTAATAGAGTAGTGGCCACTCAGCTAACATCAACACTACATGCACTGACCAATTTTAACACATTTAACACACATCAGATATCATGTGGCCTAATTTGATGATCACAGACAAAGCAAGGTTTGGGTGGCTATTTTCCCAGCAGGACAGCCAAAGGTAAAACATTTTTTGTTTTCTCCTTTGGCAGACCTTATCTCTGATATCAGAAAAGGAAATCACAGCACTATAAGAGAATTATGCGGTCCTCTCATTTCTGAGAAAACCAATGTACCTATGAGCTTTGAAATAGTCACAGAACATGCTCACTTCAATTCTGAGCAAGCCTAAGTTCATGTACAATGAGAACTTGGTCATGGATTTGTAAATAATTTCATTTTCTGAATAATATGACTACAGAGTCATATTGACTACAAGCATTTTTCCTGGTATTTTGTCTATATTGCTGCCATGGCATTTAGTTATTCTACCTTATGTTATTATTGGCATTATAAGAACCTTTATAATTAGAAGCTAAGTTCAATCATACATGGTCCAAATGACTCCTTACATCTTAAATTTGTAGCTATACTTTGAAATCACAAATAATGAGATAAATGAATTAAGTAAATTACTGGAATTGCTAGTCCATGGTTGCTGGAAAAATCAGTGGATCTATGAAAATTATTGAACAATAAAGTTCTTCCTTAAATTCAACTAAGTAAGCATACATTGTGACATGCACCATGATTATAACACATATTTTCCTACTAGTATCTATAAATTCACATAAAACATAGTTAGTACACTAAAAGTTCACCTAATAGGACTAAACTTGGAAGCTAGCCTAAACAAAGAAGCTGTGATGTTTGTCCTACCCATGGCAGGAAATACTGTAGACCTAAACTGCATTGTTATTTACATTCTTTTAGAAAGAAGAAAGCTGGAGAGATGTTCCTGGGCTCATTTTTGGATATGGTTCTGACAGGTTTCCCAGCTCCAGCGATGGGTTCCATTCTACTGAGCAAATCAGTTAGTCAAATAGAGAGCAGTTGGTTTCCCACCATGGCTGTGTGCCACTATTGCACTTGTATGAGCATCATATCAGGTTGTTTTCTACTAAGTAGGTTAGACCATGCATTGCTTGGACAGATATTGGTCATTTTTCCCCAGTCGTTCATGTAGCACCTTCTGACACTAGACACTCTAGCTGTCTGGAGACTGAGTCTCTTCCAGCTTCCAGCCATGTCACTCTATGTTATGTGCCAACAGCATATGGTGTCTTCAGCATAGAGTCTTGCCACTAATCTCAGACATAAATCTGTCTTCTTTTGGGAAACCTTGTAGGTCCCTCTGATGAAAAGCTCATTGTGTATGATATCCACCTGCTGGTACCAGGAGTTAAGGTCAGCGCCCAAGAAGAGAAGGAAGAAAAAGATAAGTGATATAAGAGAGATAGAGAGATGAGAGAGAAGAGGGAGAGAGAGACAAAGAGAGAGAGGAGAGAGAGAGAGAGAGAGAGAGAGAGAAACAGAAACAGGAGGAGATAAAGGTCAGTTTTTGTCATACCCTCTCCAGAGCCTTGTGAATCAAGTGTTACCTCTAAGGGCCTAGTGAAGGTTCAACCATTTGGTCTGTCTTTAGTGTGCAGAGTTTTATGGTACCATTGCTGTTTGGGTCCAGTTTTGTGTCCCCCATACCCTTCCCTCCTTCCCCACCCTCCCATTGTCTGGTCCTCAAGATGATTGCTAGGTATGTCGGCAACTTGGGTAGATTCAGGTTAGGAGCTGTAGATGAGGGAAACTATGTGGTGATTATCTTTCTGTGATTAAATGAGTTCACTGACAATGATCTGTTCCAGGTTCTTGCATTTTTATTCAAATTTCATTGTGTCACTTTTTAATGCTGTGTAGAATTCCATCATTAGATATAGCACATCTTTGTTATTTATATGTCTAATGATGGACATCTGGGTTGATTCCAGCTCTTGGCTATTACAAATTGAGCAGCTATTAACATGGTTGAGCAAATGTCTCTGAACTGAGCCATGGAGCTTTTAGGGTACATGCTCAGTAAGGGAATAACTGGGTATGTTGGTAACTCTATAGTCAGGTTTATTAGGAGTCTCCATATTGCTTTCCAAAGGGGTTGAACCATCCTACATTCCCACCAATAGTGGAAGAAGGTTTCTATTTCTCCACATCCTGTCCAGCATTTACTTTCATTTGATTTTTTGATGTTTGCTCTCCTTACTGGGGTAAGGTGGAATCTCATAGTTGTTTTAATTTGCATTTCCCTTATAATAAAGAATGATGAACATTTTATTAAGTGTGTGTTTGCCATTTGCATTTCTTCTTTTGTGAATTGCCTGTCCAGCTCTTTGCCCCATTTGTGAGTGAGTTGTTAGACTTTTTATTGTTTAGGTTTTTGAGTTCTTGGTAGATTCTAGAGACTGGGCCTCTGTCATTTGGATATTCAGCAAATATTTTCTCTCATTCTGTGGGTAATCTATGGGCTCTGCTTATTGTATGTTTGTCTGTGAAGAAACTTTTAAGGTTCATAAGACCTCATTGGTTGAGTGACTGTTTAAGATCCTGTGCTACTGGGGTTTTGTTCAGGGAGCCTTTTCCCATTCCTGTATCATAGAATGTTCCTCCTAAATTTTCTTCCAGTAGTAGCCAAGTTTCTGGTGTTATATTGAGGACTTTGATCCATTTGGACTTGACTGTTATGGACGATGAGATGTATGGATCGAGTTTCAAATTCCTGCATATGGTTATCTAGTTTGTCCAACAACATATGTTGAAGATTCCCTTTTTTTCCCCAGCCTATATTGTTAGGGCCTTTGTCAAGTATCACGTAGCTGAAGTTAATTGGCCCAAAGTCTGGGTCCTCAATTCTATTCCATTGGTCTACACTCCTATTTTTATGCCAGTACTATGCTGTTTTTATTATGATCGCTTTGCAATATAGCTTTAGATCAGGTATGTTGATACCTCCTAAGGTGTTTCTTTTCCTGAGGATATGCTTGGATATCTGAGGCCTTCTGCTTTTCCATTAGAATTTTGAGATCATTTTTTTCTGTCTGTGAAGAACAATGTTGGGATTTTGGTTGGAATGGTATTAAATCTGTATATTGCCATTGGTAGGATTGTCATTTTCACAATGTTAATTCTGTCTATCTAGGTGCATGGGAGGTCTTTCCATTTTCTCAAGTCCTCCTTAATTTATATTTTGAGTGTTTTTATGTTTTAATTGTAGATCTTTCACTTCCTTGGTTAATGTTATTCCAAGGTTTTTTGTTGTTGTTGTTGTTGCTATAGAAAATGGGACAATGACACTTTTTTCTTTCTCTGTATTTTTGTCATTTGCATACAGAAAAGCTACTGATTTTTGTGCATTGATTTTGTATCCTGCTACTTTGCTGAAGGCATCTCTGCCCGTTTTTGGTATTAGGGTGATAGCAGCTTCATGGATGGAGTTAGGGAGCTTTCCCTGTTCTCCAATTGTGTAGCACAATTTGAGAAAGATTGGTTTCAGTTCTTCAATGAAGGTTTGATAGAAGTCAGTTGAGAAGCCATTGGGTCCTGGAATCTTCTTTTTGGGGAGGTTTTTGATTACCTTTTCAATCTCAATCGGTGTGATAGTCTTGTTAACAGGATTAATCTGCTCTCAATTTAGCTTTGGTAGATGGTATATGCCTAGGAATTTATCCATTTATTTCATATTTTCAAGTTTTTGGAGTACATGTTTTTAAAGTAAGACCTGATAATTCTCCCAATTTCATTTATGTTTGTTGTGATCTCTCCTTTTTCATTTCTAATCTTGTTCATTTGAAGCATCTCCTTTTTCACTTGATCAAATTGTCCAGGGGTTTGTCAATCTTGTCTGTTTTTTCAAGGGCTCAACTCTTTGTTTCATCAATTTTCTTAATTATTTTCTTAGTTTCCCATTTATTAATTTCTGCTCTGATCTTAATTATTTCTTCCATCTGGAGCTTTTGAGTTGGATTTTTCTTGCTTTTCCAGAGCCTTTAGGTGGATGTGTAGGTTATTGATTTGGGGTCACACTGTCTTTGTTATGAAGGCATTTACTGCTATGAATTTTCCCCTGAGGACCACCTTCATTGTGTCCCATAGGTTTTGGTACAATGTGTTCTCATTGTCATTCATTTCTAGAAATTTCACAATTTCATCCACTACCAATTAATTCTTTGGAAGTGTGCTGTTCAGTTTCTAGGAGCTGATGGGATTCTTCATTGGTCTTTTGTTGTTAATTTCTAGCAATATAGCATTGTGTTCTGATATCATGCAGGGGATTAATTATGTCAATCTTCCTAAATATATGAAGGCAGGCTATGTGACCCAGTTTATGATCTATTTTCAAGAAGGTTCTGTGGGTTGCTGAGAAGAATGTTTAGTTCACGGATTTGGGGTAAAATGTTCTGAAGATGTCCATTAGGTCTAAATATTCTGTGGTTTTGTTGAGCTCTCTCACATCCCTGTGGAGTTTCTGTTTGGATGACCTATCTATTGCTGATAATAGTGTATTGAAGTTCCCAACTATGTTGGAGTTGGTTCTTATTTTTGTTTTATTACTGAGTAGGCTTTGTTTTATAAATTGTAGTGCACCTGTGTTTGGTGCATAAAGGTTTATGATTGTGGTATTTTCTTGATGGATTGTTCCCATGATCAGTAAGAGGTGGCCTTCTTTGTCCTTTTTTTATTATTTTTGGTTTGAAGTCTATTTTGTCTGAAGTTAATATGACTACACTCGATTGTTTCTTATTCACATTTGCATGGATTATCATTTTCCACTCTTTCACCCAGAGGAGATGTCTGTCTTTAGCAGTGAGGTGGGTTTTGTGAAAACAACAGATTGAGGGGTCTAATTTTCTGATCGACCCTGTTAGCTTGTGTCTCTTGATGGGTGAATTAAGCCCATTGATATTTGGGGTAATGACTGTGAGGTTTGATTTGATCCCTGCCATATTATATTGGTTTATGTGATTGGTGATTTCATGGACTTTGAAGTTTTTTGTGCCTTCTCTGAGTTTGGTTATTGTGATCTGCTTCTTGTAGGCACTTGAGGTTGATTATTTGATTCTTCTGTGTGGAGAATTTCCTGAAACACTCCCTGTATGTTTGCGTTTATGTTCATATAATTGTAAAGCTGAGCTTTGTCATGTAAAGTTTTTCTTTCACCATCTATTGTGAGGGATACTTTTTCTGGGTAGAGTAGTTTGGGTTGGAAGCCATAGATTTTTTAGAGTTTTCAGTGTTCCATTCCAGGCCCTTCTGGCTTTCAGGGTTTCCATTGAAAAGTCTGAAGTGATTTTGATGGGGTTACCTTTTATGTAATATATTGTTTCTCCCTAGATGCTATTAGGACTTTCTCTTTGGTATCAATGTTTAAGGTCTTAATGACAATATGTCTTGGTGAGTTTCTCTTTGCTACCATATGTTTGGAGTTCTGTTAGTTTCTTATAACTTCATGGGCCTTTCTTTTGAGAGAATGGGAAAGTTTTTTTCAATTATTTTGTTAAATAATTTCTCCATGCATTTGGTCTGAATTTCTTCCCCTTCTGGTATTCCCATGATCAGAATGTGAGGACATTTAAGTGTATCCCACAATTCCCTCATGTTCTGTTCACAGAAATTTTTGAACTTATTGAACTGTTTCTTCTCTTTTGTCTTCCAGATCTGAGTTTCTATCCTCCACATTACTGACTCTATTCTTAAGAGCTTCTAAAGAGCTTTGGGCTTGTTCAACTACATTTACATTTTCTACTACCTTTCTATGTATGGTTTCTATTCCTCTGTCAAGTTCCCTATTCTCATAATTTCTTGATTTTCTTGGACTTCCGGCCAAGATGGCAACCGCTTAGCTGCGCTGCAAATCCAAGGGAAAAAAGGGGAAGACATTAAGGGTTCACTGGGTCTTTTAGGGGAGAGAACTCTCCATTATTGTCAGTGGGAGGGCACGGGGTAGGGGAACAGGGAATCATGGATCCCCTCACGGGCGGGTAGCCCACCCCTCCCCCCAAACAACCGCTGTGTCCACAGCACCGCCACCACACTCTGATCGATCCCTGCATGCTGAAGCTTAGACTGCTCTGCACACACGCCCACTCGTCCACTTACTGCTACAGCCACTGCGTGTTTAGTGTGTCCTGGCCATAACAGGGAATCCCTGATTCCCTCAGGAGCGAGTAGCACAACCCTCCCCGTATCCACAGACCAGCTGTGCGCAGATCAATCCCTGCATGAGGAAGCTTAGACTGCTCCACCCACTTGTTCATTTACTGCTCCTGCCGATGCACATTCAGCGAGCCCAGTCCCACAGCAACTGCCACACAAGCTCAGACTGTGTTTCTCACTTGTGCCAGCTCAGGTGCCATCCCCTACCTGTCTGCCACGCCAGCCATCATCCATTGTCCTGTGGCGGGGGAGTGCAGACTGCATCCAGGTCCCAGTGTTCCCAGCCAGAGTTTGGGCTGCTTCAGTGCTTGGTGCCTCAGTGTCACTCCTAGCTCAAACGCAGGTAGTTTTGGTGCATTACCACTTGAGAATTCAGGCAAGTTTGGCGCCACTGCCAGGCAGTTGATAGGCAGCTTTGGCAAGTGAGAGCCAAAGCCCAGGCTGCTTTTCAACTGCCCCAGGCTGCCTCAGATTCCCATTATGCTTGAGCCCAGGCTGATCCAACCACCTACAGGACCATACACTGTCATGGGCAGACCACAGCACAAAAGAAATAACATGAAAAATCAAATGCAAGAAAATCCAGTTAGATCACCCAGTCCTACAATGAATACATCTAACCAAAACATAGAAGAGTCATTAGGTTCAGAACACCAAATTGAAGCTATGAGCAACGCAACCATGACCAACCTACAGGTAGACCTTGCAGGAAAGCAACAAAGGACCGATAATCGTGTGGATGCTGCCATCACTAAACTAGAACTAATAGATAAGAAATTGGAAGGAGTTCAAAGAGAGTTAAGAGATTTGAGAGAGAGTGAAAAAAAAGAAGACCTTAAAAATCAGCTGGCCATGCTAAATGAAGACATAAAGGAATGCAAGGATGAATTCCAAGAATCATCAAGAAAATCAGAAAATGATGTGTAAAGGGAGCTTGACAGAGGGATGGAAATTATACATAGAAAAGTAGTAGAAAATGCAAACTTAATTGAACAAGTCCAAAACTCTCTAGAAGCTCTCAAGAATAGAGTGAGCTAAGTGGAGGCTAGAAACTCTGATCTAGAAGACAAGATGGAAGAAACAGTTCGAGAGTTCAAAAATTTCAGTAAGTTCAAAAGTACCTGTGAACAGAACATGAGGGAATTGTGGGATACACTTAAACGTCCTAATATCAGGATCATTGGAACACCAGAAGGAGAAGAAATTCAGACCAAAGGCATGAGAACTTACTTAACAAAATAATTGAAGAAAACTTCCCCAGTGTCTTAATAGACAGGCCCATCAGGATAGAAGAAGCCAACAGAACTCCAAACAGACTGGACCAAAGGAGAAACTCTCCAAGACATATTGTCACTAAGACTCTAAACTTTGACACCAAAGAGAAAATCCTAAATGCAGCTAGGGAAAAATAGCACGCCACCTTCATAAACAATCAAATCAAATCAAATCAAACAAATAATCAAACTCAATGGCCAAAAAGAACCAGATCACAATAACCAAAATCAGAGTAGGCACAAAAGCTTCAGAGTCCATGAAAACACCAACACAACTTTACCATCACAATATGGCAGGGATCAAATCAAATCTCACAGTAATTACCCTAAATATTAATGGCCTTAATTCACCCATCAAGAGACACAAGCTAACAGGATGGATGAAAAAATTAGTCGCCTCAATCAGAAATCTGTATGCACCAAACACCACACCACAGTTCATAAAACAAAACCTACTTGACAATAAAACAGAAATAAGCATGAACACCATCATTGCTGGGGACTTCAATACACCATTCTCAGTAATAGACAGATCATCCAAATAGAAACTCAACAGGGAAGTAAGAGAGCTCAACAAAACCATACATCACTTAACATAACGGACATCTACAGAACATTCCATCCCAAACCCACAGACTACACATTCTTCTCAGAAGCCCATGGAACATTCTGTAAAATAGACCATATACTGGGTCATAAAGATTGCCTCCACATATTTAGGATGATTGACATAATTCCCTGCATGATATCAGATCAAAATGCCATATTGCTAGAAATCAACAACAAAAGACCCACCAAGAATCCCAATGGCACCTGGGAACTGAGCAGCACACTTTTAAACAATAAATGGACAGTAGATGAAATAAAAAATGAAATTGCAAAATTTCTGGAATTGAATGACAATGAGAACACATCATACCAAAACTTACGGGACACAATAAAGGCAGTCCTCAGGGGAAAATTCATAGCATTCAATGCCTTCATAAAAAAGACAGAAGGATCCCAAATCAATAACATAACCATCCACCTAAAGGCACTGGAAAAACAAGAAAAATCCAACCCATAAAGTTCCAGAAGGAAAGAAATAATTAAAATCAGAACAGAAATAAATGAATTGGAAACCAAAGAAACAATTAAGACAATTGACAAAACAAAGAGCTGGTTCTTTGAAAAAATAAACAAGGTAGACAAACCCCTGGCCAATTTGATCAAGCAAAAACAGGAGGAACTTCAAATTAACAAAATTCAAAATGAAAAAGGATCACAACAGACATAAGTGAAATTAGGAGAATCATCAGGACTTATTTTAAAAAACCTCTACTCCACAAAACTGGATAATGTGGAGGAGATGGATAAATTCCTGGAATCATACTATCCACCAAAGCTAAACACAGAGCAGATTAATCACCTCAATCAACCCATCACACTCATGGAGATTGAAAATGTAATAAAAAACCTCCCCGAAAAGAAGTCTCCAGGACCAGATGGCTTCTCAGCTGATTTCTGTCAAACCTTCATGGAAGAACTCAAACCAATCTTCCTCAAATTATGCCACACAATTGATGAACAGGGAAAGCTACCCAACTCCTTTTATGAAGCTACTATCACCCTAATACCAAAACCAGGAAGAGATGCCAGAAGAAAAGAAAACTACCAGCCTATTTCTCTGATGAATTTAGATGGAAAGATCCTAAACAAAATCCTCACAAACTGAATCCAACAACACTCAGAAGCATTATACACATTGACCAAGTGGGATTCATCCCAGAAACAGAGGGATGTTCAACATTTGGAAATCTGTCAATGTAATACACCACATAAACAAGGTTAAACATAAAAACCACATGATCATTTCAATAGATGCAGAAAAGGCCTTTGACAAGATACAACATCACTTCATGATCAAAACACTGGAGAGAATTCGCATGGTTGGTTCATATCTTAACATAATAAAGGCAATATACAAAGCTCCAAAGGCCCAAATAATACTTAATGGAGAAAGACTGGAGGAATTCCCATTAAAATGAGGAAGAAGACAGGGTTGTTCACTCTCATCTCTGCTTTTCAATATAGCACTGGAAGTCCTAGCTCAAGCAATAAGACAGGAGAAGGAAATAAAAGGGATACAATTTGGAAAGGAAGAAGTTAAGTGAGCTCTATTCGCTGCTGACATGATTGTATTTGTAAGAGGCCCGAGAGATTCCATCCCAAAACTCCAGTAGGTAATTAACTCCTACAGTGAAGTAGCAGGATACAAAATCAGTGCACAAAAATCAGTAGCCTTTCTATATGCAAAAGACAAAGATACAGAGAAAGAAATAAGGGACATAGTCCCATTTTCAGAAGCAACAAAAAGAAAATAAAATACCTTGGAATGACGTTAACCAAGGAAGTGAAAGATCTATACAATGAAAACATAAAAACACTCAAAAAAGAAATTGAGGAGGACTTGAGAAAATGGAAGACCTCCCATGTTCCTGGATAGGCAGAATTAACATTGTGAAGATGACAATCCTACCAAAGGAAATATACAGAGTTAATGCTATTCCAATTAAAATCCCTAGTGTTCTTCACAGAGATAGAAAAAAATGATCTCAAATTTCATATGGAAAGGCAAAAGGCCTCGCATATCCAAACATATCCTCAGCAAAATAAATACCACTGGAGGCATCACTATACCTGATCTAAAGCTATATTACAAAGCCATAGTAATAAAAACAGCATGGTACTGGCATAAAAACAGGAGTATAGACCAAGGGAATAGAAGTGAAGACCCCGACTTTGGGTCAAGCAACTACAGCTACTTGATATTCTATAAAGGCCTGAACAATATAGGCTGGAAAAAAGACAGCATCTTCAACAAATGGTGCTGGACAAACTGGATAACCATATGCAGGAAACTGAAACTTGATCTACATATTTCACCATGCACTGCACTCAAGTTGAAATGGATCAAAGACCTCAATATAAGACCAGAAACTCGAATACTACTGGAAGAAATTTTAGGAAGTATTTTCCATGATATAGGAATGGTAAAAGACTTCCTGGACAAAATCTCAGTAGCTCACAATCTTAAACAGTCACTCAACCAATGGGATCACATCAAACTGAAGAGTTTCTTTACACACAAACATACAATAAGCAAAGCCAATAGATTACCCACAGAATGTGAGAAAATATTTTCAGGTTATCCAACTGATAGAGACCTAATCTCTGGAATCTAAAAAGAACTCAAAAATCTAAACAATAAGAAGTCAAACACCCCACTCACAAAATGGGGCAAAGAGCTGAACAGGCAGTTCATAGAGGAACAAATACAAATGGCAAACACACACTTAAGAAAATGTTCATCATCCCGAATTGTAGCAGACAACTTCAGGTTCGTTCAGATGAATTTCCAGACAAGGCACAGTTATGGAGGAAGGGATTTATTAAAGGCTACAGATTCAGGGGAAGTTCCATAATGGCAGAAGTAACTGGCATGCCTTCAGAGGCCCAAGGAGAGAGAGAGAGAAGCCCAAGCCAAAAGCCAAAAGGCACAGCACAGCACATTTCAGGAACTTCACCTAGACACACATTGGATATCTTTAGATTGAAATGTGAAACCCACCACCACACTTTATGTTCCACACAATAGCACTGACTGCAGCCAGGCGGCTGCAGATGCAAACTACAAACAAACAACTGAATATATTGGGGGCCATCTATTCTATTCAAACCACCACACTAATCATCAGAGAAAAGCAAATTAAAATAACTATCAGATTCCACCTTACCCCAATAAGAATAGCAAACATAAAAATCAAATGAAAATGAATGCTGGCGAGGATGTGGAGAAGTAGGAACACTCATCCAGTGTGTGAATGTAGGATGGTAAAACCACTTTGGAAAGCAATATGGAGACTTCTGAAAAAAACTGACTGTAGAGATACCAACAGACTGACTTATTCCCTTACTGGGCATCTACCCTAAAACCTTCAAACCACAGGCTAGAGAGATTTGCTCAACCATGTTTGTAGCGGCTCAATTTGTAATGGCTAAGAGCCGGAATCAACCCAGATGTCCATCACTAGAGGAATGGGTGAATAAGATGTGGTTTATCTACACAATGGAATTCTATACAGCAGTAAGAAAAAAATGACACAATGAAATTTGAGGAAAAATGGTTGAACCTGAAACAGATCATTCTCAGTGAACTTACCCAATCACAGAAAAAAAATTGCCACATAGTGTCACTCATCTACAGCACCTAACCTGAATCTATCCAACATACCTTACATACCCAGCAAGCATCTCATGGTCTAGACACTAGGATGGATGGGGAGGGAGGGAAAGGCATCGAAGGGGTGGGAAACACAAATCTAGACCAAACGGCAATAGTATCATAAAATTCTACTTCCTAAAAGGCAGACCAAATGGCTGAACCTTCCTCAGGCCCTTACAGGGAACACCTGATCCACAAGACACTGGAGAGTGTATGATCAAGACTAACCTTAATCTTCTACATCTTCCCTCCCTCCCTCTCCCTCTCCCTCCCTCTCCCTCTTTCTCTGTCTCTCTTTCTCTCCCTTTCTTCTCTCACTCTTGTATATTATTTATCTTTTTCCTCCTTTCCTTAGTGGGCACTGACCTGTAACTCCCAGTATCAGCATGGGGCTATCATCCACAATGAGCTTTTGATCAGAGAGATCTACAAGTTTTCCTAAAAGACAGACAGATTTCTGTCAGAGTACTTGATGATGCACCAAACTTTGGTGGTAAGACCTACTGCTGAAGACACCTTATGTGGTTGACATGCAAAATGGAATGGCATGGCTGGAATTTGGAAGAGAGTCAGTCCCCAAACAGTCAGCGTGTCTAGTGCCAGAAGGTGCTACATGGACGACTGGGTTAAAATGACCAATATCTGTACAAGAAACTCATGATCTGACCTACTTAGCAGCAAATAACCTGTTGTGATGCTCACACAAGTGCAATAGTGGCACACAGTCATGGTGGGCATCCAACTGCTCTCAATTTGGCTAACTGATCCCGTCAGTGGAACAGGACCCATAGCTGGAGCTGGGAAACAAGTCAGAACCATATCCAAACATAAGCCCACTCTCCATTATCAAGCTACCATCAATCATGGGCTACAAGAGGGCCTACACCTATTAAATTCTCTATAAAAAAAAAGTAAGGGTTATCTCGTTTGTCCTGTTGCTAACTTACTCTCTGTTGGAGAATCTGCTTCTCTTTTTGAGATAGATGTAGATCCTAAGGAGAGAGCCACCCCATCATACCTCAAAGATCCCCGGCTGCAACTAAGAAAAATTGGCAAAACAAGCAAGGGTGCTGTTTTCCTGATGAACCGGATACCAGCACAAGGGGGAAGGAGATCAACACAGAGAAAAATCAACTCCTACCAAATCAGAGAGCCAGAGTCTCAGAGGCCCCCAACACCTCATCACTGAAACAGACCAAAAGTGAACCCAACACGGCTCAGGGAAATTTTGCAGAAGAGGGGGCGGAAAGAATGCCAGAGCCACATGTTGGGTCATGATATGCATGCATTTATCCTACCCATAACTGTGAGTTAACTCCAGAATACATGACCCATACACTTCAACAAGAAGGGGCCAAGAGGAGGGGGTAGGTAATGGGTGAGTCTAATAATGGTACCAACTGACTGTATTTGCTGAGTACAAAACTAATTAATAAAAAAAAGAGGAATAGTTCTTAGAATCTGGGATAAATATTTCCTTGATTAACCATTATATTTTATTACATTGTGTAATAAAATGCACTGTAGTAATGCATTATTTTTCAGTGAATGAATTTAATAATCTAAATGGCCTGTATAATGTGTTTTGAGAAATGTATTGTCAAGTTCATTACTTATGCAAATATATATGAGGATAAAATATTAAACTTGAGAGCAGTCTATACATACAGTTTATGTGCAAATGTCCTATAAAACCTATTGGTCTTATGCCTCAGTAATTGATTCAACTCTCACAAAAGACATAATTTGTATTTGTATGTAGCAGACACTATTGGGAACATTGAATCAAAGAACTTGGCGAAAATCTCTGCATCAAGAGTTTTTTTTCTGGTTTTTAATAGTTGCACAGATAGCAAAGTATTAGTAACTTTAAGATATGTTCGGGTGCTGGGAATTATTGTGAACACCTGTAATCCCAGTACTTGGAATATGTAAGTAAAAGGAACAAGAGTTTTAGTCCGTTCTTGGCTCCATAATGAGCTCAAGGCTACCCTGAGCTACCTAAGACATTCTCAAAAAACAGTAGAATGATAGTATATAGAAACAACATGCTGTGAAATCAAAGGGGTGACATACTTAAACAAAAAAGATGTTTTCTAGGAAAGATGCATGTAAGTGAGATATGTAATACAAATAAATCAGGGTACATTTACAGATTGTATCATTGACTATATCCAAATCCTTAATTATATTAAAAGAAAATTAATAAATTCAGCAGTAGAGGTTAGAAAAATAGTAAGAGTGTCAGAAAATACATATACTTGAATATCACATTAATGATCTGATAGATAAAAAAAAATCACCAAGAATAATGTGAAGGACACATACTGAATCTTGGAATTATGATCAAAATATCAGATGCAGGGCTGGAAATGTGGCTTAGTTGTTAAGGTGCTTGTCTGGGAAGCCCAAGGATTTATGTTTGACACTCCAGGTCCCACATAAGCTAGACACACAGTGATGCAAGCACAAGGTCACACATGCACACAATGGGGCACATGTGTATGAGTTCAATTGCAGTGGCTGGAAACCTTTGCATGCCAATTCTCTCTCTCTCTCTCTCTCTCTCTCTCTCTCTCTCTCTTTTCTCTCAGTCTGTTGCTCTCTCACTCTAGCATAAAAAAGGCAGTCTATTGGGCTTGCCTCAAAAAATCAGATGCATACATGTGTATTATAAGAAGATTAATTTTCTCCAACTTGCACAAAATAATTAAATAATCATTATCTATCTCATAATACTTTACATAATAAATCATATCATAACTTATCATCATCATCATTTGGGCATGGAGTGTTTAAAGGACTTGGACAATGTCATATGCCACTAATGTGTTGGAATATACACATAGGGTGCATGTGTTCAGCATTCTTGTTCTACATATACATATCTTGTTTCTGAGTAAAATTGGGCATTTTTATTAATATTAACTTCTGCTACTTAACAATGACCAGTAATATGCCCCAGGGTTCCTACAAAAGCTAAATAGTTATGCCTGCATCTTGTTCCATTGTCTAATTTAAACATTAATAAAACATCAAAGAAAAACAGAATGACAGGGGTGCTTAAAGCTTCTCATTTGAAATAGTGGTACCATTTCTGAAACTCCTTGGTTGAAATAGTGAACACAGATGGGTCTAATACAATATGAAAGAGAAAGACAGCAACAGGGATTCATCCCACTTTAACTGAAGTTTCTACTTCTAAAACGATTTATTTATGAGTGAGAGTGGGAGAGATGGAGAGGAAGAATGGGCACACCAGGGCCTCTAGCCATTGCAAATGAACTCCAGATGCATTGTTACATTGTGCATCTGGCTTTGCTTTGGTACTGGAGAATCAAACTGGGCAATCAGGTTTTGCAAGTAAGTGTATTTACCTCTAAGCCTCCAGAGGTTTCTACTTTGCAAATATCACATCTTCCTAGCAGAAATTTTCAGACATCATCCTACTTCACACAGACTTTTTGTCACAGTTTGTGTCCTTCATCCCCCTCACACACAACACATTGCATGGGAATGTTTACAACTATCCAGGTTAAAACAAATGCAACTGTAAGTTTGAAGGAGTAAGTAGACAATGACCCTACAGATGAAGAAGTAGTACTAGCACAGAGCTCCAAAGACCTGTAAGAATTGTACTGGATTTATTTGGTTAATGTTTCCTTGTTTAGTTTGAAAAGGAAAAATTCAATGCTTTCAAATAACAGGGATATCATCCAACCTGCCTTAACAAAGGTGATAAGACAATATAAAGAAAACATATCCTTGTATACTTGTGATCTTACACTGATGACGTTGGACAACTGACAAGTGGCTATGCACACTTTCTTGTCTCAGGGCACATGGATTGAGAAAGCAATACAGGAAGGATTGAGACTGACAAGCGGCTATGCACACTTTCTTGTCTCATGGCACATGGATTGAGAAAGCAATACAGGAAGGATTGAGGCAGACAGTGAAGACAACAAAGTTAAATCAACATAAATTATAATGAAAAGGAAAGAAAATCAGAAGTATAAAATCAGAACTAAAATTTGTTCTATAAGCACTAACCATAAAATATCAATTGTGTATAAAATTTATATATTTTTTCTAGTAAATAAGGCAATTCTATTGTAGAAATATTAAAACTAAAACATCTACAAGTCTCCAGCGAATGGCCAGCCCTGTAAGGATGGAAGTCATTGTGAATTAAAACCACACTGGCAATCAAACACATGCAAACTGAAATGCTGAAATACCATTTCTTTAATTTTTTTATTAGTTATATACATAGTGTGTATAAAGTCATGTTAGTACCATCATTGGCCTCCTCCCTGTCCTTGCCCATCTTCCGGGACCCTCTTCATAGTAGAATATGAGTCATGCATTGTGGGGTTGGCCATCAGTTATGGGGAGGAGGTGATATAACTGTGCATAATGACCCAGTGTGTGCCTCTAACAATCTTTCTGCCCCCTCTTCCAGAAATTTCCCTGATCCATGTTGGGTTCATTTTAGGTCTACTTCAGTGATGAGGTCTTGGGAGCCTCTGTGTCTCTGGATATCTGGCTTGGTGGATGCTGAGTGTTCTCTATGTCTATCTCCTTAAACCCTCTACTGGTACCATGCTCACCAAGAAAGAAGCACTCTTGTACATTTCCCCAATTACTCTTGGTTTCAACTGGGGCTCTTTTGAGGTATGATGGGCTGATTCTCTCCTCAGGATCTGCATCCATCTGAAAAAGTGAAGCAAATTCTCAGAGAGTGAATTCAGTACCAGATACATGGGATAACCATTATTACTTTACAGAAAATTTAATAGGTGTAGGCTTTCTTGCAGACTACACTTGGTTGGGAGCTTGATAATGGAGAATAGGCTCATTTTTTCTGACTTGTTTCCCAGCTCCAGCTATGGGTTCTGTTCTACTGAGAAGATTAGTTAGCCAAATCAAGAGCAGTTGTTTGCCCACCATGGCTATGTGCCACTACTGCACTTGTGTGACCATCACATCAGGTTGTTTGCTGCTGAGTAGCTTTAGACCATGAGTTGCTTAGACAGACATTGATCATTTTACCCCAGTCACTCATGTAGCACCTTCTGGCACTAGATGAGCTAAATGTCTGGGGATTGGCTCTCTTCCAGATTCCAGCCAGGTCACTCCATCTTCCATACCAACAGTATATTGTGTCTTCAGCAGTAGGGTCTTACCACTAACATTTGGTGGGTCATCAAGTACTCTGACAGAAATCTGTCTTCTTTTGGGAAAGTTTATAGGTCTCTTTTATCAGCAGCAGTTCATTGTGAATTTTAACCACATGCTGGTACTGGGAGTTACAGGCAAGTGCCAAGGAAAGTAAGGAAGAAAAATATAGGTAATATAAAAGAGATAGAGAGAAGAAAGAGAAAAAGAAGAAGGAGAAAGAAAAGAAGGAAGAGGAGAAGGAGAAGGAGAAGGAGAAGAAGAAGAAGAAGAAGAAGAAGAAGAAGAAGAAGAAGAAGAAGAAGAAGAAGAAGAAAGAGAGTGACAGAGAGAGAGAGAGAGAGAAACAGGAGAAGATTAAGTTTAATTTTCATCATACCTTCTCCCAAGCCCTGTGATTCAGGTGTTCCCTCTAAGGACCTGAGGAAGGTTCAACCATTTAGTCTGTCTTCTAGGTTGTAGAATTTTATGGTACCATTTGCATCTGGGTCCAGTTTTTTATCCCCCAACCTCACTCTTACCCTCCCCTCCTGTCTCACCCTCTCTATTGTCCAGTCCTCGAGATGCTTATTAGGTATCGTTTCTTATTAATTGGATTTATAATGAAGACTATCTGACAGTGAACGTTAGCATAAAAGTACATGGAAAAGGAAATCAAAGTGGTTGATGGTAACTTGTCTTAGGGAACAACCCCAGACAAAAATTAAGCAACAGCACTGAAATATAATCATATGGAAAATCTACTTTTCTATTTCCCGCTTTCATGATTTTCGTTTTTGTTACCCACTGATTTAAATTAAGATTGTGGGCTGGAGAGATGGCTTAGTGGTTAAGCGCTTGCCTGTGAAGCCTAAGGAATCCAGTTTGAGGCTCAATTCCCCAGTCCCCATGTAAGCCAAATGCACAAGGTGGCACATGCATCTGGAGTTTGTTTGCAGTGGCAGGAAGCCCTGGTGCACCTATTCTCTCTCTCTCTCTCTCTCTCTCTCTCTCTCTCTCCCTCTGCCTCTTTCTCTATCTGTCTGTTGCTCTCAAATAAATAAATAAATAAAAACAAACAACAACAACAAAAAAAATTAAGATTGCTTGCCTGAGCATGGGTAGAGAGTTATTTAATGGAATATGGGGAAATCACCAGTACCTGAGCAATTGAAGAACATGATTTCCCTTCTGCAGCCACTTTTAACTTCAAATTGCTGCCTTAGGGGCATAAGGCTTTTAGAGTCCCACCAAGTCCATGATAAAATGCTTATGGGCTTAATTTTTTGCGGGAAACCAGTGCAGCTGTAAAATTAATACTACCTGAACATTATAATCAAAGATATCAAAATCACAAAAGTTAAAAATTTCTCATGATAATTATAAATCATTCCAGTATTAGAGAAAACTATAGGCATATCAAAACTGTCATATCAATCTACCTCAGTTGTCTTGAATTTACTAAGGTAAGTTCTGTTTTTAAAAAGTTCATTGTAAAACAATTGCATGTTACCTGAGTTTGCTTTGACTATGAGGGTGAATTGAGAATGAGAGAATATGCAAGAAAGAGAGAGAGAGAAGGTATATAACTTTAGATTTAACTCATGTACTCATTCTCACAAGTTAGCTATTATAATTGGTAAGAGGAAACTAACATACCAAAATAATTTGTTTAAAGTTGAACTTGACCAAACTTAGCAGAATATTTACCTTAAAAGCTAGATTTAGATAAATAAGGGTAACATATTTTCATCCTATAGAAACAAGGTCTGGTCTTTTTTCTCAGTTGTCCTAATTCATTTAATTTAATCTGAGTCTTCAAGGATTCTTCATGTGCACTTTTTACATTTCTGTGTTCAGTGATGAACATCTTTTATTATTATTATTAATTAGTTTTATACTGACCAAATACAGTCAATTTGGTACCATTATTAGTCTCATCCATGACTTGCCCCCTCTCCTTGGCCCCTCCTTGTTGAGGTATATGGGTAATCCATTCTGCAGTTAGCCCACAGTTATGGGTAGGATAAATGTCTCTGCATATCATGTCCCAACATGTGGCTCTGACATTCTTTCCGCCCCCTCTTCCGCAAAATTTCCCTGAGCAATGGTGGGTTCATTTTTGGTCTGCTTCAGTGATGAGTTGTTGGAGGCCTCTGGTTCTCTGGATCTCTGATTTGGTAGGAGTTAATTTTTCTCTGTGTTGATCTCCTTCACCCTTGTGCTGGTATTCGGTTCACCAAGAAAATAGCACCCTTGCTTGTTTCACCAACTGTTCTTAGTTTCAGCTGGGGCCCTTTTGAGGTATGATGGGGTGGCTCTCTCCTTATAGGATCTACATCTATCTGAAAAAGAGAAGTACATTCTCCAGTGGAGAATAAGTTAGCACCAGGACAAATGAGATAATCCTTACTTTTTTATAGAGAATTTAATAGGTGTAGGCCCTCCTGTAGCCCACGATTGGTGGTACCTTGATAATGGAGAGTGGGCTTATGTTTGGAAATGGTTCTGACTTGTTTCCCAGCTCCAGATATGGGTTCTATTCCACTGAGTGAATCAGTTTGCCAAATTAAGAGCAGTTGGTTTCCCACCATGCCTGTGCACCACTATTGCACTTGTGTGAGCATCACAACAGGTTATTTGCTGCTAAGTAGGTCAGATCATGAGTTTCTTGTACAGATATTGGTCATTCTCCCCCAGTCGCCCATATAGCTCCTTCTGGCACTAGACATGCAGACTGTCTGGGGACTGACTCTCTTCCAGCTTCCAGCCATGCCATTCCATTTTACATGTCAACCACATAAGGTGTCTTCAGCAGTATGGTCTTACCACTAACATTTGGTGGGTCATCAATTACTCTGACAGAAATCTGTCTTTCTTTTAGGAAACCCTGTAGGTCTCTTTGATCAAAAGCTCATTGTGGATGATAGCTACATGCTGGTACTGGGAGTTACAGGTCAATTCCCACTAAGAAAAGGAAGAAAAAGATAACTAATATAAATGAGTTAGAGAAAAGAGAGAGAGAAAAGGAGAAGCTGTAGAAGATTAAGGTCAATCGTCATCATACCCTCTCCAATGTCTTGTGGCTCTTGCTGTGTGTACTGTTATATATATGGTGCTGGGTAGCTCATGTCCTAGATGCCTATATGCCACATGGCTCTAGAAACCATATTTCAAGAGCCATAAGATGAGCCATTGTGCTCCTTTGAGGATAAGAAGGGGAAAAACAAGATTGGATAGAGCAATAGTTCATCTAAAAACAATGCCAATAGGAGCCTTAGGCAACCTGTACAGAATTCTTATAATGGATTAAATATTGAGAAGTTTTGTTTTTGTCTTCAAGTTGGAAAGACAAAATAATTCTCTTCCTCACTCCCCCAGTTCATTTAGCCATGGAGTCCCTGGGTGCATGCACTTCTGCAAGGCCACCATTTTCACACAGAAAATGTCTTCAGATGGATTGCTGTAATCTGGAAGAATTCCAAGCAGTAGGCCAAACAAATACTCCATCCACACATGGGATCTGAGTGACATATCACCATGGTATATAAAGTACCAAGTACATGAATTCAATTTATTTCTTCTTAATTAATTAAGATTATCGATACTTAGAAATATTTCTCCAGGTTTATGGCAGACTTTTCTTCCTGAAGATCAGTGGGAAGATTTTCATGGTTTCTTGGTACTCCCATTTTTTCAGGAAGTGGGATGGCTAATCCTCACTGTCACCTCAACTGGATTTAGGATCACCATGGAAACACCTCTGGGTATGTCTGTGAGAGGGTTTTCAGAGAGATTTAACTGAGGAGGGAAGACCCAGACTGAATGCGGGTAGCTCTATTCCATTGACTGGGTCTCAGACTGAATGTAAAGGTGAAAGTGAGTTGGGCACCAGCATCCATCTATATTTCCTGACTGTAGATGCAATTTGACCAGCCAGCTCATTCATCTATTACCATATCTTCCATACAATGATGGACTGTGCCTTTAAAATTCAAGCCAAAATAAACTCTTCATTCTTTAAGTTATATATAATAATTATGTTGTTGCTCTTTCTTCTTGAAGTTCCATTCTAGATTCACCTTAACTTCAGTTACTGATTTCTAGGTCTCATTTCTTCACTTGAGGTGTAATAAGACAATTTGGTTTCTTTTCTATTTATTATGCTACTTTAATCCTTCTGGTGCAACAGTTAGGTACCACTGCTGGATCTCTATTGTTTAAGACAATCAGCATCCCCATTGCTACAAGTTCTATTACTGTGTCTTCTACCATTAGTGCTGGACTACAAAAGAGAGTCATTACAGAATTTCTTAGTGATCTCAGGCACCTTATGTTGCTTATGTGTGTCTTCCTCCATAGGATGCCCACAAATGTTTTCTGCTCTAGTTAGGAGGTTAGTAAAGTACATATCTGGGTATGTCTATGGAGGCATTTCACTTGCAAATCTCATTGGTATGTGAGACAACAACAGAGAAGGCAGTCCACTGTGATTGTGAGTGATATTACCCACTAGGCTAGGAGCCTACATAGAATAAAAACTGAAGAAACAAAAAGCCTGCCAGTGCAGGTTTCTTGATCTCTCTCTATTTGCTGGCTGCCATGAGGTGATCGGGTTCCCTCTGCTGTGCTCATCCACGATGGTGTGTTTGGCTTGTCACAGCTCTAAAAGGAATGGAGACACTGACCATAGATCAAAACCTTAGAAACTGTGAGGCAAAATAACCTTTCTTCCTTTAAGTAGCAGCTAGGTACTTTTCCCATGAAAAAGATGGCTGACACAGGCTATTCCCTTAAGCAATACCATTTAGAAGAGGACTTTATTGTCTTCTTCCACTATGAAATGTACAACTTCTGACATTTCTTCTACCTTGGCAAATTTATGTCATCTCCTTGCTCCATGCTTTTATGAGACCTCAACACAATCTATTTGGGGCCTTGTTGAAGGGCTATATCCTCTGTTTGGGAAGCTTCTGTCAATATATAAACACTTTCACATTCAGCTTTATTAGTTGCTCAAAAAAACATGAAATATGCACTATGCCCTCCCAGAGTCCCATCTGAGTAGGATTTTCTGGCTGTGCCTGGATGAATCATCTAACTCTTGCTACTCCTTTACTGCGTTAAGTCTAGCATAAGAAATTACTAGAAGCTTTAGCAAACCCAATGGGAACTGTGGAGAGGACAAATCTTCCCTTTCCCAACCTGAGCAGAAGGACTTAGCTAGTTGTTTCCACTCACAGTGGACAAATCAGTGAAGGTGCACTGTGCAGAAGGAAGCCCAGCCCTGCAAAGAAGAAATCTTCCTGGGTTCTGGAAGCTGATGTCGGTCTGCTGGCAAGCTTCCCAGATGCTAGCAGAGGAGTAAAAATCCCTCATGCCTGGAAAGGAATCTGGATAAAGCTTCCTGTGTCCTCCACAGTGTAAGGCACTTAAGACTAATGACCTGTGTCACTGCTCTTCACTGTTCTCCTAGGTGTTTCACTACTCTTCATCTCTTCTCTTTGTTAAATGATTCAAAAGCCTTTAATTGCTCTCTTCTTCAATGGGGCCCTTACATCCCTTTTTAAAACTATTCATTTATTTAATTTGTTTGCATGCATGCGTGTGTGTGTGTATGTGTACTGGTACATCAGGATCTTGTACTTTTGCAAATGAATGCCTTTTAGACTTACATGGGAATTTGAAATCTGCCAGACAGACTTTTCAAGCAAGCACCTTTAATCTCTCAGATATCGACCCCAGCTGCTCCCTCTCAAAATGGTTTCACAATTGTGTTTTAAAAATTCTCTCAGCACTGCTCAGAGAATCATTCTCTCATCTTACCATTAATTTTAAGACAGACACTCTTGTCTTAAAAATGATTTAGGAAGTACAAGTGGGTTATAATTAAGCATATTTCTATTTTTAACAAGGAAGCATTTAGCACTTGCATTGGCGAGGCCCTACATTGAGCTTATTGAAAGGAAAGTGTACCCATTCACAATCAAGAAAGCTTGCATGGATGGATTAAAATTCTTAGATAATAGTGTCAAGGTAAGTGAAAGCTCCTCTTGGACTAAAAGCTGACACATATCTAACATTAAACACTCAAAGTCTCATGTAATATTATTTCATAGTGCAGTTGATGGACTCTTCCATTTAGTTTCTGTTTTTCATCTTTATTTTGTTCTAAAGGACAAGATTGAAATTTGCCATAAGTTAGTGTGGAAATAAGGTTGCCATTCACTGTGGGAATCCTTTATGAAAGATATTATGCTTAAAGTTAATATTAAGAGAAATAGTTAATACTGTGAAGGCCTCTAGCTAAACTGTGACCCTTGGATTGTAAAACCTCTTTCATTTACACAAATAAATTGCATTACATTACTTTTTCCTGTTTTATGGATGAAAATACCAAGTGTTTTGGTAGACAAATGACAAGCTATCACCTTCTCCCTACTGCCAGTTACAGACAGATGTTTTTGATAACCACAGCTATCATAGATGGAAGGGCTTGTGTCAAGAGATCTTCTCCTGGGGCGGGGGGGTTATTAATCTCTGATCTGAGAGATGCCACAGAGGGAAAAGGAGAAGAAAATAGTAAGCACAGGCATTAGAGCCATTTATCACCTACTGCTGTGTGGAGAATAAAAGGATCCTCTTCCAAAATAGTCTATTATGTGCTGTTTGCTGGATTCATGCTGTCATATGTTTTTTTTTTTTCAGTAGTCAATAAATTGCTGAAGGCCATGTCTACAGAGTAAGTACTGTTATACATCTAACTTTATATATTGTTCCTTTATTTACAGCAACATTTCCCCATTGTTTGGAAGAACCTGCTGTACAAGGCACTTCATTTTCTTCTTCTTTCTCCTTGATTTTCCAGATTATTTCATTAATTATAGTTAACCAGTTGATTTTTATAATATATGAAATAGCACTTATGGAATTATATTAACCAGCAATATATAATCTAAAAATGATGTTCTGCCTCCACATGATTAAATAAGCATGTGCATAATATTACATCTCAAACGTGTTACTTATTCTATTCATTTAATTGCAGCTCTTATTTAATCTGTGTAGGCATTAGCTTGTGCATATATGGGATTCTATAAACCTTGCATCAATGTTTGTAATAGCCCTGCTTTCTTTTAACACTAGAGCCAAAATGGAGATTATTTTCCATATGAGATTTTATAAAACCAAGCAGGGAAGCAGGGTAAAGAACCACTCAACAGTGTTTATAGGTAAGGAATTTTCGATAACCATTTTTTTCCTGCCTAGCCAGGCATTCACCCACTAATTTATTAGGGACAAGATCAATAGCTTGAACAAGATTGCTGTGCTTAACTTGAATCGAATTTATGCCATGTTTACAGCTGTTTTCTCTGATAGCATCCTTGGAAGAGATGAGCTGTTAATCTAATGTGTTTTTGCCACCATTTTGCATGTGTTGATTGCTTCAATGACTTCCTAGAGATCCTTTATATTAAGCCTTAACTCATAGCCAGAAATCAACCAAACTAGTTTTGCATTTCTCTCTAAAGAATGAAAAAAACGTTCTGAGAAACAAAATAATGTCTGCTTACTGTGATTAGCTTCATGAAACGTACATCCAATGAGGAAAGGGAGGAACAAGGAAGAAATGGTGAATGTTACTGGCTACCCACACTCGTAGGACATTAATGTTGTGTGGAATAGTCCACTATTTCAAACACTTCCTAATAAGAAGGCAAAACATGGCTTAAATGTGGTCCAGCAAGACATAGTCAATGTGTCAAAGAATGAATTTCCATATGAGGCTCAGCCAATAAAGGATAGGTCCCTTCTGAGATCAATGGGGTTTCTTGTGGAACTCTTTCTTATAATACCATGACTTGCATCCATTTGCTTCTTAGAGTGAAGGTTCTAGCAGGAGACTTGTATAAAATAGCCTCATGAAAGAGATATCCCATCACTATTCCTTTAGTGTATTGATGCAACTCAAGCAGTGATTTTGAGCAAATTGAAGGGATGAAAGTTACATCAGGATGTGAATACCAAGATGAATATGGGAACCATCTTAATGTCTCCTTGACACTTTTTCCCTGGAGTAGGTCACATCACTGCCACATGCAAAGAGCCCCTCCTCCTGAGGCTCAAGGAGCTTGCCCTTTATAATAGCAAAACAAAGGCCAAGCCCCATGACCTGCAAGGGGACCTGTGCATCAGAGCTTCAGGAGTTATTTGTTAAGCACAAATCTGAGCGCAAATTCCTCCCCATTAGTGAATATATGAAATTAGAAACATGATTCAACTTCCTATTCCCATCCAAGATACCAGAAAGAGACAGGCATGTGATAACAGGAATAGATGCTGCAAATCACAAAACAAAATAGATAAAAACAGAAAAAATAAAATGGAGTTATTTGTACACAGTGCTTTTAAAAATCCATCCAAGAAAAGGGTTGGAGGTATATTGTTGCAAATTGGTTAAGCTTCAGAATTTGAGAATGATTCTCTTTCTGACATCTATCTTCCTCTCCCTGATGTATATATCCATGTATTCATAGTTCTGCCACTTATGTTACACTTGCCTTAGAACTTGTCATCATATATCAATGGTTTTATTCAGTAACAAAATAAAACTATTACAATAATATTGTCAGTACTAAAAACATTGTTGGGTAAAATTTAAAACATGATTAATGTGAAACAAAATTATGCATGGATTATTATAGAATTTTATTAGTATTGAAATAAATACCCAATTTATCATTCTCTAGTCAATTTTAGACAATTTTAAACCATATTCCTCAAAATATTAGGTGTCAATAATGAATTATGAATAATGAATGAGACAATTGGCTTGTTTTGTTTTTGTTTTTGCTATTTGTTTGGATCTTAAATGTCCCCTGAAGGCCTTAATGTAGTATTATTGAGAAGTGATGGATCTTCAAGAACAATACCTGGAGGTATGTACATATAGAGGAAGCAAATATGGGTAAAACTTATCAGGATAGTATGGTAACCAAGAATAAGTACAAAGAGCTGAGTAGGAAGAGGGGTAGAGGAAGGGCAAAAGGATACATGTGATTTATAAATAGAAGGGGGGGTGTTGGGGGTTGAGAAGGATTGGGAAGAGGAGGGGAGGTGAGATTAAACCAGAGCAAATTGTGTTTGAAAACTCCACAATGAATGCTACCTAAATCTGTATGATAACTAAAACATTAAGATTAAAATTAAAAAAAATATATGCCCCCCACCAATGTCATTGAGGACATTTTCTCAAAGGAGATGGTGGGACCATGGTATCTTATTCTCTTTTGTGCCATGAGGTGAGCATTTTGTTCTGCCATCCAGTCTGTCATAATATACTCACAATCCTCTTAATAGGCAGGAAAGCACAGGTCTGCCTCACCATGGACTGGAACCTCTAAAACTGAGTGACAAACTTTAACATGCCTCTCACAGTCATTTACAGTGATATGTGACTTAAACCTTTATCAAGTGACAAAGGTAAAAAAAATATATATATTGCTATTAAAATATCTGGTGAGGAGCTGGAGAAATATCTTAGTGGCTAAGGTGCTTGTCTGTGAAGCCTAGGGATCCAGATTCGATTCCCCAGTATTCAGGTGAACCAGATAGAAAAGATAATGCATGTGTCTGGAGTTCATTTGAAGTGGCTGGATATCCCGGGGTATCAATTCTCTCTCTCTCTCTTTCTCTCTTCTCTCTGCATCTTTCTCTCCCTCAAATAAATAAATGAAATGTAATAAAATAAAAGGGAAATACAATGGATCAATTTATGACTACTGTGACATGGACTGTGTAGTTATGAGAAGATCAAAGGATTCATTCATTCTTAAAGAGATGTCAGAGAAAACTGTATCTTTGATTGAAAAAGCTGTTGATAAATGTGATCAAGAAATAATCATACTTCTGGTTAAGATGGCATCTGCCTAACAGCCTAACTGTGCCACACCTCCTGGGGAAGGAAAGGCAAGATGTTTAGGGTTCATTGGGTCTTCTAGGGATGACCAGACTCTAGTAGAACTCCAGTGGGAGGTCATGGAGGAGCAAAGCAGGAAATCTGCTGATTCCCATGCTCTCAGGTAGCCCACTAGTCCCCCAATCTCCTCAAGCAGCTTTCCTAGCCATAGTCCCAGTCGCAGGTTCCTCTTTCACTAAGCACAGGTAAGTGAACCTAGACCGGCAGGCCAGCATAGCTCCACATTCACCTCCAAACTCATGAACACCATCCCACTTGCTGCCACCCCTACCCCTGTGTGGATCCAGGCCATCAAGCTAGAATTCTCCCAGGGGACCTCCATCTACAAACACCATCCCACTGGCCACTGTCATCCCCATGCATGGACCCAGGCCAGCAGCAAACCTATTACACCCGTGGATATTGAAAAGGTAATCAAAAACCTCCCAAAAAGGAAGAGTCCAGGACCAGATGGCTTCTCAGCTGAATTCTATCAAACCTGCATGGAAGAACTGAAACCAGTTTTTTGCAAACTGTGCCACATAATCAAAGATGAAGGAAAGCTCCCCAACTCCTTTTATGAAGCTAGTATCACCTATTTCCCTGATGAACTTGGACATAGAGATACTGAACAAAATCCATGCAAACCTAATTCAACAACACAACAAAAGCATTATTTATCTTGATCAAGTAGGCTTCATCCCAGGAATACAGGGATGGTAAAACATGTAAATCTGTCAATGTAACACACCACATAAATATGCTTAAACACAAAAACCACATGATCATTTTGATAGATGAAGAAAAGGCCTTTGATAAAATACAACATCACTTCATGATCAAAACTTTGGAGAGAATAGGCAAGGACAGTTTATATCTCAACATAACCAAAGGCTATGTATAAAGCTCCTAAATCCCAAATAATACCTAATGGGGAGAGACTGAAGAAATTCCCATTGAGATCAGGAGTGAGACAGGGGTGTCCACTCTCACTTCTGCTCTTCAGCATAGTACTGGAAGTACTAGTTCAAACAATAAGACAGGAGGAAGAAATAAAATGGATACAAATTGGAAAGGAATAAGTAAGTTTAGCCCTACTCGCAGGTGACATGATTCTATACATAAGAGACCCAAGAACCTCCATATAAAACCACTTAAAGGTGATTAACTCCTTCATCAAAGTAGCAGGACAATAAACCAATGCACAAAAATCAGTAGCCATTCTATATGCAAAAGACAGAAAAATAAATAAATGGCATTTTCCCATTTTCAATAGCAAGAAAATAAAATAAAATAAAACACCTTGGAATAACATTAAGGAAGGATGAGAAAGACCTATACAATGAAAACATAAAAACCCTCAGGAAATAAACTGAGGAGAACTTGAGAAAATGGAAAGATCTCCCATGCTCCTGGATAGGAGGAATTAACATTGTGAAAATGGCAATCTTACAAAAGGCAATATATAGATTTAATGCAATACCAATACAAGTCCCAACATTTTTCGTCACAGAGATAGAAAAAAATTATCTCAAAATTCATATGGAAATGCAGAAGATCTCAGATATCCAAACATATCCTCAGCCAAAGAAACACCTCTGGAGACATCACCATGCTGGATCTAAAGCTTTATTACTATATTACAAACCCACAGTAATAAAAACAACATTGTACTGTCATAAAAACAGGATCATAGACCAATGGAACATAAATAAAGACACAGACTTTGGGTCAAGTAACTACAGGTAGTTGATATTTGACAAAGGTCCTAACAATATAGGCTGAAGAAAAGAGGGCATCTTCAACAAATGGTGCTGGACAAACTGGGTAACCATATACAGGGAAGTTAAACTTGATCCAAACATCTGGCTATACACAAAAACCAAGTCCAAATTGATCAAAGACCTTAATATAAGACTGAAAACTTGGCTACTCCTGGAAGAAAAAATAGGAGGAACTTTCCATGATATAGGAGTGGGAAAAGACTCCCTGAACAAAACCCCAGTAGCTCAGGCACTTAAATGATCAATCAACCATTGAGATTTCAAGAAGTTGAAAGTTTACTGGTCTCTGCTACTGAGATTTTTCCTTCTCACACAGAAGTCTGTAGCTAGGATCCACATATGAGAGAGAACATGCGGCACTTGGCTTTCTGGGCCTGGGTTACCTCATTTAGTATAATACTTTCCAGATCCATCCATTTTCCTGCAAATCTCATAACTTCATTTTTCGACTGAGTAACATCTCGATCAAACCTTCCAAGGCTCAGGGTCTAATGAGGAAGAAATGGTGGAAAGAATGTAATAGCCAAAGGAAGGGTAGGACTCCTTACAACGTGCTCCCTCCAGACATAAAATGGCCTGTATATCCATGACCTCACAGTGCCTGACACTACCTACACAAGACCATCATAAGAGGAGGAAAAGATCATGGCATCAAAGTAAAAGAGAGACTGATTGAGATGGGGAGGGGATATGATAGAGAATGGAGTTTCAAATGGGAAAGTGGGGGGAGGGAGGGTATTACCATGGGATACTTTTTATAATCATGGAAGATGTTAATAAAAAATTGAGGAGAAAAAAGAAGCTGAAAGTTTCTTCACAGACAAACACAATAAGCAGAACCAATAGATTACCCAAAAAATGGGAGAAAATATTTGCTGAATATCCAACGGACAGAGACCTAATCTCTAAAATCTACAAAGAACTCAAAAACCTAAACAATAAAAAGTCAAACAACCCACTCACAAAATGGGGCAAAGAACTGGACAGGCAGTTCTCAGAGGAAGGAATGCAAATGGCAAACACACACTTAAGAAAATGTCCATCATCCCTAATCATCAGGAAAATGCAAATTAAAACAACTATGAGATTCCGCTTGACCCCAGTAAGGATAGCAAACATTAAAAATTCAAATGAAGGGGCTAGGGAAATTGCTTAGTGGTTAAGGCATTTGCCTGAAAAGCCTAAGGACCCCAGTTCACTTCCCCAGGACCCAGGTAAGCCAGATGCAAAAGGGCCTGCATGTATCTGGAGTTTGTTTTCAATGGTTGGAGGCCCTGGTGTGCTCACTCTCTTTCTCTCTTTCGCTTCCTCTCTTTCTCTGTCTCTGTCTCTCAAATAAGTAAAGAAAGAAAATATTTAAAAGATCAAATGAAAGCAAATGCTGGTGAGGACGGGAGAAATAGGAACCCTCATTCACTGTTGGTGGGAATGCAAGATGGTACAACCTCTATGGAAAGAAACATGGAGACTCCTGACAAGATTGACTATAGACTTAACAAGAGACCCAGTTTTTCCCTTACTGGGCATTTACCCTAAAAGCTCCATGCCTCAGTTCAGAGAGATTTGCTCAACCATATCTATAGCTGCTCACTTCATAATAGCTAAGAGCTGGAAGCAACCCATCATTAGATAAATGAATAACCGACGTGTGATATACCTACATGATGGAATTGTACACAGCATTAAAGAAAAATGACATGATGAAATTTGAAGAAAAATGGTTGAACCTGGAACAGATCATTCTCAATGAACTCACCCAATCACAGAAAGATAGTCTTCGCATGGTATCACTCATCTGTGGCTCCTAACCTGAATCTGCCCGAGATGGTGATGTACCTAATAAGCATCTTGAGGACCAGACAATAGTGAGGATGGGGTTGGAGTGGAAGGGAAGTGTGGGGGTGGAGGACACAAAAGTGGACCCAATGGAAATGGCACCATAAAATTCTACATCCTACAAGAGAGACTAAATGGTGAAACTGTCATCAGGTCCTTGGAGGGAATGCCTGAATCAAAGGACACTGGAGAAGGTATGATGAAGACTAAAGTTAATCTTCTCCTGTCTATCTCTCTCCCTCTTCTCTCTCTTCTCTTTATCACTTTTATATTACCTATCTTTTCTCTTCCTTCCTTTCTGTGGTACTGGCCTATAACTCCCAATGCCAGCATCTGGTTAACATTCACAATGGGCTGTTGATGAAAGGGACCTACAAAGTTTTCCAAAAGACAGATTTCTTTCAGAGTACTTGATGACCCACCAAATGTTACTGGTAAGACCCTACTGCTGAAGACACCATATACTGTTGGTATGGAACATGGAGTGACATGGCTGGAAGCTGGAAGAGAGTCAGTCCCCAGATAGTTAGCTCATCTAGTGCCATAAGGTGCTGCATGAACAACTGGGGGAAAATGACCAATATCTGTCCAGCCAATTCGTGGTCTAAGCTACTTAGCAGCAAACAACCTGAGGTGATGCTCACACAAGTGCAATAGTGGCACAAAGCCATGGTGGGTAACCAACTGCTCTTGATTTTCCTAACTGATCTGCTCAGTGGAATGGAACCCATAGCTGAAGCTGGGAATCAAGTCAGAACCACATCCAAAAAACAAGCCTGCTCTCCATTATCAAGCCCCCACCAATTGTGGGGTATAAGTGGGCCTACCCCTGTTAAATTCTCTCTAAAATAATAATGGTTACCCCACTTATCTGGTGCTGACTTCACTCTCTGTTGGAAAATTTGCCTCTTTTTTTCAGATGGAGGCAGATCCTGAGGAGCAACCTAGCCCATCACACCTCTACAGGGCCCCAGCAGAAACCAAGAATAACTGGGGAAATGAGCAAGAGTGCTGCTTTCTTGGTGAACCTGCTACCAGCACAAGGGTGAAAGAGATAGACACAGAGAACATTCAGCTCCTGCCTAACCAATATCCAGACACAGAAGCTTCCAAGACCTCATCACTGAAACACACCTAAAACAAACCCAACATGGCTCAGGGAAATTTGCTGAAGAGGTGGCAGAAAGAATGTTAGAGCCACACATTGGGTCATTATGTACAGAGACATTGCCTCCTACCCATAACTGATGGCTAAGTCCACAATGCACAACCCATAGGCCCCAGTGAGGGGGGGGGGAGATGCAGGGAGGAGGCTAATGATGGTAGCAACATGACTGTAAACACTCTGTGTACATAACTAATGAAAAAAAAAAAAAAAAAGCCCGGGCGTGGTGGCGCACGCCTTTAATCCCAGCACTTGGGAGGCAGAGGTAGGAGGATTGCCATGAGTTAGAGGCCACCCTGAGACTCCATAGTGAATTCCAGGTCAGCCTGGGCTAGAGTGAGACCCTACCTCGAAAAACCAAAAGAAAAAAAAAAAGATTTTTAGAGCCACATGTTGGGCATGGCAACTCAATCTGTGGCTCTAATAATATTTCCACCCCTTCTTCTGCATAATTCCCTGAGACATGGTGGGTGTCTATTAAGTTTACTTCAGTGATGAGCTTGTAGGAGCCTCTGGATTTCTGCTTTGGTATGTGTTGAGTATCCTCAGCATCTGCCTCCTTTAACCCTGGTGCTGATTATCAGGCTCTCCACAGAAGCAGTACTCTTGCTCTTCTCCCCACTTCCTCCGAGGTTTTTCCTGCACATTGACTGAGATGTGAGGGGTGGCTTATCTCCACCTGCTGAATTAAAATAAAAGAAAACAGATTCTTCAACAGAGAATGATGTTAGCATAGGTTAAATTGTACAAGAGTCATTAATTTAGGGAGATTTTGATGAATGTAGCCCCTCTTTTAGACAAAGACTAATGGGAGCTTGACATTGAAGAGCATAATCTTTGTCTCCACAGGATTCAGACCTGGATTCCAGTTCCAGATCACTTAGTCAATCAGAAAGCCATTGGTTACCCACCAAGGCTGAATTCCACCATTGCACTGGTGTGTACTTCTTCTCAGGCTGGTTGTTTCTGAGTAGCATAGAACCCTGCTTGCTCACACTCTTGCTGACACTTTCCCCCAGTAGCTCATGTAACACTTTCCAGCACCATATAGACTAACTGTCTGGGGATTGGCTCTGTTCGAGATTCCAGGCAGGTCTCTCTGAGGATTTCTTTCTTTTAAAGCACTACTTAGTATTCCACTAACTGTATGTACCACATTTTATCTCCCTACTCATCCACCAATGGGCCCTTATTTGCAGTCCACTGCTTGGCTAATACTTTTTTTAAATAATATTTTTCTATTTTTATTTATTTATTTGAGAGTGGGAAGGGGAAGATGCAGATAGAGAAAGAGAAAGAATAGGTATGCCAGGGCCACCGGCTGATGCAAAGTAAATCCAGATGTATGTGCCACCATGTGCATCTGGCTTACTTGGGTACTGAGGAATCAAACCTGGGTCCTTTGGCTTTGTAGGCAAATGCTTTAAGAAGTAAACCATCTCTCCAGCTCTTTGTATAATGTTTACAATACTCAAAGGTACATGTGGGTACAGATATTTTTTATGTTTATGATGTACAACATGATGATTTTATATTCTTATATTTCCCCAGCAGTTATTGGTTGTTTCAAATTATATTTCTGTATTTAATATTTTATGTACCTCTCTACTATTGTCCATAATGATTGCAATAACTTATACTCCTACCAACAGTATATAAAGGTTCCTTTTTTTCACTATATCTTCAACACTCATACTTTTTATATTCTTTTATAATGATCACCATGGGGCTGGAGAGATTGCTTAGTCGTTAAGGTGCTTGCCTTTGAAACCAAAGGACCCAGGTTTGATTCCCCAGTACCCAAGTAAACCAGATGCACATGGTGGTGCATGTGTCTGGAGTTAGTTTGCAGTGGCTGAATGCCCTGGCAGTCCATTCTCTTCCTGTTCCTCCCTCCCTCCCTCCCTTCCTCTCTCCCTCCCTCTCTCTCTCCCTCTCTCTCTCACAAAAAATATAGTTTTAAGAAAATATCACCAAATAGCGGGTGTAAGTTTATAATTCATTGTGCCTTAAATTTACATCTCCTTAACAGAAAGTGGTTAGAGAAAATTCTATACACATGGTATGTCTTTGTCTTAACAAAGTATCAAAGTCTGAGTAAATTATAAACAAAGTAAACATATTTCTATAAATTAAAAGATAAGGAAGCCAAATATGCAGGCATATGCAAGCTTAGGTATCTGATGAAGGAAAATGATGCCACGTTATTCTTCTAAAGAGGGAGTGCAGTATGTATTTAAAAACTTAGTCCTTTTGTTTCTTTGTAAGGCACTAGTCAATTCTTGTAGGTAGATTTGCCCACGAATAAAGCACAACTTCAAAAGCTATACGTCATACCACAATCACAGTGGTAATTAAATTTCTACATGACTTGTTAATGAGATATTCAAAGTATGCTAGTCATCTTTAGAAAAACAATCCATGTTATTCCTCTATTTTTATTTCTCTACTATTTATTTCTTATCACTGATTTGTTTGATTTCTATGTTGTTACTCATGCATTTAAAATTCCATTTTATCACAATAAGTCTTCTCGTTTGCCAACATGGTAATATTATCAGGAGGACTTATCTGATGGTCAAAGCAGTTTCAATTATATTTTGAAACTGTTTGAAATTAGCATAACACCCATATTGCCTTTCTAAAGCTTGTTTCCTTCCAGTGTGTACAGTAGCTAAGATCAGGAACACAGGGTGCCAGGTAATTTAGAAAGTCAGCAAACCATGAATTTTCAGCTTTTATTACTTTAGGCAGTTGGGTCCATCCTTACAAAGCCCAAACTCATCATACAAAAACAAACATTTTAGTTATTACCTCAAATGGAAAATTTTATTTTATTTTCAATTTTCAACTGTCCCAAAAAGCTAGCTTCTCTTCATGTGTTCATACAATAATTCAGACTATATCCTCTTAACTACACAATTTTCCTTTACCATAGAAAATTACTCAAGGGGAGAAAAGCAGTACAAGTCATTCAACAAGGATCTAAAAATATTTCCACAAAGGAACAACATGCTAAAAAGCCATACATGGAACTGGAGATCTGAGTCCTCATGCAAAACAGGAATACAAGCTCCAATTTGACAGTCTTATTGTATATTACAAAAGAAACAGTTTTCCTACTGCAGCCAACTTGTTTTAATTAATTGAATGGAATTAGTGATTTTTAATCTAGTACAAGAACAACAGGAAACAAGAACTAATTGTTAACAAACTTAATAGAAATGTTTATAAAATTCTGTCTTTATACTATAGTCAAATTAATTAACCCTTTCCAAAAATAAATTTAATATTAAAAATTATATGTAAACAGTATAATTACTTTAGGAAAAATTTTGGTGGAAATTTCAGTGCTCACTTGTTATCATGAAAAGTTCTTAATGGAATCTAGAGTTTTGTTCCAGCCCCCCAAAGAAGCATTTCTTATACTCTATACCACTTGAGCTGAACCCTAGACTGTGTCATTTCATTGACACACCCTGCTCTACAGGTGCAGGATGTGCATGGAAAATGCTCCTCATGAGGCTAAACTTCCTCTCTTAATGACTAAATTTATTTCTTTTCTCCACATAATTCTTGCTCATTACTCATTTCCAACTACGAATCAGATTTCTTCTGGTTTTAATTACTTCTCTGGTTCAAATGCTAAATTAATTTGCTTATCAACTATTTAATACTTTAAATTCAATGAATAAGGTGACATTTATTACTTATTTTGTGGTACATGGATTATAGCAGTGAGCTAGAGAATGGAATATTATAGATGAAAATTGTATAATCACCTTGTCCCTGCTTGAAATTTCATTCTGTTTCAAAAAAGCATGGGCAAATTTATCTTACTTTACTTATTCCAAGGAATTACAAAAGCATCATACCTTTTGACTATTTGACAAGTTATTATTTACTCCACATGTAAAATATTTATGTATAAAATCCAAATTCCATACTTCCTTGAGTTGTTTAATCTCTCAGATATTAGCATAAATCTACCCCTGCTACTTACATGCTACCTTCTTGTGAATACTCCCATCCTTTAATCCATGCAGTTATCATCTTCTCTAAAGAATAGTATTCATTTGTGACAGTGTTTCTAATTTTACAGAAAAGTGAACTGAAATTACAGAGTTTTCTGTTTACCTCCCCCATGCTACCTTCTTTCATTCATAACTGACCTGTGGCTAGAGTTACACAATGGTTTAAAGTAAGCAATATATAATTTTTTTTAATGTGTGGTGCTCGAGATTGAATTCTGGTCCTCATACAGGCTAATCAAGCTATAGATCCATTGACACTTTATCAACAAAATCCCACAGTTTATATTTGGATTCAGTCCATATGACTTTTGTTTTATATGATTTGTCAAATTTGATTGAATGAAATAAAACTGGAAATGCCTCTCAATGTGGCTATTTCATTTTTGCATTACCGCCAACAAAGGATGAGTTTGCATTATTCCATATCAACAGCAGCATTTGATTCTGTCAGGTTGTTTGCCATTCTAACAAGTGTGCAGGCATATTTCATGTTTTATCTTGAAATTCTCAGATGAATTAAGGCATGAAACTTCCCCTCAAATTCTTATTTTTCATCTGGATATTTTGTTTGTTTATTGCCCATTTTGGATCTCTGGCTACTTTTTAGCTGGATCATTTGGTTTCGTATTGTTGAAAAGTTCTTTGTACAAATTGAGTATCATTACTTTGTAAGTTGTGTGTTTTTCAAATGTTTTCTCACAGTCTGTTACTTGATTGTCTTTGCACAGCCATTTTCTTTGCAATGATGTACAAATTATTACTACAAAGTTTTGATTCATGAGTCATGCAAGTAGGTAACTTAAAATTTATCCTACACTGTCTTCTATAAATGTTAGGGGTTTTGTTTTGTTTTATATTTAGAAATCTGAAATATTTTGTGTAAATCTTATAAAGGGATTAAGGTATGTAATTATGTTTATTTACTTATTTGTTTATTTATATATTTACTTATGTTCACATTTATTCATTTATATATTAAAATTAATTTATTTACTGGCTGAAGTCAACCTTGGGACTAAAACTTCTGAATGTATGAGCCAAAAAAAAATTCCTTCATACTGTTTCTCTCCCATATTTTTCACAGGAATGGAAAACTGACTAACCTAACTATTGTGTTGAAAAGCTTCTTTTTAAAGAATAGCAAATAAAATGGTTTTTTGAAATAAAAACTGCCTGGCTGGACTGGAGGTTACTTTGGACAAATGGATGTTTTTGATGTACTCCCAGGGCCGTTCTGACTATGAGCATCTCTGCGAGGATCTGAGGTGCTCATGAAGTCCAAGAAGAGTAGGTGTGGAGAGTCACAGCAGGCTCCTTGCTTTGAGATGCCCATGAAATATGGTTGAGACACTGCATTCAATCACATGCGCCTATTTGGTGTTTGGCTCCAGGTCCTCAGCTAGCACCAGAACTGCCAGTCTTAAAAGGGATATCATCTCCACTGCCTTCCATGACTTCCATGACTCAAATTCCACCATATGTATTCTCCCAATGAGCTTAGTTCAGTGATATTTTTCTAGGGCCTCACCAAGCCTGAGGTAGCCACTATCTGGAACAACATGGGAACACTTACTCTGAGTTCCAGAGAATAAAATATGTAGGAATTTGTTTCTCAAAGCAGCTATCTTTGGTCTGACCTTCCAACGATGGCTCCTGTGACAGCAACAAACTTTTACTTTGAGAAATGTTGAACACATCTAAGCACCAAGCCATGTTGCAGCTGCTATGTCAGCTAAGTTCACAATAAAATTTTGTTCTGCATCTATTCAGTACCCAGTATATCATTCCCTCATTCCATTGGTGTTAGCATCTCCTTTTTCCCTGCCATGAACCGCATGTAGGTTTTGCACAGCTGGACTCATTTTCACCCTACTTTCTAATAACCAGAGTCTCTGAGGCTTGCAAGTCTCTGTCTATTCAATATTGATATTCATAGCCTATCTCTGCCACACACTCTACGTGTCCACCGTCCAGAGCATGGGAACCAGGGGTTTGGGACCTAGGGCCATTCAATCAGGAATGTGGAGCAAGGGTTAGATATCCAGTTTACATAGTGCCATTTTTTAAAAAGGCTGTCTTTTCTTATGTGAATGTTTTTGCCATTTTTGTCAAAAGTCAGGTAGATGTAGGTGCCTGGGTTTACATCTGGATCTTCTGTTCTGTTTCATTGAACTGCATGTTTGTTTTTGTGCCAGTACCATGCTGCTTTTTTTTTTTTTTAATTTTTACTGTGGCTCCATTATATGCATTAAATTCCATTATGATTACACATCCAACACGTTTTCTTGGTTGTTGTTGTTAGAATTGCTTTGTCTATTCAATGTATTTTGCATTGACAAATGAATTTTAATATATATATATTTTATTTCAGTGAGGAATTGCACTGGAATTTTGATGACCATTGCATTATATATGTGAACTGAATATGTTAAGATAGCCATTTTACCATATTGATTTTTCTAATCCATTAACATACATGGTGTGTCTTTCCATTTAGTAGTGTTTTATTGTTTCCCTCTTGAGTGCTTTTAAGTTATCTTGGTTAGATTTATTCCCAGATATTTTTGAGGCAATTGTGAATGGGAGTGGACAAACAATGAGTAGACCAGAGCTCCCAGCTCCTTCTCCACCTCCTATTTCCCTGGTTCTGGTTCCCCTGCTCCTGGCTTCAGCAGCCTATTCTCTGTATGGGTGCTATGGAAGCAGACCTTTTGCTCTGGTTGCCTGATTGATCAGCCCCTGGATCCCCAAATCCCTATTCTGCTGCTCCAGAGAGTACAACTATAGTGAGTAGGGCAGAGCTCCTGGTCCATTCCCCACCACCCAGTTCCTCGGTCCCAGTAGCCCTGTTGTTGGATTGGGGTGGTCTGATCCCTGTATGTGTGCTGGGGAAGAAGGCCTTTTGTTCTGGTTTACTGATTTTGCATCCCCTTGGATTCCAAGTCCCTATTCTTCTGATTCAGAGTGTGCATGGGCCATTGTGGTACCTGGCTTCTTGACCCTGGCTCACCAGCTTCCAGGCTCCTGGATCCCCAGTCCCTGGACCCTTTGTAAGTGAAGAGTGCTCACAAGTGGAGTGAGTAGGCCAGAGCTCCCAGCTGACCACCTCCTACTTCCCCAGACATCTTTGAGGTACTTGTAATCTCCACAATCTGTACATCTATGGTTATAACCCCATCATACACCAACCAGGTTCACATATAAAACATAACAATCACTGAAGATCCTATAATGGAAAATACTTGCTTCCTCCTCAATGAAATAAAACTCTTCCCCAAGATGGGTAGATCACAATGTAAAAACAAAAACAAACAAACAAAAAAAAAAATAGCTAGAGTCAGAAAACTGAGTGATCTCCATCTACTATGCCTAATCCCATAATAGAAGCCTCCAATGAAATCATAGAGAAAACAACAGAAACTGAATACCAAAATGAAAACACAACAAGTGATGTGACACTGAACAAATTAATTTCTGAACTGGAAGAAAACCATCAAAAAGCTAACAATCACATAAATGAAACTGAGCAGAATCATCTCTTAGAGCACTCAGATTTTATGACTACACTTAATTTAATTGGAAAAAAAAACTGAAAAGCCTCAAAAGAGATACAAAAAAAAAAAAATGAAGGTGAGCTAACAAATAGAGAATCCCAATAACAAGATTAATGAAGAAATGATGAAATGCAATTATGATTTCAAAGGAGCATCAAGAAAATCAATTCTCTGATCAAAAGCTCATTGTGGATGATAGCCCCATGCTGGTTCTGGGAGTTACAGGTCAGTGGTCCACTAAGAAAACGAGGAAAAAGATAACTAATATACAAGAGTTAGAGATAAGAGAGAGAGAGAGAGAGAGAGAGAGAGAGAGAGGAAGTGAGGGAGGGAAGATGTAGAAGATTAAGGTTAGTCTTAATCTTACCCTCTCCAGTGTCTTGTGGTTCAAGTGTTCCCTGTAAGGGCCTGGTGAAGGATCAGCCATTTGGTCTGTCTTTTAGTAAGTAGAAAATTATGGTACCCTTGCCGTTTGGGTCTAGATTTGTGTTTCCCACCCCTTTGATAAAAAAAAAAGGAAAATCAATTCTCAAGGTGATATTGAACTTCAAAAAGAGAAAGACAGATAGAGGTGGACAAGATGAAAAATAGTACAACAGAAAAAAAAATCAAATACACTTGTTAAAAACCTATCTAGAACCCCACTAACAGAGACACTGATATGGAAGGCAGATGCTCTAAGCTGGAAGACAAAACAGAAGAAATTTATTGGGAGTCTAAAAACTTTGCTAAGTTCAAAAACTTATGCAAACAGAATACAGGGAAACTGTGAGATGCCATAAAATGACCAAATATCTGGATCACAGGTTTACGAGAAGGAGAGGAAATCCAGGCCAGAGTTATAGAGAAGCTATTGGACATAAAAAGTATTGAAGAAAATTTTCCCAATCTCGCAAAGACAGGCCCATCCAGATACATGAAGCTCACAGAACACCAAAAAGAAACTATAAAAGAAGAAACTATCCATATCATACTTAAAACTCTTAACAATGAAAACTAAGAGACAGTACTAAAAGCAGAAAGAAACAGTTCACTAAATACAAGGGCAACCACATAAGGATTAACCCAAATTTCTCAACTGAAACCATGAAAGCCAGAAGAGCCTGGAATGAAACACTTCAAAGTCTAGAAAACTATGACTTCCAATCCAAACTACTGTACCCAGCAAAATTATCCTTCATAATAAATGGTAAAAGGAAAACTTTCCATGATAAAAATCAACTCTATGATTATATGAATACAAAGCCAAATCTACAGAAGATACTTCAGAGAATACCCCACACAGAAGAGCAAAGAACCAATTTTAAGGTCATTAAAAAAAGCTTACAATAATTAAAACTAGAGCAGGCTCAAAAAAGAACAAGGCATATGAAGGCACCAAACCCCATAAAGCACTCCATCATCCAGAGATTAAATTGAACCTCACAGTTATAACCTTAAATATTAATGGTCTTATCTCACTCATAAAAAGATACCAATTAGGAGGGTGGATCAGAAATATGAACCCTTCTATCTGCTGTCTTCAAGAAACCCACCTTACCACTAAAGACAAGCACCTCTTTAGGGTAAAAAGATGGAAAATTATATTTCTAGCAAACAGAAATAAGGAACAAGCAGGTGTTGCTTTATCTGATAAAACAGACTTCAAACCAACAGTAATAAAAAAGGAAAAATAAGGCCACTTTTTACTCATTAAGGGAATGATCCAACATGAGGGCATTACAATCATAAATTTATATGTCACAAACACAGGTGCACCACAGTTTATTCAGCAAAATTTACTTGACAGCAAAACAGAAATAAACACCAACACCACCATAGTTGTGGACTTCGGTACTCCACTATCATGAATGAACAGATCATCCAAGAAGAAAATCAACAGGAAAATAATAGAGCTCAACAGACCAAAACGATTTCTAAAGAATTTTCCACCCCAATTCTCCAAAATACACATTCTTCCTACCATCACATAGAACGTTCTCCAAATTAGAACACATTAAGCCATATAGCATGGCTCCATAAATTCAATAAAATTGAAGTAGCTTCTTACATCATATCATATTATAATGCTTTAAAAGCTCGAAATTAACAAGAGACACATAAAGAACTCCATCACCTCATGAAGACTAAATGCACTTTTAAACAGTGAATGGATTGTGGAAGAAATAAAAAAGAAATTGTAAAATTTCTATAATTGAGTGATAATCAAAACACTACTTACCAAAATTTATGTGACATAATGAAGGCAGTCCTAAGAGGAAAATTCACAGCACTAAATGAGTTCATAACAAAGACAGAGAGAACCTAAACTGTCCACTGGAAAAACAAGAACAATCCAACCATAACAGCTCCAGATGGAAAGAAATAAGATCAGAGCAGAAATTAATAAATTGGAACCTAAGAAAAAAATTAATAAAATTTCTGAAATAAAGAGATAGTTCTTTGAAAAAACAAACAAGATTGATAAACCTCTGGACAATTGACAATAGGGTGGGTAGGGAGGGAGGGGAGGGCAAGGGAGGACACCAATCTAGACCCAAATGGCAATGGTACCATAAAACTCTACATCCTAAAAGGCAGACCAAATGGTTGAACCTTCACCAGGCCCTTAGAGGGAACACCTGAGTCACAAGGCACTGGAGAGGGTATGATGAAGACTGACCTTAATCTTCTGACCTTAAGCCTCCCTCTCTCTCCTCTCTCTCTCTCTCTCTCTCTCTCTCTCTCTTCTCTCTAAATCTTTTATATTAGTTATCTTTTTCTTCCTGCTCTTAGTGGGCACTGACCTGTAACTCCCAGTACCAGCAAGTGGCTATCATCCACAATGAACTTTTCATCAGTGACACCTACAAGGTTTCCTAAACGAAAGACATATTTCAGTTAGAGTACTTGATGACCCACCAAAGGTTAATGGTAAGACCCTACTGCTGAAGACACCATATGCAGTTGACACATAAAATGGAATGACATGGCTGGAAGCTGGAAGAGTCAGTCCCCAGACAGTCAGCATGTCTAGTGCCAGAAGATGCTACATGGGTGACTGGGGGAAAATGACCAATATTTGCCCAAGCAACTCATTGTCTAACCTACTTAGCAGCAAATAACCTGTTGTGGTGCTCACACAAGTGCAATAGTGGTGGACAGGCATGGTTGGAATCCAACTGCTCTCAATTTGGCTAACTGATCTACTTAGTGGAACGAGACCCATAGCTGGAGCTGGGAAACAAGTGAGAACCATATCTGAACATGAGCCCACTCTCCATTATCAAGCTACCACCAATCATGGTCTACAAGATGGCCTACACTTATTAAATTCTCTATTAAAAATTAAGGTTTATCCCATTTATCTAGTGCTAACTTTACTTGCCCTTTGGAGAATCTGCTTCTCCTTCTTAGATAGATGCAAATCCTAAGGATAAAACCACCCCATAATACCTCAAAAGGGCCCCAGCTGAAACTAAGAATAATTGGCTAAACAAGCAATGGTGCAGTTTTCTTAGTGAACCTGGTACCAGCATAAGGGGGAAGGAGATCAACACATAGAACAATAAACTTCTACCAAATCAGATATCCTGAGAGAGACACAGAGGCTCCCAACACCTCATCAGTGAAGCAGATCCAAAATGAACACAACATGGCTCAGGGAAATTTTGCGGAAGAGGGGGCAGAAAGAATGTCAGAGATACACATTGGGTCATGATATGCAGAGACATTTCCTCCTATCCATAACTGTGGGCTAACTCCACAATGCATGACCCATATACCTGAACAAGGAGGGGCCAAGGGGAGGGGGTAAGACATGGAGGAGCCTAACAATGGTACCAACTTGACTGCATTCACTGAGTACAAAACTTATTAATAAAAAAATTAATTAATTAAAAATTTAAAAGTATTAAATGAACAAAGCCAGAAATGAAAAGGAAAGGTCGCAATAGACATAAATGAAATTGGAAGAATCACCAGGACCAACTTCCAAAACTTCTACTCCACAAAATTGGTTTATCTGGAAGAAATAGATAAATACTTAGCCACATACCTCCTACCAAAACTAAACTCAGAGCTGATGAATCTCCTAAACAAACCTACTGTGTCCATGGACATTGAAGAGGTAATCAAAAACCTCCCCCAAAAGAAAGGTCCAGGACCAGATGGCTTCTCAGCCTAATTCAATCAAATCTTCATTTAAGAACTGTAACCAATTTTTCCCAAGTTGTTTCACATAATTGAAGTGCAGGGAATCCTCCCTTACTCCTATTTTGAAGCTAGCTTTGCCCTAATACCACTAGCAAAAAAAAAAAAAAAAAAAAAAAAAAAAAAAAAAAACCTATATCCCTGATAAATTTAGATGCAAAGATCCTGAACAAAATTCTCAAAAACCAAATTCAGCAACACATCAAAGCATTTTCCACCTTGACCAAGTAGCCTTCATCCCAGGGATGCAGTGATGGTTCAACATATGGAAATCAGTCCATCAATCCATGTAATATATAACATAAATAAACTTAATCACAAGAACCACATGATCATCTCAACTGATGCAGAGAAAGCCTTTGACTAAACAGAACACTACTTCAGGATCAACACACTCAAGCAAATCAGTATGGACGGTTTTTATATTAACACAATACAGGCTATATATGAAGCACCTAAAGCTCAAATATTACTTAATGGGGAAAGACTCAAGGAGTGACTATAAAGATCAGGAACAAGACAGGTGCCCACTCTCACTGCTGCTCTTCAAAATATTAGACATAGTAGTCAAAGCATTAAGACAGGAGAAAGAAATAAAAGTGATTCAAATTGGAAAGGTAGAAGTCAAGTTATCCCTACTTGCAGATGACATGATTGTATACATAAGTGGACCTTACATTCTCCATTTTCAAAACTTCTAAATGTGATTACCTTTTTTTCGATAAAGTAGCAGGATACAAAATTAACATACAAAAATCAGTAACATTTTTGTATGTAAAGGACAAATATACAGAGAAAGAAATCAGTGAGGCTGTCCCATTGTCAATAGTAACAACAACAAAAAAATAACCTTGGAATAACACTAATTTTGTGAAAACCTATATAAGGAAAACATAAAAAGAAAAGTTAAGAATGAAATCAAGGAGGACTTGAGAAATGGAAAGACTGCCCATGTTTCTGAATAGGTAGAATTAATATTGTGAAAATGGCAATACTCCCAAAAGTATTGTACAGATTTAGTGCAATACATATTCTTCACAGAGATTGAAAAGATGAACTCAAAATTCATATGGAATGGCAGCAGGCCTTGGATATCCAAATATATCCTCATCAAAGGAAACATCTCTGGAGGTATTAGCATAACTAATCCAAAACTATATTACAAACCCATAATAAGAAAAAATAGCATGGTACTAAAATAGCATGGTATAAAACCAGAAACATAGACCAACTGAACAGAATTGAAGACCCTGACCTTAGGTCAAGTAATTATAACTATTTGATCTTTGACAAAGGTGCCAATATCAAGGACTGGAGAAAAGACAGCATCTTCAACAAATGGTGCTGGAAAAATTGTATAACAATAGGTAGGAAAATGAAACTAGATCCTCTCACCTCACCATACACAATATGACAGGTAACTTTTCTTCGATTGGAAAAGAAATATAAGGAATGCTCCAAGATATAAGAATAGGGAAGAACTTCCTGAACAAAAACTCAGTAGCCCAGGAAATTAAACAATCAACCAATGGGATGTCATGAAGCTAAAATGGTTTTGCACAGACAAACATACCATAATCAGAGGCAATAGGTTACCCAAAGCATGGGAGAAAATTTTCACCAACTATACCACTGACAGAGGCCTAATATCTAGAATGCACTAAGTACTCAAAAAACTAAACAATAAAAAAATCAAACAACCCACCCCCCGAATGGGGCAGAGAACTGAATAAGGAGTTTCCAGAGGAAGAATTACAAATGACTAACACACATTAAGAAAATGTTCAACATCCCTAACCATCAGGGAAATGCAAATTAAAATAACTATGATATTCCACCTAACAAAAGTAAGTCTGGCAATCATTAAAAAATCAAATGGCAACAAATGTTGGTGAGAATGTGGGGAAAGAGGAACCCTCATTTACTTCTGGTGTGTTGCAGTCAGATTTGCATTGCTGGCAGAAAACACCAGACCAAGGGCATCTTGTGGGAATTAAAGTTTATTTTGGCTTATATGGTTGAGGGGAACTCCATGATGGCAGGGGATAATGGTGGCATGAGTAGAGGCCAACATCAGGTGGACAACAGCTACAGGAAAATGTGACAAACACTGGAAAGAGGGAGCTGGCTGTAACACCCATAAGGCTGTCCCCAACAATACACTACCTCTAGGAGGTGTTAATTCCCAAATTGCCATCATCTGGGAACCTAAGTTTATGGGGGACACTTGAATCAAATGAACACATTGTGGGAATGTAAACTTGTACAATCACTATTGAAATATATATGGAGATTGCTGAAAAGTATGAATAAAGAGCTACCAACAGACCCAGTTATTGCCTTACTGGGCTTAAAAGCTCCATACTTCACTACAGAGATATTTGCTCAACCATGCTTATATCTAGCCAATTCATAATAGCTAAGAAGTAGAATCGTCCCATGTGTAATAAATAACAAAGTTGTGCTACATTTACACAATGGAATTCTACTCAGTGATAAGAAAAATCAATACAGTGCAATTTGTACAAAAATGGTCACACTTGGAGTAGATCATATTCAGCAAACTCATACAGTCACAGAAATTAAACTGCTGCATAGTCCCAATTATCTGTGGTGCCTAATCTGGACCATTTTGAATTGTTGACGTAACTGATAGGCAACTCAAAGCCCAGACAATAGGATGGAAGGAAAAATGGGAGAAAATAAACACTATACTAAATCCAAAATGAACTGGAAGATATACTAAAAGATATAACCCTCAACAGGAGTAAGGGGGAAACACCTGAAAGAAGGGCCTTGGAGAATGTGAGATGAAGCCTACCCTTAATGTTTTTTTTTTTGTTGTTGTTTGTTTGTTTGTTTGTTTTGTTTTTCTTTTGTCTTTAGCCTATAACTCCCAGTACCAGAAATTGGTTGCTACCCACAATGAGCTGTTGATCAAAGGGACTTATGAGGTCCCCAAAACCAGACAGGCTTCTATCAAAGCACTTGATTACCTGCCTGAGGCAAAAGGTAATGTCCTATTGCTGAAGACAATATATGCTTTCAACACAGAGAATAGAGAAACCTGACTGGAATCTTGAAGACAGCCAGTCCCCAGACAGGTAGTCTTCTGGTTCTGGAAAGTGTTACATGAGCTACTAGGGGAAAGTGACCAATGATAGTCTGAGAAACCAGAGGTCTAAGCTACTCAGAAATAGACATCCTGACAGAATGTATATGCCAGTACAATAGTGGCTCACAGCTTTGATGGGCAACCAATAACTTTCTGATTGGCTAAGAGATCTGCACATTGTAAAGGAATCAATATTTGGAAAGGAGAGCCAGGTCAGACTCCTATGGAAACAGAGAGTATGTTCTCTACTGTCAAGCTCTCACTAGTCTTTGGTTAAAATAGGTGTTACATACATCTAATTCTCCCTAAATTAATAATGCTTATCCGCTTTAAACTATGCTGACTTCACTCTCCATTGGAGAATGTTTTTCATTTTCAGAAGGTAGCAAGACCCAAGGAAGTAAACTACACTTTGCACTGCAGCCAAGCCATAGCTGAAACACTAGAGGAATTGGGGAAACAAGCAAAAGTGCTGCTTCCATGGTAAACCTGACAATCAGTACTAAGGTTTAGGGGACAGATACTGAGGATTCTCAACACCTACTAAAGCAGAGGTCCAGAGGCTTCTAAGAGCTCATCACTGAAGTAGACTTAAAATACACCCACCACAGCTCTGTGAATTTTGTGGTAAAGGGGCAGAAAGATTGTAAGATCCACAAGTTGAGACTTCAAATGCCTAGAGGCATTGCCTCCCCCCACCAAAAAAAAAACCTGCTGCTCCCACAACACATAATCTACAATCCCATGGGGAATATACCTGCAACCCCACTGAAGAGGATCCCCAGTGGAATGTTTGCAGTGATGAGGGAAAAGAGGGTACCAACATATAATGTATCCAAACATAATGTGTTGTTAATAATAGCAGCCGGGCATGGTGGCACACACCTTTAGTCCCAGCACTCAGGAGGCAGAGGTAGGAGGATCACCATGAGTTTGAACCCACCCTGAGATTACATAGTGAATTCCAGGTCAGCCTGGGCTAGAGTGAGACCTTGTCTCTAACAAAACAAAAAAGCTTAGTTTTTAGGGTACCTGACCAGTAAGGGAATAATTGGGTCTGTTGGTAATTTTTTTACAGATTCATATTACTGAATTCTTCTAAGAATATTTTTCTGTTCATTTTGTTGGTGTAGCCTGTGATCCCAGTCTCTTCCTATATTATAACACAAATCCATTGTACTTTTTTAAAACTTTAAAACCTGTAAGGTGTGATTTGTTGGAATAACACAAAATGGCATGGATGATGAATACACTTTAGAGAAACACTCACTTCCTCCACTTATATCTTGGTAATCGAGCAAATTACCATCTGTAATGAACTGCAGGTACATTTTGATGAGCACAAGGATCAGCACTTGGCTGTTTATCATTTTCCCCCACCCATGTGACATCTTGGCTGATTACTTACATTATGGCTAATTTGCAACTTATAATCAGTCCTAGTTTCTTAATAAATGTCTCATTAACTGAATGGAGCTGCCATTTACCTCCATGTTTCCACTTCTCACTATAATCTGAGAGCATGTCAGATAAAAGGGTGGGGAAAACCACAGGATGTCACACATGTCATTTGCAATCATGTCCTGGAGCTTCAAAAGGGGGCACATAATGCCAATGCCCTTCACAATGCATTAGTGCAAATCAGAAAATTGTTACTTTAGTGGGGCTTTGTATTCACACTTCAGGCTTTGACTATTTGACTGCAGTGGCAAAAAAGAATTTGTTTGAAAGTCTGAAATATGGGACACATGGCCACAACCTTGTGAAATAATGAGGATTATGAATGGTGATAATGGTAATCATGCAATGTATTAACATGCTAAGTTGGCCAAAGGATAAGATAACCATAAACATTCAGAAAACATGTGAACACAGACCTCAATAAAGCTGGAAAACACATTGGCTAAACTGTTTCAAATACTTTTAAAGAATAATGTGATGTCTTATAAGACTTTTCTTCCCTCCCTTTTTTACCATCTATCTTTTATTAAAGCTGATGAACTAAGAGTATACTTGCCAAAATAGATGAATGGCAACATCTTCCAAAACATCTGTTTCTGTGAAGCATGAATTTAATAGAAAAATGAGATTTAGTTAGTTTGTGACTTTGTATTAAAGTTCTGATGGCACCAGTAACATACTTAAGGTGTAAAACAGGCTTAACAGAAATAAAGATAAGTGTGGAGATGAAAATCAATAATATTATCTTGGGCATTTTGGCACAAACTTGTTACTATAGCACTAGGGAGGCAGAAGCAGAAGAACTGTTATAAACTGGAGGCCAGTCTGGTATATGTAATGAGACCTTGTCTCAAAAAAAAAGTATTATTTCCAATCTTCATGTTAACTAAAGCTGAGTTGGTCATGTCTCAATAATTGGTACAAAGGGACAGAAGGGTTTTTGTTCAGTCTTATGGAGAAATGACTCCCCATCTTACCAGCAAATGGTAGTGAAAGCAGTCAGGCCATTATACTATTCTTTCAGAAGCAGTGGCCATTGCTAATGATGTTCTTAAGTTACTATGTGATGTTCAAGGCACTTCCTGTGGCACATAACCTCCCCAAATACTTTTAATGTTATTTATTTATCCATTATTTACTAATATGAATGCACACACACACACACACACACACACACACACACACACACACACATATATATATATATGTATATATATATATATATATATATATATATATATATGTATATATATATATAATTTCTTGACACTGAAAATGAACTCAAGATGTATGCATGCACTACATTGTGCATCTGGCTTTATGTGGGTACTGGGTAATCAAACCTGGGACAGGGGGCTTAAAAAGCAAGAACCTTCATCCACTAAGCCATTTCCTGGCCCCCCAAATCCTATCAAATGTAAGTTTTAGCATGTAGGAAAATGCATACATCATATGTAGGGAGCTGGATAAATATTCATAAAAATGAGCACATCAGCATTGGCATGATGTTGACACAGGTGAGAGCAGGATTGGTTTCAACCATCTAATCAGTAATGTTTTCAAGGATTACCAGCATCCTAATTGTTAATACCTTACACTATTGTTGTTTTCTCGAACTTTCAAATGAAAGAAATCATATAGTATTTCTATTAGATGGTTGGCTGTCTTAATCATTTTTAATACTTTGTTGGATTGATGTGAGCTTTCTTTTTAAACAAAACAAGAACTTAGGTATTTATTTTTTAAATTATTTTTATTAGATATGGGCATAAATAGTATGTAAACAACACATGTTGGTACCATCTTTCCCACCTCCCTGCCCATTTTCTGAAGAGGCCTTCCTTGTTGTGGATGCAGGTCAACCCCATGGGGATTGTAGGTCATGCATTATGGAGGCAGCAGTCAGTTATGGGGGAGGGGCAATGTCTCTGTGCAAATGTCCCAACTTGCATCTCTAACAGTCTTTCTGCCACCTCATCTGCAAAATTCCCTGAGCCATGTTTGGTGCATTTTTAGTGTACTTCAGTGATGGGCACTTAGGAATCTCTGGATCTCTTGTTTGATAGGTATTGAGTGTCCTCAGTGTCTATCTCCTTCACTCTTATGCTGATATCAGATTCACTAAAAAAGCAGCACTGTTGCTCATCTCCCCAATTCCTCTGTGATTTCAGCTGGGGCTGTGGTGGAGTGGCTGGTTCATTAATCTCCTCAGGTCTATCTCCTGTCTGAAAAAGAGAAGCAGATTCTCCAATGGAGATTGAAATCAGCAATAGTTAAATGGGATAATCATTATTAATTTAGAGAGAATTTAAAGGGTGTAGACCCTCTCACAGCCAAAGATTAGTGGGAGTTTGACAATGGAAAGAGGAATTGTTATCTGGATATGATTCTGACTTGTTTCCAATTTCTATATATGGTTTCCTTTCCACTGAGTGGATCTGTTAGCCAATTCAAGAGCACTTGGTCAACCACTGCGGCTGTATGCCACTATTGCACTTGTGTGAACATCATGTCACGTTGATTGCTTATGAGTCACTTAGACTTTGAGTTGCTCAGACAGAATTTGGCCACTTTCCCCCGGAAGCTCACATAGAGCCTTCCAACACTAGATGGGCTAATTGGGGACTGGCTGTCTTCCAGATTCTAACCACTTCTCTCCATGGTCCATGCTGACAATTTGCGGTGTCTTCAGCAATAGAGTTTTACCATTAACCTCTGGTGGATAAAAAAGTGCTCTGACAGAAGTTTGTCTTGTTTGTTTTGGGAGATCTAGTAGGTTACTCTGATCAACAGTTTATTGTGGATGGAAACCACATCCTGTTACAGAAAATTACAGGCCACTTCCCAGAGAAAAGAAAAAGGGAAAAGACAGAAGAAAGAGAAACAGCAAAAATTTGAGGTTAGGCTTCATTTCACCTTCTCCAGGGCCCTTTAATTCACGTGCTTCCCCTAAAGTCCTCTTGAGGATTCCATCTTTTAGTCTAACTTCCAGGATATAGGATCTGTGGTACCAGTTCAACTTGGGTTCAGTTTTCTGTTCTGCTCCTTTCCCTTTCCCCAAGCCTTACCTTCCCTATTGTCCAAGCCTTGAGATATCATTCAGGTATGTCAACTACTCAGGCTGATCCAGGTTAGGAATCACAGACAAGTAAGATCATGTGATGATTGTCTTTCTGAGATTGTGTGAGTTCACTTAGAATGATCTGATCAAAGTTTAACCATTTGTCTACAAATTTCATTGAGTCATTTTTTTCTTACTGCTGAGAAGAATTACATTGTGTATGTAACAGATCTTATTCATCCAATGATGGGCACCTGGATTGATTCCAGTTCATAGCTATTATTAATAAAACAGCTATAAACATGGTTGAGAAAATATGTCTGAACTGAGATGTGGAGATTTTAGGGTAAATGCCCAGTAAGGGGATAATATAGTCTGTTGTTAACTCTATATTCATCCTTTTCAGGAGTCTCCATATTGATTTCCATAGTGGTTGTACCAGCTGACATTCCCATCAGCAATGAATGAGTGTTCCTAATTCTCCACATCCTCACCAAAATTTGTATTCATTTCATTTTTTTTCTCAATTTTTATTTTTTATTTTTTATTTTTTTTTTATTAGTCAGTTCTGTATTCAGCAAATACAGTCAGTTTGGTACCATTATTAGGCTCATCCGTGACCTACCCCCTCCCCTTGGCCCCTCCTTGTTGAGGTATACGGGTCATGCATTGTGGAGTTAGCCCACAGTTATGGGTAAGCTAAATGTCTCTGCATATCATGACCCAACATGTGACTCTGACATTCTTTCCGCCCCCTCTTCCGCAAAATTTCCCTGAGCCATGTTGGGTTCATTTTTGGTCTGCTTCACTGATAAGGTGTTGGGGGCCTCTGAGGCTCTGGCTCTCTGATTTGGTAGGAGTTGATTTTTCTCTATGCTGATCTCCTTCCCCCTTGTGCTGGTGTCTGGTTCATCAGGAAAACAGCCCCCTTGCTTGTTTCTCCAAGTTTTCTTAGTTTCAGCCGGGGCCCTTTTGAGGTATGATGGGGTGGCTCTCTCCTTAGGGTCCACATCTATCTGAAAAAGAGAAACAGATTCTCCAAAGGAGAGTAAGTTAGCACCAGGACAAATGAGATAACCCTTACTTTTTTTTTTATAGAGAATTTAATAGGTGTAGGCCCTCTTGTAGCCCACAATTGATAGTAGCTTGATACTGGAGAGTGGGCTTATGTTTGGATATCGTTCTGACTTGTTTCCCAGCTCCAGCTATGGGTCCCATACCAGTGAGGGGATCAGTTAGCCAAATTGAGAGCAGTTGGTTCCCCACCATGGCTGTGTGCCACCACTGCACTTGTGTGGGCATCACAATAAGTTATTTGCTGCTAAGTAGGTTAGACCATGCGTTGCTTCGATAGATATTGGTCAATTTCCCCCAGTTGCCGATGTAGCACCTTCTGGCACTAGACGCGCCGACTGTCTGGGGACTGACTCTCATCCAACTTCCAGCCATGCCATTCTAATTTGCATGTCCATCACATAAGGTATCTTCAGCAGTAGGGTCTTACCACTAACCTTTGGTGGGTCATCAAGTACTCTGACAGAAATCTGTCTGTCTTTTAGGAAACCTTGTAGGTCTCTCTGATCAAAAGCTCATTGTGGATGATAGCCCCATGCTGGTTCTGGGAGTTACAGGTCAGTGCCCACTAAGAAAATGAGGAAAAAGATAACTAATATACAAGAGTTAGAGATAAGAGAGAGAGAGACAGGGAGAGGGGAAGTGAGGGAGGGAAGATGTAGGAGATTAAGGTTAGTCTTAATCTTACCCTCTCCAGTGTCTTGTGGTTCAGGTGTTCCCTGTAAGGGCCTGGTGTAGGATCAGCCATTTTCATTTCATTTTTTAAAGTTTGCTATCCTTAGTGGGATAAGGTAGAATCTCGTAGTTATTTTAATTTGCATTTCCCTATTGGTTAGGGATGTTGAACATTTTAAGTGTATGTGAACTATTTGTAATTCTTCCTCTGAGAACTCCCTTTTCTGTCCCACTTTTGGAGTAAGTAGTTTGATTTTTTTAATTGTTTAGGTTTTTGAATCCTTTGTAGGGTCTACATATTAGGCTTCTGTGAGTGGTACAGCTGGTGCAGATTTTGTCCCATTCAGTGGGTAATCTATTGGCTCTGTTTATGGTATGTTTATCTGTGCAAAATCTTTTTAGCTTCATGATAGCCCATTGGTTGTGTGCTTGTTTAATTTCCTGGACTACTGTGGTTTCATGCAATAAGTCTTTTCCCAATTCTATATCATGGAGAGTGCCACCTATTTTTTATTCCAGTAGTTGAAGAGCTTCATGTCTTCTATTGAGGTCTCTAATCCATTTGGACTTGATTTTTGTGTATGACAAAATGAGTGGGTCCAATTTCAATTTTCTACATATGGACATCCAATTTGTCCAACACCATTTGTTGAAGATGCTGTCTTTTCTCCAGTCTACAATATTGGCACACAAAGATCAAGCAGCTGTAGTTACTTGACCTAGGGTCTGGGGCTTCAACTCTGTTCCATTGGTCTATGTTTCTGTTTTTGTTCCAGTACCATGCCATTTTTGTACTATTGCTTTATAATAGAGCTTTAGATTGGGTATGGTGATACCACCAGAGGGTTTCTTTTTCCTGAGGATATGTTTGGATATAGGAGGCCTTCTGCTATTCCATATGAATTTTGAGATCACTTTTTCAATTTCTGTAAAGAATGCTGCTTGTATTTTTATTGGTATTGCATTACATCTGTATATTGCTTTTGGTAGAATTTTCACTTTTACAATACTAATTCTACCTATCCAGGAGCATGGGAGGTCTTCCCATCTTTTCAGGTCCTCCCCTATTTCTTTCTTTCTTTATTGAGTTTTTTTTTTTTAATGTTTTCATTATATAGGTCTTTCACATCTTCAGTTAGTGTTATTCCAAAGTATTTAACTTTTTTGTTGCTATTGAAAATGGAATAGCCTCACTGATTTTGTTCTCTGTATATTTTTCCTTTGCACATAGAAAACCTACTGAATTTTGTGCACTGATTTGTATTCTGCCACTTTGCTGAAGAAATTTATCACCTTTAGAAGTTTTGAGATGGAGACATTCAGGTCACTTACATACAGTATCATATCATCTGCAAATAGAGCTAACTTGACTCCTTCCTTTCCAATTTGAATCCCCCCCCCCATTTTTTTGTTCACTTTTATTTGTTTATTTGAGAACAACAGAGAGAAAGAGGCAGATATAGAGAATGGGTGCACCAGAGCCTCCAGCAACTGCAAACAAATTCCAGACGCATGCCCCCCCCCTTGTGTATCTGGCTAACGTGGATCCTGGGGAACCAAGCCTTGAACCTGGGTCCTTAGGTTTCACAGGCAAGCTCTTAACTGCTGAGCCATCTCTTCAGCCCTTGAATCCCTTTTTTTCTTTCTCCTGTCCTATTGCTTGGGCTAATACTATGTTGAAGAGCAGTGGTGAAATTTGGCACCCCTGTCTTGTTCCCAATCTCAGTGGGAACAACTTGAGTTTTCCCCCCATTAAGTATTATTTGGGCTTTAGGAGCTTTATATATAGCCTTTATTGTATTGAGATATAAACCCTCCATATTTATTGCTTCCAGTGTTTTGATCATAAAGTGGTGTTCTGCCTTAGCTTTTCCAGTGTAAATGAAGTAGTAGCTATCATTTATAAATTTTATTTCTTATGTAACTATGGTTCAGCTATACCAGAGCACCTTGTGAAGTATTCATAAGCTATTTTAGTTCCCTAGTTATGGACTGTATATTCAAATGATTGCTTTTTTCATGGATTTATCTTCATGTGTTATGGATTGTTAAGTCATAATCTTAAAGTTTGGTAGGATAGACAATATATCCCATCTTCTCTTCTACCATAGTGTATATTAGCACCAGTAAAAGTGAAGTATTCATACCTAAAGTGAGACTTTCTTCTTGCTTCACCCAACATCCTTCTACAATTATCCCCTCTGATATCTAGAACCCTATTCATTATACAAGGCAAAGATAAACATTTAATCTCTACTTAGCATCTTTTCTAAACTCTGTGCCTCTTACCAACATCTCCATATCTTATAAATATTTGAGGATTTAGTGGCTGTTTTTTACTAAATGAAATTAATACTAGTGTTTTGTGTGAGTAATTGTCATCTAGACTTAAAGGTGCCTGATATCCTACAGGTATTCTATATATTTTTATTTTATTTCTTAGACTGTATCATCTTATTTGCTAAATAAATAGCATAAAAATTTCATAGATAAAATAGTATTAAAAGTTAGAACAAGCTTCATGGAAAATTACATTTTTGAAGCTTATTTACCAGGAAGATATAGGAATGACAGTGTACTGACAAATAAGACAGGTTTTACTTTGCACACATATACTATATACTAACACTTTGAAATTTGTATATGTGTATGCATGTGCATGTATGGGTACACACATGTCATGTCATATGGGAAAGTTGGAACACAACTTCTGGTATAGGTATCTCTTCCTACCTTGTTTGAGATAGCTTCTCCTGTTGTTGTTTTGTCACTGGGAAACCCAGAGTAGCTGGCCCATAAGCTCTGAGATTCTACTGATTCTAGTTCTCTTTGCCTTTACCATGTTAGGAATAGAGACATGTGTGCCACAGGTATCCTACTTTATGTAGATATTAGGGATCTGAAGGTGGTTGAGAGATTTGCCAAGAAAACAGCTTTTTAAATATTTTACATATAATTATTTATTTATAAGAGAGAGAGAGACAGAGAGAGAGAGAGAGAGAGAGAGAGAGAGAGAGAGAGACATAGAGAATGGTGCTCCCAGGCTTGTAGCCACTGCAAACGAATTTCAGAAGAAAGTGCCATCTTGTGCATCTAGCATCATGTGGGTACTGGGGAATATGACCTGGGTCCTCAGGCTTCAAAGGCAAGCTTAACTACTAAGTCATCTCTCCAGCCCCCTCAAGTAAACATCTTTAACCACTTTGCCATATCACCAAAACCTCCCAACACATTTTTTTTTTTTTTTTTTTTTTTTTTTTTTTTTTTGTCTGTGGAAGATAAAAAGTCTGATCTGGAAGACAAGATGAAAGAAACAGTTCGAGAGTTCACAAGTTTCAAAAAGTTCAAAAGTTTCTGTGAACAGAACATGAGAGAATTGTGGGATAACGTTAAACGTCCTAATATCAGGGTCATGGGAATACCAGAAGGGGAAGAAATTCAGACCAAAGGCATGGAGAACTTATTTAACAAAATAATTGAAGAAAACTTCCCCAGTCTCTTAAAAGAAAGGCCCCTCAAGATACAAGACCTAACAGAACTCCAAACGGATTAGACCCAAGTAGAAACTCTCCAAGACATATTGTCATTAGGACTCTAAACATTGACACCAAAGAGAAAATCCTAAAAGCAGCTAGGGAAAAACAACACATCAACTTTAAAAGTAACCCCATCAGAATTACTTCAGTCTTCTCAATGGAAACCCTGAAAGCCAGAAGGGCCTGGAATTTAACACTGCAAAGACTAAGAACCTATGGCTTCCAACCCAAACTACTCTATACAGAAAAAGTATCCCTCATAATAGATGGTGAAAGAAAAGCTTTCCATGACAAAACTCAGCTTTGCAATTATATGAATACAAAACCAAACCTACAGAGAGTACATCAGGAAATTCTCCACATAAAAGAATCAAATAATCACACACAAATGACTACAAGAAAGAGATCACAATAACCAAACTCAGAGTAGGTACAAAAAATTCAAAGTCCATGAAAACACCAAACCACACATAGCAACACAATATGGCAAGGATCAAATCAAATCTCACGGTCATTACCCTAAATATTAATGGCCTTAATTCACCCATCAAGAGACACAAGCTAACAGAATGGATCAGAAAATTAGGCCCATCAATCTGTTGTCTTCACGAAACCCACCTCATAATGCAGGCCCAGAAAGCCAAGCACCACATGTTCTCTCTCATATGTGGATCCTACCTACAGATGATTGGGCTTCCGTGTGACAAGGAAAAAGCTCAGTAGCATAGACCAGTAGGCTTAAACAGAGATATAAATGGAAGAGAAAGGAAGGGAGGAGGGTATTTAATAGGTTGGTATTGTATATATGTAAATAGAAGAATATATTAACAGGGGTGAAAAGGCCCAAAGTGAGGTCAGGGGAAGAGATTGAGTAAAGGAAAGGTGGAGGAAGGGCTAATCAAAATCTAAGCGGATATAAATAAATCATATGGAACCCTCCAGTTTTGGAAAATGGAACACTGAGGAGCCATAGATCATTGCTAGAAAATTTTCAGTGCCAGGGTTGGGATACCTTCCAGTGAGTTGTTGGCCAGGGCAGTCCCTGATGCCCCCAAAACATTATAGGCCATTGCCGAGGCCCTTGGTTTCCCACAAGGAAGACATGGTAAGACCCTATTGCTGAAGACTCCACATACTTGTGCTTCAAGGCCACTGAGAAACCCTGCTGGAACTGAGCTGATAACCTCCTCCATGTAGACCAGCCGACATAAAACTGGAAGAAGCCATTCTACACGCAGTTCAATGGGAGAAAGAGATACCACCAGTGAAGATACACAACAGTGGACACTGCAGGGCAAATGAGCCAACTGGTGCAATAGTGGCACGTCTATGATGGTGGAAACCAACTGCCATTCAATTGGACTGGAGGCCCGCTCCATGGGAGGGAATACATTCCTGATACTGAAAACTTAAAAAAGAAAAAAAAAAAAAAAAAAGGAAAAAAGAGAAAAAAAGGAAAAAGAAAAAAAAAAAAAAGAAAACTTAAAACAGGGGTATTCATGAGCCCTAGGGGTGTAGCATCTGTTGATGTCTGGATAAATGTATTTACTATGTTTATCAAAGTACCCAGTAAGCACTTCTCTTAATATTCATACCCTTATATTAGTGCTACTCTTACTTTTGGTAGAGAATCTTCTATTTTCAGATGGCAGTGACCTTGGGATGACTCAGAAGGTATCACAGTGCTGGAAAGAAGTGACTGGAGTACTGAGTAACATCTCAATCACACCTTCCAAGGCTCAGGGTTTAATGTGGAAGAGATGGCAGAAAGAGGGTAAGAGCCAAAGGAAGGGCAGGACTCCTTACAATGTGCTCCCTCCAGACATAAAATGGCCTGGAAATCCATGACCTCATACTGCCTGGCACTACCTGCACAAGACCGTCATAAGAGGAGGAAGAGATCATGACACCAAAATAAAAGACAGACTGATAGAGATGGGGAGAGGATATGATGGAGAATGGAATTTCAAAGGCGAAAGGGGTGGGGAGGGTATTACATGTTTTTTTTTTTTTATAATCATGCAAAATGTTAATAAAAATTGAGAACTAAAAAAGAAACCCACCTCACCACTAAAGACAGACACCTCCTCAAGGTGAAAGGGTGGAAAACAATAATCCAAGCAAATGGGAATAAGAAACAAACAGGCATAGCTGCATTAATATTGGATAAAGTACACTTCAAATAATCAAAAAAGACAAAGAAGGGCACTTCCTACTTATCAAGGGAATGATCCATCAAGAGGATATTACAATCATAAATCTGTATGCACCAAACACAAGGGCACCACAGTTCATAAAGTAAAACCTACTTGAAAATAAAACAGAATTAACCACCAGCACCATCATAGTTGGGGACTTCAATACACCATTATCAGTAATAGACAGATAATCCAAACAGAAACTCAACAGGGAAGTAAGAGAGCTCAACAAAACCACAGATCACTTAGACCTAACAGACATCTACAAAACATTCCATCCCAAATACACAGACTACACATTCTTCTCAGCAGCCCATGGAACATTCTCTAAAATAGATCATACACTGCGCCACAAAGCCTGCCACCATATGTTCAGGAAGATTGACATAATTCCCTGCATGATATCAGATCACAATGCTATATTGCTAGAATTAACAACAAAAGACCCACCAAGAATCCTATCAGCACCTAAACTGAACAGCACACTTTTAAACAATAAGTGGGTAGTGGATGAAATAAAAATTGAAACTGCAAAATTTTTAGAAATGAATGATGATACAATTTGGAAAGGAAGAAGTTAAGTCAGCTCTATTTGCTGATGACATGATTTGTATGTAGGAGACCCAAGACACTCCATCTGAAACTCCTGAAAATGATTAACTCATATAGTGAAATACAGGATACAAAATCAATGCACAAAACTCAGTTGACTTTCTATATGCAAATGACAAAGATACAGAGTAAGAAATAAAGGACATGGTTCCATTTTCAATAGCAACAAAAAAATAAAATATACAGATTTAATGTCATTCCAATTAAAATCCCAACATTGTTCTTCACAGAGATAGAAAAAGTGATCTCAAATTTCATATGGAAAGGCAGAAGGCCACAGATATCCAAGTATATCCTCAGCAAAATTAATACCTCTGGAGGCATCACCATACCTGATCTAAAGATATATTACAAATCGGGCTGGAGAGATGGCTTAGCAGTTAAGTGCTTGCCTATGAAGCCTAAGGACCCCGGTTCAAGGCTCGATTCCCCAGGACCCACGTTAGCCAGATGCACAAGGGAGCGCACACGTCTGGAGTTTATTTGCAGTGGCTGGAGGCCTTTGCGTGCCCATTCTCCCTCTCTCTCTCTCTCTCTCTCTCTCTCTCTCTCTCTCTTTCTCTGTCTCCCTCTTTCTCTCTCTGTCACTCTCAAATAAATAAATAAAAATGAATAAAATAATTTTTAAAAATAAAAAAAGATATATTACAAATCCATAGTAATAAGAACAGCATGGTACCACCCTAAAAACAGCAGTATGGACCAATGGAATAGACTTGAGGACCCGGACTTTGGATCAAGCAACTACAGCTACTTGATATTTGACAAAGGCCCTAACAATATAGGCTGGAAAAAAAGACAGTTATCTTCAACAAATGGTGCTGGACAAACTGGATAACCATGTGCAGGAAATTCATATTTGATCCACACATTTTGCCATGCACTACACTCAAGTACAAATGAATGAAAGACCTCAGTATAAGACCAGAAACTCGGTTACTACTGGAAGAAAATATAGAAGGAACTTTCCATGATATAGGAATGGAAAAAGACTTCCTGAACAAAACCCCAGTAGCACAGGGCCTTAAGCGGTCACTCAACCAATGGGATCACATGAAGCTGAAGAGTTTCTTCACAGCAAGCATACAATAAGCAAAGTCAATAGATTACCGACAGAATGGGAGAAAATATTTGCTGATTATCCAACTGACAGAGGCCTAATCTCTAGAATCTACAAAGAACTCAAAACCCAAATGAATAAAAAGTCAAACACCCTACTCACAAAATGGGGCAAAGAGCTGGACAGGCAGTTCACAGAGGAAGAAATACAAATGGCAAACACCCACTTAAGAAATGTTCTTCTCCCCAGTCATCAACTATGAGATTCCACCTCACCCCAGTAAGGATAGCAAACATCAAAAAAATCCAGTGAAAATAAATCCTGGTGAGGATGTGGAGAATTAAGAACTCTCATCCAATGTTGGTGGGAATGTAAGATGGTACAACCTCTTTGGAAAGCAATTGGAGACTCCTGAAATGCTGACTATAGAGTTATCAACAGACCCAGTTATTCCCTTACTGGGCATGTACTCTAAAATGTTTAAACCACAGTCCAGAGAGATTTTCTCAACCATGTTTATAGTGGCACAATTCGTAATAGCTAAGAGCAGGAATCAACCCAGGTGTCCATCACTAGAAGAATTGGTAACTAAGACGTGGTATATCTACACAATGGAATTCTACACAGCAGTAAGAAAGAATGACACAATGAAATTTGAGGAAAAATGGTTGAACCTGGAACAGAGCATTCTCAGTGAACTTACCCAATCACAGAAAGAAAATCGCTGCACAGTCTCACTCATCTACAGCACCTAACCTGAATCTACTCAAGATGCCCACATGCCCTGCAAGCATCTCAAGAACTAGACAATAGGCTGGATGGGGAGGGAGGGGAGGGCAAGGGAGGGAGTAGGGGGCACAAATCTAGACCCAAACTGCAATAGTACCATAAAACTCTACATCCTAAAAGGCAGACCAAATGGTTGAACCTTCACCAGGCCCTTAGAGGGAACATCTGAGCCAAAAGACACTGGAGAGAGTATTTCCAAGACTGACCTTAATCTTCTACAGATTCTCTCCCTCTCTCTCTCTCTCTCTCTGCCGCTCTTCTCTCTAACTCTTTTATATTTTTTATCTTTTTCTTCCTTTTCTTAGTGGGCATTGACCTGTAACTCCCAGTGCCTGCATGTGGCCTTCATCCACAATAAGCTTTTGATCAAAGAGACCTACAAAGTTTCCTAAGAGAAAGACAGATTTCTGTCAGAGTACTTGATGACCCAACAAAGGTTAGTGGTAAAACCCTACTGATAAAGACACCATATGCATTTGACACATAAAATGGATGCCATGGCTGGAAGCTGGAAGAGAGTCAGGTCCCCAGACAGTCAGTGCTTCTAGTGCCAGAATGTGCTACATGGGCAACTGGGGGAAAATGACCAATATCTGTCCAAGGAACTCATGTTCTAACCTACTTAGCAGGAAGTAACCTGTCCTGATGCTCACACAAGTGCAATAGTGGCTCACAGCCATGGTGGGAAACCAACTGCTCTTGATTTGGCTAACTGATCCCCTCAGTGGAATAGCTGGGATGGGGAAACAAGTCAGAACCATATCCTAAAATGAACCCGCTCTCCATTATCAAGCTACCACCAATCATGGGCTACAAGAGGGCCTACACCTATTAAATATTCTATAAAAAAAAATAAGGATTATCCCATTTGTCTGGTGCTAACTTACTCTCTGTTGGAGAATCTGCTTCTCTTTTTCAGATAGATGCAGATCCTAAGGAGAGAACCATCCCATCATACCTTAAAAGGGCCCCAGCTGAAACTAGAAACAATTGGTGAAACAAGCAAGGGTGCTGTTCTCTTGGTGAACCAGGTACCAGCACAAGGGTGAAGGAGATCGACACAGAACAATCAGCTCCTACATCAAATATCCAGAGACCCAGAGGTCCCCAACAACTCATCACTGAAGCAGACCAAAAATGAACCCAACATGGCTCAGGGAAATTTTGCGGAAGAGGGGGCAGAAAGAATGTCAGGGTCACATGTTGGGTCATGATATGCAGAGACATTTCTCCTACCCATAACTGTGGTTAATTCCACAATTCATGACCCATATACCTCAACAAGGAGGGGCCGGGGGAGGGAGTAGTACATGGATGAGCCTAACTATGGTACCAACTTGACTGTATTCACTGAGTACAAAACTACTGAATTAAAAATTAATAAATTTAAAAAATTATATTGATATTTCCTTATCTTTTTATATCAGCCATTTGACAGACATACACTTAGTTATCATTTTTATTCATTGTGTCTAGAAGAGTCTTCCACTGGCACACGATCCACTCATTTTTGTTTTTCAGATCCTCATAATTAATAAAGGGCTTCACTATGACTTGCTTCTAGTTGTCTCATAATTAAATTTGTACATTTATTATCTGACATATTACTTAGCTTTCTAGTGCAATAAAAGTAGCCAAAATAATCAATCAATAAAGAGGAAAGGGTAATTTTTGCTCACAATTTTAGAAGTTCTGATCCATGACCAGTTGGACCAGTGTTAATTTCAAGGCTGTGCCATGGTGGTACACTTTGGGAGCATGTGATAAACCAATCATTTTTTTTTCCATGAACAAAGAGGAAAAGATGAAGAGATATGTGTCCAATACTTTCCCATTCCTGGGAATAAAGACCATAGCAGCAACTTATGAAAGACAAAACAGTTAATTTAGCATATAGGTCCAGATTTAGGTCCCAAGAGTAGAATCTCTCATAGTGAGAATGCCGTCCAGAGAGGAATGGGAGGTCACTCTACAGCACTGTCAGGAATCAGAGAATGAGAGAAAATGAAGTGACTATAAGCTACATAGCCTCAAGGCCTGTCCCAAGTGACCCACATTTAACAATCATACCACCATTGGTGGTGATTTTACCTCTAAATTCCAGTTTTCAGACCTATTACAGAACAACTTTCTACTGTGTCCAAACACCTGCTTTACTTCACATTGCTAGGGTAGCCCTAAGAAGCTAATATGGATACAGCTTTGATTTTGTATGGCACTACAATAGCCGTGGCTTTTGCTTTGCAGTTAAATGTACAATAAGGCTCTAGTCTGGAGACCTAGGTCCTATAATACTATCCATGAGGCCTTGACAATTTCACTGGAAGAGATCAGCACACATCTTTGTGTCTCAAATACATCAGCTGGCAATTAGGAATACCATATTTGCTCAAAAAACAAATAATGGCTCTGTTGATATAGGGATCTTGTGATTTTAAATCCTTGATATAATGTACAAATAATGAGATCAGAAGACCACATGGGAAATAACCATGGAAATATTGATCCCAGGACTCATAGCCACAAGGTGGTCACACAGATGTCCCTGTTTCTAAAGGCCCTGGCTGAAAGACCTGCACGTCAGCCCATGCTCAGCTGCTATAGGTGATTTACTTAACCTTCAGCAGTTGTGCTTTACACATAAGTGCTCCAGGATAGCCTCACATATCTCCTTGAGACTCTTCTCTGGAATGTAAAACAACCTGGTTCAGTTTGCCCTCTTGATGCATGACTCTGACATTCAGATTCTTGTTCAGCTACTGCCAGGACAGAATCATAGAGGGATTTACATGAGGTTGTGAAATCATATAATTATGTCTGAGAGGTAAAAATGGTGATATGTAGACAAATTGGAATGTTTGCTTCCTCCTCTACACCATCAGGATAGAATCTAGGTTGTTTTATCTTACTATTTACAGTGATTTTTAACACCTTTCTGAAATAAATCTCAATGTGTCTGGACACTTCTTGGGAGAATGAGGAAACATTCAGTGACAACTGGCAATAAATCAATCAGGATACAGAACAATAAAAACCATGGTACAGGAATTGATAAAACATGTTAAGAGGCACAGCCTTTAAGAAGACTTGAAAACTCCATGGAGGTTTTGTACATTTTAAACTTAACAAAACAAATAAATATGTGAAATATTCTACTTTTATCTGATTTACTGTCACTCAGAATGTATCTTCCACACACTACCCAAGCTATATGAACTTATAAAATTATCCTAACAATTTAAGCAATGTAAATACTACAATCTTAATCCATATTTTTATTCCTATGCAATAATAAACTATGAAAGGAAAAATAAGTCCCAGGATACAAACATTATGCACTAAAGAAGAAGAGCAAGTATGAGTGTTTAGACTAAATTTTTTCTACATAGTATTATCAAGATTCTGTCACATTTGTGGGTTATTGATTTGAAACAGAAGTGGATTTTGTTATAATTTATTCCAGGCTACACACGGTATAATTATTCAAGTGCTTCCTTTTCGTTTGGACTTTCCTATTTGTTTTAAATGTTATTACTCGCTTCACTGCATTTTCATTTTAGTGAACACACTGATAAATATTTCTATCAATTGCAGATGTGATTTTTGCATAAGTAACTACAATGCTAGTACTATGGTTTAATACAGTATTAGATACCACAGGATTCCACAGCAGCAATTAGAAAGTATTTCAGCATTTGTGTAATCATAAAGGCCTTATGGAATGGTTTAAAGTGTGCTTATAATTAGTAATTTTAATGCTTCATATATTTCCAAAGGCCTTAGGCATAAAGCCAGGAATGATCCTAGGTAAAATGATGAAGCAGACAAACTTGCTTTTCATTTTTTTCATCCTCTTATTCTTACTTTGTAAGACCAGTGACTTTGTCATTGACCAAAGGTCAAGGGCTCCTAAATCCAATCAGCCTTGTAGATACAGATTCTTTTAACCATCTTTCCTATCAATATCCTCTGAGTTCCCCTTGCTCATTGATATTTGTCTACTTTGTTTGCATCTGTGGCAGTATAATTATGTTCTCTTAAGAGAATGTACAGAACATTAAAGTATATTAAATGGTCAGCCACAGTATATAAATATTATAGTTCCCATGGTGCAAACTGGTTGGTTACCTGCTCCATTATCGTTATAATTTTACTATTAGTAGATTTAGTTCATTAACATGCTTGATTTTTCATTGTGTTTTCACTGGCATAAAAAGAAGATAGTATCATTTTCCATTTAATTTTTACTGCTGTCTACTCACTATGCAAAGATACAAAGTGAGAAACTTCATCACGACAAGTTCATTCAACTATATAATGTATTTTGACCATATTCATCCATAAACAACATATCCTATCCTCCAATGAGTCCCCTTTCTCTTCCCAAGTAATCCCCTTTCTGTTCCATGTGTGACCCTGAATCTTTCCTTGTTTTTCTTTTGCCAATATTGTATATCTTGTTGACATCTAAATAACTGAAATTCTGTTTTATGCAAGAAAAGAGACCTCACTTAGCTGAAGATGATGCTTAAGCTACTTTTAAGCTACTTGCATACTTAAACTTACTCTCTCACTAAATCATGCTTCCTTTAGTAAATCACTTACACACACACACAATTTATTTTATCACTCGTCACTCGTAAGTTGATGAACACTTAGGCTTATGTGAATATTTGGCTCTTCTGAATGGTACCTCAATAAGCAAGGTAGTATTGGTACTGATATTTTGTAATATATAATACACACACACACACACACACACACACATATATATATATATATATATAATTTGTCAGAGTGGGAGAGCATTCCCTGAGCCATCCTGAACATGAATTGAGTGAGTCACAAAAAGTATCAGCAAGTTTGTTCACAAAGTCTACCACATCACACTAGGGCTGGATTGTGCTTTGGTCAGATGTACAGTCTGTTCTAGGGACTATCGTACTTCAGCCAGCAACAGCATTCACTCATGTTGCACACAAAACAGAAGCTATGTCCTGTCACCAAAAATAGTAGCAACACGGGAAAGAAATTAACTTCTCTCTAGTGTCATTCATATATGAGGGAATTATAACTCAAAAATTGAATGATAAATTATGCATACTTATTGAAACATTGATACTGCTACAAATAACAAAATAACAAGCTGGCATCAATTTTTATTTTAGAAGATTTAGTAATTAGCACATTAGCATAATAACTGCTGGATAAACATACCACAGAATAAAAGGTCATGAGAATTTATAACACTTATGTATGTCAAGACTAGTATCTCACCTAAAATAATCAATCAAAATAGAATCAAAGCTAGTTGGAAAGAAGGAGCTCAGTGGAAGGGTGACATTTGAGGGTGGAAAAGAAGGCAATGTGAATGAATTATGATCAAAATATATTATGTATGTATATAAAAATTGTCAATAAAAAGTTTAGCCATTCAAACAAAGTTTTTTTTTTTTTCTTTTTTTAACCAAGCTGTAGTGTTCAACATGTCTCTGGCTCTGTTCTATACAATTTCCATGGATAGCACATTATTTTGTATTTTCCATTTTACAGATGAGGGAAATGAAGCAAAAAATCATTAATTACCTTGCCCAAAAATCACATAGTACACTATAGAGTCAGGGTTTGAAGATTCAGAAATTCTGCTATAGAGAATTTTCTCTTAAATACTATACTATAAAGCTTCAGGGCTAAAAGGGGTTTTGTTTGTTTGTTTGTTTGTTTGTTTGTTTGTTTGTTTTTATCCCCAAGGATACTAGAAAAAATATAGGTCTTCATTTTTCTTATATAAAAATGATGAAGATGTGAGGAGCTGCCTCATTTGATAAGGCACTTTTTTTCCTCTTTTTTTCTTTATTAATTAGTTTTGCATTCAGCAAATGAAGTCAGTTTGGTACCATTATTAGGCTCATCCAAGACCTACCCCCTCCCCTTGGCCCTTCCTTCCTGAGGTATATGGGACATGCATTGTGGAGTTAGCCCACAGTTATGGGTAAGATAAATGTCTCTGCATATCATGAACCAACATATGACTCTGACATTTTCTCAGCCCCTCTTCCACAAAATTTCCCTGAGCCATGTTGGGTTCATTTTTGGTCTGCTTCAGTGATGAGGTGTTGGAGGCCTCTGAGGCTCTGGCTCTCTGATTTGGTAGGAGTTGATTTTTCTCTGTGCTGATCTCCTTCCCCCCTGTGCTGGTATCTGGTTCATCAGGAAAACACCACCCATGCTTGTTTCGCCAATTTTTCTTAGTTTCAGCTGGGGCCCTTTTCAAGTATGATGGGGTGGCTCTCTCCTTTGGATCTAAATATATCTGAAAAAGAGAAGCAGATTTTCCAGTGGAGAGTAAGTCAGCACCAGGACAAATGAGATAACCCTCACTTTTTTTCACAGAGAATTTAATAGCTGTAGGCCCTCTTGTAGCCATGATTGATGGTAGCTTGAGATTGGTGAGTGGGCTTATGTTTGGATATGGTTCTGACGTGTTTCCCAGCTCCAGCTATGGGTCCCGTACCACTGAGGGGATCAGTTAGCCAAATGGAGAGCAGTTGGTTCCCCACCATGGCTGTGTGCCACTATTGCACTTGTGTGGGCATCACAAAAGGTTATTTGCTGGTAAGTAGGTCAGATCATGAATTGCTTGGACAGATATTGGTCATTTTCCCCCCGTCACCCATGTAGCACCTTCTGGCTCTAGACGTGCTGACTGTCTGGGGACTGTCTTCCAAATTCCAGCCATGCCATTCCATTTTGCATGTCAACCACATAAGGTGTTTTCAGCAGTAGGGTCTTACCACTAACCTTTGGTGGATTATCAAGTACTCTGACAGAAATCTGTCTGTCTTTTAGGAAACCTTGTAGGTCTCTCTGATCAAAAACTCATTGTGGATGACAGCCCTATGCTGCTATTGGGAGTTACAGGTCAGTGCCCACTAAGAAAATGAGGAAAAAGATAACTAATATACAAGAGCTAGAGAGAAAAGAGGCAGAGAGAGAGAGAGAGAGAGAGAGAGAAAGAGAGAGGGAGAGGGGGAAAGAGAGGGAGAGAAGGGAGAGGGAGGGAGGGAAGATGTAGAAGATTAAGGTTTGTCTTGATCCTACCCTCTACAGTGTCTTGTGTTTCAGGTGTTCCCTGTAAGGGCCTTGTGAAAGTTCAGCCATTTGGTCTACCTTTTAAGAAGTAGAATTTTATAGTACCAATGCCATTTGGGTCAAGATTTGTGTTTTCCACCCCTTGGATGCCGTCCCCTCCATTACCAACCATCCTACAGTCTAGTCCACGAGATTCTTGCTGGGTATGTAAGGCATCTTGGGTAGATTCAGTTTAGGTGCTGTAGATGAGTGAGACTGTGTGGCGATTTTTTTTTCTGTGATTGGGTAAGTTCACTGAGAATGATTTGTTCCAGGTTCAACCACTTTTCCTCAAATATCATTGAGTCATTTTTTCTTAATGCTGTATAGAATTCCACTGTGTAGATATACCATATCTTAGTTATCCATTCTTCTAGTGATGGACATCCGGGTTGATTCCAGCTCTTAGCTATTACAAATTGAGCCCCTAAACACATGGTTGATCAAATCTCTCTAGCCTGTTGTGGTGGTTTGACTAGAATAGATGGCCCCCAGTATATTCAGTTGTTTGTTTGTAGTTTGCATCTGCAGCCACCTGGCTGGAGTCAGTACCATTGTGTGGATCTTAAGGTGTGGTGGTAGGTTTGAGATTTCAATCTAAAGATATGCAAAGTGTGCCTGCTGGAGTTCCTGAAGTGTGCTGTGGCTTTTGACCTTTAGGCTTGTACTTCTCTCTCTCTCTGTTTGGGCCTGTGAAGGCAGGCCAGTTTCTTCTGCCATTATGGAACTTCCCCTGGATCTGTAGGCTTCAATAAATCCCTTCCTCCATAACTGTGCCTGGTCTGGAAGTTCATCTCAGTGAACCTGAAGCTGTCTGCTACAGAATTTGGTACCGAGGAGTGGGCTGAGATGTACCTGGCCATGTGCATGTTGATCTTTTGGAACCTTTGTTTTGGAGGAATAGGCATGGACTTGGTGCTTGCAACTGAAGATGTCTTCTGGAGTGGTAAGCCAAGTTTTATGGACTATTCTGATGAGAGTCTGCAAATGCTAAGTGCAGACAGCATTGAACGTCGAGGCTTGGCTTATGAGCTTTCTAAGGGGAAGGAAAGACTGCAGAGGACTTTGTTAGAACTGGGCTACTGGTGTAAGGGCTGGCTGCGTCCTGCTGCCCAGGCCCAGAGTGTTTGATCAAGGTTAAATTTGTAATGTGCTTGGCTAGAGATATTGGACTGAGAGATTTAAGCTTTTAAGCTGGAAAACCTCAAGCAAGTCAAAATTACAGGCACAGAGACTGGTTTTAGGTTACTGAACCTGCTATTGTCAAACACATTAGCAATGTTAAGGAAGATGGTCCAACTGCTTTACATTAAAACAATGGAAAGGATGCCTGAGGAAGGACTCTCATAGAAATGCAAACACTTTTGGAAAGAGTTGACTGGAGAAGGAACCTGCTCTTCAAGGTTATGATTTATTTCATCTGTGAATTAAGAATATGGCTGTGTCCTGCACACCTGGTATTGGTTTCAGAAGCATGAAAAATGCTTGGAGTGGCCGTGAATTGCACATGCTTCCAGGAGCTGCCGCTGAGATGCTGCATGAGGTAGGGCCTGATGCCCTGATAGGCTGAAAGAGCCTTTGGAAAATGTGAAGAGTGGTCATGAATTGCACATGGTTCCAGGAGCTGCTGCTGAGATGCAGCATGAGGCAAGCCATGATGCCCTGATAGGCTGAAAGAGCCTTTGGAAGATGGACCATGGTTTGCATGAAGACCTGAAGATGTTTTGTATATACCAGGACTGTGCAAGGGCTACCATAGCGCGCATTGTTGGCCTGGGATGGAAGTGTTCCCCGGCTACTCTGCCCAGCTGGAGGGGCAGAATTGGAAAGTCTCGAGACTGTTAGTCTCTGGATAAATTAAACTTGAACTGAGAAGTTTGATGTTTGTTTGATGGTGGTTGAGTTTGCCTTGTTTTAGTCTCTCCTTGCTATGTATTATACCAGGTGAAAATGTTTACTCTGTGCCTTTATATGTTAGAAATGTTTAACTTGTTTGATTTTACAGGTCTTCATATCTTAAATTGGTCAAGACTGTGGGGACTTTTGAAATTGAACTGAATACAATTTACAATGTGTGATGGTTATAAATCTATTGGGGGCCAGGGGCGGAATGTGGTGGTTTGACTAGAATAGATGGCCCCCAATATATTCAGTTGTTTGTTTGTAGTTTGCATCTGCAGCCACCTGGCTGGAGTCAGTACCATTGTGTGGATCTTAAGGTGTGGTGGTAGGTTTGAGATTTCAATCTAAAGATATGCAAAGTGTGCCTGCTGGAGTTCCTGAAGTGTGCTGTGGCTTTTGACCTTTAGGCTTGTACTTCTCTCTCTCTCTGTTTGGGCCTGTGAAGGCAGGCCAGTTTCTTCTGCCATTATGGAACTTCCCCTGGATCTGTAGGCTTCAATAAATCCCTTCCTCCATAACTGTGCCTGGTCTGGAAGTTCATCTCAGTGAACCTGAAGCTGTCTGCTACACCTGTGCTTTGAAGGTTTTAGGGTAGATGCCCAGTCAGGGAATAACTGGGTCTATTGGTATCTCTATACTCAGCTTTTTCAGAAGTCTCCATATTGTTTTCCAAAGTGGTTGTACCGTCCTGCATTCCCACCAAGAGTGGATGAGTGTTCCTACTTCTCGAAATCCTCACCAGCATTTCTTTTCATTTGATTTTTGGATGTTTGCTATCCTTATTGGGGTAAGGTGGAATCTCATAGTTGTTTTAATTTGCATTTCCCTGATGATGAGGGATGAGGAACATTTTCTTAAGTGTGTGTTTGCCATTTGTATTTCTTCCTCTGTGAACTCCCTTTTCAGCTCTTTGTCCCATTTTGTGAGTGGAGTGTTTGACTTCTTAGTGTTGAGAATTTTGAGTTCTTTGTAGATTCTAGAGATTAGGCCTCTATCAGTTGGGTAACCCGCAAGTATTTTCTCCCATTCTGTGTGTAATATATTAGCTTTGCTTATTGTATGTTTGTCTGTAAAGAAACTCTTCAGCTTCATGTGATTCCATTGGTTGAGTGACTGTTTAAGATCATGAGTTAGTGGTGTTTTGTTCAGGAAGTCTTTTTCCATTCCTATATCATGGAAAGTACTTCCTAAATTTTCCTCCAGTAGTATTCGAGTTTCTGGTCTTATATTGAGATCTTTGATCCATTTGTACATGAGTATAGTGCATGGTGAAATGCGTGGATCAAGTTTCAGTTTCCTGCATATGGTTATCCAGTTAGTCCATCACCATTTGTTGAAGATGCTGTCTTTTTTCCAGCCTATATTGTTCAGGCCTTATCGAATATCAAGTTGCTATAGTTGCTTGACCCAAAGTCTGGGTCCTCAAGTCTATTCCATTGGTCTATACTCCTGTTTTTATGCCAGTGCCATGCTGTTTTTATTACTATTTCTTTTGTATTACAGCTTCAGATCAGGTATGGTGATGCCTCCAGAGGTATTTCTTTCACTGAGATTATGTTTGGATATGCGAGGCCTTCTGCCTTTCCATATGAAATATGAGATCACTTTTTCTATCTCTGTGAAGAACACTGTAGGGATTTTAATTGGAATTGCATTAAATCTGTATATTGCCTTTGATAGGATTATCATCTTCACAATATTAATTCTACCTATCCAGGAGCATGGGAGGTCTTTCCATTTTCTCAAATATTCCTCAATTTCTTTTTTGAGTTTTTTTTTATGTTGTTGTTGTATAGATCTTTCACATCCATGGTTAATGTTATTCCAAGGTATTTTATTTATTTATTTTTGTTGCTATAGAAAATGGGACTATGTGCCTTATTTCTTTCTCTGTAACTTTGCCATTTGCATATAGAAAGGCTACTGATTTTTGTGCATAGATTTTGTATCGTGCAACTTTGCTATAGGAGTTAATCACCTTCAGAAGTTTTGGGATGGAGTCTCTCGGGTCTCTTACATATACAATCATGTTGTCAGTGAATGGACCTAACTTAACTTCTTCCTTTCCAAATTGTAACCTATTGTTTCCTTCTCCTGTCTTATTGCTTGAGCTAGGACTTCCAGTACTATATTGAAGAGCAGAGGTGAGAGTGGACAACCCTGTCTTATTCGTAATCTGAATGGGGATTCCAGCAGTCTCTCTCCATTAAGTATTATTTGGGCCTTAGTAGCTTTGTATATTGCCTTTATTATGTTAAGATATGAAACAAATATGCCAATTCTCTCCAAAGTTTTGATCATGAAGTGATGTTGTTTCTTGTCAAAGGCCATTTCTGCATGTATCAAGATGATCATGTGGTTTTTATGTTTAACCTTGTTTATGTGGTGTAGTACATTGACAGATTTCCGTATGTTGAACCAACCCTGTGTTCCTGGGATGAATCCCACTTGTTCAAGGTGGATAATGCTTTTGATGTGTTGTTGGATTCGGTTTGTGAGGATTTTGTTCAGGATCTTTGCATCTAAGGTCATCAGGGAAATAGGCTAGTAGTTTTCTTTTCTTATGGCATCTCTGCCTGGTTGTGGAATTAGGGTGATGCTAGCTTCATAAAAGGAGTTGGGTAGCTTTCCCTGTCCTCTAATTGTGTGGCACAGTTTGAGGAACATTGGTTTGAGTTCTTCCATGAAGGTTTGATAGAATTCAGCTGAGAAGCCATCTTGTCCTGGACTCTTCTTTTTGGGGATTTTTTTATTACTTTTTCAATCTCCATGAGTGTGATATGCTGATTGAGGTGATTAATCTGCTCTGAGTTTAGCTTTGATAGATGATATATATCCAGGAATTTATCCATCTCCTCCACATTATCAAGTTTTGTGGAGTAGAGGTTTTTGAAATAAGTCCTGATGATTCTCCCAATTTCACTTATGTCTGTTGTGATCTCTGTTTTTCCACTTTTAAATTTCTTAATTTGAAGCTTCTCCTTTTTTTGCTTGATCAAATTGGCCAGGGGTTTGTCAATCTTGTTTATGTTTTCAAAGAACCAGCTCTTTGTTTTGTCAATTGTCTTAATTGTTTCCTTGGTTTCCAATTCATTAATTTCTTCTCTGATTTTAATTATTTCTTTCCTTCTGGAGCTCTTTGGGGTGGATTTTTCTTGTTTTTCAAGTGCCTTTAGGTGGATGGTTAGGTTACTGATTTGGGATTATTCTGTCTTTTTTATGAAGGCATTGAGTGCTATGAATTTTCCCCTGAGGACCACCTTCATTGTGTCCCATAAGTTTGGGTACGATGTATTCTCATTGTCATCAATTCAAGAAATTTTGCACTTTCATGTTTTATTTCATCCACTATCCATTTATTGTTTAAAAGTGTGCTGTTTGGTTTCCAGGTGTTGTTGGGATTCTTGGTGAGTCTTTTGTTGTTGATTTCTAGCAATATAGCATTGTGATCTGATATCATGCAGGGAATTATGTCAATCTTTCTAAATATGTGGAGGCAGTCTTTGTGACCCTTCATGTGACCCAGTATATGGTCTATTTTGGAGAATGTTCCATGGGCTGCTGAGACCAATGTGTGGTCTGTGGATTCGGGATGGAAAGTTCTGTAGATGTCCGTTAGGTCTAAGTGATCTATTGTCTGCCCTTGACAGTGTATGGGCATGTAGGTGGTGGATCAGCCTGGGCTCAAGTACAATGGGAATCTGAGGCAGCCTGGGGCAGTTGCAAGGCAGCCTGGGCTTTGGCTCTCACTTGCCAAAGCCGCCTATGTAGTGCCTGGCAGGGGTGCCAAAGTTGTCTGAATTCTGAAGTGGTAATGCGCCAAAGCTGCCTGCGTTCCAGCTAGGAGAGGCACTGAGGCACCAAGCACTGAAGCCACCCAAACTCTGTCTGGGAACACTGGGACCCGGAAGCAGTCTGCACTCCCCCGCCACAGGACAATGTGCAGATGGCCAGCATGGCAGACAGGTAGGGGATGGCACCTGAGCTGGCACAAGCAAGAAACACAGTCTCAGCTTGTGTGGCAATTGCTGTGGGACTGGGCTTGCTGAATGTGCAACAGCAGGAGCAGTCAGCGAGCGAGTGGGTGGAGCAGTCAAAGCTTCCACATGCAGGGATCAATCTGCACACAGCTGCGCTGTGGATACAGGGAGGTTTGGGTTACCTGCTCCTGAGGGAATCAGGGATTCCCTGTTATTGCCAGGACTCGTTGAACGCGCTATGGTCAGAGCAGTAGGTGGACGAGTGGACGAGTGTGCAGAGAAGTTTAAGGTTCCACATGCAGGGATCAATTGGTGCGTGGCGGTGGCAGCAGCGGTGCCATGGACACAGCAGTTATTTGGTGGGAGGGGTGGGCTACCCACCCATGAGGTGATCCGTGATTCCCTGTTTTACCCCCCTGTAACAGACAGATTCAGGTTCACTGAGATGAACTTCCAGACCAGGCACAGTTATGGAGGAAGGGATGTTTATTGAAGTTTGCAGATTTAGGGAAAGTTCCATAGTGGCAGAAGAAGCTGGCCTGCCTTCACGCGACCAAGCAGAGAGAGAGAAGTAAAAGCGTAAAGGTCAAAAGCCACAGCACACTTCAGGAACTCCAGCTAGGCATACTTTGCATATCTTTAGATTGAAATCTGAAACCCACCACCACACCTTAAGATCTACACAATGGCACTGACTCCAGCCAGGTGGTTGCTGATGCAAACTATAAACAAACAAATGAATATATTGGGGGCCATCTATTCTATTCAAACCACCACACCCCCTTTGTGCCCTCCTACTGACAATCTATTGGAGATTTATCTCCCCTAAAAGACCCAGTGAACCCTTAATATCTTGCCTTTCTTTCCCCAGGATTTGCAGTGCAGCTAGGAGGTCGCCATCTTGTGATAAGGCCCTTTTTAGACAAGTGTTTGTGACCCCACAATCCATATCACAGTCAACTATGGTAATATGTGCCTTTAATCTCAGTGCTGAGGGTTAAAGACAGAAGGATTATTGGACCTTGTTGGCCAACTAGTATAGTTGAATGGGTGACATTTAGGTTAAGTAAGAGGACCTCCATCAATAAATAAGGTGGAGAGCAAATGAGGAAGGTACCCAAATTTGACCTCTGGTCTCCATACATGTGCACCCACACTCATACAAAAATGCTAACAAACTTGCAGCCATAAGCACATGGAAAAAAAACAAACAATGAAAGATTGTATTATAAATAAAGATAGAAAAGTTATACAAATCAAGATATACAGCTAGATGACTATGAAGAGAGAGGAATAAGTACTATATACAGTAAATTAAAAAATAAATGCCCTAAAGAGTGTATTAAGTTGTTCCCAATTTTTCCAATTATTTCCCTAAATTTTCAACAAATCATAATAAAGATTAATTTTGCCCTATTGTAAAAGCATATTATAATTTTTGTTTTATATTGTTTATATTTTTCTAAACATTAGAAATATTCATATTTCATTCTCCCATAATCATGGGTCTGGTATGTATTTACATTCAACTTACATATTATTATATCTGTCTTTACATCCCAATATGTACATCTAGTTTGCATAAAAAGAATTTCAGATTGTACCTGAGTATGTACGATAAGGGTAATAACACTGTGAACTTTCTTGTGCACCTGAGTGAATTTGTTAAATATACATTCTTACAAGGATACACATAGAAATGTCCATAGACCCTGTACATCTTTCCTAGCCAATGACAAACTATTTGTCAGAGTGACTTATTTATGAACATAACTGCTCATGGGAGTTCCAGTGGCTTCTTTTTACCAGAAAATTATGTCTCTTCCCCACCACAGAGTGAAACAAATCCTTTTTTCCTAGAAAATTAAAACTTTTACCTTCAGTATTTTCTTAAGTCTTAACTTATTTCTTTATTTAAAGATATCTTCATCTGACAGTAGGGTTACACATTATTTTCTGTTTTACATATTTTAAAAATATTTTATTTATTTATTTGCAAGGAGAGATATGGCAGAGAAAGAGAGAGAGAGAGCGAGGGAGGGAGGGAGGATGTACCTCCAGCCACTGCAAATGAACTCCAAATGTATGCACCATATTGCACAGCCTGCTTTATGTGGGTACTGATGTATGGAACCTGGCTTGGCAGGCTTTGAAGGCAAGTTTCTTAACCACTAAGCCATCTTTGTAGCATTATTTTCTTTTGTAAAATGATGATTTTATGCTGTAACATTTTACAGTTTAACTTATTGTACCTTATAGCATGATTTATCTCATAAGCAGTTTATATAGTCTTCTAGTTTCTCTTAATTATAGTAGTTGTTGTATCCTTTATCTCTCCTATTTGATTTACCCTCATCTTTTTGAATTGAATTGCCTTTATTCTGGATTGAAAGATTGTTATAATTTTATTTTCTATTATTTTTTATGTTTTAAAGGTATGAAAGAGAGCGATAGTGAGAGAGGAGGAGGGAGAAAGAGAAACAGGGAGATACAGAAAGATGCAGGTAGAAAAAGAATGGGCATACTAGGGCTTCCAGCCACTGCAAATGAACTCCAGATGCATGCACCCCCTTGTACATCTGGCTTATGTGGGCACTAGAAAATGGAATCTATGCCCTTTGGCTTTGCAGGCAAGTGCCTTAACCTCAAAGTAATCTCTCCAGCCCTTATTTTCTATTCTTTGTAAAAAACTTTTTCATTGACAGCTTTCTCCCTGTGATTTTTTTTTTTTCATTTTTGAAATATAGTAATTCAAGGCTAGTGTAAAGTCTACTAAAATAGTTATCATGGGCTGGAGAGATGACCTAGCAGTTAAGGTGCTTGCCTGTGAAGCCTAAGGATCAAAGTTCTACTCTCTGTCAGGAGCCATAAAGCAAAAGCCTCTCCATTTTGCCTGGGCCTGTTCTTAAGTTGACTCATTCACCAGAAAGCTGGTCCATCCAGCTTGCAGTTAGGAATGTTGGTCTGCAGACTGTTCACAGAATCTTATCTTTTGGAAAAGGCCAGTTTAAAGTCAGGATGTCAAGCCGTTAAGGCAAGATTAGAAAAACACCCGGATACATCTCCTCTAGGTTCCCTAAGATTAAATAAACACCTGGTTACATCTCCTCTTAGTTTCCTAACAATTCTGGCCCTAAATCACGTCAGGCAGCTTACTCCCCCCCTTTTCTTCCCCTATATAACCACTGTATAAAAAATAAAATTAGAGACCTTGATAAGACTCTAGACTTGGTCTCCTTCTTTGTGCCTGTCTTGTCTCTCATCCAGGTTAATTTCTCCTCGGGTCCTTGTTCAACTCCCCGCTGGCCAGGGCAAGTGGCGCCTGAACATGGGGCTCAAGGTACAAAGTGTGACCTGGACGTCACCCAAGTGGACGGCAGTCCCCCCCCACCATTTGATTGCAACCTCATCAGTGAGTGAAGATCCGCATGCAGATCACCACAGGTGTGCCCGCCTGTGATACAGATCTGGAAAGGTAAGAAAAGCGACGCAATTATGAGACAAGCATTAAGTAAGCATGAATTGTTTGTTGAAGGGCTTAAAACTCTTCTCAAGACACGAGGAACATGGGTTAAGAAAAAAGATTTAGTGAAATTCTTTGTCTTTTTAGAAGATGTCTGTCCCTGATTTCCCCTGAAAGGTATTATATATGAAAAGCGGTGGTGCCGTGTTGGTGACTGCCTAAATGATTACTACCACTCTTTTGGTCCTGAAAAGGTTCCAGTGCAGGCATTTTCTTATTGGAATCTCATAAATGATGTATTACAGGTCCGCCACTATCACCCTGATTTTTCAAAGGTAGTTACAGATAATCAAAAATTCCTTAAAAATAAATTCACCGGCAGTCAGACCTCCCTCCATAAGAAGGAGGTCCTAGAGAAATTCCTTAAAAATAAATTCACCAGCATTCAGACCTCTCTCCATAAGAATGAAGTCCCAGAGAATACAGATTACACTGAGGTGCCAGGATGCTGCCCGCCATAACTTGGCCACTGGTAGTTCTTCCAAATCCTGGACGCTAGATAAGCTTCTGGGCAACCACCCCTATGATACAAATAAACAAGAAGCTAAATTTCCTCCAATATTACTTACCGAAATCCAACATGCAGCTCTCAAAGCCTGGAAGAGCCTTCCCTCTAAAGGATCAGCTGTCACCTCTCTTGCTAAAATCCGACAGGGGCCACAAGAGCGTTATAGTGATTTTATCGGCCGCTTTACAGAGCCCGCAAATGCCTCATGGGAAAGGAGGAAACAGACAATGAATTTGTCAGATATCTTGCCTTTGAGAACGCTAACTCTGCCTGCCAAGCGGCTATACGCCCCCATCGCTGTGGCAAAAATATTTCTGACATTATCACACTCTGTGCTGATATAGATCCTATGTCCCACAGCATTGGATTAGCCATAGGAGCAGCCCTTAAAGATTTTACCCAGGGGGACAAGCTCAGAACTTGTTTCAATTGCAAACAACTGGGTCATTTTTCCAGAAAATGCATGGCCCCTAAGGCTGAGCGGCTGCTCCCATCCTCTCTGTGTCCGCGATGACACTTTTGGCCTTATCTTGGGACGTGCCAGTTCAACCATTCAGGGCCTCAGAATTTCTCCAGGAGTCATTGATAATGACCATACTGGGGAAATTAAACTCATGGCTACTGCCCTTCAGGGGCCTATTACCATTCTTCCTGGCCAAAGGATTGCTCAGTTAATACTATTGCCCCTCAATGATAAGGCGCCTTGCCAGAAACAAAAGAGAGGCCCCAATGGGTTTGGGTCATCAGATATTTATTGGGCACAAGAGGTCACTTAAACAAGACCCCTTCAAATTAAAGTTAAAAGGAAAAAACTTTGAAGGTCTTATAGACACTGGTTCAGATGCCACAATTATTTCCAGTAAACACTGTCCTGCATCTTGGCCTCTTGCCACTTCCATTCAAAGGAATTGGACAGGCCTCTAACCCCTTACAAAGTTCTGAAGTTATTCAATGGGAGGATAAGGAGGGCAATCAAGGCACCATTCAACCTTATGTGGTCACAGGCCTGCCCATTAATCTCTGGGGCCGAGACATCCTCTCTCAAATGAAACTCATTATGTGCAGTCCTGATGAGTTGGTGGCTCACCAAATGCTTAATCAAGGCTTCCACCCAGGACAAGGATTGGGCAGACATTCTCAGGGAACAAAGGAGCCAATCCCAGTTACTATAAAGACTGATTGTGCTGGAATAGGCTACAAAAATTTATCCTAATGGCCGTTGACATGCCTGTACCCCATGCAGATAAGATATCCTGGAAAACAACAGAACCTGTAGGGGTTGTTCAATGGCCCTTAACTTCTGAAAAATTAGCTGCAGCCACGATGTTAGTGCAGGAACAACTTGCTTCAGGCCATATTGAACCTACTACCTCTCCTTGGAATACTCCTATCTTTGTTATAAAGAAAAAGTCTGGAAAATGGAGGTTGCTCCAGGACCTTAGAGAAATTAATAAGGCCATGGTACCTATGGGAGCCCTACAACCAGGCCTCCCCACTCCAGTGGCAATTCCTGCAGGATATTGTAAAATCATTATTGACCTAAAGGATTGCTTTTTTACAACTCCCTTGCACCCTGAGGATCGTCAGCATTTTGCATTTAGTTTACCTGTGGTAAATTTTAGAGGCCCTATGCCAAGATTCCAATGGAAAGTCTTGCCTCAAGGGATGGCCAACATCCCTACGCTGTGTCAAAAATTTGTGGCCGAAGTTATAGATCCATTTAGACATAGATGGCCTTCCTTGTATATCATTCATTATATGGATGACATTCTCTTGGCTGGACCTGATCCCACTGAACTCCTTACTTGCTCTCAAGAGCTTTCTAGGGCCCTTACTAGAGCTGGTCTTCAGATAGCTCCTGATAAAATTCAATTAAAACCCCCTTACTTATTCTTAAGCTTTGAACTTTTTCATTACAAAATTCTTTCACAAAAGATTCAACTTAGAACTGATCATCTAAAAACTTTAAATGATTTTCAAAAACTCATAGGAGATATCAATTGGCTCAGGCCTTATCTCAAGCTAACTACTGGAGAGCTTAAACCCTTGTTTGACATCCTTAAAGGAGACCCAGACCCTGCCTCCGGCTGCTCATTAATAGCCCCCACCCTAGAGGCTCTGAACATAGTGTAGGCTGCAATTCTGAGCCAAAGGGTCACTTTCATCTCTTATGAGGAGCCTCTTCTCCTGGTCATCTGTGCTACTGACTTTACACCCACTGGGGTGTTCTGGCAGGAGGGGCCCCTCTTCTGGGTCCATTTACCCACTTCACCACCCAAAGTCCTTACCCCTTACACCTCGTGGGTGGCAGAATTAATAAAAATTGGACGTGACCAAAGCAGAAAAATATTTGGTAAGGACCCTGATAAAATCATTAAACCCTATTCCACTACCCAAATCCAGTGGTTAATACAAAATGATGATGTCTGGGCAATATCTTGCACCTCTTTAAAGGGATCCCTTGATAATCATTACTCTGCTACCAAGCTTCTCCAGTTTCTGAGAATTCAACCTTTTGTTTTTCCTACACTAACCTCTCCCCAACCCCTTCCCCAAATCCCCCTAGTTTTCACTGATGGCTCCTCTAATGGAGTGGCAGCCTTCACTGTAGACAATCAAACCACTTCCCTACAATCCCCATTCCACTCTGCTCAACTGGTGGAGCTTTTTGCTGTTTTACAGGTTTTTCAACAACTTCCAAATACTTCCTTTAATCTGTATACTGATAGTGCTTATATTGCTCAATCCATCCCTCTTTTGGAGACTGTACCATACATAAAACCCACTACCAATGCTGCCCCACTGTTTTTCTCCATTCAGCAATGCATAATTCTAGGTAACATCCTTTATACATAGGCCATGTTTGTGCTCATTCTAGACTCCCTGGGCCTCTAGCCACAGGCAATGCCATGACTGACAAAGCCACCCAGTTTGCCTTCCTTGTTGAGCTCGACCCTGTGGCCCAGGCCAAAGCAGCTCACTCTGTACATCACCTTAATGCTCAAACCTTGCATCTTCTTTTTAAAATCACTAGGGAACAAGCCCGCCAGATAGTCAAACAATGCACAAACTGTGTCACCCTCTTACCAGTTCCCCACTTGGGCGTGAACCCTAGGGGTTTAATTCCCAATGAGATCTGGCAAATGGATGTAACGCACATCCCCTTATTTGGTAATCTTAAGTACCTTCATGTTACTGTGGATACCTTTAGTGGATTCATCTTTGCCAGCCTCCATGCTTGAGAAGCTTCAAAAAATGTCATTGTTCATGTACTCAATTGCCTTGGTGTCATAGGAAAGCCGCAAATTACTAAAACTGATAATGGTCCTGGATATACTGGGGAAAAAATTCCAAAATTTCTGTTGTCAACTACAAATTAAACATATTACAGACATACCATACAATCCCCAGGGTCAAGGAATTGTTGAGCGAGCCCATCAAACTATTAAACATACCCTCCAAAAATTAAAAATGGGGGATTTATATCCCAGAAAAGGCTCTCCAAGAAATATCCTTCATCATGCCTTGTTTGTCCTAAACTTTTTGACCCTTGATATTCAGGGAAATTCAGCTGCTGATCGCTTTTGGCACACAAATACAAAAATTACCTTTGCCAAAGCCATGTGGAAAGATCCTTTAACCTTGAGATGGAATGGCCCAGACCTAGTACTCATTTAGGGCCGAGGATCATTATGCTTGTTTGACACAAAGAAAATGCTGTGAGATGGCTGTCAGAGAGACTTGTAAAACAAGCTGATGATCCTCCAATGACATCTCACATATCCAGGGAAGAAACACTTCCCTGAGAAAATCTCCTTTTTTCCTGACAGGGCAAAGCTGGAAGGACTTCAAGACGACTCTGCCCCGGAGGACACAGCTAACCTACTGGAGAGGCTGACTCCCATTCACACTGTGTTTGGCATCGTTGGACCATCCCTGGAGGATACAGGCTCATCTGGCCATCAAGGGCACATAGCTCTCTATTGGGCCCTCTGTGTCTGTGCTGTGCTCATGTGTCTATGTGTTGCGCTGGCTTTAATCCTGCAAACGCTTCTTCCTAGACATATATAACACAATGACAACCTTCACCTGGTGCCTGCTGCTACTGCTACATCTCCCATATGCTTGGCCCTCCACATCCCTATTTGCCTGGAGATTTTATCACACAGAAAACTGGACCTCTTATGATCAGACATGACACTATGGACACGTCTTGGCTACTGCTGACTGTCTGCCCATAGGTTGTGCCAAGCCTATTTTATTAAATTTTACAGACTTTGAAAACCACCCAAATAAGATCACTCCTGTCCTATGCTTCCTCAACGATCAAAAACACAATGAATGAAAAGCCACTTCAGTTGAGGAAAGCGTCAGGTGCCCTTGGCACTGGTGTACCATTTGGAGTGCCTCCGTCCCCGCCAAGGGTCAAATCCTGGGCTCCGGATGGTCTGGCTATAAATTCTGGTGCACTAACAGTGGGTATTCCCTCATCATCTGGGATCCCAGGGACACACATTGGACCTCCATGGTCCAAGGGGCCATGTATATGACCAGAAGTGAAACATGGCCCTCTAGCAAGATCTATATTTGGTGTAGCCTTGTCCAAGTTCAGTCCATGGTACACTCTAACATACTACAAGCTGACAAAGAACTCTCCTCGCGGTTATCCTCTGCCTCCTACCCCTTTTCCTGGCTAACCCTGCTCAGAGAAGGCCTAATGGCTGCTAAAGTAATGCCCCTCCAGGGTCCTTTTTTTGGTGTAATGGATCCCTTTACAAAAATATCTCCAGATGCCCCTCTGACCAACTTTGCCTTCCAATAACCTTAGTGCCACAATTGACGCTATGGACTGCTGAACTTTTGGAGCCAACTTTCCATGCTGCCTATCGTCAAAAGAGAGCTGTCTTCCTCCCCTTTGTGGCAGGCATCTCCCTGGCAGCCCCCACAGTGGCTGCTGGCCTTGCCGGAGGAGCCCTAGGCTACTCCCTGGACTCTACAGCACAATTATCCCAACAATTCCAATTAGCCATAGAAGCTTCTGGTGAGTTCCTCTCCTCCTTACAAAGACAGGTAACATCAATCGCCCAAGTAGCCTTACAAAATCGGCAAGCACTAGATCTGCTCACCGCAGAAAAGGGAGGTACTTGCCTCTTTTTGGGAGAAGAATGTTGCTATTACATTAATGAGTCAGGTCTAGTAGAAACCCAAGTAAAAAAATTACATAAGGTCAGCCTAGATCTCCAAAAATTGAAATTTTCATCAGCTGCAGACAATTGGTGGAAGTCCTCCATGTTCACCCTCCTCATGCACCTAGTTGGATCCCTAATTAGCCTCATTCTCATATTCACACTGGGACCACTTTTAATCAGCAAGCTCGTCTACTTCATCAGACAACAGGTCAACTCCCTTACATCCTGGGCGATACAAATCCACTATCATTGACTGGACCTGATTGATCAGGGCTTCAATGTGCCAGGTGACTCCCCTCCTTTAGGAGCTGCATAGGATTCAGACCTATGCATATCGGCTCACAATAAAGTGAGTACAATATGGGCACCAACATGGGTGCGAGGCAAAGCACCGCAAAGGAAGGTCCCTTTCTGACCGCTTCTGAATTCCCTGAGAGAAAAATCTGACTTGCATGGAGGTTGGTACCACACCTATTATGATCACATAGGCCCTGCCTCCCCTCCCCAAAACGTACCAAGGGCCAAGACTGTGGGATGAAAAAAGACAGCCCACAGGAGGAGTCAGGTCAATTCTCCCTCAGTTGATTAAAGCCCACCGCTGAATAGCGGGCCTCCCCCCTCTTTTGTATAAAAGAAGGGAGGAGATGTCGGGAGCCATAAAGCAAAAGCCTCTCCATTTTGCCTGGGCCTGTTCTTAAGTTGACATATTCACCAGAAAGCTGGTCCATCCAGCTTGCAGTTAGGAATGTTGGTCTGCAGACTGTTCATAGAATCTTATCTTTTGCAAAAGGCCAGTTTAAGGTTAGGATGTCAAGCCATTAAGGCAAGATTAGAAAAACACCCGGATACATCTCCTCTAGGTTCCCTAAGATTAGATAAACACTTGGTTACATCTCCTCTTAGTTTCCTAACAATTCTGGCCCTAAATCTTGTCAGGCAGCTTACTCCCCCCCCTTTTCTTCCCCTATATAGCCACTGTGTAAAAAATAAAATTAGAGACCTTGATAAGATGCTAGACTTGGTCTCCTTCTTTGTGCCTGTCTTGTCTCTCATCCAGGTTAATTTCCCCTCGGGTCCTTGTTCAACTCCCCATTGGCCAGGGCATTCTCCAGATCCCAGTAAGCCAAATGCACAAGGTGATGCATACATCTGGAGTTTCGTTAGAGTGGCTGGTGTGCTAAGTCTCTCCCTGTCTCTCTCTCTCTCTCTCTTGCTGTCTCTCTCTCTCTCACTCTTGCTCTTGCTCTTGCTGTCTTGTATATATAAAAAAAGAGAGTCTGTTGGGCTTACCTCAAAAAAGTAGTTATTATTACCTCTTCCCAGATAATGTTAAATCCTGAAATATCTGGCTCTTCATATACTGCCAAATTTTGTGCAAATTTTAATCTATTTAAAAATTTTATGTATTTGTAATCTACAGCATTATACCAATATTTGAATTCTAATTAAACTTACATTCGCCTACTTACTTTTTTTTTTTTTTTTTTTTTTTTTTTTGGTTTTTCGAGGTAGGGTCTCACTTTGTCCCAGGCTGACCTGGAATTCACTATGTAGTCTCAGGGTGGCCTCGAACTCACAGCAATCCACCTACTTCTGCCTCCCGAGTGCTGGGATTAAAGGCGTGCGCCACCATGCCCAGCCTACTTACTATTTTTTAATAAGTATTATTATTTCTTGTCTCCCATTGTGGCTCACTTCCTCTGTAACAGAAGAATGTCCTCTAATGGTCTCTTTTATTCATCATTTATCTTGTGTATTTGTGTGTAGTTTATGTATGTATGTATGTATGTAGTGTATGTGTGTGTGTGTGTGCATGAACATGCATGTATGCATGTGACTGTATGTGTGTGGTCACATGTATGCAGGTGTATACTGACACATGTATAGGCCAGAGGTATATATAAGGTGTCTTCATTGGTTGTTCTTCATTTTTGTCCTTTGAGACATAGTTCCTTACTGAAATTGGAGCTCACTAATTCTGCTTTAGGAACTAGTCAATGAGCCTTAGGAATTTTCTGTCATCTCCCCATAGCTGGGATTATAGGCACTCCATTAAAATCAAGCTATTCTATGCTTTATTTCGCATAGCTTCTGGGAATCTGACCTTAAGTCTTCACATTTGTACAACACTGAGCTATCTTCCCACTTTTTGTCAGAATGTGGAAAGCATCCTCCCATTGATTCCTGAATACATTCAGTTCGTCTTGATATTGGAAAGACATTTTTTCTGCTTTTCTAGGATAGGTTGGCTGCAGCATTAATAGGATAAGCCTAGGTCATTTTTCTTTTACTTACTTTGCTTAGTGTTTTCAGAAGATTCTATGTATCTAAAAGGATACAATGGATTTTAAAATGAGTTCTTTGCAAATAAGCTGAAATGTGTATTCTATTCAGTTTTAGAGGGTTCTGACTCCTTTTATTGCAGTTCAGGTGGAAATGGTCTCAGACCTACTTGAGCTGTAATTAATCCAATGATAAACCCAACATTACCTTAATTATTATGTTTTTAAACCTTTGACTCTAGTGTGCATGTGTTTGTGATTCTTTCATGTCACTGCAGGTTCCCTGCAGAGATATAAATACTGCATTTAGCAGTTTTACTTTCTAAATATTTGTCACCAAATATAATTAACAGAAAAGTTATGATCTTAAGTATTTTAATCATTTGAAGTATCCAACGCACTAGCACCTTTGCAGTGTTTTAGAACAATTACCAAAACCATCACCAGAATATTTATCTTCCTAAATGGAAACTCAGTATATTTAAACACAATTGACGTATTTCTGACCCCCATCCTGACCATCAACTTTCCACACTGAATTTGACTACTCTGCGGATCACATGTTACTGGACTCATGGTATGTATCTTTCTGTAACTGGTCTCTTTCACTTGGTAACATGTCCTCAAGATTCCTTCACATGGAAATATGCATCAGAATTTCCTTTACCTTTAAGGAGCATACATACGCCACAGATTTTTATGCATATTCATCTGTTTATAGATACTACAATTTGTCTCCTTTTGTCTATTATGATTAATGCGAATGTAGACATACAAATATCTCTGTATGACTCTGATATGACATTTTTGGCATGTCCTGACAAGCAGGATTGCTAGAATATGTGGCTTTTTCACCCGAGTCATCACTATACTATTTCCAGAGTTGCCATATCACACATTGGCTTTACATTCCCACCAGCAGTACATATGGATCCCAGGTTCTCCATATCCTTGCCAATGCTTGTCTTTTATTTTGTCCCTGTTTGGATGAGAGCAGTCTGAGTGAGCTACTGATATATAAAGATGTGGGCTGGCTGGCTTCACTTTCATATTTTTCTCTGCCATAATTATACTTCCTCTTAAAAGTGTAAGCCTGAAATAATCTCTTTCCCTCCATAATCTACTACTTGATGGGTATTTTACCCAGAAATGAGAAGGGACTTCTACATATATGTAGAAGTTTTTGGATGTTTGTACTTATTCTTCATTAAGCATAAGTATTCAAATTATGTTTTCATGACTTTAATTTTTTTAAATAAAACCGTTTTTGAATTTCATGGTTAAATTTCATTCTTAAACATATTCATCATCATTACTCTAACACCTATGTTTTGTGATAACCTATTAATTTACCTTGCTTTAGAGTGAATGTTTGTACCTTCAAAAATTATGTTAAAGTCCCACAATCCATAGTTACCATTTTTATATAGACAGACTTTATGGCAGTTATTACAACTAAATGAGGTCATAAGAGTGGAGTTACTTTCCAGTTAAAATAGATGCTTTAAAAGAAGAGAACACCAAAGCCGGGCATGGTGGCACACACCTTTAATCCTAGCACCCAGGAGGCAGAGGTAGGAGGATCGCCATGAGTTCGAGGCTACCCTGAGACTACATAGTGAATTCCAAGTCAGCCTGAACTAGAGTGAGACCCTACCTTGAGAAACAAAAACAAAAACAAAATAACAACAAAAAAAGAGGACACCAGGCTAGGGGAGATGAATCAGCAAGTAAGAGCATTTGTTGCACAAATATGAGGGTCTGAGTTGATTCCCAGAGCCTGTATACAAAGATTGACCTTACAGCTCCTACTTATAAATCTTCAGGGTGGTGGAAACAGGAGGAGCACTATAGCTCACTGGTAATACTGTCTTAACTGTTAAATGGGTACTTCCAGGTTCCTTAAGAGTTTCTATCTTGGAAAAACAAAGTAGAAGAGGGATAGGGAATGACACCCAACATATTTTGGCACTAAATATCCCATACCATCTTATTACACATGGGCATCACAGTATTTCAGTGTTTTCCATCAGTTCCGAGAGTAGGTCCTTCTTTGCTCTGCTCATATTATGTTGTCTATTGAAAATTCAGTCTGATACCTGAGCTATGCTCTTAAAGTGGTGAGCTCTGATAACTGGTCCCATAGTTGGGACCAATGCTTAGATGCAACAGAGTCCAGCTACATTTTTGATCTTTAACCAATGACAGTGGTAATTTTCCTCACTCTCCTGTCCCTCTCACTTACCTCTAAACCAGAAACTAGGAAAGTTCCATGCTTCCTCCATTGCAAGAGGAGGGAGGTCAAAGGAAACAAGACAACCTTATTATGATGGTGACCTCTGCTCCATCCCTGTACCATAAACAGAGCATAATCCAAAAGAGCATCACTGCCCCTTCCAGCTTCTCAACAACTCATTATGTCATACGTCTATAAATTTGTGTATGGGCATTTGTATGTGCTCACCTATGGGTTGTAAGTTATCAATAATATCAACGTTAAATGGAGACTTTTCTCCTGAAAGATGATCTTTAAATTTGCCCTAAACTTTTATAATTGTCAGATTCTTCAATAGGAAAAAGAATACAAAGCGGTTAGTTCATCTCTCTGGGAAGTTTCTCATTTCTTTGCTTTCAAGAATCTGAAAATCCCCATGGCCGTTTAAGTTTATTCCAATTATTTATTTTAAAAGTTTCACCTCATAGCATTATATTTAGAAGTGTATCCCAGTTTGTTTGAACTTTCTGAAACTTTAACTCTACAAATTTATAGATTCGATGTTTACATTCTTAAGTGATAATGTTCAATACGTTTTGGAAGTCATAAGCAAAAAATATATTTGTAAATAAAATTCTTATCTACATCAAGTATAGCAAGACACTACTATAAGAAATAATCATAATTTGATAAGCTACTGAGATTACACTATAATGTCATTCCTGCTATAGAAGAAATAAACATTCTTATCACATTGATGCTACATTTAGATAGAGTGTTAGATAAATACTAAACAGATTCTTTCTGTGTTTTTGTACACATTTTATTTTGTTTTTTGATCAGCTGTTGTGAGAGCACTTTTGTAGCCACAACCACATCAACCCAAGTGACTTTATAAACATAATCACAGCAAATTAAAAGAACTTTGGGGTCAAGGCCAGTTAACTTCTAGGCTGTGACTTCAAGCTGAACCCAGGACCCATCATCCAGATACCAGATGTTAGTCAGATTATTAAACACAATAAATTCTTTAAACCATCAGATACTGTGGCAGAGAATGTTTGTCTCTTGTCTCTATACCTCCTGATATTATCACTTCACATCACATCAGCCATGTATATCTTATAATAATTCCAACTCTTCACCTGAGAACATTGTCTAGTACTGAGTGAAGCCTCTGAACTACACACAGAGTGATATAATACTCTGGAAAATATCTTTATATTGAGCTTTATATAATTTATATCAAATTGCATACATTTTAAGTCACATTTTAAGTGGTGTTATTAATCACTATAAATTACATATGTCCAGTTTACATAACATGCATACATGCAGTTATATGTTTGTAAAAACCGTGTGTGTGTGTGTGTGTGTGTGTGTGTGTGTGTGTGTGTGTGTATTTCAGCCTCAAATTAATTGACAGTTCATTTGTTTAAGGAAGGGATGATGCAAAGTACAAGAAGAGAAATAACTAGGAGATTAGAAAAATAAATATACAATTCATATAGATGAATAGTGTAAAAAACCAAAAACATAGCATTTGAGAAGACATTGGCAGCAGTTTGTGATAGAGGATGAAGATCTAATCAGTATGAATTGAGGGCAGAGTATTATAAAACCAATATGATTATCAATAGCATATACTTTCTGAAAGATGCGTTGCAGCAGAGGAAACCACAAGGTTGATTTCAGCGAGTTTCACATTAAATGCAAAGTAAATGAAGGCAATGGAAGCAGGGTCAAGTTTAAAGAACTGTCTCTAAGAATATAAAGTACATAGAAAGTAATGCATTTCTGACCTACAAGAAATTGATTAATAAAAGTACGTTATAAGCTGCACTTATAAACTTAAACAGTCATATTAAAAGTAGCACAGTGAATATTTAATGTCTTTACTCATTAATTAAAATGTTATCAATCACAGAAAGATAATCGTTGCATAGTCTCACTCATCTACAGCTCCTAAACTGAACCTACCCGAGATGTTGAAACACCTAATAAGTATCTCAAGGATCAGACAATGAGATGGGTAGGGCAGAAGGAGAGGGTAAGGCTGGGGGTTAGGAACACAAAACTGGACCCAAAAGGCAATGGTACATCCTGAAAGATAGACTAAATGGTTGAACCTTCATCAGGCCCTTAGAGGGAACACCTGAATCACAAGGCCCTGGAGGCAGTATGATGAAGACTGACCTTAATATTCTCTTGTTTCTCTCTCTCTCTCTCTCTCTCTCTCTCTCTCTCTCTCTCTCTCTCTCCCCCCCCCTCTGTCCCTCTTCTCTCTATCTCTTTTATATGACCTATCTTTTTCTTCCTTCTTTTCCTTGGCACTGGCCTGTAACTCCCAGTACCAGCATGTAGTTAACATCCACAATGAGCTGTTGATCAGAGAGACCTACAAGGTTTCCCAAAAGAAGACAGATTTCTGTCAGAGTGCTTGATGACCCATCAAAGGTTATTGGTAAGACCCTACTGATGGAGATACCATATGCTGTTAGCATGGAACATGGAGCAACTTGGCTGGAATCTGGAAGAGAGTCAGCCCCCAGACAGTTAGCTCCTCTAGTGCCAGAAAGTGCTACATGAGTGACTGGGGGAATATGACCAACATCTGTCCAAGCAACTAGTGGTTGAAGCTACTCAGCAGCAAACAACCTGACTTGATGTTCAACCAAGTGCAATAGTGGTGCACAGCCATGGTGGGTAACCAACTGCTGTTAATTTGGCTAACTCATCAGCTCAGTGGAATGGAACCAAAATCTGGAACTGGGAATCAAGTCAGAACCATATCGGAAAAACAAGCCTGCTCTCCATTATCAAGCTCCTACCAATTGTGGGCTACAAGAGGACCTAAACCTATTAAATTCTCCCTAAAAAAAACAAAGGTTATCTCATTTATCTGGCTCTAACTTCACTCTCCATTGGAGAATTTGCTTCTCTTTTTCAGATGGACCCAGATTCTAAGGAAAGAACCAGCCCATCACACCTCAAAGTTCCCCAGCTGAAACTAAGAGTAATTGGGGAAATGAGCAAGAGTGCTGCTTTCTTGGTGAACCTGGTACCAGCACAAGGGTGAAAGAAATAGACACAGAGAACACACAACTCCTACTAAACCAGATATCCAGGGCGCAAAGGCTCCCAAGACCTCATCACTGAAGCAGACCTAAAATGAGCCCAACATGGCTCAGTGAAATTTGCCGAAGAGGGGGCAGAAGGAATGTTAGAGGTACACATTGAGTCTTTATGCACAGAAACATTGCCTCTTGCCCATAACTGATGGCTAACCCCAAAATGCATGACCCATATTTCCCAATGAGCAGGGTCCCTGTGGAGGGGGGAGGGCAGGGAAGAGGCTAACAATGGTACCAACATGACTGTATACGCTGTGTACATAACTAATAATAAAAATGTTATCATTTGAACAGATAATATAAAATATTTTACATATGTTTTCATCATAAATTTATAAATTCTATATCAACATGCATACATACATACATACATACATACATATCTCTACTTAGATTAGCTGTATTCCATGTAATTTATAGTGTTTATGAGGCTACTAAATACTTTATTTGGAAAAAAATATATAATGGGGGCTGTAGAGATGGCTTAGCAATTATAGCACTTGCCGGCAAAGCCAAAGGACCCAGATTTGGTTTCCTAGTGCCCGTATAAACCCAGATGAACAAGGCATGCATGTGTCTGGAATTTTTTTGGAGTGCCTAGCGGCTTTGGCACATCCATATTCCTCCTCTGTCTTCCTTTCCCTCTTCCTCTCAAATAAATGAATAGATAAAATAAGATATTGAAAAAGATGGACTGGAGAGATGGCTTAATCATTAAAGTGCTTACCTGTGAAGCCTGTGATGTCTAAGGACCCAAGTTTGATTTCTAATATCCCACATAAGCCAGGTGCACAAGGTGGTACATAAGTCTGGAGTTCATTTGCAGTGGCTAGAGGACCTAGCGTGCCCATTCTGTCCTCTCTCTCTCTCTCTTTCTCTCTCTCTCTCCCCCCTCTCTCTCATAAATGAATAAATAAAATATTTAAAAAATAAAAATAAAAGTATAATGGATTTTCAGAGTGCATGCTTAATGACAAACACAGCCAAGCTACTAATAAAAATTTTTATACAGCAGAAAATCATCTTTATCAATTTGCTTGTGGGTTAAATGAATAGATTAGTCTACAAAATCCCTAGGGAGTATATTGTCCATTCAAATGCTAGATGAAGGCTAATTGCCTGTCATGCTACAGTAAAAAAAAAAAAAAAAAAAAAAAAAAAAAAAAAAAAAATTACAACCTCAGAAAGGCAAAGGCAGGTGTGTGAACTATTGAAGAAAAAGTAGCACCAGTCACAAAGGATACATTTTCTTTCAGAACAGACTGATAACTGTCATTCTATACACTGAAGCTTTACAAGAACCTACATGTCAGACTTTCCTTCTGGTAATTGAGCCCCAAATGTTTTTTCCACCAACTAATCAGAGTGATTCTAGGAAGCTTTACCTAATCTATATTATAGTGACTATACTGTAAAACTCACTATTCAGGGCTAAGGAGATGGTTGAGTTCATATACCTAGCCCCCATATAACCCTCAACAGGAGAGTAAGGGGAGCAACCAAAAAGAAGGGCCCTGGAGAGGATGAGATGAAGCCTAACCTTACAAACTTTTGGCTCTGGTCTGTAACTCACAGTAGCAGAAAAAGGTACTACCCACATTGATCAGAGAGAACTATGAGGTTTCCAAAACATAACAGGCTTCTGCCAAAAGACTTGATTACCTGCCAGACATAAAAGATAATACTCTATTGCTGAATACACCATATATTGTTGCCACAGAACATGGAGAGACATGGCTGGAATCTGGAAGAGAGCCAGTCCCCAGACAGAAAGCACTACATGAGTTACTGGGGGAAAGTGTCCAACAACGGTGTGAGCAAGCAGGGATCTAAGCTACTCAGAAGCAACCAGTCTGACAAGTAAACACCAGTAAAATGGTAACACAGCCTTGGTGGGTAACCAATGGCTTTCTGAATTGCTAAGAAACCCACTCAGTTGAAAGGAACCCACATGTGAGACTGGGAAACAGGTCTGAATACCATGGAGGCAAAGATTATGCTCTCCAATGTCAGGTCCCCACTAGTCTTTGGCTAAAAGAGGGGCTTACATCCATCAAACTCACCCTAAATTAATAACGCTTGTCCAATTTAACCTATGCTGACTTCTCTGTGGGATAACCTGTTTTTCTTTCTTAGAAGGTAGTGAGAACTGAGGAGATAAACCACCCCTCTCATCTCAGTCAATGTGCAGGCAAAAACCTCAGAGGAAGTGGGAAAAAGAGCAGGAATGATGCTTGCATGGTGAGCCTGACAATCAGCACCAGGGTGACTGAGACAGATACTGATGATACTCAACAAATACCAGAGCAGAAATCCAGAGGCTCCTAAGAGCTCATCACTGAAGTAAACTTAAACTTCCCACCATGTCTTAGGGAATTTTGTGGAAGGGGGGGCAGAAAAACTGTAAGAGCCATAGGTTAGAATGTCATGCCCAGGGCATTGCATTCCCCAGTAACTGACTGCTGCTCCCACAGTGCATAATCCACAGCCCCGTGGGGAATACTGGCAACCCCATTGAGCAGGGTCCCCTGTGGGATGGGGCCAGGAAAGAGGGAAAACATGTTACCAACATATGATATATCCATACAAAGTATGTTCTTAATTAAAAATAAATTGGATACAGTGGGCACCTGTAATCCCAGCACTGGGGAGCAGAGACAGAAGGAACTTAGGTTCTTATTACACAGCTCATCTATCTGTGTCAGTGAACTTCAGATGCAATGACAGACCTTTGTTTTTACAAAAATAAGGTGAAAAGTGACCGAGAAAGACATGTGTCATTGATCTCTGGCCTGCAATTTCACATCCACATGCATGTACCCACACACATATGAACATACACATGTGTGCACACCACAGAGACACAAATCACTAAATTATTAAAAGAAATTCTAGTTATGGATTTGAAGTTCTTGCAAATATTCCCAAATATATCCAAGGAAGTATATTGCATTGACTGACTACCTTCCAATTTAAGTGCCAGTGGCTTTAATAGTTCCTACAATCCACAAAACTTTTATAAAAATGTTGTGTGTATATGTGTATGTGTATGCATGCATATACTTATACACATATATGTGAAAAGAAAAATTAAGAGAGAGTCTGGGAGTTGTGAGGGTTGAGGGAAGTAGCTTAAGAGCATGGTACAATATTATGTGTGTAAACATCTCATTACAATGCTCATTAGTTTGCACTCTGACTAAAAAAATTTTCTTAAATATATACTTGCTACTCCTGAAATCCCACTCTCCATTTGAGTCACATCATTTTTGTGTGTGTATGTGTGTGCATGTTCATATGTGGGAGTGCGCACATGTGTAGATGAGTGTGAGCATCATAATCTTTTCTGATATAGGTTCTTTCATTGGCCAGAACCCCTCAATTAGAAGAGTCTGGCTGGCCAGCAAGCCCTAGTAATCTTCCTGTTCCTTCTTTCCCAGCATTGGGATTACACACACATTGACATGCCAGTCACTTCTATATGAGCTCTGGATTGAAGTCAGGTGCTTTGTAAAATAAACACTTTCACAAAGCCGAGCTATCTCCCTGAGTCCATTGTGAAATACTTAATAAACTCTTCAGCCCAGTGACCAATGAAACTATAATGTCTTCAGGACAGACACAAAGTTTTTAATATGACATGGAGTACTTCTATATTTTCATCTAGATTACAATTCACAACATTTGTCATAGAAATGAAAACTTTTCTTAATACAGTTCATCAGAAAAGAACTTTGAATAGAGACAATGGTACTTACCACTCAACTTTTTTTCCCTGAAGGATATACTGAACAGTAAGGAATCCAGCATCTTTTTGTATGTTGTCTGATAATATTTCCTCATTTCCTATACATATTTTAATGTAATCAGTGTTATTCAAATCCACATAGCAATCAAATTATCAAGTCAACATAATCCAATGAAATGTTGAGGAGCCAAATAACTAAATTCAGGTTAATATTAATTACTGTATTTTCTGCACCTGGATTCAGAAAATAAGAGACAGAAAGAATACTACAAAGAAAGAGAGTAAGAAAGCATTTATCCACTAATCATGGAATGAGCTTGGCCACACATTTCCTTTTCAGGCTCACAATTATTTCTTTAAACTGAACAGATTGAAATTTCAAGTTTGTAGTGAGTTTGAAGCCATAAATATATAAACATTTTATATTAAAAATGATCTAGTTAATACATCATGCTTGCAAATTATACTTTCTTTGTTAGCAAAAAATAGTTTGGATGAAGACACATAGAATTAATTAGAAATTCTAAATTCAATTTTAATTATTTCTCACATTATATACTTCTGTAAATCACTTCAATTCTGAATCTCAGAAACCTCATTTGAAATTTAAGGGGTTAGTAGCATTAATGTAGTTTTATGCATTATTATTAAATATAAAACTACATTTAAAGCATTTCAAAATTAAAGTGAAAGCAAGACCATGTTGCTGATGAGATGCTATTAATTTTGTTTGCATTTGAGGTTTTTGTTTTTATGATATTGGTATTGCTGTTCTACTTTGTGGGTTTGTTGCTATCATTATTGTTTGGCTGGATTTTTGTTTGTTTGTTCATTTGTTAAATTTGACTTTTGAGATATTCTTACTATGTTGCCCCCAACTAGGTTGAATTCCTGGGCTTAAATGATCATCTGATTTCACTTCTGAGTAGCTTGGCCTATTAGTTTATTTGTACATGCCTGGTTAAAAAAGACATAATAATAAATACAATATAAATATTGTACAGGTAGTAAATCACTTATCATGTGTAACATGAGACAAATCAAAAATTAAGTAAAAACACCCTTCCTGGGCATTAACCCTAAAAGCTCCACATCTTAGTTCAGGGATATTTGTTCAACCATGTTTACAGCTGCTCAATTCATAAGAGGTAAAAACTGGAATCAACCCAATTGCCCATCATTGGATGAATAGATAACCAAGATGTGCTGTATCTACATGATGGAATTCTACTCAGTGGTTAGAAAAAAAGTGACACACTCAAATTTGTAGAAAAATGGCCAAACTTAGAAGAGATCATCCTAAGTGAGCTCACACAGTCATAGAAAGACAATCATTACATGATCTCACTCATCTGCAGTTCCTAACCTGCATCAGTCCAAGTTGCTGACATAACTGAATAGCATCTTGAGGCTTGGACATTAGGGACGGTAGGGCTGGGGGGGAAGGAAAAGGTAGGGGGGAGTACACAAAACTGAACCGAAATTGAACTGGTACCATAGAATCCTATATCCTGGAAGTCAGACAAAAAGGTGGAACCCTCAAAACGACATTAGAGGAAGCACCTGAACTGAAGGAGAGTGAGACAAAACCTAACCTCAAATTCCTCCTGTTTTTTTCTTCTCTGTTTTTCTTTTTTCTTTTCCCTTGATGGTGGCCTGTAATACCCAGATGTGGTTTATATCCACAATGAGCATTTTTGTTGAAAGACCTACTAGATCTCCCAAAACAAACAAGACAGTCTTCTGTCAGAGCACTTGATTACTCACCAGAGGTTAATGGTAAGACCCTACTAAGAAGACACCAAACGCTGTTGGCATAGACCATGGAGAGACCTATAAACCAGAGGAGAGCCATTCCCCAGACATTCAGCCCATCCAGTGCTAGAAGGCTGCATGAGCTATGGGGGAGAGTGGACAAATATGTCCAAGCAACTCAAAGTCTAAGCAACTCAGAAGCAAACAACCTGACGTGATGCTCACACAAGTGCAATCATGGCACACAGCCATGGTGGGTAACTAACTGCTCTTAGATTGACTACAAGATCAGCTCAATGGAAAGAAAACCATATCTGAAACTGGGAAACAAGTCAGAATCATATCCAGATAATAATTCTGCTTTCTATTGTCAAGCTCCCACTAACCTAAGACTATAAGAGGGTCTGAACCCTTTTAATTCTCTCTAAATTAATAATGGTTATCCCATTTAACTGGTGCTGACTTCACTCTCCATTGGAAAATCTGCTTCTCTTTTTCAGAGGGGAGCTGTACCTGAGGAGATAAATGACCCAGTGTATTCCACCTCAGCCCCAGCTGAAACCACAGAGGAACTGGGGAAACAAGCAAGAGTGCCGCTATCTTAGTGAATCTGATATCAGCACAAGGGTCATGGAGAAACATACTGAGGACAATCAACACCTACTAAATCAGAGATCCAGATGTTCCTAAGTGCCTATCATTGAAGTAGACTTAAAATGCTTCCAGCATGCTCAAGGAATTTTGCAGAAGAGGGGACAGAGATTGTTAGAGACACAAGTTGGAATATTTTGCAGGGAATTTTCTCCTTCCCATAATGCATGACCCACAATCCCCATGGGGTTGAACTACAACCCCAATGAGGAAGGCCTCTTCAGAAAAGGGGTAGGGAGGAGGGAAAGGATGATACCAACATGTATTTTTTACATCCAAAATATATCAATATCTAATAAAAAATGGAAAAATAAATTAAAATAAAGTAAAAATAACAAATTGACAGAATCTATGTTTTCCAACATGATCTTTCAGAATTTGCAATTTGAGTGGCCTAAATAAAATAAACAAAACTTAAAAAGATTAAAGTGGACTGGCTAATGTTATTCCAAGGTATTTTTTTTTGTTGCTATTGAAAATGGGACTATGTCCCTTATTTCTTTCTCTGTATCTTTGTCAATTGCATATATTATTTCCTTACTGGGCATCTACCCTAAGACCTTCAAACCACAGGCTAGAGAGATTTGCTCAACCATGTTTGTCGTGGCTCAATTTGTAATAGCTAAGAGCTGGAATCAACCCAGAAGTCCTTCACTAGAAGAATGGATAACTAAGATGTGGTACATCTACACAATGGAATTCTATACAGCAGTAAGAAAAAAATGACACAATGAAATTTGAGGACAAATGGTGGAACCTGGAACAGATCATTCTCAGTGAACTTACCCAATCACAGAAAAAAATTCGCAGCATAGTCTCACTCATCTACAGCACCTAACCTGAATCTACCCAAGATACCTTACATATCCAGCAAGCATCTCGTGGACTAGACACTAGGATGGAAGGGAAGGGAGGGGAGGTCAACAAAGGGGTGGGAAACACAAATCTAGACCCAAATGGCAATGGTACCATAAAATTCCACTTACTAAAAGACAGACCAAATGGCTGATCCTTCACCAAGCCCTTATAGGGAACACCTGAACCATAAGACACTGGAGAGGATAGGATCAAGACTAACATTAATCTTCTGCACCTTCTCTCCCTCCCTCTCCTTCTCTCTCTCTCTTCTCTCTAACTCTTGTATATTAGTTATCTTTTTCCTCATTTCCTTAGTGGGCACTGACAGGTAATTCCCAGTACCAGCATGGGGCTGTCATCCATAATGAGCTTTTGATCAGAGAGACCTACAAGGTTTACTAAAAGACAGACAGATTTCTGCCAGAGTACTTGATGACCCACCAAAGGTTAGTGGTAAGACCCCACTGCTAAAGACACCTTATGTGGTTGACATGCAAAACGGAATGGCATAGCTGGAAGTTGGAACAGAGTCAGTCCCCAGACAGTCAGCACGTCTAGTGCCAGAAGGTGCTACATGTGTGACTGGGTGAAAATGATCAATATCTGTCCAAGCAACTCATGGTCTAACCTACTTACCAGCAAACAACTTGTTGTGATGCCCACACAAGTGCAATAGTGGCACACAGCCATGGTGGGGAACCAACTGCTCTTAATTTGACTAACTGATCTCCTCAGTGGTACAGGACCCATAGCTGGAGCTGGAAAACAAGTCAGAACCATATCCAAACATAAGCCCACTCTCCAATATCAAGCTACCTTCAATCATGGGCTACAAGAGGGCCTACACCTATTAAATTCTCTATTAAAAAAAGGAAGGATTATCTCATTTTTCCTGGTGCTAACTTACTCTCCATTGGAGAATCTGCTTCTCTTTTTGAGATAGATGTAGATCCTAAGGAGAGAGCCACCCCATCATACCTCCAAAGGGCCCCAGCTGAAACTAAGAAAAATTGGTGAAACAAGCAAGGGTGCTGTTTTCCTGATGAACTGGATACTAGCACAAGGGGGAAAGAGATCAACACACAGAGAAAAATCAATTCCTACCAAATCAGAGAGCCAGAGCCTCAGAGGCCCCCAACACCTCATCACTGAAGCAGACCAAAAATGAACCCAACATGGCTCAGGGAAATTTTGTGGAAGAGGGGGCGGAAAGAATGTCAGAGTCACATGTTGTGTCATGATATGCAGAGACATTTATCTTACCCATAACTGTGGGCTAACTCCACAATGCATGATCCATATACCTCAACAAGGAGGGGCCAAGGGGAGGGGGTGGGTCACGGATGAGCCTAATAATGGTACCAAACTGACTGTATTTGCTGAATACAAAACTACCTAATAAAAAAGAAAAGAAAAGAAAAAAATAAAGTGGACTGGCATTAATTTATGCAGTTATGCAACTAGGGGTATAATTATATTTTATCAAAGAATGTAAAACTTTTCAATGAATTCCTTCCTACCAGTAAAGATTTTAATATTTGGGCTGCAGAGATGGCTTGGTGGTTAGGGTGCTTGCCTACACGGCCTAACAATCTGTATTAGATTCCTCAGTACCCACGTAAAGCCAGCTGCAAAAAGTGTCACATGTTCCTGGAGTTCTTTTGCAGTGGCTAGCTGCTCTGACATGCACATTCTCTCTTTGTCCCTCCCTCTCTCCCTCTCTCCCTCTCTCCTCATTCTGTCCACTCTCCCTCCTTGCAAATCAATAGGTAAAAATGTATAAAGTTTAATATTTAGTATTTATTCTTCATTGATATTTTTAAAGATTGATTAGGTTTTCACATATGTCTAAGATGCTTTATTAAGGTTTTCCAAAGGAACAGAACTGATAAAATTAATTGTATTAAATAGGGAATTTATTGGATTAGTTTATGGCAGTCCAACAATAGCAGTTTGCAGACCAAAGAGTCAAGGAACACTGTAGCTGCTCAGTTCCCAAGGCTGGATACCTCAGCAGTCTCAAAGCAGCATTGAATGCCTGGAGGCTTCCTGGAGAGCCACTGGTTTTCACTGCAGGCTGGTCTTAAGTCCACACTGAAAGGCAGCAAGTAGCCCTGGCAACCAGGTGGGAGGAAGGGATTCTTTTCTCCCAAAGCTTCCTTAGGCAATGTCCACCTCACAGAGAGGCCACCCACTCTGAGGGAAAGGCTCATTCTTGGGGAAGGACTTCCTCCTTCAGTCAATCCTTCCTGGAAGAAACTTTTGAGGCCCACTTACGAGGAATGTGTATGGATTCCTTAACAGAGCAAGTTGAGTACAAAGCTTAACAATCACAGATGCCAAGTTTCCTTTTATTCAGGGGTTACTTTGGGTGGTAGTAAATTATATTCATTGTCGTTGTATTAACTACATGAATTTTTATACAGAATAAACCTGTGTAGAAAACATGATGATGAAGACAGAGAAGGTCTCCATCATAATTTTATTCTTCTAGTTGCTGTCTTTAGTGATTAACCCTACAGCTAACCACATACTTGGCCTCTATCATCATTGACAAGTTATAACTGTTTATTAGATGTTTGAAATATGTACTCTATTATATATCGTATTTTACTAATGTTATACATATGAGGCCTATTTACTAGTTATATAATGTATGTATTCTTTTCTCTATTATTTTATTAACATTATATGTGTGACATTCATTCGTTTTTTTATAAAATGTCAATTATATTCTAAAGATTCTACATGTAAAAATGTAAAGGGGAAATTGAAAAAATAGAAACTTCTAAATTTAATTCAGAGAATATATAATATTTTGGTAAAGTACTATATAGAATGTGAATATAGGAGGAAATGAAAGTATACCTTAAATGAAAAAATAAAATAATATATACATTTTAGAATTTGAATATATCCACTTGTTTTAAATTAATGTGTGTGTGTGTGTGTGTGTGTGTGTGTGTGTGTTATGTATGAGTTCATTGTGTTTAAATGCTTGTGCAGTTGCAAGTGGAAACTGGGATGAACACTAGCTCACTTCCTCAATTACTCTTCTCCTTCCCTTCTCTTTTTTTATGACATCATAGTGTATGTATTTTCACCCACAGCAGCACATGGAAATTGCTTTGTATGTTATGCCACTCGAATTCCCAAGAATTGCATTGAGATGAAGTGGAGACACATATTTATTGGGAGAAAATATATGAGTTTCATACACTTTATAACCAGTCCCGTCTCACAGACATTCCTCCTTTCATAGTAGATTTGGTTAAACTGTCAGGGAGAAGCAACATTTGGAATCATAATTCTAATCTTATCAGAATGTGTTTGCACCTATTGGGTTCTAGCTTCCTTTGCACTATCATGTCTTTCCCAAAGCAGAGAGGTGAATGAGACAGTTTCAGAATCTTGCACACCATTTTATCTTCTTGTAATTACCATTTGTTCTTGGACAGCTGTATTAATGATTTAAGAAATATACATCATGATTTTAAAGTCTGAGTCATTTGAATAATAGTGCAGAACTCAGAAACTTTCCACTTTTATTTTGTGATGATTACACTTGCCTGAGGAGCCAAATTTTAACCCTTTTTCTTGAGCTAAGGTGGTAATTAAATACATACACAAGGTGTGGTAGTGTACACCTATAATCCCAGCACCAGGGTCAAAGTAGGAAGATTACTGTGAATTCAAGGCCAACCTGGGACTACAGAGTAAATTTCATGTCAGCCTTGGCTAGAATGAGAACTTCCCTTAAAAAACAACAAGAATAACAACAACAAAGCACTCTCATCACTATGTAACATCACTACTAATATTGGAAGGCATTGGTAAGACTCAAAGAAACTGTTCTTCACTTTACAGTGAGAGGTGGGGGAGAAATACTAGGTCATTTTCTTCGCCCTCCCCTCACATGTACTTCTTTATTTTTTTATATCCTTACTATTTCTCCTCCTTTTCTCTGTTCTTTCCTTTATCCCCTTCCCTTTCTTCCTTCTTTTCATTTTTTTTTTTTTTTTTGCCTCTTCTCTGTGTAAGCAGGGACCTACTAGATATCAAGCTTTCTGATCATATATTGCATTTCCTCCCTACTCCATAATAAAGGGTTCCTGTTTGCCTTTTCCCTCTAACAAGGAAGCATCTTAATTAAAAAAAGAAAAAAGACACAGCGATGTGTGAGGTTAGCCTTTCGCATGTCATGAAATTTACTTCTCACTTCCTACTACCACCTCTAAGCAATAATTACCCTTATCATCAAAGTGAAACTGATGTAAACTGTCACGGGATATTGACTTGCACATTCAGTGAGACAATTACTACTAGCTAATCCATAATCCATTTTTATCCAGTACTATTGTCACTCACTGAAGGGCTACTAACAATTGAGAGGACAGAGAGGAAGCAATTGTATTTTCTCATAGTGATTATGAAAAGAAGTCATCATAAGTCTCATTGCATCTAAAATATACTTATTTTTTATTAGTTAGGTACACAGTGTGTATACAGTCATGTTGATACCATCGTTAGCCACCTCCCTGTCCTCACCCCCTCCACAGGATCCCTCCTCATTGGGGAATACAGGTCATGCATTGTGGGGTTAGCCATCAGTTATGGGTAAAAGGCAATGTCTCTGTGCATAATGACCCAATGTGAGGCTCTAACATTCATCCTTCCCCCTCTTCCAGGGTTAATTTTAGGTCTGCTTCAGTGATAAGGTCTTGGTAGCCTCTGTGTCTTTGAATATCTGGTTTGGTAGGAGTTGAGTGTTCTCTGTGTCTACTTCCTTCACCCTTGTGCTGTACCAGGTTCACCAAGAAAGCAACACTCTTTCTCATTTCCCCAATTACTCTTAGTTTCAGCTGGAGACCTTTGAGGTGTGATGGGCTAGTTCTCTCCTTAGGATCTGTGTCCATCTGAAAAGAAGTAAATTCTCCAACAGAGAGTGAAATCAGTGCCAGATAAATGGGATAAGCATTGTTTTTGTTGTTGTTGTTATTGTTGTTTTTTTTAGAGAGAATTTACTAGGTGTAGGCCCTCTTGTATCCCACAATTGGTGGGAACTTGATAATGGAGAGTGGGCTCATTTATGGGTATGGTTCTGATTTGTTTCCCAGCTCCAGCTATGAGTTCCATTCCACTGAGCAGATCAGTTAGCCAAATAAAGAACAGTTGGTTTCCTACCATGGGTGTGTGCCACTATTGCACTTGTGTGAGTTTCATGCCAGGTTGTTTGCTGCTGAGTAGCTTTAACCACTAGTTGCTTGGACAGATGTTGGTCATATTCCCCCAGTGACTCATGTAGCACCTTCTGGCACTAGATGAATTAACTGTCTAGGTACTGACTCTCTTCCAGATTCCAGCCAGGTTGCTCCATGTTCCATGCCAAGAAAGTATGGCAGTGGGCTCATCATCATGGAATTCACTGGTCTTACCACCACCCTGAAGCAGCTGGCTTGATAAAACAATGGAATGGCCTTTTAAACAAACAACTACAGCACCAACTAGGTGGCAATTGCTTGGAGGGCTGGGGAAGTCTCCTCCAGCAGGCTGTATGCTCTGAATCAGCATGCTATGTATACACAGTCTCTCCTATAGCCTGGATTCACTGGTCCAGTAATCAAGTGGTGGAAATGGGAATGGTCCCATTTATCATCACCCTGAGTGACCATTAGCTAAATTTCTTCTTCCTGTTCCTGCAACCTTACACTCTGCCACCCTACAGGTCTTGATGCCAGAAGGGGGAGTGTTTTTGCCAGGAGGCACAAAGAACATTCCATTGAACTGGAAGCTAAGGCTTCTCCCTGGCCACTTTGGGCTCCTAATACCCTTGAGTGAACAGAATGAGAAAGGAGTTACAGTGATAGCAGGGGTTATTGATCCAGGGGGAAATCAGACTGCTGCTCAACAATGGAGGTAAGGAAGAGTAGGTCTGGAGTGCAGGACATCTGTTAGGGCATCTTTTAGTGTTACCATGCCCTGTTGTCAAAGTCAATGGACAACTGCAACAACCTAGTAGAGGTAGTGTGATAAATGGCCCATATCCTTCCATAATGAAGATATGGGTCACCCCTCCAGGTAAAGAATCAAAACCTACTGAGGTGCTTGCTGAAAGTGGAAGAAATACAGAATGGGTAGTAGAAGAAGGCACTTACAAATACCAACTAAAGCCATGTGACCAGTTACAGAAATGAGGGCTTTAGTTGCAATGTTCTGTCTTACCTTCATACAGAGTATTTGTACATATTTACACCAATATTAAGATTATATCACTTGCTAACTTTTGAATTTATATTAGATCTATTATATTAGAGACTAGTCATTCCTCAAGGAACCTTGCTTTGTGTTGGGGGAAGATTTTGTGGTTCTGGTTGTTCATAGGATAGTTATACTATGTTAGGCAGAATTCTGAGCTTGTAACTATTTTTGTTTGGAAATTAAGTATAATGTAAGGAGATATGACTTGTTGTCAAGTTGACAAGGGGTAGACTTGTGATAGTTAAGGTGTTGTCAACTTGATCTGTTTAGTAATCCACAGAAATCCCTTTCCAGTGGGTCTCCGAGGTTGCTTCCAGGAAGGATTAACTGAAAGAGGAAGTCCTTCCCCCAGAGTTGGAGGCCCCATTTAGAGGGGGACTGTACAGAAGGAAGCTCTGCGTGAAAGAGCCCCCTTTCCTTCCTTCCAATAGGCTGCTGGAACTGCCTGCTGCCTTCCGGCATGCACTGTAGCCCAGTGTCAACTGAAGACCTGCATGGATTGAAAACAAGCAGCTCCTCAGGAAGCCTACAGGCCTTCAGTGCTGGATTGGAACTGCCACATGGACTAAGCAGCTACCCAGTTCCCTGATTCTCAGGCCTGCAACTGCTCTTGGACTGTGGCAAATTAATCCAATAAATTTCCTTTGTAATATAATTCAGTCTAGCTGTTCTGTGCCTCTAGATAACCCTGACGAGGTATTTTATTTTTTTGTCGTTGTTGCTATTGAAAATGGCACAACGTCACCTATTCCTTCTTCTTTATCTTTGTATTTTGTATATGAAAGGCTACTGATTTTTGTATATTGATTTTGTATCCTGCTACTTTGCTGAAGGAGTTCATGACCTTTAAGAGTTTTGAGATGGAGGCTCTCAGGTCTCTTATGTACAGAATCATGTCATCTGAGAATAGAGCTAACTTAAGTTCTTTCTTTCCAATTTGTATCCCTTTTATTTCTTTCTCCTGTATTATTGCTTGAGCTAGGACCTCCAGTACTGTATTCAAGAGCAGAGGTGAGAGTGGATCCCTATCTTGTTTGTGATCTCAATGGGAATTCTTTCAGTCTCTCTCCATTAAGTATTATTTGGGCTTTAGAAGATTTATATATAGCCTTTATTGTTTTGAGATATAAACCTTCCATGCCAATTCTCTCCAATGTTTTGATCATGAAGTGATGTTGTATTTTTGTCAAAGGCCTTTTCGGCATTTATCAAAATGATCATGTGGTTTTGTGTTTAAGCTTATTTATGTGGTATATTACATTGACAAATTTCCACATGGTGAACCATCACTGCATTCCTGGGATGAAGCCTACTTGATCAAGGTGGATGATGCTTTTGATGTGTTGTTGGATTCAGTTTGTGAGTATTTTGTTCAGAATCTTTGTGTCTAAGGTCATCAGGGAAATAGGCCTAGGGTTTTCTGTTCTTATGGCATCTCTTCCTAGTTTTGGTAGGAGGGTGAAAGTAGCTACACAGAAGGAGTTGGAGAGCTTTCCCTGTTCTCCGATTGTGTGGCACAATTTGAGAAAAATTGGCTTCAGTTCTTCCATGAAGGTTTGATAGAATTCAGCTGAGAAGCCAAGTAGTCCTGGACTCTTTTTTTTGCGGGGGGGGGGGGGGCAGTTTTGTTGATTACCTTTTCAATCTCTATGGGGGAGAAAAGTTTGTTTAGGAGATAAATCTGATCCTAGTTTAGCTTTGATAGATGGTATGTGTTCAGGAAGTCAACCATTTCCTCCATATTATCTAGTTTTGTGGAGTAGAGGTTTTTGAAATAAGTCCTGACGATTCTCCCAATTTCAATTATGTCTGTTGGAGTCCCTTCTTTTTCATTTCTAATTTTGCTTGACCAAATTAGCTAGGGGTTTATCAATCTTGTTTATTTTTTCAAAGAAGCAATGGGATTCCTGGTGCATCTTTTGTTGTTAATTTCTAGCAAAACATAATTGTGATCTGATATCATGCAGGAAACTTTGTAGATCTTCCTAAATGTATGGAGGCAGGCTTTATGACCCAGTGTATGGTCTTTAGTGAAGGTTCCATGGGCTGCTGAGAAGAATGTATAGTCTGTGTATTTGGGGTAGAATGTTCTGTAGATAGCCATTAGGTCTAATTGTTCTATGGTTTTGTTGAGCTCTCTCACTTCCCTGTTGATTTTCTGTTTGGATGATCTATCTATTGCTGGTAGTGGTGCATTAATGTCCCCAAATATGATAGTGTTGGTGGTTAATTCTGTTTTGTTGTCAAGTAGATTTTTTTTATAAATTGTGATGTCCCTGTGTTTGGTGCATAAAGATTGATGATTGTGATGTCCTCTTGTTGGAACATTCCCTTTATAAGTAGGAAGTGGCCTTCTTTGTCTTTTTTGATTACTTTTGTTTGAAGTCTATTTTATCTGATATTAGTATAGCTATGCCTGCTTGTTTCTTATTCCCATTTGCTTGGAATATCATTTTCCACCCTTTCACCCTGAGGAGTTTTCTGTCTTCAGAAGTGAGGAGGGTTTCTTAAGAACAGCAGACTGAGGAGTCTAATTTTCTGATCCACCCTATTAGATTATGTCTCTTGATTGTTAAATTAAAGCCATTAATATTTAGGGTAATGACTGTGAGGTTTGATTTGATCCCTGGCATATCATGGTGGTTTATGTGTTTTGGTATTTTCTTGGACTTTGTATTTTTTGTGGCTTCTCTGAGTTTGGCTACTGTGATCTGCTTCTAGTAGGCACTTGAGGTTGACTATTTGATTTTTCTGTGTGTAGTATTTCCTGAAGTACTCTCTTCAGGTTTAGCTTTGTGTACATGTAGTTGTAAATCTGAGTTTTGTCCTGGAAACTTTTTCTTTCACCATCTATTATGAGTAATACTTTTGCTGCGTAGAGTAGTTTGGTTTGGAAGTCATAGGTTCTTAGATTTTTGCAATGTTCCATTCCAGGCCCTTCTGACTTTCAGGGTTTCCATTGAGAAGTCTGAAGTAATTCTGATGGGGTTACCTTTAAATGTAATGTGTTGTTCTTCCCCAGATGCTTTTATGACTTTCTCTTTGGTATCAATGTTTAGAGTCTTAATGAAAATATTTATTGGAAATTTTCTCCTTTTGTCAAGTCTGTTTGGAATTCTGTTAGATTCTTGTAACTTGATGGGCCTTTTTTGAGAGAGTAGGAAAGTTTTCTTTGATTATTTTATTAAATAAGTTCTCCATGCCTCTGGTCTGAATTTCTCCTTCTAGTTTTCCCATGATCTGAATGTTGAGACATTTAAGGATATCCCACAGTTCCCTCATGTTCTCTTCACAAAATTTTTGAACTTACTGAAACTTTTGGACTCACAAACTGTTTCTGCTGTTTTGTCTTTCAGTTCTGAGTTTCTATCCTCTACATGGCTGACTCTATTCTTGAGAGCTCCTATAGAGTTTTGGGCTTGTTCAATTTGGTTTGCATGTTATATTACTTTTTATGTGTAGTTTCCATCTCACTGTCAAATTTCCTTTTCATGTTGTTTTCTAATTTTCTTGATGCTTCTTTGAATTCATCCTTGCATTTCTCTGTCTTCATTGCACTTAGCCAGCTGATTATTGAGTTTCTTATTTATTTATTTTTATTTATTTATTTATTTTTATCCTCCTTTGAATCATTTAACCATCTTTGGAACTCTTCCACCAGGTTCTTTTTTTTAAATTAAAAAAAAATTTTTGTTCATTTTTTATTTATTTATTTGAGAGCGACAGACAGGGTGAGAAAGGCAGAGAGAGAGAGAGAGAGAGAATGGGCACGCCAGGGCCTCCAGCCACTGAAAACAAACTCCAGATGCGTGCGCCCCCTTATTCATCTGGCTAACGTGGGTCCTGGGGAATGGAGCCTCAAACCAAGGTCCTTAGGCTTCACAGGCAAACGCTTAACCGCTAAGCCATCTCTCCAGCCCCTTCCACCAGGTTCTTATCTATTATGTCTGGTCTAGTGAGGACAGCGTTTATACGATTATCAGCCCTTTGCTTTTCTTCAAGTTTTGCTATCTGCTTGGTCAGGGTTGCATAGCTTATATCTTCATATTGAGGTTCTGATCCTAATATGTCTTCTATGCTTTGATTAGAGACATTCATTGTAGGACTAGGCATTCTTATTGGATTTACTTGCATTTCATTTTTCATTTTATTCCTTTTTGTGGTTTTGTGGTTGTGGTTTGCCAGTTACAGTATAGGAGCCTTATTTAATTTAGGAGGAAGCTATAGTCTACTCTTGAAGTGTATTCAGTGGTTATTCCATTTTATGTTTACTTCCACTAAGATTTTGGTTGCAATTGTGCCTGCCTGCTCAGAGAGAAGGAGCCTGTGAGGCTCTGTTGGAGCCCAATAACCTGATGTATAGTCATGTTGTTCCATTATTTGGGGTATGGGAGTATGTGGTCAGGTGGCCCAAAGTGGACAGGGGGTTAAGGGGTGATGGACACTGGGCTGGCATTCCAGAACCTGTATGGGTGAAGGTAATCTGGCCTGCCTGGGTCTGGGCAAGGGTGTGGGGGTGGCTGTGAGTGGGATATCTGTTCCCAAGCCTGGAGACATGGGTAGAGCTACACTGGCCTGCCTGGGTCCAGGCATGAGGGTGAGAGGTGGCAGCAAGTGGGAAGGTAATCCCAAGCCTGTAGGTGTGGGTGGAGCCATGGTGGCTTGTTGGATTGGGTAAGTGCATGGTGATGGGAGGCAGTGAGAAGTGGGATGGTGTTCCTGAGCCTGTAGGCATGGGTAGCTTGGTTCTGGGCACTGGGTGGGGGGTTGGTGGTGAGTGGGATGGCGTTTGTGCATAAGGATGCGAGTAGTGGTGCATTGGAGCTCAAGGTGGTGAGTGGCAGAGTTTGTGCCCTGTGCAGAAACAAATGGAACAGCATTTGTGTGTGTTGGAGAATGGGAAAGCATTGGTGTGCTGTGGCAAGTGGGATGTGGTTTGTGCTTGGTGGGATGAATGGGACAGCTTTCTCTTGTGGTGGTGTTACACTGGCCTGGTTCCCCTTGCCTGCAGTTGATGCAGGATGAACCTGTGGCTGGGACTATGGCTAGGACATCTGCTTGAGAGGATTGGTGGACTGGTTGACTACCCAAGAGCATGGGAATCAGCCATTTCCTTTATTTTGCCCCTTCATGTCCTCCCACTGCAGGTCTATTAGAGTCTTCTCTCCCCAAAAGACCCAGTGAACCCTTCCCTGGGTGGTGTGGCATGGTTAAGCAGATGCCATCTTCAAAGGTACTTAGTTTTAACTTTTATTATTTTAAAGATGCAAACATATTTCATATGTTTTACAACCCTCATGAATAAGACAACACCAGTGTTTATCAATTGGTCTTGTAATTTTGTTGTTTCTACTGGAAAATACTAAATATATACAGCATTAACTTCTTAATGTAGAGAATTTTAACATAAAATATTAAAATGATCCTTTGGCTTATAAAATATACCATATATGTTGTATTGGAATTTTAGTTTACTTTTGTATTATTTATTATTTTAATTACAAAATAAAGGAATACTTATATCCATGAGTCAGTCTAGAAATGAGTTATAAGAGTAAGAAACTAGAAGAGAGGGTGAAGTCTTTCGCTGAGTAGTAAATCAACATCTATAAAACCTATTTGCTACTAGATAATTGGGAAAAGTTTTATAGGTTTTGTGGAAAATATAATTGATTTTTATGCGAGAAAAGTAGAAGAAATGCTAAATATTTCCCCTTAACTACACACTGATTTTGTATTTGCTATAAAATGGTATATTCAAACACAAATAATTACTTTTAGATAAGTCTATCAATTTGAAAATGTTGTCTAATTTATTTAAAACACAGCACATTCATATAAAATGGAGACAGCATGTGTGCTGTTTTCATCAAGGAGTATTTGTTAATGTAAATGAGATAACTCATGTAATCAATGGTGAGATTATCAAAACTGAATGGGCTATTTCACTGGGGGACAATTAATAGTTCTGTGCTCTGTGCAGCATTAAAATTAACACAGCTAAGAAATGCCAGTTAAATAGACATCTGCTAATTCTTTTTCAAAGGACATCTTGTGTGCTTAGGTGTCATTCAGCATTTCTGAAGCTTCTCTATTCTTGTTGCTTCATGGAAATGGATCCCTATCTCTTCCAATTGTTAGTCTGTTTTGGAAACAATCACCTTGGGTCCTCCCTGGCATATCAGTCACAAGTAGAATCTACTCTTAGAGCAAAAGTTGTTCTCTAAGGTAATATTTCATGAGGTCAGTTCTCAGTTCATTATCTATCAGGGAAGTGGTAAAATCAAGAAGGCAAGAGGCTGAGGTCCAGCTGTACGGTTAACTTTCACAAACAAGATAGTATTTTTACTGGGGAAAGCAGAGTTGTCTATGATCCTGGAAGTTACCTTATCAACAACCTCATTCTTCTTAGGAAGTTCTCTAAGCCTCCATGTCTAATAATTAACTTACTGGTCTGAGCTCTGGTCAAGAATGGGGTACCAGTAGGTGAATAAGCTCAATGTGGAAACCTGGACTTAAGGACAGCTTTGGAAGGCCTGTGATTGTATAGGTGAAGATTTGTGTGTCAGGAATCCAAAATATGATCTGAGCATCCAGTGGAATCCCTGCCAAATCCTAAAAAGTTGTTGTACAAGAAAATACAAGCCAACTCTTAGGTTTGTATAGAAATACAAAGTAGAAGATAGAAAGATTGCTACTGAAGACCAACAACATCAAAAGACTCAAAAACTACTAAAACCCACCAGGAGCACAGCAAAAGAAAGCAAATAAATTAATTTTGAGAAAATATACAATTTCTTCTCTCTAAAAAGAAACATCAAACAGACAAAATCAAAAGTATAGAATGGAAGAAAATAGTGTAAAACACAGATATGATTAAAAAAAAACTTATATCTAAATTTTACAAGGGAAACTTAAAACTCAATGATGTGAAAATGAACAATTTAATTATAAGATAAGAAAAAGTTTTATTAGACTCTACACCAAAAACACACAAATGGAAAATTATTATATGGTCAAATGGTCAATATCAATTCGCATTAATATTTAAACAAGCTGGGAGTCACTACAAGAATCTGAAGTCTGTGCTTGGGAAGGGATCCAGCAGCCCAGTCAGGCCTGGCCTCCATCAGCCTCAGCAGATCTATTGAGAAAGGACTTCTACACAGAAAGGAAAGAGAAAAAAAGAAATGAAGAAGGATGTATGCAGACAGCAACTCAGCACTAAACTTTAGGTAATACCCTGAATGGATCTTACCTTCAAGTCTTGGATACAGACCATAGGAGAGATTCCTGGCAGATCCCACTGACAAACCCCAAGCAGTGAGTAATGCTGGGAATCCAAGCTCAGGTGGACTTCCAACTTTCCTGTCACAATGAGTACATGGTCCAGTAACAGCTGGAGATCAGAGATAGGAAGCCACCAAAGTAGAGTGGAATTTCCTACTTACAGCTCAGAATGCCCTATTAGCCCCAGGATTAGGCAGCACCAGTATGGTGGCCTGCAACTCTAAAGTGACCGAAAGAAAAAAAAAATGTTCAACATCTCTTGCAATCAGAGAAAGAGATTAAAACAACTCAAGTCAGAATGTCATCCATCAAAAAAATCAAGTGAAACCAAATTCTGCAGGCATATGGAGAAAGAAGAGCCCATGTCCACTGCTAGTGGGAATGAAAACTTGTCCAACCACTATGGAAATGAGTATGGAGACTCCTCAAAAAGCTGGAAATAACCTGCCATTTTATCCAGCTATACTACTCCTGGGCATGTACCCTAAAGACTCTATATTTCAGAGATAATTGCTCAGCCATATTTGTAGGTGCTCTATTCACAATAAATAGGATTTGTAATCATCCCAGATGTCCATCAACAGATGAATGGTTAATTAAGATGTGGTACATATATACAATGGAATTCTACTCAGCAGTAAGGAAATTAAATAAATAAATATACAGGAAAATGGATGGACTTGGAACCTATCAAGCTAAATGAATGCACCCAGGCACAGAAAATCAAACCCCACATGTTCCCCCTCATATGTGAATCCTAACCTGGAACAGATTTTGCAGGCACGCCTGACAGGCAAGTTGAGGTACAGATAATAGAGGCAAAGCTTTGGGGAAGGTAAAGGTATGATGTGGGGAGATATACACAAAATTAAAGGCCACATGAATTATTACCAAAAAAAGCCTTTCCCATGAATAGCAAACTAAAAGATAAAACTCTCAATGGGAGTTTGGGGGCATCTTGTGGGGAGAGGAACCCTGGAGAGGGTGGGAGGAAACCTAATCCCACAGTTCTGGAAGGTGCTATGCCAGCTGTTGGGGTCAAAAGTTACCACTAGTACAAACAAGTAGTGGGTCCTGTAAATTACAAAACCAACCAACAACTAATGAAGAATCCATTGGAGAAATAGTGACACATTAGATATGGGGTAATAAACTCAGTGTGAAGGAATCCATGTCTAATACGGAGATTAGTATTAGCACCAAGTCAGAAGTCTATGACTTGAAAAGTTACAGAACCTAGAGGAAGGCTTCCACTGTTCATGGTTAGATGGAGAGGTTATATACACACACACAAAATTAAACTTTAAATTAATGTGTTTATTTTTCTTGATCAATACTGTTTCCACTCTTACAGAACCTACTTTTTACTTGAGGCAGTGACTAGCAGGGAGACCCAACACCCATCAAAATCACAAGACTAGAAAGCCAAGTGCCTATCATGGAATGAATGTTCTTTATCATATCTTCCAAAGCCTAGTAAAAATTCCAACCTATTAAGTACCCTCTTCCCTTTGTTTCTCTTCCCTTTATGTCTCCTTTCTAACTTACTGGCCTCTGCTACTGAGTTTTTTCTTTCTCACACAGAAGTCCAATCATCTGTAGCTAGGATCCACATATGAGGGAGAAAATGTGGCACTTGGCTTTCTGGGCCTGGGTTACCTTACTTAGTATAATCCTTTCCAGATCCATCCATTTTCCTGTAAATTTCATAACTTCATTTTTCTTTACCGCTGAGTAGAACTCCATTGTATAAATATGCCACATCTTCATTATCCACTCATCAGTTGAGGTATATCTAGGCTGGTTCCATTTCCCAGCTATTATGAATTGAGTGGCAATAAACATGGTTGACCATGTACTTATAAGGAAATGGGATGAGCCCTTAGGATATATGCCTAGGAGTGCTATAGCTGGGTCATATGGTAGATCAATTTTTAGCTGTCTTAGGAACCTCCACACTGATGTCCACAATGGCTGGACCAGATTGCATTCCCACCAACAGTGTAGAAGGCTTCCTCTTTTTCCACATCCTTGCCAGCATTTATGCTCATTTGTTTTCATGATGGTGGCCAATCTGACAGGAATGAGATGGAATCTCAATGTAGTTTTTTTTTTTTTTTTTTTTTTTTTTTTTGGTTTTTCAAGGTAGGGTTTCACTCTCGCCCAGGCTGACCTGGAATTCACTATGTAGTCTCAGGGTGGCCTCGAACTCATGGCGATCCTCCTACCTCTGCCTCCCGAGTGCTGGGATTAAAGGCGTGCGCCACCACGCCCGGCTTCAATGTAGTTTTAATCTGCATTTCCCTGATGACTAGGGATGTAGAACATTTTTTTAGATGCTTATACGCCATCTGTATTTCTTCTTTTGAGAACTCTCTATTTAGCTCCATAGCCCATTTTTTAATGGGCTTGTTTGATTTATTATTATGTAACTTTTTGAGTTCTTTGTATATCCTAAATATTAATCCTCTATCAGATATATAGCTGGTGAAGATTTTTTCCCATTCTGTACATTGCCTCTTTGCTTTATTCACAGTGTCCTTTGCAGTACAAAATCTTTGTAATTTCATGAGGTCCCAGTGGTTAATCTGTGGTTTTATTGCCTGAGCAATAAAATTAAATAAAAATAGGTCCATTCCTTCTATGATCTTATTCTGTCCAGATGCCTTCCTGTTTATTTTTTCCTGGGATGACCTGTCAATTGATGAGATTGGAGTGTTGAAGACACCCACTACCACTGTGCTTGGTGTTATCTGTGACCTTAGTTCTAATATCATTTGTTTGATGAATTTCGGAGGCCCATGTTAGGTGCATATATGTTTAGGATTGTAATGTCCTCTTGTTGGAGGGTGCCTTTAATCAATATAAAGTGACCTTCCTTATCTTTCTTAACTAATGCTGGACTGAAGTCTACCTTGTCAGATATTAGGATAGCAATCCCTGCTTGTTTCTTTGCTTGAAACACCATTTTCCAACCTTTCACCCTAAGATAATGTCCATCCTTTGTAGAAAGGTGGGTTTCTCGGAGGCAACAAATTTAAGGGTCCTGCTTTTTAACCCAGTATGTGAACCTATGCCTTTTGGTTGAGGCATTGAGGCCGTTGATATTAAGAGATAATATTGAAAGGTGTGTATTCATTTTTGCCACTTTTTGTAGTTCTTCCAGTTTTACCTTTGCTCTCTTGTGTTAATTAGTATTTGAGTATTGTTTGTTTTTTCCAGGTTCCTTATATGTGTGCTTTTCTTTGTCTTCAGCATGGAGGATTCTTTCAAGTATTTTCTGTAGAGCTGGTTTTGTCTTCAAATACTCCTTTAGCTTGCTTTTGTCATGGAATGTCCTTATTTCTCTGTCTATTTGAATGGATAGCTTTGCAGGATAAAGTAACCTTGGTTGACAGTTGTTATCTTTCAGAACTTGGAATACATCACTCCACTCCCTTCTGGCTTTTAAAGTTTGTGTTGAGTAATCTGCTGTGATCCTGCTGGGTTTGCCTTTGTAAGTAACTTGATTTTTCTCTCTAACTGCTTTCAATATGTTTTCTTTGGATTGTGTGTTTGGTAGTTTGATTATAATATGGCGAGGAGAGGTTCTTTCCAGGTTTTGTCTGGCTGGTGTTCTAAAGGCTTCCTGTATCTGCATTTGCACCTCTTTCCCAATTTGGGGGAAGTTTTCTTCTATGATTTTGTTGAAGATGCCTACTATGCCTTTGGAGTGAAATTCTTCTCCTTCTACTATGCCCTGAATTCTTATGTTTGATCTTTTCATACTGTCCCGAATATCTTGAAATTCCCACTCATACTTTTCTGTTAGCTTGTCTTTCTCTTTGTTGGACTGTATCAGATATGCCACGTGGTCTTCTAGCTTAGATATTCTGTCCTCTCCTTCCTCCATTCCTCTGGTGAGATTTTCTACAGAGTTTTTTTTTTTTATTATTATTTCATTAGCTGTGTTCTTCATTGCTGGTAATTCTGACTGGTTTTTCTTTATTATTTCTATTCCCTTATTTATGTCTAGTATTGACCTCTTTATTTCATTAAATTGGTGTCCTGTGTTTTCTTTGATTCCTTTGATTTCCTCTTTCATTCCTTTGATTTCTTCTTTGACTTCTTTAAACATATTTATAATCATTCTTTTGAAATCTTTCTCAGGCATTTCCTCTAACTCGTTCTCACTGGAGGTCATTTCTGATGCATTAATACTTCTTGGTGGATTTATATTGTCTTGATTTTTGGTGTTTCTTGTGTTATAATGTATATATTTTTGCATCCTTGATTATTTAATGATTGGATTTTCTAGTTAGCTGGTTATTGTTAGATGTTTCAGTCAATCTGATGTTATATAACTTCAGGGTAGGAGCTTAAGGCATTAGGTGTGGCTCTCAAGACTCTCAGAGTATCTCCAAAAGTGACCCTAGGTGTTGGGTTTGCCTGCTATGAGAGTATTCAAGTAGGCTGAGTGGAATCAAATACAGATAGATTCTGAAATTTAATTAAACAATGTACACTTTCAATGAAAAACAGCTCAGAGTATCCAAGAGTAGGTATTATGACAACCAGATCCTCTAACTGTCCCTTAGCGAGTGTGGTGCCCCACCCACAGCCCTAATCCTGACAACAAGGAGGTTAAGAGTTCATATCTGTTGAGGGTTCCAAGTCAGCTTGTGACCATGTGAGACCCTTCCCTGGTGTAATCCCAGTTACCTCTGCTCCTGCTTGGGTCCCGCTGTCAGTTCAAGTTGGTATGGCTGTGTCCCTGTTTGCTGGAGCTGGGCCCTGGCAGTGGGGGAGGGGGGCTCCTGATGCTGCTCTAGTTCTCTCACTCTTCCATGTGTTCTTCTACCTTGTGATCTGCTCCTCCGTTGTTCACTGCCATTCTCCCTTCATGTTTCTTGAGTTTGCAGAGAGCTCCAGTGTGAGTGGAAAATCCCCTCACCTGGCTTTTCCTGCAGCTCAAGCCAAGCCTGGCAGATTTCTGGCTGCCACGGTCCGCAGACCTGTCGGAGCTGCTTCTGCTGGCCTGTGTGGGCTCTGGATGCTCTGGATCTCTCCTACTTCTCCACTGCTGTTTCAATTTGCTATATAACTCACTTTTTAGTAAAAGTGTATTTTGCTGCATTTTGGGGGGATTTTTCCCTCGTAGGCTGCTTTGGCATGGTACCTACACTGCCATCTTAACTGGAAGTCCCCCTAGTAAACATTCCAGAGGAAGTGGTGAATTAAGTATGAGTGGTTCTCTCACTGCTACCCAAAGAATCATACCCAGATACATGGCAGTAGACACTGAGGAGACTCAAAACTCATCCAAACTGACAATAAGAGGATGGTGATGTATGGTTCAATCCTTAGTAGACTTTTTACAGCCTCTCTGTGGCATAGAAAACATTTCAGAAGAGAGTGCAGAAATAATGCAATAATCACAAATTGGAAAGGCTTACCTTGAGAGATTGCCCATATCACAGAACTAACTGTTGCATTTATGATACCATAGTGACTACTCATATCCCCCACTGAAGAGGTTCCTTAGTAAAATCAGTGTGGGAAAGAGGGGACAAAAGAGAATGACCCAGTGGGAATAAGACCAACTTGCTATATGTTCATATAGTAAAGTTTCCAGTAATTACTTTACATATGGAGGATTTGGCACTTGTTACTAGGAGGACTACAAAAAGGCACATGTTCACATATCTCAAACTTTTTTCTGAGAGAAGCTAGGCCTTCATAAGCCAGTCACTCCCATATGCAAAGAACCTTGAACAGCCCTAGAGAGTTGGCAGCATCCTAGATGATTTTCCCAGGGTTTCTTTTGTAACCAAGAATGGATTTTACAGAATTTAGTAGGAGAATATTCAGGGGGATGAGCCCCTGGAGACAGCTGCCAGCTATGATTTCAACAGTCCTACTCTGTCCTCAGAACTAGAAAACCTAGAAAGACCATGATGAAGCCTATTGTGTGTTTGCTATTCCGGCTGATCAAGAATGTCTTCATTAGGTATTTTTGCCTTGTTTCATTTTGCATTGTACTGTTGTATCCCTAAGTATACATGTTTCTTGGTCTATTCAGACTTATGGGAAACATGACCCTGTTTAAAAGTAATGACAAGAAATACAAAGAATAAAAAATAAAGAAAAAACGGGGAAAGAACTTATTTATAACCCACCAAAATGATACTATATGGTGGTAACTACCAATCCCCAAAGTTACATAACAATATTTTTCTTTACATAATCAAAAAGTGTTTGTAGGAGACTGCCATCATTAACAATTTAACACACTTAAAAAAAGAATAGAAACATCAATTGAGAGCCTAGAAAATAATCATAAATTATGTCAATTGTACCTATAATTTCAAACAGTCATTACAATGAGAATATTATTGTCATATGAAGGCAGAGATGTTTTATGTATTTGACATAGTGCAGGAAAATGGAAGCTCAAGGAGGAAGCACAAGATTCAGTGCCTTAAAGTATCTTCTCAAAACAACAGATTCACCCATTTACATAGATACTCCAAAGGAGGGAGACAGGATCTTGCTGCATTTCAGCACATATTATCTCAGCAGTAAAAGGGAAGATATACAGTTCTCTCTGAATCACTTTATATCTCTTATGTCCTCTAATTATGTCTTTGGTACAAGTGAAGCATTTATTTATTATCTAATTTCTGGCAGTGCAAGCATTTTAGTTAAAATTACTTATCTACTTTACATATTCTTTGGAGAGAGGTGATATGAATGAAATAATGAAAGAGAGTAAGAGAGAGAGTTCTGATTTTCATGTATTATAATCAGTAAGGTTTGGGCATTGATAAATGATTCTATTCCTGAATCAAGACAACTAAATACAACTAATATTACTGGTATCTTTCTCTCTTCTAGCAAAGATTTACACCAAATTGCCTCACATGTCTTATCATGCTGCTAAGACTAGTTTAATCAAGAAAGTAACATTTATGTAAGATTTTTGTTTTTTGACATTTTCATTCTTATACATGATATTTCAAATACAAATACCTCACATTATCCTCCCTTATTCTGCTCAGTCTGATTGTACTCCTTCTTCTTGTCTATTGCAAATATCTATGCTTTGGAAGAGACTAACTTTCCCTCTCCAACAATATTTAACTGTTATTTATAAATGTCACTTCATAAATGATGATAGTAGTCACCAACAACTATCCCCTCTTTACAGCAAAAAGATGACTAGATCCTTCTTATGCAGGTAACTTGATTTCTTGTGAATTCGTTAGTACAGTGGACTTTTAAAGTAACGATTAACTTCATGAGTGCTTTTCCTACCAATGACAAGGTCACATGAATGGATAATTGGTGCCAAGAGGTGGGGTCATTTTTTTTTAGAGTTTAGCCATGTGGCTTTTGGTACTAGTTATCTAGAGGAATTTTGAAGAATATGCAATTTTTGACTGAAGATGCCTTGCAGGGTTAAAAGCAGAACTTTATGGGCCATTTTAGTGAGCATTTGAAAGACATAAACATAGAAAGAGACTGTGTAGGCTAGGCTTATCAGGTTTCAGATGGTAAAGAGGACTTTTCAGGACTGGGCAAGAGCCAGATAATGTGATCTTATAGCTGCATTCTTCCTGTGTCCCGAGAATTTTATCAGAGTTTATTTGAAAGTAATAGACTGGTTCTACGCCACTTTTGTGTGTTCCCAAGCAGGTACCCAACACACTATGCTACCTACCTCTCTGTGCTCCAGCAGGTACCCAACACCATATACACCCACCCCACCCCACAAACATCAACAGATCGTTCTGGCCTTGACCACATGCTCTGATCCCTGGCAAGCTCCACACATCCAGAAGCCCTACACCAGCAAATTTTATGGACCTGGGTCTGACTGGTCAGTGTTTCCCAGCAGTCCTCACCTCCCCATAGCCCCTCCCCTCCCAGTAACTATATGAGACATCACATATGCCCCAGAGGGAGAGTATAGGAATATCTGGCAATCATCTGCCAGAGTGAACCTGTGAGTCCCCCAAAGCCTGCTCATTTGGGTACAGTAGGGTACAAGGTCAAGTGACACTGCTCCTGAGCCCCACAGGCAAGGCATGGTTGTGATGAGGGGCCAAAACCTCAGCTTTTGTATCAGCCACCAGCACAGAGCTGTTGCACACTTGCAACCTCCACAACCTGTGCATCCTTGGATACAGTGCCATCCTACTTCAATCTGGTTCAAACACAAAACAGAATGCTCCCTGAGCATTCTACTAGGGTGAATACTTGTTCCCCCTTAATAAAACAAGACTTATACCATGAGATGGGTAGATCTCAATGCAAATAAATAACTAAATAAAATGAAAGACAACAAACTGAGAAATCTTTACCAAGGTTGCCTAGTTCCACAATGGAAGACTCAAATGAAAACAAAGAAGAGACAATGGAAATAGAATCCCAAAATGAAAACACAATAAGCTATAATAAGCTATTTGACTCTGACAAAGAGAATTACTGAACTGAAAGCAAATCATTAAAAATAAATATATAAACACAATGCCATGGAATCCTCTATTATAGCACACAACTTTCATCACTAGGCTTACTTAATTGAGGAAAAACAGAGAGACCAAAAAAGAGGGAGAAGGCACTCCAGGTGAGTTAGGGACTTGGCATATTTAGGGCCTATGTACTCCAAGTAGGTGAAGGGCCTGGTGGGTTTGGGGACTGTGTGCTCCAAACAGGTTGGGGAGGGGGCAGTGTATTTGAGGCCTTTGCACTCTGGGATGTTGAGAGCATGGAGTGTTTGGGGCCTGTGCACTCCTAGCAGGTGAGGAGTGTGGCATGGTTGGGGCCTGTGCTTTCAGGGTGCCAGTATGTTTGAGGCTTGTGTAGTACCATATGGTGATGGGCACAGTGTATTTGGGCCTACACACTCAGGGAAGGTCAGGAGAGTTGTGTGTTTGGGGCCCATGCATCAAACCTATGTCTACAGTACCCCAGTAGGTCTTCCTACCCACCAAAGTGGCTCCTCCCTCAGCAAATCCTGTAGGCCTCAGCCACCTGCTTTGATCCTGCCAAGGCATGCTGCTGGCTGCCTCCTCTTACCAATGGCCCTACACCAGCTAACTCTGCTAACTTAATCTCCATTCTAGTCCATGGAGCCTAGTGTCCCACACCACTTTCCGACTGCTAATACTGCTAGTATACCCCTACCTGTGCACCCTTGGGACTTTGCTCCTGCACCAGAATGGGAACACAGGAATATCTGACAACCACCCACCAGGGATTACCATCGAGTCCTCAACAACCTGCTCAGCTAGGTACAGTAGGGGGGCAGGACCAAGTTCTGTGGCCTCTGAGCCCAACAGGAAAGGCACAGATGTAATCTGATCAAGAGCTGAAAAGATTCCAGACCTGCAACCACAGCTCTCATATCAGCCACCAGTCTATAGCTGCAGGCATATTTTCTACCTCCACATCTGTGGATGCAAATGACATCCCACTCTAATCCATTTCAAACCCAAAACAGAACACACACTGAAGATACCACAAGGGGGTGGGGACTTGCTTCATCCTGATAAGACAGAATTTTAATCCAAGATGGGTAGACCCAAACACAAGAAAAACAACACAAGAGAATAAACAGAGATATTTCCAACAAGGTTGCCTACATCTAAAATAGAAGTCTGCAATGAAATCACATAGGAGAAAACAGAATTTGAATCCCAAAATGAAATCACAGTAAGCTTATTTACCCTGATAAAGCAAATTGTGGAACTGGAAACAGATTATCATAAAACCAACAATCATATAAATAAAATTGAGTGGAATATCTCTTACAGCACAGAGCTTTCATGACTAGGCTTAACTTAAAGGAGGATATCCTGAGAGACCTCAAAAGAGAGATAAATAATTTGAAGGTGAGTCAGCAAATAGGAGATCTCAGTAAACAGCTGATTAAGCCTATTGAAGGCATAACTAGATGCAAGGATGAATTCTAAGAAGTGGTGGATACAATATAGAAAAATGCAACAGCCAACAAAAATCAAATAAAGTTTGTAAAACCTTCCCTAGATATGCTCAGTAACAGAGTTGATTATGGAGGATTTGGAAGATAAGACAGAAGAAATTGTTTAGAACTCCAAAATCTTTCATAATTAAAAAAATCATACAAATAGAATATGAGAGACTTGTGAGAAAACTTAAAACAACCATCAAGGTCATGGGTATACCAGAAGGGGAATAAATTAAGGCCAAAGGAATGGAGAATATATTCAACAAATTTACTGAAGAAAACTTTCCCACCTTCTCAAAAGAGATGCCCATCCAGATACAAGAAGTTCACAGAACACCAAACATACTTGACTAAAGAAGGAACACTCCAAGGCACAACAGTTAAAACCCAAAACAATGAAAACAAACAGAGTTATGAAAGCATCAAGAGAGAAAGAACTCATTATATACAATTGCAATCTCACCAGAATTACCTCAGATTATTCAATGGAAACCCTGAAAACAAGAAGGGCTTGGTATGTAACACTTCAAAATCTAAAAATCTATGGCTTACAACTCAAACTATTTTACCCAGTGAAAGCATACATCATAATAGATGGTGAAAGGAAATATTCCATGATAAAAGCCATCTCTAAGACTATATGAACACAAAGCCAATATACAGAGAATACTTCAGGGAATACAGAAGAGCAAACAATCAGCCTCAAGAGAAAGAAGAGGAAACACACACACACACACACACACACACACACACACAACAAAATAGAGCAGGCACAAAAACAATCAAAACTCAAGAAAGCACCAAAATCCCTAAAGCCTCCAACATGACAGGGTTTAAATGGAACCACAGAGTTATAAGCTTAAATATTCACTATCAAAAGATACAAATTAACAGAGTGGATCAGAGAAATGGACCCTTCTATGTGCTGTCTTCAAGAAGGCTACCTCGCCACTAAGGATAGATATCCCTTAACAGTGAAAGGATGGAAAAAGATTTGCCCAGAAAAAAAAATAAGAAGAAGAAGAAATAAGTATTAGATATTGTAGCCCATGAGCTGGAGAGACAGATTAACAGTTAAGTTGCTTGTCTGCAAAGTCTAAGGGCGCAGGTTTGATTACCCAGTATAGATATAAGACAGATGCTCAGTGTGGGGCATGCCTTTGGAGTTAGTTTGCAGTAGCTACCTGTCTTGGCAGACCCTTTCTTTCTTTCTTCCCTCCTTCTTTACCCCCTTCCTTCCTTCCTTCCTTTCTTCCTTCCTTCCTTCCTCCCTCCCTCCCTCCCTCCCTCCCTCCCTTCTTTCTTTCTTTCTTCTTTCTTTCTTCTTTCTTTCTTTCTTTCTATAATCTAACTATCTGACTATCTATCATCTCTATCTATCTATCTATCTATCTATCTATCTATCTATCTATCTATCTATCACCACCTATCTGCCTCTCTCTTTCTCAAAGGAATAAATAAAATATTTTTAAAAATAAGTCCTAGACCAAGCTTTAAGACAGGAGAAAGATATAAAAGGGATACAAATTGGAAAGAAAGAAACAAAACTAGTTTTATTTTCAGATGACATGATCCTATACATAAATGACCTGAAAGACTCTATCATAAAACTTCTAAAGGTGATAAAGTCTTTCAACAAAGAAGCAGGATACAAAATCAACACACAAAAATCAGTAGCCATCCTATATGCAAAGGACAAATGCACACAAAAAGAAGTCAGCAAGGCTACCTTTTTAAAATAGCCACAAAAAAGTAATGCAACACCTTGGAATAACATTAACCAGGAAGTGAAAGACCTCAATATAATACCTGAAACTCTAAAAGTACTGAATAAAAAATAGGGGGAATTCTATACAATATAGATGTGGGGAAAGACTTCCTAGCAGCCCAGGCAATTAAACAATCACACAACTAGTGGGATTTCATGAATGCTGTTGCACAGACAAACATATACTCAGAACCTTAGACTACCCACAGAATGGGATAAATTCTTTGCTAGTTATAGCACTGACAGAAACCTAATATCTAGAACCTACAAAGACCTCAAAAAAACTAAGTAATAAAAAAATCAAACAATACACTTATTATACGGGACAGACAATTGAACAGGAAATTCTCAAAGGAAGAAATACAAATGGCTAATACTCACCAAAAAATGTTCAACATCCCTAACCATCTGGGACATTAATAATAATAACAATAATAATAATAATAATAACTATGAGCTTCTACCTTAGTCCAGAAATCATGGCAATCATTAAAAAATCAAATGAAAATAAATGTTGTTGAGGATGTGGGAAAATAGGAACCCTCATTCATGGCTGGTGGGAGTGCAACTTTGTCCAACCACTATGGGTATCAATATACAGACTTCTGAAAATGATGACAATAGAGCTACCAACTGACCCAGCCAGTCCTCTATTATGTATCTAACCTAAAGACCTCACACTTCACTGCAGGGATACTTGTTTAACCATGTTTGTAGCTGTTCAGTTCACAGTAGCTAAGAACTGGAACTAACCCAGATGCCCATTGTTGGAAGAGTCAGATTAACTTAATCCACCACATAAATAATCTTAAACACAAGAGCCACATTATCATTTACATAGATGCAGAGAAGGACTTTGACAAAATACAACATCACTTTATGATTAAAACCCTGGAAAGACTAGGCATGGAGGGTTTATATCTCAACACAATAAAGGCTATATATGAAGTACCTGAATCCCAAATCATACTAATTGGGATAAAACTCAAGAAGTTCCCATTAAGATGAGGACTAAGGGCTCTTCAACAGCACTATAATTCCTAGTCTATGCAATGAAAGGGATGTAAAATCAAAAGCCCTGTTTGCAGAGAACATGATCCTATACACAAGTGACCCAAAGGACTACCACAAACTTCTAAAGGTGCTAAATTCCTTCAGCAAAGTGGATGAATATGAAACCAACACACAATAATCAGTGGTCCTCCTATATGCAAAAGACAGATATACAGAGAAAGAAATAAGTCAAGCTGTCCCATTTTCAATAGCCACAAAAAGTCAAATACCTTGGAATAACATTAACCAAGAATGTGAAGGACCTTTGTAATGAAAGCATGAAAACAATCAAAAAATTGAGGAGGGAATGAGATGATAGAAGAACCTTCCATGCCCCTATAGGTAGAATTAACACTACAAAAATGGTAGTTCTACCAAAAGCAATATACAGATTCAATGTAATAACAATAACAACTCCAGCATGATTCTTCAGCAACAGAAAAAATAATCTAAAATTTCATGTGGATTGACAGAAGGCCTTGGATATACAAAAATATCCTCAACAAAAGAAACACCTCTGCTCAGAGCAGAAGGAGAAGGGTGGTTCTCACTGAGCGGGAGTCCTCCACCTCCACTTCCTCTTTCTCTTGCGTGGCTTCAGCTTGGGCTCCCCAAGCCCTAGGCCTCCTGATGCCCTTGGGCTACCTAAGGAACCTCATGGAGCGCCTCTAGTGAGCAGTCCTTCCTAGGCCTCCATGAGAGACCCAGCTGGCAGAGTGCAGTCTTCTTAACCCTCTGGTCAACACACTGGTAGGTGCTTGTAAATAATAAAGCCAGAACTCCTTGGATTTACACAAGGTCATCATGGTGGGTAGCAGCTAGTGGCCAAGTCTGCTCTGACCCTACAGTTCATGTATGACAAGTTTGTGGAGGACTATGACCCCACCAAAGCAGAGAGCTGCAGTAAGAAGGTCGTGCTGCAATGCATGACCCTTATACCTCAACAAGGTGCGGCCAAGGGAAGGGGGTAGGTCACAGATGAGCCTAATAATGGTACCAAAATGACTGTATTTGCTGAATACAAAGCTAACTAATAAAGAAAAAAAAAAAAGGTCGTGCTGGATGGGGAGGAGGTGCAAATCAATATTTTGAATACAGCTGGGCAGAAGGACTATGCTGTATTTAGAAACAACTACTTTAGAAGTGGGAAGGGCTTCCTCTGCATCTTCTCCATCACAGAAATGGAATTCTTTACAGCCACAGCAGACTTCAGGTTTTGAGAGTAAAAGAGCAGATTTTAAGAGTAAAAGAAGCCGGGCGTGGTGGTGCACGCCTTTAATCCCAGCACTTGGGAGGCAAAGGTAGGAGAATCACTGTGAATTGGAGGCCACCCTGAGACTACATAGTGAATTCCAGGTTAGCCTGAGCTAGAGTGAGACCCTACCTCAAAAAAACAAAAAAAAAAAAACAAAAAAAAAAAAGTCAAAGAAGAGAAGAATGCTCCATTTCTACTGGTTGGTAACAAGTCAGATTTAGAAGATAAAAGGTAGGTTTCTGTAGAAGAGGCAAAAGCCAGAGCTGACTAGTGGAATGTTAATTATGTGGAAACATCTGCTAAGACAAGGGCCAAAGTTGATAAGGTATTTTTTAATTTAATGAGGGAATTTTGAGCCAGAAAGATGGAACACAGCAAAGAAAAGAATAGAAAAAAGGACAGGAAAAGCTTAGCCAAGAGAATCAGAGAAAGATGCTGCATTGTATAATTAAAGCCTAACTCCTTTCTTACCTTGACATACTAATGAATATAATTTATAAATGTTGCCATTGAAGGCTCAGTGACTGAAGTTTCTTTAGCATTTTGGAAATTGTTATGTATCACTAAAAGCATGAATTGGAACTGCACTGAAAATCAAATTCACTTAACAAGGAATTAATGTGGCTTCACCAAGCAGTGAGTTCAGCTTATTTCATAACAGTCCTAAATGTAGCATGTGAGCTAGTGTTTCTTTGGGCATTCTTTCCTGAACTGTTAAATCAGAGGTGAGATGGGTTAGGAGGTCTCATAGGACAGGCCACTTCCTCTGGTGTATGTTATAAAGCTTAAATTTTATACCATTTGAAAATGGCTTAGTGTTCTACTACCTTGAAAGATGACAATTGTGAAGATGGTAAGCTGTACCACTTCTTAAACCATTATTATGCAAAATATTGAAGAAGTTACTGGCATAGTTGTTGCATATAGTAAAAAACTGACAGTCATCCTATTTGAAACTGCATAGTAACCTGGTGATTATGGAGTATAGTTAATGTATAGAAAATTCTTGAGAACTCGGTGTGTCTGCTAGTAGTCTGTCCAAATTAAAAATATGTGCCATACTCTGGTTCTTAAAAATAAAGTTCCAGAGCTCCATTACTGATTTTAATAAACTATGAAGTAGTTTAAAAAGAGGGTTAGCATATATGTGTAAGACCAATTTAAAATATGAGGACATAGCACTGTTATCTTTTTTTGTGAACCCTCCTTTTTTTTCCAGGATGCTGGTCTCCGGTAATCTCCTTCTTCAAGTGCTGAGCATATTGGTGTTGAGGTTGTCATCTCCTGGGAGTGGACAAGAGAGACTGTCAGTAGTGCTAACATACTTGGGAGATGCTTGTGCTTTACTACCTGTCACTTCATCAGGTGACAGTCAGATTTATGGTGTTATTAGGAAACTTCGTAGTCTGATTATGTTTATAATGAACAATTCTGGACCTATGTTTTCTAAAGTTAGCATGAAGCAGTTAAACTTGGCATATAGTGCAGAAAACACTGGCACATGCCACCCACACACTGAAAGGATTCATGCATGCTGTTTAGAATGTAATTTCAGTGGGAAAAACAAGTGTCATATTTTTTTTTCCTCTGTGGAGCTAAGACAGTTGATTCATTAGTTCTTCTTTCTTGTTACAGAGTCCTAATTGCAAAAGGTCAGAAGATGTGTTCCAGCATCACAGGTAACAAGTATGTATGTAAAGTTACCAAACATGGACCTCTAGTAACTACTATTCTATCCAGCTTTTCATAAATACTTGTCCTTAAAGAGATTGACTTCATATTTTCACAGGTTACGCCATTGCAGAATTAAAGTTCCCAGTGTGACACAGGCCAGCAGGCCCAGCAACTTCCATGTGTACTCATTACAGTCATATTGAATCAGGGGGCCTAACCAGTAACATTATGGCTTTGCCTTGAGACCTTTCCTCTCCTGGGTACCACGGTGTTATGAAGCCAACTGACAAAATGCATTAATGTCTTAGCCTGATGCCATGACCCAATTCCTTTATTTGCAATTTGAGCCATTTAAAAACCAATAAGGGTCCTTAAAAAAACAAAACAAAACAAAACAAACAAACAAAAGACCCTCTGGAGGTATCACCATACCCAATCTAAAGCTATACTGCAAAGCCATAGTAACAAAAAAAAAAAAAACTGTATTGGCATAAAAAAAGATATATAGACCAATAGAACAGAATTGAAGACACAGCCCTCAGTTCAAGTAATAGCTACATGATCTTAATTCAAGTAATAGCTACAGGAGATCTGTCAATAATGTACATTGGAGAAAAGACAGAATTTTTAACAAATGGTGCTGGAAAAATTGGATAACCACATGGAGAAAAATGAAACTAGATCCACTCCACTCACCATACATAGAAATCAACTCTAAATGGATTGAAGCCCTCAATATAAGACCTGAAAGTCTTAAATGAGTGGAAGAAAAAATAGGGGGTACTCTTCCTTATATAAGAGTGGAGAACATCTTCCTTAATAACACTCCGGTAGCCCAAGAAATTTAACAATCACTCAATCAGTGGGATCCCCTAAAGCTCAAAAGCTTTTGTACAATTATATCACAAACAGAGCCAACTGTCTACCCACAGAATGGAAGAAAATCTTTGCCAGCTATACCCCTGTCAGAGACCTAATGCCTAATATCTAGAATCTACAAAGAACTCAAAAAACTATGAAATTTTAAAAAATCAAACAATTCACTCAAAACATTGGGGCAGAGAACTAAATAGAGAATGCTCAAAGGAAGAAGTACATATGTCTAATACCTAAGAAAAGAAAATGTTCAACATCCTTAACTGTCACGAAATGCAAATAAAAACAACTATTAGATTCTGCCTTAGTCCAGTCAAGATGGCAATCATTAACAAATCAAACAGCAAGAGTTACAGAAATAGCTTAGTGGGTTATGCAACCTGCCTGTGAAGCCTAAGGACCCAGATTTGATTCCCAAGAACCCACACAAGCAAGATGCACATGGAGGCATGGCCATCTGGAGTTCACTTGTAGTGGCTGAAGGTCCTGTTGCACCTATTCTCTCTCTCTCTCTGTCTCATAAATTAATTAATTAATAATCAAACAGCAATATCAGTTGTCAAGGATAAAGGGAAAGGGGAGCCCTCATTCACTGCTAGTGGGAGTGCAAACTTGTACAACTACTATGTAAATCAAGATGGAGACTCTTGAAAAAGGTGAAAATTCAGTTACCAACTGATTCAGCTATTCCTCTACTGGGAATCTACCCTAAAAGCTCCATGTTTCACTGCAGAAATATTTGCTTAACAATGCTTATAGCTGCTCAATTCACAATACCTAAGAGCTGGAATCAACCCAGATGTCCATGGTTTGACATATGGATAATGAAGACATGGTACATTTACACAATGGGATTCTACTTAGCAGTAAAGAAAAATGATAACAATAAGATGTGTAGAAAAACAGATGGAATTGGCACAAATCATACTAATCCAACTCACACAAGCATAGAAAGACAAATGTCACATGCTCTCCCTCATCTGTGGTTTCTAACCTGGGACACATTGAGTTGCAGACATTCCTGACAGGCAACTGCAGGGACAGATAATAGGGATAGAAGGGTTTTGGAGGGCAGTGTGGATTGAAGGAAAAATAGGGAGAACTAAATTGAAAGTGAATTGGCACAACAGAAACATTATTCCTGGATAATTGACTAAAAAAGATATAACCCTCAATAAAAGTTGGAGGGTGTCATCTGGTAAGAATGGCCCTAAGAGGATGGGATGAAGACTAACCCTAAAACATTTGGTTCTGGATTTTAATTTCCATTACTATAATTGCTTATAACCCACATTGATATATTGGTCAGAGACCTACAATGTCCCCAAAACAAGACATGCTTCCTTCAAAACACTTGATTAGCCCTGCCCCCACACCTTGAGGTAAAAGGTAAGACCTTATTTTTGAAGTCACACATACTGCTGATATGGAACGTGGAGAGATATAGCTGGAATGTGGAAGGAAGTCAGTTACCAGATGGCTAGTCCATCTAGTGCTGGTAAGTGCTACATGAGTAGCTGGGAGAAAATGACCAACAATCCTGTGAGGAAGCAGGGGAAAATGCTATATAAAAACAATGAGCCTGACAAGATATGCACACCTATGCAGTGGTGGCTCCCAGTCTAGGTGGGTAACCAACAGCTTTTTGATTGGCTAAGAGAATCTATTCACTAGAAAGTAACCCATAACTGGAACTGGGAACCAAGTCAGAATCCTATGGAGACATAAGATTATGGATTCCAAAAAGAAGCTCCTACTAGTGCTTTTTTTTTGCCAAAAGTGAGGATATATCCATCATACGTCAATGCTTATCCCCTTTGACCTATGCTGATCACACTCTCCACTGGAGAATCTTTTTCTTCTTTAGAAGGTAGTAAGAATGGAGGGCAACCAAAATCTATCAAAAATTCAAGAAAAGATAGCTCACTCCCTGGAGGGAGATGAACCACCACTCACACATCAGCTAGGGCCCAGGTGAAACTAGAGAGGAATTGGCAATATGAGCAAGAGTTCTGCTTCCATGGTGAGCCTGACAACCTGTGCCAGGGTGATGGAGACAGACAGTGAGAAAACTCAAAATATACCAAAGCAGAAATACAGAAGCTGCTGAGAGTTCAACATGAAAGTAGACTTAAAACACACCCACCACAACTCAGGGAATTTTGCAGCAAAGGAGCCATAAAGATTGTTAGAACCATAAGGTTGGAAGGAATATCCAGATGCATCCCCCACAATGACTGACTGCTGCTCTCACAACTCATAACCCACCACCCCATGGTAAATATCAGCAATACCACTGAGGAGGGCCCTCAGTTAAAAGGGAACAGGGAGGAGGGATATACTGGTGCCAACACAAGATGTGCCCACACAAAGTTTCTACTTCATATAAAAATAAAATAAAAGGAAATAAATAGATTAGTTTGCTTGGCAACAGAAATGAGAAAAGGTTTGGCTCCCAGGCACAAAGACTGCAGCATTCAGCTGTGATTATTGAAAACATGGCCACAATTGAGGATCAATCAGTTGTTCTAAACTGGTACAATAAGTGTGCTAATTCTGAGAGGACTGAACTAAATGAAGAATGCTTAAGGACTTTACTGTTCCTCAAGGTTTTATTTCTCCCCACCCATATGTGGCAAAGTTGCCTATCTGTTACTTGTTTTGGAAGCATTAAAATGCCAAAAATAGGGTAAAAATGCACATGATTTTGGAAATGGCCAGTGGATAATCATGGCAGGATTAATGTCCCTGTGTGGAGGTCCAATAAGGACATGACATAGAGCTGTGAAGATGAACCATGGGTTGCATGAACACCCTAGTATTTTGCAGATGCCAGAACTGTGGGATGGTCAACAATTAAAGCTGCTCACTCTGACTTAGATAGATTTTGCCTGGAAAACAAATAGTGTGTGTTCATGCATGGGTGTGTGCACATGTTTGTGCATGTGCACATGTGTGTGTGTGTGTGTGAGAAAGAGGACAGTCTTGAGTGTCATTTCGCATGTGCCATACACCATTGTTGAGACAGGGTTTCTTATGGGCCTGGAGTTCATCAATTAGGCTATACTGCCTGGTCAGGAAACCCAAGGAATCCTCTTGTCTATGCCTTCCTAGTACTAGGCTCAGAAACAGTGACCACCAAGCTTGGCATTTTCACATGGTTTGGGGGGACCTAACTCAGGCCCTCATGCTTGCAAGGTGAATATTTTACTGATCCAGTCCTTCGTTGTATTTTAAAATATGATTTTCTTCTCTACTGGCTAGATTTCATTATACCAGAAGGTGATATGCAAGCTTCTAGGGCATAAAAGTTATAAGCAGTCCTGTCCAGCTGTATATCCTGTAAATGGACTTCACAAGGGACTTGCAAGACAAGGTGGGTCTACTGGCTCAATAGTAGCAGGTGAGTTATGGGAATAACTAATTACTCTGTGATTGTAATTGCCACCAAGTCCGCAGGAGGGAAACCATGCTTGGCACTGTAAATCTAACCAAAAGTCTGGTCCTAGGCACTGGGGTAAGAGGGCTGGAGATATGCTAATCAGATAGCATTTGTAAAAACCTCCTAAGTATCTATACTTTACCATAAATAGGTGCTCCTCACAGCCTAGAACATAGAAGTCTCTTTATGCAGAGCATAGAGGTGAATACAGAGATGATTAGAAGGCAAAGTTACCAAGAATAAGCAACTAGTCTGTGTGCAGTCCTAAACATGACAACTAAAGAACACCTCCTGGAAGGGGGCATTGGAAATGATATAAAATATGAGTATGGGAAGTGGGGCTTCAGAACACTGTTTTATGGTTATAACATACATGAAAACACACCAGATGTACTTTGCTGCCCATCATTGAGCCTGCTAACATTTTATCATAGATGAAGGAGGAATCCAAGATACTCCACACTTACCAGAGTAAATAGTAAAAACTGATTATTGCTGGGAAAGAGGGAGTCCTGTCCTCTAGTGGGGTAGTATGTGGATTGCCCACTGCAAACCTAATTTAAATCAGTGGGTCCCAAAAGTAAATAAATAAGCAAGGCATGGAAGAAAGTAGGATGAGGATTTAATGGGAAGAAGAAAAGTTTAAGTGGAAGAGGAAGAAGGAAAAGAGAGGGCAACTGGAAGGGAGGTCTGGGACCAAAATGTTTTGTATTCATTATGAAAGTATCAAAAATTAATGTTAAAATACATTTTGGATGTAAGTATTTTGATGTTGGATAGTGACCCTGTGCTTCTCTGTTCGTTTAGAGAAAAATTACCCTCTTATGTAAGAAATAGTGTGGGTCACCTTAAATTCTCCAAGCATATTCAAATAATGTGAATAAAACTTAATCATAATTTTATAACTATATTGCGTGGAACTCAAGATGACCCATACTAGTATCTTCTAAGCACACAGAAGTGCAGAATCTTGGCTTTCAGGCTAGCTTTAGAACCTAGGTCTGTCCTGTCACAGACCACATATGCACACAAATGTGTTAGCTCATGATTCCAGCCCTACTTAATAATCCCCAAATGCAAAAGAATACCACTATGGAAACTTTGTCATTATTCAGATTCATCTAACAATGTTTTCAAAAGTCATTTAGGCACTTTGAATTACTTAGCCATGCTGTCTAATAATTTCAGTTCTGGCCTCTAAATGTCATTCAGCAGATCTGCTCAGAAAATCAAAATTAAGTATATTAAATTATAAGGACTTGTTCCATTCATTGCTTTTCTTCGAACCCAGAGAGCTTTATTTTTAGATGAATAATTACATCCTTTGTACTGAGAACAAATTAATAACTGCTTGCATTTAGCAATTCCATTTTCACCACCAGAAAGGCTCATGTGCACAGGCAGAGTAGAATATGGTAGTGACAATTTGTTAAAATTTAGCTGGTCTTGTGGAAATAAAAAAGAAATCTTCATTTCAAGGGCAGCTGCTATTAAATGAGGACATTTGTGTTACTAGGCAAATATTAAATTAGACGAGTTTGCAGAAGCCATAAACATGTTATTCCAGAGTCCTACAAGAAGATAATAGAAGTAATAACAAATAGGCTTTGAAATCATATTTTAATTAGATAAACTGTTCTACACAGAAACCCTGACACAGCACTAGCTTTGGGGCCATGAAGCTGGTTAAACATATAGATATGAGCCAGTCTGTTTGGAAATAAAAATGTACCACTTAATAAGCAGTTTACCTCCAAATAATGACTTTTGTAAATCACTATAACCAGAATCATATTGAATTGCGAATATAACTTATTTGACTTTATTATTATTATTATTATTATTATTACCTTGGGATGCTGAAAAAATACTAGTCCATACATTTTTCAGTAGTATGAAAACTGTAATATTGTGACAATTATGGTCAAATATACCAGATTCTCCATTCGTAGACAGTCGGAACTGGTGTAGTTGTGCAAAGACCCTGACACTTGAATGTGCTCTGAATGCAACTAAAGCTATGGCCATATTTGTTTAGTGTGTTTTTCAACACTGATTTGGTATATACTCATCATTTACACAGATAACTGTCATTTTCTTTCACTTTCTTTAGGTAAAACTGAATGTTTTTAATTTCACAGCATGAGTTAATACAATCAGTTGCACTCTCCAGAGAGCTTCTTTCTTTCCCATAAACAGGAAGCTTCAGATTTTCCCTCAGTTTAAGGGGATCTTAGAACCCGTGATGAGCCATCTCTTCACTAAATCCCCTAAGTTGAGAGTCCTCACTTCCCATCTCTCCTTATCATCAGTTTGTGAAGAACCTAATTCCACTCTATGCCCCTACTTATTTGCTACTCTTCTCTAGGGATTCAAAGGAATTAGTGTCACTGCAGTCCAGTGGTGACTGGGAGGACACAAAATTAATACACAACAGGCAAAATATGATTTTAAGAAGGGTCAGGGGGAAGCACTAGAGTGCTTCCTGAACTGACTGTACCTGCAGCTTTTATTCAGTTTCAAGTGGTGAAAGTAATGGAGAATCTGAGCACAAGACAGATAAGGAGTTTGCATCAGATCAGGTTATGAGTTGTTTATGTTGATCAGGAAATCACCAGAGAAGCTGTGAGCTTCCTGTTTCTAAGAAGCACCACACAAGGTACTTAGCCTTTTATGTCCTTAGGCTTAGCCTGGGTAAAAATTAACCTTTTGTTAATTAGCTTGATATCTAAAAATTAGGAGGGCAAGAGTGAATGGAAACTAAAAAGTCCTTGAGGTTGCTGAGATGGTGTAAGAAAGATGTATGGAAGAAATCCAAAACGTCTAAAGTCATGAAAATTAATTTCACAGTAATCTCTCTGTTTCTCTATCTCTGTGTGTGTGTGTACGGGCACATGTGTGTACATGTGGAAGCCATGGTGATAGGGTGTTGTTCGACTGGGTTTGGGGGAGGGTGTCTGGTTGGGTTGCAGCTCACCAATAAAGCTAGGCAAGCTGACCAGCAAGCCCTTGGGATCCTCCAGTCTCTACCACTCCCATTCAAGAATCATAAGCATTCTTAGACATGTCTGGCTTCTTGGCCTTTTTTACATGGCCTTTGAGGGTCAAGCTTATGTCCACATTCTTCAGAGGCAAACATTTTATGTACTGAGCTATTTTACCAAAGTCCACAGTAATTATTTATTATTATTATTATTATTATTATTATTATTATTTTGGTTTTTCAAGGTAGATCTCACTCTAGCCCAGGATGACCTGGAATTCATTATGTAGTCTCAGGCTGGCCTTGTACTCACAGCGATCCTTCTGCTTCTGCCTCCAAGTGCTGGGGTTAAACACGTGCACCACCACTCCTGGCTCACAATGATATTTTGAATAGTGTAGACCAAGTGAAAAATAAACTTGAACTGAGCAACCCCAGAAAACACCCACTGCAGAATGAAAGCCATTGGTGTAGATGAAAAAATCTCAGTCAGCCTACCCCTAGAAATGGGGTAGGCACGACTGAGTTCTATTTTTTTGTTGTTGTTGTTCTTGAGGTAGGGTCTCATTCTAGTCCAGGCTGGCCTGGAATTCACTATGTAGTGATAGGGTGGCCTCAAATTCACAGGGATCCTCCTACCTCTGTCTCCCTAGTGCTAGGATTAAAGGCCTGCACCACCACACCTGACACTTAAGTAACTTTCAACCTTGTAAATACCACTTAATATGAAAATGAAAATAGGGCTGGAGAGATGGCTTAGTGGTTAAGCACTTGCCTGTGAAGCCTAAGGACCCTGGCTTGATTCTCCAGGACCCACATTAGACAGAGTCCAACTTCTGCTGGAAAAGAAAACATTAACACACAAAGGAGTTGAGAAGAACATATCCAGAGCTCACCACTTCTATCTATTTAAACTCAACGTAAAGGCACAATATAAAGTTCACGAGTTCTACCCATCACATTTCTCCATCCTAATCAGAGATATGGAAGCATCAACAAACAAAAGTTACTGTTCGTTATTTGAATTTTTTTTTTCTGTTTGAACAGGAAATTTTACACTTTGACAATCTTTGATGGAGAAGTTTCAACTTTTTTTTTTTTTTTTTTGAGAATGGGTTGCTTGGTGTTTAGAAATGGCAAAGTGTCTCTCTAGGCTTATGTATATTTTAGACATAACTCTCTCTAGTCATTTTCCTATTTATACTGAACATATATTTTGTGGCTTTGGTTTGGCAAACTGTCTTAAATCTGACTCAGCCATTTACTTTGCCTAGGTGAGGCATTCTCATTATTAAATGTGCTTTTTGAATCCAGCATTTTATTTTGTTTATGTTTTAGTCAGCTTTTACTTGGAAAAAAATAAAAGCAACTAAAAACATAATTCAAAAGGCAGTAATTTATTTTGTCTCACAGTTTCATGGATTTAAGTCAATAGTCAGTGAGTGTTGATGTTTCTGAGCTGTAGTAGGCAAAACATCATGGCTGGAAGCATACAGTCAATAAGACTGCAACTGATTAGGCTCCATCTCATTAGTTTTGGATCCTGAAATTAATCTCCATCAATTTCCTCCAGATAAGACCTGCCTCTTAATACTTCCTCTACGTGCCAATAAAGTTTTAGTAGATAGCATGAGAGGGGGATAGAGTTAGGGTGACTGAATCCCTGAAGGTGAAAAGCACAGGAAAGTTTGCACTTACTAGAAATCAAAGATGATTTGACTTCTTATCTCCTGCCCAGTGCCCCAGACCTATTTTTTTCACAAACAGTCAGAACCCCTCCTGGGAGGGAGGTCTTGTATAGAATTTAAACATTGTGGTTGGTCAAGTTAGGCCCCCAGAAACTTGGTGCCAGAGTTAATTTCTTCCTGAGACAACCCCTAGCCCTAACCAACCAATCATCCTTCTGATTCACCAGAGCTGGAAGACACTCTACCACTAAAAGGTTATAAATACCTTTGCAAGGGGAGGGCTGGCTCTCTGATCACTTGGGAACTTCCAGCTGTGGGTGAGACTTTCCCTTGGCCTAGCCTGGAGGGGCTCGACTTGGGCCCTAGCCCAAGCCCAAGCCCAGCCAAGACCATGCCCTAGCCCTTACTCTCCGCATGGGTTCTTTATTCCCTCTAACTCTCCACATGGCAGGAGCTCCTTGAACTTGCTCTTTCTTCCCATGTTTTTCTCCAGGCCCTCCATGTGGGATCTCTAGCCATGTGGGTGCCTTTCTTTGGCTCTGTACTTCCCTCAATAAATACAATAATTTAATAATTATCCTTTTCAGTCTTCTTTTTTAATTCAATTCTTTGCTTAAAAATTATAAGCAAATGTAGGGTTTAGGGTTCAAGGACTTTCCTAGACCTAGTTACAAGCTTCTCGTCACTAGCTTCTCGTCACAAGCCTTTGTGTGACAATACAAATGATAAACATAATAGTCCACTAGTTCTGTTCATTGTTTGCAACTCATGTCATTGAAATCTGAGAGTGTTTTGCTAAACTCAGACTGATTGTCATATTAAAATTTATTTTCAGGACAGTAGAGTTGGCTCAGTGATTAAAATTACTTATTATGCAAGCATGAGGGTCTGCTTGATTTTGGCCCCCAGGACCCACATGGACAGCTGGGCATGCCTCAATACTTGTAACTCCTGTTCCCAGTAAAGGAGCAGAGGCCCAAGAATGACAGGAGGTCATAAAAAATTGATAAGTTCCAAGAATACCAACTGATTCCAGTTCACATAACAATGAGTGTAAGACAGATGGAACAAGGTTCACAACTTTTTTGTCTGGCCACTGCAGATGAACACACCCTGCCACAAACAAGCACACCCTGCCACAGACGAGCACACCTGCCACAGATGAGCACACCCTGCCACAGACGAGCACACCTGCCACAGATGAGCACACCCTGCCACAGACGAGCACACCCTGCCACAGACGAGCACACCCTGCCACAAACGAGCACACCCTGCCACAGACGAGCACACCCTGCCACAGACAAGCACACCCTGCCACAAACAAGCACACCTGCCACAGATGAGCACACCTGCCACAGACGAGCACACCCTGCCACAGACGAGCACACCCTGACACAGACGAGCACACCCTGCCACAGACAAGCACACCCTGCCACAAACAAGCACACCCTGCCACAGATGAGCACACCTGCCACAGATGAGCACACCCTGCCACAGACGAGCACGCCTGCCACAGACGAGCACACCCCGCCACAGACGAGCACACCCTGACACAGACAAGCACACCCTGCCACAGACGAGCACACCCTGCCACAGATGAGCACACCCTGCCACAGACGAGCACACCTGCCACAGACGAGCACATCTGCCACAGACGATCACACCTGCCACAGACAAGCACATCTGCCACAGACGATCACACCTGCCACAGACGAGCACACCTTGTCACAGACGAGCACATCTGCCACAGACGATCACACCTGCCACAGACGAGCACACCTTGTCACAGACGAGCACATCTGCCACAGACGATCACACCCTGCCACAGACGAGCACACCTGCCACAGACGAGCACACCCTGCCACAGACGAGCACACCTGCCACAGACGAGCACACCTGCCACAGACGAGCACACCTGCCACAGACGAGCACATCTGCCACAGACGATCACACCTGCCACAGATGAGCACACCCTGCCACAGACGAGCACACCCTGCCACAGACGAGCACACCTGCCACAGATGAGCACACCCTGCCACAGACGAGCACACCCTGCCACAGACGAGCACACCCTGCCACAAACAAGCACACCTGCCACAGACGAGCACACCCTGCCACAGACGAGCACACCCTGCCACAGACGAGCACACCCTGCCACAGACAAGCACACCTGCCACAAACAAGCACACCCTGCCACAGACGAGCACACCCTGCCACAAACAAGCACACCCTGCCACAGATGAGCACATCTGCCACAGACGAGCACACCTGCCACAGACAAGCACACCCTGCCACAGACGAGCACACCCTGCCACAGACGAGCACACCCTGCCACAGATGAGCACACCTTGTCACAGACAAGCACACCCTACAGTGTGCAATTGTATGGGGCACTGCAGAGGCAAATGCACATGCATACCTCACATACATTACTTACACACACACAAGCAAACAATTATTTTTAAAATATCAACATAAATGAACTATCTAATAAAACTTAAATATTTTGTTTATATCACATCTTTTTAAATTTTTATTTATTTATTTTGGTTTTCCAAGGTAGGATTTTGCTCAAGCCCAGGCTGTCCTGAAATTCTCTATGTAGTCTGAAGCTGTCCTCAAACTCACAGAAATCGTCCTGAGAGGGGGGCACAGCTGGGGTGACTATATCTTTGGAAGTAAGAAAGAGGCAGGAAAGTCTGCACTTACTGGAAATTCAAGATGATCTGACTTCTTATCTCTTGCATAGTTCCCTAGACCTGTTTTTCCACAAACAATAAGGACCCCTGTTGGGAGGGAGATCTTTCATAGAATATAAACATTGTGGTTGGTCAAGTTCAGCCCCCAGAATTTGGTGTCAGGTCTAGTCTCTTCCTGAGATAGCCCATAGCCCTAACCAACCAGCTATCCCTCTGGTTCACCTAAGCTGGAAGACAGCTCACCACTAAGATATAAGTTATAAAGGTTATAAGTACATTTGCAAGGAGAGGGTTGTCTTGCTGACCAATTGGGAACTTCCAGTTGTTGGTGAATTTCTCCCTCAGCTAGGCCTGGGCCATGACCACCAGGTTGAGCCAAGCGGAGGGCCCCCTAGCCCTTACTCTCTGCATGGATTCTTTATCCCTTCCAGCTCCCCAGAACTTTCTTTTCTCTGTTTTATTTTCATGGTCTTTCCAGACTCTCCACATGTGATCTCTAGTCACATGGGCATCTTTCCTTAGCTCTGTACTTCCCTCAATAAATATGATAATTTAATAATTATCCTTCTCAGTTGTTACAGACAGCTTCAGGTTTGCTGGGATGAACTTCCAGACCAGGAACAGTTATGGAGGAAGGGATATTTATTGAAGCTTACAGATCCAAGGAAAACTCCATAATTGTAGAAGGAGCTGTCTCTGTTTTACAGGTCCAAGCAGGGAGAGACAGAAGAAGCCACAAGCCCCAAGCCAAAAGCCACATAGCCCACTTAAGGAACTCCAGGTGGAACTAGGCACCTGGCATATCTTTACATTAGAATTTCAAACCCACTACCCCACCTTAAGATACACCCAGTGACACCTCCAGGTGGCTGCAGATACAAACTACAAACTAATAAAACACTGAATATATTGGGGGTCATCTATTCAAATAGTCTTTTTATTCTAATTCAATTCTTGATTTAAATTAGAAATCAACCTAGGGTTGGGGGTTCAAGGACACTCCAGGACATCTAACACCCCATTACAGTTGGCTGCTCTGGCAGGACAATCTTGAGAAGGAAAATTATGATTACTACATTCTGGGAGAAAATGGGAAGCAATTTTTTTTTGGCTCTGAGCATGACTTGGCATATTTCTACTGCTTCTTTCCACTTGTGGGGAAAACTAACTTGCTTTCTTTTCTTGCTGGAGGCTAAGATCACTATCTCTGACTATGCTAGGGGGATGAATGGCATACGGCATTGGCAGTGGCCAGGCAGGCAGACAGGCTTCCCTTCAGACTGGGGACTCCACCACAGCCCCCATTTGCCAAGCCACAAATTGGCATCTCGGGCTGCCTGGCCTGCTGCACCCTGCTTGGATTGAGAGCCCTATTGAAAAGTGGCTATTACATAGGGTCAAACTAGGATGGTGCAGGTGGGACTCTTTTGTAAAGGTGACAACTATTTTTTAAGCTTTTAAAAGAAGCTTCATTTTTTTTCTTAACATGTGCATTACAGGAAACAAAAACACAAGCAAAAAGCAGTCACTCAGTCACAGGCAATTTGGTTGTACATATATGCCTGGATCTTGCATGTGTACACACTGAATTCCATTTAGGGAACTGAAACTGTACAGAATGTATCATGCTTTCCCACACACTGTGACTATTCACCCACTCAAACATTTTAAGGTACATGAGTATTTTGATAACTAAGAATACACTACCTCATCACAATCTATTAAGACAGACTTGTAATCCTGTCTCCCTTGGCAACAAAAAAATTCACAGAAGACAAAAATAACAACAGACCTCTAGATAGAATATTAGCAGAGTCACAATTCAAAGTCTGAATTCCCTAATGCTCAACTTAAAACCAAACATATAGAAACAGACAATACTAAGCATAGTGTATATAGAGTTTATCAGATCTATACTACTACATAGTATCAAGGAGATATGTTCCCAGTGAACTACAGATTCCCACAGAATAGTCAGAGGATGCACAGGCATCACTAGCTCCATCACCACATAGTGTGAACACATGTGTGCACTCTCCCTGCAGGCCTCCTCCTGCCCCTCTGCTGCCAGCCTAAAGACCATGTCCTACTTCCTTTCCAGAGAACAATTCTCTGTTCAGGATGCATCTTTTGCTACCACTGCAATGTTATTACTAATTGGCTAATTCATTCATTATATGTGTTACCATACATTGACACTTCTGGACAGGTGTAAAGTTTAGATATTGTGGAATAGTCCTTTTCAAAGATGCTCAGGGATCATGGGTGGTGGCAGGGAATGGGAGAAAGGATTGTGCAGAGAGGAGGGTTCTGGGTCAGGTTGGTTCAGGCTATTTAGCCATTGTTTTATATAAATATATATTTTTAATATTACTGGGAATTGAAGAATAAGTCCTGTTAAAAGGTAACAACCTCAGAAGGGAGATGCATCTGGTTGAGCTTCTCTGACTCCCAGCCATGCTTAACAAGGCTGATCTCCTTCAGAGCTTGGAAACTGGTTCTGCTGAGCTGAGAGGGAGGGACCTTGAGGCCACACATAGGTTAAAAATCCAGGAATGGCTTCTAAGTTTTTTGCTCCTTTTATGTCCTTGTTCCACTACAAGCCACTGTGCAACAAGACACATGACTACCCATGGGTGTTGGGAGGATGGAGCTCCAACCCCTGATTTGGGCTCTGCCCTTCCTGAAGCACCCATTCTGCCAAGTTCAATTGGAGACTTGAGGTCACACCTTCAGGGAACTGCCAGCCTGAAACAACAGGTTTTTGGCTGCCTTAATGAGGAGGAGATAGAAACTGCACCCGCCAAGCTCCAAACCTAGGTGCTTGGCTAGAAATGTTTCTTCAACAGGCTTGGGTCCCTGACACATGTCTCCCCGTCCCTCCTGTACATCTGAGGTGTGAGGCTGTGTCAACAGGGTGGGGGAGGTAACAACACTGTCACTTAGGAGATACAGAGACAAAATGGAAAAAGACATACCTGATGGTGCTCACTAACTGCCGTGATTTTCTGCCAAAGTGCTGTATGACAAATATATATTTACCTAACCATAAACCATGTATTCATAAAAAGTATTATGAAAAGAAAAATGGGCTAGGTCTGTTTGCACAGGCCTATTGTCCTAGCTACTTGGGAAGCTGAGACAGGAGGATCACCAATTCAAGGCCTGCCCACATTTAAAAACCACATGGCTATTAAATTGCTTGGTAAAAATAAGCCCAGAATTTTAATTTGAACTGTACCTGATATTTTCTATTTTGTTTAGGCTTTAAACAAATAAGATGTTATTTATAGATACCTTTTGGTTTCTTTATTACATTTGCTTTATTTCAAATATTTTATTTTTGGTTTTTGTCTTTAAAAGTCAGATTTAACTGAAGCCTACAGTGAGCTAAAATTTTATATAAACAGACCATAATTTGTTACATGATATGATAAATATAATTAATGAATTTCTGTTCTAGGTCAATTTAAAACTACACAGAGGATTATTGAAAACAACAAAATTGTCTCTGAGATGGTGACTTATAATTACCAAGTATTTTAAAATAGTATAATTTCTTGTTACTTAAAAGGAGGAGGCAACTGGCCCAAGATCAAGGCCAGCCTGCCTCAAGACAAAAACAAAAAATTGTCTTAGTTGCTCTCAATAAAATAATTTTCAAGTGTTTTAGAGGTATTGATAAAGATTATTCACTAAATAGTTTTGTCATAATTTTCCTATATTCACAGGCTTATAACCTTTAAAAAAATTATTTCATGGACTTTATTAATAGGAGATATCTCAAATCAATGGGTTATATAAAATTTACATATATATTGGAATTATAAGACAAGTTTGGTTGTCAGGTAGTGATGTTGGTGACATAAGTACTAAGAAGATTGTAAGTTTTGCTGCTGAGGCTGTTTCTCTAAAAATTTCCAATAATAAAATGGTTAATTAACCCTTTGCATCTAGACTACTTGCTTCTTTGTCAGTGGGTAATAAGATTAATCAATTTGGTATAGTTTCTCTTAAGTCTTATAAGAAAGATAGTAAATTGTGGGTTGAGCTGAGATGATGGGAGAAATTAGGAAGGAATCTTTCAATGTTGGACACAGAATGTTTGTGAAAAATGCTTTTTATGAATGGAACTTAGATCAGAATGTTAAAATATGTGGATGAAGGTACACATGTCTAGAAAAGATATGGGAAATCTAAAAAGACCAAATTTTTTGTCTAAATCAATAATTTTCTTTTGTAAGGAACAAGAAGCTAATTTTCAAGATCAGTATAGATAGACACTATGCCTAAGATTAAGGATTTTTCTACTGTTCACAGACTCATAAGGGTGCTCTAACATTTTTATATAAGGACACGGGCTTAATCAAAGTTCAGCTTACATTAGATACAGGTGATACCCTGTCCCGAGTGGGTCAAAAAGTTGTAATCACAGATGTAATTCACATTCTTTGGAGGTATAAATAGGGTAGTCATAGACAAGGCCCTATCACCTTGTGTATTACAACTGGGTAAAATAAATTTCCTAGGTAAAAACAAAAAATATTTCAAAATAAGACAAGAAATGTCAGGATGCTTAGTTCTCTGCTCTGCCATTTCCTTTTGATTTCCTTACTATTATATGCTATATAAAGCAAGTTGGACGTTGGAAAAGGGATAGCATCCCCTTTATCTCAGCCTTCAAGCAAGTTAAACCCAGACCCTGTCCAAAGACAAAATGGTCAATTGTCTCTGACAAGGCAAAGGGAATGACAAACAGCATATAAGTTTGGTTCTCTGTATATTTCCTCTCTTTTGAAAACCCAAAGTTACCACTATCAGATAAAATTTCTCTCTAGACAAAAAGGTCAAATAGAATCAAGGTATTTGATCATGTTACAAGCTCCTTACATTAGACAAACATCAGACTTAACTAAAATGTATATCAGGATAGAAACAAATATGATAAAAGGACATCAAGTAGGTAATTTCTCTCATCTAACTCTCTCTCTCTCTCTAATGTTAACAAAGAGTAGAATCCCAATATTTAAGTTAATAAAATGAGAGGTTATCTTAAAATAATACCCTTCAGTCCCTAAACCATTCTGAAACATTCAGAAATGAGGGTGTGGTGGTTTGTTTCAGGTGTCCCCCATAAATTTAGGTAATCTGAATGCTAGGTTCCCAGCTAACAGAGATTTGGGAACTAACACCTCCTGGAGACAGTGTATTGTTGGGCGGAGGCTTAAGGGTATTATAGCCAGTATCCCCTTGCCAGTGTTTAGCACACTCTCCTGTTGCTTTTGTCCACATTATGTTGCCCATGGGGTGATGTCCACCCTGTGTTCATGCCATCATTTTCCCCTGCCATGATGAAGCTTCCTGTCAAGTCTGTAAGCCAAAATAAACCCATTTTTCCCCACAAGCAGCTCTCAGTCAGGTGATTTCTCCCAGCAATGTGAACCTGACTGCAACACTAAAATTGGTACCAGGAGCGGGGTCATGAGCTGCTGACTGTGTGGCTTTAGCCTTTTAGAGCTGATTTTCAAGAGGATTGTGGAAGGGTTTGGAACCTTGGCCTAAGAGATGCCTTGCAGTGCTGTAAGTACAGCTTGATGCACTATTCTGGTCAGAGTTGAAAGACCTGAATGCAAGAAGAACTATAGACTGTGAGGTTTGGCCTGTGAGGGTGAAAAAGAGCTTTGCCTGGACTGGGCAAAAAGCAGTTTGTCTGAAAGGCTTGCTGTTATTCCCATGTACTGAAAACTTGTGCAGTGTTGCATTGTGTAGAAATGGACTGGTGTGAGCAGAGGGACATGGCACAGAAGGAAATTTTTGGCTGAAACTGTTGCCTGTTCAGCTGCAATTGATAGATTACAAACAGTGAGATTGGGCCAGTTGGCCTACATTGGGACATCAGAAAGAATGTAGTCTCTTTTGAAGGGGCCTGAGTGCTCAAGGAGTGTACTGTTCTTCAAAGTGTGCTTTATTTCCCACTGGATTGAAAAATTGGCACCCTATCTGGTATTATGGAATATAAGAAATGCAGGAAAGAGAGGGCCACTGAATTTGAACATGTTCTTTTGTTTTGGAAACAGCCATGGGCAGGGTGAAGCAGTTTTAATGGATGCCTGCATGGAGGCCCAATGAAGCCATGAGGATGAACCATGGGTTGCACCAGAGACCCAGTGGAGATGCCAGGACCATGAGATGGCTGCCAAGGAAAGCTGCTGGCCCCAGATGAAGTTTTCCAGGACTGTGAGTAGCCTAGCTGCAGGGGCAGAAATTGAAATCCAGAGAATTGTTGCTGGTTAAAATTATTAGATTTGGAGATTTGTCACTGACTAGAGTTGTTGGACTTGGAGTTATGTTTTCCACGTTTAAATTTTGTATTGGCTAAATATTTCTTTGCTATGCCCAATGCCATGTTTTGCAGTGTGAGTGATTATTCTGTGTCATTTTTTTTTTTGGACGGGGGGGGGCTGAGACTTTTTTGGTATTATGCCTCAGCTAAAAGATCGTGGACTATGGGAATGTTGGAACTCATTAGGATTTTTAAAGATTATGGGGACTTTTAAAGTTGGATGAATGCATTGTATTTTACATCATGTATGGTTATCAGTTCATGAGGGCCAAGGTGGAATGTGGTGGATTGAATCAGGTGTCATCCATAAATTTAGATGTTCTGAATGCTAGGTTCCCAACTGATGGAGATTTGGGAATGAATGCCTCCTGGAGGCAGTGTATTGTTGGAGGCAGGCTCATGGGTATTATAGCCAGTTTCCCCTTGCCAAGTGTTTGGCAGTCTCCTGTTGCTTTTTTACTGCCTTATGTTTGCCAGGGGGGTGGATGCCCACCCTCTGCTCATGCCATCATTTCCCCCTGCTATGATGGAGCTTCCCTTCAAGTCTGTAAGCCAAAATAGACCCATTTTTTCCTAGAAACTGCTATTGGTTGTGTGATTTCTGTCAGTAATTTGAACCTGACTGTAACAGAGGGGATACCATATCCTAAGCTCCCACAGAGCAGAGAATGGAAAGTGGTCACAGTGACCCCCCAGCCCCCGGATGGACATTTACATTGTCAAGACAAGTAAATGTGAGAGTCTTCACACTTGCGACTATCTTTCCAGTGACACTGCTTATATGCTGTGATGAAAGACACGTGCAGGGCTGAAGGAGTGCTGGAAGTACTTGGGCTTGGGAACAGGCCTTGTAGGATGAGTGTGGATATCCTATCTTGGACCATCCTTGCTCCAGGAGGCACATAGACCATGCTTTGCTCTAGGAGGCACATAGACCATGCTATGTGTCCCTGTTTGATTGGGGAGAATACTGGAAAATTTGGGTTAGGACTCCTATAATAAGGAGATGTAAAAAGCCCTAATTTCTTTTCCCAAGTATTGTTAGAGGGATGTGGCCCTTCAATTAGAACATGCTAGCCAGGATTGGGCATAACCTGACTCCAGACTCTTCCCTTTCCTCCACTTTGTTTCAAATTGGACAGTCAGCTTCCAAGATACCCCAAAAGTCTCTGCTAGCCTGTCTCCTTTACAACAGGGCTCATTTACACAACACAGGGAGAACAGGAATTGCCCATCACTTTTCTCCAGGGACTTAAGGAGGCAATTAGAAAACATACTAATGTAATTCCAGTTACCTTTTAGGGGGAAAATCTTGTTAGAGATAAATTTTTAACTCTGTCAATACCTGATATTCTAAGAAATGACAAAAATTGTTAGCCAAACCAGATAAGAGCTTAAAACATTTGCTCCAGGTTGCAACTTCTGCTTATTATAATAAGGAATCCAAGAGAAAAAAAGGGAGAGGGGCACACCAGAAAGGGAGATAAAGAAAAAAGGATAGACTTCACCAGGAGATAATAATGGTAATAAAGGTTGCTCAGGGAAGGGCCCCATTACTGAAAAATTTAATTGGATAAAATCTAAGCTATGTTTACTTGATGCCAGAGTTTTAACCAGTACAGAAACTGAGTCTTATGGTTAAGGCTTCACTCATTAATGGCTCATTCATGCTAATTTGTTAACGATTAAGGGTTATAAAAACTGGCTTTAAGGCTCTCAATTAAAAAAAAATAGGTTCCTGTGTTTGTCAAGGTTTAAACTATTGGAGAAAATGAGTCTTAAGATAAAGGTTAATATATAAGCATTTAATTTCCAAAGATGAAGTATTCATACCTAAAGACATTGTGACTTTAAAGATAGCTCCTGTTTTATTTATGCTAATTCTATCAAATGGTCATCACTAGGTTCAGTCACTTAGGATTAAATGATTTAATTTCAGTCACTATAACCTTTATCCTCCTGTTAGGTAAAATATGTTGGGATAGCTTGCCTAAGCTTTATCAATTTTAAGTGATGGGTAAGGCATCAAATTATTTTAGGTTAATAAAATTTCCTATTATACATAAGATCAATTATTATCTAAGATTAAAGTAAAAACATTGGTTGCTGAATAGTGTTTTCTCTTTCAAAACAGGCTTGTCAAGGGTTTTGTTTGAGCTTAGATGCCTCAGATCAACAATGACCAGATTCTGCACTATTATATTTAAAGTGATTGTCTCATTTCTGGCATCTCAATTCCAGTGCTTGTAACAAAACTAACTCTTAAGACATATTCCCTGTTTAGGGTACAGCCTCATGGTCAAACTACAGCCCTCATCTGTGAGAAATAATTTCAAGCTCTGTGATTCTGTTTCCAACATTCTCTGGTTATTTGGTACCCACAGAGGTATCTGGACTAATCAAAGATGTTTTAAAACACAGGTGCCAAGACGTTATACTGTCTTAATTGCCTTTTTGCTGACAATTTCTAGGTTAAATTAATTGGTTTAGAATTGTATTGTTTTCAAGACTGGTAACAGGTTCTGCTTGAATTTATTGCTATTTGATATTTAAAGGATAAAATGTGTCTACTTTTTATGCTTCAGATATGGCCTATGCTTCCACAAGACAACTAAACTTAAAGTTTGGACAAGATGACTTTAAAATCTTGTGCCATTCTTTAACTAGATCTATTTCAGTAATCAAATGTACTATATATGTACATATATCCAAGTTGGTGTAACTTCCTTTCTAACTGTTCTAATGATATATGTAGAAGCCAAAGCCAGTTGGATTCAATGGAGCTAAAAAGGTCAATATTTTGATACCTGATCCCAAGTCATAAGGCCACTGATGATGATGGGGCACTGGCCCCTTACTTAGTCACCTGTCTTCACGATCAGAGAGGATATGGACACCCAGAAACAAACAAACAAAAAAAATCAGTGTACAATCTGAAAGAAGAGAGCCAAACTGAGGAAAAACAAATCTTCCTGGCTTGCCAAAGAAGGGAAAACTGCTTGGCCAGCATTGCCCTGACTCATCCTAACAGACAACACCAGTACTGGTACCTAAAGTCTCTTTGGAGACTGATTAGTGATCTCTAAAATTAATTCCTGATTAAATTTTGTCTATTTTCTTTGGTCTTAAACACTCAGAGAAAAATATATAACCAAAGATAAAGGGCTACCTCAAATATCTGAATGGCCTATTTAGTAGCACAAGAAGAATTTTCAAAAAGGGGGGAAAACAAGGCCTTATGATATGTCCACCCCCTTTCTAATAGTTATAATTCCACAATAAGGAAAATCAATGAAAGATGTCCAAAGGGTTATTTTCAAATCTAAAATATGTATGAATAACTCTGACCAAAGTACCTTAAGTTAAAAAGACTTCCTTATACTGTGAATAATGGTGAGTCCATTCTAACTTGTGCAAGGACGTCATTAAATAAGTTCTGAAGCCAAAAATATCTTGCAGAGCCCCTACTGGCACCCAATGGTTCTATGGTACCAACCCTTGTCCCTGGCTACTCCTAGGACAAATTTAAAAAGGTACACTCTGGGAGGCTATTATACAAAATATGGTATATTCACCATTGTCGAGGTTAAGTGGTGTATAAATATTTCTGATAAGTAATATCTTGTCTGTTTTACAAGCCATACAGAAACTGATTCAGGTCATGTCAAACACTACTGGACCATTTGATATACAGTTTTGGAAGAAAATGTCAGCCAGCTCAGATGGTCCTGAGACAATCTAACTCCATCTAGCTTGAATGCTCTCCAAGGTCTAGAAATCCATAAGAAGGAAAACCCTAAAGGCAACCAGTTTACTGTGTACTCACATCTCATAAGTCCTTGCTTTTTATGTTTTCAGTATCATCATCATTATTAACAACATTTTTGTATATATACATCATGCGTTGATACCCTCTTTTGACTCACCATGCCCCCATTCCATTGAGGATACTCCTCATTGGGTTTACAGCAGTTCCCTGTGGGTTATGGTTTATGCACCATGAAAGCAGCAGTCAGTTAATTTGGGGGGAAGGGAATGCCTCTGGGCATGATGTCACAAACTGTGGCTCTTACAATCTTTCTACCCCCTCCTTGGCAAAATTCCCTGAGCCATGGTAGGTGAGTTTTAAGTCTCCTTCAGAGATGAGCTCTTAGAAGCCTCTGGATCTCTGCTTTGGTAGGTGATGAATATCCTCAGGGTTTGTCTCCTACAGCCTGTCACTGATTATCAGGCTCAGCATGGAAGCAGCACTCATGCTTGTCTCTCCAATTCCTCTGTGCTTTCAGCTGTGGCTTGGCTGAAGTGCAAGGGGTATTTTATCTCCTCTGGTCCCACCACCATCCAAGAAAGAGGAACATATTTTCCAATGGAGAGTAAATCAGCATAGTTTAAATGAGGCAAGCATTATTAAGTTAAGGAGAATCTGATGTATGTACAGTGGTCTCTTTTAGTCAAAGGCTGGTGAGAGCTTGACACTGGACAGCATAATCTTTGCCTTTTGTCTCCATAGGATTCTGATCTGGTTCCCAACCCCAGATATGGGTTCCTCTACACTGAGCAGATCTCTTAGCCAATCAGAAAGCTAGCATTACCCACTGAGGCTGTGTGCCACTATTGTACTGGTGTCAGAGTGCCTGCTTCTGAGTAGGTTAGATTTCTGGTTGCTTAGACTGTTGTTGGCCAGTTTCCCCCAGCAGCTCATGTAGTGTTTTCCAGCACTAGACAGGCTAACTGTCTGGGGACTGGTTTTCTTCTGGATTCCAGCCAGGTCTCTCCATGCTCAGTGGCAGCAGCATATGGTTTCTTCAGCAATAGGGTGCTACCTTTTGCCTCAGCACTTATCAAGTGCTATGACAGAAAGCTGTCTTGATTTGAGGGCCTGGTATGTCTCTCCAATCAACAGCTCAGTGTGGGTAGCAATCAATCTCTGGTACTGGGAGTTACTGGCCAGAGACCGAAAAACAAATTCTTTAAGCTTAGGCTTCATCCCACCCTCTCCTACTTTTCAGGTGCTCCCCCTTACTCCTTTTGATGGTTATATCTTTTAGGCTATCGCCAATAATAAAGGTTTCTATTGTACCAGCTTATTTTGGATTTAGTTTTGTGTTTGTTTTTCCCTCCCTTTCCTTTCCTTCCCTTTACTGCAAACTCTTCCATCCCTATTGTCTGGGCCTTGAGTTGCCTATCAGGTATGTCAGCAACTTGAGCAGGTCCATGTTAGAAAATGCAGATAAGTGACACCATGCAGGGTTTGTCTTTCTGTGATTGAGTGAGTTTGCTGAGTATAATCTGTTCCAAGTCTGCCCATTTTTCTACAAATTTCATTGTTTTATTTTTTCTTACTGCTGAGTAGCACTCCATTGTGTAAAAGCCCACAGAACACCAAATAGACAGGCCCAAAACAGAAATTGTACAAGGAACATCATAGTTAAAATGCTTAACAATGAAAACAAAGAGAAAGTGCTAAAAGTATCAAAATAGAAACAACTCACTACATATAAGGGAAATTCCACCAGAATTAACTCAGAGTTCTCAATTGAAACCCTGAAATCCAGAAGGGCCTGAAATGCACCACTTCAAAGTCTTAAAAACTATGGCTTCCAACCCAAGCTACTGTACCCAGCAAAAGTATCCCTCATAATACATGGTGAAAGGAAAGCTTTCCATGAAAAATGTCAACTCTATGATTATATGAACACAAAGGCAAACCTTCAAAGAAAATGTCAAGGAATGGTCCATACAGAAAAGTCAAACAACCAATCACAAGAGCCAACAAGAAGAAGATCACAATAACCAAACTAGACAAGGTTCAAAATATACAAAACACAAGAAAGCACCAAATCCCATAAAGCACCCCATCATGGCAGGAATTAAAATGAACCTCACAGTTATCACTTTAAATATTAAGAGGACAAAGAAATAAGATATGCAAATTAGAACAGAGGAAGTAAAGTTTGTGCTCTTTTTCAGATGACATGATTCAATAAAAACGTGGCCTGAAAGTGTCCATCTCAAAACTTCTAAAGGTGATTAATTCCTTCAGTAAAGGGACAGGAAACAAAATCAATGCACAAAAATTGGTAGACTTTCTATATGCAAATGACAAATATACAGAGAAAGAAATCAGCGAGGCTGTCCCTTACTTTTATTCTTTCCCCAAAACATTTTCTTCCATGACTATCTTCCTGCAGGTATAACAATATACTTTTGGAGCCTTTACTATAGTTCCCCTCTCTGGGAAGGACTCTGACTGCCATTTTTCTTCACTCCCATTCAGCCAGAAGTAGTTCAAGATCTGATGTCATCAACCCCTGTCCTTTAACAGCAGTTATAGCATCTTCTCATGAGAGGGAGGAATGGCAGGGGAGTACAGTTAGGATGACTGTACCCCTGGAAGTAAGAAAAAGGCAAGAAATTCTGCACTTGCAGAAAATCAAAGATGATTTGACATCTTATTTCTTGCCTAGTTCCCTAGACCTGTTTTCCAAAAACAACAAGGACCTCTCCTGGGAGGGATATCTTTCATAGGATTTAAAAGTTTTGGTTGGTCAAGTTCAGCCCCTGGAACTTTGTGTCAGGGCTAGCCTTTTCCTGAGACAGCTCCTAACCCTAACCAACCAGCTGTCCCTCTGGTTCACCTGCGCTGTGTACACAATCATGCTAAGATTCTTCTAACAGAGAATGATAGAGTGGTAGAAGAAAATAAATTTGATAGGAATGTAAAGCAAGCATCTTTAGAATAAATAATAACTTGATAAATATTCATTGATATTCATATTCATGGTAGCAATTCACAACAATTGTGATAAATAAAATAAAGGAGTAATTACAGATGATTAGAATACTCAAATCTTGTACTCATGTGACATGGAATATTTCTTCAGCAACCTTAAACTGACAAATTTCTGAATTAATTTTGAGTTTGCATCACCTAGAATGGTCTGCACTGATCCTAGTGATTATTTATACTGAGAGAAAATAATTATGGTGATTCTAACATTGTTCAAGATAATTATTGCAGTTCAGCAAGTTCAGCATGAATTTTCACTAACAGAAGAATATTTGGAAATAATGTAAAGATTAGCATGGAGAAAATCTGAAGTATTCAGTCTTAGATCTGATAATCAAGAGCAATACCTTATACAAGTTCAGCAAACAGGTTGGCATTATTATTTTGTATCTTATTGCATGTTATCTTTCATTAAAATGGTAACCTGTTTTACTACTTATGAATATACTTCTATAAGTGTGTTCAACTGTAGCAGATAGCCTCACATTGCTGGAATGGACTTCAAAACCATGTGCAGTTATGGGAGGAAGGAAATTTATTGAAGCTTGCAGATTAAGGGGGAGTTCCATAATGGTGGAAGAATTGGGCAGTCTTTCACAGGGCCAAGCAAAAATAGAGAAAAGCCAAAAGCAACCACCACCCACACAGGCAAGCACACTTCAGGAACTCTAGGCAAAACTCCTGCACTCTGCATCTCTTCAGGCTGGAATTCCAAATCCACTCCCATACCATAGGATTGAACCCTAGGATTCTCCCATTGTGACACCAAGTTACAAGCTTGAATGAAACTCTTGAAACAATTTGGGGACATACATTCAAACAACCACATTGCACCCCTGGCCACCAATACATTCATGACCATCTCACATTGTCAATTATATTCCATCCAACTTCAAAGGTCCCCACAGTATTTACCAACTTAAGATAGTCCTGATGTCCTAAGTCTCATCTGAGATTTAAGATTGTCTGTTAACTGTGAGCCCTGTAAAATCAAAATAAGTTATTTGCTTTCAACACATAAAGGTGCAGAATAAAAACTTTCAACTGGTATAGCAAGGAGAGATTGCAACAATGCAAACTCAGTAACCATCAAGCAAACATCAAACATCTGCAGTTGAAGTCTGATATCATAACCAGTGACTGACAGTCTCTGGATTGTCCAATTCTGCTCCTCAAGTTAGTCTTAATGGCCACCCCAGGTCAACAGCATGATCCCTGTAGCCCTTGCACAGTCCTTGTTTATCCAAAACATCTTCAGGTTCCCATGAAAACCACAGTCCATATTCCAAAGGCTTTGCCAGCATATCAGGTTCATCATGCCCTGCCTTATGCCACATCTGAGCAGCACTTCCTGGAACTATGTGCATTTCACCCACTCCATGCATTCTTTCATGCTTCAGAAACCAGTACCAGATGTACAGGACACAACCATCTATTCTTAATTCAGGAACAAAATTAATTAGAGACTTTCAAGAGCAGGTCCCTTCTTTTCAGATATATCTTTTCAAAAGAGTATATTCCTACTATTCAGTCTTTATGGGGTACAGTCACCTCAGGCATTCTCTCCATTGTTTTAATGTAAAGCAGTTAGACCACCTTCCTTAAGATGGCTAATGTGTATGATAATATGAACTTCGGTAAGCTAAAAAGAGTCTCCATGCCAGTAAATTTTAAAGTTGCTTGAATTTTTCCAACCAAAAATCTTAAATTTCTCAGTTCCATATCTTTAGCCAAGCATATCAGTCCATTGCAAATTTAACCTTGATCAAACTCTCTGGACCTGGGAAGCAGAATTCAGCTAGCCCATATGCCAGTATACCAGCTCCAACAAAGTCCTCTGCAGTCTTTCTTTCCTCTTAGAAAGTTCATAAGTCAAGCCTCCAAATTCAATTATCTCTGCAGCACTTAGCATGTTTAAACTCTCATAATAATGGTCCATAATACTTGGCTAACTGCTCTGGAAGGCATCTTCTATTGCAAGTACTAAGTCCATGCCCTTTCCTTCAAATCAAAAGTTCCAAAAGATCAAAGTTCACATGGTCAGATTCTTCATAGAGCAACTCTACACTACTCTTGATACCAATGCTGTAGCAGACTGCCTCACATTTCTGGGACGAACTTCAAAACCAGGCATAGTTATGGGAGAAGGGAAATTAATTGAAGCCTACATATCTAGGGAAAGTTCCACAATAGCAGAATAAGTTGGTCTCCTTTCACAGGACCAAGGAGAGAGACAGAGAAGCCCAGAGCAATGACCACCTACACAGGCAAGAACACTTCAGGTACTCTAGGCAAATCTTCCACACTCTACACATCTTTAGATTGGAATTCCAAATCCACCCCCACACCATAGGATTAGACCCTAGGATTTGCCTACTGTGACACCAAGTTACAGGATTGAATAAAATTCTTGAATCTATTGGGGGATATCCATTCAATCTACCACATCAACATTTTATTTTATTTATTTTTTTTAGTTTTCTGAGGTATGGTCTCACTCTAACTCAGGCTGACCTGGGATTCATTATGTAGTCTCAGGGTGGCCTTGAACTCAAACTCATGGTGATCCTAATATCGCTGGCTCCTGAGCATTGGCATTAAAGGTGTGTGCCACCATACCCAGCTCATGTCAACAGTTTTTGTTTTTCCATAAACATTTATATTTTAACAAAATTTTAACTGACAGGCTTTGTTATGGGCATAACTTTTGTATTTATTGTGTTTGTGTGTGTGTGTGTGTGTGTGTGTGTGGTGTGCATGTGTATATGCCCTCATAGCACTACATATGCTTGCCTGGGATGGGGTGGATAGAGTGGAAGGAGTGGAACATCAGGACCTGGTTCTATTACTCTTCTGTCTGGTCTTATTTGTAAGCCAGAACCCCCTTTAACTTTTCCCATAATTTGTGGTGGGAGTTGGGGAATCCCTCAATTTGTAGGTCTATGCTACCCTGTTGGACTGAGTTATGGGCATGCATGATTACTTCAGTTGTTTTATGTGGGAACTGGAGATTTGAAATCAGTCAGTCTCACCACCCTCCCAGGCCCTCATAATTGTGTTGGAAGCACACTTAACAACTGAGCCATTATTTGATTAAAAAATATTTATTTGTTTATTTAGTTAGTTACTTTATTTAGTTAGTTAGTTATTTGGGGCACACCAGGGTCTCTTGTTACTGTGAACAAATACTTGTCCAGCTTTACATGGGTGGTTGGGGAATTGAGCCTTGGCAGAATGGCTTTGAAAGCAGCACTTCAACTGCTGAGCCATTTCTTCAGCCCTGACTTTTTATGTATTATTTTTTTACATGTTCATATGTATACAATGCCTTTTGGTTACAATTCTCAAATTTAAATTAGAAACTATAATTCAAAATTTGGTTGAAGATATTAGAGGCCTTTCAATCAGTTTATCTTTATTCTTTTTAAAAAAATATATTATTTATTTGTTTGAGAAAGAGAAGAGAGAGAGAGCATAGATGTGCCAGGGCCTCCTCCAGCCACTGCAAACAAACTCCAGATGCATGCACCCCCTTATGCATCTGGCTTATGTGAGTCCTGGAGAATGAAACTGGGATCCTTTGGCTTTGCAGGCAAATGCCTTAACCACTTAGTCATGTCTCCAGCCCTGTTAATTCTTGATTAAAATTACATATATATATATAAAACACCTCATTGTTAAATGTATTTGAGCATTATTATATCATTTTAAAAATAAGATAATCCATCTTAAAACATCTAATTCTGAAGATAGGTCTGTACTGTATAAATAGCAAAATAGCACCTACCGTGTTCCAAATAAGGCTCTGTGATCGCTCAGCTGACTTTAGGGCTCATCCCTGATATATGCAGGCACAAAAATACTTATGAGAGTTCTTACTTCTGCACACCTCCTTTTTATCCTGTGTGTTGGGACTTACAAAGAAGTGTGCACACCCAATGAAGGAGCTCATACGGTGTCTTTGGCTTTTCTTAGAACTTGTTTAGTCAAGGTTGAAATACCATTTCAGCCAGGAGTTACAACATAAATGGACAGGGTCAGAGTCAAATTAGAGTCACCAATGGATTTCAGGAGATATACACTGTTCATTCAGAACAATGAGTACAATCTATCCAAAACATTGAATAGTATGTTTTGGTGACTCATGTCTATAATTCCAGCACTCAGAGGAGGATTACTGAGAGTTTGTGGCTAGCCTGGGCTACAGAGTGAGAATGAAGTAAGCATGGGTTCAGAAAAAACCAAACAAATAACAACAAAAATGAACAGCTAATGCTTTTTTCCCTGTGTATCAGAAGTTGGCAAGGCATTTCATCAAGATATGAAGGGTTATAATAGCAGCCACATTAATACACCTGACATCAATTGAGAGTCAAGTTGTAGCAGGGATTCCCACAGCAGTCTAGATGTTCCTCAGCACCATCATAATTTTTCCTTATATAACCCATTCAAACTTTTGTCATTGTTCTCTAGTATAAAATTTAAGACATAAACATTCCATACAAAATATAGTTTAGAATATTCAATAAATTTAGAATTTCCTTGCCAGACTCTAATAATATGTATTCCACACCCAGTAGTGGAGAAGAGAGGAGTCATTAGAAGGAACAAATTAGTAAGGGAAATAGGAAACTACAGTTCCTTTGATATAGGTGGTTGAAGTGATGGTCTTGCTATCAAGAAGAAATAATGAACATGAAATAATATTTAATGATTCACAAACTGTCTTCAGAGTAACAGATAAACAATGGTTAGTTCCATATATCTGAGCTCTTGTTACTGGAAATCAGTTGTAAAATCTGACTTAGTAAAAGCATTGCACATTTTTAAAAAGGTAATATTGGGTTGGAGAAATGGCTTAGCTGTTAAGATTCCTCCCTGCAAAGCCTAAGGACCCACATTCTACTCTGCAGATCCCACATTAGCCAGACTAACAAAGGCAAGGCAAGTGCAAGGTCGCACATGCCCACTAGGTGGCAAAATCATCTGGCATTCAACAGTGGCTGAGGCCCTAGTGAACCAATTCTCTCTCTCTTTCTCTCTCCTTTCTCTCTCTCTCTCTCTCTCTCTCTCTCTCTCTTTCTATCTCTATCTCTCTATCTCTCTCTTTCAAAAATAAAACAAGGTGATATTATTAGATGAATGGATAACTAAGATGTGGTATATCTATATGATGGAATTCAATGCAGCAGTAAGGAAAAATGACACAATGAAATTTGAAGGAAAATGGTCTAACTTGGAACAGATCATTCTCAGTGAACTTACCCAATCACAGAAAGATAATCGTCTCATGCTGTCACTCATCTGCAGCCCCTAACCCAAGTCTTCCCAGGATGCTGACATGCCTAATAAACATTTAAAGGACTGGACAATAGGGATCATGGGTCAGGAGGGGAGGGTATGAGTTTGGGTGGTTGGGAACAAAAAACTGGACCCAAATGGAAATTGTACCATAAATCCTACATCCTGAAAGACATACTATAGAGTTGAACCTTTATCAGGTGCTAAGGGAGAATACCTGATTCACAGAGGCCTGGAGAGGGTATGATAAAGACTATCCTCAAACTTCTCCTGCTTTCCTCTCTCTCTCTTTTCTATTACCTATATTTTTCTTCCTTCTTTTCCCTTGGCACTGGCATGTAACTTCCAGTACCAGCATTTAAGCTGTTGATCAGAGAGACCTACAAGGTTTTCCCCAAAAAGACAGAATTCTGTCAGAGTACCTGATGACCCACCAAAGGTTAATGGTAAGACCCTACTGCCAAAGACACCACATGCTGTTGGGAGGGAACAAGGAGCAACCTGGCTAGAAACTGGAAGAGAGGCAATCCCCAGATAGTTTGCTTGTCTAATGCCAGAAGATGTTACATAAAAGACTGGGGGAAAATGACCAACATCTGTCTAAGCAACTCATGGTCTAAGCTACTCAACAGTAAGCAACCTGATGTGATGCTCACACAAGCGCAACTAGTGGTTGAAGCTACTCAGCAATAAACATCCTGACTTGATGCTCACCCAAGTGCAATAATGGTACACAACCATGGTGGGTTACCAACTTCTCTTGATTTGGCTAACAGATCCACTCAGTGGAATGGAACCCATACCTGGAATGGGGAAGCAAGTCAGAACCATATCCAAAAATGAGCCTGCTCTCCAATATCAAGCTCCCACTAATAGTGGCCTACAAGAGGGCCTACAACTATTAAATTCTCTCTAAAGCAATAATGGGTATCCATGTACCCTGAACTATCCTAACTCTCCCTCAGAGAATTTTCTTCTCTTTTTCAGATGGACGCAGAACGTGAAGAGATAATGAGCACATTGCACCACATCTGGGCACCAGCTGAAGCCATAGAGTTAGTGGGGTAATGAGCAAGAAATGCTTTCTGGGTGAACTTGGTACCAGCACAAGGGTGAAGGAGACAGGCACAGAGAACAATAAATTCCTACCAACTCAGATATCTAGAGACACAGGGACTCTCAAGACCTCCCGTCACTGAAATGGACCTAAAATGACCCCAATATAGCTCAGGGAAATTCGTGGAAGAGAGGTGGAAAGATTGTTAGAGCCAGAAGTTGGGTCATTATGCACTGAGACATTGCCTCTTCCCCATAACTGAAGGACACCCCCACAATGCAACACCCACAATCTTCAAGGGGAAAAGACAGGGAGAAGGCTAATGATGGTACCATCATGGTTGTATACACACTATATACATAACCAATAAGAAAAATGAAAGAAAAAAATCAACCCTGTAAGCACACTAATAATTTTACAGGGAGAATAAGCAAAGATTTTTACATCACATTTGATATTCATGGATGTTTTTATGTATTCTGAGTTTTTCTTCTATAAACATGTAATAAAACTATAAATCTATTATTACCTCTCATATCAATTTATGGATAATAATATGTTTTAAATAAAACCTATCCTTTCCCCCCCAAAACGGTACATGTAGGAAATAAGACCAAATAATAAGGAAATATCTATATATATGAAATATCTAAATAAGTATTGTTCATTCAATAAAATTGATTTAAGAACACCTTAAACCATAGTTTAAAAATTCTTAGTTCTAAATGCATCATGATGTCTTAATCTGAAAGTTTAAGTGATAAGTGGGTTAGAGAGGATCATTCAGACAAATGAAAGAACCCTGCCTAAATTTTCTTCTCATGCCAGTTTACATTTGGCCTGGAGTAGCATCAATTAGAAAATAATGGGGGGTTAAAGAATGTAATAAAGAGATATGTTTACCTTGAGTGAAAATTAAGTTACTTGCCTATATGATGTCATAGAATTTTTGCCTATAATCATGGGAGAGGGCCCATAAGTTGTAACAATAAAGAGAAAAGTAAAAGTAGATTTATTCCTTAAGAACAGGCATTTAAAGAAAATTCATATAATTAGATCTTCTCTAAGATGGGAAGCATAGTCAAGCATGGTGGCACATACCTTTAATCCCAGTACTTGGCAGGCAGAGATAGGAGTATTGTTGTGAGTTTGAGGCCACCCTGAGACTACATAATGAATTCTAGGTTAGCCTGAGCCAGTGAGAGACCCTACCTCAAAAAAACAAAAACAACAACAAAAAGATGAGAAGCATAAGTAAAAGCAACCAGCTCCTTCAAAGAATACCCTGCCTTTCACCACAAAATGCCCAGAACCTGTCATCTTCTCTGGTATTGAGCTCAAAACATAGAGCCATAAAAAAATCAAACAACCCAATGAAAATTTAGGCCAGAGACTTTAACAGAATTATTAAAAGAAAGAATCCATGAGGCCATGATTAATTTTTTTCAACAACTTTATCCGTGAGGAAAATTTAAATAAAAAAAAATTGAGATTCCAGGACTGGAGGGATGGCTTAGCCATTAAGGTATTTGCCTGCAAAGCCAGATGACCTAGGGTCAATTCCCCAGGACCCACGTTAACCAGGTGCAAAGGAGGCACATGCATCTGCAGTTCATTTGCAGTAGCTGGAGGCCTCGCATGCCCTGTCTCTCTGTCTCCCCCTCTTTCTCTGTCAAATAAATAAATAAATAAATAAATAAATAAATAAATAAATAAGTAAATTAAATATTTAAAAAATTGAGATTCCAACTCATCTTGTTTTAAATAGCTATCATCAAAAAATCAAATGACAACAGCTGTAAAGAAAACAAAATTGTAAACTTCTCATGAAAATGAATGGAACAGAAAAAAATATATACTAATTAAGGTAATGTGGGTAAGAAAGACAAACTGCATGTTTTCTCTCATATGTGAGTCATAGCTGTGAATATTTAGATTTATTTATAAGGTGGAGTAAGACTCAGTAATAGATTCCAGGAAGCTAGAAGGAGGCTTGGAGGAAGAAGAAATATGGAAAAAATAAAGGCGCAGATACCTCAAATTTCACTGTGCCATTTTTTCTTACTGCTGTATAGAATTCCATTGTGTAGATATACCACATCTTAGTTATCCATTCTTCTAGTGATGGACATCTGGGTTGATTCCAGCTCTTACTATTACAAATTGAGCAGCTATAAACATGGTTGAGCAAATCTCTTTAGTCTGTGGTTTGAAGGTTTTAGGGTAGATGCCCAGTAAGGGAATAACTGGGTCTGTTGGTATCTCTATACTCAGCTTTTTCAGAAGTCTCCATATTGCTTTCCAAAGTAGTTGTACCATCCTACATTCCCACCAACAGTGGATGAGTGTTCCTACTTCTCCACATCCTCGCCAGCATTTATTTTTATTTGATTTTTTGATGTTTGATATCCTTATTGGGGTAAGGTGGAATCTCATAGTTGTTTTAATTTGCATTTCTCTGATGATTAGGGATGATGAACATTTTCTTACGTGTATGTTTGCCATTTCCATTTCTTCCTCTGTGAACTTCTCTGTTCAGCTCTTTGCCCCATTTTGTGAGTGGGGTGTTTGACTTCTTACTGTTTAGATTTTTGAGTTCTTTGTAGATTCTAGAGATTAGTCCTCTATCAGTTGGATAACCCACAAATATTTTCTCCCATTCTGTGGGTAATCTATTGGCTTTGCTTATTGTGTGCTTGTCTGTAAAGAACACAATGAAATTTGAGGAAAAATGGTTGAACCTGGAACAGATCATTCTCAGTGAACTTACCCAATCACAGAAAAAAATCGCCACATAGTCTCACTCATCTACAGCACCTAACCTGAATCTACCGAAGATACTTTACATACCCAGCAAGCATCTCCTAGACTAGACACTAGGATGGAAGGGGGGAGGGGAGGGCATCAAAGGGGTGGGAAACACAAATCTAGACCCAAACGGCAATGGTACCATAATCTTCTTTCTACTTACTAAAAGACAGACCAAATGGCTGATCCTTCACCAGGCCAATACAGGGAACACCTGAACCACAAGACACTGGAGAGGGTAAGATTAAGACTAACCTTAATCTCCTATATCTTCCCTCCCTCACTTCCCCTCTCCCTGTCTCTCTCTCTCTTATCTCTAACTCTTGTATATTAGTTATCTTTTTCCTCATTTTCTTAGTGGGCACTGACCTGTAACTTCCAGATCCAGCATGGGGCTATCATCCACAATGAGCTTTGGATCAGAGAGACCTACAAGGTTTCCTAAAAGACAGACAGATTTCTGTCAGAGTACTTGATGACCCACCAAAGGCTAGTGGTAAGACCCTACTGCTGAAGATACCTTACGTGATTGACATGCAAATTAGAATCGCATGGCTGGAAGTTGGAAGAGAGTCAGTCCCCAGACAGTCAGCGCATCTAGTGCCAGAAAGTGCTACATGGGCGACTGGGGAAATTGACCAATATCTGTCGAAGCAACGCATGGTCTAACCTACTAAGCAGCAAATAACTTGTTGTGATGCCCACACAAGTGCAGTGGTGGCACACAGCCATGGTTGGGAACCAACTGCTCTTAATTTGGCTAACTGATCCCCTCACTGGTATGGGACCCATAGCTGGAGCTGGGAAACAAGTCAGAACCAGATCCAAACATAAGCCCACTCTCCAATATCAAGCTACCATTAATTGTGGGCTACAAGAGGGCCTACACCTATTAAATTCTCTATAAAAAAAAAGTAAGGGTTATCTCATTTGTCCTAGTGCTAACTTACTCTCCGTTGGAGAATCTGCTTTGCTTTTTCAGATAGATGTAGACCCTAAGGAGAGAGCCACCCCATCATACCTCAAAAGGGCCCCGGCTGAAACTAAGAAAAATTGGGGAAACAAGCAAGGGCGCTGTTTTCCTGATGAACCGGATACCAGCACGAGGGGGAAGGAGATCAGCACAGAGAAAAATCAACTGCTACCAAATCAGAGAGCCAGAGCCTCAGAGGCCCCCAACACCTCATCACTGAAGCAGACCAAAAATGAACCCAACATGGCTCAGGGAAATTTTGTGGAAGAGGGGGTGGAAAGAATGTCAAAGTCACATGTTGGGTCATGATATGCAGAGACATTTAGCTTACCCATAACTGTGGGCTAACTCCACAATGCATGACCCGTATACCTTAACAAGGAGGGGCCAAGGGGAGGGGGTAGGTCATGGATGAGCCTAATAATGGTACCAAACTGACTGTATTTGCTGAATACAGAACTGACTAATAATAAAAAAAAAATTACAAACAAAAAAAAAATAAAAAAAATAAATAAAAATAAAGGTGGGGATAGTAGAAAATCATGTGGAGGGATAGCATACAGGGGATGTAAAGGTCTAAGTGGAGCAGTGGGAAAGGAGTGAGGAGTGGAGGGGGGCGGGATACAAATAAAACAAAGGTGTTATGAATACATAATATAGAAACTTACTTTGTTATTTAATTAAAACATGTAATTGAGAGGCAAAGAGAGAGAAAGAGAAAGAGAGTTAGAGCAGAAGTACAGTGCTCAAGTGTTGAGGGGTTTACTCTGAAGCCTTAATTTGCTGTTGGTAAGCCCCAGTGTCAGAGATGTATCTCTCTACTAGTGATTTTTTTTGGTCATAGAGCTCCATTAACCATCTCTTTCACAAAAAAAAAAAAAAAAAAAAAAAAAAAAAAAATCTGTTGCCAATGCCTTTGGCTATTCACCTTAACTAAATGACAATACACTGTTGTTGGAGACAACACATGCAAGACACTGAAAAATCAAGCTGGAAGTGAGCTTGAAGCCATCTACCTACTGCCATAGAGCTGGAAATGTAGGCTTCTTGGGGAGAAAAGTCATGAACAGTCTTAATAAGGAAAAGAATTGTAAGCAACACAGTCATCTAGCTAGACAAGATGTGCCCAGGGGTGCAACAGTGGCATGACTGATATGGGGATAACAAACTACTCTGTGCTTAGTTAGATTTGAGGCCCTATTGTTGAGGGCATTCATGGCTGCTAGTGAATACCAAATCAAAAGATCAAAATTCTATGGCTTGGAATAACATAGACCCCAGATGCAAAGTTGGCTCAAGAAAGTTGAACCTATCAAGTATTCTAAGTGTGTACATTCATGTCTTTAATGGTGTTCTCACTTTTGTACAGAGAGGCCTCTTTATAGAGAATGGTGAATACTGGTTTGACCTCAGTCTCATCAAAGTAAAAAGAAGAGAAGAGAAAGTCCAGTACTTAGCAATGAACTAGTCATCTCTATAATGCTGGTTAGGGCTCAGGGAATATTGAAGAGCAGCTGGTATAAAGAACATTAGTATATTAATGCTTGTTATTGATACGCAAGAAAGCTTATCCATGGAGATAAGGGTGGACACTTGAAAACACTCAAACCTCAACAAAGCTGATAATAGGCTGGTCAGGAGCTCAACACTAAGCAAAATTTTCTGGCACTCCTTTTAAAGCTCAGGAAACATTGAGGGAGAGAAAGCAGAAAGAATGTAAAAGGCATGGTGGGGAGGGAGTATATTGTGCACTGTCATTGGGATATGTTATACATTCATGACCGCATCATGAATGTTGTTGCCTCAACAATACCTGCACCATTCTGAGAACATCAACATTTTGACACAGAGGATAGAGGAAGACAAAATGAATGAAACATCAAAGTAGAAGAGGGACTACTTGGAAAGAGAGGGGTGCTCAGTGGATTAGGAATGAAATATTTGGCTTATGGCCTTTTCTCTTTCTGCTTGGACTTGTGAAAGTGGGTTACATCTTCTGCCATTATGAAACTTTATCCGCTATCTTCAATATATGTCTCATCCTCCATAAATGTGCCTGATCTGGAAGTTCATCTCAATGACCTATAGCTGTCTACTACAGAAATTGATAACAGAATGTGAGGTGAGATTAATCTGACCATGTGGATTTTGGTCTTTTGGGACTTTTGTTTAGCAGGAATGGGCATGAACTTGGTACTTAAAATTTAAGATGCCTTCTGGAGTGGTAAGGTACGTTTTTTGGACTATCTTAATGAGAGCTTGAGGATGCTAAGTGCAGCAAGAATTGTATTTGGAGTTTTGGCTTATAAACTTGGAGGCTTGGCTTATGAACTCTCTAAAGGGGAAGGAAAGACTGCAGATGATTTTGTTGGAAGTGGGCTACTGGCATTCTTCTGCCCAGGCCCAGAGATTTTGATCAAGAGTAAATTATGAATTGACTGATATGCTTGGCTAAAGTAAGGTTTTAAGTGGGAAAACCTCAAGTAAGTTAAAATTATAGGCACTAAGACTGGTTTTAGGTTACTGAAGCTGCTATTGTCAAACATATTAGCAATCTTAAGGCCCAACTTGTTTACATTAATACAATAGAGAGGATGCCTGAGGAAAGACTGATAGCAATGCAAACTCCTGGAAAGAGTTGACTGGAGAAGAAACCTGTTCTTCCAGGTCATGATTTATCTCATCCCTGAATTAGAATATGGCTGTGTCCTGCACACATGGTTTTGGAAGCATGGAAAATCTGTGGTGTGGTCATGAAATGTACAAAGTTTCAGGAGTCACTGCTGATATTCAGCATATAGGCAGGGCATGATTAGATTCATGAATAGTCTAGAAGAGCCTTTGGAAGATGAACTGGGGTTTACATGGAAACCCAAGGATGTTTTGGATATACCATGACTGTGTAAGAGCTACACTGAGTGCACTGTTGGCCTGAGATGGAAGTGTTCCCTGACTACTCTGCCCATCAGAAGGGGCAGAATTGGGCAAATCTGGAGATTGTCAGTCACTGGTTATATCTGACTTGAACTGCAGAAATTTGATATTTGCGAGATGGTTGCTGAGTTTGCATTTTTTTAGTCTCTGCTTGCTATGCCTTATACCAGTTTAAAATGATTGCTTTGTGCCTTTTTATGTTGAAAGTAAGTATATACCTTGTTTGATTTTACAGGACTCACAGCTAAGAGACAATCTTAAATCTCAGATGAGATAAAGACTGTGAGGACCTTTGAAGTTGGACTAAATACAATTTACAATGTTTGGACTTGTGAAAACAGGCCAGCTTCTTCTGTCATTATGGACCCTCCCCTCTATCATCAATAAATATCCTTTCCTCCATAAATGTGCCTGATCTGGAAGTTCATCTTAGTAACCTATAGCTTTCTACACTCATGTATTAAAACACTCAATAAAATACATCTAAAATATGTAAAATTTGAATTTTGGAATAACATAGGAAGCATAGACAACAATCATCACTTAATTAATAATTATTTGGAAAGTTTTTCAAAAATATAATTTCCAACTCCACCAAAAATTCACATAATTGATTTTCTTTTTTATGCTTTAATTGTTTCCTATGGTTTCAAATTTTTTGTTTTACTCTAATTTTTTAAACGTGTTTATTGATAACTTCTATAATTATAGACAACAAACCATGATAGTTCCCTCTCCTTTCCCACTTTTATTTCCTCTTCACAAATCCACCATGCTTCTATCCCCTCACCTTCTCAATTACTTTTGTTTTCATGTCATCATATTTTCCTCCTATTATAAGTGCTTGTGTAAGGGGTACCAGACACTGAGTGGTCATAGTTATCCAGACCATTTTGTGTCTGGAAAATTGCATTGTAAGTAGTCTTACTCTTCCTTTGGCTCACATTTAAAAAAAATCAACTAACAATAAATGTTGGCAAGGAACTGGGAAAAGAGGAATCTTTATTTACTGCTAATGGGAGTACACACTTGTAGAACAACTATGGAAACCAATATGTAGACCACTGAAATGGATGAAAATAGAGCTACCAACTGACCCAGCTTTTCATCTATTGGGCATCTACACTAAAAGGTCCACTCTTCACTACAGAGATGTGTGCTCAACCATGTTTACAGCTGCTCAATTCACAATAGCTAAAAGCTGGAATCACCCAGATGCCCAATATTTGATAACTGGATAATGAAGATATGGTACATACACACACTGGAATTCTACTCAGCACTAAGGAAATAAGATATAATGAATTTTTAGAAAAACAGACAGACTTGGAACAGACAATACTAAGGGAACACACACAAGCACAGAAAGCCAAATGCTGTATATGCTCCCTCATGTGTGGTTCATGACCTGGAGCAGCTTGCATTGCAGGCACACCTGACAAGCAACTCAATGGTCAGATAATAGGTATGGGAATTTGGGGGGGAAGTGGAATGGGAGGGTGAGAGAAATACATACAAAACTAAATCCAAGGGCTGGAGAGATGGCATAGCAGTTAAGGCACTTGCCTGAGAAGCCTAAGGACCCATGTTTGACCCTCCAGGTCCCAGGTAAGCCAGATGCAAGTGCATAAGGTCACACATGTGCACTTGGTGGCACACACTTCTGGAGTTTGATTACAGTGGCTGGAGTCACTAGTGCACCAATTCTCTCTCTTTCTCTCATTCTCTCTTTCTCACTCTCTTGCATAAAAATAAAGGCCTGAGTGTGGTATTTTCCTCAAAAAAAATCCAAAGCTAATTATTCCATAGAAAACTTTCTCCTGGATATTAGACTAAATGATACAACCCTTAACAGGAGTATATGGGAATTTTTGGGTAAGAAGGGCCCTGGAGAGGGTTTGAAGAAGCCTAACCCTAAAACATTTGGCTCTGGCTTATAACTCCAAGTACCAGAAATTAGTTATAATCCACATTGAGCTGTAGATCAGAGAGACCTAAAATATCCCCAAAACAAGACTGTTAAAGCACTTGATTACCCACCTGAGATAAAAGGTAAGACCCTATTGCTGAACACATCACATACTGGAGACACAGAATCTTGGGAGATCCAGATAGAATCAGGAAGGAAGTCAGTCCCCAGATGGTCTGCCCATATAGTCCTGGGAAGCACTACATGAGCTGCTCAGAGAAAATGGCCAACCTTGTATGCTAACAGGGGACATTGCTAATCAGAATCAATCAGCCTCACATGACAGGCATGCCTGTGCAATAGTTGCACCTAGCCTTGGTGGGTAACCAATGGCTCTTTAATTGGCTAATAGATCCACTCAGAGGAAAGGAACCTTAATCTGGAACTTGAAACCAAGTCAGAATCCTATTGAGAACAAGATCATGGACTCCAGCAGGAAGATCTCACTAGGCTTTAGCCAAAAGAGAGGCTACACCCACCAAAATCTCTCTTCGTTAATAATGATCATCCCATTAAACCTATGCTGACCTCAGTCTCCTTTGGAGAATTTGTTTTTCTTTCTTTTCTCTTTTTTAGCTATAACAAGGAGATATACCACCCCTCACAAATCATCCAGGTGAAATCCAACCCAAGTGAAACCGCAGAGGAATTGACAAGTTTAGCAAGAGTGCTGCTTCAATAGTAAGACTCTCAACCAGTACCAGAGTCATGAAGACAGACACAAAAGATACTCAAAATATACCAAAGCAGAAAACTAGAGCATGCTGAGAGCATAAAACTGAAGTAGGCTTAAAACACATCCACTGTAGGTCAGGGAATTTTTCAGGGGAGGGGATAGAAGGAATGTAAGAGCTTCAGAGTAGAAGGGATTGTCCAGAGGCCCTGTCCACACCACCACCACCACCCCCTTGCAATGACTGACTGATGCTCTTACATCCCATACACTCCAAACGTAGGAGGAATACAAGTAATCTCACTGAGGAGGGCCCTTAGTGGAGCAGTAGGGATTATGGAAATTATGCTACTAATATGTATGTATCCATACAAATTTCTACTCAATAAAAAAAATAAGAATAGAAACAACTATAAGCAGAGTTTAGTTACTAACAGCAAGTATAGAAGGTCAGGTTAAGTTTTTTAAACTTTTGTTCATTTTTTTATTTTCAGTATTTTAATATTTTTGAGGTAGGATCTCATCCTGTAATCCCAGGCTAGCCTTGAACTCGTGGTGATCCTACTATCTCTTCTTCCCAAGTGCTGGGCTTAAAAGTATGGGCCACCACACCCAACCAGATTGAGTTTGAATGTATGTTTTAAAACAAAGTTGAGGGGCTGGGGAGATGACTAAATGTCATATGCTTTATTTTTATTTATTATGAAATTTACTGTATGTGAATATTGCATATTGGTCATATCACTGTCAGGTTATACTATTATATCCTCTCTCCACTGCCAACTTTCACTGAGGACCCTCCTTAGTGGGTTTATCAGTACTCATAGTGGAGTCATAAATGAAGTAGTTAGTCTATATGAGTATTGGGTGGGGGAGAGGAGGCCAATGCCTTAGGATACTTACAATCTTTCCAGACTATTTTCCACAGTGATCCCTGAGACTTGGCAGACATGTTAATAGTCTCCTTCAGTATTGAACTCTCTGCAGCCTTTGAATTTCTGCTTTGATGTTTTTTGAATCTCTTCAGTGTCTGCCCCCATCAACCTAGAGAAGGTTGTCAGGCTATCAGTGAGAGCAGCACTATTTAAATAGCCATTTTCTCTATAATGTCTCCTCAACCATGGCAAATGTGGTAGAAATGACTCATTTTGTACTAGCCAGTTTGCTTTCTTCCCTTGTCATACTGATGGACCTTGGTTCTCCCTGGTATTCAATTCCATGTGTAAAAAGCAAATACTCCAACCAAGAGTGACAGCAGCATGGATCAAAAGGGATAGGTATAATCATTTAAAATACTTTTTCATAGGCATATATCTTTTCTTAGCCAATGAACAAGTAGGACCTTCTTCTAGAATCTATGCCCTTTCTATTCTTAGGATGCTAACTTGGTTCTTAGAGCCAGGTATGAATTCCATCCCTGTGAACAGGCATCATATACAAACAGAGATCTGTTGATTACCCCCATAGCCTGTATGCCATATTACACAGGTGTGTATATATTGTCCAGATGGTTGAATTCATACCTTTCAGGATCCTTTGATTCTTCACCCTGTTAGTGACTATTATACTCCATAAGCTCACATAGCACTTTGCAACACTATGAGGGTTAGTCAGAAGGAAATCGGCATCCTTCTCAGTTTCAACATGATCTCTTGCTATCCTATAAGTATAGGCTGTAGTGTCTTCATCAATAGGGCCTTACCATTTAGCTTGGGTGGGTAACCAAGTGCTTTGGCAATGGCCTGCAATGTTTTTGGGATCTCATGGGCATCTCTAACCAATAGTCCAGCAGTAATTTTCAACTCCACCCAAAACGCATGTAATACATGTTGTAGACAATTCTAAATTACTGGGATGAGCATCCAACCAGACACAGTTTATGGGAGGAAGGTATTTAATTATAATTCAAGAGCACAGATTCAGGGAAAGTTCTAACAATTATGGAAGAAGCCAGTTCCATTTCATAGATACAAACTGAGAGAAAAGCCACCACTATAAGTGAGCAAAACCAAAAAGTAGCTATCATGTACCTGCACATATTTAGGCTACAATCAGATCCACTCTCAAACACACCTATGGGCTGGAACGAAGAATCTGCCCCTAGTGACTCCTCTTCCTGTCAGGCACTGGAGACCTATTTATAAGCTTAATAAAACACCTGAGTCTATTGGAAACATACATTCAAACTACCACAATACATTTTCAAAACCGGTTTATAAGCTCAAGAAATTGAAAATTATGAATAATTAGAAGAATTGAGATGGAATCATTTGTCAACAAAACTGTAGAAAGCTTTTCACGGAATTTTCATTAAGGTTTTTCATTAAACCATAATAATGTGGTCTCAAGTAGGATATGTTATGTTCTTATGTCTTCTGGTGGAATGATAATGACATTTAACAGCCATTGCTATATTTGCAGGGGTTTTTTTTGTTGTTGTTAATGGAATTAAATTACATATGGCCTGTTAGCTGCATACATTTTTCTCTTAAAATTTTATTCATCTGCATAATCAAATATAGAAATCATTGGTATAAAGGTATATGTTTCTTTAAAGTTTTTTCTGTTGTTGTTGTTGTTAAGTAGAAATTGCTTTAGTGGCAGAGACTTGTGGCCTTAAAAATCCTCAAATTTATTTCCAGTTCATGTAAAGCTCACTATTTGACTTTTCTCCCAGAAAAAGAAAACTGATCAGATAAATACAGAAAATGATCTTATAACAAGGCAGAATTTTTATAGAATGTAATTTTTAAATATATTTTCTTATATGTAAGCCTTAAAAGCTATCATGGAATTTTTGACTCAAATTCCTTCAATAACTCCAGAGATATTCTCCTTTTGCAATATTTCAAAACATTTTTGTAAATAATATGAAAGATTGCGATATATTTTATACTTGGGCTTTTATTTCTTAACCCAGGTATTTATATTCCAAAATATTTAAAAGCACATTTAAGTTATGAGATAAAATGAAATTTAGCACTATATCTAAATTACATGCAGCTAATAGAAATTATGTGTTTTCCTTTCTTTTTCATATGAAAGCAGACATTTTTATTGTCAGCTATGATACCAGTTATCTGAATGTCCCTATATTATACAAAAATGAAAATAAGTATTTAAACAGAAAATCCATGAAAATATATTCTAAATTAATTTTATAAACACTTCTGACTTTCTCTTTATTGTATGATCATGTGATCTTCCCCAAGAGTCACTCCCAAGGCTGAGAAATTGCCTTGGACAGTGAGTTGTAGAATGTGCAGTCTTTTACTCCTCACATTTTATTTTTTCCTTTCTGGATATTTGGATGTAAGCTCCCACTGTCCTTGGAATACAAACTTCACTTTAACTGTGTGAGTGAAGCACCTTTCTCATCTTAATCATTTTTGTATTATTATTTTGATCATACATTTTTTTATTAATTAGATTTGTGCTCAGCGAATAAAGTCAATTTGGTACCATTGTTAGGCTCATCCATGTCCTATCCCCTCCCCCTGACACCTCCTTGTTGAGGTATATGGGTCATGCATTCTAGAGTGAGCCAACAGTTATGGGGAGGATAAATGTCTCTGCATATCATGACCGAACATGTGGCTATGACATTCTTTCAGACCCCTCTTCCGAGAATTTCCCTGAGCCATGTTGGGTTCATTTTTGGTCTGCTTCACTGATGAGGTGTTGGGGGCCTCTGGATCTCTGATTTGGTAGGAGTTGATTTTTATCAGTGTTGATCTCCTTCACCCTTCTGCTGGTACCCGGTTCACGAAGAAAACAGTACCCTTGCTTGTTTTGCCAATTGTTCTTAGTTTCAGCCAGGGCACTTTTGAGGTATGATGGGGTAGTTCTCTCCTTAGGATCTACATCTATCTGAAAAAGAGAAGCAGATTCTCCAATGGAGAGTAAGTTAGCACCAGAGAAATGAGATAACACTTTTTTATAAAGAATTTAATAGGTGTAGGCCCTCTTGTAGTCCACGATTGGTGGTAGCTTGATAAAGGAGAGCGGGCTTGTGTTTGGATATGGTTCTGACTCATTTCCCAGATCCAGCTATGGGTCCCATACCACTGAGGGGATCAGTTAGCTGAATCAAGAGCAGTTGGTTGCCCACCATGGCACCACCATTGCACTGTGTGAGCAAGCATCACGACAGGTTACTTGCTGCTAAGTAGGTTCAACCATGAGTTTCATTGACAGATATTGGTCATTTTCCCCCAGTCGCCCATGTAGCACCTTCTGGCACTAGATGTGCTGACTGACTGGGGACTGACTCTCTTCCAGCTTCTAGCCATGCCATTCCATTTTACATGTCAACCACATAAGGTGTCTTCATCAGTAACCACTACCCTTTAGTAGGTCATCCAATACTCTGACAGAAATCTGTCTTTCTTTTAGAAAACCTTGTAGGTCTCTCTGATCAAAAGCTCATTGTGGATGATAGCCACATGCTGGTACTGCTAGTTACAGGTCAGTGCCCACTAAGAAAAGGAAGAAGAAGATAACTAATATAAAAGAGTTAGAGAGGAGACAGGGAGAGACAGGGAGAGACAGAGAGAGAGAGAGAGAGAGAGAGAGAAAGAGAAAGAAAGAAAGAAAGAGAAGCTGTAGAAGATTAAGGTCAGTTTTCATCGTACCCTCTCCAGTGTCTTGTGGCTCATGTGTTCCCTCTAAGGGCCTGGTGAAGGTTCAGACATTTAGTCTGCCTTTTAGGATGTAGAATTTTATGATACCATTGCCGTTTGGGTCTAGATTTGTGTTCCCCAATCCCTCCACTGCCCGCCCCTCCCTCCCCACCCATCCTATTGTCTAGACCATGAGATGCTTGCTGGGTATGTAAAGCATCTGGGGTAGATTCAGGTTAGGTGCTGTAGATGAGTGAGACTATGTAGTGATTTTTTTTTTTTTTCTGTGATTGGGTAAGTTCACTGAGAATGATCTGTTCCAGGTTCAACCATTTTTCTTCAAATTTCATTCTGTCATTTTATCTTACTGCTGTATAAAATTCCATTGTGTAGATATACCACATCTTAGTTATCCATTATTCTTGTGATGCACATCTGGATTGATTCTGGCTCTTAGTTATTATGAATTGAGCCACTACAAACATGGTTGCGCAAATCTCTCTGGCCTGTGGTTTGAAGGTTATACAGTAGATGCCCAATAAGGGAATAACTGGGTCTGTTGGTATCTGTATAGTCAGCTTTTTCAGGAGTCTCCATATTGCTTTCCAAAGTGGTTGTACCATCTTACATTCCCACCAACAGTGGATGAGTGCTCCTACTTCTCCACATCCTCAACAGCATTTATTTTCATTTGATGTTTTAATGTTTGCTATCCTTATTGGGGTAAGGTGGAATCTCATAGTTGTTTTAATTTGCATTTCCCTGATGATTAGGGATGATGGACATTTTCTTAAGTGTGAGTTTTCCATTTGTATTTCTTCCTCTGTGAACTGCCTGTTCAGCTCTTTGCCCCATTTTGTGAGTGGGGTGTCTGACTTTTTACTGTTTAGATTTTTTAGTTCTTTGTAGATTCTAGAAATTAGGCCTCTTTCAGTAGGATAACCAGAAAATATTTTCTCCCATTCTGTGTGTAATCTATTGGCTTTGCTTATTATATGCTTGTCTGTAAAGAAAATCTTCAGCTTCATGTGATCCTATTGGTTGAGTGACTGTTTAAGATCATGAGCTACTGGGGTTTTGTTCAGGACGTCTTTTTCCATTCGTATACCATGGAAAATATTTCCTATATTTACTTCTAGTAGTAGTCGAGTTTCTGGTCTTATGTTTAGGTCTTTGATCCATTTGGACGTGAGTGTAGTGCATGGAGAAATGTGTGGATCAAGTTTGAATATATTGTATATGGTTTTCCAGTTTCTCCAGCACCATTTGTTAAAGATGCTGTCTTTTGTTCCAGCCTACATTGTTAGGGCCTTTGTCAAGTATCATGTATTTCTTTTGCTGAGGATGTGTTTGGATATGCGAGGCCTTCTGCCTTTCCATGTGAAATATAAGATCATTTTTTCTATCTCTGTGAAGAACACTGTTGGGATTTTAATTGGAATTGCATCAAATCTGTATATTGCCTTTGGTAGGATTGCCATCTTCACAATGTTAATTCTGCTTCTCCAGGAGCAAGGGAGATCTTTCCATTTTCTCACGTGCTCCTCAATTTCTTTATTGAGTGTTTCTATTGTATAGATCTTTCACTTCCTTGGTTAACGTTATGCCAAGGATTTTGTTGTTGTTGTTGTTGTTGCTATTGAAAATGGGACCATGTCCCTTATTTCTTTCTCTGTATCTTTGTCATTTGCATGTAGAAAGGCTACTGATTTTTGTGCATTGATTTTGTATCCTGCTACTTGGCTACAGGAGTTAATTACTTTCATGAGTTTTAGGATGGAGTCTCTCGCATCTCTTACATATACAATCATGTCATGAGTGAATAGAACTAACTTAACTTCTTCCTTTCCAAACTGTACCTGTTTTATTTCCTTCTCCTGTCCTATTGCTTGAGCTAGTACTCCAGTACTATATTGAAGAGTAGAGGTGAGAGTGGACAACCTTGTCTAGTTCCTGATCTTAATGGGAATTCCTCCAGTCTCTCTCCATTAATTATTATTTGGGCCCCAGGAGCTTTGCATTTTGCCTTTATTATGTTAAGATAAGAAGCAACCATGCCAATTCTCTCCAATGTTTTGATCATGAAGTGATGTTGTATCTTGTCAAAGGCCTTTCTGCATCTATCTAAAAGATCATGTGGTTTTTGTGTTTAACCTTGTTTATTTGGTGTACTACATTGACAGATTTCAGTATGTTGAACAACCCCTGTGTTCCTGGAATTAATCCCACTAGGTCAGGGTGGATAATGCTTTTGATATGTTGTCAGATTTGGTTTGCAAGGATTTTGTTCAGGATCTTTGCATCTAATTTCATCAGGGAAATAGGCTGGTAGTTTTCTTTTCTTGTGGCATCGATGCTGGTTTTGGAATTAGGATAATACTAGCTTCATAAAACGAGTTGGGTAGCTTAACCTGATCTCCATTTGTGTGGCACAGTTTGAGGAAGATTCCTTCGAGTTCTTGCAGGAAGGTTTGACAGAATTCAGCTGAGAAGCCATCTGGTCCTTGACTCTTCTTTTTAGGGTTGTTTTTCCTTGCTTTTTCAATCTCAATGAGTGTGATAGGTTTGTTTAGGAGATTAATCTGCTCTGAGTTTAGCTTTGATAGATGGTATGTGTCCAAGAATTTATCCATCTCCTCCACATTTTTTAGTTTTGTGGAGTAGAGGTTTGTGAAATAAGTCCTGATGATTCTCGCAATTTCACTTATGTCTGTTGTGATCTCTCCTTTTTCATTTTGACTTTTGTTAATTTGAAGGGGCTCTTTTTTTTGCTTGATCAAAGTGGCCAGGGCTTTGTCAATCTTGTTTATTTTTTCAAAGAACCAATTATTCGTTTTTGTCAACTGTCTTAATTATTTTCTTGGTTTAAATTCATTAATTTCTGCTCTGATTTTAATTATTTATTTCCTTCTGGAGCTCTTTGGGTTGGACTTTTCTTGCTTTTCCAGAGCCTTTAGGTGGATATTAAGGCATTGAGTGCTATAAATTTTCCCCTGAGGACCACCTTTATTGTGTCCCATAAGTTTTGGTACGATGTGTTCTCACTGTCATTCATTTCTGGAAACTTTGCAATTTCATTTTTTATTTCATCCACTATCCATTTATTGTTTAAAAGTGTGCTGTTCAGTTTCCAGGTGCTGTTGGGATTCTTGGTGGGCTTTTTGTTGTTAATTACAAGCAATATATCATTGTGGTCTGATATCATGCAGGAAATTATGTCAATCTTCCTAAAAGTGTGGAGGCAGTCTTTGTGACCCAGTATATGGTCTATTGTAGAGAATGTTCCATGGGATGCTGAGAAGAATGTGTAGTCTGTGGATTTGTGGTGGAAAGTTCTGTAGATGTCCGTTATGTCTAAGTGATCTATGGTTTTGTTGAGCTCTCTTACTTCCCTATTGAGTGTCTGTTTGGATGATCTTTCTATTACTGATAATGGTGTGTTGATGTCCACAACTATGATAGTGTTGGTTCTTATTTCTGTTTTATTGGCAAGTAGGATTTGGTTTATGAACTGTGGTGCCCCTGTGTTTCATGCACACATATTTCTGATTGTAATATCCTCTTGATGGCTCGTTCCCTTGATAAGTAGGAAGAGGCCTTCTTTGTCTTTTTTGATTATTTTTTGTTTGAAGTCTACTTTATCTCATATTGATATAGGTACACCTGCTTGTTCCTTTTTCCTGTTTGTTTGGAATACTGTTTTCCACCCTTTCACCCTGAGGATGTGTCTGTCTTTAGTGGTAAGGTGAAGACACCTTGAAGACAACAGATTGAGGGGTCTAATTTTTTGTAGCCATCCTCTTAGCTTGTGTTTCTTGATGGGTGAATTAAGGCCATTAATATTTAGGGTAATGACTGTGAGATTTGATTTGATCCCTGCCATATTGTGATGGTATATGTAGTTTGGTGTTTTCATGGACTTTGAAGTTTCTTGTGCCTACTCTGAGTCTGGTTATTGTGATCTGCTTCCTGTTGGCATTTGAGTTTGAATATTTGTTTCTTCTCTATGGGGAATTTCCTGAAATACTCTCTGTAGGTTTGGCTTTGTGTTCATATAATTGCAAAGCTGAGTTTTGTCATGGAAAGTTTGTTTTCACCATCTATTATGAGGGATACTTTTGCTGGGTAGAGTAGTTTGGGTTGGAAGCCATAGGTTCTTAGACTTTGCAGTGTTTCATTCCAGGCCCTTCTGGCTTTCAGGGTTTCCATTGGGAAATCTGAAGTAATTCTGATGGGGTTATCTTTAAAAGTGGTGTGCTGTTTTTCCGTAGCTGCTTTTAGGATTTTCTCTTTGGTGTCAATCTTTAGAGTCTTAATGACAATATGTTTTGGAGAGTTTCTTCTTTGGTCCATTCTGTTTGGAGTTCTGTTTGCTTTTTGTATCTTGATGGGCCTTTCTTTTAAGAGACTGGGGGAGTTTTCTTCAATTATTTTCTTAAATTAGTTCTCCATGCCTTTGGTCTGAATTTTTTCTCCTTCTGGTATTCCAACGATCCTGTTATTAGGACATTTAAGTGTATCCCACAATTCCCTCATGTTCTGTTCACAGAAACTTTTGAACTTACTGAAATTTTTGAAATTTCAAACTGTTTCTTCTATCTTGTCTTCCATATCAGAGTTTCTATCCTTCACATGGCTGACTCTTTTCGTGAGAGCTTCTAGAGAGTTATGGACTTGTCCAAATCGGTTTGCATTTTCTACTACTTTTCTATGTGCAATTTCCAAATCTGTCAACTTCCCTTTTCACATCATTTCCTGATTTACTTGATTCTTCTTGGAATTCATACTTTTATTTCTTTATGTCTTCATTTAGCAATGCCAGCTGGTTTTTGAGGTCCTCTTTTGTTTCACTCTCATTTATATCTCTTAACTATCTTTGAACTCCTTCCATTTTCTTATCTGTTATGTGTAGTCTAGTGATGGCAGCATCCACAAGATTATCGGTCCTTTGTTGCTTTTCTCAAGTTCTACCAGTAGCTTGGTCAGGGTTGCATTGCTCATAGATTCATTTTGGTATTCGGATACTAATGACTCTTCTATGTTTTGATTAGAGGTGTCCATTGTAGGACTGGGTGATCTAACTGTATTTTCTTGTATTTGATTTTTCATGTTATTTCTTTTGCACTGTGTCCTGCCCATCTCAGTGTATGGGCAGCTAGGTGGATTGATCAGCCTGGGCTCAAGCACAATGGGAATCTGAAGCAGCCTGAGGCTGTTGCCAAGCAGCCTGGGCTTTGGCTCTCACTTGCCAAAGCTGCCTGAGCTCCTGCATGTCAGGGGTGCCAAAGTTGACTGAGCTCTCATGTGGTAATGTACCAAAGCTGCCTGTGCTTGTGCTAGGAGGGACACTGAGGCACCAAGCACTGAAACAGCCCAAACTCTGGGGTGGCTGAACACTGGGACCCGGAAGCAGTCTGAGCTCACCAGCAACAGGGCAATGACAGTTGGCCAGCATGGGCTGGCACCTGAGCTTGCACAAATGACAGACAGAGACAGTCTGAGCTCGCATGCGGAGTTGCAATGGGCCTGGGCTCGTGCATGAATGTGCAGTTGTTGGAGCAGTAAGTAAGCAAATGGGCTGTGCATGCTAAGCTTGCACAAGCAGGTATCAGTAGCAGTGCACTTTTGGAGGGCAAACTGATCAAAGGAGCCTGAGCTCCTATGGGCCAGCAGGCTTAGCCTGGCCAAGGTCACTTGTGGGCAGGGGTAGCAGGGCAATCACCCTTGTGCAGTGAGGCAAGTGGAACTATGTTGGCCTGGGACCCTTTTCCTACAGTAAGTGCAGGAGTTTTCTGAAGCTGGGACTGTTCGTATGGTGGCTGCTTCGGGGGAGTGGTGGGCTACCGACACACTAGGGAATCAGCGATTCCCTGTTTTTACCCCTCTGTGCCCTCCCACTAGCAATCTATTGGAGACTTCTCTCTCCTAAGAGACCCAGTGAACCCTTAATATCATGCCTTTCTTTCCTGGGGTTGTGCGGCACAGTTAGGCAGTCTCCATCTTGGCCAGAAGTCACCATCATAACCTGATCATGCATTTTTATACACTTAAATCAAATCCATCTTCCTCCTAGACCACCTGACATGAGAAGCCTTAGGGACAAACTAGGCTGTAGGTTTGATCTTGACAAGGACTATTATTGCTAAATTGTTCTTGTCTTGTCCACATAAGGAACAACTATTCTATTTTTAATCTCTTATTCTACCAAACTAATTCATTTTCTCTCCTAGACCATTTCTTTCCTTCTCTTTTAATGTCCAAATTATATTGTATTGCATCTATTTTTTCTCCATCTCACAACCAAATCATAACAAAACATCAATATTTTTCTCTGTTAGAATCTTTATAATCTCCTATAATCCTTTATACAGTTAAGTCATTGATAATGTGAATTAAATCAAAATGTATCTTTATTAACTATGATAGTTCTTATTGTTTTAAATAATACAGAGACACCTTACTATGGACTCACATTATATGGTAATTACTGATAACTTTGATTTAAATTTCTTACTTCTCATTAGTTCTTAACCATAAGAACTACCTTGCCATTTTCCACATGGAATTATCTGTACTCTTTTCTCCTCTGAGAATGCTTGTTTTTTAAAATATATTTTATTTATTTATTTGTTAGAGAGAGGAAGATAGAGACAATGGGTGCACCAGGGCTCCTAGCCACTGCAAACAAACTCCAGATGCACGTGCCACCTTGTGCTTCTGGCTTTGTGTGGGTACTGGGGAATAAAACCTGGTTCCTTTGACTTTTCTAACAAGTGCTTTAACCACTAAGCAATCTTTCCAGCACTGAGAATGCTTCTTATTGAACATTTTCTGTAAATGTTTCCTCCTATTCATTTTTTATGTTTCAAACAGGGGATGGTTGAACCTGGAACAGATCATTCTCAGTGAACTTACCCAATCACAGAAAAAAAATCACCACATAGTCTCACTCATCTACAGCACCTAACCTGAATCTACCGAAGATACCTTACATACCCAGCAAGCATCTCCTAGACTAGACACTAGGATGGAAGGGGGGAGGGGAGGGCATCAAAGGGGTGGGAAACACAAATCTAGACCCAAACGGCAATGGTACCATAATCTTCTACTAACTAAAAGATAGACCAAATGGCTGATCCTTCACCAGGCCCATACAGGGAACACCTGAACCACAAGACACTGGAGAGGGTAAGATTAAGACTAACCTTAATCTCCTACATCTCCCCTCCCCCACTTCCCCCTCTCCCTGTCTCTCTCTCTCTCTTCTCTCTAACTCTTGTATATTAGTTATCTTTTTCCTCATTTTCTTAGTGGGCACTGACTTGTAACTCCCAGAACCAGCATGGGGCTATCATCCACAATGAGCTTTTGATCAGAGAGACCTACAAGGTTTCCTAAAAGACAGACAGATTTCTGTCAGAGTACTTGATGACCCACCAAAGGCTAGTGGTAAGACCCTACTGCTGAAGATACCTTACGTGATTGACATGCAAATTAGAATTGCATGGCTGGAAGTTGGAAGAGAGTCAGTCCCCAGACAGTCAGCGCATCTAGTGCCAGAAAGTGCTACATGGGCGACTGGGGAAATTGACCAATATCTGTCGAAGCAACGCATGGTCTAACCTACTAAGCAGCAAATAACTTGTTGTGATGCCCACACAAGTGCAGTGGTGGCACACAGCCATGGTGGGGAACCAACTGCTCTCAATTTGGCTAACTGATCCCCTCACTGGTATGGGACCCATAGCTGGAGCTGGGAAACAAGTCAGAACCAGATCCAAACGTAAACCCACTCTCCAATATCAAGCTACCATCAATTGTGGGCTACAAGAGGGCCTACACGTATTAAATTCTCTATTAAAAAAAAAAAAAAAAGTAAGGGTTATCTCATTTGTCCTGGTGATAACTTACTCTCTGTTGGAGAATCTGCTTCTCTTTTTCAGATAGATGTAGATCCTAAGGAGAGAGCCACCCCATCATACCTCAAAAGGGCCCAGGCTGAAACTAAGAAAAATTGGCGAAACAAGCAAGGGCGCTGTTTTCCTCATGAACCGGATACCAGCACAAGGGGGAAGATCAGCATAGAGAAAAATCAACTCTTACCAAATCAGAGAGCCAGAGCCTCAGAGCCCCCCAACACCTCATCACTGAAGCAGACCAAAAATGAACCCAACATGGCTCAGGGAAATTTTGCAGAAGAGGGGGCGGAAAGAATGTCAGAGTTACATGTTGGGTCATGATGTGCAGAGACATTTATCTTACCCATAACTGTGGGCTAACTCCACAATGCATGACCCGTATACCTCAACAAGGAGGGGTCAAGGGAGGGGGTAGGTCACGGATGATCCTAATAATGGTAAAACCAAACTGACTGTATTTGCTGAATAAAGTACTGACTAATAAAGAAAAATAAATAAATAAGTAAAAAAAAAATCAAACAGGGCATTCTTAATCCCTTGTGTAAGTTTATTCAGCCTACACCATCAGTGTAGTTTATTACACCCTTCAGTTCCTCCATTCATTTATACTGATCTGTAAAACAAACACACACACACACACACACACACACACACACACACACACACATATATATATATATATATATATATATATATATATATACATATATATATATATATGTATATGTATTCTAAAATATTACTGCCATATGCTCCATCCCCCACCCCCATAGAAGGCAGATTCAGGTTCGCTGAGATGAACTTCCAGACCAAGCATAGTTATGGAGGAAGGTATATTTATTGAAGCTTACAAATCCAGGGGAAGTTCCATAACGGCAGAAGAAGCTGGCCTGCTTGCACAGGTCCAAACAGAGAGAGAGAAACACAAGCCAAAAGCCACACAGCACAGCACACTTCAGGAACTCCAGCTAGGCACACTTTGCACATATTTATATTGAAATCTCAAACCCACTTCCACACCTTAATATCTGCCCAGTGACACCACCTCTAGCCACATGGCTGCAGATGCAAACTACAAACTAATAAAACACTGAATTATATTGGGTGCCATCTATGGAAAATATGTAATTGACCTTTGAAGAAAATAGAAAGGTTTATCAAATTAACTAACACAAAGGAGAGATGTTAGCAAATATTGACTTTATTTCAAATATATGAACAATTAGAAGTCTCAAGGAAAGCAAAAAGCTTGCCTTGCCCTGAAAGCTATAGTTTGCTTATTTGTATAATTGAATGTTCAGTTGCATATGTCAACTTGCTAGATCTAGGCTGACTAGTTACTCATTGAAACACTATCTGCATATTTCTGGAAAGTATCTTACAGATTTCACTAAAGTCCACAACTAATTGATTTGAGTAGGAAAAATCATTTGAGGTTCTCTGAGTGTGCTGATTGTACCAGGTGGAAGCTTTAAGTACATCATCGACCTATTGTGTAGCATTGGACATCAGGTTCAGTTGGTGTCTGGGAATCCCATCCTGCTGAGCCAAACATCATCTTCCCCATGGAATTCAGACATTCCCACAGAGATCCTACCATCCCCAAAACTTCATTTGCTGAACTAACTTCCTTACCATTTTTTCTTGTTCTGATGCTATTTCTGTAGTTAATCTCTGTGTAGAAGGTTAAAAACAAACACTTAGGTCTCATCTCAATTATCATCATTCTAGGATATCTTCTGATACCCTTTATGTATCATACACAATTTCTGTGTATCCCTAGAAATTCCCTCTCCAAACAAGCATACCAACTTTGTTTCCCTCTAACTTACTCCATGTTTTCCTTTTGACCTATCATCTGTATAGTTCACCTGACAGCCAGTCAAGGTAATTATTACTTACAGTGCTGCCCTTTTCTGAGTTATTTGAGTTAACGAGGAGAATTGTGTAATCACAGTCTTAACCAAGTACTAAGAAGCCATAAGTTGGCTTTATAACATCCACTAAAGTATGTTTCCTTGAACTCTGATTATGGGAAATGTCCATGGAAGAAAATATTCCTTGAATAAATTTGTCTCAGAAACTCACAAACAAATATTAGCCTAATAGAAGCTCTTAGAATTATACCTACACCTTCAATTTTAAGACTTAATTTAATTTAAGCTTTTACAACCTCATTTAACCTCTGAACTCTGATTTGTAACATTGATTTTAAAAGTCTCAATGTCTATAACTCATTATCAGAAGATATGCGATAGTGAGAGCAAAGACTCTTGCTAGTGATTCTGTAAAATTAGCTAGAAATTATGGCAATCTCAAACAATATCTGACTGTACTCAATTTAAGATAATCGAAAGCACAAATATAATTATTTTAATCAGTATTATTGAAATAGACCTACTCATATCAAACCCTAAGGTTAAAATCAAGTATTCTCTCAAAGTAAAATTGGAAATACCAAAAAGCCTAAAGCTATTTGTAGAAGTGGGAATACTGCACATGACACATGCATTAAATAAAATAAGGCTTTGTTTGGTAGAGGCACAACATTGGGGATTTAGTAATCTGTCCCTGTTGTGTGTCTAAATTGGAATCCATGGATAATAATTTAGCCTATGCCACCAGGAGGAGATGGCACCCCAAATAAATCAACCACCACTGAGTATACTGCTCACTAAACAAATACCAACAGAAAGAATAATGTTTTCCTAATGGTGGTACAATGTCAGACAAAATGTGGGTTCAGCAAAACAATCACCCTCAGCCTACACAGAATTTGAAATAGCATTCAAGGCACCAGGTTCCTCTTCACTTCCTCTGCTCTTCCTCTAACCTTCCTTCATAGTGTGTGTGTGTGTGTGTGTGTGTGTATGTGTGAGTGTGTATGTATGTACATCTTAACTCACAGTGTCATCAAAAGAGGCTGTTACAACAGTGAATATAAATGTATCAAGCAACATTATTAAGCCTATGTATATTTTTGCTGAATCTTTATGAAATGGACTTTTGATCCACTTGCAGTGAAACAAATAAAGTAACATATTCTTATCATGTACTAAATACCTATATCACGATACACTGAATTTTTATTACTGCATCTTTTTTTATAGGAGGAAGGGGTTGTTTCAGTTTACAGATTCAAGGGGAAGTTCCAGACTTAAGCTGGCTCTCTTTCATAAAACTAAGCAAAGAGAGACACTGCCAAACAGCCAGCACCTCATGCAAGCACAAATGGGCAGCAAATAGCAGGGGACTGCAGCAACCAGCAGGGACCCAGGCAGAACTCAGACCTCTCTGCAAAACTTTGGCCTGGAAATCTGATCTGCCTTCAGTAACACCTTCTCCAGCCAGACAAACTTTTCTTTTTCTTTTTTTTTTCTTTTCTTTTCTTTCTTTCTTTATTTTATTTTGAGAGAGAAGGAGAGAGAAAATGGGAATGCCAGTACCTTCAGCCTGCTGCAGATGAACTCCAGACACATGTGCTCCCTTATGAACATGTGTTACATCGCATGTTTGCATCACTGTGCATCTGGTTATGTGGTGCATAGAGATTTGAATATTACTTCTTAGCCTTCACAGGCAAGCACCTTAACTACTAAGCCATCTCTCTATACCTGAAGGCAAGATTTCTTAAAACATTTGAGTCTATTTGGAGGCATAGGTTCAACTACCATACTTTTCCTTAGCCAACACATCAAACTTGCCACATTGTACAAATACTATCTCTAGAGTGTTATTTTTGTTTCTCTTAAGTATTTTTTCCCCAAAAAAGTTATCATTTGAAGAAAACTAACTAATGACAGAAAAAAAAAAAAAGACTGAGACCCAGTCCAGGCCCAAACAAAGGGACAGGACATTCAGGGGAAGGTAGGTACTGTGTAAATGACCCATAATATGTTGCAACTCTAACAGCAAAGGGATATTACACCTTTGGTTTTTCTCCAGCTCTGGCTTACTTCCATTCTTGGAAATTGCTTTCATCCCTTAATAAACTATCTCTGTTTCTCCCACTATCCATGTGTTTCCCAGTACAACTTACTGCATATTTAATGATTTAAAAATTAGCACAAGATTAAGACCAAAGATTGTTCATGGATCTTATTATGCAGGCTATAAAGCACTTTATATCAGTCTGATATGAAGTTTATACATGATTATAATAAGTGGAAGCTAAAGAGAAGACCGATTAAGTGTTTAAAAGATGATTCCTAGTGGCTGCGCTCTGAAATTGCTCAGTGGCTAAAGCTGCTGCTTGCAAAGCTTGCCAGCCTGGGGTTGAATTCACCAGCTGCCGATAAAAATCTGGATAGGAATTAATTTGCAGTGGGAAGAAAACCTGGTGCTTGCATACACACACACACACACACACACACACACACACACACACACACACAAACACATATATGCAAATTAATATATAGACCACATTTTTATTAACTTTTTTTTTCTTTTCTTTTTTTCTTTATTACTTAGTTTTGTATTCAGCAAATACATTCAGTTCAATACCATTATTGGGCTCATCCGTGACCTACCCCCTCCCCTTGGCCCCTCCTTGTTGAGGTATATGGGTCATGCATTGTGGAGTTAGCCCACAGTTATGGGTAAGATAATTGTCTCTGCATATAATGACCCAAATTGTGGCTCTAACATTCTTTCTGGCCCCTCTTCCACAAAAGTTCAATGACCCATGTTGGGTTCATTTTTGGTCTGCTTCAGTGATGAGGTGTTGGGGGCCTCTGAGGCTCTGGCTCTCTGATTTGGTAGGAGTTGATTTTTCTCTGTGTTGATCTCCTTTGCCCTTCTGCTGGTATCCAGTTCATCAGGAAATCAGCACCCTTGCTTGTTTTGCCAAGTTTTCTTGGTTTCAGCCAGGGATCTTTGGAGGCATGATGGGGTGGCTCTCTCCTTAGGACCTACATCTATCTGAAAAAGAGAAGCAGATACTCCAACAGAGAGTAAGTTATCACCAGGACAAATGAGATAACCCTTACTTTTTTATAGAGAATTTAATAGATGTAGGCCCTCTTGTAGCCCATGATTGATGGTAGCTTGATATTGGAGAGTGGGCTTATGTTTGGATATGGTTCTGATTTGTTTCCCAGCTACAGCTATGGGTCCCATACCACTGAGGGGATCAGTTAGCCAAATTGAGAGCAGTTGGTTCCCCACCATGGCTGTGTGTCACTATCGGACTTGTATGGGCATCACAAGAAGTTATTTGCTGCTAAGTAGGTTAGACCATGAATTGCTTGGGCAGATATTGGTCATTTTCCCCCAGTTGCCCATGTAGCACCTTCTGGCACTAGACATGCTGAATGTCTGCGGACTGACTCTCTTCCAACTTCCATCCATGCCATTTCATTATGCATGTCAACCACATAAGCTGTCTTCAGCAGTAGGGTCTTACCAATAACCTTTGGTGGGACATCAAGTACTCTGACAGAAATCTGTCTGTCTTTTAGGAGATCATGTAGGTCTCTCTGATCAAAAGCTCATTGTGGATGATAGCCCCATGCTGGTACTGGGAGTTACCTGTCAGTGCCCACTAAGAAAATGAGGAAAAAGATAACTAATATACAAGAGTTAGAGAGAAGAGAGAGAGGGAGAGGGAGAGGGAGGGAGATAAGATGTAGATGATTAAAATTAGTCTTGATCCCACCCTCTCCAGTGTCTTATGGTTCAGGTGTTCCCTATAAGGGCCTGGTGAAGGATCAGCCATTTGGTCTGTCTTTTAGTAAGTGGAATTTTAGGGTACCATTGCCGTTTGGGTCTAAATTTGTGTTTCCCACCCCTTTGATGCCCTCCCTCCCTCCCCTTCCATCCTAGTGTCTATTCCGTGAGATGTTTGCTGGATATGTAAGGTATCTTGGGTAGATTCAGGTTAGGTGGTGTAGATGAGTGGGACTATGTGGCAATATTTTTTTTCTGTGATTGGGTAAGTTCACTGAGAATGATCTGTTCCAGGTTCAACCATATTTCCTCAAATTTCATTGTGTCATTTTTTCTTACTGCTGTATAGAATTCCATTGTGTAGATATACCACATCTCAGTTATCCATTCTTATAGGGATGGACATCTATGTTGATTCCAGCTCTTAGCTATTACATATTAAGCTGTAACAAACATGGTTGAGCAAATCTCTCTAGCTTGTGGTTTGAAGGTTTTAGGGTAAATGCCCAGTAAGGGAATAACTGGGTCTGTTGGTATCTCTATACTCAGCTTTTATAGAAGTCTCCATATTGCTTTCCAAAGTGGTTGTACCATCTTGCATTCCCACCAACAGTGGATGAGTGTTCCTACTTCTCCACATCCTCACCAGCACTTATTTTTATTTGATTTTTTGATGTTTGCTATCCTTATTGGGGTAAGGTGGAATCTCATAGTTGTTTTAATTTGCATTTCTCTGATGATTAGGGATGATGAACTTTTTCTTAAGTGTATGTTTGCCATTTCTATTTCTTCCTCTCTAAAATGCCTGTTCAGCTCTTTGCCCCATTTTGTGAGTGGGGTCTTTGACTTCTTACTGTTTAGACTTTTGAGTTCCTTGTAGATTCTAGAGATTAGGCCTCTATCAGTTGGATAACCCACAAATATTCTCTTCCATTCTGTGGGTAATCTATTGGCTTTGCTTATTCTATGCTTGTCTGTAAAGAAAATCTTCAGCTTCATGTGATCCCATTGGTTGAGTGACGGTTTAAGATCATGAGCTACTGCGGTTTTGTTGATGAAGTCTTTTTCCATTCCTATATCATGGAAAGTGCTTCCTGAATTTTCTTCCCATAGTATTCGAGTTTCTGGTCTTATATTGAGGTCCTTGATCCATTTGGACTTGAGTGTAGTGTATGGTGAAATATGTGGATCAAGTTTCAGTTTCCTGCATATGGTTATCCAGTTAGTCCAGCACCATTTACTGAAGATGCTGTCTTTTTTCCAGCCTATATTGTTTGGGCCTTTGTCGAATATCAAGTAGCTATAGTTTCTTGACCCACAGTCCAGGTCCTCAACACTATCCCATTGGTCTATACTCCTGTTTTTATGCCAGTACCATGCTATTTTTATTACTATGCCTTTGTAATATAGCTTTAGATCAAGTATGGTGATGCCTCCATGGGTATTTCTTTTACTAAGGATATGTTTGGATATGCAAAGACTTCTGCCTTCTCATATGAAATTTGAGATCATTTTTTCTATCACTCTGAAGAACCCTGTAGGGATTTTAATTGGAATTGCATTAAAACTGTATATTTCCTTTGGTAGGATTGTCACCTTCACAATGTTAATTCTGCCTCTCCAGGAGCATGGGAGGTCTTTCCATTTACTCAAGTCCTCCTCAATTTCTTTTTGGTGTTTTCAATGTATAGATCTTTCACTTCCTTGGTTAATTTTATTCCAACTTATTTTTTTGTTGTTGCTGTTGAAAATGGGACCATGCCCCTTATTTCTTTCTATCTTTGTCATTTGCATATAGAAAGGCTACAGATTTTTGTGCATTGGTTTGGTATCCTGCTGCTTTGCTATAGGAGTTAATCACTTTCAAGACTTTTAGGCTGGAGTCTCTTGGGTCTCTTCCATATACAATCATGTCATCAGTGAATAGAGCTAACTTAACTTCTTCCTTTCCAAATTGTATCCCTTTATTTCCTTCTCCTGTCTTATTGCTTGAGCTAGGACTCCAATACTATATTGAAAAGCAGAGGTGAGAGTGGACAACCCTGTCTTGTTCCTGATCTTAATGGGAATTCCTCCAGTCTCTCTCTATTAAGTATTATTTGGGCCTTCGGAGCTTTGTATATTGCCTTTATTATGTTAAGATATGAAAAAACCATGCCAATTCTCTCCATTGTTTTGATCATGAAGTGATGTTGTATTTTTTCAAAGGCCTTTTCTGCATCTTTCGAAATGATCATGTGGTTTTTGTATTTAACCTTGTTTATGTGGTGTATTACGTTGACAGATTTCCATATGTTGAACCACCACTGAGTTCCTGGGATGAAGCCCACTTGATCAAGGTGAATAATGCTTTTGATGTGTTGTTGGATTCTCTTTGTGAGGATTTTGTTCTGGATGTTTGGATCTAAGTTCATCAGGGAAATAGGCTGGTAGTTTCCTTTTCTTTGGCATCTCTGCCTGGTTTTGGAATTAGGGTGATACTAGTTTCATAGAAGGAGTTGCGGAGTTTTCTCTCTTCTCCAACTGTGTGGCACACTTTTAGAAACTTGGTTTGAGTTCTTCCATGAAGTTTTGATAGAATTCAGCTGAGAAGCCATCTCGTCCCGGACTCATCTTTTTAGAGTTGTTTCTTATTACTTTTGCAATCTCAATGAGTGTGATAGGTTTGTTTAGGAGATTAATCTTCTCTGAGTTTAGTTTTGATAGATGGTATGTGTCCAGGAATTTATCCATCTCCTCCACATTATCCAGTTTTGTGGAGTAGAGGTTTTTGTAATAATTCGTGATGATTCTCCCAATTTCACTTTTGTCTGTTGTGATCTCTCCTTTTTCATTTTGAATTTTGTAAATTTGACCCTTCTTTTTTTCTTTGGTTGATCAAATTGGCCTGGGGTGTGTCAATCTTATTAATTTTTTCAAAGAACCAGCTGTTTGTTTTGTCAATTTTCTTAATTCTTATCTTAGTTTCCAATTCATTAATTTCTGCTGTCAGTTAATTATTTTTTTTCTTCTGGTGCTTTTTGGGTTGGGTTTTTCTTGCTTTTCCAGTGCCTTTAGGTGAATGGTTAAATGATTGATTTGGGATTTCTCTGTCTTTGTTATGAAGGTATTTATTGCTATGGATGTTCCCCTGAAAACCGCCTTCATTGTGTCCCATAGGTTTTAGTAGGATGTGTTCTCATTCTCATTCATTCCTGGTAATTTCGCAGTTTCATTTTTTATTTCATCCACTATCCATTTATTGTTTAAAAGTGTGCTGTTTGGTTTCCAGGCGCCAATGGGATTCTTGGTGGGTCTTTTGTTGTTAATTTCTAGCAACATAGCATTGTGATCTGATATCATGCAGGGAATTATGTCAATCTTCCTAAATATATGGAGACAGGCTTTGTGACTGATTATATGATCTATTTTAGAGAGTTTTCCATGGGCTGCTGAGAAGAATGTATAGTCTGTGGATTTGGGTTGGAATTTTTTGTAGATGTCCGTTAGGTCAAAGTGATCTGTGGTTTTTTGAGCTCTCTTACTTCCCTGTTGAGTTTCTGTTTGGATTATCTGTCTATTACTGATAATGGTGTATTGAAGTCCCCAACTATGATGGTCTTGGTGGTTATTTTTGTTTTATTGTCAAGTGGGTTTTACTTTATGAACTCTGGTGCCCCTGTGTTTGGTGCATATATATTTATGATGGTAATATACTCTTGAAGGATCATTCCTTTTATGAGTAAGATGTGGCCTTCTTTGGCTGTTTTCATGATTTTTGGTTTGAAGTCTATTTTATCCAATATTAGTATAGCTATGTGTACTTGTTTCTTATTCCCATTTGCTTGGAATAATGTTTTCTACCCTTTGAACCCAAGGAGGTGTCTGTCTTTAGTGTTGAGGTGGGTTTCTTGAAGACAACAGGTTGGGGCATCTAATTTTTTGATCCGTTGTGTTCGTTTGTGTCTCTTAATGGGTGAATTAAGGCCATTAATATTAAGGGTAATGACTGTGTGGTTTAATTTTATCCCTGCCACATTGTGTTGGTATATGTGGTTTTGTGTTTTCATGAACTTTGAATTTTTTTTGTACCTTCTCTGAGTTTGGCTATTGTGATCTGCTTCTTGTAGGCATTTGAGGTTGATGATTTGATTCTTCTGTGTGGAGAATTTCCTGAGATACTCTCTGTACTTTTGGTTTTGTGTTCATAAAATTGTAAAGCTGAGTTTTGTCATGGAAAGTTTTTCTTTCACCATCTATTATGAGGGATACTTTTGCTGTATAGAGTAGTTTGGGTTGTAAGCCATAGGTTGATATACTTTGATATATAATTCTGATGCGGTTACCTTTAAAAATGATGTGTTGTTTTTCCTTAGATGCTTTTAGGATTTTCTCTTTGGTGTCAATGTTTAGAGTCTTAATGACAATATGTCTTGTAGAGTTTCTCCTTTGGTCCAATTTGTTTGGAGTTCTGTTATCTTCTTGTATCTTGATGGGCCTTTCTTTTGAGAGAGTGGGAAAGTTTTCTTCGATTATTTTGTTAAATAAGTTCTCCATGCCTTTGGTCTGAATTTCTTCTCCTTCTGGTATTCCAGTGATCCAGATATTATGACATTTAAGTGTGTCCCATAATTCCTTCATGTTTTGTTCACAGAAATTTTTTAACTTATTGAAACTTTTGAACTCTCAACTATTTCTTCCATCTTTTCTTCCTGATCAGAGTTTCTATCCTCTACATGGCTGACTCTATTCTTGAGAGCTACTAGAGTGTTTTGGACTTGTTCAATTAGCATTGCTGATTCTCCTACTTTTCTCTGTATAGTTCCCATCCCTCTGTCAAGCTCCCTTCTCATGTTATTTTCTGATTTTCTTGATGCTTCTTGGAATTCATCCTTTCATTTCTTTATGTCTTCATTTAGTATCACCTGATGATTTTTGAGGTTGTGTTTTTTTTTTCTCTGTCCTTCATATCTCTTAACTGTCTTTAAACTCATTCCATTTTCTTATATATTATGTCTAATCTAGTGATGGCAGCATCCACTTGATTATCAGTTCTTTGTTGCTTTTGTGCAAGTTCTTCCAGTAGCTTGGTCAGGGTTGCATTGCTTATAGCTTCATTTTGGTGTTCTGATCCTAATGTCTTCTATGTTTTGATTAGAGATGTTCATTGTAGGACAGGGTGATCTAACTGGATTTACTTGCATTTCATTTTTCATGTTATTTCTTTTCTGATGTAGTTTGCCCATCACAGTTTCTGGGCAGGGAGAGTAGGATGGTGGTCTCAGTGGGCTGGGGAAGTGGTGCTTCTTGAGGTAGCTAGCCTGGGCTAGCCAACAGGCAAGCATATGGGGTGAGTGTTCCGGAGTTAAGGCGTGGATGGGTGGATCAGCCTGAGCTCATGCACAGTGGGAAGCTGAAGCAGCCTGAGTCCTGATGCCAAAGCATTCTGAGTTCTCAATTGGCAAAATGACAAAGCAGCCATAGCTCCTGCATGGCAGTGATGCTAAAGTTGCCTGAGCTCTCATGCGGTGATGCACCAAAGCTGCCTGCACTCACCCTCGCTGAAGCACCAAGCACAGAAGCAGCCTAAACTCGCACGTGGTGGAACACTGGGACTCAGAAGAAGTCTGATGTTGCCCACAATAGGATGATGGGGAGCTGCCAATGCTGCAGACAGGCAGGGGATTGCACCTGAGCTGGCACAGGTGGACAGGCAGATTGAGCCCAAGCTCGAGTGGACAGGTGGAATGGACCTGAGTTCATGTTTGGACAGGTGGCAGCCAGAGCAGTAAGTGGGCAAATAGGCAGAGCAGGCTAAGCTTGCACAGTGGGGATTTCTGGCAAGAGTGTGATGGGCAAATGGACCAATGGAGCCTGAGCTCCAGGGGGCCAGCAGGTGGAGCCTGCCCAAGGTCATGCATGGGTGGGGGTAGCAGGATGATCACCCCTGTGCAGTGAGGTAAGTGGAACTATCTTGGCCTTTGTCCCCTTTCCTACGGTAAGTGCAGGGGTATCCTGAAGCTGGGACTGTGGGTATGGCGGCTGCTTGGGGGGATTGAGGGACTGGTGGACTTCCCTCAAGCAAGGGAATCAGTTATTCCCCCCTTTTCCCCTCTGTGCCCTCCCACTGGAAATCTATTAGAGATTTCTCTGCACTAAGAGACACAGTGAACACTTAATGCCTTGCCTTTCTTTCCTAGAGATGTGCGGCACAGTTAGGCAGTCACCATCTTTTTAAAAATATTTTATTTATTTATTTGAGAGAGATATACAGAAATAGGCAGGTAGACAGAGAGAATGGGCACGCCAGGGCTTCCAGCCACTGCAAACGAACTCCAGATGCGTACGCCCCCTTGTGCATCTGGCTAACGTGGGTCCTGGGGAATCGAGCCTCCAACCAGGGTCCTTAGGCTTCACAGGCAAGCGCTTAACCACTAAACCATTTCTCCAGCCTGGCAGTCACCATCTTGACTGGAAGTCCACAAATAACATTTTTAAAACTCTGAATGTTTTGGGTTGTGTAGTTATGTTTGTTTGTACAATGAATTACATTATCTGAACCCGTATTTTCTTTTCCTTTCCTGAGAAAGAGCATGATTTTGCTATTATAAAAGTTCATCCAGTAAAATCAGTATAATGAGGTGAATGTCATGATTTGAAGTATTTTATCCTGGGGAGAATTCTATTTTCTTTTTTTTTTAATTTTTATTTATTTATTTGAGAGAAACAGAGAGAAGGAGGCAGAGAGAGAGAGAGAGAGAATGGGCACTACAGGGCTTCCAGCCACTGCAAATGAACTCCAGACACATGGGCCCCCTTGTGTATCTGGCTCACGTGGATCCTGGGGAATGGAGCCTCGAACCCGGGTCTTTATGCTTCACAGGCAAGCGCTTAACCACTAAGTGTTCTCTCCAGCCCAAGAATTCTATTTTCTTGTGAAAATTAATTAATACTGGTTTCAACTGTATTTTATATAATAAATTCCTTAGGAAAATATAAATTTATAAAAAGTATATCATAAGTGTTTTCATTTTTAAGGACAGCATCATGAAATATTATCAATTAACAATTTGGCATAATATGCTGATTTCTTAGTTTGGGTGACATGAGTATTTGACTGGAAAAAAAAACTTTTTGATGTGCTTATGATAATTTTTATGGGTTTCTGAAGCTAGAAATCAAATCCTGAGAAAAATAGGTTTAAAAAAATCATTATGGTCAGCAGAGATACCTTTGCTGTTAAAGCACTTGCCTGCAAAGCCTGATGATCCAGGTTTGATTCCCAGGTACCCACCTAAAGCCAGATGCGCAGTGGCACATGCATCTACAATGAAGACAAAAGAGAAAACACATTTGATGTAATTATGGATGTAAAGAGTAAAGACCAATGAGAAGTAGTTCAGGAAAACTGTGACAAATCTCCATGATATTGATGCTGTCAAAGTTAGCACTTCAATCAAGCCTTAGGGAGAGAAGGTAAGCTTTCTCCCATTCTTGATTATGAGGATGTGCTGCCAACAAAATCGGAATCATCTGCAGAATCATCTACAGTGAGTTTATCTGGCTATTTCTAATTATATATTATTCCCTTTAAAACTACATGTATTTATGCTATATGCAACTGATCTGTTTTTTCATGAGAATAGAACTATTTTTCAAATCACACATGTTACATTACCCAAGTCCCAGTAGAAAGGTGCTATTAGTTGTACCTGTATTGCCAGAGGTTCACACATCATTGCCTTGATATATATATATTTAAGCTAAGTAATAGACTTTCTTTGATGAAAGATGAAGGAGGTCAGCCTGTATCATGATAAATGTGCAATTCTCAAGTTATGTATAAGCAAGAAAATGTCAGAGTTCCCATAAGAAATATAGGTAAAAGAAGCTAAATGAATTAGGGCAAACACTGCCCCCAATCACCTCATGATTTACTTTGTCTTGAAGTCACTAAAACATTCTTCTTTTAATCAGTATGACACATTACATAGGCATACAATATCAATGGCACTGGGCTTCAGCATGCCAGGAACAAAGACATCTTCCATTCTCAGTATTTCTCATGTTTGGAATATTTATAGGTTAGATGGCTCTTTATGATAAGAGATGAAAATACATAATATCTATTGCTGCATCAGGCTTTACAGATCAAGTTTTAGTTTCAGTTTCTAGAGTCATCTCAAGAACAAATTTAGTATGATGATGATATAATAGGAATTTAATAGGACATTTTCAACAGTATACATGTAGAAAGTACAAATACAAGTTTGCCTCAGATAGAAGCTTGATAAGAGACAGCCAGGAAGTTAACAAACCTGGTTATGTTAAGGAAACCTAATCTATTCTACATTTTCTACACTGACTTCTATTTCTAGAGTCAGTTTCAATTAACAGTAATCTTATTCAGTCAGACGTGTGTTTTAACTTGTTTTGATACTTTTCATACACAAATATAATACAATTTGATAATGTACTCCCATTACATACATATGTCATCCTTTCCTTATTTCCAACTATTTCCTCTTCTATTTTTATAACTATTTCCCCTCCTTCATAACCCATGTTGAAATGTTAGAGTTCAAAATTATGCAGGTATCATGCATGTAGCAATGGTCACTGTGTCATTATGAATGCAATGGCTACTTCATGTCTTAAAGAATATGTCCCAAAGTACCTTTCTTCATCCAATGGCTCTTACATTCTCTATTCCCCCATCATTGTGATGTTCCCTGAGTCTTGGAGGACATGATAAAGATATCTCATTTAGCATTGAGCACACAACCATCAATTATTCTCAGTATTTTGACAAGTTTTCAATGTAACAAGTTATCATTACCATCTACAACAGGAAGCTTCTCTGACAAAAGTTGAAAGCATCATTAATATATGTACATAAATATAATATGAATATTTATAAGTCATTTTGATGGGCACAAGATTTTGCCACATAAAATATTAGCTTCATCCTTAGCATCTATGACCTTCCTAGCCATAGGCATTTGACTAGGTTTTCAGTACATGGGTGGATATCATGATTTGAAGTATTTTATGTCTTGGAGAGTTCTATATTCTTCTGAAAATTAATTCATCATTCTGGTTTTGAGCTGGATTTTGTATAAGCAACTACCTGGGAATATGCAAGTTGATAAAACTGATATCATATTTGTTCTTACTTTTATAGATAGTACAAGACAAGAATTCCCTTCTATGGGGTGGTCTTCAGATCCAATCTGAGAACAGATTGTATCTCAAATAGTCATGCCACTATTGCACTGGTGGGCACATCTTGCCTGACTGGTTGGTTATACACAGGATAAATCAACATTTGGGTAAGTTTGTCAATAACTTTTCTCCCCACAGCAGCCTGCATAGCCTGTATCTCCAGAACAATGACAAATAGCCAGAAAGGAGGAGGCTTTCAGTTCAGTTCCAGTAGGGATATTTGATGTCTTGTGACTAGTGCATATTGCAGGGAGCCACATCTAGTCCCCACCACTAGATGGCGCTGGCACTGCAGGAAACCACATCTAATCCGCCATTACAAGATGGCGCTAACCTCGTGGTGTTCAGCTTCTTTACGACAGTGCTTTGGCGCCAACCGTATTCAAGGTACGCGCATGCGCTTGACGCAACCTGTCCTGAGCCTATCCCGTGGCGCCTGGTGGTGGCAAGCGGGTAGCAGCCAATCAGTAGGTGCCTCATTGCCCATCCCCCTATAAAAGTAGCTGCACACCCCGCCCCCGAGTCCTTCTCCATCCGCTCTCCTGTTAACCAAGAAGCTCTCCAATAAAGTGTGATCAAGAAGGATCCTCGTGTGGTGATTGTTCTTTTCCCGCTGGTCGGGGGGCTCGCCGCAAAGTGGTGCCGAAATCCCGGGAAGGACCAAAGGAGGATTCAGAACTTGACACACGGAGAGGAAGGCGCCGGTAAGTCATTTTGTCTCTTTCTGTGTCTCAGTCATGTCCGTGTCTGAGGGCCTCGCTGCTCTTGCTGTTTTTTGTTTGTTTTGTCTGGGTCTTTCTATTGTTTTGCGTTTGTTTCTATCTTGCCTAGTCTGCTAATAGCCTGGACCGGTTAAACCCGCGGTAGACAACGCGGCTCTGGTCCTTGGAGCCTCGAGTTAGATAAATCCTCGGTAGATAACGTGGGGCTGGCTGTTAGTTTTATTTCCAGCCTTCCAGCTCGTGATGGGTAATACATCGAGTGCCCGGTATTCTCCCATTGATTTTACTCAGCCTATAAAGGAAGTTTTGAAACAACGTGATCTAAAGGTCTCTAATGCCACTATTAAAAAGATTGTTAAAGACATTGATGCTGCGGCTCCATGGTTTGCGGCGTCCGGAGATCTCTCATTGCCCTCATGGGAAAGGCTGGGTAAAGACCTTGAGGCGGCTAGGGAGGAGGGTCACTTAGGTCGAGGTACCCTCCCTTTCTGGAGGATGATACATTCTTGTTTACGTTCTGGAAGCCACCCGGACCCACTTCAGGAGGGCCGGAGACGGCTCAGACAACATCAGGATAGTTTGTCAGAATCTGATGCAAGTGGGGATAGCAAACCCAGATTATATAAGGAAGTACAGGAAAAAAGGGCCAGTCATTTCCCGGGAGGAGTTCCCAATATGGCCAGTCATTTCAAGGAAAAGGTTCCCTGCCATGTAGAGGAGAAGGCACCCCCGTTAGAAGAGAGTAATGAGGGCTCCGGCTGTATGCACAGGAGGGGTGAGGACTTCCCTAGGGCCCCGCCGCAGCAGGGGGCTGCGGGGTTATATCCTTCCCTACAGCCGCTGCGACACCTGAGTATACGAGATGATCACGGCAGTAGTTCTGCTTCTGATCAGGAGGGCGAGGAGGACTCCAGTGGGACAGAGGGACAGGATTTAGAGGAGGCAGCTTTGCATTGTGCTCAGGATACTCAGTTTGTGGGCAGGCGTGTCTGCCCTCCCGCGGTTAGGGGGAGGAGTGCCTAAAAAGAGGAAGTTGGTATTCGGAACAGAGCACCGCCTAGTGCTCTGCCACGCCCTCATGTTCCCCCCCCCTATGTCCCAGCCGAGGATCGCTGCCATTTTGTTAAGCCGCGGACATGGTCCCGCCTGGCCTCCGCTTTCCCGGTTTTTTTGAATACCACTACCAATCAAAGAGGTTGGGAGCCAATCCCCTATACGGAACTTAAGGACTTAGTTCAGGCCTGCAAAGATTTTGGACCCACTGCTGACTATTCACTTATGCTGCTTCGCAGACTCACGCAGCGCACCCTTACTCCTGGTGATTGGTTAGACTTAGCCCGAGCTTGTCTAACGAGAGGGCAATATTTGGATTTCAGATCACTGATTTCTGATAAAGCCCAAGAACAAGCTAGGCAGAATATTATGAAAGGGGAATGGGACTGGACTTCTGATATGCTTCTGGGGACTGGTCCTTATCTTACAGATCAGCTCAATTTCCATCCAGACGTGTATATCCAAATTAATAATATTCATTATCAGGCTTGGAAGGAGCTCCGTAATAAGGGAGAGGTCGCAGGACAGTTGACTAAGATTGTTCAGGGCCCTACAGAGCCATTTTCTGATTTCTCAGCTAGAATGTTGGAAGTGGCAGAAAAGACAATTGGCCTTGCTGACCACACCATGCCGTTTATACAACAGCTAATATTTGAACAGGCCACTAAGGAGTGCAAAAAGGCTATACAGTCAGTAAGAAGGGGAACATTGGATGACTGGCTCAAAGCCTGTCGAGAGATAGGGGGTCCTCTGTCTAATGCAGGATTAGCAGCAGCGGTCATAGCTGCCGCTAAGGTTCAACGGACAGGGAATCAAAAGGGCTGTTTCCGATGTGGTCAATTGGGACATTTTAAACGCCAATGTCCTCAAGCGGATAGCCCAGCCCCTGTCCGAGATGCGGGACCGGCACAGCGCCCCCCTGGGACTTGTCCTAGATGTAAGAAGGGAAAACACTGGGCTAATGAATGTAGATCTGTGAGGGATATTAATGGTCTGCCCCTCCCCCCTCTTTCAAGTAATCAGGACCAAAAAAACGGGGGGAAGGGCCCACGTCCCCAGGGCCCACAAACCTATGGGGCAATGCAGACACCTCAGGTCCCGGTGACTGTGGCGCCAGGTCCCCCGCTGCCTCAGCCCGGAGAGCAACATCGGGCTCCGCAGGCCTGGACCTCTGTGCCACCTCCGGATTGGTCTTAACTCCGGAAATGGGCGTGCAAATCCTGGACACAGATGTGTCTGGCCTGCTAGCAAGAGATACGGTGGGCCTTCTTTTGGGGCGCTCCTCCTCTACTTTAAAGGGTCTCATAGTCTTCCCCGGTGTTATCGATCCAGATTATACAGGTGTAATTAAAATTCTTTGTCATTCCCCCTATGGGGCAGTGTCAGTGGCCCCTGGGGACCGTATTGCCCAATTGCTGATTTTGCCTTCTAACCATTCTCTATTTCCTGCACTAGATAAGGAAAGGGGTGACAAGAGCCTTGGGTCTACCGGTGTGGACTTGACCTGCTTGTCTTTGGAGTTGGATCAAAGACCCCTTCTGCGCCTGACCATAGAAGGAAGAGAATTCTCAGGACTGGTGGACACTGGGGCAGATAAAAGTATAATAAAATTGGATTCTTGGCCAAAAGCCTGGCCCTTGCAGAGATCAGCTCAGATCTTGCAAGGCTTAGGGTTTGCTAAAACACCACATATGAGTGCAAAGGAGTTAACATGGACCACTACAGAGGGTCAAAAGGGAAAAATCCAACCTTTTGTGTTGGATGTTCCCATTAATTTATGGGGAAGAGATATTCAGACCCAAATGAATCTCCGCTTGACCAATGATTATTCAGAAGCTAGTAAAAATATGATGAAAATTCAGGGCTTTGTTCCAGGCTCAGGTCTAGGGAAGCACCTTCAAGGGCGACCTCAGCCCATCATCCCGGAGGAGAAGTTGGATCGCTTTGGGTTGGGTTTTTCTTAGGGACCACTGAAAATTCTGCTTCCAATTTTGAACAGGTGCCCATACCCTGGATGACTCATAAGCCAGTGTGGGTTCCTCAGTGGCCCCTCTCACAGGAAAAACTGGAAGCAGCCCAGAGGTTAATTGAGGAACAATTGCAGTTAGGCCACCTGGAGCCCTCTATTTCCCCTTGGAACACACCTATATTTGTGATCAAAAAGTCCTCTGGAAAGTGGCGATTATTACATGATTTGAGGGCTGTCAATGCTCAAATGCAGGTCCTGGGCCCAGTTCAGAGGGGCCTGCCAGCGCTTTCTGCTCTCCCCAGGGAATGGCCAGTGATGGTTTTAGATATTAAAGACTGTTTTTTCTCCATACCCCTTTGCCCTCAGGACAGAGAGCGTTTTGCTTTCACATTACCAGCTGTAAATCATGAGAAGCCTGATGCCCGCTTTCAGTGGCGTGTGTTGCCACAAGGGATGTCCAACTGTCCCACTATGTGCCAGCTTTATGTAGACTCAGTGTTATTTGTAGTAAGACAACAGTTCCCCTCTTTACGTATGATCCACTATATGGATGATATCCTACTCACAGCCCCCACCTTAGATGTTTTGCATGTCTCCTTTCAGGAGGTCGTCAAGGCGTTGGAACATAAGGGTCTTTTTATTGCCCCAGAGAAGGTCCAGCAAACGGATTCAGTAAATTTCCTTGGGTCCGTCATTGGCCTTCAGTCTGTGAAACCTCAAAAAATTTGCATCCGTACCTCCCACTTGCATACATTAAATGATTTTCAAAAACTTTTGGGGGACATTAATTGGTTGCGAGGTTTTCTCCATGTCCCCCGTGCAGATTTGTTACCATTGTTTTCCATTTTGGAGGGTGATCCTGAGATTACCTCTCCTCGTGTGCTCACTGAGCCAGCTCGTCAGGCCTTAAGCAAAATAGAAAAGGCCCTTATGAAGGCACAGCTTAAACGCTTTGACCCTTCTAGTCCACTTCTTCTCTGTATCCTAAAAACAAGGGATGTCCCCACGGGAGTGTTATGGCAGGACGGCCCTCTTTTGTGGATTCATGGACATTCCTTGGGAGCTCGCACCCTGCAGTACTTCCCACAGTTGGTTGCCCAACAGGCTTGTTTGGGTTTGAAATCGTGCCTAACTCATTTTGCAAAGTTGCCTGATAAGCTTATCATCCCCTATACTAAGGAACAAGTAGAGACTCTATCCGGTACGGTTGATGAATGGAGCATTCTTATGTGTGCTTTTCCAAATCCTATAGATAACCATTACCCAAAAAGCCCCATTCTGTCCTTCGTGGAAAAAAATTTAGTCTATTTTCCTCGGGTCACATCAAAGGGCCCTTTGCCCTCAGCCCCTGCCATTTTCACTGATGGTTCAAAAACAGGTCGCGGAGCTTATATGGTTCAGGGCTCAGAACCTGTGGTGAAGTTCTATAGGCCTGACTCTCCCCAAATTGTGGAATGCATGATTGTCTTGGAGGTGTTTCAGACCTTTGGTAGTCCCTTTAATTTGTTCACAGACTCACAGTATGTGGCTAATGCAGTTGTTGGACTGGAAATTGCTGCCTCTATTCGTTCTGCTAGTCCTGTCTCAAACATTCTTTCTCAAATTCAATCTCTCATTTGGCAACGCTCCTCCCCCTTCTATGTTACCCATGTTCGTGCTCACTCCTTGTTACCAGGACCTATATCTCAAGCAAATGACTTGGTAGACAAAGCCACGCGGATGACCATGTTAGCCATGAGTAGTCCTAAAGATATGGCCACCGAGTTCCATCGACTGTATCATGTTCCTGCTAACACCTTAAGAAAGACCTTTGCCATTTCTAGGTCCGAGGCACGTGATATTGTTAAGGCTTGTCAATCCTGTGTCACTTTCCTGCCTTCTCCACATGTGGGTGTGAACCCACGGGGCCTAAGACCTGGTGATCTTTGGCAGATGGATGTTACTCATGTCTTGGAATTTGGCAAGCTTAAATACCTGCATGTCTCGGTGGATACGTGCTCAGGAATCATACATGCTTCTCCTCTTGCAGGGGAAAAGGTTACTCATGTAAAAACTCATTGTTTCGAAGCCTGGGCGTCTTGGGGAAAACCGCGACGCCTAAAGACTGACAATGGCCCTGCTTATGCTTCCTCTGGCTTTCGTGCCTTCTGTGCCCAGATGCAGGTTGCCCACACTACTGGCCTACCTTACAACCCACAAGGCCAAGGTATTGTGGAGAGAGCAAATAAAAGTTTAAAAGCTATCCTTTTTAAACAACGAAGGGGGATAGCGGAGAATGCAACCCCCAAGGAGAGAGTCTCTCTAGCACTCTATACCCTTAATTTTTTAGTTTTGGATGTTCATGATAGGTCTGCAGCAGACAGACATTGCCACCAGGGGGCACAAGCACATCCGGAACTGGTCATGTGGAAGGATGTGTTGGATAATAAATGGAAGGGACCGGATCCTGCTTTGGTAAGATCCAGGGGAGCTGTTTGTGTCTTTCCACAGGACCAGGAATCGCCACATTGGGTCCTGGCCCGGCTAGTCAAGACGCTGACATCAACTCCAGAGGAGAGTCCAGGGGACGAGGATGGCCATCCAAGTACGAGTGCCAAAGATCCTGTGGATGCTGATCCTTATGTGCCTGGAGACTAGTAGAGGAGAATTGCGCTGGGGCATCCTGTCTGTTTTCCCCAAGCCCCTGCCCGTTCGCCACACGGCGAGAGTCCTTCCTCGGTTCTTCACCACTCAGCAAGGTCTCAATCTCCCTGCGGTTGTTAAAGACCTGACCCTTGCCCCCCTGGGGGAGGCTCGACACTTCGAGGAAAGTGGAAGTCTCTGCTTTACTCTCGCCCGTGAACGTGACTCTTGTATACAACTGGAGATGCAGGCATTTGCTTGGTTTAGGGGGGACAGGAGATGGGGCCCAGAATCTACCTCTCGGAATTCGTCCCACAAAGTTTTTAGTTACCCCTTCTCAGAAGAGGCGATATGGCTCAATGGTACCTTTTTTCGTGGCCAGAGAGGTACTGTGACTCTGCCTCAACCACGCCTGGCACCTCACTGTATGGGAACTTATGAAGGGGACCTTTGGCCATGGACGGAATGCCAGTCCAGTACTGTGGGCTGGGCAGATGTGGGACGGACCTTTACTTATTCCCCGAATATGAAAGGGCCTTTTCCTTTACAGTTTTCGTGGACGGAGGGACCATTTCTACAGGATGGTACTATGAACCCATTTTCAAAGTGGGTTCTGTGTGGGGTTAATGGTAGCTGCACAGATATGACACCCTTTGTTTTATTACGGGGGGGGGACAGTTGCCCGTAATAATGTGTCTGGAGTAATCCATGAGCTACTATCCCTGAGCGAATTCATAGTTGATTTCTCAGATGAGACAGTCCTTGGATGGCGATATGAGAGAGTGTTCGGGGGTGTCACCCGGATAGGAAAATACCTAGGAAAAAATGCCTCTTATGCCCCCACCCCGGTGTGTGTCCATCCACCATTCATGTTTGTCCTTAGTAACTTTTCTTTCAGCAATTGTTCTAATGCTTCTTGTTATTTGTCCCAATGTTGGGACGCAACACTCTATCACAGAGCCATGGTACTTAGGGTCCCCCGTTGGGTCCCCGTGCCTGTAGAGGCTCCTAGTACATTGTCTTTGTTCAGGCATAAGAGAGATTTTGGAATTACGGCCGCTGTTATTGCTGCGGTGGCGGCTGCTGCTGCCGCAGCTACAGCCGCAGGTGTAGCCATGGCTTCTTCAGTTCAAACCGCCTCTACCTTAAATACCTTGGCTTCTTCCACAGCTGCCGCCTTAGACACACAATCAAATTTAAATTCCCAACTCAAAGGTGGCATTATGATCCTAAATCAAAGGGTGGACTTAGTTCAGGAGCAAATTGATGTTCTTTGGCAAATCGCTCAGTTGGGATGTGAATGGAAACTTAATGCCTTATGTATCACCTAGTGTTCAATATGAAAACTTTACAAGGGCAGCAAATCTGTCAAAGCAACTGTCCTTGTACTTGGCAGGGAATTGGTCCCTAGATTTTGATGCGGAATTGGAAGAACTAAGACAAGCTATTGTTATGATCAATTCCACGCGAGTGGACCTTAGCCTGGCTGAGGGTTTTACCTCTTGGCTTTCCTCTGCCTTTTCCTTCTTCAAGGAGTGGGTAGGGGTAGGGATGTTTGCAGTTTGCTGCCTTGGGGGCTGTGCGCTGTGCCTCTGGTTGATTTGTCGCCTGCAAGCCCAGACCAGGCGGGACAAGGTAGTTATTTCTCAAGCACTTGCCGCTTTGGAGTGTGGATCCTCCCCCCAGATTTGGCTGTCGGCCCTGAAAAACACCTAGTTTTTCCCTGGCCCCTGCCCCCTTAGGGCCTGAGGTGCTCATTATACAAGGAGGAGCAGAGGGTTGGTGTTGGGAACACGACATTCATTGGCGCTCAGGCTGCGAGACAAAGTACTGCACATGAGGTATGCTCTTAGCAGCCTCATGGAGGGCATGTTTGATTGCATATGGGTTGGTACCGACATCCCATCTCTGAGAAAAGGTACCGGACAGGTGAGGCACCAGCCTGGCTGGCCACCTGGCCTGGGGTCTTCACAATGTCCTTTTGTTTATCAGAGATCAAACCTCTACCTTCACCTGCTGCGCATTATAATAGAAAGGGGGAACTGCAGGGAGCCACATCTAGTCCCCACCACTAGATGGCGCTGGCACTGCAGGAAACCACATCTAATCCGCCATTACAAGATGGCGCTAACCTCGTGGTGTTCAGCTTCTTTACGACAGTGCTTTGGCGCCAACCGTATTCAAGGTACGCGCATGCGCTTGACGCAACCTGTCCTGAGCCTATCCCGTGGCGCCTGGTGGTGGCAAGCGGGTAGCAGCCAATCAGTAGGTGCCTCATTGCCCATCCCCCTATAAAAGTAGCTGCACACCCCGCCCCCGAGTCCTTCTCCATCCGCTCTCCTGTTAACCAAGAAGCTCTCCAATAAAGTGTGATCAAGAAGGATCCTCGTGTGGTGATTGTTCTTTTCCCGCTGGTCGGGGGGCTCGCCGCAGCATATACTATTTTTTATCTCTTCTGATTTTCTATAAAGTGAAATCTTATCATTCCATCCCCAGTATCTATAGAAAGACTCCTATTGGAACTTCATTTACTCACTTATTCTTTTAGTTGAGAGGTACTGTTAAGTGTCTTCTAGCTGAACACTACAATAGAACTATTTTGTAGTAAATATAAGAGAAAGTTGAAAGAACAGATTTTCAAGTTCAAAACTTTAGTGAAGAGTTCATTTACTGTAGTGCCTTTCAGCACTAATGGGTGAGATGTTTTGAGAATAAGAATGTGTGATGTAGTCTGCATTTTCCACACATCCAGGGAGAAAGGGGGAAGTATTTAAGCCCATTCAAGAGAAAACAAGATAAAAATTTCTTTTTTAAATGTTACATATAATGTGGCATTATAATTGACTAAAAATGGCATAATATGTATTATTGATGTATTAGCTATTTATGTAAGTAAAATTAAATGTAAAAGCATGGAATGCCATAGGTGAATCTAAGATTTCACACTGCTTATCAAAATTTTTAATTCAAGAAATGAGGATATTTGTCACTTATAGACATGCCTGGCAAGAAAAGTAAGATAATCTTGAAAAATAATGGGAAAATAGATCAGAAATAAATATATACAGATGAAAAAGGTTATAAAATGAATCAATGAAAGTATATTAAAATATTTTATGTTGATTATTCTTAAATCATCTAAAAAGAAAAGTTATGAATAATAATAACACTGTCATAAAAGAGAAGCTCCCACTGGTTTTGGCCAAGAGAAGTGTCTATACCCATCAAAATGTCTCTTAAATAATTATGTTCATTCCCTTTTATCTATGCTGCTCTCACTTTTGATTACAGAATCTGATCTTTGTACAAATGGTAGCAAATTTGAGGAGAACCAAGATCTATCAAAAGGACAAGAAATGGTAGCTGACTGCTTAGCACAAGATGAGCCACCTCAAGCACATCTGCCAGAGCCTAGAAGACATCACAAAGGAAGCAGCCATTTAATCATGAGTGCTTCTGTCACTGCTAACCTGACAACCAGCTCCAGAGACATGACAGGAAATCCCGAGGAAACTCAAAATTCATCAAAGCAGGACTTCTGGGTAAAATGGCAGCATATTAGCCTCACTAAAGCAGCCTAGGAACGGAAATAAAGAGAAACTGAGCAAAATAAACTCTCCTACTGAAAGGTGAAGGTATTTAAGTTATCATCAACCACAGCACAGATTCAGGAGAGACAAAGATTTTCCAGAAAGGAGAAAATTGCCCATAACCTGCCTAGGCACCAGCAGCCCCAATCCACGAATCCACACATCCAGAAGCACAGAGATGCAGGAGCAGAAACAAGGCGAGGGATTTTCCACTCACACTGGCCTCTTTGCAAAAACAAGAAACTTGAAAGGAAAGACACAGAGACAGCTGAGCAGCTGATGAAGGAGAATACAAATGGGACCATCTGAGCAGCTCTGATACAACTCCAGGTACCCTCCAAATTCTTCCCTTTCTTAATTGCCACGGCTGTGAACATTCGGAGAACTCATTTATCGCTGACCACCCAGCACTGAGAGGGATAAAAGTGGGACTTCAGCATTGGTGAGATTGGAAGCCATCCCAAAAGGTAACAGGGCCTACTTATTAAAAGCCAGATCCATAAGCCTACACTGGAAGTGCTTATCTCCCTTTCCATGTCAGGAAAGGTTATGTATTTTATTTGAATGATATATTCTTGGTTGGCTTTAATGTTCACAAATAAACTGTATTTTGGTATTGACTATGGTTGTTTTTGGTGTTTCCTGATTTTTAGGGCCTTTGTCTTTTTCTTCAGTCATTATTGGGAGCAGAGACTGACTGACCACAAGCTGACTTGGAACCTGTTTCAAACTACAATTATCAAGCTCCTAGTTGACAAATTTAAGGGTATGTGACAACACACACCCTTAGGGACTTTGGCTTTAATAGATTACCTGTTTAGTTTAATCCTCATGCTTTTATAAATACTCTTTGTTGGTTTTGATTGAATGTCTTTATTGCTCAGTTGAATTTTAGAAATTGCCAGTAATTTTTTTCACCCAGTCTACTACAATATTTGAATAACAGGCAAACTCAACACCTAGGGTCACTTCTGCTGTTTCTCTTGGAGTATAAGAGCTATACCTGACACCTTTTTTTTTTAAGCAAATTCTCCAAAGGAGAGTGAAGTCAGCACCAGATAAGTGGGATAACCATGATTATTTTAGAGAGAATTTAATAGGTGTAGGCCCTCTTATAGCCCACAATTAGTGGGAGCTTGGTAGTGGAGAGGAGACTCATTTTTGGATATTGTTCTGACTTGTTCCAAGCTCCAGCTAAGGGTTCCATTCCACTGAGGGGAAGAAGGCAGACAAACCAAGAGCAGTTGGTTACCCACGATGACTGTGTGCCACTATCACATTTGTGTGAGCATCACATCCAGTTGCTTGCTTCTGGGTAGATTACACCATTAGTTGCTTGGTCAGATGTAGGTCATTTTCCCCCAGCTGCTCATGTCACACCTTCTGGCACTAGATAAGCTACATGTCTGGGGACTGACTCTATTCCAGATTCAAGCCAGGTCACACCATGTACTATACCAACAGCATATGGTGTCTTCAGCAGTAGGGTCTTACCATTAGCCTTTGGTTGGTCATCAAGTGCTCTGACAGAAATCTGTTTCTTTTGGGAAACCATGTAGGTATCTCTGATCAACAGTTCATTGTGGATGTTAACCACATGCTGGTACTAGGTGTTACAGGCCAGTGCCTAGGAAAAGAAGGAAGAAAAAGATAGGTAATATAAAGGAGAGAGAGAGAAGAGGGAGGGAGAGAGGGGGGGAGAGAAACAGAAGAAGATTAAGGTTAGTCTTCATCTTACCCACCCCAGGACCCTGATGTTCCTTCTAAGGACCTGATGAGGTTTCAACCATTTAGTTTGTCTTTTAGGATGTAGAATTTTATGGTGCCATTGTCATTTGGGTTCAGTTTTATGTCCCCCACCCCACCTTTACCCTTACCTCCCACCGCACACTCCCTAATGTCCGGTCCTTGAGATGCTTATTAGGTATGTTAGCCTCTTCAGGTTAGGAGCCACAGATGAGTGAGGACCATGCAACAATTATCTTTCTGTGATTGGGTGAGTTCACTGAGAATGATCTGTTCCATATTCGAACATTTTTCTTCAAATTTCATTGTGTCATTTTTCCTTACTGCTGTTTAGAATTCCATCGTGTAGCTATACCACATCTTGGATATAAATTTGTCTAATGATGGACATCTGGGTTGATTCCAACCAACTCTTAGCTATTATGAACTGAGTAGCTATAAACATGGTTGAGCAAATCTGTCTGAACTGAGGCATGGAGCTTATAGGGTAAATGCCCAGTAAGGGAATAACTAGGTCTATTGGTAACTCTATAGACAATATTTTAGCACTATCCATATGGCTTTCCATAGAGGCTGTACCATCTTGCATTTCCCTGATGACTATGGATGATGAACATGTTCTTAAGTGTGTATTTTCCATTTGTATTTCTTCCTCTGAGAATTGCCTGTCAAGTTCTTTGCCCATTTTGTGAGTGGTTTGATTGATGTTTTATTGCTTAAGTTTTTGAGTTCTTTGTAGATTCAAGAAATTAAGCCTCTGTCACTTATATAGCCAGGAAAGATTCCTCCCACCCCCATCGTGTAGGTAATCAATTGGCTCTTCTTATTGTATGTTTGTCTGTGAAGAAATTTATAGCTTTATGAGGTCCCAATGGTTGAGTGATTGTTTAAGTTCCGGAGCCACTGGGATTTTATTTAGTAAGACTTTTCCCATTCTTATATCATGGAAATTTCCTCCTATTTCTTCTTCCAGTAGTATCCATGTTTCCAGTCTTATACTGAGGTCTTTGATCCATTTGAATTTGATTTTTGTGCATGGCGAGGTATGTGGATCAAGTTTCATTTTCTTGCATATGGTTATCCAGTTTGCCTAGCACCATTGGTTGAAAATGCTGTCTATTTTCCAGTTTACATTCTTAGTGCCTTTATCAAATATCAAGTAACTGTACTTACTTGACCCAAAATCTGGCTCCTCCATTCTTTTCCAATGGTCTATAATCCTGTTTTTGTGCCAGTACTATAGCTCAAGTATGGTTATGCCTCCAGGGGTGTTTTTTTTTTTTTTTTTTTGCTGAGGTATGCCTGTATATCTGAGGCCATCTGCCATTCAATATGAAATTTTTTTATTTCTTTTTTTTAATAATTAGTTTCATATTCAGCACATACATTCAGTTTGCTACCATTATTAGGCACATCCATGACCTACCCCTACCCCTTGGCCCCTCCTTGTTGAGGTATATGGGTCATGCATTGTGGAGTTAGCCCACAGTTATGGGTAAGCTAAATGTCTCTGCATATCAGGGCCCAACATATGGCTCTGACATTCTTTCCACCACCTCTCCCGCAAAATTTCCATGAGCCATGTTGGGTTCATTTTTGGTCTGCTTCTGTGAGGAGGTGTTGGGGGCCTCTGGGGCTCTGGATCTCTGATTTTGTAGGAGTTGATTTTTCTCTGTGTTGATCTCCTTCCTCCTTCTGCTGGTATCTGGTTCATCAGGAAAACAGCACCCTTGCTTGTTGCACCAATTTTTCTTAATTTCAGGGGGGACCCTTTTGAGGTATGATGGGGTGGCTCCCTCCTTAGGATCTACATCTATCTGAAAAAGAGAAGCAGATTCTCCAACGGAGAGTAAGTTAGCACCAGACAAATGAGATAGCCCTTACATTTTATGGAGAATTTAATAGGTGTAGGCCCTCTTGTAGCCCATGATTGATGGTAGCTTGATATTGGAGAGTGGGCTTATGTTTGGATATGGTTCTGACTTGTTTTCCAGCTCCAGCTATGGGTCCCATACCACTGAGGGGATCAGTTAGCCAAATCAAGAGCAGTTGGTTCCCCACAATGGCTGTGTGCCACTATTGCACTTGTGTGAGCATCACAACAGGTTATTTGCTGCTAAGTAGGTTAGACCATGAATTGCTTGGACAGATATTGGTCATTTTCCCCCAGTTGCCCATGTAGAACCTTCTAGCACTAGACGCTCTGACTGTCTGGGGACTGACTCTCTTCCAACTTCCAGCTATGCCATTCCATTTTACATGTCAACCACATAAGGTGTCTTCAGCAGTACGGTCTTACCTCTAGCCTTTGGTGGATCATCAAGTACTCTGAAAGAAATCTGTCTGTCTTTTAGGAAACCTTGTAGGTCTCTCTGATCAAAAGCTCACTGTGGATGATAGCCACATGCTGCTACTGGGAGTTACAAGTCAGTGCCCAGTAAGAAAAGGGAGAAAAAGATAACTAATATACAAGAGTTAGAGAGAAGAGAGAGAGAGAGAGAAAGACAGGGAGGAAGAGAGGGACAGAGAGGGAGAGAAGATGTAGAAGATTAAGGTTAGTCGTGATCCTACCCTCTCCAGTGTCTTGTGGTTCAGGTGTTCCCTGTAAGGGCCTGGTGAAGGTTCAGCCATTTGGTGCCTCCAGGGGTGGTTTTTTTTTTCTTTTTTTGCTGAGGTATGCTTGTATATCTGAGGCCTTCTGCCATTCAATATGAATTTTGATATCATTTTTTCTATTTCTGTGAAGAACAATGTTGGCATTTTTATTGGTATTAATTAAATCTCTATATTGCCTTTGTTAAGATTGTCATTTTCACAATGTTAAATCTGCCTAGCTAGGAGCATGATATGTCTTCCCATTTTCTCAAGTCCTCCTCACTCTCTTTTTGAGGATTTTTATGTTTCATTGTACAGATCTTTCATATCCTTGGTAAATTTTTTAGCATTAAATCTTCGGTAAGATTGCCATTTTCGCAATATTAACTCTGCTTGTCCAGATGCATCATAGGTCTTTCCACTTTCTCAAGTCCTCCTTGATTTCTTTCTTGAGTATTTTTATGTTTTTACTATATAGGTCTTTCACATCCTTGGCTAATGTTATACAAAGGTATTTTATTTTTTGTTGTTGTTGTTGCTTTTGAAAAGGGGACAATATCACTTATTTCTCTCTGTATCTTTGTCTTTTTTACAATTTCATTTTTATTTATTTGAGAGAGAGAGAGAGAGAGAGGGAGGGAGGGAGGGAATGGGCTCACCAGGGCCACCAGCAACTGCAAATGAACTCCAGATGTGTGTGCCCCCTTGTGTATCTGGCTAACATGGGTCCTGGGGAAATGATCCTCAAACCGTGGTCCTTAGGCTTCACAGGCAACCTGTTAACCACTAAGCCACCTCTCCAGCCCTGTATCTTTGTCTTTTGCATAAAGAAAGGCTACTGATTTTTGTGCACTGATCCTGTATATTGCCACTTTGCTGATGAAGTTAAGCACCTTTAAGAGTTTTGAAATGGAAGTTCTTAGGGATGATGAACATTTTCTTAAGTGTGCGTTTGCCATTTGTATTTCTTCCTCTCTAAAATGCCTGTTCAGCTCTTTGCCCCATTTTGTGAGTGGGGAGTTTGACTTCTTACTGTTTAGATTTTTGAGTTCTTTGTAGATTCTAGAGATTAGGCCTCTATCAGTTGGATAAAACACAAATATTTTCTCCCATTATGTGGTTAATCTATTGGCTTCGTTTATGGTATGCTTGTCTGTAAAGAAACTCTTCAGCTTCATGTGATACCATTGGTTGAGTGATGGTTTAATTTTGTAAGCTACTGGGGTTTTGTTCAGGAAATCTTTTTCCATTCCTATGTCATGGAAAGTGCTTCCTAAATTTTCTTCCAGTAGTATTCGAGTTTCTGCTCTTATATTGAGGTGTTTGATCCATTTGGACTGGAGTGTAGTGCATGGTGAAATGTGTAGGTCAAGCAGGGAAATGCAAATTAAAACAACTATGAGATTCCACTTTACCCCAATAAGGATAGCAAACATCAAAAAATCAAATAAAAATAAATGCTGGCAAGGATGTGGAGAAGTAGGAACACTCACCCACTGTTGGTGGGAAAGAAGGATGGTACAACCACTTTGGAAAGCAATATCGAGACTTCTGAAAAAGCTGAGTATAGAGATACCAACAGACCCAGTTATTTCCTTACTGGGCATCTACCCTAAAACCTTCAAACCACAGGCTAGAGAGATTTTCTCAACCATGTTTGTAGAGGCTCAATTTGTAATAGCTAAGAGCTGGAATCAACACAGATGTCCATCCCTAGAAGAATGGATAACTAAGATGTGGTATATCTGCACAATGGAATTCTATACAGCAGTAAGAAAAAATGACACAATGAAATTTGAGGAAAAATGGTTGAACCTGGAACAGATCATTCTCAGTGAACTCACCCAATCACAGAAAAAAAAAAAAAAATGCCAAGTAATCTCACTCATCTACAGCACCTAACCTGAATCTACCTAAGATACCTTACATACCAACAAGCATCTCGTGGACTTGACACTAGGATGGAAGGGGAGGGTGGGGAGGGCATCAAAGGGGTGGGAAACACAAATCTAGACCGAAATGGCAATGGTACCATAAAATTAAACTTACTAAATGGCAGACCAAATGGCTGATCCTTCACCAGGCCCTTACAGGGAACACCTGAACCACAAGACACTGGAGAGGGTAGGATCACGACTAACCTGTGCCGGCCTGCAGCACAAGTCGAAACAGACCTCGAAGGAGGGAGTGGGAATGAATCTGAGACAAGAACACAAGGAATAGAGCCAAGACAGGTTCTGATCAAGGCTCAGGTTTATTCAGTCAAACACAAGCTTATATACAGAAAAGAAAACTTTTTTCAGCAATGCCTACGTGCCTAAAGTCAGCTTCACCAGGGTCGTATAATAATTTATGCCTCTGTGTCTGGCGCCCACTTCTCCAAGGCCATACGATAAGGCCTCTATGCCTGGTGCCTGTTTAAACAAGACCCTCAGTTAATTGCCTCTGTGTCAAGAGGTCAGAGACCAGCTGCAGTCCCCAAGGTCTCAGAGAAGCTGCAGCTCCCGACATCTCCCCCTTCTTTATTTACTAAAAGAAGCAGCTGTGCCTGTCTTAGGTTGTCAGAGGCAGAAGAACATCCTTACCCGTCATTGGACAAACGTATTATCCTTCAATACGTGCCCTGTCTTAGGTTGGATCCCTCCTCCCCCGATCTTACCCATCTCTGGCTACCAGCCGGATAAAATTCAGGGAGAATTAGGATAAAGTCTGAGGGAGCCAAGGACGTGTTCTATAGTGCATAGCTCGGACCTCTGCGCGAACATTTACAATAGACCTCATTAGACACTTGAAGAAAATAGGCAATAGGCATAAGAGAAGCAGAAGGCAAACTCCCACAGCTGCAAAGCTGCCTACCCAGGAACTCAGAGAGTCCCAGCCAGGCAACACAGACTTAATTGCAGCAATTAAATCATTAGCGGCCTTAGTGGCATCAAAATCAAGATGACTCTTCTGTATAGCTAGAATTTCTGAATGTAAACTAACCAAGTCTAACGAAATGTTATCATGGTGCCAAATTCCTTCTAAATGCATTTTGACCTTTACCCAATCTTCATAACTAGCATTGTAAGTTTTAGAAGTGATGCAGATCCATTGGTAATTTGCATGGCATTCCAATCGAGTTCTAATCTTCAATCCTTGAATTTGTTCTTCTAAATATGTCACTACATCAAACAAAGCATTTATTTTTTCTTCTAACTTCTTATCTATGGTTACTTGAGTTCCCAGAGCAACAGAAACATTTTTAGCTAGATTATTAACAAAGTGTGCAGTATGAACTTCTTGTGCAAGAGCAACAGAAGCAGTAGTAATAGAAGCTAACAATGTAATAAATGCAGCAATCCCAGCAATAATTAAACCTATAACTCTCTTTTGTCTAGTTAAACTATTTTTAACCTCCTCTAGTATTTGAATACCCTTGTCAGAATACCAAGGCTTAGAAAGATTTACAGGAATCATAACAAATGCAGGTTGTTTATCATTACAGTTTTAGAATCATGAGAAATACAATTGGACAGACTACAATTATCACAGGTAACATTAAACATTCCTTCAGACCCATGATGTCAAGTAATATTTATATTTCCTAACATCAGGGCATAAGGTGGTGTAACACAGGCCATAACAGTTCCCTTTGGAAGACTATTTGGATTATTGCTGTCAGATGTAACCTTGATACCTCCCATAGCAGCAGCAATTTTCCACATGTAAGTTTGCTGATGTCCATTGTCTGACCACCACAGTCCTGTAAGCAAGATGTAGATGACACCATATTATCAGGATCAGCAGTGTCCTCTTGTTCAATCTCATGGCCTGCATACCGGACCAAGCGTTCTGGCAACCATCTGGCTCCATTTTCTTTCTGTGAAAAAATACAAACAGATCCTCGTCCCCATATTAATACAGGGTCGGGTCCACTCCATTTGTTAGTCAATGGATCTTTCCACATAACTTTAGCATAATTAGTCTTGGTTTGTGCATGCCAAAAATGGTCAGCAGCAGAAAACCCTTTTGCATCCAAAAGTAAGAAATTTAAAATAAATAAAGTATGATTTAGCCATTTTGTTACTGATCCCTGTGTCATTTCCCCCGTTTTTGTTTTTTGTAACCAGATTTTTAATGTTCTATTTGCTCATTTAATGATACCTTGCCCTTGGGGGTTATAAGGAATTCCAGTAACATGTTCAATATTAAAAGCAGAACAAAAGTGCTTAAATCCTGCACTTGTATATCCTGGACCATTATCTGTTTTCAGTTGTTTAGGTACTCCTAGAATATTAAAAGAATGAAGACAATGAGCAATAACATGTTTAGTAGCTTCTCCTGTTTGAGCAGAAGCACAAATGAAACCAGAATAAGTGTCAATAGAAACATGTACAAATTTCATTTTTCCAAACTCAGAAACATGAGTTATATCCATTTGCCATAAATGGCCAGGAGTCAAACCTTGAGGATTGACACCATGGTGTGGCACAGGTAAAAATGTGAGACATTGTTGACAATTTTTAACAATCTGTTGTGCTTGTTCACATGTAATTTTATATTTAAGACATAGAGTATTAGCATTAAGATGATGAAGCTTATGAGCATTAATAGCTTTTTCCACAGAAAAAAATTCTAGTAGCCTCATCTGTAATAGCATTTCCCTGAGCTAAGGGTCCAGGAAGGCCAAAATGAGCACGAAGGTGTCCTACATAGAAAGGGGCTGAGCGCTGGAGAATCAAAAGTTGAACCTGCGCAAACAAATTGTAAACAGTAGAAGAAGGACTTATTATACTACAGGTTTCTAAATAAGGAACTGAGTGGACAATGTATTGGCTATCAGTGTAAATATTAACAGACATAGTATCAGTATGTTGTAATAAAGCTTTAAAGGCTGCCAGTTCTACAAACTGTGCAGATTTATAAGGAGTATTAAAAGTATATGTTTGTCCATTTAAAGAATAAGCAGCTAGGCCAGAAGAAGATCCATCTGTAAAGGCCAACATAGCCTCCTTGATAGGAGAAAATTATGTATTGCAAGGAAAAATGACTTTATGTTGCATGAAGAACTGAATCAATTTATGTTTAGGGTAATGATTATCAATGCTTCCTGCAAAACCTGCCATGGATAATGCCCAAGTATCTGAAAAAGCAAAAAGCCAAGAAACCTGTTTTGAATTATAAGGCTGACAGATAACCTGTGGTTCTATTCCAAAATATTTAATAGAATTAGCCCTTCCTTCCATCACTACTTTAGCAACATCATCATAATAAGGAGTGACAGTACTTGGAGGGGAAGATGCAAGATGCACCCATAGTATAGGGGCTCCTTGCCACAACAATCCTGTTGGAGTATATGGGGTAGGAAATACAAGTAACCACAACTCTTTACTATAGTCAATATAAGTGATAAATTGTTCTTCTATAGCCTTTTGTACTGTAATTAATGCTTTAGAAGCTTCAGGTGTAAGAGAATGAGAAGAAGAAGGATTAAAGTCCCCCTGTAGTATATTAAATAAAGGTTTTAATTCATGACTAGTAAGTTTTAAGTAAGGCCTAATCCAATTAATATCTCCTAACAATTTCTGAAAATCATTTAAGGTGGTAAGGTTCTGTGTTTTAAGAGTAACTTTCTGTGGTTTAATTTGTTTTGGATATAAATAAAACCCAAGATAAGAGAAAGGGGAATCTTCTTGTACCTTTTCAGGTGCAATTTTTAATCCCCACATAGTGAGCTGTTGTTCCATGTAAGAAAAACAAGTCAAAACATCTGTCTTTTCCTTTCCAGCTAATAAAATATCGTCCATATAATGAATAATATATATTTGAGGAAATTTGCTTCTTGTAGAAGCTAAAGCCTTAGCCACAAATTTCTGACATAAAGTTGGACTATTAGCCATACCCTGAGGGAGAACTTTTCATTGATATCTTTTCATAGGTTCCTTAGAGTTACTAGAAGGAACGCTAAAAGCAAAATGGCAACAATCTTGTGGATGTAAAGGTATAGTAAAAAAGCAATCTTTTAAGTCAATAATCATTTTAGAAAAGTCAGCTGGAATAGCTACAGGACTAGGCAGACCAGGTTGCAATGCTCCCATTAAATGCATAGTAACATTCACAGCTCTCAGATCTTGTAGTAATCGCCACTTTCCTGATTTCTTTTTAATGACAAAAATTGGTGTATTCCAGGGTGAAGATGATTCCTCTATATGCCCTGCCTCTAATTGCTCTTGAACTAACGTTTGAGCAGCTACCAGTTTTTCTCGTGTCAAAGGCCACTGATCCACCCATACAGGATCATCAGTTTTCCAGCAAATAGGCTCTGCGTGGGGTGGCACGGCCTGACCAGTGGCCACTAGGGGAAATACCCCAGCCCTTGATGATTTGTATTAGAAGCTACTTGAATAGATAATGAGTCACCTTGTCCCCATTTTCCTAATCCATTACCAGGCAAGTAACCCTGTTTAAGCATTTGAGCAGTAACAATTTCATTAGGACTACACATTAACAATTTCATCTGACTTAAAATATCTCTTCCCCACAGGTTTAAAGGCAAACTGTCTATAATGTAAGGTTTACAATACCCAGTATTTCCTCCCTCGTCTTCCCAAAGTAATTCTGCAGCACTCTGCTCAGGACAAGAGGATTGTCCAATACCTCTCAATTCAGTCCCTGTAGGATGCTTAGGCCAAGAAGCAGGCCAATGATTACCAGACAAAATAGTAACATCAGCTCCAGTGTCTATTAACCCTTCAAAATGCTTCCCATTTAATTTTAAAGTTAATTTTGGACGTTCCTTACTGATAGTTTGAACCCAGTAAGCATCTGATGAACCAAACCCTTGAGTCCCTCAACCCTGAACATTAGCAACCCTTCCAGTTCTTATCATAGGGAGGAGCAACAATTGAGCTATTCTCTGACCAGGCAATATTGTAAAGATTGTTTTTGGAGAAGACACCATAATTTTAAGTTCTCCTGTGAAATCTGCATCAATAACTCCAGGTGCTATTTGTAATCCCTGCATAGAACTGCTACTTCTTCCCAAAATTAAGCCTACACTGTCCTTTGGCAGTGGGCCACATACTCCGGTAGGCAATGCTTGAAGTCCCATTTCTGGAGTCAATACTGTGTAGGTGGAGGAACTGAGGTCGAGTCCGGAACTCCCTGGGGTGGCTCGGAGAAGTTGGGAGACTGGCTGTAACTGGCTGTTTGAGGAACGAACTGAATTGCCCCATAAACTTGTCTTTGCGGGGCCTGGGGCTGGCCCCTCTTCCCGTTTCCCTGCTGCTGGACAATAGGATTGCCATCTCTATCTGTTTGAGATCTACATTCCTTTGCCCAGTGTTTTCCTCTTCTGCACCTTGGGCAAAGACCAAAAGCTGGATTATTGGGATTTCCATTTTTTTCTTTTAATTGGACAATCTTTTTTCATATGTCCTATTTTTCCAGAAGAAAAGCACTTGCCAGATCTTGCTGCAGTGGCGGCCATTTGAAAAGGAATTTCTTGTAACGCTGCAGCCATGGCTATCCCCTGCGTATAGCTAGGGCCAATATCAGCACATAATCTAATATATCCTTGTAGATCACCTTTCTTTCTATAAGGCCGTATAGCTGCTTTGCAAGCACTATTTGCGTTTTCATAAGCAAGCTGTTTTACAAAGTCCATACCAGCGCCATCATCTCCAAATACTCTCCCTGCTGTTTTTATCAATCTATCAACAAAATCAGCATAATTCTCATCAGAGCCCTGTATAATCTTAGTTAAATTCTCCCCCACAGCTTTTCCTTTTGAAGGAAGAGTAAACCACGCTTTACGAGCTGCTGTGGCTATTTGTTGATAAACAGTACGGGGATATACAATTTGATTGTCATTCCCAGCATAGTTTCCTTCCCCAGTAAGCATATCAACATTCCAATTACCATTCCCTACCTGTTGATTCAACATTGTAGTCTTTTTGCATAACATATAGAATTCTACTTTCCAAATTAAATATTCTCCTCCTGATAAACAAGCTTTGCCTATAGATTTTCAAGTAACAGGACATTAAGATGCCAAAATTGAGACAGTTACTTTACATACAATAGAGTAGAATCTGGTCTTTTCTGAGCTAAAACAGTTAGCTAAATATTAATATAACCCTTGATAAATCTTTTTGAAAGAAAAAACATTATTTGACAACCAATGATTTTGGCTTAAACTTGATAGCTATTGATTTCATGTATCACAGAAATTTTTATTAACATAAAACAATTTTATGTTTTACTCATGAATTAAATTTGATAAAGCTTAAGCAAGCTATCCCAACATATTTAGTTTAAAAACCTCTAACTTTAGGCATGGTGTTTAGGTTTAGCCTGAATATTTCTTTCTTTTTTCCTTTCTTCCTTCCTTCCTTTCTTTCTTTCTTTTTTCTTTTTTTCTTTCTCTCTCTCTTTTTTTTTTTAACATCCGCACACCTTTATTTACATACTTTAACATTCTGATCTAAGTACCACTCAAAAGCATTTTTTAATGAGCATTCTATGTCCCAACATTGAAAAATTCCTTTCCAGTTCCTTCAATTAATTCATCTCACCACATTATTAACCATCTTTCTTATAAGGCTATTAAAAAATTACAGCAAATTGATTCTAGAAGAGAAAGGGGTGTCACCTGTGTTCATCTCATCTCTTTAGTCACAAACAGTCACAAACACGACACGACTAGCAAGCACAATGAGCACACATAAAGACATACACACACACACAAAAGTTAGTTCAGACATTTAATTCTTTCCCTACCTTATCCCAAGCATCTGAATCAACATTTCCCTGCTCTATAAACCAAGGGCTCCTTTTATTAACAAAATTAAAAAATTTGCTTAAAGAACTTGATGCAATCCCAATTCCTTGTGCCTTAAAATATTTCTTACTACAGCAATTAGCTCCTTTTTACTCTTTGCTTGTCTCATAATTGCGCCAACTTACCTGATTCCAGAAGACTGAGCGGGCGACTGCAGACTTCTTTTTAATCTTCACTTTCTTCCGCGGATTATGAGTTGATGTTGGCATTCCTCACTGAGGTCCCTCGTACTCAAAGTCCATGTTCCTGGGCGCCACTATGTGCCGGCCTGCAGCACAAGTCGAAACACACCTCGAAGGAGGGAGTGGGAATGAATCTGAGACAAGAACACAAGGAATGGAGCCAAGACAGGTTCTGATCAAGGCTCAGGTTTATTCAGTCAAACACAAGCTTATATACAGAAAAGAAAACTTTTTTCAGCAATGCCTACATGCCTAAAGTCAGCTTCACCAGGGTCGTATAATAATTTATGCCTCTGTGTCTGGCGCCCCCTTCTCCAAGGCCATACGATAAGGCCTCTATGCCTGGTGCCTGTTTAAACAAGACCCTCAGTTAATTGCCTCTGTGTCAAGAGGTCGGAGACCAGCTGCAGTCCCCAAGGTCTCAGAGAAGATGAAGCTCCCGACACCAACCTTAATCTTCTATATCTTCCCTCCCTCCCTCTCCCTCTCTCTCTCCTTCTCCCTCTCTCTTCTCCCTAACTCTTGTACATAGTTATCATTTTCCTCATTTTCTTAGTGGGCACTGACCTGTAACTCCCAATAACAGCATGGGGCTATCATCCACAATGAGCTTTTGATCAGAGAGACCTACAAGGTTTCCTAAAAGACAGACAGATTTCTGTCAGAGTACTTCATGACCCACCAAAGGTTAGTGGTAAGACCCTAGTGCTGAAGACACCTTATGTGGTTAACATGCAAAATAGAATGGCATGTCTGGAAGTTGGAACAGAGTCAGTCCCCAGACAGTCAGAGCGTCTAGTGCCAGAAGGTGCTACATGGGCGACTGGGGGAAAATGACCAATATCTGTCCAAGCAACTCATGGTCTAACATACTTAGCAGCAAATAACTTGTTGTGATGCCCACACAAGTTCAATAGTGGCACACAGCCATGGTGGGGAACCAACTGCTCTTAAATTGGCTAACTGATCTCCTCAGTGGTACAGGACCCATATCTGGAGCTGGGAAACAAGTCAGAACCATATCCAATCATAAGCCCACTCTCCATTATCAAGCTACCATCAATCATGGGCTACAAGAAGGCCTACATGTATTAAATTCTGTATAAAAAAAAGTAAGGGTTATCTCTTTTCTCCTGGTGCTAACTTACTCTTTGTTGGAGAATTTGCTTCTCTTTTTCAGATAGATGTAGATTCTAAGGAGAGAGCCACCCCATCATACCTCCATAGGGCCCCAGCTGAAATGAAGAAAAATTGGCGAAACAAGCAAGGGTGCTGTTTTCCTGATGAACCGAATACCAGCAGAAGGGTGAAGGAGATGAACACAGAGAAAAATCAACTCCTACCAAATCAGAGAGCCAGAGCCTCAGAGGTCCCTAACACCTCATCACTGAAGCAGTCCAAAAATTAACCCAACATGGCTCAGGGAAATTTTGTGGAAGAGGGGGCAGAAAGAATGTCATAGCCACATGTTGGGTCATGATATGCAGAGACATTTAGCTTACACATAACTGTGGGCTAACTCCACAATGCATGACCCATATACCTCAACAAGGAGGGCACAAGGGGAGAGTGTAGGTCACGGATGAGCCTAGTAATGGAACCGAACTGACTGCATTTGCTGAATACAAAACTAACTAATAAAGGAAAAAAAATTTAAAAAAGAAATTTTAAAATAAATAAATAAATAAATAAATAAATAAGAAATGGGGGTTCTTGGGTCTCCTGTGTGTAGAATCATGTTGTCTGTGAATGGGGCTAACTTATCTTATTCCTTTACAATTTGTATCTATTTTATTTCTTTTTCCTGTACTATTCTTTGAGCTAGGTCTTCCAATATTGTGTTGAAGAGCAGAGGTGAGAGTGGATACCCCTGTCTTAGTCTCATCTCAATAGGAATTCCTTCAGTCTCTCCCCATTAAGTATTATTTGGGCTTTAGGAGCTTTATATAAAGCTTTTATTATGTTGAGATACAAAGCACCCACACATATTCTCTCCAATGTTTTGATCATGAAGTGATGCTGTATTTTGTCAAAGACCTTTTCTGCACCTATCAAAAATATCGTGTGGTTTTTGTGTTTTAGCTTAATTATGTGGTGTATTACATTGACATATTTCCATATGTTGAATCATCCCTGCATTCAGGAGTATAGCCCACTTGATCAAGGTGAATAATGCTTTTGATATGTGGATGAATTCGGTTTGCAAGAATTTCATTCAGGATCTTTGCATCTAAGTTCATCAGGTACATAGGCCTATAGTTTTCTTTCTTTTCCTGTGGCCTCTGTACCTGTTTTTTGGTATTAGAGTGATAGTAGCCTCTCAGAAGGAGTTTCAGAACTTTCCCCCAAATTTTTAGCACAGTTTGAGAAAAATTGGTTTTAGTTCTCACATGAAGGTTTGACAGAATTCATCTAAGAAGCCATCTGATCCTGGACTCTTCTTTTGGAGGTGGTTTTTGATTACCTTTTCAATCTTGTCAGTGTAATTGTTTTTATAGGAGATTAATCTGCTCAGACTTTAGCTTTGGTAGGTGGTATGTATCCAGAAATTGATCCATTTTCTCCATATTATGCAGATTTGTGGAGTAGAGGTTTTTGAAATAAGTCCTGATGGTTCTCCCAGTTTCACTTATGTCTGTTGTGATGTCTCCTTTTTCATTTCTAATTTTGTTTATGTGAAGCATCTTTGTTTTTTGCTTGGTCAAATTGTCCAGGTATTTATCAATTTTGTTTATTTTTCAAATAACCAGCTCTTTGTTTCATCAATTTTCTTAATTGTTTTCTTAGTTTCCAATTGATTAATTTCTGCTCTGATCTTAATTATTTATTTCCACCTGGAGGTTTTTGAGTTTGATTCTTCTTGCTTTTCCAGTGTGGTTAGGTCAATGGTTAGGTTATTGATTTGGTATCCCTCTGTCTTTGTTATGAAGGCATTTAGTGCTATGAATTTTCCCCTGAGGACCGCCTTCATTGTGTACCATAAATTTTGGAATGATGTGTTCTCATTGTCATTCATATCAAGAAATTTTGTAGTAGTTAAGAAAGATAAGGAAGGATACTTTATACCTATTAAAGGAACATTCCAACAGGAGGACATTACAATCCTTAACATATATGCACCTAACATGGAGGCTCCCAATTTCATCAAACAAACACTGTTAGCACTAAGGTCACAGATAGCACCAAACACAGTTGCAGTGTGTGACTTCAACACCCCCTCTCATCAATTAGCAGGTTATCTTGGCAAATAAAATAAAATAAAATAAAATAAACAGAGATTCATCTGGATTAAATGAGGTCACAGAACAAATGGCCATAATAGATATCTGAAGGAAATTTCATGCAAATGCTACAGAATACACATTCTTTTCAGTAGCATATATAATATCCTCTAAAATTGACCATACTGTAGGGCACAAAGCAAATATTAACAAATACAGGAAAATTGAAATAATTCTTTGCACTCTATCTGATCACAATAGGATCAAACTACAAAGCTATAGAGCACATACAAAAATCATGGAAACTAAACAATACTAAAACTAAATGAAGAATGGGTCAATAATGAAATCAAAAAGGAAATCAACTTCCGGCCAAGATGGCATCCGCCTAGCTGTGATGCAAATCCTGGGGAAAGAAAGGCAAGATATTAAGGGTACATAGTGGCTTATAGGGAGAGAAATCTGGGAGGGCACAGAGGCGGGGGAACAGGGAATTGCTGATCCCCTCGTGGGCGGATAGGCACCCCTCACCCCAAATAACCACAGCACCTCCGCAGCCGCCACTGCTGGGCCGGCCGCCACTGCTGCCACCGCACGCCGATTGTTCCCTGCGTGCGGAAGCTTAGACTGCTCCACACTCTCGTCCACTCGCCCACTTACTAAGTGTGCCCAGTCCCACAGCAGCTGCCACACAATCTCAAACTGTGTTTCTCGCTTGCGCCAGCTCAGGTGCCATCCCCTGCCTGCCTGGCTGGCCGTCCGCCATTGTCCTGTGGCAGGGGAGCACAGACTGCTTCCGGTTCCCAGCGTTCCCAGCCAGAGTTTGGGCTACTTCAGTGCTTGGTGCCTCAGTGCCACTCCTAGCTCGAACACAGGAAGCTTTGCCACATTACCGCTTGAGAACTCAAGCAACTTTGGCGCCCCTGCCAGGCACTAGATAGGCAGCTTTGGCAAGTGAGAGCCAAAGCCCAGGCTGCTCGGCAACTACCCCAGGCTGCATAAGATTCCCATTGGTTTTGAGCCCAGGTTGATATGCCCATCTACCTGCTCACACACTGTCATGGGCAGAAAACAGCACAAAAGAAATAACATGAAAAATCAAATGCAAGAAAAACCAGTAGGATCACCCAATCCCACAATGAATACATCTAACCAAAACACAGAAGAACCAATAGGACCAGAACAACAAATTGAAGCTATGAGCAATGCAACCCTGACCAACCTACTGGTAGAACTTTCAGGAGAGCAACAAAGGGCCAACAATCGTGTGGATGCTACCATCAATAAACTAGAACTAATAGATAAGAAATTGGAAGGATTAGATAAGAAATTGGAAGGATTTCAAAGAGAGTTAAGAGATTTGAGGGAGAGTGAAAAAAAAGAAGACCTTAAAAATCAGAGGGCCATGCTGAATGAAGGCATAAAGAAATGCAAGGATGAACTCCGAGAAGCATCAAGAAAATCAGAAAATGATGTTAAAAGGGAGCTTGACAGAGGGATGGAAATTATACATAGAAAAGTAATAGTAAATGCAAACTTAATTGAACAAGTCCAAAACTTGCTAGAAGCTCTCAAGAATAGAGTCAGCTAAGTGGAGGATAGAAACTCTGATCTGGAAGAAGACAAGATGGAAGAAACAGTTCGAGAGTTCAAAAATTTCAGTAGGATCAAAAGTTCCTGTGAACAGAACATGAGGGAATTGTGGGATACACTTAAACGTCCCAATATCAGGATCATTGGAATACCAGAAGGAGAAGGAATTCAGACCAAAGGCATGGAGAACTTATTTAACAAAATAATTGAAGAAAACTTCCCCAGTCTCTTAAAAGAAAGGCCCATCAAGATATAAGAAGACAACAGAACTCCAAACAGAACGGACCAAAGGAGAAAGTCTCCAAGACATATTGTCATTAAGACTCTAAACATTGACATCAAAGAGAAAATCCTAAAAGCACCTAGGGAAAAGCAGCACACCACCTTCAAAGGTAACCCCATCAGAATTACTTCAGACTTCTCAATGGAAACCCTGAAAACTAGAATGGCCTGGAATGAAACACTGCAAAGTCTAAGAACCTATGGGTCTGAGACCAAACTACTCTGCCCAGCAAAAGTATCCCTCATAATAGATGGTGAAAGAAAACCTTTCCATGTCAAAACTCAGATTTACAATTACATGAACACAAAACCAAACCTACAGAGAGTATTTCAGGAAATTCTCCACAGAGAAGAAAAAATTAATCAAACTGAAATGCATACAAGAAGCAGAACACAATAACCAAACTCAGAGTAGGCACAAAAAAACTTCAACGTCCATGAAAACTCCAACCTACATTTACCATCACAATATGGCAGGGATCAAATCAAATCTCACAGTCATTACCCTAAATATTAATGGCCTTAATTCACTCATCAAGAGACACAAGCTAACAGGATGGATCAAAAAATTAGACCCCTCAATCTGTTGCCTTCAAGAAATCCACCTCACCATTAAAGACAGATATCTCCTCAGGGTGAAAGGCTGGAAAACAGTATTCCAAGCAAATGGGAATAAGAAACAAGCAGGTATAGCTATATTAATATCTAATAAAATAGACTTCAAACCACAAATAATAAAAAAGACAAGGAAGGCCACTTCCCACTTATCAAGGGAATGATCCATCAAGAGGATATTACAATAATAAATCTGTATGCACCAAACACATGGGCACCACATTTCATAAAACAAAACATACTTGACAATAAAACAGAAATAACGACAAACACCATCATAGCTGGGGCCTTCAATACACCATTATCAGTAATAGCCAGATCATCCAAACAGAAACTCAACAGGAAAGTAAGAGAGCTCAACAAAGCCATAGATCATTTAGACCTAATGGATATCTACAGAAGCTTCATCCAAATCCACAGACTACACATTCTTCTCAGCAGCCTATGGAACATTCCTTAAATAGATCATATACTGGGTCACAAAGACTGCCTCCACATATTTAGAATGATTGACATAATTCCCTGCATGATATCAGATCACAGTGCTGTATTGCTACAAATCGACAACAAAAGACCCATGAAGAATCCCAATGGCACCTGGAAACTGAACAGCACACTTTTAAACAATAAATGGATAGTGGATGAAATAAAACATTAATTTGCAAAATTTCTGGAATTGAGTGACAATGAGAACACATTGTACCAAAACTTATGGGACACAATGAAGGCGTTCAACAGGGGATAGTTCATAGCACTCAAAGCCTTCATAAAAAAGACACAAAGGTCCCAAATGAATGACTCAACCATCCACCTAAAGGCACTGGAAAAATAAGAAAAATCCAACCAAAGAGCTCCAGAAGGAAAGAAATAATTAAAATCAGAGCAGAAATCAATGAACTGGAAACAAAGGAAACAATTAAGACAATTGACAAAACAAAGAGCTGTTTCTTTGAAAAAATAAACAAGATTGACAAACCCGTGTCCAATATGATCCAGCAAAAAAAGGAGAAGATTCAAATTAACAAAATTCAAAATGAAAAAGGAGAGATCACAACAGATAAAATCAAAATGGAAAGGTACCATAGAAAAATTTTATATATATATAAAAATTTTATATATATATATATATATATATATATATATATATATATATATATATATATATATATCCCTCAAGAGAATCATAGAGGGATCCCTGAAGAGGGTGGGATGAAGCCTAACCCTAAAACATTGCCTCTGGCTTGCAACTCCTACTACCAGAAATTGGATACAAATTATGTTGATTGGAGAGACCTATAAGATTCCCAAAACATTTGACAAGATTCAACACCACTTCATGTTCAAAACATTGGAGAGAGTTGGCATGGTTGGTTCATATCTTAACCTAATAAAGGCAATATACGAAGCTCCAAAGGCCCAAATAATACTAAATGGAGAGAGACTGGAGGAATTCCCATTAAGATCAGGAACAAGACAGGGTTGTCCACTCTCACCTCTGCTTTTCAATATAGTATTGGAGTCCTAGCTCAAGCAATAAGACAGGAGAAGGAAATAAAGGGATACAATTTGGAAAGGAAGAAGTTAAGTTAGCTTTATTCGCTGATGACATGATTATATATGTAAGAGACCCAAGAGACTCCATCCCGAAACTCCTGAAGGTGATTAACTCCTATAGCAAAGTAGCAGGATACAAAATCAATGCACAAAAATCAGTAGCCTTCATTTATGCAAATGAAAAAGATACAGAGAAAGAACTAAGGACATAGTCCCATTTTCAATTGCAACAACAACAACAAAATACCTTGAAATAACATTAACAAAGGAAGTGAAAGATCTATACAACAAAAACATGAAAACACTCAAAAAAGAAATTGAAGCTGACTTGAGAAAATGGAAAGACCTCCCATGTTCCTGGATAGGCAGAATTAACATAGTGAAGATGATAATCCTACCAAAGGCAATATACAGATTTAATACAATTAAAATCCCTACAGTGTTCTTCACAGAGATAGAAAAAATGATCTCAAATTTCATATGGAAAGGCAGAAGGCCTCACATTTCCAAACATATCCTCAGCAAAAGAAATACTTCTGGAGGCATCACCATACCTAATCTAAAGCTGTATTACAAAGCCATAGTAATAAAAACAGCATGGTACTGGCATAAAAACAGGAGTATAGATCAATGGAATAGACTTGAGGACCCGGACTTTGGGTCAAGCAACTAAAGCTACTTGATATTCAATAAAGGCCCAAACAATATAGGCAGGAAAAAAGACAGCATCTTCAACAAATGGTGCTGGACAAACTGGATAACTATATGCAGGAAACTGAAACTTGATCCACACATTTCACCATGCACTACACTCAAGTCCAAGAAGATCAAAGATCTCAATATAAGACAAGAAGTTCATATACTACTGGAAGAAAATTTAGGCAGTACTTTCCATGATATAGGAAAGGAAAAAGACTTCCTCAACACAACCCCAGTAGCTCATGAACTTAAACCGTCACTCAACCAATGGGATCACATGAAGCTGAAGAGTTTCTTTACAGACATGCAAACAATAAGCAAAATCAATAGATCACCCACAGAATGGGAGAAAATATTTTTGGGTTATCCAACTGATAGAGGACTAATCTCTAGAATCTACAAAGAACTCAAAAATCTAAACAGTAAGAAGTCAAACACCCCACTCACAAAATGGGGCAAAGAGCTGAACAGGCATTTTAGAGAGGAAGAAATAGAAATGGAAAACATACACTTAAGAAAAAGTTCATCATCCCTAATCATCAGAGAAATGCAAATTAAAACAACTATGATATTGCACCTTACCCCAATAAGGATAGCAGACATCAAAAAATCAAATAAAAATAAATGCTGGCAAGGATGAGGAGAATTAGGAACACTCATCCACTGTTGGTGGGAATGTAGGATGGTACAACCACTTTGGAAATCAATATGGAGACATCTGAAAAAGCTGAGTATAGAGATACCAACAGACCCAGTTATTCCCTTACTGGGCATCTACCCTAAAACCTTCAAACCACACGCTAGAGAGATTTGCTCAACCATGTTTATAGCAGCTCCATTTGTAACAGCTAATTGCTGGAATCAACCCAGATGTCCATCACTAGAAGAATGGATAACTAAGATGTGGTATATCTACACAATGGAATTCTATATAGCAGTGAGAAAAAATGACACAATGAAATTTGAGGAAAAATGATTGAACCTGGAACAGATCATTCTCAGTGAACTTACCCAATCACAGAAAAAAAAATCGCCACATAGACTCACTCATCTACAGCACCTAAACTGAATCTACCCAAGATACCTTAATACCCAGCAAGTATATCCTAGACTAGACACTAGGATGGAGGGAGAGGGAGGGGAGGGCATCAAAGGGGTGAGAAACACAAATCTAGACCCAAATGGCAATGGTACCATAAAATTCTACTTACGAAAAGAGAGACCAAATGGCTGATCCTGCACGAGGCCCTTACAGAGAATACCTGAGCCACAAGACACTGGAGAGGGTATGATCAAGACTAACCTTAATCTTCTACATCTTCCCTCCCTCACTTCCCCTCTCCCTCTCTCTCTCTCTCCCTTTTATCTCTAACTCTTGTATATTAGCTATCTTCTTCCTCATTTTCTTAGTGGGCACTGACATGTAACTCGCCGAACCAGCATGGGGCTATCATCCACAATGAGCTTTTGATCAGAGAGACCTACAAGTTTTCCTAAAAGACAGACAGATTTCTGTCAGAGTACTTGATGACCCACCAAAGGCTAGTGATAAGACCCTACTGTTGAAGACACCTTATGTGATTGGCATGCAAATTAGAATGGCATGTCTGGAAGTTGGAAGAGAGTCAGTCCCCAGACAGTCAGCACGTCTAGTGCCAGAAGGTGCTACATGAGCAACTGGGGGAAAATGATCAATATCTGTTGAAGCAACACATTGTCTAACTTACTTAGCAGCAAATAACTTTTTGTGATGCCCACACAAGGGCAGTGTTGGTACACAGCCATGGTGGGGAACCAACTGCTCTCAATTTGTCTAACTGATCCCCTCAGTGGTATGGGACCCATAGCTGGAGCTGGAAAACAAGTCAGAACCATATCCAAACATAAACCCACTCTCCAATATCAAGCTACCATCAATTGTGGGCTACAAGAAGGCCTACACCTATTATATTCTCTATAAAAAAAGGGGGTTATCTCATTTGTCCTGATGGTAACTTACTCTCCGTTGGAGAATCTGCTTCTCATTTTCAGATAGATGTAGATCCTAAGGAGAGAGCCACCCCATCATACCTCCAAAGGGCCCTGGCTGAAACTGAGAAAAATTGGAGAAACAAGCAAGGGCACTGTTTTCCTGATGAACCGGATACCAGCACAAGGGGGAAGGAGATGAACACAGAGAAAAATCAACTCCTACCAAATCAGAGAGCCAGAGCCTCAGAGGCCCCAAACACCTCATCACTGAAGCAGACCCCACATGGCTCAGGGAAATTTTGCGGAAGAGGGGGTGGAAAGAATGTCAGAGCCACATGTTGGGTCATGATATGTAGCGACATTTATCTTACACATAACTGTGGGCTAACTCCACAATGCATGACCCATATACCTCAACAAGGAGGTGCCAAGGGGAGGGGGCAGGTCACGGATGAGCCTAATAATGGTACCAAACTAGTGTAAACAAAAATAAAAATGAAAAGAAAATAAAAATAAAAACATCACAAGCAATAAACAACCTCCATTTTACAAAGAAAAAAAAAAGGGAAATCAAAAACTTCATAGAATCAAATGACAATGAGAACACAACATACCAAAACCTTTGGGAACAAAATGAAGGAAGTCCTAAGAGGGAAATTTATAGCTTTAAATGCCTATATTAAGAAATTAGAAAGGTTGCAAGTAAATAAATTAATGATTCACCCTAATGCCTTGGAAAAAGGAAAAGGCAAAACAAAAATCAGTAGATAGAAAGAAATAATAAAGATTAGGGCAGAAATTAATGAAATAGTACCACCACATACAAAAAAAAAAATCCAAACAGTCAATGAAACAAAGACTTGGTCTTTTGAAAGGATCAACAAGATTGATAAACCTTTGGCAAATCTGACCAAAAGAAAGAGAGAAGAGACACAAATTAATAAAATTAGAGATGAAAAAGGCAACATCACAACAGATACCAGAGAAATTTAAAAAACCATAGGGACATACTATATAAACATATACTCTACTTAGAGTTTGAAAATATGAAAGAAATAGATGATTACCTTGATTTATATGACCTACCAAAATTAAGTCAAGATGAGATTGACCAGTTAAATAGACCTTTAACTTTTATGGAGATCCAAGCAGTTATAAGAAGTCTCTCAACTAAAGAAAGTCCAGTCCAGATATATTCACTGATGAATTTTTACCAGCCCTTCATGGAAGAACTAACATAATGGTTATCAAACTTTTCCATAAAGTAGAAAAGGAAGGGATCCTACAAAACTCCTTCTATAAAGTCAGTATCACCCTGATACTAAAACCAGACAAAGATTTAAAAAAATTACAGACCAATCTCCCTCATGAACATAGATGTAAAAATATTCAACAAAAGAGTGACAAACAGAATACAAGTATATATCAGTAAGATCATTCACACCCGACTAAGAAGACTTTTTTCCAGAGATTCAGGGATAGTTCAACATATGCAAATCAAAAAAATGTAATACATTATATAAATGAATTGAAGGAAAAAAATCATATAATCATTTCATTAGATGCAGAAAAAGCATTTGATGAAATCCAACATCCTTTCATGATAAAAGTCCTACAGAAACCAGAAATAGAAGGAACATTTCTCAATATAATAAGGGCTATTTATGACAAACTTATAAGCCAACATAATACTAGATGGAGAAAAATTTGAAGTTTTTCCACTAAAACAAGAACAAGAAAAGGGTGTCCACTAAGCCCACCTTTATTTAATATAGTATTGCAAGACTTAGCCATAAGAATAAGGCAAGAGACACACATAAAAGGAATACAAATTGGAAAGAAGAGATCAAGTTATCATTATCTGTAGATGATATGATTCTATACACAAAGGACCCTGAAGACTCTACCAGGAAACTATTAGACCTGATAAATACTTATAGCCATGTGGCATGATACAAAATAAACACACAGAAATCAGTACTCTTCCTATATGCTAACAATAAACACATAGAGGATGAAATCAGAGAATCACTCCCATTCACAATTCTATCAATCAATCAATTAAATAAATAAATAAATTATCATGGGATAAATCTAACCAAGGAAGGGAAGCATCTCTACAATGATCACTTTAAAACACTCAAGATAGAAAGAGCAGAAGACAATAGGAAACAGAAAGATATCCCTTGTTCTTGGAGTGGAAGTATCAATATTGTGAAAATGGCAATCTTACCAAAAGCAATCTACACATTTAATGCAATCCCCATCAAAATTACAAAGGCATTCTTCACAGAAAAAGAAAAAAAAATCCAAAAATTCATTTGGAAGCATAAAAAAACCCTCAAATATCTATAACAGTTATGAGTAACAAAAATAAGGCTGATGGTATCACCATACCCGATTTTAAGCTACATTACAGAGCCATAATAACAAAAACAGCATAATAATGGTATGAAAACAGACATGTAGATCAATGGAACAGAATAGAAGACCCAGTTGTAAGTCCAGGTAGCTACAGTGACCTGATCTTTGACAAAAATGCCAAAAATACTTGTGGCAGAAAAGACAGCCTCTTCAGCAAATGGTGGTGGGAAAACTGCATGTTTATATGTAGAAAGGTCAAAATAGATCCTTGTCTTTCTCCTCCCACAAGAATCAAATCTAAGTGGATCAAAGACCTTAATATCAGACACAAAACTTTGAAACTGCTACAGTAAAAAGTAGGGAAACACTTCAACATATTGATCTTGGCAGAGATATTCTGAATATAGCCCCAGTTGCTCAGTAAATAAAACCACAGATCAACTGATGGTACCTTGTGAAATTACAAAGCTTTTGTACAACAAAGGACACTGAATGGAGCTAAGAAGCAAGCTACAGAATAGGAGAAAATCGTTGCTAGCTATACATCTAACAGAGGATTAATATCCAAAATATACAAAGAACTCAATAAAGTAAATAATATGAAATAAAACAACCCAACTAAAAAATGGGCTATGGGATCTTCTCTTTTCAGATAGATGGCAGTGACCTTGGGATGAGTCAGAAGGCATCATGCTGCTAGAAAGAAGTGACAGAAGTGCTCAGTACAGCAATATCTCTATCACACCTTCCAAGCCTCAGGGTCTGTTGCAGAAGAGGTAGTGGAAAGAATGTAAGAGCCAAAGGAAGGGCAAGACTCCTTACAATGTGCACTCTCCAGATACAAAATGGCCTGGATATCTATGACCTTACAGTGCCTGACACTACCTACACAAGACGATCATAATAAGAGTAAAAGATCATGACATCAAAATAAAAGAGAGACTGATTGAGATGGGGAGGTGATATGATGGAGAATGGAGTTTCAAAAGAGAAAGTGGGGGGAGGCAGGGCATTACCATGGGATATTTTTTATAATCATGGAAGTTGTTAATAAAAAATTTGAAAAGAAAAAAAAAACAAATTATATCTTCCATACAAGAATTGTATGAGAAATTCTTTAAGAAGAAATAATGTGGTACAGCTTAAAAGCCTAAATTAATATTGTTAAGGAATAAATCCAACTTTTAAAAATTAATTTTAAGTTACTACACCAAGTAAGGCTTTCATTATGCACTTTCTTGCAAGCATGTCATTATACTTTTTTCTTCCTGGTGCTCCCTGTCTTTCCTGCTGTCCTCTTTCTGCTCCCTGCTCCTTTCATATCACATGTACTCAATTCTTGTCTCTTTAACCCCCTCCCTCCTCCCTTAAGATCTCATTCTCATAGTTGTTTTAATTTGCATTTCTCTGATGATTAGGGATGATGAACATTTTCTTAAGTGTATGTTTGCCATTTCTATTTCTTCCTCTGTGAACTGCCTGTTCAGCTCTTTGCCCCATCTTGTGAGTGGGGTGTTTGACTTCTTACTGTTTAGATTTTTGAGTTCTTTGTAGATTCTAGAGATTAGTCCTCTATCAGTTGGATAACCCACAAATATTTTCTCCCATTCTGTGGGTAATCTATTGGCTTTGCTAATTGTATGCTTGTCTGTAAAGAAACTCCTCAGCTTCATGTGGTCCCATTGGTTGAGTGATGGTTTAAGTTCATGAGCTACTGGGGTTTTGTTCAGGAAGTCTTTTTCCATTCCTATATCATGGAATGTACTTCCTAAATTTTCTTCCAGTAGTATTCGAGTTTCTGGTCTTATATTGAGATCTTTGATCCATTTGGACTTGAGTGTAGTGCATGGTGAAATGTGTGGGTCAAGTTTTAGTTTCCTGCATATGGTTATCCAGTTTGTCCAGCACCATTTGTTGAAGATGCTGTCTTTTTTCCAGCGTATATTGTTTGGGCCTTTATCAAATATCAAGTAGCTATAGTTGCTTGACCCAAAGTCCGGGTCCTCAAGTCTATTCCATTGATCTATAGTCCTGTTTTTATGCCAGTACCATGCTGTTTTTATTACTATGGCTTTGTAATATAGCTTTAGATCCACCTTACCCCAATAAGGATAGCAAGCATCAAAAAATCAAATAAAAATAAATGCTGGCGAGGATGTGGAGAAGTAGGAACACTCATCCACTGTTGGTGGGAATGTAGGATGGTACAACCACTTTGGAAAGCAATATGGAGACTTCTGAAAAAGCTGAGTATAGAGATACCAACAGACCCAGTTATTCCCTTACTGGGCATCTACCCTAAAACCTTCAAACCACAGACTAAAGAGATTTGCTCAACCATGTTTATAGCGGCTCAATTTGTAATAGCTAAGAGCTGGAATCAACCCAGATGTCCATCACTAGAAGAATGGATAAGTAAGATGTGGTATATCTACACAATGGAATTCTATACAGCAGTAAGAAAAAATGACACAATGAAATTTGAGGAAAAATGGTTGAACCTGGAACAGATCATTCTCAGTGAACTTACCCAATCACAGAAAAAAAAATCGCCACATAGTCTCACTCATCTACAGCACCTAACCTGAATCTACTGAAGATACCTTACATACCCAGCAAGCATCTCCTAGATTAGACACTAGGATGGAAGGGGAGGGAGGGGAGGGCATCAAAGGGGTGGGAAACACAAATCTAGACCCAAACGGCAATGGTACCATAATCTTCTACTTACTAAAAGATAGACCAAATGGCTGATCCTTCACCAGGCCCTTACAGGGAACACATGAACCACAAGACACTGGAGAGGGTAAGATTAAGACTAACCTTAGTCTCCAACATCTTCCCTCCCTCACTTCCCCTCTCCCTGTCTCTCTCTCTCTTACCTCTAACTCTTGTATATTAGTTATCTTTTTCCTCATTTTCTTAGTGGGCACTGACCTGTAACTCCCAGAACCAGCATGGGGCTATCATCCACAATGAGCTTTTGATCAGAGAGACCTACAAGGTTTCCTAAAAGACAGACAGATTTCTGTCAGAGTACTTGATGACCCACCAAAGGTTAGTGGTAAGACCCTACTGCTGAAGATACCTTATGTGACTGACATGCAAATTAGAATGGCATGGCTGGAAGTTGGATGAGAGTCAGTCCCCAGACAGTCAGCGCATCTAGTGCCAGAAGGTGCTACATGGGCGACTGGGGGAAATTGACCAATATCTATCGAAGCAACGCATGGTCTAACCTACTTAGCAGCAAATAACTTATTGTGATGCCCACACAAGTGCAGTGGTGGCACACAGCCATGGTGGGGAACCAACTGCTCGCAATTTGGCTAACTGATCCCCTCACTGGTATGGGACCCATAGCTGGAGCTGGGAAACAAGTCAGAACCATATCCAAACATAAGCCCACTCTCCAGTATCAACCTACTATCAATTGTGGGCTACAAGAGGGCCTACACATATTAAATTCTATATAAAAAAAAAAGTAAGGGTTATCTCATTTGTCCTGGTGCTAACTTACTCTCCGTTGGAGAATCTGCTTCTCTTTTTCAGATAGATGTAGACCCTAAGGAGAGAGCCACCCCATCATACCTCAAAAGGGCTCTGGTTGAAACTAAGAAAACTTCGAGAAACAAGCAAGGGGGCTGTTTTTCCTGATGAACCAGACACCAGCACAAGGGGGAAGGAGATCAGCATAGAGAAAAATCAACTCCTACCAAATCAGAGAGCCAGGGCCTCAGAGGCCCTCAACACCTCATCACTGAAGCAGACCAAAAATGAACCCAACATGGCTCAGGGAAATTTTGCGGAAGAGGGGGCGGAAAGAATGTCAGAGTCACATGTTGGGTCATGATATGCAGAGACATTTAGCTTACCCATAACTGTGGGCTAACTCCACAATGCATGACCCGTATACCTCAACAAGGAGGGGCGAAGGGGAGGGGGTAGGTCACGGATGAGCCTAATAATGGTACCAAAGTGACTGTATTTGCTGAATACAGAACTGACTAATAAAAAAAAAAAAAAAGATCTCATTCTCCCCTCCTATAGCCTTCTTTTAGTGCATGTTCTATGAAGAAAGGCAGAAACGGAGTGATGATAGGTGATACATAGATAGATAGAAGGTAGATATAGATTTACAGATAGATAAGTGATATATGATGATAAATAGATGATATATCGATAGATAGATAGGTTGGTAGATAGATACTAGATAGATAGATAGTTAACACATGCATCATTAGTAATATTTCTTATTCATGCTAAAACATTTATTTTTTTAAAATATAGGATATAAAAATTTACATGCTGATGCTATAGAGAAATAGCATGAATGTAAGATGAAAGATGAGATAAACATGAAGTTGTGGTCTCTGTAAACCTGACTTAAATTGCATTCTTTAAGTGTGCTCCCTAATCTTTATCCATTCATCTATCCCCAGTCCCTCCTACCAACTCATGTCTCTATCCCAAACTTAGATTATGCTATCCTATTTCTCTTGTCATCTCTCCAATGATTTTCTATAGACTAGAATATGTCCTTGTCATTTGTGGACCACCCCTGTACCATGGGCTTTTTTGCAGAAATAGTATTACATCTATAGATTTGTATATTAGTTCAACAAAAGTTTAGGAGTTTGAAAGTTAAAATTATAATTAAGAATTTATTTTTTGAGCTTGAATACTTTCCCAATTAGTAGCTGCTTTTAGGTCAACTATGATAATTTTTAGCTTTTTCCCTAATTAAGACTATATCCTGTTCTAAGGAGTTCTCTCTCTAGTGTAAGTAACATTAAATTTGAAAATGAGATTGAAATTTCTTGAGGTAAATTTAAAGGTGAGATAAAATTCTTATCTTGATAAACAGCTAACACCAAACTTACAGAGCTTTTACCACTCCCCATAGTTCTCCTCACTGTTTTGCCACACAGATTAGGTTTTTAAACTTGTTAATGAGTACTCATTTGGTTTCAGGGTGTTTAATACATTTATGGCTAAGTACTTTCTAGTTAATTCATTGTGCAAAAATGTACAAGGTCTAATCTTTGCTCTATTCTATTTAAGTCATCTTTCATCTTCCATTTATGCTATTTTTTCTATAGCACTTGCATATAAATGTTTATATCCTATACTTTAAGTAATAAATGTTTTAGAATGAATAAGAGATACTACCAATGATGTATGGGTTAACTAAAGTTATTACAAGGCATCTATTATGAAATGTTCTAAGTTATCAAGTGTTTTTAAATGTTAAGGTACATTTTGATTTGGCCAAGCATACTTTCTAGTATGCTCACTCCAGTATGGCTTCTCTCTTCTCACTTATTGTATCCCTGAATATGTATACTTTCTTCCTGTTAGTCTCTACATATGCCAGGCCTTATTGGGAACCATGACACCATGCTCAGAGAGAATGAGCTTTTACCCTTGCCTATTCCTGGTGGGCTTCACAGTGTCAGTCAGATCTAGCTACAATTCACCTTCCACCATGAAAAATGGTGCTGTCAACAGCCCCTCAAATTCCTTTGGGATTTTAGTTACATGGCTGCCATTGTGTACTATACTACTATCCAAGTTCATATGTGTCTTCTCTCCCAATATGGCAATCTCCTTACTAATAAAGAAAACTTATTTTTGTCCCCACAGTCTGGGATTGCTAAAAATAAAGTGAAGGTATATTTTATTCCAGAAAATATTGTATATTTTTAAATAGAATAATGATCCAAGAAGACTGAGAAGTATAGATCCATTCTTTTTTATTTTATTTTAAAGAGAGAGAGACAGAGAGAGAGAATTGGTGCACCAGGTTCTCAGTCACTGCAATCCAACTCCAGATGCTTGCACCATGTAGTGACTAAGTGGGTCCTTGTGCTTACCTCACTTTTATGCATCTGACTAACATGGGATCTGGAGAGTTGAACATGGGTCCTTAAGCTTCACAGGAAAGTGCCTTAACTGCTAAGCCATCTCTCCAGCCCAATGAATCCATTTTGAGAGAGTGAAGTATTGACAGATGGCTACAGAGCATAGGGTGGGGTATGAGTTTTTTTCTGTTCTCTGATGCATGACACTGAATTATAGTCCTTAGCCTTTACTTCTTTTTTGCAGAGGCCAGACATCACCAAGTGCTATAGCTAAGTCATTGAATCATCTATGCTATTCTGTTCATTCTAAATTCCTCAGCATTTACAAAAAAAAAATGAATATCTCAATTTTTCAACAAACATGCTCCTTGGTTTTTCTCCCAGCCTTCTGCCATCTGTAATATGTTTCAACCAGAGTTTTATTCTGTGAGGGATTTGCATTTACTTTATAGTTTTGTGAGTCATGCTTTCTTTTCCACTTTGAGTGGTGCCCATGTTAGAGGAAACAGACAAGTGTCTGCTTCCACCTTCAGAGGAATTCTACATGGACAAGAAGGAAAAGCACAATATCCTGCAAATATGGTATGCTCCCCTCTCACAGGGCTCCACATTGTGGACATGACATGGCAGTGGCATCAGGATTGACACTGCTGGACAGAGTGAGGCAGGAGAAGGCAAATGTCCTAGTGTCCCTCACTTTCTGTCTTTTTCTTGGCACAAGATGCACTTGGGGGATTTAAATTACTGTCTGTAGCTCCAGGTTTTATTTACTAGTCTTTGTTTTGCTACCCACACTTTCCCTACCCTGTATAGTCTTTTGCACGAGTTGTGCTCTCTGCCATTGCTGTGCTGCAAGTTTAGACATCACTTCCTATAAGAGAGAGAAGATGAATCTCAGAATTGCTCACAAGCTTTCCAACTTTTTAAAATGACATTTTCACATATTGTAATTGTTGCCTTACAATTTTGTCTTTCCTATTAGTGGAAGATTCTTGAACTCTTGCAGTGGGCCTCATTTATACTTCAATATCTAGGCTTGATCCACTCCTACAGTTTACAAAATACGCTTTAAGGAAACACAAAAATGTTCCACATGTATTATTTTAACAGCACATGGTACAGTTATTTTTAGCTTTCTTAAAGATTTACAACTACTATAAGTCCAAAATCGACATAATTCAGTGTTGTCCATAGTTAAGCTCCATAATGAGAGAGCAAAGACACCACCACCACCAAGAACTCCAGGCAAAGCTCTAACAAAACTCCATCACCTTTATATATTTAGAGTGGAATTCCAAATCCATGCCCACACCTTAGGGTTGGACCTTAAGATCCTCCCAAGCCCAGTGACACCTCCTCCAGCCAGATAGTTGCATATCTAAATTACAAATTTTAAAAAAACTACCATATCCATTGGGGGGCATCTATTCAGACAACCACACCATGTTTCCTTCTTTATTTTCTAGCAGGTGAGTAGATAAATTTGTTTTGTGATAAACAAAATTATAAAGGCCAATGGTTATGAATAAGGTACCAGGCTTTTTCCTATTTCTTTATTTTTAAAAATATGTAATTATGTATAGTTATAATTGTGTGCTCTATATATGTTACTATTTCTTTTATAAATCATCATGGCATTAAAAACCCATTATAGGGTGGGATAGATGGCATAGCCACTAAGGCAATTGTCTGCAAAGTGTAAAGGGAGCTTGACAGAGAGATGAAAATTATACATAGAAAAGTAGTAGAAAATGCAAACTTAATTGAACAAGTCCAAAACTCGCTAGAAGCTCTCAAGAATAGAATCAGCCAAGTGGAGGATAGAAACTCTGATCTGGAAGAAGACAAGATGGAAGAAACAGTTCGAGAGTTCAAAAATTTCAGTAGGATCAAAAGTTCCTGTGAACAGAACATGAGGGAATTGTGGGATACACTTAAACGTCCCAATATCAGGATCATTGGAATACCAGAAGGAGAAGGAATTCAGACCAAAGGCATGGAGAACTTATTTAACAAAATAATTGAAGAAAACTTCCCCAGTCTCTTAAAAGAAAGGCCCATCAAGATATAAGAAGACAACAGAACTCCAAACAGAACGGACCAAAGGAGAAAGTCTCCAAGACATATTGTCATTAAGACTCTAAACATTGACATCAAAGAGAAAATCCTAAAAGCACCTAGGGAAAAGCAGCACACCACCTTCAAAGGTAACCCCATCAGAATTACTTCAGACTTCTCAATGGAAACCCTGAAAACTAGAATGGCCTGGAATGAAACACTGCAAAGTCTAAGAACCTATGGGTCTGAGACCAAACTACTCTGCCCAGCAAAAGTATCCCTCATAATAGATGGTGAAAGAAAACCTTTCCATGTCAAAACTCAGATTTACAATTACATGAACACAAAACCAAACCTACAGAGAGTATTTCAGGAAATTCTCCACAGAGAAGAAAAAATTAATCAAACTGAAATGCATACAAGAAGCAGAACACAATAACCAAACTCAGAGTAGGCACAAAAAACTTCAAAGTCCATGAAAACTCCAACCTACATTTACTATCACAATATGGCAAGGATCAAATCAAAGCTCACAGTTATTACACTAAATATTCATGGCCTTAATTCACCCATCAGGAGACACAAGCCAACAGGACGGATCAAATGTTAGACCCCTCAATCTGTTGCCTTCAAGAAACCCATCTCACCACTAAAGACAGAAACCTCCTCAGGGTGAAAGGGTGGAAAACAATATTCCTAGCAAATGGGAATAAGAAACAGGCAGGCGTAGCTATATTAATATTGTATAAAACAGACTTCAAACCAAAAATAATCAAAAAAGACAAAGAAGGCCACTTCCTACTTCTAACGGGAATGATCCATGAAGAGGATATTACAATCATAAATCTGTATGCACCAAACACATGGGCACCACAGTTCATAAAAAAAAAACCTACTTCACAATAAAACATAAATAACCACCAACACCATCATAGCTGTAGACTTCAATACACCATTATCAGTAATAGACATACCATTGAAACAGAAACTCAACAGGGAAGTAAGACATCTCAAAAAAACCATAGATCACTTAGACCTAACGGATATCTACAGAACATTCCATCCCAAATCCACAGACTACACATTCTTCTCAGCAGCCCATGGAACATTCTCTAAAATAGACCATATACTGGGTCACAAAGACTGCCTCCTCATATTTAGGAAGATTGACATAATTCCCTGCATGATGTCAGATCACAATGCTATATTGCTAGAAATCAACAACAAAAGACCCACCAAGAGTCCTAATGGCACCTGGAAACTGAACAGCACACTTTTAAACAATAAATGGATATTGGATGAAATAAAACATGAAATTGCAAATTTTCTGGAATTGAATGACAATGAGAACACATCGTACGAAAACTTGTGGGACACAATGAAGGCAGTCCTCAGGAGAAAATTCATAGCACTCAATGCCTTCATAAAAAAGACAGAAAGGTCCCAAATCAATAACCTCACAATCCACCTAAAGGCACTGGAAAAACAAGAAAACTCGAACCCAAAGAGCTCCAGAAGGAATGAAATAATTAAAATCAGAGCCTAAATCAATGAACTGGAAACCAAGGAAACAATTAAGACAACTGACAAAACAAAGAGCTGGTTCTTTGAAAAAATAAACAAGATTGACAAACCCCTGGCCAATCTGATCAAGGAAAAAAAGGAGAAGCTTCAAATTAACAAAATTCAAAATGAAAAAGGAGAGATCACAACAGACATAAGTGAAATTGGGAGAATCATTAGGACTTATTTCAAAAACCTCTACTCCACAAAACTGGATAATGTGGATGAGATGGATAAATACCTGGAAGCATACCATCTACCAAAGCTAAACACAGAGCAGATTAATCACCTCAATCAACACATCACAGTCATGGAGATTGTAAAAGTAATAAAAAGCCTCCCCAAAAAGGAGAGTCCAGGACAAGATGGCTTCTCAGCTAAACTCCATCAAACCTTCATGGAAGAACTCAAACCAATCTTCCTGAAACAGTGAGACACAATTGGTGAACAGGGAATGCTACACAACTCCTTTTATGAAGCTAGCATCACCTTAATTCCAAAACCAGGCAAAGATGCCACAAGAAAAGAAAACTACCGGCCTATTTCCCTGATGAATTTAGATTCAAAGATCCTCAACAAGATCCTCACAAACCGAATCCTACAACACATCAAAAGCATTATCCACCTTGACCAAGCGGAATTAATCCCAGGAACACAGGGGTGGTTCAACATACGGAAATCTGTCAATGTAATACACCACATAAACAAGGTTAAACATAAAAAACACATGATCATTTCAATAGATGCAGGAAAGGCCTTTGACAAGATACAACATCACTTCATGATCAAAACATTGGAGAGAATTGGCATGGTTCGTTCATATCTTAACATAATAAAGGCAATATACAAAGCTCTGAAGGCACAAATAATACTTAATGGAGAGAGACTGGAGGAATTCCCATTAAGATCACGAACAAGATAGGGTTCACCACTCTCACCTCTGCTCTTCAATATAGTACTGGAAGTCCTAGCTGAAGCAATAGGACAGGAGGAGGAAATAAAAGGGATACAATTTGTAAAGGAAGAAGTTAAGTTAGCTTTATTCACTGATGACATGATTGTATAGTAAGAGACCTGAGAGACATCATCCCAAAACTCATGAAGGTGATTAACTACTATAGCAAATTACCAGGATACGAAATCAATGCACAAAAATCAGTAGCCTTCCTATATGCAAAAGACAAAGATAAAGAGAAAGAAATAAGGGACATAGTCCCCTTTTGAATAGCAACAACAACAAAAAAATACCTTGGAATAACGTTAACAAAGGAAGTGAAAGATCTATACAACAAAAACATGAAAACACTCAAAAAAGAAATTGAGGAGGACTTGAGAAAATGGAAAGACCTCCCAGGTTCCAGGATAGGCAGAATTAACATTGTGAAGATGAAAATCCTACCAAACGCAATATACAGATTTAATGCAATTCAAATAAAAGTCCCTACAGTATTCTTCAGAGAGATAGGAAAAATGATCTCAAATTTCCTATGGAAAGGCAAAAGGCCTCACATATCCAAACATATCCTCCATGAAAGAAATACCTCTGGAGGCATCACCAAACCTGATCTAAAGCTATATTACAAACCCATAGTAATAAAAACAGCATGGTACTGGCATAAAAACAGGAGTATAGAGCAATGGAATAGACTTGAGGACCCGGACTTTGCGTCAAGCAACTACATCTACTTGAAATTCGATAAAGGCCCAAACAATATAGCCTGGAAAAAAAGACAGCATCTTCAAGAAATGGTACTGGACAAACTGGATAACCATATGCAGTGTACAGAAACTTGACCCACACATTTCACCATGCACTACACTGAAGTCCAAAACGATCAAACACCTCAATACAAGAGCAGAAACTCGAATACTATGGGAAGAAAATTCAGGAAGTACTTTCCATGATATAGGAATGGAAAAAGACTTCTTCAACAAAACCCCAGTAGCTCACGAACTTAAACCATCACTCAACCAATGTTATCACATGACGCTGAAGAGTTTCTTTACAGACAAGCATACAATAAGCAAAGCCAATATATTACACACAGAATGGGAGAAAATATTTGCGGGTTATCCAACTGATAGAGGCCTAATCTCTAGAATCTACTAAGAACTCAGAAATCTAAACAGCAAGAAGTCAAACACACCACTCACAAAATGGGGCAAAGAGCTGAACAGGCAGTTCACAGAGGAAGAAATAGAAATGGAAAACATACACTTAGGAAAATGTTCATCATCCCCTAATCATCAGAGAAATGCAAATTAGAACAACTATGAGATTCCACCTTACCCCAATAAGGATAGCAAACATCAAAAAATCAAATAAAAATAAGTGCTGGTGAGGATGTGGAGAAGTAGGAACACTCATCCACTGTTGGTGGGAATGTAGGATGGTACAACTACTTTGGAAAGCAATATGGAGGCTTCTGAAAAAGCTGAGTATAGAGATACCAACAGACCCAGTTATTCCCTTACTGGGCATCTACCCTAAAACCTTCAAACCACAGGCTAGAGAGATTTGATCAACCATGTTTGTAGCGGCTCTTTTTGTAATAGCTAAGATCTGGAATCAACCCAGATGTCCTTCACTAGATGAATGGATAACTAAGATGTGGTATATCTACCCAATGGAATTCTATACAGCAGTAAGAAAAAAATGACACAATGAAATTTAAGGAAAAATGGCTGAACCTGGAACAGATCATTCTTAGTGAACTTACCCAATCACAGAAAAAAAAAAATCGCCACATAGTCTCACTCCTCTACAGCACCTAACCTGATTCTTCCCAAGATACCTTACATATTCGGCAAGAATCTCATGGACTAGACACTAGGAAGGAAGGGGACAGAGGGGAGGGCATCAAAGGGGTGGGAAACACAAATCTAGACCCAAATGGCAATGGTACCATAAAATTCTACTTATGAAAAGACACATCAAATGGCTGATCCTGCACCAGGCCCTTACAGAGAACACCTGAACCACAAGCACTGGAGAGGATAGGATCAAGACTAACCTTAATCTTCTACATCTTCCCTCCCTCCTTCTCCCTCTCCCCCTCCCTCTCTCTCTCTTCTCTCTAACTCTTGTATATTAGTTATCTTTTTCCTCATTTTCTTAGTGGGCACTGACCTGTAACTCACAGAACCAGTATGGGACTATCATCCACAATGAGGTTTTGATCAGAGGGACCTACAAGTTTTCCTAAAAGACAGACAGATTTCTGTCAGAGTACTTGATGACCCACCAAAGGTCAGTGGTAAGACTCTACTGCTGAAGACACTTTATGTGGTTGACATGCAAAATAGAATGGCATGGCTGGAAGTTGGAACAGAGTCAGTCCCCAGACAGTCAGCGCGTCTAATGCCAGAAGGTGCTACGTGGGCGATTGGGGGAAAATGACCAATATCTGTCAAAGCAACTCATGGTCTAACGTAGTTAGCAGCAGATAACTTGTTGTGATGCCCACATAAGTTCAAATAGTGGCACACAGCCATGGTGGGGAACCAACTGCTCTTGATTTGGCTAACTGAACCCCTCAGTGGTACGGGATCCATAGCTGGAGCTGGGAAACAAGTCAGAACCATATCCAAACATAAATCCACTCACCAGTATCAAGCTACCATCAATCATGGGCTACAAGAGGGCCTACACCTATTAAATTCTCTATTAAAAAAGTAAGGGTTATCTCTTTTGTCCTGTGCTAACTTACTGTCCATTGGAGAATCTGCTTCTCTTTTTCAGATAGATGTAGATCCTAAGGAGAGAGCTACCCCATCATACCTCCAAAGGACCCCGGCTGAAACTAAGAAAAATTGGCGAAACAAGCAAGGATGCAGATTTCCTGATGAACCGGATACCAGCAGAAGGGGGAAGGAGATGAACACAGAGAAAAATCAACTCCTACCAAATCAGAGAGCCAGAGCTTCAGAGGCCCCCAACACCTCATCACTGAAGCAGACCCAAAGTGAACCCAACATGGCTCAGGGAAATTTTGCTTAAGAGGGGGTGGCAAGAATGTCAGAGCCATATGTTGGGTCATTATATGTAGCGACATTTATCTTACACATAACTGTGGGCTAACTCCACAATGCATGACCCATATACCTCAACAAGGAGGGGCCAACGGGAGGGGGTAGGTCACAGATGAGCCTAATACTGGTTCCAAACTGGCTGTATTTGCTGAATACAAAACTAACTAATAAACAGAAAAAAACAAGAAAAGAAAAAAAAACTTGGAAAAAGAAGTTAAAAGAAAAAGTTTAATTTTAAAATATATTTCATAATTTTAAACACATAAAATATTACTCAGGGCGGGAGAGATGGCTTAGTTGTTAAAGGTGCTTACCTGAGAAGCCCAGGAATCCAGGTTCAATTCTACAGGTCCCACATGAGCCACATGCACAAGCTGGCACATGCATCTGGAGTTCATTTGCAGTGGCTAGAGACCCTGGGTGCCTCTCTCTCTCTGCCTCTGTCTCTAATAAATAAATAAAATAAATCTTTAAAAAAAAACTTCCCTATGTAGCACACTTAAAATATCTCTGCCTCATATTTTTACATTAGAATATCCTTTGTATACTTTTGTTGTTATTAAGTACACCTTGGTTTCTCCAAACACAATTCCCCACTTCTGCTGTTATTATTACATGACATGCACCCTCTCCTTTATTTTCAAGATTGAAATTTGTAATGTTTTTTTAGTTTGTTCCATATTTCTAAAAAATAAACTGAGAAAGAGCAGATGTGAAGATCTTTGTCTTGTATGACTTCACTAGTTTTATGGCTTAGATAGCTATTGAACAATACAAGGAAGGGTGGAGAAATCCTGCTACCAGTTAGAAGTCCAAGGAATTGGTGAGAAATCATGGACTGTTATAGAAAAAAAATTATAGCAAAGTGGTCCTTCAATTTCCCTAGCAGATAATAGTTTGATATGCAAACTATGACACCAAAATGTTAACAGTAAAGCTAGACAAATATTTATGCATGCATGTAGAATTCAAAGTTTAAATTTTGAATTAACTTTCAACTAAATTTAAGCTTAGGCAACATTTAGGATCAGGTAACATGTAGTTGATTTTCTTGAGGTGTTTTATCTGCGTTTCTCAGTCTTGGCATGTCATAGCTCCACACTGCTGGTATGAACTTCCAACACAGACACAGTTTATGGGATGAAGGGATTCATTTGAAGACTGAAAAAATCTTTGTCTTGCCTTGCCTTCCATTTGCCATGGTTCATTCAAGGGAGGTTCCGTTGATTGTGTAAGAAGCTGGCCCTCTTGCACAGATCCAAGAAAAGAGACCCAAACATGCCACAAGCAAGATCCAAAGCTGGTAGCCAAATGGCAGAGAACCCAGGCCTCTGAGCTCAAGTGCTCTGCAAACCTTTGGGCTAGAAATTAGATTCCTCCCCCCACCCCAAAGACATCTCTTCCAGCCAGGTTGTTGGAGATAAGCTTTTAAATAAAACATCTGTTTCTATTAGGGGGATATTCAAACTATCACATAGAAGAAATGGAGAAATCTAATAGCAGTTTCAGAGCATCAACCTTTTCATATAATCAAAACATAAGGAAGTGCTAGGTAAGGAGATATGGAAAAATAAATGTCTTAAATATCCACTGATATATAGTCACCATATTTTAAAACCTTCACCAGATATTGAGTTGAAAAAATCTTTGTTTTACCTTGCCTTCCATTTGCCATGGTTTATTTACAAATGTTACACTAACATATTTCACTTAACACCCATAATTTATAAATAATTGCTTGAATTCAACAATGGCAGAAGTTGAATAATAATGTTACCAGATTGTGCTGTCTATGCAATTTAGTCACATTTCACAAATCCATTCTTACCTTCTGTTGTGTTTGCAAATACACATTTTGCCATATGTGCAAATTGGAAGTGTCAAGTTTTTTTTAAGTCTAATTAGTATAATTGCTTAGATAAGAAAAATAGCATTTATGTTTTTATTTTTTAAATATTAATTTGTTCCCATGACTTCCTAAAACTTATTGTTGATTAGGTTTCCTAGGCTATTGCAAGCTAAGTGGGCATCAATTCTTTGACTCTCTGACATGGAAATTCTGTAGAGAGAGAGAGGATGGTTATGCTAAGCATTTTTCAACCTATTTTTCCTGTTTTTGTAGTCTCTTGTTCACTCAAAAATATAAATTCCAACTTAAGATTGTTCTATTCTATCCTAGTTTTGAAGCTGCTCATGCTTAAGTCAATGTTTTGAAACTATATTCTCTGTTAGACCTTAAACTTGGCTGTTGGAGAGTCTCACACATTGTTCATTGGCATGCATGGACAATACATCCATAGAGAATATGCTAATATTATACAAGGGTTTTACTTTTGGAGTGGGGAATGTTCAGGAAAACCAAGATGACTGTGTGAAAGCTAAGGCACCATATGATAACTTCATTCCAAAATTGCTAGTATACAGCAGAAGTATTCAGCAATTGTATTGCTACCATTTACTGCCATCTTTGTGGAGGCTTCTGCATTGCACCCTGTGTCCTTCTAGCTGCAGCAATATCCACTGGGAATAATGTATGCCTGTCCCAGTTTCAGGCACAAGAATGTGACCTGACATCACCAAGCCCATGTAAGCATCATGACATTTGCCACACCTGTGAAGTTGTTCTAGATATAATTATGTGGTTTGGCTTGGTCTTTTTTTCTTTACCCCTTTCTACATGAATTGAATATTCCAGATAAAGAATACATCTCCCTGCATTCTAGAACAGAAATGCCCATGTAGCAGAATGGTGGCTGGAGCCAAGCTGCAAGGCCTTCACCAATGTGAGCTCACAGGTGATTTGTGAGCAGATGTGTGACCATCTGCAAAAAGTCATTCAAATCTTGGAGATTGACTTTTGTCTGTCCAAAAAGACTTTTAAAATGTTTCCTTCCTGCTTTTTATTTCCAATAACACCAGACACACATCATGCTGATATATGGCTGCTTCTTGATGGTTTTATAAGACTGTTTACTTTCCATCCTTCCCACAATCAAATAACAGCCCAAGCCTTCTTGTTCTAAGTAAAATGTTCTGCCTACATATGGCAGTTACTTTCTAGTTGCTGGGGGGAAAAATCAGTTTACCAGAAGAAGCTTATGGAAAAGTACTTATTTCAGGCTTGCAATTATAAGAGAAAGGTTCAGTATGGTAGAGCAAACAGCTGTAGTATCACATATTCATATATTAGTTGCAGTGAAAGAATAGTAAGGTAAAACTAGCTCTTACCACCCAGTGGACTATCAAGTGCAAGATGAACTCATACTGACATACCTCCTCCAGAAGGGCTGTACCTCCCAAAGGCTCTACCAGCTGGGGACTAAGAAGCATAAACACAAACACTTAACGCTGTAGGTCATTTACATTCAAAGCACCACAACATATTTACAACTTCAAAGAAAAAGTGCTTGATTAAGATAGGAGGAACCAAGCCGGGCGTGGTGGCACACACCTTTAATCCCAGTACTCGGGAGGCATTGGTAGGAGGATCACCATGAGTTCGAGGCTGCCCTGAGAGTACATAGTGAATTCCAGGCCAGCCTGGGCTAGAGTGAGACCCTACCTCGAAAAACCAAAAAAAAAAAAAAAAAAAAAAAAAGATAGGAGGAACTATGTTAGAGTCAGCTTCTGTATCTTGCCCCTTTCTTATCCTTCATTTTCATCCCCAACCTGCTAAGTTACCCAGATTCTCCTTTAGATTCTACACTTGAATTTCACCAACTGTTAGTACTCATCTTTTCCCCAATATCTTATGTAGTGATCCTCACATTTAACACTAGAAATCAGAGCAATGCAAAATTAGATCACAAAATTCCACTTTCTGGTATCACTTTGATTGTACATGGTTATATATCCAGACAACATGAAAACTATTTATCCATAGTAAGTTCCTAATTATTTTTCCCTTTGCAATTGTATTAGCTTTTCTTTGATGGGACAAAATGCCTGAAAAATAAATTTAAAAGAAGAAAGATTTATTTCATCTTACAGTTCCAGGTTATAATCCCTCATGGGAGGGAGAACATAGCAGTGGGAACTTCAAACTGACCTGGTCACATTAAGCCCACTGTAATGAAGCAAAAATTGTTGAATGCCTGTGCTCTGACAGTTCTCACCTTTTTACATGTGTATGAAATAGTGTTGTCTCCATTTAAAGGAAGGTTTCCTATTTGAATTAACCTGATCAACCTAATCCCATCAATCATGACCAGAGGCTAAACCTAATCTAGATAATCCACCACATGTGGTTCTAGGTCCTGACAATTTGGCAATCAATCTAGACCATCATAGCAATTATGGCACATCTGAACAGTATAAAATTTGTCTTACTTTATTTAATTGATGAGAAGTGTGAGGTGTTGGAAGTGTAAATAATAGGTGGAGATATTTACTTGAACCAATTTCTCTAATAACTTTACCATCTCTTCCTATATCACTAAGAAGACAGCAATAGTTCTCTAAAGCTGTGAGCTATGACTAGAATCAATGAGAACTAGAGTAGGGAAAGCTAATCAATAGCAAACAGAACCTCCATCTAGCAAAACCTTACCAACTCTGTGAAGTGGAAAAGAAGACAGTTGAAGACTACATGGGTTGAAATGCAGAGTCAGAGCTGGCTTCATACATTGGCTATAAATATGTCACAAAATTTGTATTGGTAAGGTGTTCAGCATTCACTGTCCTTCAACAGATAATATTAATTATCTAATTTCTTATTATGTTATTAGTAGTAGTGATTAGGTAGCTGAGATTATCATTAGATAAAACTTGTTTCTCCAATTTGGCTTTTCTTTGTATTGACTCACAGAAATTTATAGGACATATAGTTCATGCAAGTCCATTGACATTTACTATATACACTATTTAAAGAAAGGTGCATTCTCAGACTTGTACAATAACTATTTTTGTTGTCTCTTTCAGTGTACTTGAATATTTATTTTCATATAGTGCAAAGTTTAGCCACAGAAAGTATGGGTTATATCTATAATATAGCACATTTTACCTGAATGGACTAGTTAAAATTACAGGATAATAATTAACCCAAATGAAGCCTGTGGTTAGACATTATCTGTGCTTTACAATAAATCAAAGAAAAAGAGAAGTTTGTAATATCAACCTGATATGTGTTTATTTATGCACTTATTTCCAATGGGGAGAATAAGTGGTGTGTGTGTGTGTGTGTGTCTGAATAACATGAATGTTGAAGCTGCATTGAAAGGGGATGAAACTAGAAGTAGGGGCACAAGAAGATGTAGGATGCTCATATGTTCAAAATATATGATGTAATTGAATGAAAATTTCCTTATAAAACCAATCCTTAAGTACAATGAGTGTACCCATAAACAAATAGAATAAAATTACAAAACACAATAAGAAGGCAGTAAATGAGCTTTGGGAGTGTCTGGTGATACAGAACACACTAATAAATCGCTAGCAATTGAATTAGCATTAAGGGTACATAGAATAATCGAAAACACAACTCTGAGATATTAAAGAAGGTTTTGGATGGAATTTTTATTATTTTTTCAGTGACTGAGGGATTAGGATGATTTGTGTCACTAGACACAAATTTGCTGAGGCTATGTTCCAGAGATAATCTATACCAGCAGTTCCCAAAGACCAAGTGCAGTTTCAAAATGAAGAGGACTAAATTGTATATCATAATAGTGTAAAGAAAGCTATCCAACTAATGAATTTTAAAGGTTGATGAGGAAACATCATATCTTCAATTTGTTGAAATGTATATATGATGGTTAATGCCATTGTCAACTTGACAAGATTCATAGTCATCTTGAAGACACACGTTTTGGCATGTCTATAAAGGTAGTTCCAGAAAAGTTTAATGAAAGAGAAAATACATGCCCTCAATATTATTGGCATTCAATGAGTTGATTCCCTGGAATAAATAAAAACAGAGAGTGGGCTGAGCAGTAGCATTCATTTTTCTCACCCTCATGATGCACAAGACCAACTGCCTCATCTGCCTGCTGCCATGTTGTTCCCACCATGATGGACTCAAACTGTGAGCCAAAATAAACTCTTCTTTCATCAGTTGCTGTTGTCAATTTTTTTTGTTATCAGAATTAGGAAAGTAACTAAGATAATTTACTACTGAGATTTATCTCAAATGTTCTCATGTCACTATCAGAAACAAAAGATTAAGGAGAAAGTTAGTTTGAAATGGTGACCTGTAACTTTTGCTGGGTATGATGGAGTGAACTCTGAAAAACCTGGACCTAGGGTTGGTAAATAAGTGGAATGCCCATGTGTGGAAAGTCCAAAGTGAAAAGAACACATTGAATATGTTCTATAAAATGTATCACCTACCAGTAGAAATGATAACAGTGTTTTAAAACTTTGCAATTTGGTCACAGGAAATTTTTCAATGTTACTCTTATAAGAAACCAAAATAAGGGAACATTGTCTCGAGAGCATGTTGGCTAGCTTATTCCTGAACCTGAGTGTGTGCACTTCTGGTAAAGTTCATTTTGGAAATGAAGCAAACATTTACTAAATGGTATGCACAGGACAAGTAAGTATTTGAAGAATTCTAGGTAGTCATGATAAATAATTAGTATGTTCAGAAAGAAATGATTTGGTAAGGGCAAGGAAAGATGTGGATATCCTTAGTAATCAAGGAAAAACCCTAACAGGTGATTTTAGTGATTAAAGGAGCTCATCTTTTGCCTGGTAATGTTGCATGCAAAATCAATTTCTGAGGAAGTAGGTCATTTGAAGTACATCCTGAATAATGTCAGCTTTTCAGTAAGTGTCACAGCCCTGTGGGAGTTGACAGAGTCAGCAAGTGAAGTTAGGAGGAAAAAAAAATCCTATGAGTGTTATGTATAAGTATAAAAGCTAGCATTTATTTTTAAATGAGAGAGGAACTTTTGATAAGAAATAATTATCAGGAAAATGAATTTGAAAGAGAAATGACTATTCTTCCTTACAGTATATTTTCTGACTTTTTATGATGATGCAAATTTAATTTGTAAGATGTACTAACATAAACAACTATTTTGCAGTAACTGAATTTGTATTAAGAACACTATTAACTTTAAAAATAAGGAAACATAATTTTGGAAACAATGCATAATTCAGTGGTCTTCTGGGAAGAAGTTTTGGCACATCCAAGCATTAGAATACAATCTGTTTTCCTTGTATTTCTGAAGATCAAAATGGCCTCTGACAGTGTTAAAAGACCCTTACTAAGGAGCCTTTCCCCATCTGCCTTATAAAAGAGAATGTTGGCAGGTTGGAGTTTCTGGCTGAGTGAGTTTGCTACTATGGTTCCCATTCAGTGTTTGTTATTGTGTTCTGCTGTCTCACTTATCAGAACCAGGATATTTTATGAGACTTGTATTTGTCACTTTATATTTTAGAGCAGGTGAATAAATCCTTTCTAAATGGTGAGGAATAATAGATTTTATTTTTTGTCTCTTCAGGATAAGTGAAACTACTCTCATGCTTATAAAACAATAGAACAAGAAGTTAAAAATCAATTTCTCATGCTGTTACCTCAGATACCCTTCCGGGTTACATGATAATAGTGTCTAATAGAATATAGTGTATATGTAAATAATGTGAGGAAATCTGGTTGAAGAATTATCTACTTTGAATTTACTGAAGATTTTTTAGCACTGTGCTAAGCATATAGCTTCAGGCATAGTTTTTCTTTCTTTCTTTTTTCTTAATTTCATTGAATCCATGTTCAAAGTCACTGCCTTTCCTGGCACCTTGCATTGCTTAGAAATACAATTTCATTCCACGTTTATAGCATCCATCATTCCATCAAGTAAAGCAAATACCATGGCCTTTGTAACAGTTTAATGCACAGACGTTTACAAGTGCTGAATCACTTGACATTCTTACAGCTTCTGATCTGTGACCCACCTTCAGGGACTGAGCTGTCTATGTATTTAGTCTTGCCCCAGGCACCAGTTTTATGAAGGGTATAAGCTGTGGTATTTTAGCCTCTCTCAAAAATATATTTAAAAATCCTAGAACAAGAGATAGAATTTAAATTATTTTTAAAGGAGATGTTTGTAGCTTTAAAATTCACATCTCAGAATTTAATTATTATTAAAATGTAATAAAAGGGCTGTAAAATATCTTAGTGGTTAAGGCACTTTCCTGCAAAGCCAAAGAACCAAAGTTTGATTCCCCAGAACCCAGGACCCATATAAGGCAGCTGCACATGTGGCACATGTGTCTGGGGTTTGTTTGCAGTGATTGATTATAGGAGGTGACTTTTGTGGCATCATAAAATAATTGAAAACACAACTCTGAGATATTAAAGAAGGTTTTGGATGGAATGTTTATTATTTTTTCAGTGACTGAGGGATTAGGATGATTTGTGTCACTAGTCATTTCAAATTCTAAGGCAGACTTAGGACTCTTCTATTAAAAGTAAAAGCTTGCAGGACTATCCCCTCCCCATCTTTGGACTAAATAATAATGATGCCACAAAAGTCACCTCCTATAATCAATCACAAAATTTCCCAAGCATGCTAACATACATGCATATGTGTACACACAAAGGCACACGCACATGTGTGAACATACATAAAATCATAAGAAGACTATTAGGTGAGATCACCATAAGTAATTCCAAGTAAGACCCACAGATCAACTTAGGTAGACATGATTCACTGTGTAAATTACAACCCAAGACACAGCTGTGCAATATGAAATTTGCTGAGGAAGTTACTGGAAGGAAAATTTCATATGGATGTTCAACACACACTTTTAAAGAAAATGCCCTGTTGAAGTTCCTACAGAACAATTCTTCAGTGATTGTAAGGTTTCCATTGAACAGACTGTGGGTTATACTAAACATCCCTGAGATTCATTTGAGACCATTTCATTGGTATATTCTTGTAACATAGGATGATTCTGTGTCATTCCTAAAGCATGAGTGGCATTATACCAGTATTATTGAGTAATGAGAAGTATAGAAAGATGAGCAAGAAGTTCTGACCTAGTTATCAGTCCCAATGTGATCTCAGCTAGAAACTAGCAGGACAATGGCAAACCAAGAAGAAGAATACTTGAATTCATCTCTAGCCAGAATAAACTTCCTTTATGCATTTGTTTTGAAGTGAGCCTATGGATTGACAAGTATTTTTTAATTTGATTTCTTCTTTCCCTACCCTCTTCAAACTATATTGGTACTATATTATAGGACTAGAGCAAGAAACAATTCTCAGAAAATAAAGTCCATAGGTTGCAGATGTGCTTGAAGATTCTTTCAGGATGTGGGCCCTAAACACAAAAGAGTTCCATTCAGAACACAAGATTTTTATGGGAGACATATAATTCAAACCCCCATAAACTCATAACCATCCATAATGTAAAATACAATTTATTAAGTCCAAATTTAAAAGTCCCCAGAACTTTTTTTTTTACCAATGAGTATTCTTCAAACATCCCATAATCTTTTAATTGTGAGCCTATAAAAACACATAATAGCATAGGGTAACATGGATACAATGTAAAAGTTGATATTGGGCCTTGCAAGGAAAAATTGAACCCACACAGGGACTCCAACAACTTGCCTCACATCACAGAATGGCCATTAAAAAAAAAAACTAACACATTTCAAATTCAATCTTTAATACAATTGTTATACTCCCATAAAATAAAGCCAACTTTGAACAGCAGAAATTCCTTCATCATTCACACCCTCTAATTTCAAAAGAATCTGCACTCTTTGTTCTGTCCCAATGCAAAACAGGAGGCCCAATCTCATTGGTGGTAATTTCTCAAACAGCTGAAGCTGAATGGGAGTGATGACTGAAGGGTTAATAGCCTTCCCTGAAAACTAAAGGGAACTTAAGAGTTAATAACTATCCCTAAAGCTGTGGGCAATAAACGAAACAAAAGAGGCATTTGGCTTGGTACCTTTCCTTGATTGATGTACTTCCCTTAGCCTAGATGGTCTTGAAGAATCAGAGACCATTTGGGTATCCTCCCTTAGACATTCCTGGCTGAAGAAGCCTATTCTGAACAAGGACACAGCTACAATTTTCTTATCAACTGCACCTGATACCATCTGTTTTTCTTAGGATCCTCCTTATAAACTTGCACCCTAGCCTGGCTCAGTGCTTCTGCCCTCATTCCGTGGAAAAGCTGTTGCCCCTCACTGTTTTCTCCAATGAAAAACAATCTATCTGTACAGATCAAAATCAGTGTTCTTTTGGCTTTTCTCTTACACTTCCCTTACACTGACTAATCCTTTCATTTGTTTCTGTGGCACATCCTTCTGCAGTATGTTTTGCCATTACTTTTAAATTTAGCTTTGCTTAAAGTATCAGGACATAAGAGTACAGGCAGCCTCTCACACAAACTGATCCTAGCTCAGTCCAGACAAAATTCTTTCTTCCTCTCATAAGCCAAGCCTACACAGTCCACAGTTTTTACTAAACTTAAGTCTTACAACTCTGAACAGACTGGTCCAGCAAACCATATTTGAAGCACTGTGCGGTATATCCTAGGTCAAGGTTTCAAGTCCTTCTGTGTTCCACCAACCAATTCCAAAAGGTCAAAATCAACACAGTCAGGTTTCTATCAGTTACAACTCCATCCCTCTATACCGATTTTCTGTTGTAGTTACATTCTTGTTACTGGGTCAAAACATCCCAACCAAAAGTAGATAATGGCAAAACAGATTTTATCTGTACTTACAGTTTCAAGGGGAAGCTCATGATGGCAGTGGAATACATGGTATGAGCCATGGCTAGATATCACTTCTACCACAGCAGGTGGAAATCAGCAGCAAGAACCTGAGCCAAATTTTGGTAAGGGGAAGCTGGCTATAAAAACCCTAAGTGTGTCCACAAATAGCACATCTCCTTTATCAAGGCTCTACCTTCCAAATTGCTACCATCTAGGGAAAATGCAACCAAAATGTATGTGTTTATGAGGGAAATCTGATTCAAACCACTACAACAAATAATTAAATGTTCAATTTTTCTTCTTGGCTTTTGTCTCTTCATCCAAATAATGGGATAGGCAGATGGTTAGGGTTATTTTTGAGGTTTTACTTATTTACATGGGAATACACTCAAACAAAAACTAGTGGTGGCAAAAGGTTTACCAACAAACAAGGCAAGGTGGTGGATAGAGCTCTGATTCTTGGTAGCAGTTTGTTGCTAACCAATAGGACACAATGTTGGCTGTTAAAGCTTTGACTCTTAACAGGCCTCAGGATTCCAGCCATTAGAGTTTGAAGAAGGAAACCAGATATCCAGGGCAGCAGAAGGTTCTATCAGTAGGTCCATTGTGAAGCAGGAACAGTAGTGGATCTGGGCACAACCAGCTCTGTGTTCCTTGTCCATCTTTGATAAGTTTTCTCTCTTGCTTTTCCAGCAAGTCCATTCAACTGAGAATCTGAGTTCAGGAGGTATACATGCATATAGGTCTAGTCTGATTAGTCATGCAATCTCTCCTTGCTAGGTCATTTCTGTGCTCATCTGTATTTTAGTGGCCAGTTCTGATCATGAGGATGGGAGTGGCTGTCCTTTATCATCTCAATAACACTGACTTCTGCCTTTCCATCTTGATGGAGAGCATAATCTGTCATTTGATGTTTATTTCTCTCTAGCCTTAGACCAATTGTTTTGAAAATTTGGGGTAGTATGTGCAGGTCATTTCCACAGAACTGTGGATCATGTGTTTGAACATTGGTTCGGGAAGCTATTGTGCACTGAGCATGTCCATTTGCATCTCTAGGAACTCAGCAGTTTTGGTTCAACTGAAGCCATCTCACCGTGATTGTCATATTCCAATATGATCTGCTAACTTTCTTGTTCTGAATGGCATTTGTAAGTCACAACTTTTTAATGCCACACATTCAAGCAAGTTGGACTCACAGCTTAAAGGAATTCACTGAAATTGAAGAAAAGTCTGCAAGTGGGGAAACAGGACAAGTAGACATAACTTCCGAGATATTGTGTCTCAATCATAATTGACACTTCTAGAGTAAGTTATGATGGAGACACAAGTGAGTAGATTTCTATTTGCAGATACCGGACACAGTGACGTGTATGTCCTGGACACAATTCCACATTCAATATTTATTAATATTATTTATATTGAAATATCCATTTGGTCATAGTTTATAAAGCCAATTCAGTTGGTTGCTGCATTGTCAATATTCATTTCCTTCTCAGTACTCTATGCTATTATTTCTATTTTGTTTCTTATATGTTGCATAGCTATTTATTACAATTTTACACATTCCATTACAGAATGTAGAGGAAGGCTCATAAGACTTAGGAGGAAAGAAGAAAATTACAGTATCATGAAGCTCAAGAAATTATAAAATGAAGGAAGCTCAGAAAAAAAAATACAAGATTATTTATATCACCCTGAAATGTGACCAGTCTCATCTGATCTTGGAAGGTACACAGGGTCAAGCCTGGTTAGTGCTAGGTTGGGAGAAAATTTCAAGACTCACAAGACCCTTTCCTAAGTTATACAAGGCTTTAAATAACTCCTAGGGAGGAAGAGACTCATTGATGGAACTGACTGCAAGTTATATAAAGAACTATAGGTAAGCAGTTTTTGTGAGTTGTCACCCATGCTCTGTCATTTAGCATCAATGGACATTTGTTCAAGTCACAAAGCACCATCTCAAAGCCAACAATGTATTCATTCAGTGTTTCAGTCTAGACATATGTAATACTTCTACTTTTGTTACCATTTTAAAACCACAAATATTGGTAAATAAATAGATATCTACTTATAAGAAATATATGCACCTGATTCTAACAGTAATTCTGGCCACTATCATTCCCAACATGAAACATGGAAGTGTTCCTTAACATTGGTAATCATTGTCACTCAGTGTCTACTCTCTGTGTTGCATCCCAAGATCTCATATAATAGGGTGCTTAATGCCTCTATCATGCTCCAGATGTCTCAATGAAAATATCCAACAGAGTATCTAGTATGAACATGATATAGCCACTCATCCTCTCATTATTTTTTTTCTATTTCTCCCTCAGTCATTTATTTCAATCTAATACTGCTTTCACATGTCTACCTTAGGCAATTGGCATCAAGGGTGATTATCATTTTATCTTACTAATTCTAATCCCTATATCTAAGATGTCCACAATGCTTGTTCCTATACATTGGGAGGGGGCATACATAATGAAGGTTATAGACAGGACTGTGCAACACTTAAATAAGAGGATAAAATCTTCACTGGACTGCTTTATTTATTTTTTTTTTCTATAGCCCTGATTATGTCCCTGACATGGGTATTGGTTACCCACTGCTTCTCAATCAAAATGTGATTCCTAAGCACATCTTTTGTTTTTAAACTATTATATTCCTGGTACCTAGAAAAATATTTGTCAAGTTGTGTTAATAATCATTTATAAAAGAATTATGAAGAAGATAAAGTTTAAAGTCTTCAATTAATTTGGGGTTGGCATTGAATTCTTCTATAAAGTATTTAAACTGGCCAACCAAAGGATGAGTGGCATTCATGAACTATGATAATAGTTATAAAATTTACATTATATTCCTCAAAGCTAGAAAGACTAGAAAGTCTTCAAGATGTCAGAGAAGGACAAATTCCCTGTCATTATTCAGTTATGATATCTAGCACTATTGTTGCTAAATTTCCCTCTAGATAATATTTTTTTGTCTTGTCTCCCTAAAAATGTCAATTTTCTGTTGTAGATAATTAAAAGGCAGCATATTAATTCTGTAACATAGAGATGTTTTGGGTGCTATTAGAAAGTGATGAATAAAATGTCAACTTCAATATTTCAAAGGTTAGTGAAGGCTAATTCATTTGCATCAGACAACAGAAAAGGTATTGACATGCATTTTTCTGGTGACATTTTTAGTGAATGCCACAAATGACTAGGGCATCAAATTCAGCTAATGGAAAGAAACTCTACTGCTCAGAATTCAGAGCTAAGAAATGCATTATGTGTTCAACTATTTTTTAATTTTAATTTTCTTAATTTGCAATTTAAATATTTAAACACAATATTTTTGAAAATTATTTATTTATTAGAGAGAGGGGGTGTATGGATACACCAAGGCTTCCTGTCCCTGAAAATAAACTCCACATTCATGTGCCACTTTGTGCTTCTGGCTTTATGTGGGCACTGCGGGATCGAACTGAGGGTACCAGGCATTGAAAGCAAGCGTCTTTAACTACTGAGCCATTGCTCCAGCACCATAAAGAAATTTGACCATAATACCCTCATACCACTTTTTCTTCCCTCTTTCTTTCACTGAACTCATTCTGCTTTTCATCTAGTCCAGCTTATACTTTGATGACTTTATATTTTCCCCCACTGCCATCATCCTTGTTGATATGCTGATAAGCTCAGTGTTGTGGAGGTTCTATGGAAGTAATGACAGCTGCTATGAGGTCATGAAGTAACCATATGTCCAAGGTTTTTTATTTTGCTGTTTTTTGTTTTTTTGAGGTAGGGTCTTACTCTGATCCAGGCTGACCTGGAATTAACTATGTAGTCTCAGGGTGGCCTTGAATTCATGGTGATCCTCCTACTTCTGCCTCCTGAGTGCTGGGATTAAAGGTGTGCACCACCACGCCCGGCTATGTCCACGTTTTTAAGAGTATCTACATCTTCAATAATACAGAGTTGTGTTATCTAATTGTATGTCTCAGAGAAAATAAAGGAATACATATATGGCAATACCTGGATAAACAAGAGATATTGCTTTTAAATGTCTCAGTTGTCTTAAGATGCCACTACCATAGAGGAGTCAGCTTATTAAACAGATATTACTCTCACAGTTATGAAGGCGGAAATCTAAGATGGAGTTCTTATCGCATTCTGTTCCTACTGGATCTCTCTTCTTGAGTTGCCTTCTCACGGTGTCCCCCACATGATTATTGACTTCAAGTTCTTTCATTTCTAATAACAATGCCACCAATAAGGCAGAGTTTGGTCATCAGTGACATTTACTATGATTTCCCTCTCCTTTCAGTGTGACCACTGAGAGACCAAATATAGTCCACTCATGGTCCTGTTTTCTTCCTTTTATATTCTGGTGTCCTGTAACACATGGTATTTATCACTTCTTTTTTTAACAACTATTTACTTATTCTGTTTAAACACTTTGTGAACTGAACCTCTCTCTACCTCCATACGCTGGCCTGAGTCCTTGAAGCAATCTGGGGGCTATGAAATAAATTTAATATTGATTAGATGCTAAATATGAAATGTGTTTCTCCTATTACCACTGCGAATAGAATGCTAGCTAACCCATGAATTCTAAGAATAGCCAATAGAAGTAAACTTTAGACTACCTGCTATACTAAAACCATAATGACAAAACATTGATTAAAATTGAAAACTTCCTTGTAAATTCTTGTATTAATTCTTCTGATAAATTCATATGTAAAATGTGAATATACTGTACATTTAGTGAGAATATTCCAATTTTATAAAGTATACAAAGTTATTATTGTGTCATTGGAGTCTTTAAATGTTGTTGTGAATTTCTAGTATTCATGATAAAATCTATTAACCATTTAAATACTTAATGACATTTTATTTAGAAGATGGTGTTAAAACATTAAATTTACCTCATATTCACTATGTTCCAGCTATGAACTAATAATACATAATGTGTTAAATATTTTAAACCATAGTAAATATTTATATTATTATGTTATGTAAATTATATATGCATGCTAAATACATATGAATATATAACTTAAAATTTGTCAAATTTCTGACTTAAAATAGGATAAATAATATGATGTGGCAAAAATTAGCACTATTTTAGCTACAAGTAGGGAACAAACTTTGTACATGAATGAAGAGATAGAGACCTCATATACAATCACATGGATATACCCACTAATAAAACTGTGCAACTAAAATTCAACTATTTTGATTTATGTGTTTCATTTAAGCATTACAAAATAAAATGATAATTACCCAATAAGGCAACAGAAAGTAAATGGAGGGCTAGATGAATAGTGAAGATTGTCAGTCACAGAAACTGATTAATGTGTATTTTTATTTGAATTTGTTTAAAATTTTATATAACAAAATTTCAGTTGTTAAATATTTGAAGTAATGGTGATAACTATTTTGAAATAATTGAAAGGATTCAAAAATTCACTGCAATTTTATGGAAAAAATCTAAATGAAATTAAAAGGTAAAGAAAATTGAGAAATGTTTTGCACAATAATATTTAAGGTATATATTTTATAGTATGCTGAGTTTGTGTAAATTATTAAAAAATACACAAAACATTCAGAAAAAGAAGGAAATTATATTAATGAAGTTATTGTATAATGGAAATATATGAGTAAGCCTGGATAAATTCCTACCAACAGAGAAACACATGCAAGTTTAAAAGCAAGTAGATTGTAAAATTTGTCTAAAGACTAATACTACATGCTAGTAATAAAATGTTTGAAAGTTTTCCATGAAAACTAATAAAATTGTTTTATGAATGTTTATAAATCTCAATAATCATAAATATTAAAAATATTCAAACTATTTAAATTAGTAATTATTTTGCTGGAACATAATTTTGGCAGATAATAAGTAAGTAAAATGACCTAAGTAAAACTATCACTTATATTTGTAAAAATTATTAAATAAATTGTTATTAATGTTATGAATTAAATAATCATATTCACAAAATATAATCACTAAGAAAAATGTTAGTATGCAACAGTTACAACATGAATGGTACTTATTCTATGACATCTTCAAAAGTTATCTATAAGGTCTTCACAGATATTTAGCAGAAAAAGAGAAACAGAGCATGAGCTAAGGACAGGATGGAGCCAAGAGGGCAGGAAGATAAAGTTGTAGGGCTCCAAAGCAACAATAAACTATTAGAAAGACACTAAGGATTCTCAAAACACCCAGGAAATGGGTGAATTTGTGAACAGGGCAATTAACCTTCTAACTCTGAACAGTGCACTAGTAACCAAGCCTTCAGAACATGAACCTTTGTTAGATCATTCATATCCAAACACTAACAGCCTGCTACAAAAGTATAACATGGACTGGGCAGTTTAGAAACCACAATAATGTATTGCTTTCAGTTCTGGACACTAGATGTTGAAGATCAAGGTCAGCATGGACAAATTCTAGCGACAGCTCTGTGGAAGATTGCTCTTTCCCTGCGCCCTTACATGGCAGGAAGGATTAATATCTTTCTGGAGTCACTTTGTCAGTGCTCTAATCTCATTCTTGAGGACGGTGCCTGTATAACCTAATCATTGTCCAAAGTCTTATCCATCTTTAATCTCATCAACTTGTGGTTAGTATTTGAACATACAAATCAGGAGTGAAGATGTACTTAAAATCCTGTCAAACTCTGAGCTTTAGAATTTGCTGGTATCTTTGTGAATGTAGGCCATAAGTGGGATGGCTGAGTCACCTTTAGTTTGGGGACTGTCTTCATTATTAAATTTAAGCTTATGATGTATCTCCAATTTCACATTATTCTGACATTTTCTGTGAAATGCCAAATGATATCTCCCAGGTGTCTGGTTAATTAAGTGATGTCAACAGAGGATAGAAAAATTGCTTAGGAAAAAAATAGTCTGCAAGAAAAGAAGTCATCTGGTTAACTGCATTGTTTGGTTATATTTCCTTTCTATTTTTTAAAATTCTGCATTTTAAAATTGTTTTTAGTGACATACACACATAATGTATATTATGTACTTATATATGCATATAATTATATAACTATATATGCATGTAATTATGATAATTAAAAGAAAAAATATACAAATAAAACACTTTACTAAGTATTTAGCACATTTCTGAGGTCTTCTTCTATAGAACAAATTATTGTGTTCATTGTTCCTAACCACTAAGAAAATGAAGCTTGATATACTCTTATTGGAGATGTAAAATGCATTTATTCGGTAACTTAAAGCTTTCCAACTTTGTTAATGTTTAATGAGAAAAGAGATCAACAGTTTCTACTGTCTGCAGAGGGATGAGCTTGGCTAAATAACCTCATCATTAACTGTCTCCAGTAGAATCTGTGACATATTGTGATCATTTGTGAGACTTCAGGAAGGAAGCCTCAACAGGATCATATGGATATCACAGGTATTTTGCCATACTATTTCAGCAATGGATGGGCTTATGTTAAAAGCTAAGTCTTAGCTTGCTCTTATGTAGACATCCATGTAAACTGAATGGCCCATCATGTTTAAGTGTTTTCCTCACCATAACCAAATACAGATGACATACATAGATGCGATATTGTGTTTTTTTTTTTTTTTTTTCCTGAAAGTCTCATGCAACAGGCACAAATTTGCATGGTCAGTGCCCCGGCCAGCAGGGCTTCAAAGGGAGCATGGACCCCAGAAAACCTGAAATGAAAGGGACAAAAGACACAAGGAACCAACAGCAAGACAGGAGTCTGATCAAGCTGCCAAATTTTATTTTTCTCAGGGTGCCTTTTATACAGCAAAACAGAGGGGTATGTCAGCAGTTTAGGTATTGCTACAGTTCTGTTTCAATAGGATAAGGTCCCGGCTCCAAGGCCACAAGATGTTCCACAGCTGCAGGATAAGGCCCCAGCCCCAAGGCCAGGAGATGTTCCACAGCTGCAGGATAAGGTCCCAGCCCCAAAGCCACGAGATAACGACTCCCTCATTCTTTATGGGTTATATTTGTTCTTTCTCTGTGCATGGGTTAACAAACAACTGCAGACCTTGTGACTTTCCAGAACAGACAACTTATCACAAAATGGAGTCATTATTCAGGATGGAGGCACTTTTGGTTTCCTAGTGCCCTATGGTTCCCCACAGGTCAGTATACCACACCCTCTCTGCAAGCATTGGTGGTTCATATGGACTTCCTAGTGAACAGCTGAATGAGGAGGCCAATGATATTATCTCATTTATCAAGCAATTGTCCTTGATAAAGAAAATATGCAAAGGGGATGCCCTATTATGATGAGATGACTCCAAGTAGGATATAGAAGAAATGCCTTTCCAAAGGAGAATATTGTGTATGTATACTTTGTACTTAATGATGACTAAAGGCAGATTAGTAATTTACAAGAAGTAACAGTGGTTGGTTCAGTTGTCCAAAGCCTTGGAAGTAACTATGTTTAGGAACAAGCTAAATTGCAAAAGGATGGAGAGTGAGCTAAAATTCCATCAAAGTTAATGACCATGTAAAACTGCAGGAGACATCTTTTGATTGAAAGCTATTACAACTTCTATTGATATCATGATTCCCACTGTAACATAACTTCAGGTACATTGCTTCAAATTCTGCCAAATGTTTGCTTGACATCTTTTCCTGTGCCATGCCGATAATCTGTTTGAGCAGAAAATTATGCTATTGAAATCCACTAGCTTCCAATAGAATGGAAATATGTAGTAATGTTCTGTAGAGTTAATGACTTTTGCCTGAATCAAAAATGTACCTAGTTGGGTGTGGTGGAGCACACCTTTAATCCCATAATCCTCTGCTCACACCAGTTCATTTCTATGCAAAGCAACCCTGCACAACTTTTCAGGACTCAGGCAGAACAGCCAGCTTTCCACATTAACTGCTAGCCCAGCCCAGGATCTTTCTTACCCTCATAAGCCAAACCTCACAGTCCATAGTTCTTACTCTATTCAGGTTTTTCAATTCTGACCAGAATAGTCCATCAAGCTGTACTTATAGCACTGGAAGGCATCTCTTATGTCAGGGTTTCAAATCCTTCCACATTCCTCTGAAAATCAACTCCGAAAATCCAAAGCCACACAGTCATGTGTCTAGCAGCAATCCCACTCAACCAATGGGATCTTATGAAGCTGAAAAATTTCTTCACAGACAAACATACAATAGGCAGAGCCAATAGCTGACCCACAGAATGGGAGAAAATATTTGATGATTATCCAACTGACAGAGGCCTAATTTCTTGAATCCACAAATAACTCAAAAACCTAAACAATAATAAGTCAGACAACCCACTCACAAAATAGGGCAAGAACTGGACATGAAGTTCACGGAGGAAGAAATACAAATGGCAAACATACACCTAAGGAAAGGTTCATCATCCCTAATCATCAGGGAAATGCAAATTAAAACAACTATGAGATTCCACCTTACATCTATAAGGATAGCAAACATCAAAAAATCAAATGAAAACTAATGCTGATGAGGATGTGGAGAAATAGAAATCCTCATCCACTGTTGGTGGGAATGTAAGATGGCACAACCACTTTGGAGAGCAATACGGAGGCTCCAAAAAAAAAAAAAACCTGACTATAGAGTTACCAACAGATCCAGTTATTTCCTTACAGGGCATGTACCCTAAACCTCCAAGCCTCAGCTCAGAGAGATTTGCTCAACCATTGTTTTTCTTGACATGGTAGTTTGATTCAGGTGTCCCCCATAAACTTAAGAGTTCTGACTGCTAGGTTCCCAGCTGATGGAGATTTAGGAATTAGCATCTCCTGTAGGGAGCATATTGTTGGGGGCAGACTGATGGGTATTATAGCCAATTTCCTCGAGCCAGTGTTTGGCACACTCTTCTGTTGCTTTGGTCCATCTTTTATTGGCCAGGCAGTGAGTCCACCCTCTGCTCACGCCATCGTTTTCCCCTGCCATCGTGGAGCTTCGCTCTCAAGCCTATAAGCCAAAATAAACTCTTTTTTCCCACAAGCTGGTCTTGGTTGTATGATTTGTACTAGCAATGTGAACCTGACTGCAACATTAAAGCGGTACTGAGGAGTGGGTTGTCTGACTTGTTATTGTTTAGGTTTTTGAGATCTTTGTAGATTCTAGAAATTAGGCCTCTTTCAGTTGGACAATCAGAAAATATTTTCTCCCATTCTGTGGGTCAGCTATTGGCTCTGCCTATTGTATGTTTGTCTGTGAAGAAACTTCAGCTTCATAAGATCCCATTGGTTGAGTGAGTGTTTAAGCTCCTGTGCTACTGGGGTTTTGTTCAGGAAGTCTTTTCCCATTCCTAAGTCATTGAATGTTCCTCCTAACTTTTCTTCCAGTAGTAACTGTGTTTCTGGTGTTATATTGAGGTCTTTGATCCATTTGGACTTGAGTGTTATGCATAGCAAGATGTGTGGATCAAGTTTCAATTTCTTGCATATGGTTATCCAGTTTGTCCAGCACCATTTGTTGAAGATGCTGTCTTTTTTTCCAGCCTATATTGTTAGGGCCTTTGTCGATTATCAAGTAGCTGTAGCTACTTGACCCAAAGTCTGGATCCTCAATTCTATTCCATTGTTCTACACTCCTGTTTTTATGTCAGTACCAAGCTGTTTTTATTACTATGGGTTTGTAATATAGCTTTAGATCAGGTATGGTGATGCCTCCAGAGGTATTTCTTTTGCTTAGGATATGCTTGGATATCTGAGGCCTTTTGCTTTTCCATATGAATTTTGAGACCAACTTTTCTATCTCTGTGAAGAACAATGTTGGGATTTTGATGGGATTTGCCTTAAATCTGTATATTGCCTTTGGAAGGATTACCATTTTCACAATGTTAATTCTGCCTATCCAGGATCATCGGAGGTCTTTCCATTTTCTTAAGTCCTCCTCAATTTCTTTTTTGAGTGTTTTCATGTTTTTATTGTATAGATCTTTCATTTCCTTACTTAATGTTATTCCAAGGTATTTTTTTTGTTGCTATTGAAAATGGGATAATGTCACTTATTTCTTTCTCTGTGTCTTTGTCATTTGCATATAGAAGGGCAACTGATTTTTGTGCATTGATTTTGTATGCTGCTTCTTTGCTGAAGGAGTTTATCACCTTTAAGAGTTTTTGAATGGAGGTTATTGGGTCTCTTACATATTCTCTGTGACTTCTTCCTTTCCAAATTGTATCTCCTTTATTTCTTAGTCCTGTCTTATTGCTTGTGCTAGGACTTCCAGTACTATATTAAAGAGCAGAGGTGAGAGTGGACACCCCTGTCTTTTTCCTGATATCAATGGGAATTCTTTCAGTCTCTCTCCATTAAGTATTACTTGGACTTTAGGAGCTTTGTATATAGCCTTTATTGGGTTAAGATATAAACTGACCATGCCAATACTCTTCAATGTTTTGATCATGAAGTGATGTTTTATTATGTCAAAGGCCTTTTCTGAATCTATCGAAATGATCATGTGGTTTTTGTGCTTAGCCTTGTTTATGTTGTATATGAAATTGACAGTTTCCATATGTTGACCCACACTTGTGTTCCTGAGATGAAGCCCACTTGATCAAGGTGGATAATTGATTTGATGTGCTGTTGAATTCACTTTGTGAGGATTTTGTTCAGGATATTTGCTTCTAAGTTTATCAGCACAATAAGCCTGTAGTTTTCTTTTCTTGTGCCATAATGAAATTTGAAGAAAAATGCCTGGAACAGCTCGTTCTCAGTGAAGTCACCCAATCACAGAAAGATAATCACCACATAGTCTCACTCATCTACAGCTCCTAACCTGATTCTACCCAAGTCTCAAACATATCTACCAAGCATCTTGAGGACCAAACAATAGGGAGTGTGGGGAGGGAGGGGAAGGTAAGGAAGGGAGGAGGCATACACAAAACTGGACCCAAAAGGCATAAAACTCTACATCCTAAAAGACAGACCAAATGGCTGAACCAGGCCCTTAGAGGGAACACCAGATTCAAAAGGCCCTGGAGAGGGTACAACAAAAACTGTTTATTATGTCCTCCTATTTCTGCTTCTCTCTCTCTCTTCTCTCTCATTTCTCTATCTCTTTAAATCACTTATCTGGTTCTTCCTTCTCTTCTTGGCTACTGACCTGTAACTCTCTGTACCAGCAGGTGGTAATCAACCACAATGAGCTTTTTATCACAGAGACCTACAAGGTTTCCAAAAAGAAGGCAGATTTATGTCAGAGCACTTGAGGACCCACCATAGGTTAGTGGTAAGACCCTACTGCTGAAGACACCATACACTGTTAATATGTATCATGGAGCAACATGGCTGGAAGCTGGAAGAGAGTCAGTCCCCAGACAGCATGTCTAGTGCCAGAAGGTGCCACATGAGTGACTGGGGGATAAAGACCAATATCTGCCCCAGCAACACATGGTCTAAGTTACTTAGCAGCAAACAACCTGATGTGATGCTCATACAAGTGCAAAAGTGGTGCATAGCCATGGTGGGAAACCAACTGCTCTCAATTTGGTTAACGGATCTGCTCAGTGGAACAGAACCCATAGCTGGAGCTGGGAAATAAGTCAGAACCATATCCAAAAATGAACCCGCTCTCCAGTAAACTCTCTCTAAAAAACAATGTTTATCACATCCGCTAGGTGATAACTTTACTTTCCATTGGAGAATCTGCTTCTCTTTTTCTGATAGATGCAGATACTAAAGAAAGAACCACCCCATCATACCTCAAAAGGTCCCCAGCTGAAACTAAGGATAATTGGGGAAATTTGCAAGAATGCTGTTTTCTTGGCAAACCAGGATCAGCACAATGGTGAAGTAGATAGACACAGAGAACAATCAACCCCTACCAAACCAGATATCCAGAGACACAGAGGCAACCAAGATCTTAACACAGAAGCAGACCTAATATGAGCCCAACATGGCTCAGGGAAATTGGCTGAAGAGGGAGCAGAAAGAATGTCAGAGCCACACATTGGGTCATGAGACACAGAGATATTTCCTCCTACCTGAAACTAAAGTCTAACACCATAATGCATGACCCATATACCCCAACAAGGAGGGTCCCTGTGGAGGAGGGAGGACAGGGACTAGGCTAACAATGGTACCAACTTGACTGTAATCACTGACTACAAAAATAAGAAAACAATGAAAAAAACTTCAAAATCAGCATGCTTGGAGAACTTTCTAAAAACTGAGATATTTTGCCGAAATATATATTAAATCAGTGTTTACTTATTCTGAGTCACTGTAAATGTCAGGAAAGTGTCTTTCTATAATCCACAGTTCCATAATTCACTCTCAGTGTAAGTAACATGTAGTAAGCTACATATGTTTAAGGGGTGCAGATTAGTAACCTGTGATATCTGTGTCCATCTGTGACAAAATCACAGCACTACTGGGTGTGAGTGCTCAGAATTGCCCATGGGATTCCTTGTTTCCACATTAGTTCTGTCCCATAACTTCCCCCAAAGTTAGTGTACACTAATTACTGTACATTAATTTGCATTTCCAAGAGGTTTTTGGAAATGAAAACTTAAGATTTTAAATATATTTTTGCCCGATTTTGTGTACTTCATATAAACCTTTTGAGATTATTATTTTTCTGAAATTGTCATTACTTTATTTTTTTTTAATTGCTAAGAATTCTATTTCAGAAATGTATCAAATTTTGCTTTCTGTTTCCTGGGATAACTTGGTATTTTCTCTTTTCTGTTATCAGTGTTACAAATCAACCTTTCAAATACAATAATATTCACTTATGTTACCAATCAACCTTTATATAGCCATATTCACATTCACTGTAGGGACATATATTTTGTTTTTGTTTTAATATGAAAATAATTGCCAAATCATTCTCAGTCTTGTTGCACAATATTGTAATTCCAGCAGTAACGCATAGGATGCCAATCACTTCACCTCAATGCCAATTTGATTTGTGATCATTAAAGTTCTAGGCACTCTAATAGGAATGTGCACTGTGGATCTGGTGTGAATATCCAGGATGATTAATGAAGTATTATCTTAGAAGTGTTTCTTTTTTTAATTTTTTTTATTTTCATATGTTGTTGTTTTCATCTTATCACCAGTGGAGGTTTAAATATTTTGCAAACTTATCAACTATGTTTTATTTTGCTATTATTGATATAATATATACTATTTTTTCACTCGATAGACCTCTGCAGATGAAGTCATTAACCAGATGAGCATTGTGTATAGTCACTATAGGCAGATGCTACTTAGCAGGCCCTCAAATTCCAAGGGAAAGGGCATTATTAAATCCATTTTGGGAAAGAACAGACAACAAACCTCAATAATACTCCCCAACCACATGGCATTTTAGTGATGAAAAAGCATGGTAAGTGTTTGTGAATTTGTCATGATGCTTATGATCTTGAATCAGTGTCTGAACTCTTTCCAATGGAGTGAAAATGGCTTCTATTGCTCCTGCAAGTATTTCTGCTATGCCACAGGTAAGAAACCCAGGAGCACTGATGTGCTTCCAGAGAAAGCAAGATAAATCCTCACAGAGACCAAACATAAGGGCCAGGGTAGTTGGTTTCTGCATCAATGTGAGTAGGATTCTACCATGCAAGTGGTTTCAAAATCCATCCCTTCTTAACTGAAGTACTGCATCCCAGGTTTTGATCCCATATATATCTACAGACCCATCAGATCTACCTTTGCATATATGTTTTCAAATGTCATCTTTCCTTTCTCCTAGTGTAGCAATCCCAGACCAAAAATGAACAGAAGACCACCTGAATAAAAATTTTAAAAAGGAGAATCTTTATTAAGCCAACTGGCTTCTGTGCCCTCACAGCAAGGAGGAGAGCATCCCTGTCATACTTTTATAGTGAGTTTTTAAAGGCAAAGCCACATTCCTTTAAAATGATCTGGAAAACCCACAGCCAATTCCTCCACACACAATTGTCTTTAGCAAGAGCAAGCAAAATTATGAAAGCACATTTTTTTCAGTTAGTACAGGTATGAAGCAGAAACCAATTATCAGGACTTCTTGACCACAGGGTGACAGCAAACACCAGATTCCTTACTGTGACCTATCCACATTCTTGTAATTAATGCTCTGTGCTAATCTTTAATCTATTATGGCTTCTTCAGAATGTCAAGATGGATGAGTGGCCTAAGATGGCTTCCCATAGGTCTATTCATCAGAGATTGTTTCATTCCCCCACTGGTTTTAGTAACTGAGTCAAATCTTAGACTCCTCAGTTACCATAACCTCATACTTGGTCCTAAGAACCATTAATTTTACCAAGGAAATTCTCTGTTGGATAAACTTGATTAGAGCATTTAAAATGCAGGGGCCTAATATCAATCCTAAATGTAACACAATTGTGGGTCTGGAGACGGCAGTAATCAGAGTTGTGAACCTGGGTGACCAAAAAAATCAAATTTTCATAGAAGCAAATGGGCAATGTATTACTGAAGCAGGACCTGACAGTTAGCTTGTGCAGTCTATGTGACTCAAAACAATTTTTCAAAACATACCTATGAACAAACATGCATATGAATCATGTAGTTAAGACATCCTAACCATGAGCTCTACTGTATTGTATTTTAGTCTTAAATTGTTCTTCCATCTTATCATCCCTCTGGGTCCCCCTAGACAGTTCTTTCTTTGGGGTTCCTTCAACTACTCACAGAGATAAATTCAGCTCTGTGGTAGTTTGAATAGATGGCCCCCAATATATTCAGTGTTTTATTAGTTTGTAGTTTTCATCTGCAGCCACCTGGCTGGAGGCAGTGTCACTAGGCAGATCTTAGGGCCCAGCCCTAAGGTGTTGTGGCGGGTTTGAGATTCCAATCTAAAGATATGCAAAGTGTGCCTAGCTGTGGCTCCTGAAGTGTGCTGTGATATGTGGCTTTTGGCTTTGGGCTTTTGAGCTTGTGGCTTCTCTTTCTCTCTCTCTCTCTCTCTCTCTCTCTCTCTCTCTCTCTCCCTGGACCTTTTAAGAGGGAGCTGACTTCTTTTGTTATGGAACTTCCTCTGGATCTCTAAACTTCAATAAATCAATTCATCCATAACTGTGGTTGGTCTGGAAGTTCATCTCAGCAAAGCTGAAGCTGTCTTATACAGAAGCTTGTACCTAGGAGTGGTGGAGATGAACCAGACCATGTGGATTTTGGTCATTTGGAACCTTTGTTTTGGAGAAATGTGCATGGAGTTGATTCTTGCAACTGAAGACACCTTCTGGAGTGGTAAGCCAAGTTTTATGGACTATTCTGATGAGAGTTTGAGAATTTTAAGTGTAGATAGTATTGAACTTTGAGGCTTGGCTTGTGAGCTATCTAAGGGGAAGGAAAGACTTCAGAGAACTTTGTTGGAACTGTGATACTAGCATAAGGTCTGGCTGCATTCTTTTGCCCAGGCCCAGAGAGTTTGATCATGGTTAAATTTGTAATGGACTAATGTGATTGGCTAAAGATATGGAACTGAAAGTTTTAAGATTTTAAGTTGGAAAACCTCAAGGAAGTTAAAATTGCAAGCACTGAGACTGGTTTTAGTTTGCTAAAGGTACTATTGTGAAACATATTAGCAATCTTAAGGAATATGCCCCAACTGCTTTACATTAAAACAATGGAAAGGATGCCTGAGGAAAGACTAAAATAGATATGCAAACTCTTTTTGGAAAGAGTTGATTGGAGAAGGAACCTGCTTTTCAAGGTTAGTATTTATTTTGTCCCTGAATTAAGAATATGGTTGTGTCCTGAACACCTGTGATTGGTTTTGGAAGCATGAAAAGTGCATGGAGTGGTCATAAAATGCACATAAATGCAGGAGCCCTCATGTGGCATGAGGCAGGGCTTGATGATCCTGATAAGCTGAAAGATCCTTGGGAAGATGGACCAAGGTTCATATGGAGACCTGAAGATGTTTTGGATATACCAGGAATGTACAAGGGCTACCATGGAGTGCACTGTTAGCCTGGCATGGAAGTTTTACCTGGCTACTCTGCCCAGCTAGAGGAGCAGAATTGGAAAATCTGGAGACTGTCAGTCTCTGTTTATATTGGACTTGAACTGCAGAAGTTTGATGTTTGTTTGAAGTAGTTTATTTTGCATTGTTTTAGTCTCTTCTTGCTATGCCTTATACCAGTTGAAAATGTTTACTCTGGGTCTTTATATGTTGAAAGCATTTAACTTTTTTTTAATTTTACAGGACTCACTATCTTAAGTTGGTCAAGCCTGTGGGGACCTTTAAAATTGGACTGAATACAATTTACAATGTGTGACAGTTATGACTCCATGGGGGGGGGGGAGTCAGGGGCAGAATGTAGTAGTTTGAATAAATGGCCCCCAATATATTCAGTGTTTTATTAGTTTATAGTTTGAAACTTCAGCCACCTGGCTGGAGGCAGTGTCACTAGGTGGTTCTTAGGGTACAGGCCTAAGGTGTGGTGGTGGGTTGAGATTCTAATCTAAAGACATGCAAAGTGTGCCTAGCTGGAGTTTCTGAAGTGTACTGTGATATGTGGCTTTTGGATTTTGGATTTGGGGCTTCTGGCTTCTCTCTCTGCCTGATCCTTTTAACAGGGGGCCAACTTTTCTTTGCCATTATGAAACTTCCCCTGGATCTGTAAACTTCAATAAATCCTTTCAATAAATTCCTCCATAACTGTGCCTGATTGAAAAGTTCATCTCAGTGAACCTGAAGCTGTCTGTTATAAGCTCCTAAGCAGTTAATTAATACAGTACCTTAGTGCATCAGTCCAGCTTTCAGTTTTTCCATTGCATTTCCCTCCTCTTTCCAGCCATAATCCCTTATGTTCTAACATAAAACTTTCCCAACCAGGCACAGTGTAGATCTTGTCCAATTTTTTTTTTTTATCTCACATTGAATTTCTCAAGCTTCTGCCATGCATAGCTTCTGAAGTAACTAGAGCAGGGCTGTAGTCTCCTTCTCAGGGGCAGGTGTTCTCTGGACCTTGGCTTGGAGGAGATTCTCTGGGTCCCTGATGACCTGTTAGCTGCTACAATTAGCTGAGGACACTGTCCTCTGGACTCTGGTGTAATGAATTTATACCCCTTGGCTGATGGGTATGGGCCCAATTACCTGAGGGCACATGGGTCACCTTGTGTTACAAATTTTAAGGGAACACCATCAATGGCAGATGAATCTGGTTTGCCTCTATAAATATAAGTAAAGAGACACCTTCAAACAACCACAACCACCCACATCAGTGAGTATAAACAGCTAGAACTATAAATTGCTCTTGCATGTCAGGATGGGGGTCTGAGATCTGTTTCTCAGGATAGTCTTCTCTTAATAAGACATATCAATCAGATACTGGACTAATATAAATCAATAACTATCAGGTAAACATAACCAGTGAAGGCAATTTTTTTAAATTTATTTTTTATTTAAAGGCATTAGTGGCTGACTAATCAGGGCCAGGCAGAGGCAGAAGGCAGGAGTTAATGTTAGAGTTTAGTATTGTCAGCCAGTATAGGATGGGGACCCCATTAGTCTGAAATTGTAGTTATATTTTGTAATTATATTTTCTTACTGGGTAATTAAGGCCATGATGGGTACTAAAATTAACTGTGTATTTTGGAGTTCAGTAATAGCTCTGTGGGAGAGACTTTTAGGGACCTGTGAGGAGTTCTATGACTCTCAGCATTGTCATCTGCTAGAATAAGTCAATGTCATGCTGACCAAGTGGCACTCCCTCTTTCGGGATTCCTGGAGGACGGATTTTCCTCTGATGTGACTCTCCTATTGTAGATACACTGACTTGGAATTCATCTCTGAGTCTCCATATCCTCTCTGATCAAGAAGACAGGTAACTTACCAGAGGCTAGAAGTTAGCAAGTGTTCCATCATCTCCTGCAGCCTTTTGACTTGGGAGCAAGAGCCAAAATATTGGTTATCCTTTTAACTTCAATATTTCCACTTGACTTTGGCTTCTACATATGGCTATTAATCACTCAGAGGGACTGTACCTATCTGATTAGCAAAACAGTGAAAAAGGGTGCAGAACATATCTGGTTAGCAAAGAAGATCTGGTCAGAAAATGACACAATAGTTTTAAATCATTCTGATTAGTATTTAAGTTTAGCTGTCAGGTGACAGTGTTAGGTGTACCTGAAACATAGAAAACATGCATATTCTACCTTTTAATTATCTGTCAGTTATAAGTACAGGCAGAAGATTTTAGTAGCCTTGAAAACAATCTTTTACCAATTATTTTATCAGTAACTTTAAGCCAATTGATTTAATCTAGAAATTGAATGTCAGGAAAAGATAAGACAGTGTAAAAACTTGGCATTTGTGTTTGAAAAAAACTTTTTCTAGTCTGTATGCCTATGCAGGTACCAATTTCTACCGAAACTGGAAGCAGAAGAGGAGAGTTTAAGATTATTTTTATAGAACAGGAAGCATGTCTTAAATATCGCTATATCTATAAACAATGAACTTGAGATACTATAAATGAGATAATTACTTAAGTAAAACCTTGACTATGACTCGTTATACATAGCTTAAGAATAAATTCAAACCTGGTCATTGTTGAGGTGAACTAGCCTGATTTTAAACATATATCAGTGACATTTTGACAGACACAAAGTAATTTCTTAAAGTATCTTTAATCATTGAACAATTTTAAAGCTTAACATAAATAAATATTTATGACTTTTAGAATATATAAGCTTAGGCAAACTATATTAACATTGTTTGTGTACAGTGGTTTCTCCTAAGACATGGGAAGCTTCCTCAGTTTTCCTAAGAACAAAGTCACAATGACTCACACATTTTATAAGACCTAGCATATAATCTTAGTGATAACCACCCAGCCAAACCAACATGAACAAAACAGGAACTATCTTAAAATTACAGGGTTTTGGCCAGGCATGGCAGTGCATGCCTTCAATCCACGCACTTGGGAGGCAGAGGTAGTATCACTCTGAGTTTGAGGCCAGCCTGGGACTGCAGAGTGAGTGCCAGCTCAGCTTGGGCTACAATGAGACCCCATACCTTGAAGAAAGTAAATAAATAAAAATTATCCCAGCCTTTTTTTTTGTCAAGAAAAAAAAAAAAAAAAACAAAAAGAAAACACACCTTTAGATAATTTTCAAGGCTTTCCAATGATCTGACTAGCCAACAATAATGCTAAGTAAATAAAATGTAACATATAAAAGTTTCCATTTTCTTTTATGACCTATTACTACTAATTGGTTCAGCTGAACAGTTTTGCTTATTGATAGCCAAACATCATGGACTTTGTATAAACCAAATTGCAATATTCTGATATCTGAAAAAGTCTGATATTAACAAAAAGTAGAGTTCACATATTTGAGGCACCCGAGACCACAGAGAGTAAGCTATGAACAGAAGATCTGCTAACAGAATTCAAAATAAATAAGAAATCTATATTATGTAGTAACATTTTTGGCTTAAATATGAAGACATGAAAGATTTTACAATATTTAAAGCTCATCAGAATCAGGATACTTTTATATAATATTTCTTATATTTTTTATGAGGAGATTTAGCACTTTTAAAAACTAAACAAGATGTCCACCCAGACTACAAATCACTTTCTGAAGTTAATTTAGCTATGCCTGACATACCCAAAGAATAGAGAAACTGGACTAAACTGCCATGATATAATGAAGAAGGAGACAAGTCTCATGGAAAAGAGAGGGAATGGGCATTCCAGGGCTACTTGCCACTGCAAACAATCTCCAAATGCATGCTCTACTATGTGCATCTAGCTTTATATGGGTACTGTGGAATTAAATCCAGAACATCTGGCTTTGCAAACAAGCAACTTTAACTTCTGAGCCAGAAATAAATATTTTTATTCTCCTCCAAATTAATTCTATAGAACTATGGTGAATCCAAACACAAACAAAATTTTATGACACACTCTGTAATTACTCAAACCTTGACAAGCTCTATAATTCTGCCTGTGGCACTTTGGTAAACTTGCTTAGTAATGACATAAGATGCTGACATACCAAGCACGCATCTTGAGGACTAGACCATAGGGTGGGTGAAGAGGGAGGGGAGGGAATGGGAGGGCGTGGGAGACACAAATCTAGACCCAAATGGCAATGGTACCATAAAATTTTACATCCTAAAAGGGAGAACAAATGGCTGAACCTTCACCAGGCCCTTGACAAAATAACTTTTTATAAGAGTAGACCAGACTTGACTTACAGTGTTTACCAACAATATACATATAAACATCACTTGTTGATTTTGGGATTTCTTTTTTTTATATATAACTACCCTGAAACATTTTTTTAAAACATGAAAGCATATTTGAACATTCTTAGAAATTTTAGAAATTTTCTGACAAACTCATTATAGAGTACTTCAAATTTAAACATAAATCTTGAGGCTGTTGTCTGATAGTAATTCCATAGGAGTATAGAAATATAAAGTAAACTTAAAAACCATTACAAATTTCTTGGAAGAAGTCCCCATCTGTTCAAGGCAACTTGAGACTCATCCATCATCATGGTGGAGTCAAGTACTTGACATTTCCTGTGCCTGTAGCCCCCTGACTCTGCAAGACAGAGAAGCTAAGAAAGAAGAGCCATCAGGGAATCTTCTGGGAGAAATATAAACCTGAGAGTGTTGGGCCTTGAGAGTCCCAGATGCAAGGCCTAGTGGAACTTCCTGAGCCTAGCTAAAGTTTGGCAACCTGTCTCTGGCCAGCTAGGACTCAGCAAGATGCCTAATAGCTTCTTACCTGGTACTTCCACATGGGAGTTGGAATTACCATTTCAATAGTCACAGTTTACTACTGGCCCTTACCTCTCCCACCATCCTAGAATCCCCGCCTTCATTCTCAACATTATATAGGCAACCGCATGTAACAATAAAGCAAGTTCCTGCTTCGACAAGACTCCTGACTCAGTGTGGTTTTTCTCTGGTGACTAGGAGAGGTTCTGAGTCATCCAGCACTCACCTTCCTCCTTAAACCCTTGGGAGGAACCAGGGGGCCTGGTCCTTCCTCAGCACTACCTGTCTTGGGGGAGCCCGGCATCTGGCGCCCAACGTTGGGCTCTGGGAACCCGGCAGACTAGTGCCCCTGAGAGGCATTCATTGAGGAGGTCAATCGGTGTGTGTGTGAGTGTACCCTCATAAGTTCTGAGGCAGTCTTCATATTTAATGTGCTAAACTTTGCTTCTATAACCTGCACTTGTTAGTCAACATCTCTTTGTTCCCTTTCTCTTTCCTTTCACTTTCAATTTGCCAGCAAGCTGCATCTGCGACTTTTGTATTTCTGAAGGCTTATGCTTCTCTTTCTCTCACTTCTGCTTGGGCCTGTGAAGGCAGGCCAACTTTTTCTGCCATTATGGAACTTCCCCTGGATCTGTAAGCTTCAATAAATATCCCTTCCTCCATAACTGTATCTGGTCTGGAAGTTTATCTCAGCAAACCTAAAGTGTCTGATACAGACCGAGGAGTGGACTGAGATGAACCTGACCATGTGGATGTTGATCTTTTGGAACCTTTGTTTTGGAGGAATAGGCATGGACTTGGTGCTTGCAACTGAAGGTGTCTTCTGGAGTGGTAAGCCAAATTTTATGGACTACTCTAATCAGAATCTTAAAATGCTAAGTGCAGACAGCATTGAACTTCGAGACTTGGCTTATGAGCTTTCTAAGGAAAAGGAAAGACTGCAGGGGACTTTGTTGGAACTGGGCTACCGGCATAAGGGCTGGCTGTGTCCTGCTGCCCAGGCACAAAGAGTTTGATGAAGGTTAAATTTGAAATGGACTGATATGCTTGACTAGAGATATTGGACTGAGAGATTTAAGATTTTTTTTTTGTTTTTTGTTTTTTGTTTTTGTTTTGTTTTAGTTTTTTGAGGTAGGGTTTCACTCTAGCCCAGGCTGACCTGAAATTCCCTATGGATTCTCAGGGTGGCCTAAAACTCATGGTAATCCTCCTACCTCCACCTCTGGAGTGCTGGGATTAAAGGCGTGCACCACCACGCCTGGCTGAGATTTAAGATTTTAAGCTAGAAATCCTCAAGCAAGTTAAAATTACAGGCACAGAGACTGGCTTTAGATTAGAAATGTTTAACTTGTTTGATTTTACAGGTCTCAATATCTTAAATTGGTCAAGACTGTGGGGACCTTTAAAATTGAATTTAGTACAATCTATAATATGTGATGGTTGTAAATCTATTGGGAGCCAGGGGCGGAATATGGTAATTAAAAAAAAATAAATGGCCCCCCTCCTGGCAGCTTGTTCCTGGCCCTCCCCTACTGGGAGTTGGCGGGCAGTCCACCTCCTGGGAGACTGCCATGTGGCTCCCTTGGACTGACCCAGGTGGGGATAGGGGAGAAGTCCGCCTTCTCATGGTGACTGGGCTCACTGATATTTTTCTTTCAGTCCATACCTTTTTGCACGCCTGCTGGGCATTGGCACATGCCGGGAAAAATCTAAACATGCCATTAGTCATATGCTTCAATGTTTTGCCACTCTCGGGCTGCCTGATCAAATTGAAACAGATAATGGTCCCTGCTTCATAAGCAAGGCCTTTGTAGATTTTCTCCAGACCTGGAAAATCTCACATTCCACAGGCATCCCATACAACCCTGGAGGCGGAGCTATTGTTGACTAAACACTTAAATCACAATTACAAAAACAAAAAGGGGAATCACTACCCTATATGGTCAGGTAAAGAAAGCATTATTCACCTTAAATATTTTAATGAAAAAAGACCCATTTGGCTTTAGGCTTGTACTTTTTTTTTTAATTAATTATTTATTTATTTATTTATTTATTCGAAAGTGACAGACAGAGAAAGAGGCAGATAGAGACAGAGAGAATGGGTGCGCCAGGGCCTCCAGCCACTGCAAACAAACTCCAGATGCGTGCACCCCCTTGTGCATCTGGCTAACGTGGGACCTGGGGAATCGAGCCTTGAACCGGGGTCCTTAGGCTTCACAGGCAAGCGCTTAACCACTAAGCCATCTCTCCAGCCCTAGGCCTGTACTTTTAAGGTCTAACTATCCTTCATACTCACAGCTTTAAAGTAGCTCCTGAGAAAGTTCAAATTGTGCCTCCCTTTAAGATCTTGGGCTCGATCCTTACCCTAGATACAGTTTCACCTGTTAGACACTCTGTATGATGTGGTTACGTATTTGGACAAAGAGATACTAAGGTTAAAATTTAGAACTCGTTTGGAGTGTCATGTAGATTTTCAATGGATTTGTGTTACTTTTAAAAAATATAATAACAGTCAACAGCATTGGGAAAATACATTTAAGACGTATTTGGCATAATGATAATATTTCCTTGGATCTGATTCAGTTACATTCAGAGATTTTGTCTTTGCAAAATAATCATCTTCTGACTTTGCCTCCAATTTGGGCCTCCCCGGCTGCTTACAGTACAGTTGCCCACACGACCTTTAAAAATTACTCAGCCACCTTCCCCATCCCCGTCCAGCTTTTCCCAATGTTTCCTCTGGGCATTTGGGCCCTGCCTTCCCCTAATAATTCCAGTATAGATGTGGGATACATTCATCCTTCCTTCTGTACTTTTAACACAACTGAACCCAATGCTCAACGCTGCCCAACTTCTGGAATGGTTTATGTTTGTGGAGGTGAGATGGCCTATGACTTTCTGCCCACTGGCTGAAAAGGGAAGCATATGCTTGTTTTTATAGGAAAAATGCTGCTTTTACACCAATAAATCGGGAATCATCCAGGATAAGATTAAGAGGCTCCAGGAAGACTTGGAGAGGAGGCGGCGGGACCTCCAGGACTACCCGCTGTGGACAGGCTTACATGACTTCTCACCCTACCTTCTCCCTCTACTTGGGCCCCTCCTTCTCCTTCTCCTTCTCCTTCTCACTGTCAGGCCTTATGTAATTACACAATTTATTCACCAACGGCTAGAGACAACAAAACCTCATCAGGTTGAAATACGTTATCATAGGCTCGCTACTCAGGAGTCAAGCTCCTCATATGACTGGCTGTCCTCATATGAGCATCCCTCCTCCACCCTCCATCTGACCAATGATGGGTAAGATCTCAGACAGGCTGGGGCAATCTAAGACAGGTTGTGGAGTGGATTTTCAATGAGCTGGATACATGGTACCCAGTGATGTGTAAGATCCCCAGAGGGGGACAACCTAAGACAGGGGCCATGTTTTCCACTGTGCTTACAAAAACAAAAGGGGGAGATGTTGGGCATTGAAAGGCCCAGACGCGAGGCCTAGTGGAACTTTCTGAGCCTAGCTAAAGTTTGGCAACCTGTCTCTGGCCAGCTAGGACTCAGCAAGATGCCTAATGGTTTCTTGCCTGCTACTTCCACATGGGAGTTGGAATTATCATTTCAATAGTCACAGTTTACTATTGGCCCTTACCTCTCCCCCCATCCTAGAATCCCCACCTTCATTCTCAACAGTATATAGGCAACTGCATGTAACAATAAAGTGAGTTCCTGCTTCAACAAGACTCCCGACTCAGTGTGGTTTTTCTCCAGTGACTAGGAGAGGTTCTGAGTCACCTGATGCTCATCTTCCTCCTTAAACCCTTGGGAGGAACCAGGGGGCCTGGTCCTTCCTCAGCACTACCTGTCTCGGGGGATCCCAGCAAGAGAGGTCAGTGTCTTGTCTCCTTGTCTAACAATGAGACTTGTGTGATAGGATCCACGTCTTACTCCCAGGGCCACCTGGCCATCTGCAGATCAAGCCCTTCAGGGGAAAGTGCTAAGTGACACACTTCAGGTGCACCTGCCTGGGACTGGCCCAGAAATTAACTTTTCCTGTTCTACTTCTGGACCCTGGGTGACACAGAAGACAGTATAGTTCCACCCCACCCCCTTTTATTCTTTTTAAATTCCAAAGAGTTTTGGACTCCCCTCAGGGCTACAAGGCAGGTTTTTGATCCTCTCATTTTACAAATTTTTAAGAGTAGTAGAATCTTGCATTTTTCCCTGTCTATGATCTTAATTACTTTCAGTGTTTCTTCTGAAGGACACTCAATAGTAAAAGTTGGCCATGCAGTCTAGGACAGTCTGCATGGTAAAGGATATCCCCCACAATGAAATAGCACTGCTCAGAACAGAAATCATTCTGCAGCCTTACGGCTGTGAGCCACATACATATTCTTAAACACACCTTCATTTCAAGTGCACTTTTCATCCAGACTCCAGGCAACCATCACCCCCTCACACATTCATTCATTCATTAAGAAGCTATGCATTCCAAAACCAAACCTCAAAATTACTTCGAGTATAATTTCAGACCTCACATTGAGTAGTTTTCCCAACCAAAATTTGACTAGTCTCAATTCTAATTTTCAATTTCCAATTTCACCCAGGGTGGTGAGGGTGTCCAGATTGCCTAAGGGTGACCCATTCAACAGTTGGGAGGTTGAAGGTTTCCTCTAATGGCCATCCCACATCAAAGGATGGTCAATATAATTCACAGAACTTCCTCAAAGGAAAAACATCTCATATGGCACCTAAGTCAGTAGGCCACCATTGGAAGAAGGAAAAGTTAGTAAGGACACATTGCTGTGGGCTAGATGTACTAAATGTGGAGCTTGTCTGTCCCATGGTGGAGTTTTAAGATTCTGTAGCTGGTTTCCTAGGAGGATACAAAAATGTTAAGTACAAAAGACAAAACAAATACTAAACAGAAAGACACGTGGCCACACAGAAGAGAAACAGACAGACCAGGGGTTGGGGTCATGTCTTGCCACCACCTGAGCTTCAGGAAGTAGTACTGCATCCAGCTTTCCACTGAATTTCCCTTACCTCCAGATGTTTTCATACCAGATGACTCTTCATTCATGGTGGTGTTGATGTCCTTTTACTGACACTTCTTTCTGCTGGGGTCTGGAGAATGTCCCTGGGGCTGAGGAATGTCTCCCAGTGGTCACCTCCTAGGGTCTCCAACCCTCAGTCTGAGTAGAGTCCCAAGAAATCAAGACTCTGTGAGACCAGATTCGGGGGGTTAGTTTATTGGAAAGAATATAAAATCTCACTAGGGCCTCCAAATATCGTTAATCCCAGACCAAAATTGAACAGAAGACCACCCGAATAAAAATTAAAAAGCAGAGGCTTTATTAAGCTGACCAGCATCTGCCCTCTCATAGCAAAGAGGAGAGCAGCCCATCCTATTTTTACCGTGAGTTTTTAAAGGCAAAAACCACATTCATTTATGTAGAGCACTAAAAATGTATTTGGTATTTAAGTAATCTGAATCAGTTCTACCAAGTGACTGTGTTTTGTATTACTGTGAAGATATGAAAATGTAGTCAATTACAATTTAGAGTGTTCCACATAACTTCTTAATGTTTACATTCCCTCCTGACTCTTGTTTGGGGATTTCCTTTCAGAAAGCAACTTTTTGATGCTGTTACTACATATTCCTTTTCAGTAGGACTCCAGAAGTATAAGGTTGAATGGCAAAGCAGTTAATGTATCTGGGCTTAGGATCAAAAATCCAAATGGCTCCTATGTAACATATTTTGGAGGTCATGTTTGTCTGTGACAACATGAAGTTTCCTTATTCATTCTTCATTTGCTGCTGTTTGAGTTGACAACTTCCCTTCCCAATAAAAGTTCACTTACACCTCCTGCCTTTATAGTTCTGGTATTCCCTTCACCATGTATCAGAAGTAGCATGAGGCTGCCAGAATACAGGCATTGCTTTTTGTCAAATTACAGTGCATGTCATTTCTCAAGACACAAGAAAAGGGAAGTAAAGTACACAAGTCCAAGTGTAAAACTTAGTACTTTTCCATGCAGATTTGAGCACATGTGAAAGGTTGTTCACTTTGTGTAGTGACTGTTTTTTAAAGAGTTGGACCACTATATTATGTGTTCTGACCACTGTTTGTAGTCCCAAAAAACCCTTGTGTAACAGCAGAGTAACATAAAATAAAATTACATTTTATAAAACCAAAAGAAAAAAAAAAAAAAAAAAAACAAAAACTATGAGAACCTTTGAGGTTGGACTGAGTAAAGTTTGCATGGTAGAATGATCATGATTCTATTGTTGTGCCAAGTCCCCTGACCAGGAGCCAAGACCCCTGGTCACCCAGGAGTCACCCAGAGAACTGCCACAGAAGCCAAGGCACTCGAATGTAAAAGCAACAGGTTTCTTTATTGCAAGTCTAGGCCTGGGCTCCGTCCACACAGTCCGGCACAGAGGTAGTGAGGGAGAGAGCCCCTTCTTTTGGAGGGAAGGGGTTCATATAGGAATTTGAACAAAGAAGTAGGGGATAGATACATGATTGGTTGATTTAAACAGTTCTGATTGGCTTGGGGTTTCAGTGGGCAAAGTTGGGGGCAGGAGCTAGGGGCACTCCAGGCTGATGAGGTAATCTCCATTGTGATGGGCTAAACAAACAGTGGTATTTTACGACTTTTGAATTGACAGGTTTATCTAAGCAGGTGGTCGGAGGCCAGAGGACCCCCCAGTGGAGTGTTTCTGGAAGGTCCTTGAAGTGGAGATTCCTCAGTTTCTTATCTAATCAGGTGGTCGGAGGCCAGAGGCCACCGCAGTGGAGTGCTTCTGCAATATCCTCGAAATGGAGATTCCTCAGAAACTTTAGGGAGAAAGGCAGCAATTGAGCAAGCAAGCAAAGTTTACAGAAGCAGAGGTCAGCACATTACCCGGCTAGTTTTTTATCTAAATCAGGCCTGAGCCTTTCTACTTAAAATGGTTATATTTGGCCTTTCAGTATGGGGGGTCAGGAATGTGATGTCATGGTTTGATTGCAAATGTATATCCCCTATAGTCTTAGGTATTTTTGATTAAGCTTTCTACTTAGGAGGACTCCTGCTAGAAGAGGTATGGTACTGGGGGCATTCTGAGGATACTATTTCCTAAGACTGAAAATAATAACCATCTGAGAGGACTGGGAAGAATAATTCATCTCAAAATTATGATATATGATACCTTTGAATTTTCCCTTGGCTAGGTAAAATGTGAACCTTGGATCCATCAGGGAGACTGATCATACTACGTTAAACCTAGAAGATCATATTTTGCCTAGTCTTTAAAGCAAAATCCAAAAGGAAACAATCCCCTACCAAGAAAGTTAAATATGCCTTAAAATAAATTTTAAGAACAGCATTAGTGAATGAAATTATTCAGCACTCAACATAAGAACCATAAACAATGCCTAGCAGCCAATTACTGATAAGGCACACCCCACACCTAATGCAGAAAAATCTTTCCATATTTAGGGTAAAAATCATTCCATCAAGATTGAATTTAAAAAAAAAAAGACACAAGTTAAAATTAGCATACAAAGTCACTGTATCAAATTATAACACTATTTTATAAACTTAATAGTTAAATAATGACATGGGAGACAGGAATGAAAGAGACAGAACAAAAAAGTATTTTTTTTAATATTTTGTTTTAAAATCTAAAACTTTAAAATTACAAAATGAATATGTTCCTTTAAATCTTATACTAATTTGAATACTTTATTTGTGACAAGATAATCAATAAAATATAAATGAATAAATTGAAGCATCATCAATATTGAGTGATATCCTTTGAAATTGCTAGTGAATCAACCTCTGGTGAACAGACCTAAGGAATGCTATCTTAGGCCTCTCAACAATCTTGACAGTCTCAAGGAGCCGTAAGAGATTAAAGATTAGCACAGAGCATTAACTACAAGAATGTGGATAGTGAGAGACCAAATATAACCATTTCAAGTAAAAAGGCCCAGGCCTGACTAAGATAGAGAACTAGCCTGCTAATGTGCTGACCTTTGCTTCTGTAAACTTTGCTTGCTTGCTCAATTGCTGCCTTTCCTCCTAAAGTTTCTGAGGAAGCTCCACTTCAAGGACATTCCAGAAACACTCCACTGTGGGGGGCCTCCAGCCTCCGACCGCCTGCTTAGATAAGAAACCTATCATTTCAAAAGTCGTAATGTACCACTGCTTGCTTAGCCAATCACAATGGAGATTACCTCATCTGCCTGGAGTGCCCCTAGCTCCTGCCCCCAACTCTAGCTCCTGCCCCCAACTTTGCCCGCTGAAACCAGTAGTATCCTCAGAGCCAATCAGAACTGTTTAAATCAACCAATCATGTGTCTATCCCCTACTTCTTTGTTCGAATTCCTATATGAACCCCTCCCCCCAAAAGAAAGGGGTTCTCTCATTCACTACTGCTGTGCCAGACTGTGTGGACGGAGCCCAGGCCTACGCTTGCAATAAAGAAACCTGTTGCTTTTATATTCAAGTGTCTTGGCTTCTGTGACAGTTCTCTGGGTGACTCCTGGGTGACTGGAGGTCTGGGCTCCTGGTCAGGGGTCTTGGCACAACATATAGCTCCCAGTAAGGCATCTGGTGTATGCTCTCACCCTGAGGTAAAGATGTCCTGATATTTGGTATCTGCTTCATACCTTCTGATAACTGCCAAAATTCTGATTTTGTAATCATGTTTGCTTGCTTGCTCTTGCTAAAGACAATTTTGTATGGGGGGGGGGGGAGCTGGGAGTTTTCTTTTCTTTTCTTTTTTTAAAATTTTTGTTTATTTTTTATTTATGAGTGACATACAAAGAGGCAGATAGAGAGAGGGGGAGAGAGAAAGAGAGAGAGAATGGGTGCTCCAGGGCCTCCAGCCACTGCAAACGAACTCCAGATGCGTGCACCCCTTGTGCATCTGGCTTATGTGGGTCCTGGGGAAATCTAGCCTCGAACCAGGGTCCTTAGGCTTCACAGGCAAGCACTTAACCACTAAGCCATCTCTGAGCAGGGAGTTTTCTACATCTCATAGTCTTTAACAACTTCAACACTGTTTAAAAATCCAAAGTCTCATGTGAGATTCAAGACTGTCTCTTAACTTTGAACCCTGCAAAATTGAAACACCCAGATAGCTTAACCTCAGGAAAGCCATCTTAAGACACACAACCATCTTCATAATATTAAATGAAGGCCTCACCTAGGTTAAAGTTCAACACAGAGCCATAAAAGCAAGTATGAGGATGTATTCTCAGATAAGATATGTGGTATTTCCATCATATTCTGTGCCAAATACAGAAGCCCACTTTTGTAATCATGCTTGCTTGCTATTGCCAAATAGTATTGCACTGCAAAGCAGGATTGTTGTGTGTGTGTGGGGGGGGGGCGGGTGTGCTGTGGACTTTCCAGACCATTATAAAAGAATATGGTTTTGTTTCTTGACCATTATAAAAGAAATTTGTTGTTTGCCTTTACAAATTCACTGATAGTTTAAGACAGGCTCTCTTCATGACTGCTCACTTCCTCAGTGACTTGCAGTGATGAAATGTTAAAGACTTGCTTTTTAAAATCCTTATTTGGTTGGTCTTGAACTTGATTTCTGGTCTGGGACTCACTACAAAAATCAAAACACAAGATATATACTTCTAACATATGATGAGAGAGAGAAAACGTTCTCATTGCAAAATGAAGGAATAACCAAGAAAGAATCATCCAACGCAATATCAATTACCAGCAGACAAACATCAAACATCTGCAGTTTTAAGTTTGGGCTGAAGAGATGGAAGTTTGGCACCTATAACCAGAGATGAAGTGTGGGTTTCTAATTCCTACCCTTGAGCTAGGCTGCTTACACCTAGAGGAAAATTCCATCCTAAGCCAGTAGTTTTCCATGGCTCCACATTCCAGGCATATCCACAACTCTTCAAATCTACACTGTAGACCATGGTTCATCTTAATAATTATAAAAGCTGACCTCACTTGGTCTCCATAGCTGGATTTCAACAGTGCTTCACATTTCCACACATCTCAGTGGTTCCTGGAACACTGTGTGCTTCATGACTGCTTCATTGCATATTTCATGCTTCCAAAACCAGTGCCAGGTGGGTTTCATAGCCAAGTTTGTAAATCCAGGGGTGAATAAAGCTTGACCTCAAAGATCAAGCTACTCCTTTAGAATTCTTACTTTAAGCCTAGTCCTTGCAAAAGAATTTGCATCCCTACTACTTTGGGCCTACTATGGGTAGGTTTCACCCTCAGGCATCTTTTCATTGTCTCAGTGGAAAACAATTGGCCCATTCCTAATGGTGGTAATCTCCTCAACAATTGCAGTTTAAGTAACCTGAGAAGAGTCTTGTAATTTCAAACTTGCATGAAATTTTCCTGTGATAAACTCTATCTTTAATATCCCTGTATTCTACGTGTTAAGAACACGTGTCTGTTACTTTTAAATCCAGATTTATCCAAACACTTAAGATATTGTTGTCATGTGGCCAGTCTTTCAGACGGTAGTTCTTTTCTCTTTTTTTTTTTAATTCACAAGATAAGCCTTCACATTCCATAATTCTTTCTGTATTTAGCCTTTTAAAACTCCCACTACAATAGTTCATCAGCTCTGCTTACAGCACTGCAAAAGGCTTCTCCAGCCCAAAGTATCAAATCCTTCCACAGTCCTCTTAGAAACACATTCCAAAAGACTCAGGAGGATGGGTAGAGTTAGGATGACTAGACTCCTGAAAGTGAAAAGCATAGGAAAGTTTGCACTTGCTAGAAATCAAAGATGAACTTACATCTTATCTCTTGCCTAATGCCCTAGACCTATTTTTATACTTACTCAGGACCCCTCCTGGGAGGGAGATCTTTCATAAATTTAAACCTTGTGGTTGGTCAAATCCAGCCCCCAGAACTTGGTGCCAGAGCTAATATCTTCCTGAGACAGCCCACCACCCTAAGATTATAAATACCTTTGTAAGGGGAGGGCAGGTTCTCTCTGGCTCTCTGATCACTTGGGAACTTCTAGCTGTGGGATTGTCCCTCTGTTGGGCCTGGGCTGGCTCAGCCCAGGTTCAGGCCCAGATGGGAGAGTCTCAGCCTAGGCCCTAGCTCAGGCCCAGCCAGGAGGACCCCCTAGACCTTACTCTCTGCATGGGTTCTTTATCCCCTCCAACTCCCTACATGGCAGGAGCTTCTTTTCTCTTTTATTTCCATGACTTTTCCCCAAAGCCCTCTACGGGGGATCTCTAGCCATGTGTGTGCCTTTCCTTGGCTCTACATCCCTTAGTAAATAAAATAATTTAATAATTATCATTCTCATTTTTCTTCTTTATTCAATTATTTGACTAAAATTATAAATGAACCTAGGGTTTGGGTACAAGGACTTTCCTGGACCCTTAGCACCCCATTACATTTGGCAACTCTGACAAGGAACAATCTTGAGAAGGAAATTATGATTATTATATTATGGGAGAAGATAGGAAGCATGTTTTCCACCTGTAAGCAGGACTTGGGGTCTTTCTAAGCTTCTCAACACTTTCAGGAAAACAGGCTTGCTTTCTCTTCTGGCTGGAAGCTGAGGGAAATCAATGGCATTGAAAAGCAGGCTTAGCTACCTGCTGTGACTTCTTGACCTGGCCTGCTCCACTCTGCTGAGAGCCCTATTGAAATGTGCTATCTCCAGAGGCCAAAACTGGTATAGCAACAGACAGAGCTCTTTTGTAAAGGTGACAACTTTTGTGGGGAGAAGCACTTGGTTGGGCTTCTCCAACCCCAAGGCTGAACTCCAGAGTTTGAGAGCTGGTTCTGCTGAGCTGAGGGGAGAGAGCTCATGGCCACATAGAGGCTTCAAAACCAAAGACCCCTGACCTAAACGTATTCTACGTTTCTTTTCCTTTTTCCATTATAAGACACATGGCTGCCTATGGGGGGTGGGAGAATGGAGCTCTGGATGCCTAAATGAAGAGAAAACTGAAAATGCTCCAGCTAAGGCTTGAGCCTAGGTGCTTGGCTGGAAGGGTATCTTTTTTTTAAACAGGCTCTAGTTGTAACCACATGCTTCTGCTCCCCCCCCCCATGGAGCTGAGGCCTGCGGCAATGTCTACTGGGTGCAAGAGGTAACCACACTATCTCTCCAAAAATGCAGAGACACAGAAGGAAAGGCATGCCTAATGGTGCTCACTAACTGCCATGATTTTCTGCCAAATTGCTGTATGACAAATATATTTATATAACTGTAAATCATTTATTCATACAGGTATTATAAACAATGAAATGAGCTAGGCCTGGTGGCACAGACCTGTTATTCTAGCAACTTGTGAAGCTAATACAGGAGGATCACCAATTTGTGGTTCCCGTGTGATAGTCTCACTCCACATTTTCAAACCATGTAACTTTTAAATTCCTTGATAAAAATAAGTACATAATTTTAAGTTGAATTATGTTGCTTATAAATACCTTTTGGTTTCTTTATTAATCCAAACAGTCAAACAGGTCTCTCCTAAAGATTTTGTTGACACTTGATTTATTTCAAGTTATCTTTTCATTTTTGTCTTTAAAAGTCATATTTAACAAAAGTCTATGGTGAAATGAAATTTTATATAAACAAAGCCATACTTTGTTGCATGATACCATAAATATAATTACTGAGTTTATGTTCTAGTCAACCTCAACTTACATAAAGGACTATTGAAAACAACAAAATTCTCTCTGAGGCAGTGCCTTATAATTTACTAGGTATTTAAAAACATTATAATGTCTTGTTACTTAAAAGGAGGAGGCAACTGGCTTGAGTTCCAGGTCAGCCTGCCTCAAGACAGAAACAAACTTTGCCTTAGTTACTCCTAATAAAACCATTTCCAAATGTGATATAGGTATTGATAAAGATTATCCCCAAAACAGTTGTCAGGTTTTGCCTGTATTCGTAGACTTATAACTTAAAAGTGTATTTCATGGAATTTATTAATAGGAAATATCAAATCCATGGGTTATATAAAATCTGTAGGTACAAAACACGTCCAGTTTTCAGATAGAGATTTTTGGTGACATAAATAAGAAAGGCTTTTTTTTTCTCTGCAAATTTCCAATAATAAGATGGTTAAATCTTTGAAGCTAGACTACTTGCTTCTTTGTCAGTGGGTGGTAGGATTAATCAATTTGGTGTTGTTTGTCTTAAAAATTTTATGGGTTGAGATGAGATGTTTGAGGAACTTGGAAGGAATTTTTCAATGTTGGACATAGAATGCTTGTTAAAAAATGCTTTCTTTTTTTTGAGTGGAACTCAAATAAAAATGTTAAAGTATGTGGATGAAGGTGTGCCTATGTAGAAAAGATGTAGGACATCTAAAAAGACCAAATTTTGCCTAAGAATATCTTCCTTTGATAAGGAACAGAAAGCTAATTTTCAGGCTAAATGTAGAAAAACACCATGCCTAAAGTTACAGGTTTTCCAACTGTTTACAGACACTTAAGGATGCTCTAAAGTTTTATATAGGGATGTAGTCTTAATCTAAATTCAGCTTACATTAGACACAGGTGATATCCTATGCTAGGTGCATCACAAAGTCATAAGCATAGATGTAATTCATATTCATTGGAGGTCTAACCAGGTTACACATAGACAGTTCCCTATCACATCGTGTATTGCAAATGGGTAAAATTGCTAGATAAACAAACAACTTAAAAATAGGGTATAAAATGTTAGGATGCTTAGTGCTCTTCTCTGTCAATTCATTTTGTTCTTGCTTACTGTTATATGCTATTTAAAAAGTCATGGCAAGCTGTATTCTGGAGAAAGGGATGGCACCCCCTTTATCTCAGACCCTATGCAAGTTTTAGCCATGTGTCTCTCAGACCCTGTCCAGAGATGAAATGACCAATTGTCTCTGACAAGGAAAAGGCAATGATAAACAACATATAACTTTAGTTCTCTTTATAGTTCCTGTCTTTAGAACATCTAAAGTCTCCTGTATCAAATGAGATTTCTCACTAGACAAAAAAAAGTCAAATAGGCAAAGTAAATCAAACTGTTTGATCAGGTTACAAACTCATTACATAAGACAAACATCAGACTTACCTAAGATGTATATTAGGATATAAACAGATGATAAAAAGGCATCAAGTAAATGATGGCATAGCAGTTAAAGTGCTTTCCTGGGAAGCCTAAAGACCTCAGTTCAATTCCCCAGGACCCATGACAAGGTGACACATGTAACAAGTTGGTTTGGTTTGCAGTGGCTAGAAACCCTGGCACACTCACATCTCTCTCTCTCTCTCTCTCTCTCTCTGTCTCATATTAGCAAAGGGTAGGATCCCTATATTTATGGTAATAAAACCAAAGATTATCTTTAAAATAATACCCTTGTTGCAGTCAGGTTTTCATTGTTGACAGAAATCAGCTGTGGAAGTTTGATTCAGTTGTGTCCCATAAACTTAGGTATTCTGAATGCTAGGTTCCCAGGTTATCAAGGTTTGGGAATTAATGCCTCCTGGAGGTAGTGTATTGTCAGGGGGCAGGCTAATGAGTTATAACCAGCTTCTCCTTGCTAGTATTTGGCACATTCTCTGGTTGCTATTGCCCACCTTATGTTGGCCATGGAGTGATGTCCACCCTCTGCTCATGCCATCATTTTCCCTGCCATCGTGGAGTACCTCCTTGAACCTGTAAGCCAAAACAAACCTCCTTTCCCCAAAAGCTGCTCTTGGTCAGGTGCTCTGTGCCAGCAATGCGAACCTGACTGCAACAGTAAAGTGGTACTGAGAGTGGGATTGCTGCTAGACACCTGAGTGTGCCTTTGGCCTTTTGGAGCTGATTTTCAAAAGTAATGTGAAAGGATTTGAAACCTTGGCCTAACAGACACCTTTTGGTGCTGTAAGTATAGCTTGATTGACTATTCTGGTCAGAGTTGAAAGGCTTGAATGCAATAAGAACTATGGACTGTGAGGGTTGGCTTATCAGGGTAAGAAGGAGCTTTGCTTGGACTGGGCTAGAAGCACGTTGCAAAGCTTGCTGTCATGCCCATGTCATGAGAAGTTGTTTAGGGTTGCTTTGCATAGAAATGAATGGGTGCATGGGCCCATGAACACAGCGGTCATGGTGGCAGAGATGCAGGCTATGCATGGGCCCACAATATGGACTTCCACTAACTAAGGCTGACCTGGATACAGCTACTGCTGAGTGCCAAATTTTCCAGCAGCAGAGACCAACTATGAACCCCAAATATGATAGTATTCCTCAGGGTGACCAGCCAGCAACTTGGTGGTAGGTTGACTACATTGGATCACTTCCATCATGAAAAGGGCAGTGTTTCTTTCCCTTACTGGAATAGACACTTATTCTGGGTATGAATTTGCCTTTCATGCATGCAGTGCTTCTGCCAAAACTATCATCCATGGGGGCTGGGCATGGAGACTAAGCATTCCTCAAGGAACCTTGCTTTGTGTTGGGGGGAATATTTTGTGTTTTCAGTTGTATATGGGTTAGTTATACCATGTTAGGCAGAATTATGAGCTTGTTACTGTTTTCATTTGGAAATTAAGTATGATATAAGGAGATATGGCTTGTTTTCAAGTTGACAAGGGGTGCACTTGTGATAGTTAAGGTGTTGTCAACATGATCTGTTTGGTAATCCACAGAAATTCCTTTTGGGTGGGTCTCGGAGGTTGCTTTCAGGAAAGATTATCTAAAGGAGGAAGTCCATTCCCCAGAGTGAGCCATTCCCCCAGAGCAGGAGGCCCCCTCTGAGTGGGGGACTTTATATAAGGAAACTCTGGGTGAAAGGAGCCCCCTTCCTTTCCACTTGTCTGCTGGAGCTGCTTGCTGCCTTCCAGCATGGATTGAAGACCAGCACGGACTGAAGACCAGCTTGCCAAATGAAGACCTTGTGTGGTTGGAAAACTAGCAGCTCCTTAGGAAGCCTCCAGGCCTTCAGTGTCAGATTGGGACTGCTGAGGCATCTAGCCATGTTGACTGAGCAGCTATCAGGTTCTTTGATTCTCAGACCTGCAACTGCTATTGTACTACCATAAACTAATCCAAAATAAATTCCATTTTTAATATAATTCATTCTAGCAGTTCTATTCCTGTAGAGAACTCTAACACATCATCCAACCAAGAGCAGCTTGTGGGGTGGGGGGAGAGTTTATTTTGGCTTACAGACTTGAGGGGAATCTCCATGATGGCAGGGGAAAATGATGGTATGAGTAGAGGGTGGACATCACCCTCTGGCCAATATAAGGTGGGCAATAGCAATGTAAGAGTATGCCAAACACTGCCAAGGGAACAGTGGCTATAATACCCATAAGCCTGACTCCAACAAGACACTGCCTCCAGGAGGCACTAATTCCCAAATCCCCATCAGCTAGGAACCTAGCATTCAGAACACGTAAGTTTAGGGGGGACAGCTGAATCAAGCCAGCACATTCTACCCCTGGTCCCCATAAACTGATAACCATACATGATATAAAATACAATGTATTCAGTCCAACTTTATGGCCTGGTGCATATAGTAACTTGGTGGCCCATTGCCAAACATTCAGTTTCCACTAATGCCCCATAGCAGGGCAAGAGCTGTCTCTCAAAGGGAGAATAATTGTCCCCAGATGATAGCAGGGACTTGCTCCAACATTCCAAGGGCATCTACTATGATTCACCTATCAGGGCCTGCCAAAGGCTCCAAATGGTACCCACATTTCAAGTACCATAGGATCTGCTGGATCATATGGCCGAAGGGCAGAACAGACTGCACAGGTGCCTGGACCCGTTGAAGTGACTTCTCCTCTTCTGGGCCAAACTGTTTCCAAGTCACTTGGAATATGGGACAGAGTAAGACACCCAAATGAGAAATGTGCTGTCTCCAAAATCCAAATATGCCCACTAGATATTGTGCGTCTTTCTTAGTGGTAGGAGGGGCCAAATAAAACAACTTATCTTTCACCTTAGAAGAAGTATTCTGCATGCCCAACACCACTGAACTAGAAATTTCACTGAGGTGGAAAGTCATTGAACTTTGAATGGAGTTACTGGATTAGTTTACAGTAGTACAGTAGCAGTTGCAGGCCCAAGAATCAAGGAACCTGTTAGCTGATCACTCCACATGGCCTCAGCAGTTCCAATCCAGCACTGAAGGCCTGTAGACTTTCTGAGGAGCCACTGGGTTTCAATCCACACTGGTCTTCAGTTGATGGTGGACTTCAGTCTGTGCTGGTCTTCCTTCCACCCTGGAAGGCAGCAAGCAGCTCAGGCTGCCAAGTGGAAGGAAAGGACTCTTTTCACCCAGAGATTGGCCAGGGGGTGATTTTCACCCTTTTTTCATGCCATTGTTTTATCCTTCCATCATAGAGCTTCCCCTCGAGTTTGTAAGCCAAAATAACACTCCCCCCTTTTCTTCCCCCAAAGCTGCTCTTGGTTGGGTGATTTCTGCCAGCAATGTGAATCTGACTGCAACAGTAATGTTGATGCCATAAGTGGGGTGCCAATTTGTTAATCCGGGGGAAGGAGCAAAAAAGGCCAAAGCCACACAGTCAGTCATCTAGCAGCAAATGACACGACTCCTCAGTACCAACATTACCCAACCAAGAGCAGCTTTTGGGAGGGAAAAGTTTATTTTGGCTTACAGATTCGAGGGGAAGCTCCATGATGGAAGGGGAAAATGATGGCATGAGCAGAGGGTGGACATCACTCCCTGCCCAACATAAGGTGGACCATAGCAATAGGAGAATGTGCCAAACACTGGCAAAGGGACACTGGCTATAATACCCATAAGCCCACCCCCAACAATACACTGCCTCCATGAGGCATCAATTACCAACTCTACACCAGCTGGGAACCTAGCATTCAGAGTACCTAAGTCTTCACACTTGGGCCTATCTTGCCAATGGTACTGCTTACATGCCATCAGTATAAGACATGCGCATGACTGGGGGAGTGCTGAAGGTATTTGTGCTTGGGAGCTGGCCAGAAGGATGAGCATGGATATCCTGTCCTGGATCTTTCTTGCTCCTGGAGGCACATAGACTGCACTATGTCCCCACACTATGTGTTCTGTTTCCAATGTTTCCTGGGTAATTGGTACTCGCACTGGACTAATCAATGTTGTTTTACTTATCCTTTTCTGACAATTTCTAGGTAAAATTAATTGGTTTAGATTTGTATTGTTTCAAGTTTCTGCCTGTATGTATAACTCATAATTATTTAGTTAAAGGGTAAGGTGTGCCTACTTTCTATGTCTCAGATATGGCCTATTCTGCTACAGGACAACAAATTGTGCTATACATACATTCAGGTTGGTGTAACTTCCTTTCTCAGTGCATTAACCACCTATGTCGAAGTCAAAGCCTATTGAAATCATTGGAGCTAAAAAGGCCAATATTTTGGCCTGTGATCCCAGATCATGAGGCCACTGGAGATGATGGGACACTTCTACACTTGCCCCCCAGTAAGTCACCTGTCTTCCTGATCAGTGAGGATACAGAGATTAAAATTAGAAATGAACTTAGGGTTTGGGGTGCAAGGACATTCCTGGGCACTTAGCACCCCCTTACAGGACCAAAGTCCACATGGTCAGATTCATTGCAATAATGACCCCACTTCTCAGTCTCATTTTCCTCTTTTAGTTACCTTGTGGTTGTTTGTATCTGATACAAAGCAGCTTTCAGAACAAAAAATAAAATAGTTGGTTTCAGGTTTATAGATTCCAGGGGAAGCTTCATCATGTCAAAAGAATCTGCTTCACTTCATATGTCCACAGCAGTGAGGAATAACCAATACCTAACAAGAACACACTGACTCTAAGACCAATAGCAGCTACCACTAACAGCCAGAACTCAAGCTGGCTCTCTAAACACATACGAGGGCTGTGTAAGGGTTAATAAATCTGGTGCCCAGCAACCATTAGAGCCACAGAAATTTGGGAAATGCTGGTGCTGGATCTGGCTTTAGAACAGAGAAAATTCTTTTGGGCTGTAAATAACTTCCAAAACCACAACCTGATAAAATCACCTGTGGCACAGGAGCCATGTAAACCCACTATCATCAAAAAACTAGTCAAAACTAAGAGTCCTACCTGGGAAAGCAAGGCAGCAAAGGAAATGGTCCTGTTACATTCTCTTTCCCTCTCTCTTCCCCATTTTTTATGCTGCTTTTCCCTTCCTTTTAAATATACAGATCAATTGCATCTGAGCATGGCAGCCTCAGTCCCAAAGAATGAGCCTTGCCATCCTTCACTGTTCACCCACTTACTCTCCAATAAAGAACACCCTGTGATGAGGTTGTACATTCTCTCTCCTTATTTCCATGTCTCTTTTGTTTAGCACCAAATCTGATCCAACCTTACTTACTTGCTGAATGAAACATTACTCCCTGGGTGAACTTTTCTGTACCCTGGTTTGTAGGACTGTATAGTCCACAGGACCATGATCTCCTATACCCACTCCTCCTTCCCTTTAATACTGGTTTCCATTGAGAGCTCAAACATCTGCCATGCTTATTACATAGACTTAATAGTTGCCAGTGTGCTACCTGAAGCTTTGGCTTTTTCAAATGTTGTCTTCATAAGCAGTTCAGATCCTATGTAGTGTTCTTAATGACTCTTTTGATTAAGCTCAATTCCCAGTTTTTTAGGCCTCCCCAGACCTCCTACTCACTTTTCTGTCCATACTGACCTCCAGTAGATGCCCCTTGCCATTTGATCTTTTCTCCATCCAATATTCCATCAAAATTCATTAAGGATAGTCCCCAGACTCAGTCTAGAGGTGGTCTAGACTGCTGTTCTTCTGACCCAGTGACCTCCAGCTACTAAGCTCCCAGGGACAGAGGAAGCCTTCTTCCTGCTCCCTGGGACCCAGCTTTTCTCTGGCACTGGGTATGAAAATCTAGCTTGGATTTTCTCTGGTATCAGGTTCCAATATCTAGCCTTCCTTTCCAGCTGCACTTTGGTACTGGGTGATGACAGACTAGTTGAGCCTCAAGCTCTATTTTGGAATTAGACGATGACTTACTGCCAAAATCTAGCATATATCTTACCTTTCCAAATTTTATATTTTCAAAAATGGGCTCTGACCTGTCTGTCCCTAGGGATGCCATAAATCAAACCTAAAAACACTGGGTCTAACTGACCTCAAGGCTAAACTTCTAATTCAGCTTTCTACTCAAGTCAGGCCCCAATATTAATCATATAATAACCATAATTGGCCTAAAATTTAAGTCCTTACTGATTTGGACAACAGTATAAAAGAAAATTCAAGGGATTTGAAGAAACATATGTTCGTCCAAGCTTTCTTCCATTTACATGCATGTCAAGATAACTCCGCTGCTAACCAAATCTTCCTGCTAAGCCCTCTGCTCACGACCTTTTCTGAGTTTGCTTTTCCTTGGGTCTCTCCCTATCTGCCTCAGGTCTCCCCCTATCTGTCTCCACAACTATCTGTCTATACCACTATTACTGCCATGGTGGCCCCTAAAACTTCTCTCCACTCTTTCTCTTCCACAATGGAACCTACAGTATTAAAACTCATCCACTCCAGCTTTACTGCAGCCATCTATGATTTTCCTCCATCTCCCTGCTCTGTGAACATCTCCTCCCACTCTCATGATAGTTTCAACTTTTTTCTAACATTTGCTGCTACATGCTCATATTCTGATGTGATTCTCCCGTGTGTGCCTTCATTGTTGCCACGCAAATTGTTCTTCATGACATCAGATAAAGTCAATAGGGCCTGCTCATCAGCTCCATGCCTTCCTGGAGGACATGCAGGCCTCTCCCACATGTAAGTCTTCCCAGAGGCAAAAAAAGGTGTCAATTTAAATTCAAACTGCAACCAACTATTGCTGTCTTTAAAATTACTTAATTGCCATAAAAGTAATAATCAGGGTAACAATTTGGCTCTAAAAAATATTTTCTGTATTTCTTGTATGGAAACATTAGCTCAAAAAATACTCATATAAATTTTAAAATACCAAATTAACTATTGCTATGGTCCACCTTATGTTGGCCAGGGGGTGATGTCCACCCTCTACTCATATCATCATTTTCCTCTGCCATTGTGGAGCTTCCCCTCATGCCTGTAAGCCAAAACAAATCTCTCTTTTTCCCACAAGCTGCTCTTGGTTGGGTGATTTGTACCAGAAATGCAAACGTGACTATAACAATAAAGTGGTACTGAAGAGTGGTGTCATTTGCTGCTAGACACCTGACTGTGTACCTTTGGCCCTTTGGAGCTGATTTTCAAGAGGAATGTGGAAGGATTTGAAACCTTGCTCTAAGAGATGCCTTGTAGTGCTGTAAGTATAGCTTGATGGACTATTCTGGTCAGAGTTGAAAAATCTGAATGAAGTAAGAACTATGGACTGTGAGGTTTGGTTTATGAGGGTGAGAAAGAGCTTTGCCTGGACTGGGCTAGCATTTTGTGTGAGAAAAGCTTGCTGTTATGCCCGTGTCCTGAGAAGTGCAGGGTTGAATTGCATAGAAATGGATTCATGTGAGCAGAGGAATATGGCCCAGAAGAAATGAAATCTTTGGGCCTAAACTGCTGTTCGTTCACCTGCAAATTGTTTGAAACATTACAACCTTTGATATTGGGCCAGCTGACCTGCACTGGGGCAACAAGAATGTCTTTTGAGGGGGTTTGAGTGCTCAAGGAATGTCCTGTTCTTCAAAGTCTGCTTTATTCCTCCCTAGATTGACAAATTGGCACCATGCCTGGTATTGTGGAATATAGGAAATGCAGAAAGAATAGGGTCATTGAGTTTACAACATAGTCTTGTGTTTTGGAAATGGCCATGGGAAGTGTGAAGCAGGTTTGCTGGATGCCTGCATGGAGACCCAATGGAGCCATAAGGATGAGCTATGGATTGCAGTGGAGATCCGATGGAGATGCCAAGACCATGAGATGGCTGCTAGGGAGAGCTACCAGACCTGATGAAGTTTTCCAGGACTGTGAGTAGCCTAGCTGGAGGAATGGAATTGGAATGCCAGATACTTGTTGCTGGTTAGCATTACCAGATTTGGAGATTTGTCACTGGCTAGAATTGTTGAACTTGAAGCTACAGAGTTTGATGTTTGCCCTAGTTGTTTTGAATCCTCTATTGATTGAATATTTCGTTGCTATACCCAGTGCCATCTTCTGCAGTGTGAATGTTTATTCTGTGCTGTTATGGTTTTTTTAAGGTTATGTTTTGGTATTATGGCTTAGTTAAAAGCTCTTGGATTATGGGAATATATGAACAGCATTGGAATTGATAAAAACTATAGGGACTTTTAAATTTGGATGAATGTGTTGCATTTTACATCATGTACAGTTATCAGTTTATGGGTGCCAGGGGCAAAATGGGGTGGTTTTATTCAGGTGTCCCCATAAATTTAGGTGGTCTGAATGCTACGTTCCCAGCTGATGGAGACTTGGGAATTAACACCTCCAGGAGGCAGTGTTATTACTGGGGGCAGGCTTATGGGTATTATAGCCAGTGTCCCCTTGCCAGCATTTGGCAATTCTCCTGTTGCTATGGTCCACCACATATTGGCCAGGGGGTGATATGCACCCTCTGCTCATGTCATCATTTTCCCTTTTCATCAGGGAACTTCCCCTTGAGCCTATAAGCCAAAATAAACCTCTTCCCCCCCCCCCCCACACACACACGCAGCTCTTGGTTGAGTGGTTTCTACCAGCATTGCATACCTGACTGCAGTAAATTCTGACCAGGTACTTCATGCCTTATGTTCTATGTTTCATGTACTCTGTCTTTATAGGTAACTAAATTATGGTCAATAATTTTTCTAGTACTTATGGTCATTGAGTGTCTGATGTTCACAGATATATTTTGAGATGGTAATCTTATGATATATTTAAAAGAATTTACCCCTGGGACTGGAGAGATGGCTTAGCAGTTAAGGCATTTGCCTACAAAGCCAAAGGACCCAGGTTCAATTCTCCAGGACCCATGTAAACCAGATGCACATGGTGGCACATGTGTCTGGAGTTTGTTTGCAGTGGCTGGAGGCCCTGGTACACCAATTATTTCTCTCTGTGTACCTTCTCAAATAAATAAATAAAAATAAAAAATAATTTACTTGTATACTTTTGGCCTTTTGCTTATTCATGCTTACTACAATAATGGTAATGTTTATATACTAAGTTTGACCCTGCTCCTAAGTTTGCCTTCTAAACATTTAATATGACTAAATCTTTAAAAAGTGTTTTGGAAACCCCATGTGTGAAACTTTGGTGGAGGCTCTCTCCCTTTCTCTAAAGTGGATTCTGCTTAAAAGTGTGTTTTCTGTTAAAGCGTTTTCAGTTACGATAAAATGGGTTAACATAAAAGGTTGCTTCTCTATATTTCTCTTACCTAAATTGTTTATCTAATTCACACTTAACTCTCTATAGTAGGTTGATATCTTTATTTATAGTGTCATGCCTTATATGGAAATTGGGGTAAGGTAATTTAAAAGCCCCTGGCCCAAAGTTATGTCTTATACTGTGATAGACTTTTGTATTGGTAATGTTCCATACTGCATAGTCTTTTTTACTGACAGTGTAGTTTTTATACTGTTTCAAGGCCATACTTTGTATTACAGCTTTTGACCAGTATTGAAAATCATCCTGTATTTCTTATCTCCATAGGTAGCTATAGATATCTCTGTGCTAATTAACCATTCTTTATGTTCCAAAATTTGCCTATTTCATACTCAATGTCTTTGTCACTAGGCCAAGGCTTTGAGCTTTGAAACTAAAAAAAAAAAAAAAAAAAAAAAAAAAGTGAGTCCTTAACAAAATCAGGATATTTTACCTAGCTTTGTTTAAGATTAATCTAAGTGGGACAGAACTCAAAATTACGAGGTTGAGCCAGTCATGGTGGTGCATGCCTTTAATCCTAGCACTCAGGAGGCAGAGGTAGGAGGATCACTGTGAGTTCGAGGCCACCCTGAGACTACATAGTGAATTCCAGGTCAGCCTGGACCAGAGTGAGACTCTACTCTAAAAATGAAAGAAACAAACAAAAAATTACAAGATTGATGTTAATGAACTTCTGGACATTCACAGTTCCACTGATTCACCTCAGAGAGTCCTATAACCAACTAACTCCATCTATCTTGGCCCCTCTTTATTATTCATTGAATATGAAAGTTAACAGGAGTGGAGACCCCTCTCTGAATTTTTTTTTTCATCTTCTCACTTCAGCTTAAAGAACTCAGAATCAAGCCCATTTCCCAGCTCTCAAAATTACTGGGGGGATGGAGGAGGTTCTCTCTCCACTGACAATACATTTAGAAGTCATTAAAATACAGACCCAATTTTCTTTGACCCTGGCAACATCAAAAAAAAAATGATAAAGAAAGAAAGAAAGGCCATTGCCTTCTGACTAGAAGTCTGATCCTGAATAGGATGTAAATTATATGTATGTAATAAATTCAAAGGGTTGTAAAAGGCTGTTTAATCCCTGACTGAAATAACTAAGTTATGTCCAAATACTGAGCTTTTATGTTTTCCATATGAAAAAAACTTTATTTTGTTACATAAAGTACCTAAGATGTGGTATATCTACACAATGGAATTCTATACAGCAGTAAGAAAAAATGACACAATGAAATTTGAGGAAAAATGGTTGAACCTGGAACAGATCATTCTCAGTGAACTTACCCAATCACAGAAAAAAAATCGCCACATAGTCTCACTCATCTATAGCACCTAACCTGAATCTACCCAAGATACCTTACATATCCAGCAAGCATCTCGTGGACTAGACACTAGGATGGAAGAGGAGGGAGGGCAGGGCATCAAAGGGGTGGGAAACACAAATCTAGACCAAAATGGCAATGGTACCATAAAATTCTACCTACTAAAAGACAGACCAAATGTCTGATCCTTCACCAGGTCCTTACAGGGAACACCTGAACCATAAGACACTGGAGAGGGTAGGATCATGACTAACCTTAATCTTCTACATCTTCCCTCCCTTCCTCTCCCTCTCCTTCTCCCTCTCTCTTCTCTCTAACTCTTGTATATTAGTTATCTTTTTCCTCATTTTCTTAGTGGGCACTGACCTGTAACTCGCAGTAACAGCATGGGGCTATCATCCACAATGAGCTTTTGATCAGAGAGACCTACAAGGTTTCCTAAAAGACAGACAGATTTCTGTCAGAGTACTTGATGACCCACCAAAGGTTAGTGGTAAGACCCTACTGCTGAAGACACCTTATGTAGTTGACATGCAAAATAGAATGGCATGGCTGGAAGTTGGAAGACAGTCAGTCCCCCGACAGTCAGCGTATCTAGTGCCAGAAGGTGCTACATGGGCAACTGGGGGAAAATGACCAATATCTGTCCAAGCAACTCATGGCCTAACATACTTAGCAGCAAATAGCTTGTTGTGATGCCCACACAAGTGCAATAGTGGCACACAGCCATGGGGGGGGGGGAACCAACTGCTCTTAATTTGGCTAACTGATCTCCTCAGTGGTACTGGACCTATAGCTGGAGCTGGGAAACAAGTCAGAACCATATCCAAACATAAATCCACTCACCAGTATCAAGCTACCATCAATCATGGGCTACAAGAGGGTCTACACATATTAAATTCTCTATAAAAAAGTAAGGGGTATCTCTTTTGTCCTGGAGCTAACTTACTCTCAGTTGGAGAATCTGCTTCTCTTTTTCAGATAGATGTAGATCCTAAGGAGAGAGCTACCCTATCATACCTCCAAAGGGCCCCGGCTGAAACTAAGAAAAATTGGCAAAACAAGCAAGGGTGCTGTTTTCCTGATGAACCGGATACCAGCACAAGGGGGAAGGAGATCAACACAGAGAAAAATCAACTCCTACCAAATCAGACAGCCAGAGCCCCAGAGGCTCCCAACACCTCATCACTGAAGCAGACCAAAAGTGAACCCAACATGGCTCAGGGAAATTTTGCGGAAGAGGGGTCAGAAAGAATGTCAGAGCCACATGTTGGATCATGATATGCAGAGACATTTAGCTTACCCATAACTGTGGGCTAACTCTACAATGCATGACCCATATATCTCAACAAGGAGGGCCCAAGAAGAGGGGGTAGGTCACGGATGAGCCTAATAATGGTACCAAACTGACTGTATTTGCTGAATACAAAACTAACTAATAAAGGAAATAAAAAATACCTGCTTACAACAGTAAGTTTCTTAAGTGGTTTACTCTTACATAATTTCTTATTCAGTAAAGATTTTATTTATTTGCTATAAACTTGTTCTAATACATAAAAACTGGATCTAAAATAAAATTTAATTGTGCCTATAAAATTAATCTGACTTTAGCTTCTTTATCCTATCATACTTTCATTAGCACTTCTAAAACTAAGACCTTTTGAACCCTGGACCATGTAAGTAAAAACTACAAACCTTCTATATTAACAACTTACAAAAAGTTCTTTAAACCTGGTAACTAAATTTCAAAATTAGTTAACTTCTTAATCTTTATCATGTTTAAATTTACAGTTGTTTATTATATTCCAAATATTGCTTTAATACTAGTTTCTTATACTTCCTACCTTACCTAAACCAAATCTTCATAATTACAGAAATTTCAATCAATTCCCTACTTAAGTTAGTAATAGCATCATCCTTACCTTTGCAGAAAACACTTGTTTTCTTACCTATCATCTATGTATTTTTCAACCTTAGATATAATATTCATGTCACCTGTAAATGTCATGTCACATACAAGAAAATTCATATGTAGATAATGACCAGATCATAATGGTTAATAGATTTTACATGATCTAGCAGCTTCTTTCCTAATGGCTCTGATGAGTATCACTCTCCTGAGAAGCTGCCTTCATGCCTGATTCAACATAATCTTAAGACTCTAAGAAAAAGCCTCTTAACCCCATGGGACAAAAGCCTGCTATGTACACAAAGTAAAGTTTGGCTAATGGGGAACCAAAAGTTGATATTCCCAAAATCTGCACCTTATGACTAGTACTTCTGTGGGTAGTCAGTTGTCTCTGTTTAGGGTATGTTTGCCTGTATGAAAGCTTTTCAGTTTTATGAGATCCCACTGTTTGAGTGATTGTTTTAGTTTCTTGGACTACTGGTATATTGTTCAGGAAGTCTTTCCCATTCTCATATCATGGACAGTTCACCCTGTTATTTTCCTCCAGTCATTTAAGAGTTTCAGGTCTTACATTAAGGCCTGTTATCCATTTGGGTATTATTTTTGTGCATGATTAGAAGAGTGTGTCTAGTTTCATTCTTCTACATATGGTTATCCAATTTGTCCAGCATTATTTGCTAAAGATGCTGTCTTTTCTCCAGGGTATGTTGTTGGTTCCTTTGTGAAAGATCAGTTAGCTGTAGTTAGTTGGCCTAGGGGCCAAATCTTCAGTTGTGTTATATTGGTCTACATATCTCTAGTCATATCAGTACTATGCTATTTTTGTTACTATAGTTTTGTAGTATAGCTTTAGATTGGGTACGGTGATACCTCCACAGGTGTTTATTTTACCAATTATATTTTTGCATATCTGGTCCTTCAGCCATTCCACATGAATTTTGAGATATTTGAAAATTTGAAAGATGCTGGGATTTTAATCACTACTGCATTGACTTTTGGTATTTGATATTGCTTTTGGTAGAATTACATTTTCCCAATATTAATTCTACCTATTCAGGAGCATGGGAGATTTTTCCATCCTTTCATGACCTCCTCAGTTTCTTTCTTGAATGTTTTTATGTTTTCTTTATATAGGTCTCTTACATCCTTGCTTAGTGTTATTCCAAGGCATTTGATTTTTTGTGTGTGGCTATTGAAAATGGAATACCTTCACTGGTTTCTTTCTCTTTATATTTGTCCTTTGCATATAGGAAAGCTACTAAATTTTGTGTGTTGATTTTGTATCCTGCCACTTTGCTGAATAAATATACTGCTTTTAGAAGTTTTATGGTAGAGTCTTTCAGGTCACTTATGTATAGGATCACATCATTTGCTAAAAGGGCTAATTTGATTTATTTTTTCCAATTTGTATTCCTTTCATATCTTTCTCCTGTCTTATTGTTTGGCCTAGAACTTATAGTACTATGTGGAAGAGCAGTGATGAGAGTGGGCACCCTTGTCTTGTTTGCAATCTTAATGGGAACTCCTTGAGTTTTTCCCCATTACATAGGATTTGGACTTTAGGTGCTTTCATATAGCCTTTATTATGTTGAGATAATACTTTGTTAATAATATTGTTGATAATTTGTTGATAATAATATGTTGTAGCCAGGTTTGCATTGCTGGCAGAAATCACCCAACCAAGAGAAGCATTTGGGAAGAAAGGGTTGATTTTGACTTACAGACTCAATGGGAAGCTCCATAGTAGCAGGGGAAAACAGTAGCATGAGCAGAGGGTGGGCTTCACCTCCTCACCAACATCAGGTGGATAATAGCAACAGGAGAGTGTGCCAAACACTGGCAAGGGGACACTGGCTATGATACCCATAAGCCTACTCTCCAAAATACACTGCCTCCAGGAGGTGTTAATTTCCAAACCTCTATCAGCTGGGCACCTAGCATTCAGAACACCTAAGTTTATGGGAGAACACCTGAATCAAACCACCACATTCTGTCCCTGGCCCCCATAAACTGATAACCATCCATGATGCAAAATTCAATGCATTCAGTCCAACTTTGAAAGTCTCCATAGTTTTTATCAATCCTAATGATGTTCAAACATCCCCATAGTCCACAATCTTTTAACTGAGCCAGAATACCAAAAAATCCCCCCAAAACCCATAATGACACAGAATACACATTCATACTGCAAAGATGGCATTGGGAATAGCAAAGAAATATTCAACCGATACAGCATTTAAAACAACCAGGGTAAACATAAAACTCTGGAGCTCCAAGTTCAACAACTCTAGTAAGTAACAAATCTTCACTTCCAATAATTCCAACTAGCAACAAGTCTGTGTAGTTCCAATTCTGCCCCTTCAGCTAGACTATTCACAGTCCTGGAAAACTATCTGCGGCTATAAGCTTTCCTTAGCAGCTGTCTTGTGGTCCTGGATTCTCCACTAGGTCTCCACTGAAACCCATGGTCCATCCTCATGGCTCCATCATGTCTCCATGCAGGCATCTAGCAAACCTGCTTCACACTGCCCATGGTCATTTCCAAAACAAAAGACCATGCTGCAAATTCAATGACCCTCTATTTCCTGCACTTTTTATACTCCATAATAGCAGGTGGAGTGCCAATTTGTTAACCCAGGGGGCAATAAAGCAGACTTTGAAGAAGAGAACATTTCTTCATTTAGGCCTCTTTAAAAGGCTGTGTTCTTTCTGTTGTTCCAATGCAGGTCAACTGACCCAATCTCAACGGTTGTAATCTCTAATACAATTGCAGCTGAACAGGCAGAAGTTTCATTCCAGAGCTTCCATTTCTTTGTCATATCCCCCTGCTTCTATACAAAGCAACCCTGCACAAGTTCCCAGGACATCAGCATAACAGCAAGCTTCTCACACAAACTGTGTCTAGCCCAGTAAAAGTAAAGCTCTTTCTCATCCACATCAGCCAAACCTCACAGTCCCTAGTTCTTACTGCATTCAGGTCTTTCAATTCTGACCTGAATAGTCTATGAAGTAAGTCTATATTCACAACACTGCAAGGTATCTCTCAGGACAAGGTTTCAAATCCTTCCATGTCTCTCTTGAAAATTAACTGCAAAAGGCCAAAGCCACACAGTTAGGTTTCTAGCAGCAAATGAAACCACTCCAACATTACTGTTGTAGTCAGTTTCACATTGCTGGCAGTAATCACTACCTGGCCAACATAAGGTGGACCATAGCAATAGGAGAGTGTGCCAAACACTGGCAAAGGGACACTGGCTGTAATACCCACAAGCCTGCCTCCAACAATAAAATGCCTCCAGGAGGCTTTAATTCCCAAATCTCCATCAGCTGGGAACCTAGTGTTCAGCACACCTAAGTTTATGGGGGATACCTGAATCAAACCACCGCAACCATCCATGCAAATTTCTTCAGTGGTTTGATAATGAGTGATATTGTATTATTTCAAAGGCCTCTACATATATTGAAATGATTATGTAGTTCACGTGTTTTATTTGTGTGCTATATTGTTAATAGATTTCCATATATTGAACCATCCCTGTGTCCCTGGGATGAAGCCTCCTTGTTTGAGGTAGATAATGCCTTTTTTTTCTTTTTTAGAATTTTAAACTCATTTTTCCCACAGTGAATGAGTTGCAGGTTTTAGTTTTGTCTGAATTTTTCGTGTATACATTGTACTTGTTTTCATTTATTATTTATATGCTTTGTATGGACACAGCATGTGTTGCTACCATCATTTCCCTCCTCCCTGTCCCCATTCCACTGAGGGCCCTCTTCAGTAGGATTACTGGTATCCCCCATAGGATGGAATGGGGGCAGGTAATGCTGCTATATATTCTCTCCCACCCTGAGGTTCTTATGATCTTTCTGCCCCTTATTTCCCCAAATTTCCTGACCCTTGGTGTATTAGTGTACTTTAGTGTACTTTTAGTGTTTTAGTGTACTTTAATGTTGTGCTCTCAGTAGCTTCTGTATTTCTGCTTTGGTATGTTTTGAGTATCCTCAGTGTCTATAACCATTGACCTGGTGCAGGCTTTCAGGTCCATCTTTCCAACTTCATCAGGTTCATCTTTTCAATTCCTCTGGGGTTTCACCTGAGCCCTAGCTGATGTGCAAGGGGTGGTTCTTCTCCTGATAGGGAGTCAGGTATATTTTCTTGTCTCATTGATAGATGTTGGTTGTACCCTGCTTTCTGTTTCCCTTTTATGAAAGAAAACAAATTTTCCAATGAAAAGTATGATTAGCATAGGATAGAGGGTTAGGTATAGTTAATATTAAAGAGATTTTGATGGGTTATCTTCTTTTTTGGCCAAAGTCTGGTGGGGGCTTCTTATTGGAGTCTGTGCTCCTCATTTCTATATGATTGTGACTTGATTCTCAGTACCAGCTATGGGTTCCTTTTCACAGAGCAGATATTTTAGCCAATCAGAGAGCAATTGGTTACTCACCTTGGCTGGGTGCCACTACTTCACAGGTGTGAACATCTTGTTAGACTGATTGCTTTTATATAGCAGTGTCCCCTGCTTTCTCACAATGTTGTTGATCATTTTCCCCAGCAGCTCATGTAGTCCTTTATAACTTGAGAAACAAATTAATATTATCACCTGAGTCAATGGGGAACATACATTCTGTTTTTGACTGCTCTATGCTACTGGGCTGAATCTCCAAACCAGACACAATATATGGGAGGAATGGGATTTATTTCAGGGTTACATCAGATCCGGGGGAAGTTCCATAATGGCATAATAAGCTTGCTCCATTTCACAGATCCACACAGAGAGCAAAAGCCACCACCAGCCAGCCAGAACCACAAACAAGAGGGAACACGTTGAAGAGGGAACATGCTGCCAAACAGCTGGAAACCCAGGCAGAGCTCACTCAGATACCTTAGGTTGGATAGAAATCAGATCTATCCCCTTAACACTTTAGGGCTGGACCCTACCACCAAACCCCTGTGATACCTCCTCTAGCCAGGCAGCTGGAGACAAGCTTTATAATAAAAACACCTGAGTCTATCAGGGGATGTTCCCTCAAACTATTACACATTCAAAGCATCACAAGGGAAAATGGACAAAACACCAGAAGAAATAAAAGAACTGAACAAAAAGAAAAAGATAATGCCCCCAAACAAGGAAAATTCATAAACAAAAGTCGATGAATGTATGAATGTGAATAACAAATGAAAATCATCTTTAAAAATGTAATATAGTAAAAATCCTGTTGTATAGAAATATTTTTCAGGGGACCCATACAGGAAAAGAAAAAAATTAGAAAATAAAGTTATGGATCAACTTCTTTTTTTAAAAAAATTATTTATTTATTTGAGAGAGCAAGAGAGAGAAAGAGGCAGACAGGGAGAGAGAGAATAGGTGTGCTAGGCACTCCAGCCACTGCAAATGAACTCCAGATGCATGCACCACCTTGTGCATCTGGCTTACGTGAGTCCTGAGGAATCGAACTGAGGTCCTTTGGCTTTGCAGGTGAATGCCTTATCACTAAGCCATCTCTCCAACCCTGGATCAACTTCTTTATATGTTCTTAAAACTTGAGGCTGCTAATTATATGCAGGGGGGAGGTCAGCTGAACTGCTGAACTTGAGTACTCTTGGTTTTCTGTATTTTATGCTGTTGCTAAGACTGAATTGGACAAGTGTCTGGTATGGGCTAGAGCTGTCTTCACAGTGACTGTTCCTTTGCATAACAGAGGCTTCTTCTGCTGGCCACATTTTGCTTTGCATTCTGTGAGCATGGCATATTCTCTTGTTCTCCCAAGACTCCTCAGATCTTTCTGAGTATGAGTATGCAGCTGCTTTGGTTGAGGGGTATAGTGAAGTACACTTTATATAGTGTTCTGCCTTATATTTTGTTGTTTGAATTCAATTTATTCCTGATAGGTATTCAAGAACCCAAGATCTAGCTCAAGTTCACAGTTTTGATTTTGTTGTTTTTAAAGCAAATTTATAAAGATTCTCATGAAGTGATGGAAAGGTTCAGAACCAAATAAATTAAAAATATCTACACTTTCAAAAATTATTTTTTAGGATGCCATCTTCTATAAAGAGAATAGTGTTGTTTCTAGCACCATTAAATCCCCATGTGAATTATTTTATGCAATAATCCTCCATTGGAAGGACTTTAAAGTACTATTTACTTGACTTCAACACTCAGTCATTATGCATTGAAACATCATTGTCAGAATAATTATCATTTTTAAATGGACACAATTTAATTAAACAATTATAGAACTGGGTAGTTCCAATTCCTATTATGCATTCAGAAGTTGGGAACAGATTGGACAATTAGGAAAGACAGTAAATCAAGTGGTGTCTCTTGGCTTTTGCAGCACCTGAGTAATGATAGAATTTCTTGCTATCAAATTGGAAGGTTGTGGGTCTGATTCCAAAGATAAACATTTGTCATTCTACAAAATCCCTACATCAAGGTCCTGCAGTTCTTTCTTTGGAAAATGTAAGTTCCCATATCAAGAGATTTAATTCATCATTAATTGTTTCTTCAATGACATTAAACAGCAAGACAGCATTGGTTGACTTTTTAAATTTATTTTTATTTGAGACAGAGAGAGGGGAAGAGACATAGAGACAGAGACAGCGAGCAACAGTGAGAGAGTGGGCATGCCAGGACCTCTACCACTGAAAATGAACTGCTGACGCATGTGCCACCTTATGGATATGGATTACAAGGGACCTGGAGAATAGAACCTGGGTCCTTAGGCTTCACAGGCAAAAGCCTTAACCAATAAGCCATCTCTCCAGCCCTGACTGACATTTTGTTTTGGGCTATATAAAAGGCTTCTTAATTATAATCACTGAAGATATTAGATTCATAGTGTGGCAAAGTAACTTATAAAAATGAGAATGAGGCTGGAGAGATGGCTTATTGTTTAAGGCCTGCGAAGCCTAAGGATCCAGGTTTGATTCTCCAGGTTCCATGTAAGCCAGATGCACATGATGGCACCTATGTCTGGAGTTTGTTTGCAGTGGCTGGAAGCCCCGGCATGCTAGTTCTCTCTCTCTCTCTCTCTCTCGGTCTCTAATAAATAAATAAAAATAAATATTTAAAAAATGAGAATGATTAAAAGTTCAATGGCCTATGTTGATAAGTTTTAATTTATACAGTGACTTTATTTAGAATGCTTTACTATGCTAGTAGTACCCATATAACATAAAATAGGAAAAAAATAAAAACTGCTTTAAACTTCAGATATTGAGGTAAAACAGAGCAGTAGGCTGGAGAGATATCTCAGTCAGAAGCACTTACCTTGCTATTATAAAGATTTGAGTTTGATCCCCAGAAGCCATGAAAACAAGCTAGACATAACAGTGCCAGTTTGTAATCCCTATTTCTGGGGAATCAGAGTCAGGCAGATCACTTGGGCTCTCTGATCAGCCAGTAAAGCCTATTTGGAGAGCACCAAACCAAGGAGAGACATTGTTTCAAAAAACAAAAATAAAAAGCACCTAAGGAATGTCACTTGAAGTTGTCCTCTGGTCTTTATTTGCAAGTACACACATATGCACACACCTGCACACATATGAACACACATACACATGCACGCATGCACACACAAGAAACAGAAAGAAGGAAGGAAAGCAAGAAAAAGAAAAATAAATGAGGAGGAGTTGGCAAGAGGGTTCAGAAATAACATTCAAGGTGGAAAGTAGGTTTTGGCCATCAAAATAAATTATTTGCTCTGTTTAGTGTACCACAAATATTCATCTATTAGAATGAAATTATTCTACATTTGAACATGATAAATAGAAGCATGATAGTTACTAGAAATAGGTCTCTACCCTTTGATAACAAAAAATAATGTTAGCTGGAAGCAACTAAATGGGGATAATGTGGATTGCAGGAAAAAAAGTCACAGGACTTACAGGAAAAAAAAAAAAAAACATCAATATTTGAGAAAAAAATAAATCCCAAGTATACATACATAAGCTGACACATACATGTATTAACATACATACATCAGAATTATAGGCAATACAATCAATCTAATCAAAATAAAGACTCATTTTATATTCTGTGCAGAAGCAACAAATCCAAAATACACAACTCTAAACTCTGAGGCTACCTTCAGACTTGACCCCATTTTCTTGTATTTCCATACCAGCACTAGACTTGTTTTTGTGAATTTCTACCAAAAGATATATGAATCACTTGTATGCTGAAGTAACAGCCCTGTGTAATGGAATCCAGCTATAGGGAGTCTTGTGGATGCCAGTGTGTTGGCTTTTGCTCAGTTCTACAATCAGTAAAACAGTAGTTTTACAATCAGTAAGTGTGTGTCTACAGATAATGACATTTTGTTTACACTCTTCTATTAATTTGCTATTTAATTTTGAATACATTGAGTTCACCTTCTACACAAAATAAAAGGAACATATTTTAACGAACTACAAAAGTATTTCTCAAACTTTGATATATGAGAAGCAAAGTAAGATGAAGATGTTTTGCTATGATAACTGAGGATGCTTGCCAATGTCCATGAAAGTGAAGTCTGGCATGACTATTCCACCCATGTTCCTCTAGGCTCTTACATTTAGCCACAGTTTCTCTCTGCTTCAGCTCCAACATTCAGCTTCACTCCATTTGGGGCTACCCTGGGAACTTTAGGATGGTATTCCTCAACTCCATCCCTATATGTCAGTTTCATTCCCAGTTGTGATCATCAAAATCAGATATAACCAAATTGGTGGTGGAGGAGAAACTCAGCCAGCTAAGACCCCTGCTGCCTGTGTAGCTGAGACTAATTCTTTTCAAAATTTTGTCTCTCCTACATCTGTTCTCAGCTTCATATATGAAAAAAATATGTTCACTATCTAAAATGATAGATGTGAGAATTCTCATAACAGAATGATTTCTGGCTTTGAGTTAAATCAAGAACAAAAATGAGGAAATGTGCCCTGCAGTGGCTGAATGAATCATTATCTAATAGACTTCCCTGATGCTTGGAATAATATCCACTAAAGAAAATGTTTGTATCTACACATCTTTATTTTAAGAGTTAATTTAAGATCTCATGATCATCACAGCTGGAAAAGTGAATGGTTCTGTTGACATAATCACCTTCCACCTGTGGATTTAGAGAAGAATATAAATAAGTATGGACTTTCACATCCCATTGACAATTATAAATAGATTTTGAGGCAAGCCCAATAGACTGGCCTTTTTATGAAAGAGAGAGAGAGAGACAGAGAGAGAGAGAGAGAGAGAGAGAGAGAAAGAGAGAGAGAGATCAAATTGGCATGCCAGAGCCTCCAGCCACTGTAATCAAAGGTGAACCACCTTTTGACCATGTGCAACCTTGCACATGCATCACCTTGTGCATCTGGTTTACATGGGATCTGGGGAGTCCAACGTGAGTCCTTAGGTTTCACAGGCAAGCACCTTAACAGAGAATCCCTCTCTCCAACCCAACAGATAGTAATTTGGTGTATATATTTTGGGAATATATGTATGTTTTCTCCTTTTCTTTGAGTAGGAACACACTGAAGACAGGCCCTCACAACCCTGATACAATGCATATCCACAGTGAATTGGTGATGCTGTGCAAAGTTTATGCTATTTCTGAGTGACATCATAAACTTGGGCTCAGGATGTAGGTCAGTGGCAGATAACTTGCTTAGCATATTCAATTTCCAGTACCTCATTGGAAATCATCATTAAATAAAAAAGTACCTTAGAGAAAACAACCAGCACTCATACTTTTAAATTTGGAATAAACTATGGAATTACAAATTTAACACAAAATAATCTAATTATTTTATAGTCTTATTGTAGGTATATGTGAAATTATAGATGTGTGTAATTTCAACATAAGCTTAAGTTTAGAATAATCCATGGAACACATAGTTTTCTTACATTATAAAAAATGCACATCCATGTAGGAAGAAGTAATTATAACCTCTGTCTACAAAATGAAGGAAAATAAGTAGAATCTAAAGACTGTAATTGCAGGGTTTTGATTAAGGTACAGAGGAATAAAAACAATAGAGATATCATCGAAAATTAAAAGCATGATTTACACTAGTTTTAATTTGGAAAAGAAAAACAACAGATAGTAGCTTAACATGTACAGGACACTTTGGTGTTCTTTAGATCATTAAATTCTCAAAAATGCCCAGAAGCAGTAGTTTATTTGTTCCTTAGCTCTGAGCTGCAAGCTTTAGAATGTCAAATGCAATAGCAAGAGAGGCCATTCTGAAAATTCAAAGACTTCTGCCCACAATTTACAACTTAAGCCACTGCTTCCTTCCTATTGGATGTTATTCAGAACATTGTCCTTTATCATGGTGTCCATGTGTCCACAGGAGGTATAGATCCATTCATATATGACATTTATAGTGTAACAGTGCTCATATCCAAGGTTTCCTGTGATGCTGATCTTTTATTATCTATCAAAGCAGAGCCATAGGAGAATGGAGATTTGTCAATTAGAGACATAGAAATAGGAGAGAACTTGAACCATTATTAATATGAAGGGATGAAGAACCAAATGTGTCCCTAACAATGAAGTTGCTTTGCAGCCCCAAATGCTTTTGGGTAAGAAAGAAGACCTTAGATATTCAGGATATACAACCACTTGAACTAAAAAATTTACTAAAATCATTGGCTTGCCCTCTCATGCATCGCAGCATTGCCTCACTTTTTAACACATGTTGGGCAGTGAATAGAACAATAAGGGCAAACATTTTAATTCCTGCATCTTCAGAATGGGCCTATCATAAGGAGATAACTGGAAAAACATTGGCAAAATACAATGCAATAAAACACTGAATATGTTATATATAAGGACACAGAGTTTCCCAGGAATCACCACCAACATTTTAACAAACCACCCACTGAACAAACAATGCCACAGACACCACTGTTATGTATTTAAATGACATCATTTTGCTTAATACTCATTCTTCAGTGGAAAAGAGATGACTTCATTTTCTCTTGAAAATGTTCTTTTAAACTGTAAGATCATATTCTTTTCTCTTCACATTGAGAATGTAATTATTACATATCATGATTTATGGAAAATAAATATCAAGATGATTTTAGTAATACAACTTTCATTTATATTGTCAGCAAAACACACCAGCAAGCACAGTGGCTTCCCATATTATTTATTTATTTTTGTTAGTTATGCACACACTGTGCAAACAGCCATGCTGGTACCATCTTTAGAGTCCTCCCTGTCCCCCCACCGAAGGGACCCTCCTCCTTGGGGAATGTGCATCTTGCATTGTGGGGTTAGCTGTCAGTTATGGGGAAGAGGCAATGTCTCTGTGCATAATGACCCAACTTGTGGCTCTAACAATGTTTCTGCCCCCACTTTCATGAATTTCCCTGAGCTGTGTTGGGTTTGTTTTAGGTCTGCTTCAGTGACGAGGTCTTGGGAGCCTCTGTGTCTCTGGATATCTGGTTTGGTAGCAGTTGAGTGTTCTCTGTATCTATCTCCTTCACCCTTGTGCTGGTACCAGTTTCACCAAGAAAGCAGCACTCTTGCTCACTTCCCCAATTACTCTACAGTTTCAATCAGGACCCTGGTCAGGTGCCGTGGGCTGATTCTCTCCTTCAGATCTTGGTTCATCTGAAAAAGAGAATCAGATTCTTCAATAGAGAGTAAAGTCAGTACCATATAAATGGTGTTATTATTTTTTTATTATTTTAGAGAGAATGTAATAGTTGTAGGCCCTCTTGTAGCCCATGATTGGTCCAAGCTTGACATTAGAGAGTGGGCTCATTTTACGGATGTGGTTCTGACTTGTTTCCCAGTTCCAGTGGATCTGTTGGCCAAATCAAGAGCAGCTGGTTACCCACCATGGCTGTGTGCCACTATTTCACTTGTGTGAGCATCACGTCAGATTGCTGGGTAGCTTAGACCACTAGTTGCTTGGACAGATGTTGCTCATTTTCCCCCAGCCACTCATGTAGCATCTTCTGGCACTAGATGAGCTAATTGTCTGGGGACTGACTCTTTCAGGTTCCAGCCAGGTCACTCCATATTCTGTACCAACAGCATATGGTGACTTTGGCAGTAGGGTCTTACCACTAACTTTTGGTGAGTCATCAAGTACTCTGACAGAGATCTTTCTTCCTTTGGGAAACCTTATAGGTCTCTGTGATCAGCAGCTCATTATGGATGTTAACCACATGCTGGTACTGAGAGTTACAGGCCAACACCAAAGTAAAATAAGGAAGAAAAAGATAGGCAATATAAAAGAGAAAGAAAGAAGGAGAGAGAGAGAGAGAGAGAGAGAGAGAGAGAGAGAGAGAGAGAGAGAGAGAAGGAACTAGGAGATTAAGGCTAGCCTTCATCATAAATTCCTCAGGGCCCTGTGATTCAGGTATTCCCTCTAAGGACCTGATGAAGGTTTGACCTTTTAATCTTCCTTTCAGATTATAGAATTTTATGGTAGCATTGCCATTTGGGTCCAGTTTTGTGTACCCCTCCCAGCCCTTACCCTCCCCTCCCATCCTACCCTCCCTATTGTCTGGTCCTCGAGAGATACTTTAGATATGTCAGCATCTCAGATAGATTCAGGTTAGGAGCCACAGATGAGTAATGCCATGCAATGACTCTCTTTCTGTTGTGGGGTAAATTTGCTGAGAATGATCTGTTCCAAGTTTGACCATTTTTCTTCAAATTTCATTGTGTCATTTTTCCATACTGCTATGTAGAATTCAATCCTGTAGATATCTTGAATATCCATTCGTTTAATGATGGACATCTGGGTTGATTCCAGCTCTTAGCTATTATGAATTGAGCAGCTATAAACATGGCTGAGCAAATTTCTCTGCAGAGGCATGGAGTTTTTTGGATAAATGCCCAGTAAGGGAATAACTGGGTCTGTTGGTAACTCTGTAGTCAACCTTTTTAGTAGCCTCCATATTGCTTTCCATTGTTGTTGTACCATCTTACATTCCCACCAACAATGAATGAGGGTTCCTATTTCTCCACATCCTCACAAGGGAAGGAGCCTGTGAGTCTCTTGTTGGGGCCTAGGGACTTGATGAAGTGGCTTATTGTATGGTGGTTTGAGGTATGGGACTGGGTGCTTAGGTGGCCTTAGGGGACAGGGTGTAGGGGTGGATGGGACAAAGCATAATGGTGTTGCAGCTGGGCTGTGGTGGTAGGGGGAAGGTTAGGAATGCTTGGTGGGTCCATGATGCTGAGGGGATGGGAATATGGGTCATTGGAATCATGTAGCAGGGGGTGGATGGGACTGCTGTGGGTCAGATGATGCACAGGGTTCCTGGAGGACCCCTGTTCTGGGAAAGCCTAAGGAGGGGGGAATTCTAGCCTGCTGGCCTGGGTCCTTAAAGGGGGTTGGAGGCAGGGAGATGGTATTTGTATGTTCATGTGTATCTCCATGGTGGTGAAAACAGCTAGGGTAGTGGGGGAAACCTTAACTTGCTGGCCTGGATCTGTGTAGGAGGGGGTGGTAGAGGTGAGTGGGACTGTGTTCATGTGTGGAGCTACATGCTAGCAGTGAAGCCTAGGGTGAGAGGGGGAGAATGCTAGCTTAGTGGCCTAGTTCCGCATGGGGTGTGTGTGTGGGGGCAGTGGCAAGTGGGGCAGCATTCTTGTGTTAAACTGCGTGGTCGCAGAAAAGCCTAGGGTCAGGAGGAATGCTAGCCTGCTGGCCTGGGTCTGCACATGGGTGAAGGTGTGCCACAGTGAGTGGGACGACATTGGCTTTCACATGTGGAGCTCTGTGGCGGCAGGAATGGCTAGGGCAGGGGCATGGGATGCTAGCTTGCTGGCAGATTCCCTACTTTGCTCTTCTGTGCCCTCCCACTGGAGGTCTACTAGTGCCCTCCTACTGGAGTGCTACTAGGATATACAAACCTCTAAAACCCCCAACAAACCCTCAAGGTCTTCCCTTTCCCCAGGAGGTGAAGCATGGTTAGGCATACACCATCTTGACTGGAAGTCCCCATATTATTTCTGTGCTTTACTCCAGTAAGCATTTTTCTATCTGATTTCTCATGAGCTCATTCTATATAAGATGTTTAATACAGTATAAATCTTATTAGCTCCTGGAAGGAAGTCAAATTCTCTCTCTCTCTCTCTCTCTCTCTCTCTCTCTATCTATCTCTCTCTATATATATATATACACATATATATATAGATATAGATATAGATATAGATATAGATATATACACACATGTATATGTATAGTTTGTATATAGATAAATTCAGAAGCTGTGAAGATTAGTCAACTTTTCTTTACCTAATGCATGGTGTCACAATTTTCTTAAACAGTACAGATGTGGAGAAGATTTTATGAACAAATCCACACATAATGACTTTCACCATATTTTAATTACTTTAACAAAATATTGAGCATCTACAGGTGCAGACATAAAAATTAAATTATTACAAACTTTAGGAACAAAGCATAATGATTGGAATTAGGTTGCATAAAATGATTCTTATGCTTTTGGTTAAGAAATTATTGAATAATTTCTCAAATGCCTTTAAAAATCTATTTAGATGATTATGTTTGTTTATACTTAATTTACTTCTCAAGTGTATAAAATTTTCATAATACATAATCATCTATCATTTTAATATATATAATATTGAAGCCCTATAATTGAATAAACAATTTGTGTCTATATTAATAGGGAGAAATCTGCAAATAATGTACCATTTCTGTATTACATATAAAAGTATAATCATTGCATTAAAAGCTATATATGTATATAAAATTCTCTCTCTCTCTCTCTCTCTCTCTCTCTCTCTATATATATATATATATATATATATATATATATTATATATATATATATACATATACATACACATATATATTAGTTATTAAAGATATACACCCACAAACACATATGTTCATGTATCTCATTTGTAATATTATAGGCAAAGTTTAAATGCATTGTTCAAATAATTAACAATCTCATGGACTTTTTCTGGTAAAAATCAATTGGATACTATACATTAGTAGGTTTATGTGAGTCAGTCATGTTCAACACTCTTTTACTATTTATTAATTTTAATGCTTTGAAGAATATATCTATGCTTTAAAATTACAACTTGAAATTTTAATTACCTTATTTCAACTTAGTTAGTATATTTGTTTTTTTTAATTAATTTAATTTTTATTAATTAGTTTTGTACTCAGTGAATACAGCCAAGTAGGTACCATTGTTAGGCTCATCGATATCCTACCCCTCCCACTGGCCCCTCCTTGTTGAGGTATATGGGTCATGCATTGAGGAGTTAGCCGACAGTTATGGGTAGGAGAAATGTCTCTGCATATCATGACCCAATGTGTGGCTCTGACATTCTTTCTGTCCCCTCTTCCGCAAAATTTCCCTGAGCCATGTTGGGTTCATTTTGAGTCTGTTTCAGTGATGAGGGGTTGGGAGCCTCTGTGTCTCTGGATATCTGATTTGGTAGGAGTTGATTGATCTGTGTTGATCTCCTTCACCCTTGTGCTGGTACCCAGTACACCAAGAAAACAGCACCTTTCCTTGTTTTGCCAATTATTCTTAGTTTCAGCTGGGGCCCTTTTGAGGTATGATGGGGTGGTTCTCTCCTTAGGTTCAGTGTCTATCTGAAAAACAGAAGCAGATTCTCCAACAGAGAGTAAAGTTAGCATCAGACAAAAGGGATAACCCTTATTTTTTAAAGAGAATTTAGTAGGTGTAGGCCCTCTTGTAGCCCACGATTGGTGGTAGCTTGATAATGGAGAGCAGGCTCATGTTTGGATATGGTTCTGACTTGTTTCCCAGCTCCAGCATGGGCCCCATTCCCCTGAGTGGATCAGTTAGCCAAATCAAGAGCAGTTGGTTTCACAGCATGGCTGTGCGCCACTATTGCACTTGTGTGAGAATCACTACAGGTTATTTGCTGCTAAGTAGGTTAAACCCTGAGTTGTGTGGACAGATATTATTCATTTTCCCCCAGTCACCCATGTAGCATCTTCTGGCATTAGACATGCTGACCATCTGGGGACTGACTCTCTTCCAGCTTCCAGCCATGGCATCCCATTTTATGTGTCAACCACATATGGTGTCTTCAGCAGTAGGGTCTTACCCCTAACCTTTGGTGCTAAGAGGGGGGAATTCTAGCCTGCTGGCCTGGGTCCTTAAAGGGGGTTGGAGGCAGGGAGATGGTATTTGTATGTTCTGTGTATCTCCATGGTGGTGAAAAACAGATAGGGTAGTGGGGGAAACCTTAACTTGCTGGCCTGGATCTGTGTAGGAGGGGGTGGTAGAGGTGAGTGGGACTGTGTTCATGTGTGGAGCTACATGCTAGCAGTGAAGCCTAGGGTGAGAGGGGGAGAATGCTAGCTTAGTGGCCTAGTTCTGCATGGGGTGTGTGTGTGGGGGCAGTGGCAAGTGGGGCAGCATTCTTGTGTTAAACTGCGTGGTCGCAGAAAAGCCTAGGGTCAGGAGGAATGCTAGCCTGCTGGCCTGGGTCTGCACATGGGTGAAGGTGTGCCACAGTGAGTGGGACGACATTGGCTTTCACATGTGGAGCTCTGTGGCGGCAGGAATGGCTAGGGCAGGGGCATGGGATGCTAGCTTGCTGGCAGATTCCCTACTTTGCTCTTCTGTGCCCTCCCACTGGAGGTCTACTAGTGCCCTCCTACTGGAGTGCTACTAGGATATACAAACCTCTAAAACCCCCAACAAACCCTCAAGGTCTTCCCTTTCCCCAGGAGGTGAAGCATGGTTAGGCATACACCATCTTGACTGGAAGTCCCCATATTATTTCTGTGCTTTACTCCAGTAAGCATTTTTCTATCTGATTTCTCATGAGCTCATTCTATATAAGATGTTTAATACAGTATAAATCTTATTAGCTCCTGGAAGGAAGTCAAATTCTCTCTCTCTCTCTCTCTCTCTCTATCTCTCTCTCTCTATATATACGCATATATATATAGATATAGATATAGATATATACACACATGTATATGTATAGTTTGTATATAGATAAATTCAGAAGCTGTGAAGATTAGTCAACTTTTCTTTACCTAATGCATGGTGTCACAATTTTCTTAAACAGTACAGATGTGGAGAAGATTTTATGAACAAATCCACACATAATGACTTTCACCATATTTTAATTACTTTAACAAAATATTGAGCATCTACAGGTGCAGACATAAAAATTAAATTATTACAAACTTTAGGAACAAAGCATAATGATTGGAATTAGGTTGCATAAAATGATTCTTATGCTTTTGGTTAAGAAATTATTGAATAATTTCTCAAATGCCTTTAAAAATCTATTTAGATGATTATGTTTGTTTATACTTAATTTACTTCTCAAGTGTATAAAATTTTCATAATACATAATCATCTATCATTTTAATATATATAATATTGAAGCCCTATAATTGAATAAACAATTTGTGTCTATATTAATAGGGAGAAATCTGCAAATAATGTACCATTTCTGTATTACATATAAAAGTATAATCATTGCATTAAAAGCTATATATGTATATAAAATTCTCTCTCTCTCTCTCTCTCTCTCTCTCTCTCTATATATATATATATTATATATATATATATATTTATATATACAATACACACATTTATATTAGTTATTAAAGATATACACCCACAAACACATATGTTCATGTATCTCATTTGTAATATTATAGGCAAAGTTTAAATGCATTGTTCAAATAATTAACAATCTCATGGACTTTTTCTGGTAAAAATCAATTGGATACTATACATTAGTAGGTTTATGTGAGTCAGTCATGTTCAACACTCTTTTACTATTTATTAATTTTAATGCTTTGAAGAATATATCTATGCTTTAAAATTACAACTTGAAATTTTAATTACCTTATTTCAACTTAGTTAGTATATTTGTTTTTTTTTAATTAATTTAATTTTTATTAATTAGTTTTGTACTCAGTGAATACAGCCAAGTAGGTACCATTGTTAGGCTCATCGATATCCTACCCCTCCCACTGGCCCCTCCTTGTTGAGGTATATGGGTCATGCATTGAGGAGTTAGCCGACAGTTATGGGTAGGAGAAATGTCTCTGCATATCATGACCCAATGTGTGGCTCTGACATTCTTTCTGTCCCCTCTTCCGCAAAATTTCCCTGAGCCATGTTGGGTTCATTTTGAGTCTGTTTCAGTGATGAGGGGTTGGGAGCCTCTGTGTCTCTGGATATCTGATTTGGTAGGAGTTGATTGATCTGTGTTGATCTCCTTCACCCTTGTGCTGGTACCCAGTACACCAAGAAAAACAGCACCTTTCCTTGTTTTGCCAATTATTCTTAGTTTCAGCTGGGGCCCTTTTGAGGTATGATGGGGTGGTTCTCTCCTTAGGTTCAGTGTCTATCTGAAAAACAGAAGCAGATTCTCCAACAGAGAGTAAAGTTAGCATCAGACAAAAGGGATAACCCTTATTTTTTAAAGAGAATTTAGTAGGTGTAGGCCCTCTTGTAGCCCACGATTGGTGGTAGCTTGATAATGGAGAGCAGGCTCATGTTTGGATATGGTTCTGACTTGTTTCCCAGCTCCAGCATGGGCCCCATTCCCCTGAGTGGATCAGTTAGCCAAATCAAGAGCAGTTGGTTTCACAGCATGGCTGTGCGCCACTATTGCACTTGTGTGAGAATCACTACAGGTTATTTGCTGCTAAGTAGGTTAAACCCTGAGTTGTGTGGACAGATATTATTCATTTTCCCCCAGTCACCCATGTAGCATCTTCTGGCATTAGACATGCTGACCATCTGGGGACTGACTCTCTTCCAGCTTCCAGCCATGGCATCCCATTTTATGTGTCAACCACATATGGTGTCTTCAGCAGTAGGGTCTTACCCCTAACCTTTGGTGGGTCATCAAGTACTCTGACAGAAATCTGTCTTTCTTTTAGGAAAGCTTGTAGGTCTCTCTGATCAAAAGCTCATTGTGGATGATAGCCACATGCTGGTACTGGGAGTTACAGGTCAGTACCTACTAAGAGAAGGAAGAAAACGATAGCTAATATGAGAGTTAGAGAGAAGAGAGAGAGAGATAGAGAGACAGAGAGACAGAGAAACAGAGAGAGAGAAGCTGTAGAAGACTAAGGTCAGTCTTTATCATATGCTCTCCAGTGCCTTGTGTCTCAGGTGTTCCCTCTAAGGGCCTGGTGAAGGTTCAACCATTTGATCTGCCTTTTAGGATGTAGAATTTTATGGTACCATTGCCGTTTTGATATAGATTTGTGTCTCCTACCCAATCCCTTGCCCTCCACTGCCTCCCACCCACCCTATTTTCTAGTCCTCGAGAGGCTCGCTGGGTATGTTGGCATCTTGGGTAGATTCAGGTTAGGTGCTGTAGATGAGTGAGACTATGCAGCGATTATCTTTCTGTGATTGGGTAAGTTCACTGAGAATGATCTGTTCCAGGTTCAAACATTTTTCTTCAAATTTCATTGTGTCCATTTTTATTACTGCTGTATAGAATCCCATTGTGTAGATATTCCACATCTTAGTTCTCCATTCTTCTAGTGATGGACATCTAGGTTGATTCTAGCTCTTAGCTCTTATGAATTCAGCTGCTATAAACAGGGTTGAGCAAATCTCTTTGGACTGAGGTTTAAATGTTTTAGGATACATGCCCATTGGTAACTCTATAGTCAGCTTTTTTGGGAGTCTCCTTATTGCTTTCCAAAGTGTTTGTACCATTTTACATCCCCACCAACAGTGGATGAATGTTCCTATTTCTCCACATCCTCACCAGCATTTATTTTCATTAGATTTTTTGATGTTTGCTATCCTTAATGGGGTAAGGTGGAATGTCATAGCTGTATTATCTTGCATTTCCCTGATGATTAGGGATGAGGAACATTTTCTTAAGTGTGTATTTGCCATTTGTATTTCTCTGTGAACTGCCTATCCAGCTCTTTGCCCCATTTTGTGAGTGGGCTCTTTGACTTTTGTTGTTGTTGTTGTTATTTTTATTTATTTATTTGAGAGCGACAGACACAGAGAGAAAGAGACAGATAGATAGAGAGAGAGAGAATGGACGTGCCAGAGCCTCCAGCCACTGCAAACGAACTACAGATGTGTGTGCCCCCTTGTGCATATGGCTAACGTGGGTCCTGGGGAGTTGAGCCTTGAACCGGGGTCCTTAGGCTTCACACGCAAGCACTTAACTGCTAAGCCATCTCTCCAGCCCTGCCTTTTTTTTTTTTAATTTGAGAGTGACAGAGAGAGAAAGAAGCAGATATATATAGATAGAATGGGCGTGTCAGGGCCTCCAGCCACTACAGATGAACTCCAGATGCATGTGCCACCTTGTGCATCTGGCTTACATGAGTCCTGGGTAATCAAGCCTTGAACTGGGGTCCTTCAGCTTCACAGGCAAGTGCTCAACTGCTGCACCATCTCTTCAGCCTGATTTTTTATTGTTCAGGTTTTTGAATTCTTTGTAGATTTTAGAGATTAGGCCTCTGTCACTTGGATAATCAGCAAATATTTTCTCCCATTCTGTGGGTAATCTATTGGCTTTACTTATTGTATGCTTATCTGTAAAGAAACTCTTCAGCTTCTAGAGAGTTTTGGATTTGTTCAATTAGGTTTTCATTTTCTACTACTTTCTATGTATAGTTTCCATCCCTCTTTCAAGCTCCCTTTTCACATCATTTTCTGATTTTTTGATGCTTCTTGGAAGTCATCCTTTCATTTCTTTATATCTTCATTTAGCATCATGTGCTGATTTTTGAGGTTCTCTTTTTTTTTTTTTCACTCTCCTTCATATCTCTTAGCTGTCTTTGAACTCCTTCCATTTTCTTATCTATTAGGTCTAGTCTAGTGATGGCAGCATCCACATGATTATCAGTCCTTTGTTGCTTTTCTGCAAGTTCTACTTGTAGCTTCATCAGGGTTGCATTGCTAATAGCTTCATTTCTGTTTTTTTATCCTAATGTCTCTTCTATGTTTTGATTAGAGGTGTTCATTGTAGGACTGGGTGATCTTACTGGATTTACTTGCATTTTATTTTTCATGTTATTTCTTTTGCACTGTGGTCTACTCATCACAGTGTATGGGCAGGTAGAATAGGACTGTGGTCTCAGTGGGTGGGGGATGTGGATCCTCTTGTAGCTGGCTTATGCTAGCCGGCAGGCAATCAGATGGGCAGAGTACTCCTGAGCTAGCACGTGGGTGGATCAGTCAGATCAAGCACAGTGGGAATCTGAAGCAGCCTTAGGCTGGATGCTGAAGCAGACTGAGCACTCACTTGGCAGGATGCCAAAGCAGCCTGACCTCCTGTGTGGCAGGAGCACCAAAGTTTCCTGAGCTCCCATGTGGTGATGCACCAATGCTGCCTGAGTTCACGCTCAGAGGTATGCTGAAGCAGCAAGCACCTAAGCAGCCTAAACTCACATGGCGGGACACTAAGACACAGAAGCAGTCTGAGCTCATGGGCAACAGGACACTGGCAGGTGGCCTGCAGGGAAGATAGGCAGGGTATTGTGCCTGAGCTCATGCAGGTGAACAGACGGGGTGAGCCTGAGCTTGCGTGGACAGGTGGAATGGGCCTGAGGTCGTGCATGGCCAGGCAGTGGCTAGAGCCATAAGTGGGCAAATGGGCAGAGCAGGCTAAGCTTCTACAAGTGGGGATCAGTGGTGCACATGTGGCAGTCAAATGGACTGATGGAGCCTGAGCTACAGGCAGGCCAGCGGGCAGAGCCCAAGGTCACGCGTGGACGGGGGTAGCAGTGAGGCAAGTGGAAATATGTTGGCCTGGGTCCCCTTTCCTACAGTAAGTGCAGGAGTATCCTGAAGCTGGGACTGTGGTTAAGGCAACTGCTTGGGGGGATTGAGGGACTGGTGGGCTACCAGCAAGTGAGAGAATCAGCGATTCCCTTTTTTTCCCCTCTGTGCCCTCCCACTGGCAATCTATTAGAGACTGCTCTCCTCTGAAAGACCCAGTGAACCCTTAATGCCTTGCTTTTCTTTCCCAGGGATGTGCGGCACAGTTAGGCGGACGCCATCTTGGCCGGAAGTCCTATTAGTATATTTGTTTGACAAAATTACTTGAATTATTAATATATAATTACATAATATTTATAAACAATGAATAAATTTTTGAAATATTCATATCATATATTTCACTTATACAATTTGGTTTACTCATTTGAATACACATGTGTCCATGTGTATATGTTTACATGTGTTTGTTATACTGTTATGATTTAAAAAAAATTTTGCACATTTTTTTGAGAGAGACAAAAAAAAAAAAAAAAAAAAGAGGGAAACAGTAAGAAAGAGGAGAATGGGCACATCTGTGCCTCTCTTATTGCTGCTGCAAATGAACTCCAGTTGCATGCACCACTTTGTGCATCTATCTTTACATAGGGAATTGAACCTAAGCTGTCATGCTTTGCAAACAAGTGCTTTTAACCACTGAGACATGACTCCAGCCCTTGCTACTGTAAATTTTGACAAACGAATTCTATATATCCTATCTGTTAATAGTCCTTCATTTCCTTGACTCTTATTTTATTCCTTTGCTCATTTTTATGCTGTTGCTCTATTATCTTAATTACTATATTTTTATAAAGTTCTCATATCCAATATACCAAAGTATTTTCATTTCATTTCAGAGATTTCCTCAACATTTTATGAACTAATTTTATTTATATATGTTATGCCTATGCCATTCCATTATAAATATCTTCATTAGATTTTTATATTTCAAGTTTTGGAGAGTCATTCAATGGATTTACAACAATTAAGTCCTTGCACCTAGGCCAGGCATCTGCCTTTATGTTCTCCCAGATATAAGTTTATTTCTCTTTTTTTTTTTTGTCCCCTAGATTTTAATTCTCATGAAATTTTTAGGTGTCTTTATCTTGTTCATGATCATTTCCTCGGTGCCTAGGCATAAGATGGATATAGATAACTACTTGTTGATTGCACAAGCAGAACTGTGAAGCAGGGAAGATGGCAGCAGACATAAATAACAAACAGTGGAAGAAGCACCTTCATCCTAACAGGTAATTTTGCCATTATCACATGGAAGGTAACTTGCAGAGTTTGTGTACATCTGTAGTCTAATCCTCTTGATTCTCCACACATTTGAAAATTTTCAGAACCTTCAAAAAAGGGTCAATTTGTCTCATCATATACTAAAGGTTTCCAACATTAAGATTTCTCCCATTATCTATTATATAGTCCTCACCCTCCTGTTACTACTTTGGTGAACTTCCATAGCAAGAGTTGATAAATTATGGTCAATTAAGCCTTAGTGCAATGCATATGCGATTTTTATGTGATATTTTTGACCACTGTCTATCCTCTGGGGTTACACAAGCTCACTGGGTTAGCCAGGGTGCAGTTGAGGATACTCAGTAGCTCCTGAAGGCATAGAGGTAAATGTTCTAGTGGAAGCACGTGATGCTAAAAGTCAAGGCAGGGAGGTATCAAGCTTCATCTTTGATTCTTCCCGATAGCTGCTCTCTAGCTATCTGTATTTGTCTTTTTTTTCACTACTGTGAGATAAATATCTGTCAGAAATAACTTCATGGAGGAAAGATTTATATTGATTCATGGTTTCAGAATGTTCAGTTCATCAGGATGGCTAGAGCATGGTGGCACGTCAGATCATGGTGGCAAAATCATGTGGCTGAGGCTGTACACATTATGGTATCCCAGAAAATGCCAATTGTCACCTTTATAAGCTCATCCCAAATGATATATTTGCACCCACCATCCAAAGGTACCACAGCCTTTCTAAACCTGCCACCAGCAGAGAAGCACATTCACAACATGAGCTTTTGGAGGGAATTTCAGACATAACTTTAATATTGCCTAGCTTGATCCCGACCTTTGATGTGACTATCTTATTGATAGTAGAGGAGATAATATAGGTCCAATAACACAAGGGATGGTACAGCCAAGGGTGGAGCCATACCATCCCACAAGTCTTTCACACATATCTCCAAATTCTAGCATGGATTTTGGAATATAGGTGTTCACTCATAAGTATGTTCAGGGATTTCAAATACAGCACCAATACATGAGATGTGGTCTTTCCAATTCAAATATGCAGAAAGTGAAATTACATGTCTCATGAGTTTTCCCTTATCATACTAAATTTGGAAAGAAGTAAGGGCAATGTTTAGTGACCCTTTTTTCCAGATTATCTCATTTGCCACAAAAGAAAAACTGAACAAATTGGTATAGTAACCTTGAGTTGATTATAGCACAGAGAACATATAAATTTATTTGCAAGCAGAGAGAGAAAGAGAAAGGAAAGAAAGTAAGAGAGAGCGAGAATGGCCATGCCAGGACCTCCAGCTGCTGCAAATGTACTCCAGATATATGTTCCACTATGCATTTGGCTTTCCATGGGTACTGGGGAATCAGGCTTTGGTCATTAGGCTTTTCAGGCCAGCACCTTAACTGCTGAGCCATCTCTCCAGCCATGCATATACAATTTTTAAAAAGAACATTTTATTAAGCATCTATGTGAGAATTCTGAAATGTATTAATTATTGCTTATTTCAAGTCACCATATCACTACATGATAGTTATATTTTTAACATCAGACATTATAAATATTATGCTTGTGAAATAAAGACTCTGCTACTCTTAATTTTCCATATATACATACATAGTCTTTCCCTTTTAAAATATTTTCAATTTATAGTGTGTTCAGCACATATTTATTGATTCTTCCACTATCCATAGATGCTATCTATTGATTCCTAGTTTGTATTATCACAGAATTAATATTTTATTACTGGGAGAGCTTATAAAATGACACTAGGTAAAATCATAGTGTTCAGTCCAAATTAATATACATATAAGCACTAAGAGATAAGAGGGGAAATAAATGTATTTAACAACATGAAACTAAAAAAAAAAACTGTTTAATTGGGCTGAATTTTAATAATTTGCCATACCTCAATCATAAACAAAACTCTTGGTAATTTTTGAAAAATATTTGTAAAAGAATCATGGCTTTATTACTACTATTGTTGTCATTAATTATTATGATGATGATTAAACTTGCTCAGCTACCACACTGCATTAGAATTGTAATGAGATTTAAATTAAGAACTGCTTCTAAAGACTTCTATTTTCTGTCTCCATTTCCATGTTTTTGAACAGTGCTTTGTATATTTAAAACTACACTGTCAAAATATAATGCAATTTGATGTACAATGATTATTTACATTAGTGTTACTGGGAAGTTAAAAAAAAACTCATGTGGTAAATTAATCTTTGTGTAGAAAAGTACTCCTTAAAATAGGTTTCCAGCATGCATGTTAATGACTACTGCTATCTGCACTGAACAGACATCTTGAAATAACTGTCTGAAATTGTTTCAAATCCTTCCTGAAAACTTCAGTTTCAGCAATACAAGAAAGAATGATTTCTCACTAATAATTCTGAATAATGTAAGCCTGTTCTCCACCCCTTACCTACCCACACACACAAAAAAAGAAAATCCTTCGCTCCTTGTAAAGGCCCCCTGAATCAGCCACAACTCTGACATGTTTCCCTTTGACCTTCACAGTGATAATTAGAGCAATGCTTGACTGTTGAGGATCAATCAGCTTTCATAAAGGCAGCAACCTTCAGATTAGTCTTATATTATTAATTTTTAAGTTAAGAGGACAAGCAAGACCTATGTGGTAATATTCAGTGTTATTTGCTCTTCTGCAAAAATACTTCCCATGGACAATAAACAATGAATTTCTAATTTGGTGAGGCTATAAAAGTGCAGGCTTCATATAAATTAATTTGAATAGATGTGACTGTGAGTTTGGGATTGTGAAGATTAGGGGAGATGCCTGTCCTTATGATTGCTGCTTGGCTCCCCTGCCACTCAATAGTGCCTCAGCTGCATTAGCAACTCTCGTCTAATCTAATTCTCAGATCAAATTCCCATCTTCAATATATCCATTAATAAGGCTTCCATTCTCCATGTTTTAGCCTTAATTATTGCTCCCTGTCTCCCTTGACAACCAAATTAAAAGGTACATGCTACAACTCCATAATGATCATCATCATCATCATAATAGTTTAAAAGTCACAAACTGCTCTATTGCAAATGCAGGCTAACCTTGTCAAGGTTGGATGTCTTCTGATAACTAGATTTTCTATGGATAGCTTCAGCACTGGAAGATAAGAAATACAATTATATAATCTCTTATTGATTTCTTTCTCTTTTTTTCCCTTTTTGTGTTATGTACAATTACTTGGGCAGTTTTCAGATTGTTGAAGTTGGAAGTGGAAAATTTACGCTCCCTGAAACAGTATGCTTTAACCCTTTGTGGGATGAGGTATTTCCAGTTTGCAGTTTGCTTTTGGTTCCTCTTGATAGAACCAGGACTGCCTTTAATCATTAATATTTGGAATTTAGGGCCAGGGATGTGGCTCAACTGTACTGTTTGCTTAGCATCACAAAAGAAACAAACCTTGAAGACTTCTCTTAACCATCGGAGCTCCCTCTTTACGGCATCATGACCCTTCACTGATTAGCAGTCCTTTCTGTTAGGTCTTACATTTCATAATGATAGTAGTTAGCAATAACAGTTATAGTTGCTTTTGGTATTTGCCAGTGATTGACTGATCATGATAATGTCTTATTCTGGTATTACTAATGCCGCTGGTTCCTGGTTGGTGACAATGTTTGGCAATGGTATTACTGAGCTATGCTTCATATCTTTGCTTAGTCACATGTTGGCTCCCCCTTTACTATTTTGCTTTTACATTTTGATTTCTGTGTAATACGTATTACTCAAGGTCTCCCCTACTTCCCCTGCCTGTGGCTCTTAAATACACTAAATAGCTTCTTATGACAAAGGCATTTGGTCTTCAATAAAATTCAAACTAATATTAATGCCATCTCACACAATTTACAGAAAGCTTCCAAGCCTCTAAGATAGGTTTTGTGGTGCATGGCTGCAATCTTAACTCTCAGGAGTCTGAAGTGGGAGTCTGATGAGTCCCAAACTACTATCAGCTATGTTACCAGGCTCTATCTCAACAATAAGTGAAAAAGCAAACTTCTGGTTCAATGAGTAACAGTATCTGGGGAAAATGCCCCAAGGGCTTTTCAGCTTCTTACAAGACCTACTACATCAAGAATCTTCTCATTGTTTGTGTGATCACATGCTACTATTAGCAACCAGATAGAAAGGAAGGCAGCATTTTAAAACACTTTGGTATATATTAAAAAAAAAAAATCAAGCTATAGAGATGGCTTACTGGTTAAGGTACTTGCCTGCTAACTTTAAGGACCCATGTTCAATTCTCTAGATCCCAAGTAAGCCATCCTCAAGGTTTCACATCCACACAAGGTGCATAAGCATCTATAGTTAGATTACAGTGGATAAAGACTCTGGTGTGCCAATTCTCTCTCTCTTTCTCACTCTCTCACTCTCTAGTTCTATTGATCTCACTTTTTCTTAAATAGGTCAGTCTGTTGGGCTTGCCTTAAAAAATAAATCTCAGGGCTGAAGAGATGGCTTAGTGGTTAAGTGCTTGCCTGTGAAGCCTAAGGACCCTGGCTTGAGGCTCGATTCCCCAGAACCCACGTTAGCCAGATGCACAAGGGGGCACATGCATCTGAAGTTTGCTTGCAGTGGCTGGAGGCCCTGGCGTGCCCATTCTCTCTCTCTGCCTTTTTCTCTCTCTGTCTGTTGCTCTCAAATAAATAAATAAAAATAAACAAAAAATTAAAAAAAAACAAATCTCATATATATGTACTTGTAGTTATGCATTGGCTTGACTAAGTTTTACATTTTTTGGTAGAGATAGTGATCTCAATGGTGGATTTAAGCAGAAAACTCCAAATCACTGAAGGGTGTTATCCAGCCTAAGTTTGTCTGAAAGATAACAGTTAATTCAATGAGAAGGTATTTATTCAGAAAATATATATCATCAGTTGAGGAGAATTTAGTGTATTAATGGGATGAGAAATACAAACCAAATAGCACTGTTATATTATGAGAGGAATCATAGCAATGAGTGAAGGAGCCAAGATCATTTAAATAGTGCACTTGACAAGATGAGGGATCTGAAATAGCAATAGAAGTGTGGATTGCAGTTGAAGAATTCAAGGGCAGTTGAAGCAAATGTATAAGGCAATGTTTTTTCAGATAAGAAGAGCTGTAAGAAGGCCAGATCTCAACCTGGAATTCTTTAATTACTCAGATACCATTATTGATTGGGATAACAACTACCAAGAAATGAAGGCCAGAGATTTGCTTGTAAGAGAAGGGCAGGATTGTTTTGTAAGCAGTTTATTGAACTATCTACATGCTCTTGGATGATATTAGCTCTAATCCTAACAGGAAACAGGAAACAGAAACAGCCTTGGGGGAGTTCAAATGCAATGAGCCCTCGACTGATGAATGGCTTCAACTAGATAGAAATGATTTCTGGTGAGAAAACATAAACAGAGGCAGGGTCAAAAAATGTTAAAAAAGATTAAACGTTAAAGAACTTCTCACAAATCACTGATTAGGAAACAATCTGAAAGCAATGGGATATTTAAAAATCACCCTGCAATGACTGGCGATGGATGTCACAATCATAATTCTATGATAAACAAAGGTAATATTCTAAATGAATACTAACAGTGGATATTATATTCTGTCATCTAGCATAAGATATGTCACTGTTCAGAGACATTTATATATCAGGACATTTGATTTTCCTAACAGTTTATGAAATGTGTTCTATTTCCCATTTATGTGAGATGTGAAGTTACTGATGTTCAAAGAGAATAGGAAATATCCCCAAAGTCATAGTTAATAGTTAATAAGCACAAAACCTATGTCAACTTTCAAAGTCCAAACTGCCACACTATTAAAAAAGCTGACTCGGTAGGAAAACTGATAATGTCTTCAATGAGCATTTTAGATTTTGAGAAATGTCTATCGATTAACATTAGCAACAAGGAATAAAGTAAACATTCATGTATATAATTGAAACTCTATGCTTAGGACTGTGAATGCAAATATGTTTGTCATTGCATATGAGAGAAGACATAAAATCTTTGGTCACATTCCAAGGATATACATCCAGGCTTTACTGTATTAATTCTAATCAGAATGAACTCTGTTAGAGGTATCACAATACCTGATCTCAAATTATACAGTGACAAAGACAACATGAAACTGGCACAAAAAAAAAAAAAACAAATACATAGAAGGATGGAATAGAAGAGAGCAACCAGGACATTATTACGACCACCACCTTTTTGAAAAACTCATCAGACACTGGGAAAAAAGCTGTCTATTCAACAAATACTTCTGGAAAAACTGGGTGTCCACCTGCAGCAAAATGAAATTAAGTCCACATCTCTCTGCCTCCACAATTTAACATGAGCCAAAAACTTAATTTACAAGCTTCAAAACAATGAATCTTCTAGAAAAAAAAAAGTATGAGGAATACATTTTAATTGTAAGTATAGGCAATAACTTTTTTTCTTTTTGGCTTTTTGAGGTAGGGTTTCACTCTAGCCCAGGCTGACCTGGAATTCACTATGTAGTCTCAGGGTGGCCTAAAACTCATGGCAATCCTCCTACTTATGACTCACAAGTACTGGGATTAAAGGCGTGCACCACCACTCCCAGAGTCAATAACTTTTTTTTGATGGTTCATTCTTTTTTTTATATTATGTATATTTTTTATTGACAACTTCTACACTTATAGGCAACAAATCATGGTATTTCCCTCCCCTTTCCCACTTTCCCCTTCATAACTCTGCTCTCTGTCATATCCCCTCCCTCTCTCCATTAGTCTCTCTTTTAATTTTATGTCATCATTTTTTTCTCTTATTACGAGGATCTTGTGAAGGTATTGCTAGGCACTGTGAGGTGTTGGATATTGAGGCCAAATTCTGTCCGGACAGTCGTATGGAAGGAGTAGTACCCTTCCTTTGGCTCTTTCATTCTTTACACCACCTTTTCAGCAATGGACCCTAAGCCTTGGAGGGTGTGAGACTTTGCAGTGCTGGAGACTCCTCTGTTCCTTTTTCTCAGCATTATGTTGCCTTTTGGGCCATCCCAGTTGTTGCAGTCAGGTTGACATTGCTGGTAGAAATCATCCAATCAAGAGCAGCTTCTGGGAAAAAGAGGTTTATTTTGGCTTACAGGCTTGAGGGGAAGCTCCACGATGGCAGGGGAAAACGATGGCATGAGCAGAGGGTGGTCATCACCCCCTGGCCAACATAAGGTGGACCATAGCAACAGGATTGTGTGCCAAACCCTGGCAAGGGGAAACTGACTATAACACCCATAAGCCCACCCCCAACAATCCATTCCTTCCAGGAGGTGTTAATTCCCAAATTTCCATAAACTGGGAGCCTAGCATTCAGAACACCTAAGTTTATGGGGAGCACCTGAATCAAACTACCACATTCTGCCCCTGGCCCCCATAAACTGATAATCACCCCTGATGTAAAATGCAACACGTTTAGTTCAACTTTCAAAATCCCCATAGTTTTTATCAGTTTCAATGATGTTCATACACCCCCATAATCTAAGGTCTTTTAACTGAGCAATAATACCAAAAATAACCTAAAAAACCCATAATGGCACAGAATAAACATTCACACTGTAAAAGATGACACTGGGCATAGCAAAGAAACATCCAGCCAATACACGATTTAAAACAACCAGGACAAACATCAAACTCTCTAACTCCAAGTCCAACAATGCTAGCCAGTGACAGACAAATCTCCAAGTCGGATAATTCTAACCAGCAACAAGTTTCTGGCATTCCAATTCTGCCCCTCCAGCTAGGTTACTCACAGTCCTGGAGAACTTCCTTAGCAGCTATCTCTTGGTCCCACTGGGTCTCCACTGCAGTCCACAGTTCATCCTTATCCTCCCATAGGGTCGCCATGCAGGCATCTAGCAAATCTGCTTCACACTGCCCGTGGCCATTTCCAAAATATAAGACCATATTGCCAACTCAATGACCTTCTCTTTGCTGCATTTCTTATACTCCACAATACCAGGTAGGGTGCCAATTTATTAATCCATGGGGGAATAAATAGACTATTAAGAACAGGACACTGCTTGAGCACTCAGGCCACTTCAAAAGAGTCAACATTCTCCATGTTGCCCCAGTGTAGGTCAGCTAGCTCAATCTGAAAGGTTGTAATCTCTCAAAAAATATGCAGGTGAATGCAATTTAGGCCCAAAGCTTTCATTTCTTCTTTGCCATATCCCTCTGCTCACACCAGTTCATTTCTATACAAAGCAACTCTGCACAACTTCTCAGGACCCAGGCATCACAGCAAGCTTCCCACACAAGCTGGTAGCCCACTCCAGGCACAGCTCTTTCTCATTCTCATAAGCCAAACCTCACAGTCCATAGTTCTTACTGCATACAGGTCTTTCAACTCTGACCAGAATAGTCCATCAAGCAGTACTTACAGCACTGCAAGGCATCTCTTAGGCCAAGGTTTAACATCTTTCCACATTCCTCTTGAAAATTAGCTGCAAAAGGCCAAAGCCACAATCAAGTGTCTAGCAGCAATCCCACTCCTCGATACCACTGCACTGTTGTAGTCAGGTTTGTGTTTCTGGTACAAATCACCTAACCAAGAGCAGTTTGTGGGAAAAAAAAGAGGTTTGTTTTGGCTTACAGGCTTGAGGGGAAGCTCCATGATGGCAGGGGAAAACAATGGCATGAGCAGAGGGTGGACATCATGCCCTGGACCACATAAGGTGGATCATAGCAACAGGAGAGTATGCCAAACCCTGGCAAGGGGAAACTGGTTATAACACCCATAAGCCCACCGCCAACAATACACTCCCTCCAGGAAGTGTTAATTCCCAAATCTCCATCAACTGAGAACCTAACATTCAGAACACCTAAGTTTATGGGGGACACCTGAATAAAACTACCACACCAGTGGTCATCGCCATCTTTAAAGAGAAGCTTTGCTAACCAGAAATGAGAGTAGCATTTTAATATATGAGTATGAGCATTAAGTGCAGTGCTTTCAGGGCAATTTGGTGAGAGTAATATATGCATTTATCCAGACAAGAACAGGCTTTATACCCCTAAGGTTCATGACCTCCCCTACCATAGGCTTTTGATTAGGTTTTCATTGCCAGGCATGTATTCTCTCCCATAGAGCAGGTCTTCAGTCCAATTAGAGAGCAGTTGGTTTCCCCCAGAGCAGACATACCACTATGGCATGCATTCAGTCATTTGGCCTGTCTGGACAAACTTGAGGTTTCCAGTGTCCACTGTTTTCACCGATGATGATTCTGTCTACTGTAAGGCTGTATACAGTGCAGCTTTTTCCAGCTTTCAGTTGGCTGGGCTACAGGGAGAGGGTTTTCTGCTCAGTACCAGCTTTATTTCTCAGGGTCTTTGCCACTCAGGCATGTGAAGTCTTCAGCAATAGGGTCTTCCTATCTTTCATGGGAAAAAATGGGCTTGGTAATAGCCTATAATGTTCTGGAGGCAACAGGACCTCCCTGGCCAACAACTCACTAGAAGGTATCCCATCCCTGACACTGAAAATTTTCTAGTAAAAATCTATGGCTTCTGGATATGCCATTATTCAAGAAAGCAGATGTCATATGCCTTATTCAGAATATCTTGGATTTTGATTGACACTCCCCCTGTACCTTTCTTTTATACAATCTCTTTCTCTGACCTTGCTTAGGCCTTTCCACTCCCTATAATATGTTCTTCTACTTACATATATACAATACCATCCCCTTAAATCCTTCCCTCTCCTCCCTCCCTATAGCTTTTCTCTAGCTTAAGGGCCTCTGCTACTGATTTTTGGTTCCAGATCACACACAAATCTATACATTTGTAGCTAGGATCCACATATGTCAGAGAACATATGACATTTGGCTTTCTGGGCCTGGGTTACCTCACTTAGTATAATCCTTTCCAGATCCATCCATTTCCCTGGAAATTTAAATTTTCTTTACTGCTGAATAGAACTCCATTGTATAGATGAGATGTACCACATATTTATGATCCATTCATCTGTGGATGAACATCTAGCTGGTTCCATTTCCTAGTTATTGTGAATAGAGCAGCAATAAACATGGTTGTGAGAGTATCACTAAGGTAGTGAGAATAGCCATTAAGATATATGCCTAGGAGTGCTATAGCTGGATCATATGGCAAATCTATTTTTAGCTGTCTCAAGAAACTCCACACTGATTTCCACAATGGCTGTACCAAATTACATTCCCACCAACAGTATAGAAGGATACCCTTTTAACACATCCTTGCCAAAATTTATTGTCATTTGTTTTCTTTTTTTTTAAATTTTATTTATTTTTTTGTTAATTAATTTTGTACTCAGTGAATACAGTCAAGTCGGTACATTGTTAGGTTCATCCATGTCCTATCCCCTCCTTATGGCCCCTCCTTGTTGAGGCATATGGGCCATGCATTGTGGAGTTAGCCCACTGTTATGGGAGGAGAAACGTCTCTACATATCATGACCCAATGGATGGCTCTGACATTCTTTCTGCCCCCTCTTCCACAAAATTTCCTTGAGCCATGTTGGGTTCATTTTGGGTCTGCTTCAGTGATGAGGTGTTGGGAGCCTCTGTGTCTCTGGATATCTGATTTGGTAGGACTTGATTGTTCTCTGTGTCAATCTCATTTGTTTTCTTGATGGTAGCCATTCTGATGTTAGAGAGATGGAATTTCAAGGTAGTTTTAATTTGCATTTCCCTGATGGCTAAGGATGTAGCACACTGTTTTAGATGTTTATATGCAATCTGCATTTCTTCTGATGAAAATTCTCTATTTAGTTCCATAGCCCATTTTTTTGATTGGGTTGTTTGATTTCTTATTGTTCATTTTTTTTTTAGTTCCTTGTATATTCTGGGTATTAATCTTCTGTCAGATGTGTAGCTGGCAAAGATTTTCTCCCATTCTGTAGGTTGTCTCTTTGCTGTATTCACAGTATTGTTTGCTGTACAAAAGCTTTGTAATTTGATGAGATCCTAATAATTGATTAGTGCTTTTATTTTCTGAGCAATTGGGGTTATATTCAGAAAGTCGTTACCTATGCCAGTATGTTGAAGGGTTTCCCTTACCTTTTTCTGTAGCAATTTCAGAGTTTCAGATCTGATATTAAGGTCCCTGATCCACTTGGTTTTGATTCTTGTGAATGGAGAAAGACAAGGATCTATTTTTATCTTTCTACATATGGACATCCAGTTTTCCCAGCACCAATTGTTGAAGAGGCTGTCTTTTCTCCAATGAATATTTTTGGCATCTTTGTCAAAATATCAGATGGCTGTAGCTGACTAGATTAACATCTGGGGCCTCTATTCTGTTCCATTGATCTACATGTCTGTCTTTGTGCCAATACCATGCTGTTTTTTTTTTTTGTTGTTGTTGTTGTTACTATGGCTTGGTAATATAGCTTAAAATCAGGTATGGTGATAGCACCAGCCTTATTTTTGTTGCCCAAAATTGCTTTGAATATTCGAGGTTTTCTGTGCTTCCAAATGAATTTTAGGATTTTTTTTTTTCTATTCCAGTGAAGAATGACATTGGAATTTTAATGGCAATTGCAATAAATGTGTTGATTGCTTTTGGTAAGATTGACATTTTCTCAATATTGTTTCAATCCAAAAACCTGGAATGTCTTTCCATTTCCTTGTGTCTTCTGCAAACTCTCGCTTGTGTTTTTAAAGTTCTCATTATAGAGATCCTTCACTTCCTTAATTAAGTTTATTCCATGGTACTTTACTTATTTATTTTTTTAAGGCATTTGTGGATGGGAGAGATTCCCTGATTTCATTCTCCACACATTTGTTGTTAGTATATAGAAAAGCTACTGATTTCTGTGTATTTATTTTGTATCCTGCTATGTTGCTAAAAGTGTTTATCAGCTCTAACAGTTTGCTGTTAGAGTTTTTAGCGTCTTTTATATATAGAATCATATCATCTGCAAATAGTGATAATTTGATCTCTTCCTTTCCAATTTGTTTCCTTTTTATGAGTGTCTCTTGTCTTATTAATATAGCTAAGACTTCCAGTACTATATTAAATAAAAGTAGGGACAGTGGACACCGTCATTTTGTTCCTGAATTTAGTGGAAAAGCTTCAAGTTTTTCAACATTTAGTATTATATTGGCTGTAGGTTTGTCATAAATAGCTTCTATTATGTTGAGATATGTTCCTTGTATTCCCAGTTTCTGTGATGCTTTTAGCAGGAAAGGGTGTTGGATTTTGTCAAATGGCTTTTCTGTATCTATTGAGATGATCATGTAATTTTTGTCCTTCAGACCATTTATATGATGAATTACATTTATTGATTTGCATATGTTGAACCATCCCTGCATCCCTGGGATAAAGCCAACTTGGTTGGGGTGAATAATCTTTTCGATATATTCTTGTATTCTGTTTGACAATATTTTGTTCAGAATTTTTGCATCTATGTTCATGCGGCAGATTGGTCTATAATTTTCTTTTTTTGTTCTGTCTTTGCCTGGTTTTGGTATGAGGGTGATGCTGGCTTCATAGGAGTTTGGTATAATTCCTTCATTTTCTATTTTGTGGAAAAGTTTGAGAAGCATTGGTGTTAGTTCTTCCATGACGGTCTGGTAAAATTAGCCAGTGCATCCATCTGGGCCTGGGCTTTTTTATCTGTGAGACTTTTTATAACTGCTTGGATCTCTTTAGTTGTTATAGGTCTATTTGAATGGTTTATCTCATCTTGATTTAATTTTGGTAGTTATGTGAATCAGGGAAGTGATCTAATTCTTTCAGACTTTCAAACTTAGAGTCATATATATTCTTAACATATGTCCTTATAATTGTCTGAATTTCTTTGGTATCTGTTGTAATGGTGTCTTTTTCATCTCTAATTTTATTAATTTTTTCTCTTCTGCCTTTATTCTGGTCAACTTTACTAAGGGTTTATCCATCGTGTTTATCCTTTCAAAGAACCACCTCTGTTTCATTGATTCTTTGGATGTTTTCTTTAATTTCTATTTCATTAATTTTTGCCCTAGTCTTTATGATTTCTTCTTATCTACTGATTTTTGGTTTGCCTTGTTCTTCTTTTTCCAAGGCCTTAAGGTGAAGCATAAAATTGTTTATTTTTGAATTCTCCTATTTCTTAATATAGCCACTGAGAGCTATAAATTTCCCTCTTAGGAATGCCTTCATCATGTCCCAAAGATTTTGGTATGTTGTATTATCATCATCATTTGATTCTATGAATTTATTGATTTCCTTTTTGATTTCTTCAATGAACCATTGATCATTCAATAGTGTACTGTTTAGTCTCCATGAATTTCTGTATGCTCTATAGCTTTTCTTTCTTGTTGCTGATTTGCAGTTTAATCTCATTTTGGTCAGATAGAATACAAGGGATTATTTAAATTTGCTATATTTGTGGAGATTTGTTATGTGTCCTAATATATGACCTATTTTACTGAATGTTGTATTGTATGAATTTCTGAGAAAAATGTATATTCTGCAGCATTTGGATGAATGTTCTGTAGATATCTGTTAGGTCCATTTGTTCCATGACATCATTTAATTTAGATGTCTATCTGCTTATTTTTTGCTGGGATGATCTGTTAATTGATGACAGTGGGGTATTGAAGTCTCCCACTACAATTGTGTTTGATGTTACCTGTGACCTTAAGTCTAACAGTGTTTGTTTGATGAAACTTGTATTCCCCTATGTTAGGTGCATGTATGTTTAGGATTGTAATGTCCTCCTGTTGGAGTGTTCCTTTAATCAGTATAAAATGACCTTCCTTATGTTTCCTCACTAAGGTTGGTTTGAAGTCGATCTTGTCAGATATTAGGATTACAATCCCTGCTTTTTACCTTGGCCCATTTGCTTGAAATACCATTTTTCTTCCTTTCATCCTAAGGCAGTGACTATCTTTTATTGAGAGATGAGCTTCCTGGAGGCAACAAATGGCAGGATTTTACCTTTTAATCCAGTCTGCAAGCCTGTGTCTTTTGGATGGTCCATTGAGACCATTTATACTAAGAGTAATTATTGAAAGGTATGCATTTATTCTTGTCATTCTTCTTATTTTGTAGTGTTTCCTGTTTTCCCTTTACTTATTTATTATTTGAGTGTGGTTTATTTTTTCCTATTTCCTCCTCTGAGTGTTTTGTTTTCTCTTCGGCATTAAGAATTCCTTCAAGTGTTTTCTGTTGAGCTGGTTTAGTTGTCATAAATTCTTTTAACCTGTTTTTGTTGTGGAATGTCCTTATTTCTCCATCAATTTGGATAGATAGGTTTGCAGGATAAAGTAATCTTGGTTGACAGCTGTTATCATTCATAACTTGGAATCATTCCAAGCCCTTCCCCAAGTTTGTGTTGAGCAATCTGCAGTTATTCTGATGGTCTTGCCTGTGTTGGTGATTTGCTTTTTTTATCTAACTGCTTTTAATATTTTAATATTTTCTTTGGTTTCTGTGTTTAGTAGTTGAATTATACCATGGCGAGGAGAGGTTCTTTACAGGTTTTGTCTGTTTGGTGTTCTAAAAGCTTCCTGTATCTGCATTGGCATTTCTTTCACAATTTGTGGAAAATTTTCTTCTATGATTTTGTTGAAAACACCAACTAAGCCTCTGGATTGAAATTCTTCTCCTTCTGTTATACTCTGAATTCTTATGTTTGATCTATTCAAAGTGTCCTGGATATCATGAAATTCCCATTCATACCTTGCTATTGCTTGTCTTTGTTGGACTTTGTTGGACTGTATTAGGCCTGCTACCTGGTCTTCTAGTTTCAATATTCTGTTCTCTCCTTCATCCATTCTACTGGTGAGGCTTTCCACAGAGTTGTTCTGTCTGTATTCTTCAGAGCTAGGATTTCAGCCTGATTTTTTTGGTCAGTATATCTATGTCCTTACTGATGTCTTGTAATGACCTCTTTCTTTCATTAAGCTGGTTTCCTATGTTCTCTTTCAGAAGTGTGTTTTCTTCTTTAATTTCTTTTTTTTCTTTCATTCCCTTCATTTTTTCTCTGATTTCTTTGAGAATATATACCATCCTTTTCTTGAAATCTTTGTCAGGCATTTCATCTAAAACAGTTTCATTGGTGATCATTTCTGATGGGTTTATAGTGTTTGGTGGGACTGTATTGTCTTGATTCTGAGTTTCTTGTATGATATTGTAGCAACTTTTGCATCCTGAATTGATTTGATACTTGGGTTTTCTACTTATCTGCCATGTTCCCAGACATGGCAATCCACCTGTACATACCCTCACAATATGAGTTCAAGGTTCCAGGTGTAGCTCTTTCCCCCCGAATCAAGTCAGAAAAGTAATCCTAGGTGATGAGTTTCCTTGCTAAGCAAATAATCTAGTGGAATGGGTAGAATAATTTACTGGTGAGTTCTAAACTTCAACCGAGTAGCATACTCAATCAATGAAAACCAGCATAAAGAATGGGGATTAAAACAGATAGTCTTGTAAAGCCAAAATCCCTAATGCTGTGTGTTGTTCTACATCCTTAATCTTGTCAGCTGGGAGGTAGAGATTTCTCTTCTGAATTGGGTTTCTGGTCAACCTGGATCTGGATCAGACCCTGCCCCCAATAATTACAGAAGCAAAAGACAAAGGCCCTATATATATGTGGAAGCATCAAAGGCAACAGTATTCAACCCCCAAATATAGGTTATTTGAAAATGGTAAAGCCAACTAAGAATATACACGCCATCCATAACCTGCCCTGACAAGGAAAGAGATTAGCTCTTGTAATGCAGGTCAGTGTACCTGTTCTTTTTTTTTTTTTTTTGGCATCCTCATTACTCATTACTTTTTGGGTAGCTTCCAATCTCACCAATGCTGAAAGGCCACCTCAATGGATCCCTTCATGTTGTGCTGTGCAACTGCACCTCTGATCATCTCTACTGGCTGTGTTGCCACCTGGGGCTGAATGCTGGAGTCTAACAGTTCTGATGGTAAGGTATGGGAGAGTTCAGACTTCTGGAGTTGCTCACACTTTCAGTAGCTCTTTAGTTGATCTCAGCTGTCTTTCTTTCAGATTTATTAACTTTTCAAGAAGGCTAATGAAGTTGGAAAATCTGTTTCTTGGTCTCTGTTGCTTGCAGGGTGGCACTGGCCAGTGTGCAACGTGTGGATCGTGGGCCCACAAGCACCTCAGTGGGACTCTGGCCATTTTCCTCCTTTATGATGGGTCTTGGTCTCTCCAGCTTCTCTGTTGTGTCTAAGAATAACCTATACTCCTTCACTTTTAAGAAGAAGATTGTATTTTGCTGGGGTTTTGCTTAAATCCCTCCCTAGGCTGGTTTGGTATGGCTCCTATGCTGCCATTTTACCCAGAAGTCCCCCCTCAATAACTTTTTAATAGGAATCTAATCACACAAGAAATAGCCTATCTACATTTTAGTTTCTAATTCTCCACTGTGGTTTTTAATTTTTACTTTTTATCTCCTTGAATATGTGGGACAAGTTGTGGAAAACTTTTTTCCAACAAATATCAACACTGACTTCAAATCTATAGCATAAAAACATGCATACAGTATCATATTATCTAAGTAATGTAAAAGAACAAAAATGAAACCATATATGGTCTAAGGAAAAAATATTGTGGTAAGGTTATCAGAAGAAATTGAACAAGTAAAGAGTCCAGAACAATGTTAATCCTATCCCAGTAAGACAAAAGTTTAGGATTTCGAAGGAGAATAAGAGTAATGACCCACCAAAGGCTAGTGGTAAGACCCTACTGCTGAAGACACCTTATGTGATTGACATGCAAATTAGAATGGCATGGCTGGAAGTTGGAAGAGAGTCAGTCCCCAGACAGTCAGTGCGTCTAGTGCCAGAAGGTGCTACATGGGCAACTGGGGGAAAATGACCAATATCTGTCAAAGCAATGCATGGTCTAACCTACTTAGCAGCAAATAACTTGGTGTGATGCCCACACAAGGGCAGTGCTGGCACGTAGCCATGGTGGGGAACCAACTGCTCTCAATTTGGCTAACTGATCCCCTCACTGGTATGGGACCCATAGCTGGAGCTGGGAAACAAGTCAGAACCATATCCAAACATAAGCCCACTCTCCAATATAAAGCTACCATCAGTTGTGGGCTACAAGAGGGCCTACACCTATTAAATTCTGTATAAAAAAAAAAAAAAAGTAAGGGTTATCTCATTTGTCCTGGTGCTAACTTACTCTCCGTTGGAGAATCTGCTGCTCTTTTTCAGATAGATGTAGATCCTAAGGAGAGAGCCACCCCATCATACCTCAAAAGGGCCCAGGCTGAAACTAAGAAAAATTGGCGAAACAAGCAAGGGTGCTGTTTTCCTAATGAACTGGATACCAGCACAAGGGGGAAGGAGATCAGCACAGAGAAAAATCAACTCCTACCAAATCAGAGAGCCAGAGCCTCAGAGGCCCCCAACACCTCATCACTGAAGCAGAACAAAAATGAACCCAACGTGGCTCAGGGAAATTTTGTGGAAGAGGGGGCAGAAAGAATGTCAGAGCCACATGTTGGGTCATGATATGCAGAGACATTTAGCTTACCCATAACTGTGGGCTAACTCCACAATGCATGACACGTATACCTCAACAAGGAGGAGCCAAGGGGAGGGGGTAGGTCACAGATGAGCCTAATAATGGTACCAAACTGACTGTATTTGATGAACACAAAACTAACTAATAAAGAAAAAAAATAAAAAAAAAAAAACAAAAAAGAGTAATCTGATATACTAATATTTTCTTATTTTCTTATTTTTATTTATTTATTTGAGAGAGGAGAGTGAGTGAGCAAGAGAGAGAGAGAAAGAGAGAGAGAGAAAGAGAGAGTGTTTCCTAGCCACTGCAAAGAAACTCCAGAGACATGCACCACCATGTGCATCTGGCTTACGTGGGTACTGGGAAATTGAACCTGGGTCTTTACACCTTATAGGCAAGCACTTTAGCCACTAAACAACTTCTCCAGCCCCTAATGTTTTATTATTAATGCATGTGGTTTGTTTTTGAGTATATTTTCACTTATTAAGCTTCATACTTACATATAGTTTGTAAGTATATGCTAATCTTTTCTGATCATACATTTATAAGTTAATCTATTTATTATCAACAATAAAACCATGAGTAATTGCATTATTTATCTGGTATCACCTGCTTAAAGATAATTAGAAGGAAGTAAGCTACCACAAATAGCATTTTGAGTGTCTAAATAGGAGACAGAAAGTGATGTCATCTGTATAATCATTAAGCATAAGGTTCTGGTGTATTGTATTTATATCCATGATCTAAAAGGTCAAGAAGCTGAGAGACACTCCCATAATAAAGTGACAATCTTTGAAGTGTACTAATCAAGGCTTCTTGAGAGATGACAGCTATTGTAACCTTGACACAAATATGTTTTGACAGTACTCAAGGGAGTCAGTAGAAGAATCTATCATTTAACCAGATGATTCCACAAAAGCATATATAATCAGAAATAGGTTTTCACAAGAAAGGACAAGTAGGTGGGCAGTGAACTGAGGGCAGATGAAGGAAATGCTAGCATTTCAAAACATCTAAACTTCATCCTAATAAAGAAATGCTTATACATGAATACATTATGATAACTCTTCAATACAGAAAGTGTGTATGTGTTTTTGTAGGAGCTTTTTATCTTAAAATATTCAGTTCAATATAGAAGCTTAGCCACAGAGATGTTGGGATTTTTAAATTTTTATTTTATTATTTTTTTAATTAACTTACAAAGTGACAGATTTAGTTCACATTGATGAAAAATCCTAGAATTGAAATAAATCTCAAAGCTATCATTTCGGAAGATTAATATTTACTCTTTATGTGCTCTGAAACTATGAGTGATTGTGCATGGCCTACTTCTGTGTGTTCCTGTATGTGTGCGTTTGGGTGCACATGTATGTGGAGGCCAGAGATTGCTACAAGGTATCTTCTTCAGTAATTTTATACCTTACATTTATTGAGAATTTTTATACATGGTCATATTAAAGTTTGAGCACAATCCCCTCCAATAAGTCTCTTTGGTCCCCCTGCTACACCTCTTTTCAGTTGAACCCTTTCTTCTTTCCAATTAGTCTTTCTGTTCTGATGTATCATTCTTTTTGTCTTTCTTTATCATCTATGTCATAATTTTGGTGGATGCAATATTGTGACCTCCACTTCACTTTTGAGACAATGTTTCTCACTGATCCTGCTGTTCTCTAATTTTTCAAGACCATAAAGGTATGAAGTACATATATATGCATATACCTATCATAAATTTATGGGGAATATTTTTATTTCCTTCTAGCATTTTCAAACATAGGATGATTTACTCTCATCTATAGTCAACCTGCTGTGCAATAGCACAAGAAAACATCTTCATATCATGTAAGTGTAAGTTCTACTAACTAACTTTTCCCCATCCTTTCTCCCTGCTGCTGGAATTTAGTCTTTCAGCAAACTCATAGTAAGTATAGATACCAATTTACATAATCCTTAATACTTTACTTTTCTTTATTTGAGAGAGAGGGAAATAGCCAGGGTGAAAGAGAGAAAGAGAGACGGGGTGGGGGAAGGGAGAGAATGGGCATAGCAGGGCCTCTAGCCACTTTAAACTCCAGATGCATGCTTTCCCTTCTGCATCTGGTTTATGTGGGTCCTGGAGAATTGAACCTGGTTCTTTTGGCTTTGCAGGCAAGTATCTTAACCACTAAGCCATCTCTCCAGCCCCCAATTTACATAATTTTAAATCACATATTAAAATACATGCAATGTATTACATTGTAGTACTTATATGTACATGTTTGTACACATTTAATCCCTACTTCTCTTAAAATATATGCACAAAATCCATTAGTTATAAATACTTATTAAGCACACTCAACATAGAAAATATATGCTTGTAGTAGACTTTTTGATGTTTTTAAATTTTTCTTACCATATACATGTTTGATTATTCAAATTTTACCAAATAAAATAAGCTTAGTACAACTTTCATGAAGAGTCTAGAAAGATTGCTTAATGGTGCTTGCTTGCAAAGCCTGCCAGCTCAGGTATATTTCACCATCACTCACAAAGAACCAGGTGCATACTTGGCACAAACATCTGGCATCCACTGGCAGCATCAAGAGAACTTGACACCCTTCCACTCTGAGTGCACACACACACACACACACACACACACACACACACACACACGTGTGATAGATAGATAGACATATAGCTGATAGATAGATACATGAGTAAATATGAAATCAAATTTTTTATGAGAAAAGGAAGTGCTGCTTGAGTCAGTGAATTTACTTCTAGGAATTTGCCTTCCATATATGTCCAAAAATTTTATGTTTACTTGGAGAATTTTTTAAACAGAAGTATCTACTCATTTTGCAACATTGTGCTGGGAAATATTGGAAATTATGCAAATGTTGATAATTAAGATATAAGCAAAGAAATACACAGATGAGAGATGGGAGGACAGCAAGACAGGAATCCAAACATTAATTACATAAATCATTCTGTAGCCAAACTGTTTGCATCATGATGAACATGAAACAAAAAGTTGTGATTATAATTAGAACTTTGAGATGTAGATAACCTTAGGTGGTATTCACTGCCAACATCCCCAGATGTCAGGAGTATAGGGAATACAGAAAGAAGCAGAACAAAGCCTTAATATCCCTATCTCAAGGTTGATGCTCATACTGAAGTGGCAATATAAGTAATTTGTACATAAATGAAACTTCTCATATATAATGTAATTTTAACCATAGTTTTTTAGATATTTCATTTAGGACAATAATCCATACTTAAATTTTTTTCTCTACTTATTAGAGACAGAGAGAGTGGGAAAGAAAGAGAGAAAGAAGAGAGAGAATATGGGCACATCAGGGACACTAGTCACTGCAAATGAATTCCAGATGCAGGCAACACCTCATGCATCTGGCTTACATGGGACCTGGAGAATTGAACCTGGGTCCTTAGGCTTCACAGGCAAGAGCCTTAACTGCTAAGCCATGTCTCCACTTTTGCTTAATATTCTCTCTCTCTCTGTGTCTCTGACTCTCCCTCCCTCCCCCTCTGTGTGTGTATGTGTGTGTGTGTGTGTGTGTGTGTGTGTGTGTGTGTGTATGCCATAGGACAACAACAGGTATAATTCCTCAGAGCTTGGCTACCAATTTTTTTTTTTTTTTTTTGTATGTGTGTGAGAGGGACTCTCAATGACCTGGGACCCAACAAGAAGCTAGATAGACTGGATGACCAGAAAGTCCTAGAAATCCACCTATTGCCAAATCCTCACAGAGACCTGGCATTATAGGCATATTCCTACACATTTTTTTAAAAAAAAATTCTGTGTATCTATGGTTTGGTACATTTTCAGTATCTTCAATGTCTATCACCATCATCCTGGCACAAATTGTCAGACTGCCTTGGCTGCATCACATTTGCTCATCTTGCCAATTCCTCTGTAGTTTCACCAAACCCATAGTAGATTTGCAAGAGGCGGTTCATCTCTTGATAGGGAGTCAACTATCTTTTTATTTTTTTGTCTTGTTGATAGATTTTGGTTTTCCTTTGATCCTTTGTTGAGAAACAGATTTTCCAAGGAGCGTAAGATCAGCATAGGTTAATTGGGATAAGAATAGGTAATTAAGAGAGATTTTGTTGGCTATAGCATCTCAAACAAAAGTGAGGCAAGTGGAAGGTCACATATGTCCACTAGGTGGTTCAGGTGTCTGGAGTTCTCTTGCAGTGAGTGAGGTCCTGGTGCACCATTTCTCTCTCTCTCTCTCTCTCTCTCAAAAAAAAAAAAAAAAAAAAAAAAAAAAAAAAAAAAAAAAGATATACAATCAGTATTTACATGTGGACTGAGGAAACAGTCAACTAAACTGCATAAACAATAGCTTTATTTATGAGGTCTTAAAAATTTAGGAATTGAGTTATACAAGTGTTTAAAATGCAAAATTTGTTAAATTTGTTAAAACATCATCTGCAATGAAGATAAAGGGTAAATATGCTCATACATTTATTAATAATGTGTCATAAGCAATTCATGTGGTGCATTTCAGATTGATTTGTAAAAGAAAAGAAGAGGAATGTAAAGATTTATATGCAAACAACTCAAAGGGATTAGCTATTTCTGTTGAAGTTTACTAAACAAAAGTAGAGAAATGTATATCTGAAAAAGTAAAAATCTAACGAGAACTTGAAGTTATTACATTTACATTGGAAGATGACCTCATTTCAGCAATATGAGAATGTAGCGCAGTCATGCAGATGGGAGGAAGACCATTCAATACTCCCTTACATAATTTAAACAAATTCCTTTTGAATTGTGAGAAACTATACTAATTAGAAAAGAAAAAGAGGAATAATTATTATTTGTATATTTGTGCTTGCGTGCATGTGTGGTGGGTGCATGTGAGAGTATGCATGTTTTCATTTGTGTGAACACACTTGTCTGTGCAGGTACATGCACACTTGTCGGCAAGTGTAATCAGAGTTCAAAGGTTGACAAAATATTTCTTCCTCTATGGTTTCTCCTCCTTATGTTTTGATACAGGGTCTCTCACATGACCTTGGAGCTTACTGATTTGACTAGCTGGGTAAGCTAGCCAATGAGTGTCAGAATCTTATGAGCCATTTCCCCAGATGAAAGGAATAACTTAATGAAAAAAAATAGTAAGATGATTTGAAACTGTGGCCATTAATGATACAGGTAAACATAACAGTTTATTTCCAAAGTTGAACATATGGTATGCTGATGACCTAATTTGGTGTATTTTGATATATATTATTTTTCTGCATTTAGATTATTTGATCACAAAGCATAAACTTAAATGCCAGAAACATGAGCCAGAAATAAAAAAGATTATTCTTTTTTATATTACATGGATTTTTTTATTAGTAGTAGTAATGTACACAGTGTGTATATAGTCATGTTGATACCATCTTTCACCTCCTCCCTGTCCTCCCCTCACCACTGAGACCCTCTTCGTTGGGAAATATGGGGTAAGAGGCAATGTCTCTGTGCATAGTGACCCAACATGTGGCTCTAACATTCTTTCTGCCTTTCTTCCACAAATTTTCCTGAGCCATGTTGGGTCTCCTTCAGTGGGAAGGTCTTGGGAGCCTCTGTGTCTCTGTATATCTGATTTTGTAGGAGTCGAGTGTTCTCTGTGTCTATTTCCTTCGCCCTTGGTTGGTACCAGGTTCACCAAGAAAACTACACTCTTGCTCATTTCCCCAATACTCTTAGTTTCAGTTGGGGCCCTGTTGAGGTGTGGTGGTTCTCTCCTTAGGATCTATGTCTATCTGAAAAAGAGAAGCAAATTCCAACTGAGAGTGAAGTTAGCACCAGATAAATAGGATAACCATATTATTTTAGAAAGAATTTAATAGGTATATGTCCTCTTGTAGCCTACGATTGGTGGGAGCTTGATAATGTAGAGCAGACTCCTTTCTGGATATGGTTCTGACTTGTTTCCCAGCTTCAGCTTTGGGTTCCATTCGACTGAGAAGGACAGTTAGCCAAATCAAGAGCAGCTGGTTTTCCACCATGACTGTGTGATATCATGCTGGAAGTTATGTTGATCTCCCTAAATATTTGGAGTCAGTCTTTGTGATACAGTATATGATCTATTTTTGAGAAGGTTCCATGGGCTACTGAGAAGAATATGTAGTCTGTGGATTTAGGACAGAATGTTCTATAGATGTCCGTTAAGTCTAATTGTTCTATGGTTTTGTTGAACTCTTTCATTTCCCTGTTGATTTTCTGTTTGGATAATCTATCTATTGCTGATCGTGGAGGACCAAAGTCCCCCATTATGATGGTGTTGGTGATTATTTCTGTTTTGTTGTCAAGTAGGTTTGTTTATGAATTTTTGTGCACCCATGTTTGGTGCATAAAGATTGATGATTGTGACATCCTCTTGTTGAATTGTTCCCTTGATAAGTAAGAAGTGGCCTTCTTTGTCATTTTGACTACTTTGGGCTTGAAGTATATTTTATCTGATATTAGTATCACTACACCCACTTGTTTCTTATTCCTGTTTGCTTGGAACATCATTTTCCACCCTTTCAACCTGAGGAGGTGTCTGTCTTTAGTGGTGAGGTGGGTCTCTTGAAGACAACCAATTGAGGGCTCTAATTTTCTGACCCACCCTATTAGCTTCTGTGTCTTGATGGGTGAATTAAGTTCATTAATAATTAGGGTAATGACTATGAGGTTTGATTTGATACCTGCCATATCATGATCCTTTATGTGGTTTGGTGTTTTCTTGGACTTTGTAGTTTTTTGTGCCTTCTCTGAGTTTGTTTATTATGATCTGCTTCTTGTAGGCACTTGAGGTTGGTTATTTGATTCTTCTTTGTGGAGAATTCCCTGAAGTACTCTCTGTAGGTTTGGATTTATGTTCATATAGTTGTAAAGTTGGAAAGTTTTTCTTTTACCATCTACTATGAGGGATACTTTTGCTGGGTTGTTAGGGTTGGAAGCCCTACTTTCTCCGACTTTGCAGTGTTCCATTCCATTCCCTTCTGGCTTTCAAGTTTTCCATTGAGAAGTCTGAAATAATTTTGATGGGGTTACCTTCATATGTAATGTGTTGTTTCTCCCTAGCTGCTTTTAGGACTTTCTCTTTGGTAACGATGTTTAGAGTCTTAATGATAATATGTCTTGGAGAATTTCTCCTTTGCTCCATTCTTTTTGGAGTTCCATTAACTTCTTGTAACTTGATGGAACTTTCTTTTGAGAGAGTAGGAAAGTTTTCTTCGATATTTTTTTAAATAATTTCTCCATGCCTTTGGTCTGAATTTATTCCCCTGCTGGTATTCCCATGTTCCAAATTTTGGGACATTTAAGGGTATCCCAAAATTCCCTCATGTTATGTTCACAAAAATTTTTGAACTTATTGAAACTTTTGGACTCATAAGCCGTTTCTTCTGTCTTGTCTTCCAGATTTGAATTTCTATCCTCCACATAGCTGACTCTATTCTTGAGAGCTTCTATAGAGTTTTGGGCTTGTTCAATTTGGTTTGCATTTTCTACTACTTTCTTATGTATAATTTCCATCCTTCTGATGTCATTTTTTTCTTTTCTTTATTAGTGAGTTTTGTATTCAGCAAATACAGTTAGTTTGGTACCATTATTAGGCTCATCCGTGACATACCCCCTCCCCTTGGCCCCTTCTTGTTGAGGTATATGGGTCATGCATTGTGGAGTTAGCCCACAGTTATGGGTAAGCTAAATGTCTCTGCATATCATGACCCAACATGTGGCTCTGACATTCTTTCTGCCCCCTCTTCCGCAAAATTTCCCTGAGCCACGTTGGGTTCATTTCTGTTCTGCTTCAGTGATGAGGTGTTGGGGGCCTCTGAGGCTCTGGCTCTCTGATTTGGTAGGAGTTGATTTTTCTCTGTGCTGATCTCCTTCCCCCTTGTGCTGGTATCCAGTTCATTAGGAAAACAGCACCCTTGCTTGTTTCGCCAATTTTTCTTAGTTTCAGCCCAGGCCCTTTTGAGGTATGATGGGGTGGCTCTCTCCTTGGGATCTACATCTATCTGAAAAAGAGCAGCAGATTCTCCAACGGAGAGTAAATTAGCACCAGGACAAATGAGATAACCCTTACTTTTTTTTTTTTTTATACAGAATTTAATAGGTGTAGGCCCTCTTGTAGCCCACAACTGATGGTAGCTTTATATTGGAGAGTGGGCTTATGTTTGGATATGGTTCTGACTTGTTTCCCAGCTCCAGCTATGGGTCCCATACCAGTGAGGGGATCAGTTAGCCAAATTGAGAGCAGTTGGTTCCCCACCATGGCTACGTGCCAGCACTGCACTTGTGTGGGCATCACACCAAGTTATTTGCTAAGTAGGTTAGACCATGCATTGCTTCGACAGATATTGGTCATTTTCCCCCAGTCACCCATGTAGCACCTTCTGGCACTAGACGTGCTGACTGTCTGGGGACTGACTCTCTTCCAACTTCCAGCCATGCCATTCTAATTTGCATGTCAATCACGTAAGGTATCTTCAGCAGTAGGGTCTTACCACTAGCCTTTGGTGGGTCATCAAGTACTCTGACAGAAATCTGTCTGTCTTTTAGGAAATCTTGTAGGTCTCTCTGATCAAAAGCTCATTGTGGATGATAGCCCCATGCTGGATCTGGGAGTTACAGGTCAGTGCCCACTAAGAAAATGAGGAAGAAGATAACTAATATGTGGTATATCCACACAGTGGAATTCTATACAGCAGTAAGAAAAAATGACACAATGAAATTTGAGGAAAAATGGTTGAAACTGGAACAGACCATTCTCAGTGAACTTACCCAATCACAGAAAAAAAAAATCGCCACATAGTCTCACTCATCTACAGCACCTAACCTGAATCTACCCAAGATACCTTACATACCCAGCAAGCATCTCATGGACTAGACACTAGGATGGGAGGGGAGGGAGGGGAGGGCATCAAAGGGGTGGGAAAAACAAATCTAGACCCAAACGGCAATGGTACCATAATCTTCTACTTACTAAAAGACAGACCAAATGGCTGATCCTTCACCAGGCCTTTACAGGGAACACCTGAACCACAAGACACTGGATAGTGTAAGATCAAGACTGACCTTAATCTTCTACATCTTCCCTCCCTCACTTCCCCTCTCCCTCTCTCTCTCTCTCTTATCTCTAACTCCTGACGTCATTTTCTTAATGCTTCTTGGAATTCATCCTTGCATTTCTTTATGTCTCCATTGAGCTTAGCCAGCTCTCCTTCAGATCATTTAACTGTCTTTACAACCCTTACAGGTTCTTATCTATTAGGTCTAGTCTAGCAGGGATAGCATTCATATGATTATTGGCCCTTTGTTGCTTTTCTGCAAGTTCTGCTCTTTGCTTGGTCAGAGTTGCATAGTTTATATCTTCATTTTGGGGTTCTGATCCTAATGTCTCTTCTATGTTTTGATTAGGGACATCCATTGTGGGACTGGGTGATCTTGTTGGATTTACTTGTGTTTGAGTTTTTATGTTATTCCTTTTGCACAGTGGTCTGCCCATCACAGTGTAGGAGTCTTACTTAATTTTGGAGGTAGCTATAGTCTACCCTTGAAGCGTCTCCAGTGGTTATTACCTTTTAGGTTTGCTTCCACTAGGCTTCTGGTGGCAATTGGGCCTGCCTGCTCAGAGGAAAGGAGCCTGTTAGGCTCTAGTGGGGCCTGAGTTCCTGAAGTAGGGGCTTGTTGTTCTGTGATTTGGGCTATGGGACTGCGTTGTCAGATGGCCCGAAGTAGACAGGGGGATGGGCGACACTGGCAAGTGGGCTGGCGTTCCTGAGCCTGGAGGCACAAATGGAGCTAATCTGGCCTTCCTGGGTCTACAAAGGTATGGCATTCCAGAGCCTGGAGGCATGGGTGGGGCTATGCTGGCTTGCTGGCTTGGATCCTCCCATGGGGATGGGGGATGGGTGGGCGGTGGGGAGTGGGGTTGATATTCGTGAGCCTGGGTGTGAGGGTAGAGCTATGCTGGCCTGCTGGCTTGGGTCTGGGCAGGGGGGTGTGGGGTGGCAAGTAGGACAGCATTGGTGCTTGTGGTGGTGAGTGGAATGTCTTGAGGGGGTTGGGGGACTGGTGGGCTACCCAAGAGTGTGGGAATCAGGTGATTCCCTTTTTTTCTCCTTTGTGCCCTCCCACTGGAGGTCTATTAGAGTCTGCTCCGCCTTTCCTTCTGGGGGAGGTGTGGTGCAGTTGGACAGATGGCATCTTGACTGGAAGTCCAAAAGGATTATTCTTATATGAAACAGAGTATTGTTATTTCCATTGTTACCAACAATTCAGATCAATTTTGTGTTCTTTTTCAATATTTTTATTTTATTTAAGATAAAGAAGGAGAAGGGGGGAAGAGCACCAGCGACTCTAGCCACTGAAAACCAACTCCAGACACATGTACCACCATATACATCTGGCTTTCATATGTTTTGGTACTTGGGAATTGAACCTGGGTCCTTAGGCTTTGCAGGCAACACCTTAACCATCAAGTTATCTCTGCAGCCCTGAATGTTGTTTTCTTTAAGGTATGCAGTTAGTTCTAAGGTATAATGAATATTTGTGAAAGTATGCTAATATATAGAATAAGATTTTAATAATTTGTAGCTTCAAAACAAATTTAGTTTGATTTATCAGACCATAGAAGTCCATAGGAAAATGAAAGAAATATGATAAATTTCACATAAATGCCATGCTTGTGATAGTTTCGTTACAATTCTGGAGAAACTTAGGCAAACAGATGAAATATCAATTGTAGATATATTAAAGAACATATCAGTATGGAAAGATATCCTGTGTGCAAATATTGTTATTGAAATCATACTGTGAGGAAATAAAATTGGACATGGAAAAATATGGCGTGACTCACATATGGAAAATGTATGCTTTCTTCCAGACAAAAAGAGAAGTTAAAACATGCTCTTATTCCAGAATAACACTTTCCTCCATCAGCAAATTAGTAAGTGAGACCCTCAGGGATTTTTTTTAAAACAATTCCCATACACAGAACCACACAACATAGCTGGAGTACCATTTGATGGGATTGCAGCACATCAACTCCCATCAGCAATATGCTCATTCTCCTCCAGTCTTCATCATAACACTGAGCAAATGAAAATCTTGTCAGCATGTGGTTTTTCTGCCCTTTCCTGGCAGCTGTCAGATTTGTACTTACAAAGCAACCAGCAGCACATTATTGTTCCCAGGGAAAGGAAATAGCACGTCTATTTTATATTGTAAAATCTGACCCACTGCATTAATTAGTATTTTGTACAGAAAGAATCTGAGATGACAGCCCATCTTCTTGAGGTCCTTTCCACAATCTGATTTTCAGGCCTCACCCTATAAACTCCTATATAGTTTGGAAGCTATCTACACATGAGAGTAATTTGTTTTGACAGATATCCTGATAAAAAGCAAAAAATTAAATTGCTGTAAATATGCTATGTAAGTTTAAAAGGATCACATTTTTTAAAAAATTGGAATGAAATATAGCTATAAAATTACATATTCACAATTTGTTAAAATTTACATAGCTCACAAAATGATCCATCACTTCATGACATTAACTGCATTTCATCTGGGCCAGTAAAATCAAGATGTGGGACTCAATATCTATCTGGATATGTTCACTATTTGGTAGGTTTCTTGTGTATATACATTATGGCATCGATGTTATTATCCTGACCTTTTTATATAACCCCATATTCATCAGTTGCCTCCCCCCAAATCTGTGATTTTCTTTGCCAGAAAAACTTTTCAATTCCTTGAAGATAAAAATTGAAGTAGGTTTTTCTCTCTTTGCAATGATTATAAGTTAACAGAAGTAAACTACAGAGACCTAAATTGGGGGAAGATTTTATTTTTCACATTATCAAAATCCCTTTAATTTGCAAAGCTTTTCTTAGGGCAAAAAAATACCTCATACCCTCCACTTCCAAGGATGTAACAACAGATGAAAGAAAACTGTAATGGATTTGATCTCCTTAGGACATTTGTATATGTGAGGGAGCAATTATAAAAGTAATTGACTCTACTTCTCCTGGCATCGGGAGGGGGTCATTCTTATGGCCCATGATGCTTAGAGGTTCATGTTGCTATCATTCATCTTCTGCTGTGTTCCCATGTGTTAGATTTTCATTCCTCAAAGGCACTCAGCATTTCTCTGGAATTCAAAACACAATATAATAAATACCATAAAGTGTTGATTACTGCTGCCTACAATGTACTGTGCAGAAATTTTGCCTTTGGTGAAACTGAATATGTTGTCACCAACTTGACAGCTCCATGTTTTTCTATATTTGAGAATTTTTATGTACAAATAAATAATTTCCCACCAATGATCTGAAATTTAATTAATGTACCCAGTATGTCCAGTAAAGCTTCTAGTATATGACATAGAATAGTTCATAATGCATGGTCTCACTCAGTTTTGCTTAAATTTGTCCACTCTATGTTGAATTTAATGATTTGATTTTTTTCAATAAACACTTATTCAGAATAGTTCTATGTATATATATATATATATATATAACTAGAAATAACTAGATGTGAATGGGTATGCCTGCCATAAGAGCACTTAGGAGGCAGAGTCAGGAAGATCATGAGTTTGGGATCAACCTGAATGCTGCTCTCACAACTCATAACCTACAACCAAACGGTGAATATCAGAAATCCCACTGAGGAGGACCCTCAGTGGAATGGGAAAGGGAGGAGGGAACATGGTTCCAATAGGTGATGTTTCTATACAAAGTTTCTACTTAATAATAAAAATATCTTGATAGTATTACATAGTTTGATATAGCATGTTTCTATTTTTATGATAACATTGCTATGATAAATTTATCATATTTAAGGAACTAATATTGATATGACACTTGAATATTTTTGCTTGTATTTGTATTTTATGTTTTGTTCACCCATGTTCATTTCCTGATACTACGAAAGATATTACCTAATATTTCCTCACTTTGTCTACTTAGTCTGCTTTTGGCTGTGACAGATTTTGAGTTATCTTATTTTTGATGATGTTGACAGTTTTGAAGGCTTCTCAGGTACTTGGAAGATTGTCACTCAAATGAAGATTTTTTGATATCTTTCTCATGATTAGAATAGTGTTAAAGCCATGTGGCAGGAAGACTACAGTAGTAAAGTGATATTCTCATCACATCACATCACATCACATCACATCACATCACATCACATCACATCACATCACATCATCACATCATATCAAGAGTAGGAACTGCTAACAGGACTTCCTACTGTCAACATCGAACTTGATCCTCTACCTGGTGTTGTTTTCCATCATGTTGCCATCCTTAAGATTGCTCTGATCATTCCTTTCTCTCCATTTTCATACAAAGAAGTCAAAATGCTCATCCCATATATATGGGATGGAGAGTTACCCTCCATTCACCTAAAGGTGGAGTATCCATACAAATTGTTTAGAATTTTTTTCTCATTTGAGATATCTCTATTTCTCCCATTCACTTATTCCAGTATCAGTGAAACTTTATTAATGTTTATGACACTACTTAAATTGTGTTCTCTATTATTACTTTATATATTTTATTACTCTAGATTTTATTAGCAAAAATTTTACAGTGGCTTCTGCTTTCCATTAATACATTCTCATTATTTTTTTCTGTTTGTTTGTTTTTTTCTTTATAGAGCTACAAGGTATACTGGGTTGGATTCATTTGTTCATTCCATTCCCAGCTTTAGGGTGTGTCATTTATCTTAAGTCTCCTGGTTCCTTTATTGGAGAACAGCACTAATATGTATGAAATTGGCCTACCCTTTACTCCTTGTTGCTGGGGTATTCTTAGCGAGCAAAGCAAGAAAGCACATGTGTTTTCTTGTCCATAACATCCACAAACATCTCATAGAACCTCACTTGTGATTATATTAACTAGTTTGAGTTGATACTGCTGCTTGAAATTCTACTCAGTTACCCATGGATCAGGTAGGTGGCTGAAACCATCCATACTAACAATCCATACTAACAACAAGTCTGGCTTTCAGAACATGCCTTCTTTTTATATACTAGTCTTTGCAAATGCAGGCATAGTTGTGTAGAGTAGTTCCAGAACTATTAACTGGTAGCCCTGTTGGATACAACCTTATTTACTAGAGTAGAGTAATAAATTATCATTTCTTCTGTTGTAAGTCTTACTGATTCAACTCTTCTCCAAATTATCTGTGTTTAACATCTCTAAACTTTCAATGAGCTTGTTTGTAACATACATTTGTAGAAGGCTTTGATCCAGTCTTTATTTGGTTCTTATGTTCTTCTACCTCATACATTATTTGTTTACAATTTTCTCATAGAGGTACTTCTCCATGCTGTACATTCCCTATATGTTAACACAGGCATACAGCTGCGTGTCCATCATTTCCCAAGCATGGAGAAGAATACCTCATGTCTCACTGTGAAAACTTTACTTCCTATACCATGTTAATTATTTGTAAATTTGTTTTGAGAAGGCTATGTGGCATGAAATATTAAAAAAAACTTAGTTATGAAACTCTATAATCATCACTATGATTCAGAAAGTTTGATATGAAATATCATTTATTTTACTCTGAGATTATTGCAAAATAAATTTAAATAAATGTATAGAATCAACATTTAAAATAAGGATAATTTGACTTTTCCTTTCCTACTTGTAAGATTTATAAGACTATGTTAAATAAGAATGTAAAAGTGGACACACTTGTATTGTCCCTGATTTTAGTAGAAATCAGGATGTTCTCCCCATTTATTATAATGTTGTCTATACGACTGCCACATATAATCTTTATTGTGTTGAGATATGTTTCTTCCATTCCAAGTTTCTTCCAAGATTAAATTATGAAGGGATGTTAGATTTTTGTAAAGTGCCTTTTCTGCAACTATTGAGACAATCCTGTGGTTTCTGTCTTTCAGTCCATTTATATGGTGTATTCCACATACTTACTGCATTGTTTATGTTAAACCATCCCTGAATCTCTAGATTAAAGCCAAGTTTACCATGGTTAATGATCCTTTAGAAGTGTCCCTGTATTCAGTTTCCAAGTATCTTATTGAAAATTTTTGCATCTATGTTCATCAAGAAGTTTTCACTGTAATTGTGATGTGTGTGTTCATCTGGTTTTGGTATCTGAGTAATATTGGCTTCATAAAAGGAATTTGGTAATCTTCCTAACCCTTCTATTTTATGGGATAACTTGAAAATAATTGGTGTTAGTTCTTCTTTGAATATGTAATAAGACTAACCAGTGAATACTTCTAGGCCTGGAATATTTTTTAAAGATGGGAGCTGTTATATAAATATCTTTCATATATATAATATTATGGCCTTCGCATTTCACTTTGTTTGAGGAAGTGTTCCTTATTGTTTGCCACTCTTTATGCCAAATTAACTGCAAGCTTCCAGGGAATCTTATGTGTCTATATCCATCTCACTGTTGACACACAGGTATTACAAATATGTGCTACTGCATCTAGATTTAAGTTGTTTATAGAGATCTGAACTCAGTTCCTTATGGACATGCAGCAAGTGCTTTACCCACTGAATCAATGCTTCAGTCTACACAATGAAATTTCAGACAGCTATAAAGCAAGGTAAAATAATAACTTTTGAAGAAAGTAGAAGCAACTGAATGTCATCATGTTAAGTGAAATAAACCAGACCTAGAAAGACAAATACTACTTTTTTTCCCTGTGTGTAGCCTAGAATCAAAATTATATTAATGCTATATTATATAATATATATTATTTAAATATTATATATAATGTATTATGTATCATACATTATAAATTACATATTATATATGGGATATATATGTGTGTGAAGGTTATAAAACTTTAAAGCGAGCTGAGTAGGGATGGCTCAGAGGTTAAAGGCACTGGTTGGCAAAACTTGGTGGCCCTGGTTGATTCCCCAGGTACCATGTGAAGTCAGATGCATAAAATGCCATATTTGTCTGGAGTTCATTTACAGTAGCAAGAGGCCATGGTGTGCTCCTTCTCTCTATCTCCTAAGTCTCTCTCTCTCTCTCTCTCTCTCTCTCTCTCTCTGTCAGACACACACATTCTGTCACTGCTTGCAAATAAAGATATAAAATTTATTTAAAATGCTATAATGCAAATCATGAGATGATATCTTATAGGGGAGCATTGAGAAGTTAATGAAATACATGTAAAAAGAAAGTAGAATAGAGGACTGAGGGGGGAAGAAAGGAATCAGTGGAAGTAGGGAGCATGAGGAAAGACAGGAAAAATAAATAAGAATAAAGTATAATGACACACACACATAAAGATACCATGAGGAAACCCACATATGTACATAATTCAGTATCTGCATTTCTGACACTATATATGTTTCTGCTGATATTTTTGTCTGTGTGTGGAGGCTCACTACCTGGAGTTGAGAGGCTGCATGGCCTGTGCTATGATCTCATTTCCTTTTTTTTTTTCATTTGTTTTAATTTAATTTTTTTTTTTACACTCAGTTTGGTACCATTATTAGGCTCATCTGTGACCTACCCCCTCCTCTTGGCCCCTCCTTGTTGAGGTATACGGGTCATGCATTGTGGAGTTAGCCCACAGTTATGGGTAAGCTAAATGTCTCTGCATATCATGACCCAACATGTGCCTCTGACATTCTTTCCACCCCCTCTTCCGCAAAATTTCCCTGAGCCATGTTGGGTCTGCTTCAGTGATGAGGTGTTGGGGGGGCTCTGAGGCTCTGGCTCTCTGATTTAGTAAGAGCTGATTTTTCTCTATGCTGATCTTCCCCCTTGTGCTGGTATCTGGTTCATGAGGAAAACAGCGCCCTTGCTTGTTTCGCCAATTTTTCTTAGTTTCAGCCCAGGCCCTTTTGAAGTATGATGGGGTGGCTCTCTCCTTAGGATCTACATCTATCTGAAAAAGAGCAGCAGATTCCCCAACGGAGAGTAAGTTAGCATCAGGACAAATGAGATAACCCTTCTTTTTTTAATAGAGAATTTAATAGGTGTAGGCCCTCTTGTAGCCCACAATTGATGGTAGCTTGATATTGGAGAGTAGGTTTATGTTTGGATACGGTTCTGATTTGTTTCCCAGCTCCAGCTATGGGTCTCATACCAGTGAGGGGATCAGTTAGCCGAATTGAGAGCAGTTGGTTCCCCACCATGGCTGTGTGTCACCACTGCACTTGTGTGGGCATCACAACAAGTTATTTGCTGCTAAGTAGGTTAGACCATGCGTTGCTTCGACAGATATTGGTCATATTCCCCCAGTCACCCATGTAGCACCTTCTGGCACTAGACGCGCTGACTGTCTGGGGACTGACTCTCTTCCAACTTCAAGCCATGCCATTCTAATTTGCATGCCAATCACATAAGGTGTCTTCAGCAGTAGGGTCTTACCACTAGCCTTTGGTGGGTCATCAAGTACTCTGACAGAAATCTGCCTGTCTTTTAGGAAACCTTGTAGGTCTCTCTGATCAAAAGCTCATTGTGGATGATAGCCCCATGCTGGTTCTGGGAGTTACAGGTCAGTGCCCACTAAGAAAATCAGGAAAAGGATAACTAATATACAAGAGTTAGAGATAAAAGAGAGAGAGAGAGGGAGAGGGGAAGTGAGGGAGGGAAGATGTAGAAGATTAAGGTTAGACTTGATCATACCCTCTCCAGTGTCTTGTGGTTCAGGTGTTCTCTATAAGGGCCTGGTGAAGGATCAGCCATTTGGTCTGTCTTTTAGTAAGTAGAAAATTATGGTACCATTGCCATTTGGGTCTAATTTGTGTTTCCCACCCCTTTGATGTCCTCCCCTCCCTCCCCTTCCATCCTAGTGGCTAGTCTAGGAGGTGCTTGCTGGGTATTAAGGTATCTTGGGTAGATTCAGTTTAGGTGCTGTATATGAGTGAGACTATGTGGCAATTTTTTTTTCTGTGATTGGGTAAGTTCACTGAGAATGATATGATCTCATTTTCTTAGCCAAACTGTGAATTGACCTCTGTGACATGCTCCTGGGGCATCGTGGACCTTGATTCCACATCTACACATGTCACCTTAAAGTCACACACATATACACACATACACACACACTCCTGAGATGTTTCTATTTGCTTAACAAAATCCTGCTTGTCCTTTCCCTGAACCCAGCTGTACTGTGTTTCATGCTTATATCCTTAACTTACATTGTCTTAGTGTCTGGCCCTGTGTATTTGTTCAAGCTATTAGACCTTTATGTCATCAAGGGCAGCAAGTACCTTCGAGGCAGTTGAAGCTTTAGGGAAAATCAGATTCTATCTTTTTTGCCTGTTTAGTTTTTATCTGTAGGGGTATCCCTGCTTATTCCAAGTTGTGTTTTGAATTTAGATGACTTTGAGTTATTTTATCTGACATTTTGAGGTGTTTTATAGTAGGAGCCCTTTCAGATTGTTTTTCTTTGCTGCATTGTTTCTGGACACAATTAATTTTATTTTTAAGCTAATAACATAAATTATTGCCCAGCAATTCTTTGAAAGATGAAAACAGAGGAGACTGCTCCAGTTCCTGCATTAATTAGCTTCAAAACTAAAACTCCAGGTCTCTTGGGTATAGCTTCAAGTGTTGTTTCCAGTAGACAAACTATGTGTGCTTAATTCACTTCACCTGCATAACAAAAGCAGAGCTACCTTATTCCTTATTTACATTGTTTTCATCCAGAACCTCATGTAATACAGGCTGGCCTTGAACTTGCCATGTAGCAGAGGCTGACTTTGAACTCTGGATTCTCCTTCCTCCACTCCCAAAATGTGAGAATTATATTAATTCACCACCAGCTTCAGCAGGTTTTCTTTTACTCTCTTTTTTTGTAATTTTATCTTTCCAAAAGGATGTTAGATCTACTCTATTGCATTAATTGCTAAAAGTCTAAATAAATTTTGTCTTACTGTCATTTCTTTTACTTGCTCCTCTGTCAATTTTTTAAATTACAAATAACATTTCATTATGACATTTTCATATGTGTATGTCTGTGCTGTGATCAGATTCATCCTCCTGTTAGCCTTTCTTTTCTTTCCCCTCCAGTCTCATTCTTATTATCACATTATGTAGATGAATGCCATCAGTGAGGAGAGGGTCGAGCATTTCATGTTTGCTGCTGTGATGGACAAGAATGGTAATCCTGACATTAGCAGCTCTGGCTCAGTGTCCCTCCTTAGACATTATAACAATTAGGTCAAGGGAGTGCAATTATTTCCTAAAATGTACACTGTTTCAATAAAATACTTTTCTATAAAGGGCGAAATTGGAACAATGGCTAACATTTTAATAGCAAGTGTGAATTACATGATGTTATTGAAACAACATTCATTTTATTTTGCTAATGTTTTAAATTATTAAACAGAATCACTTTGATTTTATCATTATTAGTGAATAATTTCTACAACTTGATGTCAGATAGTTTACACAAAATTAAATTACATATATGTATACATATTAATCTATAATAATGTATATCAATCATGAAACACAACTAAGGAAACAGCAAGAGAAAGGTACAAAGATAAATAATCAAAATAAAAATTTTACCAAACTTGAATAAGGGCAAATGGTTTATTTTTGATGTTCTCATGCTTTAAGTTTGAAAGTATGATAATGCAAATAAGGGACTGGGGAGATGGCACAATGGGTAAGAACAGTTCCTTTGCAAACATGAGAACATGAGTTTGATACCCAACATCCACATAAAAAGCTGAGCATACCTGTGGACACCTGAGGGCAGAAGAGACATGAGGACCACTTGGCTACCTGGTCAGCCAGTATAACTGTAAAAGAGCAAGCTTCAGGTTCAGCAAGAGACTCTGTCAGGGAAATACGGCAGAAAAGTGTTAGAGGCAGACACCCAACGTCTTTCTCGGGCCTCTACACACGTGATCACAGAGTACATGCATCTGTATGCACGGGCTAGCGCACATGCACAAGTATGAACACACTCATATATAAAATGCAAAAGGTTACTAGCAAATATTAATAAAATAAAACAAAAGTGCAACACATTTAACAAATAATCAGATGTTACCATATGGGTCTTTTCAAAACAGTCCCTTTTACTAATTTGAACAAAAGCTTTTGAAGCCAGGGATTACTTACTGTTCTGCTTCAAGGGTTACAGAATTAATTCATTCATTAAATAAATAATCATGAGCTCCTGTTGCATGCCAGATTTTGTCTAAGCTGTGGGCACCGACAGTGAACAAAATTGACTGTGTTTCTGCTTATATTGGAGTTTATATTTCAGCGGAAGGTGAAAGAAATCAATCAAGTAAAGTAATGTTTTTTAGTTTCTGATAAGAGTGATTTTGAGAAAGTGCATAGTAGATGAGGCATGAATAGTCACATGTAATACATACATTTTATTTCTTTTCTTTATTTTTTGTCAGGTTAGTAAAGCCTCTTTGATGACATGGCGGTGAGAGCAGAAATATGAAGAAACTATGAGGATTTATGTGACTAGAGTCCACCAATAAAGCAAAGATGTAAAGATGAAGATTTTGGCTTAGGGAGGCTAAGCAGAAACAGAAGGAAAAGAAGGGATGCTAGAGTTAGGAGAGAGGAAGGAATTAGGGAAATAGGTAGTTGGTCATTTATGCTACATAGGCACTGAATGGGCATCAAATATTCTGTGATTCTTGAATAGTATCAATGTTTTTATAAGTTAATATAAATTTTAAGGTGATTCTGTGAGTGAGAATCTTGATGCATTATCCTTAAGGTATTTCAACTTCTTTCATGTATATTGGAGACCTTCTGCATCTTATAAGCTGAGCGTTTTTTTGTTAAGAATTCCCTGGAGTATGGGGTGCTCAGTGAACAAAGTGCTTGTTATACAAGTGTGTGCAATGAGTTCATATCCCAAGAGTTTAAATAAAACTAGACTTTCTAGCTGATATCTATTATCCCAGTGTGGCTATTGTGACAAAGGAGGTAGAGACTGGAGAATCTGTTGGAAGTTCAAGAGCCAAGAAGGCTGGTAAATGGAGTAGTGAACAATGAGAGAACCTACCACAAACAAGATGTAAGGAAAGGATCAACACCTGAAAGTTATCTACTTACTTCTGCACACCTACTGTAGCATGTGCTGACTGTTTGTGTCCTCCAAAACTAAAATGCTGAAATCTAACACTCAACAAGATGGGATAAAAATTGGAAAGGAAGAGATCAAATTATCATTATGTTCAGGTGATATGATTCAATACATAATTGACCCTAAATACTCTACCAGCAAACTCTTAGAGCTGATAAACACTTTTATCAATGTAGCAGGATACCAAATAAACACACAGAAATCAGTAGCTTTCCTATACACTAACAACAAAAATGCTAAAGAATAAAATCAGGGAATCACTCCCATTCACAATTGCCTCAAAAAGAAAGAAAGAAAGGAAGGAAGGAAGGAAGGAAGGAAGGAAGGAAGGAAGGAAGGAAGGAAGGAAGAAAGGAAGAAAGAAAGGAAAGTAAAAGAAAAAACTACCTTGAATTGGAAGAATCAATATTGTGAAAATGTCAGTCTTACCAAAAGCAATCTACACATTTAATGTAATCTCCATCGAAATTCCAATGGAATTCTTCATGGAAATAGGAAAAAAAAAAAAAAAAAACAGTCCTAAAATTCATTTGAAAGCATAAAAACCTCGAATATACAAAACAATTTTGAGCACCAAAATTAATGCTGGTTGTATCACCATACCTTATTTAACCTATAGTACAGAGCCATAGTAACAAAAATAACATGGTACTACCACAAAATAGACATGTAAATCAATGGAACAGAACAGAGGACCCAGATGTAAGTTTGGGCAGCTACAGCCACCTGATCTTTGACAAAATATCAAAAATACTCATTAGGGAAAAGTTAGCTTCTTCAACAAATGGTGCTGGGAAAATATCTATATGTAAAAGGATGCAAATAGATCCTTATTTCCTTTATTGCACAAGAGTGAAGTCCAAATGGATCAAAGACCTTAATATCAGACGTGAAACTCTGAAACTCCTAGAGGAAAAAGTAGGAGAAATGCTTCAACATGGTGGGATAGGCAATGACTCTCTCAATACATCCCCAGTTGCTCAGGAAATAAAACCACTAATCAACCACTGGGACCCTGTGAAATTACAAAGCTTTTATATGAAAAGGACACTGTGAATGAAGTAAAAAGGAAACCTACAGAATTGGAGGAAATCTTTGCCAGCTATACATCTGACAGAGAACTAATATCCAGGATATACAAAGAAGTCAAAAAACTAAATAATAAGAAATCAAACAACCCAATTAAAAAATGGGCTGTGGAATTAATTAGAGAATTCTCAAAAGAATAAATACAAATGGCCTAGAAACATCTAAAAAATGTTCTACATCCTTACCCTTCAAGGAAATGCAACTTAAAACTACTTTGAGAGTCTATCTTATTCCTGTCAGAACTATTATCAGGAATATAAATGACAATAAATGCTGGCAAGGATGTAGAAAAACAGAAACCCTTCTACACTGTTGGTGGAAATGTAATCTGGTACAGCCATTGTGGAAACCAGTGTGGAGGTTTCTGAGACAGCTTAAAATATATTTACCATATGATTCAGCTTCTAGAGAGCTACACCAAGGCATATATCCTAAGGACTCATCACACTACCTTAGAGATACTTGCACATCCATGTTTATTGCTGCTCTATTAACAATAGCTAGGAAATGGAACCAGCCTAGATGTCCCTCAACTGATGTGTGGATAATAAAGGTGTGGCATATTTATACAATGGAGTCCTATTCAAGTGGTAAAGAAAAAAGAAATTTTGGAATTTGCATGGAAATAGATGGACCTGGAAAGGATTATACTTGGTGACATAACCCAGGACCAGAAAGCTAGCTACAAATGTTTGGACTTGTATGTGAGTTGGAATAAAACTTGATAGCAAAGGTCAATAAACTAGAAAGGGGATATAAGGGAGGAGAGAATAGAATTTAAGGGGATGGTGTTGTAAGTAGAACAGATTACTAGGGGTGGAAAGGCCTAAGTGAGGTCAGGGGAAGAGATGAATAAAGGAAAGGTGGAGAGAGGGTTAATCAAAATCTAAGATGGTATGAATAATTTATAAGGAAACTTACTTTTTTGACAAAGGCACACACAGAAGCCATAGATAGTTACTAGAAATTTTCAGTGCCAGGGATGGAATACCTTCTAGTGAGTTTTTGGCCAGAGAGGTCCCTTGTGTTTCCAAAACATTGCAGGCCATTGCCATGGCTCTTGGTTTCCCATCAGGAATTTGGTAAAACTCTGTTGCTGAAGACTCCATATACTTTGGCTGCAAGGTCACTGAGAAATCTTGCTGGAGCTGAGCTGAAAACCTCTTCTTTGCAGACCAGCTGACACAAAGCTGGAAAAAACTACAGTGCATGTAGCTCTGTGGGAGAGAGAGAAGTCAACAGTGGAGATAAACCACAGTGGACACTGCAAGCCTTAAGTTGAGCCAGCCAGGCCAAATGAGACAAAAGTGCAGTAGTGGCATGTTATGGGGAAACCAATCACTCTCTAAGTGGACTGAAGGACCAGTCCTTGGCAGGGGGGAATGATACTGCAAAGCTTGTGACAGGGGATGTCTTGAGCCCTAGAGTTATAATGCACTGTGGTATCTGACTAAATGCATATATTATGCTCACCAAAATGCCTGGTAAGTGCTTCTCTTAATGTTCATACCAATTTATTAATGCTACTCTTAGAGAATCTTCTAAAAAGAGTGCGCAATGAAATGGCTGTCCTATAAAAAAGAAAGGTCTACTATAGTCCCTGACCATCAAATAGTCATTGTAAAACTGAGGCAGCTTAGAAGGTAGCCATACACTAGCCATACTCTTCATAGTATTTATTGTCAATGTTCACCCAACTTAAAAGAAATCGTTAAAATAGTCTAGAAACCTTGTTCAAGGCTAAATCCATCTAATCTCTAAGTAAATCTAACATTTTCTTATTCATTAACTAGGGCAGCCTGAAAATAAAGGATCAGGAAAACCTCTCAGAAGAGGTTTGACTCAACCTCTTCCATAAAAAGTTGTAGAAATAGGGTATACAACAACATCACCAGAAAATTAACTCACTCAGATTCATTTGAAATTCCTGATATTTTCACTAATACTGATGAATTGGCATGTTTAATGTCACCTTGTGAACTAAGGAGAATTTAATTACTGGAAAATGTGAGTAAATAATGCTCATATGATATCAAATTATAGCCACAGACATTCATCTGTTCCTTTTACCTCTGATTAATCCTAGTTTATTCTATCATATGTTAACTTTTCCAGTAATTTTAAAAGAGGTACTATATGTTAAAATTGTGGGTGAAATATAAAGTACAAATGAAAGTTTTTAATCATTAGACTTTTAACAAACTGATTTAAAGTTAACTCTATTATATTAACTAGAAAAAAAAACAACACAAATTTCCTTCAGACATATAGAAACAGAGAACATAAATAGGCATTCAAAAAAAGTAGTAAATACTGTTTTATGGGTTCCACATAACTGATAATAGGTGGTGTATTGGAACTCATGAGCTTCACTTCAGACCTCAGCATAGAGGTACACAAGTAATAAGACTTTGGTCTAGACATCCAGCTACCATCTTTGTGTGTAAAAGCCTGTTTCTATGTCATTGATTGCCAACTGAAAATGATGCATAGATTAGCTACTCTATATTGCTATGAGGCAGGAGAAACCAAAGTTCAAAACCATTCTCAGCTACATAGTTCAGTCTTGCATACAAACATGTCTATAAAAAGAAAAAAAAAAGAGAGTGAAAAAAGAGAAAGGAAGAATGTAGAAAACAGGAATGAAAGAAGGGAAAAGGGCATTATGCTGTATAGCAGCCTATAGGAGACACAAGACCCTTTTATAAAATAGAAAATTCTGAATGTTCTATGAGCTGCGCCCAAACACAAAGAGCCCTATTTGGCTGTACTCTAGGATGTCTAATTTTTATAAATACAGCCCGTGCTCTATCTGATGTTCTCTATCTTGTTAAGATACAACAGCTGCAACCCTGACGAATGTAGTGTTTCCTAGGGATTTTTTTTTAGCATTTATTATAGACTCTGAAAAAATATAAGATCTTCTAGTGGGTAAACAAGCATTTTAAACTTCCTACTTGTAAAGGAATAATACCTTCAATTTCATACTGGCCAGGGAGAATGTCATAGGATGGAAGTAGGCAGCAAGTTGGAAGACACAGAAAGCGACAAAGGTAAATTGGAGGAACATGAATAAAGTAAGCTGTCTTGGACTTCAGGATTCAAACAAACCAGGAAACTATTTTGCAAAATGTGCTTTATTAATTCCATTTGTAAATAATGTGCTCAAAAGTTCAAAGCAAAATCACAAAGGCTTCAAATGATTCTCCTTTTCTCACCCTAACCTGAAACTACTTGCAGTTACTGTCAAGCATAAGATGAAATAGCAAGATGCACAAAATATTCAGAAACAACAAATTGATCATCCTGTATTTCCCTATTAATATACAGCAGACATTTCATGTTGGAAATAACACTGGGAAAAGTTTCCACAAAGGTTACTAATTGACATTGATTTTGGAGAACACATCCATTAGTCTGGGCTAAGGACCTTCGATACCATTGTTTCATTGCAAACATGTATTTAACAATTTCAAAATATTAAGAGGGATATTATAAAAAAATTAATCTTGATTACATTTTAGACTTGATGCCATTTCAAAAAGTAGTGAAATTATCCAGTTTAAAAAATTTGGCATTGAACAGTAGACTATGACTACAAAGTCACATCCATAAACTTCCAAAAATATATGAATATTCAGTCCCTTCTTTACAAAAGTTCATCTATTATAAACTCCAATTTTGCTATTATCATGTTTGCTTAAGAAGTTAAAACTGGAGGATTACCATGATTAATGTAAATTTTCAAATGAAGCCTAAATAGCATGGCTGTGTATGGCTAGCTTTGCTGCAATCAGCTGCAATCAGGACAATAGGCAAATGAAGCTGCTTAAGAATGAGAGCCTGGAACAATTACATGCCAATAACCTCTCAAGACTGCCACACCTGCTTTCTATCTGTCCTTATTAACAAGCCTAATTCACAGTCAGAAGTGATAGCAAGCAAACAAACCCTTACCAGCTGGCAAGTGCACATTTGGAGACAAATGTTCCTGAATTGGGAGACCTTAGCTTCCTCTAACCTGTAAATGCATGTGTTGGAGTTTCCCAACTTTCTTTGATCAATTGTACTGGGAAAAATGATATTTTCAACATGCAACAGTTTACCATGCTTTGTGAAAGGGAATTTAAGATCATTCTATATGCTAGGAACTTTTTAAAAATGTTTTTTTAGTTCTTGATTCTGTCTATAGAGAGAAACAATTTTCAGCATCTCATTTTTGATAAGGAACAGGGCAATTGTAAGAACAGTGACAATGGCACTCATTGTTTTCCCATCTGTGAGCATTGGCACTCATTATCTAAGAAAACAATGGAATGTGGGAGCTTTAGGGTAGCATTTAAAGCAGTCACAAATAGATCTATCATTCACATTTCAATATTTTCTCAACTGAAAATGGCTATCAAAAGAGACACAGGAAGACATGGTATTTTGCAGTCAATAAAATGAGCTCTTGTCAGGGCAAAGCAGTTGCACATTCCTTGAAACCAGTATCTCTGCTCACTTGAATAAGTGTTAAGTGGTCTCACAAGTTCCAGTTGTGGAAAGAATGGCTGGCATGAGCCTTGCTGAAGAAGCAGAAGAAGGTCATGTAAAATCAGTTACAAACTTTTCCTTAAAATTTTATATCTAAAAAGTAAAATATCGTCAATGCTTCACTCATTTTATTTTATTTTATTTTATTTTTATTTTCATGCAGTTATGTCCTGTGGTATTTGAGGTCAAATCCAGGACTTCACATATGCTCATCTGTGTCTCCATCCATTTCCATGGGAGTACTTTCATTTATATTACCTATTTTACATAAACAAGAATTCTCAACTTTAGAAATTACATGTACGTGAATAAGTATGCAACTACATGCATTTTTAATTGTGTAGGTTTGGGTCACTATAAAGATGTCAAATGTTGCCCCAACTCGCTGTAGCTAGTTAGCCATCTTACATTAGTGTTGTTAGGTTTTTGTTTGTTTTACTTTGTATTTTGATTATTTTTTTAACTGCCGTTTTCTGGAGAAAAAAAAAAAACAGTGCTTTGGAAGAACTGAAAGGGGAAGAAAATAGGCAGGAATAGATAGAGGATGGAAGTGAGGAGAGAGAAGAAAGAAAGCAGTGAAGAACGGGAGAAAGAAAGAAAGAATGAATGAATGAAAGAAAGAGGGAAAGAAAGAAAGAAAACAAGCAAGCAAGCAGAATCAGGGAGGAGAGGAGAAAAAAGGAATGATGAAAATAAGGAGGAGGGAAGGGAAAAGGAGGAAGTTACAGGAACAGAGGAAAAGAGAGAAAAGAAGAGGAGAGGGAAGGGGAAAGAAGAGAATGAAGAAGAGGAAGACAGATGGGGATACAAAGAGGAGAGGGAAGGGAAAGTGAGAAAAGGAGAGGAGAGGAGAAGGAAGAAAGGAAAGAAGGAAGGAAGCAAGGGAAGGAAGGAAAAAAGAAAGAAAGAAAGATAGGAAGGAAGGAAGGAAGGAAGGAAGGAAGGAAGGAAGGAAGGAAGGGAGACTGTTGATTGGAATGATCTTGAGACAAATCAAGAGAATGTAAAGGGAAAAAAAACTAAAGACCTCCACAATATTGAGCCCATCAACATATTTGAGTGAATACCACATAATCTTTACCCTCAACTGATTAGGAATGCCATTGTTCCAATGCTCATTCCCATTTGGCAGAGCAAATCTTTAGTGTTTTCTCATGAAATATGCCAGAAAGATTTTTAAAAAAGGAGAAATATGAGAGGGTGATGTGTGGTAAAATCAGGAAGAATAGAATATAGTAAGATAAATAAAGATAAAGAGAAGAAGCCACTTCTGATGAGATTTTATTCTTAGCCAAGATGTTTGGTAGAAGAGAAGGAATTTCAGGGAGTCAATGATCTTCTGCACTTCTGAATGACATCCACAATTGAATTAAACTCATTTTTCTTCTACAGCTTAAAAAAATGATGTATATCTGAGAGAAAAAATAAGTCAAAATACTATAGTTTAAAAAATTTGGTTTTGAATATTTGCAGAACTTTAGTGATAATAATGACTTAATTAAAAGTATATATATGCTTATGTCTACATCTATATCATCAATATCTTATCTTATCCAATCACCTATCATCTATCTATCTATCTATCTATCTATCTATCTATCTATCTATCTATCATCTACTATCTGTCTATATAACCCAGTATAGTCTTCAGCTTACAAGCCTACTGCATCAGAGTGTCAACATTGTTCAGGCTTTTTATTCCTTTTTAAAATTAGTTATGTACACCATGTATATAGTCATGTTGGTACAATCATTAGCCTCCTCCCTGCCATCCCCCCTCAGCAGGGATGCTACATGTTGGAGAATATGTGTAGTGCATTGTGGGGTTAGCCATCAGTTATGGGTAAGGGCAAATGTTTCTTTGCATAATGACACAGCATGTGGCTCTAACATTCTTTCTTTCCGCACTTCCACAAATTTCCCTGAGCCATGTTGGATACATTTTAGGTCTGCTTCAGTGATGAGGTCTTGGGAGCCTCTGTGTCTCTGGATATCTGGTTTGGTAGGAGTTGAGTGTTTTCTGTGCCTGTCTCCTTCACCCTTGTGCTGGTACCAGGTTCACCAAGAAAGCAGCACTCTTTTTTATTTCCCCAGTTAGTCTGAGTTTCAGCTGAGGCCCTTTTGAGGTGTGATGGGATGGTTCCCTCCTTAGGATCTACATCTGTCTGAAAAAAGAGAAGCAAATTCTCCAGTTCTCCAGTGGAGAGTAGAGTTAGCACCAGATAAATGGGATAACCATTGTTTTTTTTTTTTTTTTTTTTTAGTTCCTCCAAATCTTTATTATATCTAAGTTATAAAATAATTACACTAATGCTTTTAGCCTGCTTGCTATGTATTGCCATTTAAAAACCAAGACAGCTAATACTTGTAGAAACACCTGCTGTCTGGGAATGATGTTTCAATGTTAACGTGAATATTTTTGTTATTTTAGATCATATTAAGATCCTAACAGCTGTCTAATATATATGATGTCTTGATCAACTAGAATCTGAAAATAAGTGTATCTTTTCCAAGTAGTCTTTTGGGAAAAGTACATGAAAATGGCAGTTATAAGTCATTCTCCTTACTTGTGATTATTTTAAAATCCCCTTATCTGGAGTTAAACAGCACTCAAACCAAAAGTCCAGTGACAATGACTTCTTCTATCTCCCACTTGCATGTCCATTTGCAACCATTCCTGAAAATTTTCCACTTAGTCTTTCAAAAATTATGAAAGTTTTCTAAGAGGTTCAGCAGTTTTCTTGAGCCTCTGAATGATGACAGTGTTCTGTAAGTTGGCTTCTTCCAGCGTGAGTGTCTCATCTAGCAATCTGAGCAAAGGCAGAGCTGTTATCAGAGAGAAGGGAGGACTGCTTTGGGATCCTTGATATTTTTCAATGAAGTCTTTGATGTGGCGCACCCCCTTTTTGATGGAGTTCAGAAACTGCTGACTTGCACCATCAGAGTAGCTTCTAAAATCATCATTGACTGTGAATACATTTTTCCATAATTTTATATTTACATCTACCTGTTTCTTATGTTCAGAGGGGGGACAAGCATTTGGCACCAACCTTCTGAGCTTCTTCAAAAAGGCTGTCAACAAACTGTTCAGAACTCCTTTGCTGATTATCAGTGAGGGGATGATTGTCAGATTCTGCTTCACAAACCCATTCTTCTTTTATACTTTCAAGATTATCTACTTCTTTCATTCTCTTTGTGCTACTCTGCCCGCGATCTGCGGCCTGGTCCTCAGTTCGCTCAGGGCTCTCAGACGCCGCAGCCGCCCGGCTGGAGGCCCTCGCTCCGAGAGCATCGCTGGCCGGACACCCTCACGGGATTGGCGGCTGCGCCCCGCGCCCGGGTCCGCTCCTCCTTTTTTTTTTTTTTTTTTTTTTTAGAGAGAATGTAATAGGTTTAGGCCATCTTGCAGCCCACGATTAGTGGAATCTAGATAATGAAGAGTGGGCTGATTTTTGGATATGGTTCTGACTTGTTTCCCAGCTCCAGCTATGTGTTCTGTTCCATTGAGTGGATCAGTTAGCCAAATCAATTTTGCACTTGTGTGAGCATCACGTCAGGTTGTTGCTGCTGAGTAGGTTAGACCAGTAGTTGCTTGGACAGATGCTGGTTATTTCCCCCCAGTTGCTCATGTAGCACCTTCTGGCACTAGACAAAATAACTATCTGAGGACTGACTCTCTTCCAGGTTCTAGCCAGGTTAAGCCAGGTTCCATACCATCAGCATATGGTGTCTTCAGCAGTAGGGTCTTACCACTAACCTTTGGTAGGTCGTCAAGTACTGTGACAGAAGTCTGTTCTTTTTGGAAACTTTGTAGGTTTCTCTGATCAACAGTTCATTGTGGATGTTAGCCACATGCTGGTACTGGTCAGCGCCAAAGAAAAGAAGGAAGAAAAAGATAGGTAACATGGAAGAGATAAAGAGAAAAGAAAGAAGAGGTGTGTGTGTGGGGGATAGAGATACAGAGAGAGAGAGAGAGAGAGAGGAGAAGATTAAGGTCAGTCTTCATCATACACTTTCCAGTGCCTTGTGATTCAGGTGTTCCCTCTAAGGGCCTGATGAAAGTCGACCACTTAGTCTGTCTTGTAGGATGTAGAATTTTATGGTACCATTACCATTTGGGTCCACTTTTGTTTCCTCCACCCCCACCCCATCCACCCTGTTGTTGGGTCCTCGAGATGCTTATTATGTATGTCAGAATTTAGGGTAGCTTCCAGTTAGGAGCTGTAGATACGTGAGACTATGCGACAATTATCTTTCTGTGATTGGGTGAGTTCACTGAGAATGATCTTTTCCAGGTTTGACTATTTTTCTTCAAATTTCATTGTGTCATTTTTCCTTACTGTTGTGTATAATTCCATCGTGTAGATATACCACAATTCGGTTATCCATTTGTCTAATGATGAACATCTGTGTTGATTCCAGCTCTTAGCTATTATGAATTGAGAAGCTATAATCAAGGTTGAGCAAATCTCTCTGAACTGAGGCATGGAGCTTTTAGGATAAATGCCCAGTAAGGGAATAACTGAATCTGTTGGTAACTCTATAGTCAACCTTTTTAGGAGTCTCCATATTGCTCTTCAAAGTGATTGTACCATCTTACATTCTCACCAACAGTGGATTAGTGTTCCTATTTCTCTACATCTTCAACAGAATTTATTTCATTTGAGTTTTTAATGTTTGCTATCCTCACTGCGATAAGGTGGAATCTCATATTTGTTTTAGTTTGCATTTCCCTGATGATTAGGGATGTTTGCCATTTGTATTTCTTCCTGTGAGAACTGCTGTCCAGTTCTTTGTCCTATTTTGTGAGTGGGGTGTTCGACTTTTTATTGTTTAATTTTCTTTCTTTCTTTTTTTTTTTTTTTTCGAGGTAGGGTTTGACTCTAGCCTAGGCTGACCTGGAATTCACTCTGTAGTCTCAGGGTGGCCCCAAACTCATGGTGATCCTCCTATGTTTGCCTCCCAAGTGCTGGGATTAAAGGTGTGCATCACAATGCCCAGCTGTTGTTGTTTAGGTTTTTGAGTTCTTTGTAGATTCGATAAATTATGTCTCTGTCAGTTGGATAGTCAGCAAATATTTTCTCCCATTCTGTTGGTAATCTATTGGCTCTAGTTATTGTATGTTTGTCTGTGAAGAAACTTTTCAGCTTCATGAGATCCCAGTGGTTAAGTGATTGTTTAAGATTATGAGCTACTGGGGTTTTGTTCAGGAAGTCTTTTTTCATTCCTATATCATGGAAAGTTCCTCCTATTTTTTCTTCCAGTAGTAGCTGAGTTTCTGGTCTTACATTGAGGTCTTTGATCCATTTGGACTTGATTTTTGTGCATGGCAAGTTGTGTGGCTCATGTTTCAATTTCTTGCATATGGTTATCCAATTTTTCCTAGCACCATTTGTTGAAGATGCTGACTTTTTTCCAGACTACATTATTAGGACCTTTGTCAAATATCAAGTAGCTGCAGTTACATGACCCAAAGTATATGTCCTTGATCCTGTTCCATTGGTCTATACTCCTGTTTTTATGCCAGTACCATACTATTTTTATTACTGTGGCTTTGTAATGTAGCTTTATATCAGGTATGGTTATGCCTCCAGGGGTGTTTCTTTTGCTGAGGTTTTGCTCCGATATCCAAGGCCTTCTGCCTTTCCATATGGATTTTGAGATCTTTTTTTCTATCTCTGTGAAGAACAATGTTGGGATTTTGATTGGAATTGCATTGAATCTGTATATTGCTTTGGTAAGATTGCCAAAGCTAAACTCAGATCAGATTAATCTGCTAAACAAACCCATCAAGATTGAAAAGGTATTCAAAAACCTCCCAAAAAAGTAGAGTCCAGGACCAGATGGCTTCTCTGCTAAATTCTATGAAACCTTCATGGAAGAACTAAAACCAATTTTTCTCAAACTGTGCCATAGAATCAGAGAACAGGGAAAGCTCCCCAACTCCTTCTATGTAGCTATTATCACCCTAATACCAAAACCAGTCAGAGATGCCACATGAAAAGGAAACTACAGGCCTATTTCTCTGATGAACTTAGATGCAAATATCTTGAGCAAAATCCTTGCAAACTGAATCCAACACCACATCAAAAGCATTACCCACCTTGATCAAGTAGGCTTCATCCCAGCAACACAGGGGTGGTCCAACATATGGAAATCTGTCAATGTAATACACCACATAAGTAAGATTAAACACAAAAACCACATGATCATTTCAATAGATACAGAGAAAACCTTTGACAAAATGCAACATCACTTCATGATCAAAACATTGGAGAGAATTGGCATGGATGGTTTATATCTCAACATAATAAAGGCTATATATAAAGCTCCTAGAACCCAAATAATACTTAATGGAGAGATACTGAAGGAATTCCCATTAAGATCAGGAACAAGACAGGGGTGTCCACTCTCACCTCTGCTCTTCAATATAGTAGTGGCAGTACTAGCTCAAGCAATAAGACAGAAGCAAGAAATGAAAGGGATACAAATTGGAAAGGAAGAAGTTAAGTTACCTCTATTTGCAGATGACATGATTCTGTATATAAGAGACCTGAGAGCCTCCATCTCTATTAAAGGTGATTAACTCCTTCAGCAAAGTAGCAGGATACAAAATCAAAGCTCAAAAAGTGGTAGCCTTTCTATGTGCAAAAGGCAAAGATACAGAGAATGAAATAAGTGATATTGTCCCATTTTCAATAGCAACAACTGAAAGGATGAAAAATACAGCCTACCCCCCCCAAACAAAGACCCCCAAAAGTTAGAAGTTTAAAAATACTATTGTTGTGCCAAGTTCCCCGGTCACTCAGGAGTCACCCAGAGATCTGCCACAGGAGCTAAAAGCCTGGGCTCCATCCCCACAGCCCTACACAGCGCTGGTGAGGGAGAGAGCTCCTTCCTTTTGGAAAAGGAGTTCATATGGAAATTCGAACAAAGAAGTTGGGGGCAGGAGCTAGGGGCACCCCAGGCAGGTGAGGCAACCTCCATTATGACTGGCTAAAACAAACGGTGGCGGCCCCCTGCAGTAGAGTGTCTCTGGAGGGTCTTTGAAATGGAGATTCCTCAGTTTCTTGTCTAGGCAGGTGGTCGGGGGCTGGAGCCTCCCACGATGGAATGTTTCTGTAGTGTCCTTGAAATGGAGATTCCTCAGAGACTTTGGGGAGGGGAGGGCAGCAATTAAAGGGGCAAGGATTGCAGAATTGAAGAGTTGGCACATTTGGCCGGCCACCTTATCTATCTGAGGCAGGCCTGGACCCCTTTTTTGTTTAGAATAGTCATGATTGATTTCTCACTACCTCACTCCAAAGAAGCCTTAACCCCAGCCTCCTAAGAAGCCCTAAATACCTCAAATTCCAAACCCGGCTCTCTGCCAGTGGGTGGGTAAAAGGCCACACTTCTTGCTGTTCCAGAACCTGCTTTCTTGCCCAGTGACCTATCTTAACCGCAACCCAGGAACCCACGCAAATGCAGACCTCTGAGGCTATAGGAAAAAGATTATGACGTGTTACAAATTGACTGGTCCATGGTGCGCGGGCTTGGACAATTTAAAATGATGGGCCTAAGAACCATAAAATGTTACACATTGATTGGACAACACTGTGTGGGTACCCGAGGTTATGGAATGATTGGTTCACAACGCATGGGCTTTGTCTTAACCCTATAAAAGCTACCCTGATTCTACACGTGGGGCCTTCAGCCCTCTACCCCTGTGTGGTGTACGACTGTGGGCCCCAGCACACTGGAATAAAAATCCTCTTGTTGTTTGCATCAAGACCGTTTCTCGTGAGTGATTTGGGGTGCCGTCTTTCCCGAGACTGAGCCCGGGGAGTCCTCCGGAGAGGGACTTTCACAACAACCAAAAATTACCTTGGAATTAACATTAATCAAAGATGTGAAAAATCTATACAATGAAAACATAAAAACACTCAAAAAAGAAATTGAGGAGGACTTGCCTCCTTTGTTCCTGGATAGGCTGAATTAACATTCTTCAATGTCAAGCATGGTGAAATATAATTATCTCAGTTTTCTTTAAATGTGTCTGGGAAATATGTTTTTAAATTTGCTCAGTAGTACAGATGAGGGCTGGAGGGATTGCATAGCAGTTAATATGGTTGCTTACAAAGCCATAGGACCCAGGTTTGATTTCCCAGAACCCACGTAAGCCAGATGTACAAGGGGGTGCATGCATCTGGAGTTCATTTGCATTGGTTAGAAGCCCTGGCATGCCCATTCTCTCTCTCTCTCTCTCTCTCTCTGTGTCTTTCCCTCTCTCAAAAAAATAAAAATTTTTAAAAATAAAATTAAGAAAATAGTACAGTTGTATACAGTATGCCAGTTTTATATTCTGTGATATGATGGGCTCCAGTGATTCTGGTGGATAATGTTTTTAGAACATGATATATCAGTTGCTGCAGTTGAATAGCTATTTCACTCTTCAGCACTTGTGAGGAATTGCTCAGTAAGAGCCATACACACTCTGCAATGAAAAATCAATGTTAAAAGTAGAAATGTTAATTCAATATGAGCATTTAACTTTGTATCTGAATATATTCTGCACTATAAAATAGTCCTATCTTATATCGGACATACATGTCTATGTTTATATATTTGATGTTCTGTTCACAAACAGTCTGCATTCATAAATTTAATATTTGGATTGATTTATGTTTCTGTTTATATATAGCCTGGAATTTAAGCTCCTAAATTTTTAATTAATCTGGAATTAGTGTATAAATATTTTTTGTGCTTTGTTTAATTGGAATCAGATAATTAAAAAGACAGGAAGGAAGGAAGGGAGGGGGGATTCAAAATAGGCAAGGCCTGAAAATGAGTCACCAATCATAGCCTAATGCTGGAACAAAGAAAATGTTTTCAGTAATAGAAAATGAGGACAATTGATTTCACAAGAGCAAGGGCATCACTGTTTCCTGAAAACAAGTGCAGGAAAAAGTCTGTCAAGTTAGGACAGCATCAGCATAGCATTTTCCTCCTGGGCTTCCTTTTCCACTGGAGGTGCTGTAGGCTCCCTGCAGGCTATAGTTATAAAGAAAAGGAGCACCACATTGGTTCATTCATCCTGAGATTTCTAAGAAAAAAGCCTTGCAGGGTAATATTCAGTCATAGGAACAAAGTATTCTGTTCCTCAACTGGAAAAAACATAGATGGTTTGGCTAACTGTCATCAATGCCTTTGACCTCATGTAAATATCAACATCTGGTGTTGTGCACCTCATGGTAAAAGACACCAAAGGGAAGTTCAGTAATGGTAATAATATTCATTGAAATTTTGTAGAAATAATCTACTGGTGGTGGTGGTGATGGGGTATGTGTGTGTGTATTTAGCCTTCTTTATTATCATACACTTAGATTTTGGAATTACAGCATTTTCTATTGAGTCAGCATTAATTGCCTTATGTTGTTTTAATGTTAATAAAAATAAACATCTAAAACAATAGAAAATGCACACAAGAAAGAAATTATTGAAGAAAAGAATACTTTATTTCATTCTATAGAATGTTTTATTTTGTTATAACTTAATTTCAGGAAGTTATAACAGTGTTCGAAAAAATGAAAGGAATCAATATGAAATTTAAAAATTATAATTCATTGTACAGAGTTCAGGACCAATGATAATTATAAAGGTATGAAAACTTTAACTGAAAAAAATCTTGCAAATTATTAAATCTTTTTTAGTATATCTTTGCAACTTAGTCCTGAAATTACACTTAAAAATCGGATACTAATTTGTACTATAAGTAGAGCTAGGGAGGTAGGCCCATTTATAAAGTGCTTACCTTGAGAGCTTGGGAACCTGAATTCCTTCTCAAAACATCCATAAAATACTAGGCATGGTGGCTCACCTTGTAATCCCAGAACTGGATTGATTTAGATAGGAGGATACCTGTCATTTGCAGGGAAGCCAGTCTTGATTAATTGATGAGTTCCACAACAAAAAGATAACATTTTTCTCAAAAACATGGGCAGCACCTGAGCAACAACTCCTTAGGTTGTCCACTGATCTCCCCATGCATATACACCCAGAGGGAGAGAGAATAAAGAGAGTGTGTAAGATAGAAAGAGAGAGAAAGAGAAACAGAAAACCAAAATATATATTATGTTTGGCATGATGGTGCACACCTTCAGTTGGAGCATTTGGGAGGCAGAGGTAAGAGGACCACTGCAATTTTGAGGCACCCTGAGACTACATTGTAAATTCCAGTTTAGCCTGGGCTACAGTGAAACCTTACCTTGAAAAACCAATAAAAGTATATTATCAATATCCTTTGGCATAGGTTACAGTATTTAAAATCATAAGTTTCTTACTTTGCAGTAAGATATTTCAGGTTTTCTTTCTCAATATTATTTCAAGGGAATTATCATAGTTGTTTCAAATATATTCAAATACTACAGACACATCATTCATCAATCTATTCTTTGGTGTGTCCTGGTGGCTGAAACATTGGTATTCATAAATAATGGACCCAGCGAGACAAGCCATTGTGCTTGTACTGCCCTATATTTCATATACTGAATAGAGAGTTGCTTGGATCAAACCCTTGAGAGTAGTTAACAAATTTTTATGGAAAATTTTCCAAAGAGCACACTCACACACATTACTACATTCATTATATAAGAAAATGCATGGTTTAATAAATGACCTTCAACGGTCTGTTAAATTATTCAATTTTGTTCTGCTAAGTTTTTTGATCAACTCAGTTTTTGTGTGTGTTTATATAGTTTAGTACATTTTCTCTCTTGAATAATTTCCTCTCTTGTCAAATTAATTCATCCAAAATAAAAATGATTAAATTATTTCCAAAGTAAAATTTATGAAAAAATATCATCTTTGAAGGAAAAACAGATTGTATGTTTATATGGTTCAAGTATCTATGAAGCACTGAAAATTATGGAAAAATAATAGTGTGTATTGCAGAAATAAAAGAATTTATGTAATTTATCTTCCTTTCTGTATTCATGTGTTCAAAATATAGGTGATTTATCCAGAGTATAATAAATATTAAATCATAAGAGAAGGAGGTACAATTGGTTTGGCCATTTAGATTTAGTTTGAATGTGACAATGTTAAATAATGCACTATCTAGGTATTGATAAGATCATTTTCTTCTCTACAAACATTTGAAAGAAACATGTATCACTCCTAAAATCAATCAAATGTTAACATCTAATCTACTTGTTAAAGACTATTTTTTTTTCTATTAGTATATGATAATAATAATTTTACTAGGAAATGGGAAGATTTACAGTATTTTCCAAGAGTTTATGTTACTTTTGGTTGGTATAACTTGGCTAGTATTTTGTTGGAAGAAATAAGAGCATTATAATTGTGTTTCAGAATACAAGATGTTAAATGATTCATATAAAAATACTAAACCACACACATATACATGTGTATGTACATGTATGTTTATGTATATACATATATGAGTAATATATATATGTATATCAGATATATGAGTGTTCTATGTCATACATACTTTTGGCTAACATAACAGAAAAAATTGATAAATAATGGCTTTAGTAACAAGAAATAATGTTCACATTCAAGAAGTCATGAATTCTGTCATTTTTTAACACATCAGAAGACAAATTTAGGAAGGGCTTCCTGCATGTCCTACAAATTCACTTCTTGCAATTTGAAGAGAAAGTTCTAGGACTTGAGCTTGGTAGTGATCATACCCAAGTGGAAGAAAGTAAATGGATAAGGGCTGAATGGTGTGCTGATAAGAATCCTGAGCCAAGTTAAAATGAATTTAAGGTGGATTTTTGGATGTGAATAACGAAACATATAGATCATGTTATATATCTGGTAAGTTTTAGAACAAAACCCAAAAAGTTCCAAGTATCACTTCTACCTGTTTTCACAGATTTTTCCTGCTTATGATACAGCTGCAAAGCCTAAACCTCTGCACATACATGTCTATGTCCATACCAGGAAAGAACACAATTCTGCAGAATAGTGTACTCACTGCCTTCAGAATCCTATGCCGCATTGGCCATCATCAAGGATTCTACATCAAAAACTAGTTTATCAGGGAATATATAAAAACCTTGAGGAGTTAGAAAGATGACTCAGTTGGTAAATCATAAAGGCCTGATTTTGATTCTCAGAACATACACACACATATTCATCATCATCATCATCATCGCATGTCTAAAAAATCAACAGCCTTAGTCAAAATCCAGACATAAATGACTAGCCTTTAGTTCCAAACACAAGATCAATGGGCTCCTTTGCAGCCTCAGGAAAGGGTTATGTGTGGTTTTCACTGTAAAAACACAGCTGCCGCACACAGACACCTGAAATGAATGGAAAAGAGACAGAATTGTACAGTTAAAGGCAAGAGCTATGTGTTGTTAAAGGTCTCCCAAAAGAATTTCAGACATGCATTGCTTTTGCCCCAACAAAGGGGCTTAACTTGCTGTTAACCAAAAGGATCTAGGCTGTTTTTAGCTCAAGCAGTGGCTAGGGATAAAACATCCATGAAGCTGTTGTCCAAACTGCCTAAAGGCAAGCCACTCAAACATAGCTGTTTATACAAAGTCTAATCAAGGAGTTTGGTGAGCTCACTGTAGGAAATGGCAGCAGGAGTTCACATCTCCTGAAAGATGTTTCAAGTCCCTGCACATATCATTGTACACATCCTCGGGTTATGAACGGTTGCTTATAAGATCACATTTCCATTGCACTACAGACTCAACTCAATATATCCATAGGCATAAACCTCTTTTAGTACCTGTTGTCATACTCATATTTTACCCCAAACACTCAACTTCTGCCTTAAATGCAAGTTACATATTTTATCTACCAAACAAGTCCTAAATATGTTTTTACACGTTGAGAATTTAATACTAAAACAAAGGAAAGGCTGCATGAGTTATCCTTATGTATGCATTTTATAAGAATTGTGAAATGTCAAGTATACAATAGAGCATAGGAGGTATGAAAGGTGGAACACACTAAAATATACCTGGAGTCAGGATGACCTTAGATTATATAACAATTGTGGATGTTTTTACCTGTATATACATCTGTTTCATTATGTGTGTTTCTTCCAACAATATTTTATATAATCAGTGAGTGGTAAGTCTTAATGCAAGATATCCAGTAGGAAGAACACATTTACATCAATACATAGAATATTACACACAGGCACAGACCCAGACAAAAAGTCATACAAATACAACTACACACACACACACACACACAAACAGAGAGAGAGAGAGAGAGAGAGAGAGAGAGATACACAGTCACATGTGCAGGAGGCAAATCTATCAACACTTGGCACATAGTCTTTTATTCTTTTTAGAATTCACATTTGATTTGTTTTTGCTTTGCTTTATTTATTTTTTATCATTAAGAACATATTTTGTATGGATGCATCATGTGTTCTTACCACCTTACCCCTCCTCCTTGTCCACATTCCACATGGGGCCCTCCTTAGTGGGGTTTTTGGTATTCCCCACGGCATTGTAGGTTATTAACACTGTGGAAGCAGAAGTCAGTTATTGTGGGGAGGCAGTGCTTTTGGCCATGACATCCCAACCTGTGAATCTTACAATCTTTCTGCCCCCTTTACCACAAAATTCCCTGAAACACAGTGGGTGTGTTGGGTGTATTTTAAGGCTACTTTACTGATGAGCACTTATGAACCTCTGGATCTCTGCTTTGGTAGGTGTTGACTATACTTAGTGTCTGTCTCCTTCACCCTGGTGCTGCTTGTCAGGCTCATCATCATCAATAGCACTATTTCTCCTCTTCCCACTTTCTTTGTGGTTTCACCTGGACCGTAATTAAGATGTAAGAGGTGGGTTATCTGCTTGGATCTCACTACATTCTGAAAAAGAAAAACACATTCTCCAATGGAGAGTAAAGTCAGCATAGGTTAAATTGTATAAGGATTATTAATCGAGGAGAGTTAGGTGAATGAAGCCTCTTTTTTTTTTTTTTTTTTGCCAAAGAATAGTGGGAGCTTGACATTGGACAGCATAATCCTTGTTTCCATAGGATTCAGACCTGGTTCCCAGTTCCAGGTATGGGTTCCTTTCCACTGAGCAGGTCTCTTAGCCCATCAGAAAGCCATTGGGTACCCACCAAGGTATTCAGGCTCCTTTAAAAGTATACATTTAGCCAGGCGTGGTGGCGCACGCCTTTAATCCCAGCACTCGGGAGGCAGAGGTAGGAGGATCGCCGTGAGTTCGAGGCTACCCTGAGACTCCATAGTGAATTCCAGGTCAGCCTGGGCTAGAGTGAGACCCTACCTCAAAAAACCAAAAAAAATAAAAATAAGAAAATAAAAATAAAAGTATACATTCTTCCTGTTGCCCCAATGCAGGTCAGCTGCCCCAGTCTCAAAGGTTTTAATCTCTCATATAATTGATGCTGAATGGACAGAACTTTCAGCCCAAAGATTTCATTTCTGTGCCACATATCTCTGCTCACATCAGTCTGTTTCTACACAAAGTAACCGTGCACAAGTTATCAGGGTACCAGCATAACTGGAAGCTTTTCACACAAACTGCTTATAGCCCAGTTCAGGCAAACCTCTTTCTCACCTTCACAAGCCAAACCTCACCTTACTGCATTCAGGTCTTTCATCTCTGACCAGAATGGTCCATCAAGCTGTACATACAGCACAGCAAGGTGTTTCTTAAGCCAAGATTTCAAATCCTTCCACATTCCTCTTGAAAATCAGCCAAATCCACACAGTCAGATACCTAGCAGTAATCCCACTCCTCTGGTACCCACTTTACTGTTGCAGTCAGATTCACATTGCTGGCAGAAATTGCCAGACCAAGAGCATCTTTGGTGAAAAATGGGTTATTTTGGCTTACAGACTCGAAGGGAAGCTCCATGAATGGAGGGGAAGATGATGAGATGAGCAGAGGGTCCCCCTAGCCAACGTAAGATGAGCAATAGCAACAGGACAGTGTGCCAAACACTGGCAAGGGGACACTGGCTATAATAGCCATCAGCCCACCCCCAACAATACACTGCCATCAAGGAGGTGTTAATTCCCAAATCTCCATCAGTTGGGAACCTAACATTCAGAACATCCAAGTTTATGGGGGACCCCTGAATCAAACCACCACAGTTACATTGATTTATATTTCTATTTTTATGCCAATACCATGCTGTTATTATTACTATGGCTTTGTAGTTTAGCTTTAGAATAGGTATGGTGATACTGTCATAGGTGTTTCTTTGGCTGAGTATATAATTGTATATCAGAGGCCTGCTGCCATTCCATATGAACTTTAAGATCATATTTTCTACCTCTGTGAAGAAATGCTGGAGTTTTTATTGGTATTGCATTAAATCTGTATATTGCTTTTGGTAGAATTGACATTTTCACAATATTAATTCCATTTATCCAGGAGCATGGGAGGTATTTCCATTTTCTCAAGTCATCCTCAATTTCTTTCTTGACTGGTTTAATGTTTTCATTATATAGGTCTTTCACATTCTTAGTGTTATGCCAAGGTGTTTGATTTTTTTGTGTGGTTATTGAAAATGGAATAATCTTATTGATTTCTTTCTCTGTATGTTTGTCTTTTCAATATACAAAAGCTAATAATTGTGTGTGTGTGTGTGTGTGTGTGTGTGTGTGTGCGCGCACGCGCGCGTGTGTGTTGAGTTTGTATCCTGACACTTTACATAAGGAATTAATCATCTTTATTAATTTTGAGATGGAGACTATTGGATCATTTATGCATAGTCATCTGCAAACAGGGCTAATTTGACTTCTTCTCATGCAATTTTTATCCCTTTTATTTCTTTCTCCTGTCTTATTGCTTGGGCTAGGACTTCTAGTACTATATTTAAGAGCAGTGATGAGAATGGGCACCCCTTTCTGGTTCACAATCTCAATGGGAAATCATTGGGTCTTTCCTTGTTAAGTACCATTTGGGCTTCAGATCCTTAACATATAGCTTTTTATTGTGCTGTGATATAAACCACCCATGCCCATTCTCTCCAGTGTCTTGATCACAAAGTGATGTGGTATGTTGTATTTTGTCAAAGGCCTTCTCTGCATCTGTTGAAATGATCATGTGTTTTTTCCAATTAAGTTTATTTATGTTGTGTATTATGTTGTCCTATTTCCCCATGTTGAATCATCCCTGCATCTCTTGGATGAATACTGCTTGATCAAGGTGGATAATGCTTTTGATGTATTGCTGAATTCAGTTTGTGAGGATTTTGTACAGGATTTTGTTGTTTGATTGTATTTAAGTTCATCAGTTCATTAGTGATATAGACCTATATTTTATTTTTTCTTGTTGGATTTCTTTATGGTTTAGGGATTAGGGTAATACTAGCTTTATAAAAGGAGTTGGGGAAGATTTTGTGTTCTCTAATTATGTGAAAAGTTTGAGAAAATTGGTTTCAATTCTTCAATGAAGGTTTGATAGTGTTTGGCTGAGAAGCCATCATTACTTTTGCAATCTCAATGAATGAGATAGGTTTGTTTAGGAGATTTATCTGTTCTGAATTTAATTTTTGTAGGTGGTATGTGTCTGCAAATTCATCCATTTCTTCCAGGTTATCCAATTTTGTGGAGTAGAGCCTTTGGAAGTATGTCCTGATTATTCTTCCAACTTCATCAATGTCTGTTATGAACTCTCCCTTTTCATTTTTTTCTTTTTGTGAATTTGAGACTTCTCCTCTTTTGTTTGATCAAAATGGGAAATGTTTTATCAATCTTGTTTATTTTTTTCAAAGAACCAGGTCTTCATTTAATCAATTTTCTTAATTGTTTTCTTACTTTCCAATTCCTTAATTACTGGTCTGATCTTAATTTTTACTTCCATCTGGAGCTCTTAGGGCTGGATTCTTCCTGATTTTCCAATGCCTTTAGTTAGATGGTTAGGTTATTAACTTGGTATTTGATATGAAGACATTTTGTACTTTGTATTTTCCACTTACGACTGCCTTCATTATGCTCCATAAGTTTGGTTAGGTTATGTTTTGATTATCATTCAATTCTAGATATTTTACAATTTATTTTTTTTAATTCCTTCCATAACCCATTCGTTGTTTAAATGTGTGTTGTTGAGTCTCCAGGAGCTGATGGAATTCCTGATGTATCTCTTGTTAATTTTTAGCTTTAAAGCATTTTGATCTGATATGATGCAGGAAGTTGCATCAGTTTTCCTGAAAGTATGTATGAATAATTTAAAGTCTAATAATGATCTATTTTGGAGAAGGATCCATGGACTCTTGAGAAGAATGTGTATTCTGTAGAGTTGGGGTGGAATGTTCTATAGATGTCTGCTGGGTCTAGTTGGTCTGTGGTGTTTTTGACCTCTATTATTTCCCTGTTTTTCTTTTTTTTTTTTTTCTTGTATGCCCTGTCTATTGATGACAGTGGAGTGTTGGGACCCCAACTACGATGGTGTTGGTGTTTGTTTCTATTTTGTTACCAAGTAAATTTTGTTTAATAAACTGTGGTGCACCTATGTTTGCTGCATATAGATTTATGATTGTGATGTCCTCATGTTGGATCATTCCCTTAATGAATAAAGTGACCTTCTTATCTGTTTTCATTACTTTTTGTTTGAAATCTATTTTGTCAGATATTAATATAGCAATATTTGCTTGTTCCTTATTTCTATTGGCTTGGAATATCATTTTCTATCCTTTCACCTTAAGGAGGAGTCTGTCTTTAGTGGTGAGGTGGGCTTCTTAGAGACAAAAGATTGAGGGTCTATTTTTCTGATTCAGCCTACTAACTTTTGCCCTTTTGGGGGGGGTTATAAAAGCCCTTTTATAAAGCCATTTTTAAACAAAACAAAAAGTTTACAAAAGGAAAAAAGACACAGAAAAAGAATAACTTGCTTCTTATGTCCCCTAAAGAGAAAAAAATAAAGGGGACAATACCAACATGCTCAACAATAAGGGTTTCTTTTCCTTATTCTTTAATACAAAACACAAGCAAAGGATACATATACTTAAAACCAAGCTCAGAAGCAGACACGCAGTCCTGGAAGTCCTTCAATAGAAGCAAAGCAGGAGTTTTTTGTTTTGTTTTGTTTTTCTATGAGATACACAGAGACTGACTGGGATATGTAAAAATAAAGTGTAAGGTTTGCCACAACACATTCAAGGTAAACAGACTAGAGCTCTCATTTACAAATCACAAAAGACCATCACGAATCTACCAATGCATATCACATCTGTAATTTACGAATTTGGTTGACAAAATCATGTTCACTTCATCCCCATCTCATTTAAATTAAAGAAAAATAAAACCTTTTAAATAAAGTGGTTATTTCCTTAGTAGCACACTGCAGATTTCAGCACTGTTAAGGTATTGCAAGAAGGCCCAACACACTGTGGTGTCTGATCACTACAGCATGGAGACAGGGATGTTGCATCTGGTGACTAAAATAGTGAAGCAGGTTCCTCCTTTACCCTTCCTGCTTGGAACATCAGAGAGTACGGTCTCAAATCAAAGAAGATGAGAAGTGTTGAGCTGACAAACGAAGTCTAACAGGTGAGTCAAGGCGAAGGATTATTGAGAATTTGGCTGCTGCTTAACCTGGCAAGTCTTAAATCTTGCGGGAATTAAGTGTAAGGTTTGCCGCAACACGTTCAAGGTAAACAGACTAAGTAGAGCTCTTATTTACAAATCTTGTAACAAATACTTCTGGAGAAAAAAAAAATTCACTAATTTCCAGAAGACAAAAGTTTAATTGCCAGACATATACAAACACACACTTGCACACACCCATACCCACACAACACTTCAGAGGTCTTTGTACATATTGTTTTTTTTTTAGGGCATAAGCTGATTACTATACCTCCACACCCCACAAAAAAATCCCAATTTACCCTCCCCCCCCATAATCTAGAAAACCCTCCCTCACCCCTGATATACAAAGTGTCTGCACAACAGTGGTATTCTACAGCCAGAGAGCATGCTCAGAGGTCACCAGATCAGATATCCCATGGGCACGGCAACAGGTAGGTATATGGGATTCTTCCCAACAATGCTTATTACAATCAGCACAACTGTGAATTGTGTGAATTAGGCTTTGAACTAGAGTGTAGATTAAGGATTTGATACTCAAAAAGAATCATGTGCTGAGTTTATCCAACTCAAAAGGAAAAGGAGACTGAAACTTGGCTTACTGCCAGCTTGACGTCCCAAGTTAAAACAATGAACTTCTCTCCACAGTTAAGCAAACTGCTTCTTCCACAGAAAAAACAGCATCCTACTAAACAGCAAACCACCCTTTTCACCTTCCCTACCCTCTGGCAGGAAGATGTAGTGCTTCCATTTGCCACCTCAGTCTAAACACAAGGAGCAGTGCCCAGGCGTCTTCCTTCTCCAAAGTCCCAGTGTAGCCACCGCTGATGCTCATGGACGGCACTCACACAGCAATGGTGGCCACGCTCTTCAGAAAGTGTTCTCTGTGCCCCTTGTACTAAATTCTACTCCGGCCTTTCTAACTCCCCCAGCAGCACCTAAACTACTCCCTTACCCAACCTGTACTCAAAAATCCAACTTGTTACTTGAACATTCACGGACATAAGTATTTTTAAAAAGCATCAGCGGGTCATGGTGGCACTAATACCAGCACTATGGAAGTGGAGGCAGAGGGTTTCACAGCTGGGGCTAAATAGTTAAAAAAATAAAAAGTCAAATTTAGTTTAGTTCATCATATCCACGAGTATCAAAATTCTTACTGCTGGGTGTGGTGGCACACACTTTTAAATCCCAGCACTCAGGAGGCCGAGGTAGGAGGATCGCTGTGAGTTCAAGGCAATCCTGGGACTACAGAGCAAGTTTCAGGTCAGTGTGGGCTAGAGTGAGACCCTACCTTGAAAAAAAGTTAAAACAAAAACAAGTTATAACCTCAAATTTCTCTTGATGTTATCTCTATGAAACCAGTTATTTGAACCAGTACCAAGAGTAAGTATTAAAGATCTAATAGACAAACAATTTTTTTTTTTTTTTGGTGGTGGTGGTGGGGGTCACTATCAGAGCTTTAAGAGAACTCCACTACCTTTCTTGAAGATCAGAAAGAATTCCTCACACCTGCAATCCCAGCACTTGGGAGGTGGTAGCAGGAGGATCAAGGGTTCAAGGTCAACTTGGCTACATAACAAATTCAAGGCTAGGCTCTGGCACATAAAACCCTGTCTCAAAACAAAAGATCTCCTCTCCTTAGCCCCCTAAAGGAAGAAACATTCACTAGTTTTCCTTTATGAAATAAATATGAAGGGCAGTGGAATTGTTTCAGGAATGAGGCAAATCTGTCACTACTGGGATTAAAATTTAGCCTTGGGGCCCACTCCCCCAAGTCTGAACTGAGCGACAAGGGCTAAAAGCAGCAGCAACTTGCCACTGAGTGATGCAGAAGCTCCTACTATGCTGAGGGAGAGGCTGGAAGAAAAGAGCCTTAAGAAACAGAATGTAGTATCAATCAACATTGCTGCTGAAAACTATGCTGTAGACATTTAACCCTCGCTGAGTTAGCTTAGAGGATTCAGGAGACAAGCACCCTTAAGTTAATGTCCCATCTCCTGAGCACTGCAAAAGTAGAGTGACTGCTATTGCCACTTGACCATAGATAGGCACACTAGGAAAAAACTAAAAAGGACGTTAAAACAAGGGAAGTGGCAATGGCCAGTCACTATCATCTTACAGCTGGTAACACATCCTGATGCATTATCAAGCCCAACTGCTGAGCACCTGTTTCCAGTTGAGTCACGTGTAACTGGCCTCCTGTTTGCATGTATGATTTCAGGGGAAGATCAGAGTGTTTTAAACCACCAATAAGAAACCAAGAAAACGAAGGTCATTCAGAGCCTGTCTCACTTGAGGACATAGATCCTTCTGTCTGGCCTACCGGAAATAGAGCATGTTTTTTCAACTTTAATGAATTGGGCTTAAGAAGGATGCAAAACAAGAAGACCAATCAAATGGGCACAAGTTACCTAAAAGCCACAATTATTTCTAAAGTATAGGCAGATAAAACAAATCAGAGATGGTAGGTGTAGATTAATGTCTTAAAGAAACTAAGAAAATTGAGGCTAATGTTTTAAGGGATCTACCCCCCACCCTAGCCACCAAATCTTCATGAAACATAACCTAAGAAAAGCCCAAATATTACTAGGAATGTAAGACTGAGTTATAAACTCCCTACAAAAGAGGGGTGGCCAGAGGAAATACTGAAGGGTGTCTTACTCTATGAACACTAGCCTCTTTAGCCGAAGACGGATACCTGAGCAAAGCCGCTAAGCCAACAGAATAACCCTAAGTTAACAACCTTATCACAAAGCTCACAGATAGCAATTTTACATCTGGTGAGACAGCTGCTACTATGTTCACATCCTGCATTTTTTGGCCATGTGATAAAACTCAATTTATTAACAGAGTGCAGCAATGAAATAACACTGCCACAGGTGGTTTTTGTATTATTTTAAGATCAGAGTCAAGAATATTCTTTATAGTGTCTTTTTAAAACCAGAGTAAATATATTCCTGTTACCCTTTGTCCTAGGAACATCTGCAAGAAAACCACAGCTTCTGAGATAAATATGTTGTCACTTAACACAAAAATGGAACTACAAAAGTTGGATACTGAGGAAGCAGGTTTAGCTCAAATGCATAAATTCTTCTACAACAAATTTTCAATTTATTAGCATACTAGGATGCCTAAGCTCTTTTTCTATTAGCTCATGGTACCCACATGTAGAGCAAACCTCTCTTGAATATTTTCTTAACGTCTGTGATCAATAGCAATGCATTCCTGAATGTGCAGTTCTTTAGTTCTTTTTCATCTCAGGCACTTGCTTTAAGAAACTTGAGCAGTGAGGAGAACCAGACCAACTACAAAGAACTAAGACAAACCAACTGCCACAGTAGGGGAGAATCTCACATTGACAAGCTTCCTGGAAAGACTAGAGCCAGGAACGTGTTTCCTAGAGTAGATCTGGTAGACACAGGGTAGGTTTCCAGTGGTGTTCTACATAGCAGTGGGAAGTGGGGCTATGCACTTTACACTGTTTCTGTGAAAAAGTGGGAAGATTGGGGGATAAAAAGAAAACAATTCTACCTCCAAATAAAAAGAGTATGGTTCATGGGATCTGAATGTGTATCTAGAAAGTGAAGGAATTTTAATTCTGTTTTCAGAAAAGAAAAAAAAAAAACCCTCAATCCTTTGTAACTGAGCTTCACATTAGCTGGAATTTTATTTGGTTAAAACCTTAACATTGTCATTATGAAAGAAATCCAGATGTGTAGTTTTATTTTGCCAGTTAAATTCTAGTGCATCTCTCTCTCTCACACTTTCTTTAATTTTTTGATTCTGGGTAAAATTTTATCCAAAAAAAACAGCATACATATATGTTTTAAAAACACAAACCATTGGAGAATGAAATATGAAATTGGGAGTGATTTCGGTTTTGGCGACCTCTGTTTTTTTTTAAGCTTATTAAGGACAATAGCGGAATAAAAGGATCACTGGCTCTGAGTCTAAGAATAGGTATAAAATAAAAAAAGAAACCCTGGATCCCCATGGAAGCTCAGGAACCCTATTCCTCCCATACTACACAGGAAACAACATGAGTACTTTCAGTAAAAATTCAGAATTCATGTTTACCTACTTACCTCATCAGTGCAAGTTTAGAGTCATGTTTTTTTTGAACATTTATGTATATAAACTCAGGTTAGATAACAACTGTTTTTTTAAAAAGTACAGGAAGAGTAAGAAGCAATCATTTTTAACTAAAATCTATTATTTTTGATTACTGTTCAACTTGCTATTCATTAGCAAAAAGCAGTTTCCATTGCAGATCTTAATGCTTTACAGTCATGGCATACCTTCCATTAAAAATAAAAGAGGGAGGACTTCTGGTTAAGATGGCAGCTTAGGAACCACACCAAGGCAGCCTAGGGGAGAAAAAGCCAAAGAATACCCAGCAAAATACACACTTTTACTAAAAAGTGAGGTGCATAACAAATTAAAACTGCAGCAGAGAAGTAGGAGAGATCCAGAGCAACCAGAGCCCACACAGGCAGGCCTAAGAGGCCCTGGCAGCAGCGGCTCCAGCTCCAGCTCTGGCACCAGTGGCTTCGGCTCCACCAGCAGCTGCTCCGTCAGCAGCGGCGGGCACAGCAGTGGTGGACCCAGCAGCGGCAGGTCCAGCAGCAGTGGTGCCAGTTCTGTAGGGCCACAGCTGCCAGGCTCAGCTTGCCCCACAGGAAAAGCCAGTGCCGAGCTCCAGAACACAGAACAGCGGTCCAGCGATCCAGCCAGCCTACTTGAATCCACAGGGCACCAAAGAGGGACTCAAGCAAAGCGCAACATAACTGAGACCAACATCATCCAAAAAGGAAACTGGGATTGCACCACGGAAGGGTCTCACTTGGTCACAAGCTGACTTGGAACCCTCAACAGACCAGAAATCTTAACCTCATTGTTGATAGAGGATCTGGATGTCTACTCTTGCATAAGTACTTGGTGCTGTTTGTCATTGAATGTGCACATTGTTTAGTTAAATTTTAGAATCTATCTGTATTTTGTTCCACTCAGCCTACCTGAATACTCACATAGCAGGCAAACCCAACCCCTATGAACACCTTTGTAGATATGCTGAGAGTCTTAAGAACCACACCTAACACCTTAAGCTCCTACCCTGAAGATATATAACATCAGATTGATACAGCTAAGAATACCCAGCTAACTAGAAAATCCAAGCATTAAATTAATCCAAGATGCAAAAATATATACATTATAACACAAGAAACACTAAAAATCAAGACAATATAAATCCACCAGGAAGTATTAATGCGTCCAGTGAGAACGAGTTAGAGGAAATGCCTGAGAAAGACTTCAAAAGAATGATTGTAAATATGTTCAAAGAAGTCAAAGAAGAAATCAAAGGAATCAAACAGGAAATCAAAGGAATCAAACAGGAAATCAAAGGAATCGAAGAAGACACAGGACACCAATTTAATGAAATAAAGAAGGCAATACAAGACATAATTAAGGAAATAGAAATAATAAAGAAAAACAAGTCAGAATTACTATCAATGAAGAACACAGTTAAAGAAATAAAAAACTCTGTAGAAAACCTCACCAGTAGAATGGATGAAGGAGAGCACAGAATATCTAAGCTAGAAGACCAGGTGGAAGATCTAATACAGTCCAACAAAGAGAAAGACAAACTAATAGAAAACTATGAATGGGAATTTCAAGATATTTGAGACACTATGAAAAGATCAAACTTAAGAACTCAGGGAATAGTAGAAGGACAAAAATTTCTCCAAAGGCATACTAGACGTCTTCAACAAAATCATAGAAGAATACTTCCCCCAAATTGGGAAACAGGTGGCAATGCAGATACAGGAAGCCTTTAGAATGCCAGCCAGACAAAACCTGGAAAGAACCTCCCCTTGCTATATTATAATCAAACTACCAAACACACAATCCAAAGAAAAATTATTGAAAGCAGTTAGAGAGAAAAATCAAATTACCTACAAACACAGGCTCACCAAGATTACAGCAGATTACTCAACACAAACTTTAAAGGCCAGAAGGGCTTAGAGTGATGTATTCCAAGGTCTGAAAGATAACAACTGTCAACCAAGATTACTTTATCCTGCAAAGCTATCCATTCAAATAGACGGAGAAATAAGAACATTCCACAACAAAAGCAGGCTAAAGGAGTATTTGAAGACAAAAACAGCTCTACAGAAAATACTTGAAAGAATCCTCCATGCCAAAGAGAAGGAAAAGCACACATATAAGGAACCTGGAAAAAACAAACAATACTCAAATACTAGTTAACACAAGAGAGCAAAGGTAGAACCAGAATTACAAAACAAAAACAAAAACAAAAAAAAAAGGCAAACATAAATACACACCTTTCAATAATATATCTTAATATCAATGACCTCAATGCTGCAAACAAAAGACATAGGTTTGCAGACTGGGTTAAAAAGCAGGATCCTACAATTTGTGTTCTCCAAGAAACTCACCTTTCTACAAAGGATGGACATTATCTTAGGGTGAAAGGTTGGAAAATGGTATTTCAAGCAAATGGGCCTAGAAAACAAGCAGGGGTTGCTATCCTAATATCTAACAAGGTAGACTTCGGTCCAACATTAGTCAAGAAAGATAAGGAAGGTCACTTTATATTGATTAAGGGAACACTCCAACAGGAGGACATTACAATCCTAAAACACATATGCACCTAACATGGGGGCTCCCAAATTCATTAAAAAAAACGCTATTACAACTAAGGTCACAGAAAACACCAAACACAGTCGTAGTGGGGGACTTCAACACCCTACTATCATCAATTGGCAGGTCATGCTGGGAAAAAATAAACAGAGAGGCATCTGGACTAAATGAGGTCATAGAAGGAATGGACCTAAGAGATATATACAGGGCATTTCATCCAAATGCTGCAGAATATACATTCTTTTCAGCAGCACATGGAAACATTCTCTAAAATGGGCCATATATTAGGGACACAAAGCAAATCTTAACAAATACAGGAAAATTGAAATAATTCCTTGCATTCTATCTGACCACAATGGAATCAAACTACAAATCAATAGCAAGAAAAGATATAGAGCATACACTAAATCATGGAAACTAAACAGTACACTACTAAATGATGAATGGGTCAATGACGAAATCAAAAAGGAAATAAAAACATTTATAGACTCAAATGATAACGAGAACACAACATACCAAAATCTCTGGGACACAATGAAGGCAATTCTAAGAGGTAAATTTATACCTTTAAGTGCTTATATTAAGAAATTGGAAAGGTCACAAGTAAACTACCTAATGCTTCCCCTTAAAGCCATGGAAAATTAAAACAAGGTAAACCAAAAACCAGCAGATGGGAAGAAATAATAAACATTAGGGCAGAAATTAATGAATTGGAAATAAAAAAAAAAAACAATCCAAAGACTCAATGAAACAAAAAACTGGTTCTTTGAAAGGATAAACAAGATTGATAAACCCTTAGCTAATCAGACCAAAAGAAAGAGAGAAGGGACACAACTTAATAAAATTTGAGATGAAAAGGCAACATCAAAACAGATACCAGAGAAATTCAAAAAATCATAGGGACATACCATAAAAACACATACTCCAGTAAGTAATACTTAATGGAGAGAGACTGGAGGAACTCATATTAAGATCAGGAACAAGACAGGGTTGTCCACTCTCACCTCTGCTTTTCAATATAGTACTGGATGTCCTAGCTCAAGCAATAAGACAGGAGAAGGAAATAAAAGGGATAGAATTTGGAAAGGAAGAAGTTAAGTTAGCTTTATTCGCTGATGACATGATTATATATGTAAGAGACCCTGAGAGACTCCATCCCAAAACTCCTGAACGTGATTAACTCCTATAGCAAAGTAGCAGGATACAAAATCAATGCACAAAAATCAGTAGCCTTCCTTTGTGCAAATGACAAAGATACAGAGAAAGAAATAAAGGACATAGTCCCATCTTCAATAGCAAGAAAAAAAATAAATACCTTGGAATAATGCTAACCAAGGAAGTGAAAGATCTATACAACGAAAACATAAAAACACTCCAAAAAGAAATTGAGGCCGACTTGAGAAAATGGAAAGACCTCCCATGTTCCTGGATAGGCAGAATTAACATTGTGAAGATGACAATCCTACGAAAGGCAATATATAGATATAATACAATTCCAATGAACCCCCCCCCCCAAGGGTTCTTCACAGAGATAGAAAAACTGATCTCAAATTTCATATGGAAAGGCAGAACGCCTTGCATTTCCAAACATGTCCTCAGCAAAAGAAATACCTCTGGAGGCATCACCATACCTGATCTAAAGCTATATTACAAAGCCATAGTAATAAAAACAGCATGGTACAGGCATAAAAACAGGAGTATAGACCAATGGAATAGACTTGAGGACCCGGACATTGGGTCAAACAACAATAGCTACTTGATATTCGATAAAGGCCCAAACAATACAGGCTGGATAAAAGACAACATCTTCAACAAATGGTGCTGGACTAACTGGATAACCATATGCAGGAAACTGAAACTTGATCCACACATTTGAACATGTGCTACATTCAAGTCCAAATGGATCAAAGATCTCAATATAAGACCACAAACTCAAATATTAGTGGAAGAAAATTTAGGAAGTACTTTCCATGATATAGGAATGGAAAAAGTCTTCCTGAACAAAACCCCAGTAGCTCATGAACTTAAACTGTCACTCAACCAATGGGATCACATGAAGCTGAAGATTTTCTTTACAGACAAGCGTACAATAAGCAAAGCCAATACATTACCCACAGAATGGGAGAAAATATTTGCGGGTTATCCAACTGATAGAGGCATAATCTCTAGAATCTGCAAAGAACTCAAAAATCTAAACGGTAAGAAGTCTAACACCCCACTCACAAAATGGGGCAAAGAGCTGAACAGATAGTTCACAGAGGAAGAAATAGAAATGGCAAACATACACTTAAGAAAATGTTCATCATCCCTAATCATCAGAGAAATGCAAATTAAAACAGCTATGAGATTCTACCTTTTTCCAATAAGGATAGCAAACATCAAAAAATCAAATAAAAATAAATGCTGGCGAGGATGTGGAGAAGTAGGAACACTTATCCACTGTTGGTGGGAATGTAGGATGGTACAACCACTTTGGAAAGCAATATGGAGACTTCTGAAAAAGCTGAGTATAGAGATACCAACAGACCCAGTTATTCCCTTACTGTGCATCTACCCTAAAACCTTCAAAGCACAGGCTACATAGATTTGCTCAACCATGTTTGTAGCAGCTCAATTTGTAATAGCTAAGAGCTGGAATCAACCCAGATGTCCATCACTAGAAGACTGGATAACTAAGATGTGGTATATCTACACAATGGAATTCTATACAGCAGTAAGAAAAAATGACACAATGAAATTTGAGGAAAAATGCTTGAACCTGGAACAGATTATTCTCAGTGAACTTACCCAATCACAGAAAAAAAAAAATTGCCAGATAGTCTCACTCATGTACAGCACCTAACCTGAGTCTACCCAAGATACCTTACATACCCAGCAAGTATCTCATGGACTAGACACTAGGATGGAAGGGGAGGGAGGGGAGGGCCTCAACGGGGTGGGAAATACAAATCTAGACCCAAAGGGCAATGGTACCATAATTTTCTACTTACTAAAAGATAGACCAAATGGCTGATCCTTCACCAGGCCCTTACAGGGAACACCTGAACCACAAGACACTGGAGAGGGTAGGATCAAGACTAACCTTAATCTTATACATCTTCCCTCCCTCCCTTTCCCTCTACCACTCTCTCTCTGTTCTCTCTAACTCTAGTATATCTGTTATCTTTTTCCAAATTTTCTTAGTGGGCACTGACCTGTAATTCCCAGAACCAGCATGGGGCTATCATCCACAATGAGCTTTTGATCAGAGAGTCCTACAAGGTTTCCTGAAAGCCAGACGGATTTCTGTCAGAGTACTTGATGTCCCACCAGACGTTAGTATTAAGACTCTACTGCTGAAGACACCTTATTTGGTTGACCTGCAAAATAAAATAGCATGGCTAGAAGTTGGAAGAGAGTCATCCCCAGACTGACAGCGTTTCTAGTGCCAGAAGGTGCTACATGGGCGACTGGGGGAAAATGACCAATATCTGTCCAAGCAAGGCATGGTCTAACCTACTTTGTAGCAAATAACTTGTTGTGATGCCCACACAAGTGCAGTGCTGGCACGTAGCCATGTTGGGGAACCAACTGCTCTTAATTTGGCTAACTGATCCCCTCACTGGTATGGGACCCATAGCTGGAGCTGGGAAACAAGTCAGAACCACATCCAAACAAAGCTGACTCTCCAATATCAAGCTACCGTCAATTGTGTGCTACAGGAGGACCTACACCTATTAAATTCTCTATAAAAAATAAGGGTTATCTCATTTGTCCTGGTGCTAACTTACTCTCCGTTGGAAAATCAGCTTCTCTTTTCAGATAGATGTAGATCCTAAGGAGAGAGCCACCCCATCTTACCTCAAAAGGGCCCCGGCTGCAACTACGAAAAATTGGAGAAACAAGCAAGGGTGCTGTTTTCCTGATGAACCAGATACCAGCACAAGGGGGAAGAAGATCAGCACAGAGTAAAATCAACTCCTACCAAATCAGTGAGCCAGAGCCTCTGAGGCCCCCAACACCTCATCACTGAAGCAGACCAAAAATGAACCCAACATGGCTCAGAGAACTTTTGTGGAAGAGGGGGTGGAAAGAATGTCAAAGCCACATGTTGGGTCATGATATGCAGAGACATTTATCTTACCCATAACTGTGGGCTTACTGCACAATGCATGACCCATATACCTCAACAAGGAGGGGACAAGGGGAGGGGGTAGGTCACAGATGATCTTAATATGGTACCAAACTGACTGTATTTGCTGAATACAAAACTAACTAATAAAGGGAAAGAAATCTGAAAGAAATGGATGATTTCCTTGATTTATATGACCTACCTAAAATAAATCAAGATGAGATTAATAACTTTAATAAACCTATAACACATATGGAGATCCAAGCAGTTATCAAAAATCTCCACAATAAAAAAAGTCCAGGCTCAGATGGATTCACTGCTGAATTTTACCAGACAATCAGGGAAAAACTAATGCCATTGATTCTTAAGCTTTTCCATAAAATAGAAAAGGAAGGAATCCTACCAAACTCCTTCCATGAACTCTGATACCAAAACCAGGCAAAGATAGAACAAAAAAAAAAAAACAAAATTATAGACCAATCTCCCTCATGAACATCGATGGAAAAATTCTCATCAAAATATTGGCAAACATAATTCAAGAATGTATCAGAAAGATCATTCACCTTGACCAAGTAGACTTTATACAATAGATGCAGGAATGGTTCAACATACGCAAATCGATAAATGTAATATATAAATGGATTGAAGGACAAAAATCCTATGATCATCTCATTAGACACAGAAAAAGCATTTGACAAAGTCCAACATCCCTTCATGATAAAAATCCTACAGAGACTAGAAATAGAAGGATCATATCTCAATATAATAAAGGCTATTTATGACAAGCCTACAGCCAACATGTTACTAAATGGGGAAAAACTGGAAGCTTTTCTACTAAAATCAGGAACAAGACAAGGGTGTCCACTGTCCCCACTTTCATTTAGTATAGTACTGGAAGTTTTAGCCATAGCAACAACGCAAGAGATGCACATAAAAGGGGTAAAAGTTGGAAAGGAAGAGATCAAGTTATTATTATTTGCAGATGACATGATTGTATATATAAAGGACCCTACAGACTCTACCAGCAAACTATTAGAGCTGATAAACACCTACAGCCATGTGGCAGGATACAAAGTAAATGCACATAAATCAGTAGCAATCGTATATGCTCACAACAAACACACAGAGAATGAAATCAGAGAATCACTCCCATTCACAATTGCATCAAAGAAAATAAACTGCCTTGGAATAAACCTAACCAAGGAAGAAAAGACCTCTTCAATGAAGACTATAAAACACTCAAGCGAGAAATTGCAGAAGATACTAGGAAATGGAAAAACATCCCTTGGACCTGGATTAGAAAATTCAATATTGTGAAAATGGCAATCTTACCAAAAGTAATCTACACATTTAATGCAATCCCCATCAAAATTCCAATGGCATTCTTCATGGAAATAGAAAAAACAATCCAAAAATTCACTTGGAATCACAAAAAACCTTGAATATCTAAAATAATACTGAGCAACAAAAATGAGGCTGGTGGCATCACTATACCTGATTTTAACCTATACTACAGAGCCATAGTAACAAAAACAGCATGGTACTGGCACAAAAGCAGACATTTAGATCAATGGAACAAAATAGAGGACCCAGAGGCAAGTCCAGGTCACTACAGCCACCTGATATTCAATAAAAATGGCAAAAATACTCATTGGAGAAAAGACAGCCTCTTCAGCAAATGGTGCAGGGAAAACTGGATATTTACCTGTAGAAAGATGAAAATAGATTCTTCTGTCTCTCCATGCACAAGAATTAAGTCCAAATGGAATGAAGACCTTAACATCAGATCGGAAGCTCTGAATCTGATATAGGAAAATGTAGGGGAAACCCTTCAACATATTGCTCTTGGCCAAGGCTTTCTGAATATAACCCCAATTGCTCAGGTAATAAAGCCACAGATTGACTGCTGGGACCTCATGAAATTACAAAGATTTTGTACTGCAAAGAACACTGTGATAAAGAAAAGAGGCAACCTACAGAATGGGAAAAAATCTTTTCCAGCCATACATCTAATAGAGGATTAATATCTAGGATATGAAAATAACTCAAATATTAAATAATAAGAAATCAAACAAGCCAATTAAAAATGTGCTATGGAACTAAATAGAGTGTTCTCAAAAGAAGAAATACGAATGGCATATAAGCATCTAAAAAAATGTTCTACATCCCTAATCATCAGGGAAATGCAGATTAAAACTACGTTGAGATTCCATCTCACTCTTATCAGATTGGCTACCATCATGAAAACAAATGACTATAAATGCTGGTGAGGATGTGGAAAAAGAGGAACCCTTCTACACTGTTGGTGGGAATGCAATCTGGTCCAGCCATTGTGGAAATCAGTGTGGAGGTTCCTATGACAGCTAAAAATTGACCTACAGTATGACCCAGCTATAGCACTCCTAGGCATATATCCTAAGGCTTCATCTCATTTCTTTAGAAGTACATGCTTTACCATGTTTATTGCTGCTCAATTCACAATAGCTGGGAAATGGAACCAGCCTAGATGTCCCTCAACTGATGAATGAATAATGAAGATATGGCACATTTATACAGTGGAGTTCTACTCAGCAGTAAAGAAAAATGAAGCTATGAAATTTGCAGGAAAATGGATGGATCTGGAAAGGATTATACTAAGTGAGGTAACCCAGGCCCAGAAAGCCAAACATCACATCTTCTCTCTCATATGTGTATCCTAGGTACAGATGACTGGGCTTCTGTGTGAGAAGGAAAAACTCAGTAGCAGAGGCCAGTAAGCTAGAAAAGAGATAGAAAGGGAAGATAAAGGAAGGGAGGGGGTACTTAATAGGATGGTATTGTATACATGTAAGTAGAAGAATAGATCAATGGGGTGAAAAGGCCCAAAATGAGGTTTGGGGTAGAGATTCACTAAAGGAAAGGTGGAGGGGCAGCTAATAAAAATCTAAGAGGATATAAATAAAACATATGTAATCCTACTTTTCTGGACAATGGAACACTCAGGAGCCATAGATTGTGGCTAGAAAATTTTAAGTGCCAGGGATGGGACATCTTCCAGTGAGTTGTTGGCCAGGGTGATCCCTGATGCCCCCAAAACATTATAGGCCATTGCCAAGGCCCTTGGTTTCCCACCAGAAATAGATAGTAAGACCCTATTGCTGAAGATTCCATTTACTTGGGCTGCAGCACCACTGAGAAATCTTGCTGGATCTGAGCTGACAACCTCCTGCATGTAGACCAGCTGACAGAAAGCTGGAAGAAGCCATTCTGCATGCAGTTCAATGGTAGGAAGAGAAATCCCCAGTAAAGGTACTCATCAGTGGACATTGAAAGCCTTACAATTGGCCAGCCAGGCCAAATGAGCCAACAGGTGCAATAGTGGCACGTCTGTTATGGGGGAAACCAACTGCCCTCTAATTGGACTGGGGGCCCGCTCCATGGGAAGGGAATACATCCCTGATACTGAAAACTTAAAACAGGGGTAGTCATGAGCCCTAGAAGTGTAACGTCTGCTGTTGTCTGGCCAAATGTATGTACTATGCTTATCAAACTGCCCAGTAAGCACTTGTGTTAATGTTCACACCCTTATAGTAATGCCACTCTCACTTTTGGCTGAGAATCTTCTCTTTTCAGATGGCAGTGACCTTGGGATGACCCAGAATGTGTCATGGTGATGGAAAGAAATAACTTCTCCAGTGGGGGGCTTGCAGACGCCTTCTTTTCTGGAGGTCTCTTTGGCTTATCTTCTTCTTTGGGAGAAGGCATCTTTTCCTTTGACACCTTTGAAGCTGTGGGGCCACCCACCTTTCCTTTGCCTTTACTGGACTTGGAGCCACTGTAGCCTTTAGTCTGGGTTTTGGCATTTTCTTCTCTTTTATCTCAGGTTTGGACTTCTTAACCATCTTTTTGTTTTTCTGTTTTTGAACTTCCATAGTCACTTTCATCATCTTCTTCCATTAGGAAATCCTCATCGCTGCTGGAATCTTTTTCCTGGAATGGTGCCTTGTCTTCCTCCTCTGGCTCTTCCTCACTGCTGACATCCTCCAAGAGCATGTCTGTCTGTTTAGATGCTGATTTAGATGCTGCCTGCCATTGCTGGCACACATTTTTGTGATCATCTTTTTCATCTTCACTGTCTTCTGCTGAGTGAGAATCATCCTTCTTGGTCCCTGCCATAATGGATTGCTTTATGGGGATGCTTTCTTATGTTTGGTACTTTTTTTGAACCTGCTCTAGCTTTGGTTATTGTGATCTTGTAGGCTCTTGAGATTGATTGTTTGACTGTTCTGTGTGGAATATTCCCTGAAGTATTCTCTGCAAGGTTGGTTTTGTGTTCATATAATCATAGAGTTGACTTTTTCATGTTTTCATAGTGTTTGCTGTAATAAGTTTAAATATCATTTTAAGTTTCTTATGAGTTGTCTAGTTTCATGGATGATTTGAAGAAAATAGAGGATGACAAATAACAAAAATAACGTGACATCAAACCTGAAGAAGGACTATTTAGAAAGAGAAAGGTGGAATAGGGCTGTGGGACCTTGGCAAATGAGAGTAATAAGATGGCAACACAATCAAATTACAGTATGTTCATGTATTAAAATTTTCTATAATGGTGTTTCAAAACTCTTTCAAACAACTAATAAGATAGGTAAGATAAGTATCCATTTTACTTTTTTCTTGTTTTTTTTTTTAATTCTATGTACTATTTATTTGTTAGAGAGAGGAAAATGGATATGTCAAGGCCTCTAGCGATTGCAAATGAACTCCAGACAAATGCACAACTTTCTGCATCTGCCTTTACATGGGTTGGTATTGGGTAATCAAACCTGGTCCTTAGGCTTTAAAGGCAAGTGCCTTTGCCACTTAATAACCTTTTATTTTTCTTATTTTAACAACTAAAGTTTTATTTTATTTATTTATTTATTAGTTATGTACATAGTGTGTATATAGCCATGTTGGTACCATCATTTGCCTCCTCCATGCCCCCCCCCCAAGGGACCTTCCTCATTTGGTAATGTGGGTCATGCATTGTGGGGGTAGCCATCAGTTATGGGGAGGAGGCAATGTCTCTGTGAATAACTTCCCAACATGTGGCTCTAACAATCTTTCTGTCCCTCTTCCACAAATTTCTCTGAGCCAGGTTGGGTTCATTTTAGGTGTACCTCAGTGATAAGGTCTTGGGAGCCTCTGTGTATCTGGATATCTGGTTTGGTATGAATTGAGTGCTCTCTGTGTGTATCTCCTTCACCCTTCTGCTGGTAGCAGGTTCACCAAGAAAGCAGCACTCTTTTTTATTTCTCTAATTACTCTATGGTTTTATCTGGGGCCCTAGTAAGGTGTGATGGGCTGATTCTCTGCTCACGTTCTGTGTCCATCTGAAAATGAGAAGCAAATTTTCCAATGGTGAGTGACGTCAGCTCCAGATAAATGGGATAACAATTATTATTTTAGAGAGAATTTAATAGCTGTAGGCCCTCTTGTACTCCACAATTGTTGTGAAATTGTTAATGGAGAGTAGGCTTATATTTTGGATATGGTTCTGACTTATTTCCCAGATCCAGCTATAGGTTCCATTTCCCTGAGCAGATTCATTAGCCAAATCAAGAGCAGTTGGTTCCCTGCCATGGCTGTGTGCCACTATTGCACTTGTGTGAGCATCATGTCAGGTTGTTTGCTGCTGAGTAGCTTACACCATGAGTTGCTTGGACAGATGTTGGTCATTTTCCCCAGTCTCTAACATAGCACCTTCTGGCACTAGATGAACTGTCTGGGGACTGACTCTGTTCCGGATTCCAGCCAGATCATTCCATGTTCCATACCAATAGCATATGGTGTCTTTGGCAGTAGGATCTTACCTTTAACCTTTGGTGGGTTGTTAAGTAGTCTGACAGAAATTTGTCTTCTTTTGGGAAACCTTGTAGGGGTCTCTGATTAGCAGCTCATTGTGGATGTTAACCACATGCTGGTACTGGGAGTTACAGGCCAGAGCCAATGGAAAAGAAGTGAGTTAAAGAGAGAAGAAGGAGAAAGAGAGAAAGAGAGAGAGAGAGAGAGATTGAGAAGCAGGAGAAGATTAAGGTTTGTCTTCATCATACCCTCTCCAGGGCCCTATGATTCAGGTGTTCCTTCTAAGGACTTGATGAAGGTTCAATCATTTAGTCTGTGTTTTAGGATACATAATTTTATGGTACCATTGCCATTTGTGTCCAGTTTTGTGTCCCCCCTCCATCCTTACCCTCTCCTCCTGCCCCATCTTCCCTATTGCAAAGTTGCAATATCTTACTATAAAATTTTCAAAGGTATTCTGCTTTAGAATTTTTTTTTTTGTTGGTGAGCCTGTCATTAATAAAATGTTTATTTTTAAAAATATGATACACCTTGTTTTTGGAAAGAATGGTTTATTTTGGCTTACAGACTTGAGGGGACACTCCATGATGACAGGGGAAAATGATGGCATGAGTACAGGATGGCATCACCCCCTGGCCAACATAAGGTAGACAGTAGTAAAAGTAGAGCATGCCAAACACTGGCAAGGGAGACTGGCTATAATACCCTTAGGCCCACCCCTAACGATACACTGCCTTCAGGAGGCATGAATTCCCGAATCTCTATCAGCTGGGAACCTAGTATTTAGAACACCTAAGTTTATGGTGGACACCTGAATCAAACCACCACATTCCACCCCTGGCCCCCATAAACTGATACCTATACATGAAGTAAAATGCAATGCATTCATTCAACTTAAAAAGTCGTCATAATTTTTACCAATTCCAATGATATTCATACATCCTCATAGTCCAAGGTCTTTTGTTTAAGTTTTATTTGTTTATTTATTTAAGAGAGAGAGAAAGAGAGAATGGGCATGCCAGGGCCTCCAGCCATTGCAAACAAACTCCAGACACATGCACCACCTTGTGCATCTGGCTTACATGGGTCCTGGGGAATCAAGCCAAGTTACTTTGGCTTTGCAGGCAAGCACCTTAACCACTAAGCCATCTCTCCAGCCCAAATCCAAGGTCTTTGAACTGAGCCATAATACCAAAAAAAAAAGCCCCCCTAAAATGGCATTGGGCATAGCAAAGAAATATTCAGCCAGTACAAGATTTCAAACAACCAGGGCAAACATCAAACTCTGTAGCTTCAAGTCCAACAACTCAAGTCAGTGACAAATCTCCAAGTTTGATAATTCTAACCAGCAATAAGTCTCTGATATTCCAATTCTGCCCCTCCAGCTAGGCTACTCTCAGTTCTGGAAAACTTCATCCAGGGACAGCAGCTCTCCTTGCCAGCCATTTTGTGGTCCCAGCATCTACAATGGGTCTCCACTGCACTCTCTCCTGTTCCCATTTTCTTAGGACCTTTACCTGTTTAGTTTTGGGATTCTCTGTGGGTTCATGAAGGACTCAGTCAGTCCCAATAGGATAGTGGGGTGACCATACTTCAAGATATTCCTACCCACTGTGTGTCTCTTACAATCTTTCTGCCCCCTCTTCAGCAATGTTCCCTGAGCCATGGCAGGCCTGTTGGCAGTCTTATTAAGTGTGAAGTTCTCTGTACCCTCTATATATCAGCTTTGATATGTTTTGTGATCACTGTGTCTTCCACCATCACCATGGAGCTGGTTGTCAGGCTAGCAGTAAGATCAGTGTTCATGGCACTGCTTCCATTTCAAGTCCTCCTTGGCCCTGGCAGATGTGAAAGAGGTGGCAGTTCTCATGGTGGACAGCCTTAACAAAGTATTTTAATAAAAGAAAATTACTAAAAGTTTATGTTCCATTTATGATTTTTTGAATGTGTCACATAAAACATATGGTTAAAACTAATGTTATTACATTCATGAACAGGGTATATAACTTTCAAATTATAAATGTATTTAGTTATAAACACAAGTTCCAACTCTTTACATATCTGATAAATCACTTAATAAAAAAATTTCAATATTGATCATTATGAAAAACAATTATTATTTAAATTATTCATACTGTGTAGAAAGTACAATTTTTTGAAAGCATTGCTTTCAGTATTTATTAAAATTGATTAGAAGCATCAAAAAATAAATTTTTGTGTCAGTTCACTGAATATTTTGATAATTCTGATTATTTGTACCAAAAATATAACAAAAAGTTTAGGACTTATTTCTAGATAGCAATACAAATATTTCATGCACTAGTTCCTATCTGTAGGTCATAAACAACCAAGTTATAGTTTTTCTGTTTCTCCTGGTGCTGTCTGGAATTATGTTGAGCTGGAAAATTTGTGTACCTCTTCAGTGTCAAGTGATAAGCTAGCAGAAATATTATTGTGTACTATTTATCCACATTCATAAAGATAAAGCTGGCATAGGGGAACAATTTATGATGCATATATGTATGTATTTGTGTTTGTATGTATGCATGTACATACATACTGTGCTTATGTGGAGGTCAGCAGAATTATCTGTGCTCAACCTTCTTTGAGAGACAAGGTCTCTTGCCACTGCAAGTGAGTCTGTCCCACAAGAGAATGTATATGAATGCTGGGGAATTAAGATCTTTCCAACAGACTTTGCTAGCAAACATTTTTAACTGGTGACACATCTACCTATCAGGGACATTTTGATTTATCAGCATGCATTGTACTTATTCACCTCAAAGGATATATTATTTTGGTATCATACACAAATTATTCAGAACAGAGAAAGTGTTTATTGATCATTATAATTTAGATTTACCATATGTTGGTGAAATCTCAGTCATTGCCTTTGCTACAACAAACGTGGAGACAGGGTGGATCAAAAACATTTCTCACTCTTCAGGAGTTTGAAAGGTACAAAATCAAAATGTTGCAGATTCAATGGCTCCTCCCTTTGTCTTTATGTAGTTAGAGACTTCTGTTCTCTCTTTCTCTCTCTGTAGAGTAGGGTTTATTTGTTTGTCTTTTTTTTTTCTTTTCATATTGTTCTGTGGTTTTCCTGATTTCAGTTTCATTGTTTACTTGTCTTGTGTTTGCTATTTCATTCATTCTGCTTTCATTTGGCATACAAGCCTCTAGTGTTCTAGTTGGCTAGGTAGAAGCATAGATTGTAGATATTACATCATTCTTCATTTCTAGTTTATTCCTACAAATAATAGTATAAATATAAAATGCACTGTGTTTACTACTTCCCCCAAGTCTGTTTTCTTGTAGCATTAATTTTGGTCAAAAGATACAATTTATTTTCTTGAGATTTATTCTCTTACCTATATGCAATTTATAAAGATGTTCTTCACTGTCCAACATCTGGAGATTCTCAGTCTTTTGTCTGGTGATTTCATTAAATTCCACTGAATTCTGACATAACATTTGAAGGCATTTCCACTTATATAAAACTTATGAGAGAGAGAGAGAGAGAGAGAGAGAGAGAGAGAGAGAAAATGGAAGTGTCAGGGCTACAAGTCCCTATAAATAAGCTCCAGATGCATCTGATGTGCACCTGGTTTTACCTGGGTACTGGAGAATCAAACCTGGGTCCTTTGGTTTTTCAGGCAAGTGCCTTAACCTTTAAGCTATCTCTCCAGCCCATTTCCTTTTTTTTTTTTTTTAATTTGGTAGTTGATTGGGTACAAAATATGTACCATGTTGATAAACATCCAATGTCTGTGTAATCCAAACAGAACAGATTGGCAAAATGGATAACATACTCACACATGATCCAAGTTCCTACTACCAACAAGGAACCTAATATACATATAAATACATAAATTGGCAGTGAGTAAAGTTGAAATGATTACATAAAAATGTAACAAAAAGAAAGCTAGAATGAATATACTAAGATTAGAAAAATAGATGCTTAACAAACAAAAGCTATTGTTCTCAGGAGATGGTTCAGCACCTAAGGATGCTTGCTTACAAAGCCTGATAGCCCAGGTTTGATTTACCAGTATGCATGTAAATCCAGATGCACAAAATAGTACATGAATCTGAAATTCATTTACAGAAGCAAGAGGGTCTCATATGGCCTTTCTCTGTCTATCTCAAGTAAGTTAGTAATTAAGTAAATAAATCTCTCTCTCATAACAAATAAACCAATACATAAGTAAAGCTATTGCCAGACACAAAAAAAAAATATTTTATAAGGTGACAAAATATTCAAAATATTAGCAACTGAAGGAAAATATGCATGGATTATTGAAACACAAATGATAATTCCACAGAAGTAGAGACTCCAATGTTTCTTGTTTAATAGAGGATAAGAAAATTGTGAAGATCTATAATGCTGCTTAATGCTGTTTTGTTTACTATGGCTTTGTAGTATAGCTTTATTTATTTTATTTATTTTTTTGGTTATTTTTATTTATTTATTTGAGAGTGTCATACAGAGAGAGAAAGAGGCAGTTAGAGAGAGAGAGAGAGAGAATGGGCACACCAGGGCTTCCAGCCACTGAAAATGAACTCCAGATGCGTGCACCCCCTTGTGCATCTGGCTAAAGTGAGTCCTGGGGAATCGAGCCTTGAACTGGGGCCCTCAGGCTTCACAGGCAAGCACTTAACCACTAAGCCACCTCTCCAGCCCTGTAGTATAGCTTTAGACCAAGTATGGTGATACCTCCAGAGGTGTTTCTTTTGCTGATGATATGCTTGGATAACTGAGGCCTTCTGCCATTACATATGAATTTTGAGGCCATTTTTTCTATCACTGTGAAGAATAATGTTGGGAGTTTTATTGGTATTGCATTAAATCTGTATATTGCCTTTGGTAAGATTGCCATTTTCATGTTAATTCTGTCTCTCCAGGACCATGAGAGGTCTTTCCATTTTCTCAAGTCCTCCTCAGTTTCTTACTTCAGTGGTTTTATGTTTTAACTCTATAGGTCTTTAACATCCCAGGTTAATGTTATTCCAAAGTATTTTATTTTTTTGTTGGTGCTGAAAGTGGGACAATATTTCTTAATTATTTCTCTGTATCATTTTTTGCATATAGAAAGGCTACTAATTTTGGACACTAATTTTGTATCCTGCTACCTTGCTGAAGGAGTTAATCACCTTTAAGAGTTTTGAGATGGAGGTTCTTGGGTATCTTATGTATAGAAGCATATGATCTGAGAATAGGGCTAATTTAACTAATTCCTTTCCAATTTGTATCCATTTTATTTCTTTTTCCTGTATTATTGCTGGAGCTAGGACTTCCAGTACTATGTTGAAGAGCAGAGGTGAGAGTGGACACCCCGGACTTGTTCCTAATCTCAATGGGAATTCCTTCACTCTCTCCCCATTAAGTATTATTTGGGCTTTCGGAGCTTTATGCACAGCCTTTATTATGTTGAGATATAAACTGTCCATGCCTATTCTCTCCAATGTTTTGAAAATGAAGTGATGTTGAATCTTGTCAAAGGCCTTTTCTGCATCTATCGAAATGATCGTGTGGTTTTTATGTTTAACCTTGTTTATGTGGTGTATTACATTGACAGATATTCGTATGTTGACCCACACCTGCATTCCTGGGATGAAGCCTACTTGATCAAGGTGGATAATGTTTTTAATGTGTTGTTGAATTCATTCTGCAAGGATATTATTCAGGATCTTTGCGTCTAAGTTCATCAGTGAAGTAGGCCAGTAGTTTTCTTTTCTTGTGGCATCTCTGCCTGTTTTGAGCTTCATAGGAGTTGGGGAGCTTTTGCTATTCTCTGGTTGTTTGGCACAGTTTGAGAAAAACTGGTTTCAGTTCTTCAATGAAGGTTTGATAGAATTCAGCTGAGAAGCCATCTGGTCCTGGACTCTTCTTTTTGGGGAGGTTTTTGATTACCTTTTCAATCCCAGTGGGTGTGATAGGTTTTCTTAGGAGATTAATCTGCTCTGAGTTTAGCTTTGGTATGAGGTATGTGTCCAGGAATTCATCCATTTCCTCCATATTATCCAGTTTTGTGGAGTAGAGGTTTTTGAAATAAGTCATGATGATTCTCCTAATTTTACTTATGCCTGATGTGATCTATCCTTTTTCATTTCTAATTTTGCTAATTTGAAGTGTCTCCTTTTCTTTTCTTTTCTTTTCTTTTCTTTTCCTTTTCTTTTTCTTTTTCTTTTTTTTGCTTGATCAAATTGACCAGGGGTTTATTAATCTTGTTTATTTTTTCAAAGAGCCAGGTCCTTGTTCCATCATTTTTCACTGATTTCTTAGTTTCCAGTTCATTAGCTTCTGCTCTAATTTTAATTCTTTCTTTCTGTCTGGAGCTTTTTGGCTTGGATTTTTCTTGTGTTTCTTGTTTCTTCTTTCTTTTTTTTTTTTTTCCCAGTGCCTTAACGTGGATGGCTAGGTTATTGACTTGGGATCTGTATTTTTAAGAAGGAATTTACTGCTATGAATTTTCCCCTGGGAACAACCTCCATTGGGTCCAATAAGTTTTGGTGTGTTGTGTTTTCATTGTCATTAATTCTAGAAATTTTTCAGTTTCATTTTTTATTTTATCCACTACCCATTTGTTGTTTAAAAGTGTGTTGTTACATTTCCAGGAACTGATGGGATTCCTGGTGTGTCTTTTTTTGTTAATTTCTAGCAATATAGCATTGTGATCTGATATCATTCAGGGAATTATGTCAATCTTCCTAAAGATATGGAGGGAGGCTTTATGACCCAGTATATGATGTATTTTAGAGCAAGTTCTATGAGCTGCTGAGAAGACTGTGTATTCTGTGGATTTGAGTAGAATGTTCTGTAGATGTCCATTGGGCCTAATCGATGTATGGTTTTGTTGAGCTCTCTTACTTTCATGTTAATTTTCTGTTTGGATGTTTGATCTATTGCTGATAGTGGAGTATTGAAGTCCCCAACTATAATGGTGTTGGTGGTTATTTCTGTTTTTTGTCAAGTAGGTTTTGTTTTATGAATTGTGGTGCACCTGTGTTTGGTGTATAAAGGTTGATTATTGTGATATTCTCTTGTTGGATTATTCTCTTCTTAAATAAGAAGTGGCCTCCTTTGTCTTTTTTTGATTACTTTTGGTTTGAAGTCTGTTTTATCCAATATTAGTATAGCTATGACTGCTTGCTTCTTATTTCCATTAGCTTGGAATATCATTTTCCACCTTTTCACCTTGAGGAGGTGTCTGTCTGTAGTGGTGAGGTGGGTTTCTTGAAGACAACAGATTGAGGGGTCTAATTTCCTGATCCACCCTGTTAGCTTATGTCTCTTGATGGGAGATAAGGCCATTTATATTTAGGGTAATGACTGTGAGGTTTGATTTAATCCTTGCCATATTGTGGTGGTTTATGTGGTTTGGTGTTTTCTTGGACTTTGTAGTTTTTTGTGCTTTGTTTGAGTTTCATTATTATGATCTGCTTCTTGTAGGAACTTGAGATTGATTATTTGCTTCTTTCGTGTGGAGAATTCCTTGTAGTACTCTCTGCAGGTTTGGCTTTGTGTTCGTATAGTTGTAAAGCTGAGTTTTATTGTGGAAAGGTTTTCTTTAACCATCTATTATGAGAGATATTGTCACTGGAAAGAATAGTTTGGGTTGGAAGCCATAGGTTCTTAGTCTTTGCAGTGTTCCATTTCAGGCCCTTCAGGCTTTCAGGGTTTCCATTAAGAAGTCTGAATTAATTCTGGTGGGGTAACCTTTATGTGTAATGTGTTGTTGCTCCCTAGCTGCTTTTAGGACTTTCTCCTTGCTATCACTGTTTAGAGTCTTAATGATAATATGTCTTGGAGAATTACCCCTTTGGTCCATTCTGTTTGGAGTTCTGTTAGCTTCTGGTAACTTGATGGGAATTTCTTTTGAGAGAGTGGGAAATTTTCTTTGATAATTTTGTTGAATAAGTTCTCCAAAACTTTGTTCTGAATTTCTTCCCCTTCTGGTCTTCCCATGATATGAATGTTGGGACATTTAAGGGTATCCCACATTTCCTTCATGTTTTGTTCACAAAAATTTTTGAACTTATTGAATTATTTAGACTCACTGTTTCTTCTGTTTTGTCTTCCAGTTCTGAGTTCCTGCCTTCCACATGGCTGACTTTATTCTTGAGAGCTTCCATAGAGTTTTGGGCTTGTTCAATTTGGTTTGTATATTCTACTTTTTTAATGTATAATTTTCATCCCTCTGTCATGTTCTCTTTTCATGTCATTATGTCATTTTCTTATTTTCTTAGTGTTTCTTGGAATTCATCTTTGTGTTTGCTTATGTTTTCATTGAGCTTAGCCAGCTGGTTATTAAAGTCCTTTTTTTTTTTTTTTTCCCCCTCTCACCTTCAGATCATTTCAGTGTCTTTGGAACGATCACTGGTTCTTTTCTATTAGGTCTAATCTAGTGAGGACAGCATTTATTGGCCCTTTCTTGATTTTCTGTAAGTTCTGCTATTTGCTTGGTCAGTGTTGCTTAGCTTGTATCTTCATTTTGGGGTTCTGATCCTATTGATTCTTCTATATTTTGATTAGACACATGTGGGACTAGGCAATCCTGTTGGATTTACTTACATTTGATTTTTCAGGTTATTCCTTTTATGCTATGGTCTGCCCATCACAGAGTAGGACTGTTATTTAATTTAGGAGGAAGCTACTGCCTATCCTTGAAGTGTCTTCAGTCATTATTCCTTTTTATGTTTGCTTCAACTAGGCTTCTGATGGCAATGGGGTCTGTCTACTCAGAGAAAAGGAGCCCATGAGGTTCAGGAGGGGCCTGAGGACCTGATGAATGGGCTTGTTGTTCTGTGGTTTGGGCCACTGGACTTCGTGGTCACATGGCCCTAGGGTAAGGGGGAATGGGACAAAGCAGACTGATATTGGGGCTGGGCAGGGGAGGGGGGAGGATGAGAATGTGTGGTGGTTCCAAGATGCTGAGGGGTGAAGCCCCTTTGGACCATGTACCAGGGGTGGATGGGATTTCTGGGTCCAGTGGTCAGAGAGAGTGGGGATATGGAGTTATCATGAGTTTGGAAGTCCTCTGTGGGAATGCAAGCCTGCTGGCCTGGATCCACACACAGTGGTGGGGGGCAGAGGCAAGTGGGAAGGTGTTCAAGTATGGAGGTCCCCTGGGGGAATATTAGCTTGCTTGCCTGAGCCCATGTAGGGGTGGGGGCAGTTGCGAGTGGGATATCTTTTGTAAGTGGAGGTGCCCTGGGGGAACTCTAGCCTGCTGGCCTGGGTCTGTGCACATAGGTAGGGGGCAGCAGCAACTGGGATGGTATTTGCACATGGAGGTCCTTTGTGGGAATGCTGGCCTACTGGCCTGGATCCATGCGTGGTGGTGGGGGGCAGTGGCCAGTCAGATGGATTTTGTGTGTGGAGGTCCCCTGGGGGAACACTAGCCTGCTGGCCTGGGTCCAAGTGCTGTTGTAGGGGGTGGCTGCTGCATTCCTTTGCAGAGCTCCATGGTGGCGGGAGAGCCTATGTGCTGGGACGCTAACCTACTGGCCTTGATTTGGATACAGTGGATGGCGGGGGCATCAAGTGAGATGGCATTTTTGCATGAGCTAAGCTAGCCTGCTGGTCTGGGTCCACTTAGACTGCAGTTAGTGCTGGAGGAACCTGCGACTGGAACTGTGGCTAGGATGGCTTCCTGAGGGGATTGGGGGACTGATGGGCTACCCAAGGGCATGGGAATGAGTGGATTCCTTACTTTGCTCCTCCGCACCCTCCCACTGGAGGTTTAGTAGAATCTGCAAACCCCTAAAAATCTCAATAAACCCTAAGTGTCTTGCCTTTCCTTCCCCAGGAGATGAGGCATGGTTACATGGATGACATCTTGACCAGAAATCTGAAACAGTTCTGGATATTTAATTTATTGATATAAATCCTTTCAAAAATGTTTAAAGTAATGATAAATTCTGTAGATAGAAAATAACTACTAGGGACTTCTGGCCAAGATGACAACCACCTAGCTGTGCTGCAAATCCTGGGGAAAGAGAGGCAAGATATTAAGGGTTGATTGTGGCTTTTAGGGGAGAGAAATCTGGGAGGGCACAGAAACGGGGGAAGCAGGGAATCACGGATCCCCAGGTGGGTGGGTAGCCCACACCTCGCCCCAAATAACCGCCCTGTCCACAGCACAACCAATGCTGCTGCTGCTGCTGCTGCACCAGTACCGCCACTGCTGCCGCTGTGTGCTGATTGTTCCCTGCTTGCGGAAGCTTAGACTGCTCCTCACACTCGCCCACTCCCCCACTTACTGAGTGTGCCCAGTCCCACAGCAACTGCCACACAAGCTCACACTGTGTCTCTCTCTTATGCCAGCTCATTAGCCATCCCCTACCCGTCTGTGGCGCCGGCTGTCAGCCATTGTCCTGTGGTGGGGGAGCGCAGACTGCTCCCGGGTCCCAGTGTTCCAAGCCAGAGTTTGGGCTGCTTCAGTGCTTGGTGCCTCAGTGTCACTCCTAGCTTGAACAGAGGCAGCTTTAGCACTTACTGCTTGAGAATTCAGGCAACTTTGGCGCCCCTGCCAGGCAGTAGATAGGCAGCTTTGGCAAGTGAGAGAGAAAGCCCAGGCTGCTGGGCAACTGCCCCAGGCTGCCACAGATTCCCATTGTGCTTGAGCCCAGGCTGATACGCCCACCTACATGCCCATACACTGTCATGGGCAGACCACAGCACAAAAGAAATAACATGAAATATCAAATGCAAGAAAATCCAGTTAGATCACCATGTCCTACAATGAATACATCTAACCAAAACATAGAAGGACCATTAGGATCAGAACACCAAATTGAAGCTATGAGCAATGCAACCCTGACCAAGCTACTGGTAGAACTTGCAGGAAAGCAACAAAGGACCGATAATCGTGTGGATGCTGCCATAACTAAACTAGAACTAATAGATAAAAAAGTGGAAGGAGTTGAAAGAGAGTTAAGAGATTTGAGGAAGAGTGAAAAAAAAGAAGACCTTAAAAATCAGCCGGCCATGCTGAATGAAGGCATAAAGAAATGCAAGGATGAATTCTGAGAAGCATCAAGAAAATCAGAAAATGATGAGAAAAGGGAGCTTGAGAGAGGAATGGAAATTATACATAGAAAAGTAGTAGAAAATGCAAACCTAATTGAACAAGTCCAAAACTCTCTAGAAGCTCTCAAGAACAGAGTCAGCCAAGTGGAGGATGGAAACTCTGATCTGGAAGACAAGATGGAAGAAACAGTTCGAGAGTTCAAAAATTTCAGTAAGTTCAAAAGTTCCTGTGAACAGAACATGAGGGAATTTTGGGATACACATAAACGTCCTAATATCAGGATCATTGGAATGCCAGAAGGAGAAGAAATTCAGACCAAAGGTATGGAGAACTTATTTAACAAAATAATTGAAGAAAACTTCCCCAGTCTCTGAAAAGAAAGGCCCATCAAGATACAAGGAGCCAACAGAACTCCAAACAGACTGGACCAAAGGAGAAACTCTCCAAGACATATTGTCATTAAGACTCTAAACATTGACACCAAAGAGAAAATCCTAAAAGCAGCTAGGGAAAAACAGCACACCACCTTCAAAGGTAACCCCATCGGAATTACTTCACTCTTCTCAATGGAAACCCTGAAATCTAGAAGGGCCTGGAATGAAACACTGGAAAGTCTAAGAACCTATGGCTTCCAACCTAAACTACTCTACCCAGCAAAAGTATCCCTCATAATAGATGGTGAAAGAAAAACATTCCACAAGAAAAATCAGCTCTACAATTATATGAACACAAAACCAAACCTACAGAGAGTATTTCATAGCTGAGGACTTCAAGACACCATTATCAGTAATAGACTGATCATCCAAACAGAAACTCAACAGGGAAGTAAGAGAGCTCAACAAAAGCATAGACTACTTAGATCTAACGGACATCTACAGAACTTTCCATCCCAAATCCACAGACTACACATTCTTCTCAGCAGCCTATGGAGCATTCCTTAAATAGATCATATACTGGGTCACAAAGACTGCCTCCACATACTTAGAATGATTGACATAATTCCCTGCATGATATCAGATCACAGTGCTATATTGCTAAAAATCAATAACAAAAGACCCAAGAAGAATCCCAATGGCACCTGGAAACTGAACAGCACACTTTTAAACAATAAATGGATAGTGGATGAAATAAAAAATTAATTTGCAAAATTTCTGGAATTGAATGACAATGAGAACACATCGTACCAAAACTTATGGGACACAATGAAGGCGTTCCTCAGGGGATAGTTCATAGAACTCAATGCCTTCATAAAAAAGACACAAAGGTCCCAAATGAATGACCTAACCATCCACCTAAAGGCACTGGAAAAACAAGAAAAATCCAACGCAAAGAGCTCCAGAAGGAAAGAAATAATTAAAATCAGAGCAGAAATCAATGAACTGGAAACAAAGGAAAAAATTAAGACAATTGACAAAACAAAGAGCTGGTTATTTGAAAAGATAAAGAAAATTGACAAACCCCTGGCCAATTTGATCAAGCAAAAAAAAGGAGAAGATTCAAATTAACAAAATTCAAAATGAAAAAGGCGAGATCACAACAGACATAAGTGAAATTGGGAGAATCACCAGGACTTATTCCAAAAACCTCTACTCCACAAAACTGGATAATGTGGAGGACATGGATAAATTCCTGGATGCATACCATCTACCAAAGCTAAACACAAAGCAGATTAATCACCTCAATCAACCCACGACACTCATGGAGATTGAAAAAGTAATTAAAAACCTCCTAAAAAAGAAGAGTCCAGGACCGGATGGTTTCTCAGCTGAATTCTATCTAACCTTCATGGAAGAACTCAAACCAATCTTCCTCAAACTGTGCCACACAATCGGTGAACAGGGAAAGCTACCCAACTCCTTTTATGAAGCTAGCATCACCCTAATTCCAAAACCAGGCAGAGATGCCACAAGAAAAGAAAACTACCGGCCTATTTCCCTGATGACCTTAGATGCAAAGATCCTGAACAAAATCCTCACAAACTGAATCCAACAACACATCAAAAGCATTATCCACCTCGATCAAGTGGGATTCATCCCAGGAACACAGGGGTGGTTCAACATACGGAAATCTGTCAAAGTAATACACCACATAAACAAGGTTAAACATAAAAACCACATGATCATTTCGATAGATGCAGAAAAGGCCTTTGACAAGATTCAACATCACTTCATTTTCAAAACATTGGAGAGAATTCGCATGGTTGTTTCATATCTTAACCTAATAAAGGCAGTATATGAAGCTCCGAAGGCCCACATAATACTTAATGGAGAGAGACTGGAGGAATTCCCATTAAGATCAGGAACAAGACAGGGTTGTCCACTCTCACCTCTGCTTTTCAATATAGTACTGGAAGTCCTAGCTCAAGCAATAAGACAGGAGAAGGAAATAAAAGGGATACAATTTGGAAAGGAAGCTGTTAAGTTAGCTTTATTTTCTGATGACATGATTATATATGTAAAAGACCCAAGGGACACCATCCCAAACCTCTGGCGGTGACTAACTCCTATAGCAAAGTAGCAGGATACAAAATCAATGCACAAAAATCAGTAGCCTTCCTTTATGCAAACGACAAAGATACAGAGAAAGAAATAAGGGACATATTCCCATTTTCAATAGCAAAAAAAAAAAAAAAAATACCTTGGAATAACGTTAACCAAGGAAGTGAAAGATCTACACAATGAAAACATAAAAACATTCAAAAAGAAATAGAGGAGGACCTGAGAAAGTGGAAAGATTTCCCATGTTCCTGGATAGGCAGAATTAACATTGTGAAGATGACAATCCTACCAAAGGCAATATATAGATTTAATGCAATTCCAATTCAAATCCCTACAGTGTTCTTCACAGAGATAGAAAAAATGATCTCAAATTTCATATGGAAAGGCAGAAGGCCTTGCATTTCCAAACATATCCTCAGCAAAAGTAATACTTCTGGAGGCATCACCATACCTGATCTAAAGCTATATTACAAAGCCATAGTAATAAAAACAGCAAGGTACTGGCATAAAAACAGGAGTATAGACCAATGTAATAGACTTGAGGACCGGGACTTTGGGTCAAGCAACTAAAGCTACTTGATATTCAATAAAGGCCCAAACAATATAGGCAGGAAAAAAGACAGCATCTTCAACAAATGGTGATGGACTAACTGGATAACCATATGCAGGAAACTGTAACTTGATCCACACATTTCACCATGCACTACACTCAAGTACAAATGGATCAAAGATCTCAATATAAGACCAGAAACTCGAATACTACTGGAAGAAAATTTAGGAAGTACTTTCCATGATATAGGAATGGAAAAAGACTTCCTGAACAAAACCCCAGTAGCTCATGACCTTAAACTGTCACGCAACCAATGGGATCACATGAAGCTGAAGAGTTTCTTTACAGACAAACATACAATAAGCAAACCCAATAGATTACCCACAGAATGGGAGAAAATATTTGCGGGTTATCCAACTGATAGAGGCCTAATCTCCAGAATCTACAAAGAACTCAAAAACCTAAACAGTAAGAAGTCAAACACCCCAGTCACAAAATGGAGCTGAACAGGCAGTTCACAGAGGAATAAATACAAATGGCAAACATACACTTAAGAAAATGTTCATCATCCCTAATCATCAGAGAAATGCAAATTAAAACAACTATGAGATTCTACCTTACCCCAATAAGGATAGAAAACATCAAAAAATCAAATAAATATAAATGCTGGTCAGGATGTGGAGAAGTAGGAACACTCATCCACTGTTGGTAGGAATATAGGATGGTACTACCACTTTGGAAAGCAATATGGAGACTTCTGAAAAAGCTGAGTATAGAGATACCAACAGACCCAGTTATTCTCTTAGTGTGCATCTACCCTAAAACCTTCAAAGCACAGGCTAGATAGATTTGCTCAACCATGTTTACAGCAGCTCAATTTGTAATAGCTAGGAGCTGGAATCAACCCAGATGTCCATCACTAGAAGAATGGATAACTAAGATGTGGTATATCTACACAATGGAATTCTATACAGCAGTAAGAAAAAATGACACAATGAAATTTGAGGAAACATGGTTGAACCTGGAACAGATTATTCTCAGGGAACTTACCCAATTACAAAAAAAAAAAAAAAAAATCGCCACATAGTCTCACTCATATACAGCACCTAACCTGAATCTACCCAAGATACGTTACATACCCAGCAAGCATCTCGTGGACTAGACACTAGGATGGAAGGGGAGGGAGGGGAGGGCCTTAACTGGGTGGGAACCACAAATCTAGACCCAAACGGCAATGGTACCATAATTTTCTACTTACTAAAAGATAGACCAAATGGCTCATCCCTCATCAGGGCATTGCAGGGAACACTTGAACCATAAGACACTGGAGAGGAGAGGATCAAGAATAATCATAATCTTCTACATCTTCCCTTCCTCCCTCTCCCTCCCACTCTGTCTCTCTCTTCTCTCTAACTCTTGTATATTAGTTATCTTTTTCCTCATTTTCTTAGTGGGCACTGACCTGTAACTCCCAGAACCAGCATGGGGCTATCATCCACAATGAGCTTTTGATCAGAGAGACCTACAAGGTTTCCTAAAAGACAGACAGATTTCTGTCAAAGTACTTGTTGGCCCCCTAAATGTTAGTGGTAAAACCCTAGTGCTGAAGACAACTTATGTGGTTGCCATGCAAAATAGAATGGCATGGCCGGAAGTTGGAACAGAGTCAGTCCCCAGACAGTCAGTGCATCTAGTGCCAGAAGGTGCTGCATGGGCGACTGGGGGAAAATGTCCAATATCTGTCCAAGCAACACATGGTCTAACCTACTTAGCAGCAAATAACCTGTTGTGATGCCCACACAAGTGCAATAGTGGCACACAGCCATGGTGGGGCACCAACTGCTCTCAGTGTGGCTAACTGATCACCTCAGTGGTATGGGACCCATAGCTGGAGCTGGGAAACAAGTCAGAACCATATCCAAACATAAGCCCACTCTCCAATATCAAGCTGCCATCAATTGTGGGCTACAAAAGGGTCAACACCTATTAAATTCTCTATAAAAAAAGTAAGTGTTATCTCATATGTCCTGGTGCTAACTTACTCTCCATTGGAGAATCTGCTTCTCTTTTTCAGATAGATGTAGATCCTATAGAGAGAGATACCCTATCATACCTCCAAAGGACCCTGGCTGAAACTAAGAAAAATTGGAGAAACAAGCAAGGGGGCTGTTGTCCTGATGAACTGGATACCAGCACAGGGGGCAGGAGACCAACGCAGAGAAAAATCAACTCCTACCAAATCAGAGAGTCAGAGGCTCAGAGGCCCCCAACACCTCATCACTGAAGCAGACCAAAAATGAACCCAGCATAGCTCAGGGAAATTTTGTGGAAGAGGGCGCAGAAAGAATGTCAAAGCCAAATGTTGGGTCATGATATGCAGAGGCATTTATATTACCCATAACTGTGGGCTAACTCCACAATGCATGACCCATATACCTCAAGAAGGAGTGGCCTAGTGGAGGGGGTAGGTCACAGATAATCCTAATAATGGTACCAAACTGAGTGTATTTGCTGAGTATATAACTAACTAATAAAGAAAAAAATGAAAATAACTACTGACCGCACATTTCTTTCTGCTACATAAAATTGAACATACATGAAATCAATTCTACCAAGGAAGGTCTTGAACTCTAAGATTAAAGTTAACAAACTGCAATAAAATTAACTTAATATGATATAAAAATTATAGAGACACCACATTTTCATAGATTTTAATAATTAATGTTGTAATGTCCATACTGTCCATCCAAACTATATGATTCAGTGCATTTATAATCAAAATATCAATGATATTTGTGGTAGTTTGGGTGTGATAGTGTAAATGTATAGGCTGATAGACTCAAATTTCTTATTAAAATTAAGCTTGTAACTTAGGTCTCTAGTCATCATCTGATGGAAGTATCACTGCAAGTGGTTTGTGGGCTCCAGTCTTAAGGTGTTTGAGGGGTGGAATTGATTCCATGCCAAAGGTGTGGAGAGACCATTCTGAGCTCTGGGTGTTCACATTTGTGCTGCTTGGCTGTTGGTAGTGTCTCTATGCTTGTATCTATGAATGGCAGCCAGCTTCTGCTGATTGTGTGAGCCTGAAATAATCCCCCTCCTCCTATAAACTATGTCTGACTTGATGTTAATCCCAGCAATGTGGAACTAACTATAGCAATAATATTCACAGAAATAGAAAAAAAATAGCACTCCTAAGTTTTGTGTGAAATTATAAAAGAACCCAGCCCATATAGTAAAAATGAATAAATCTGGAGGCATGAAAATATTAGAAATCAAAACAGAGTACTAAGTAATAGTAACCAACACACCACAGTAGAGGAAAAAGTAAATGACAACAACCAACAAGCCAATAGAAAAAATGTAGAGGAATCAGAATAAACACATAATATTTACAAGCAATTGAAATTTCCTCAGCAAAAGAAAATTCTCTTCAATAAATGGTGATGGGCCAGATGGATATTTATATGTATATCAACGAAACCAGAATCCTATCTCTATGTACAATAATTAACTCCAAATAGATCAGTGCTTTGAGTGTGAAATTCTAAGCTATAAAATCACTGAAATAAAATGTAGGAAAATACAACAGGTCATTGTTCTCCACAAAAAAACTGCTATACAACTTCCAAGACATAGGGCAGGGCAGGACAATGCTCATACACTGATAGTGGGAAAATAAATAGTTACAGTCATTTTGGAAAAACAGTATGGAGGTTCCACTTACCAAAAAACTGCAACAAGAAGTGCCATATGTCTTGCAATCCCACTACTGAGTATATGGAATGTGTTATCTATACATAATGAGATATTATTTAGACATAAAATAATAAAATTCTGTCATTTTAAGCAACAGGAATAGGAGTTGGGGACAATATGTTAAGTTAAAATTACTAGATACACACAAAACAGTAATGCCACATGCTCTCAATTATTTGAAGAACCTAAAAGGTTGATCTCAACGAAGTCAAAAGCAAAATATAGTTCTAGGAGCTTGGTAAAGGAATGGGGAAAGAGAAGAGTAGAAGAAGGATAGCTAGACCAAAGTCCAAAATTAATTAAGTACCGTTTAATTTATCAGATAAAGATTTAAGATTAGAACAAATAAATGGCATTAATGTGAAGATTAATGACTTCAAAATAAAGAATGAATTTAATGAGCACTATTTTTCAATGTTAAGTTGATAATATTTAGAATTGTACCAGTTTTAGTTGAGTTGTTTACAATACTGGAAAGTGGGTGAGGTATAAGTGTGAATTCTTCTGTAGAAACACCTGAGCAACATTTGTTCTTCTTTATATTGGTTACTTGACTCATTACTGTCACCAAACACCTCAGAGGATGAAGCTTAAGGAATCTCTGGCTTATAGTTTTGAGGGGTTACACTCATAGTGAAAAAGGCATGGTGGCAGGAATTCATAACAAGCTTGTCACATTGCATGTAGAGTCAGGAAGAGAGGTAAAACGAGGAGTGTATCAGGCAATATATACAGTAGAATGGCTACCATCAAGAAGTTACAATGGGAATTATTGGTAGGTAAGAATGTAGAGACTAATAGAATTCCTCTTACATTGATGGTAGAGATGTAAACAATGTGGTCACTTTGGAAATAAGTCTGGCATACTTTTAAAAAGGTGAACACAAACCAAATACATAAGCAAAAAGTCTATATTAAATACCAATATAATTAAGGTTTGAAAAAAGCCTTCAGTTGTTCATGGTACTTGCTTGCAAAATCTGCTTGCCTGGGCTCAATTCTCCAGTACCCATGTAAAGCGAGTTACACAAAGTTGCACATGAATCTAGAGATCATTTGCTGAGGTAAGAGGCCATGACATGTTTGTTCTCCCTCTCTGGTTCTCTCTTCTGTTGCTCTTCTACATCCTATTCTTCTCATAAATGATTTAAAATATTTTTTTAAATCTGTCTAAGTAATCACTAGCTATCAAACATTAAACAGCATAAAATTCCATAAATTGTTTACTAGACAGACAAAACTGAAAATGTAGTATTATCTTATTTATTTCTTTATACAAGTTCTTTTATATATCTCAGATTGGCCTTGAAATAGCTGTGCAGGTGAGAATGATTTTGAACTCCTGATCTTTCTGCCTCAACCTCCGTGATGGATGAATTACAGGCCTAGGTACTCATGTCCAACTATTCTCTTACAAATGAACAAAAATGAATTAAATACTAATACAGATATAATATTTACAAACCGTGTAAATATTATGCTGAGTGAAAGAAGATGACATGGATGATGACACATGTTATTCATCTTGTAGTTTATAGACGAGATCAGTGAAAACATTCATGCACAGAAAGCATATAGCTGGTGGTCTAAGGAAGGTATCAAGGTTAGACTGATAACAAAATTTTGGATATTTGGGGGTTGATAGAAATGGTCCAATAGAGGTCTTCATGATCATTGAATGCATTGTAAGTTTACTTAATATCATTTGCATGTACACAATAAATGGAAAATTTCTTATTAGTATGGTGGTAATGGTCAACTTGCTGAGAAAGTGTTTTACATAGTATCATCAGGTACATCCTTCTGTGCAATTGCTGTGTGGAGGGAGCAAGGGTAAGTAAAACTAGGAAAGAAGAAAAGAAGAAGATGCTATTTGCCATGGAGAAAAGGATTCCAGAACTCATAGTTCATTTTTGCATACCATTAATTTTCCCATTTTATGGAAAAATATCCATGAAACTGTTGTAGTAAGAAAGTCATGGAAGCCAGAGTTAGAATGCCAGAGTTAGCAGCCATGGTGCTATTCATTAGCTTTGTGATTTCAGTTGGATTAAATGAGAGGCAGAATCCTTGAGCAATTTGTTCAGGCTGAATCATCCTGTACCTTTTAACACTAAAACCTTTTAACACTTTTTAAAGTCTCATCACAACTGCAGCTTTATGTTGTATGCATAACATTTATTTAAATTGTAACATGATGGGTCATCAAGTACTCTGGCAGAAATCTGTCTGTCTTTTAGGAAACCTTGTAGGTCTCTCTGATCAAAAGCTCATTGTGGATGATAGCCCCATGCTGGTTCTGGGAGTTACAGGTCAGTGCCCACTAAGAAAATGAGGAAAAAGATGACTAATATACAAGAGATAGAAATAAGAGAGAGAGAGAGAGGGAGAGGGGAAGTGAGGGAGGGAAGATGTAGAAGATGGAGGTTAGTCTTGATCTTACCCTCTCCAGTGTCTTGTGGTTCAGGTGTTCCCTGAAAGGGCCTGATAAAGGATCAGCCATTTGGTCTGCCTTTAGTAAGTAGAAGATTATGGTACCATTGCCGTTTGGGTCTAGATTTGTGGTTCCCACCCAGTTAAGGCCCTCCCCTCCCTCCCCTTCCATCCTAGTGTCTAGTCTATAAGATGCTTGCTGGGTATGTAAGGTATCTTGGGTAGACTCAGCTTAGGTGCTGTAGATGAGTGAGACTATGTGGCGATTTTTTTTCTGTGATTGGGTAAGTTCACTGAGAATAATCTGTTCCAGGTTCAACCATTTTTCCTCAAATTTCATTGTGTCACTTTTTCTTACTGCTGTATAGAATTCCATTGTGTAGATATACCACATCTTAGTTATCCATTCTTCTAGTGATGGACATCTGGGTTGATTCCAGCACTTAGCTATTACAAATTGAGCTGCTGTAAACATGGTTGAGCAAATCTCTCTAGCCTGTGGTTTGAAGGTTTTAGGGTAGATGCACAGTAAGGGAATAACTGGGTCTGTTGGTATCTCTATATTCAGCTTTTTCAGAAGTCTTCATATTGCTTTCCAAAGTGGTTGTATCATCCTACATTCCCACCAACAGTGGATAAGTGTTCCTACTTCTCCACATCCACGCCAGCATTTAATTTTATTTGATTTTTTGATGTTTGCTATCCTTATTAGGGTAAGGTGGAATCTCATAATTGTTTTAATTTGCATTTCTCTGATGATTAGGGATGATGAACATTTTCTTAAGTGTATGGTTGCCATTTCCATTTCTTCCTCTGTGAACTGCCTGTTCAGCTCTTTGCCCCATTTTGTGACTGGGGTGTTTGACTTCTTACTGTTTAGATTTTTGAGTTCTTTTTAGATTCTAGAGATTAGGCCTCTATCAGTTGGATAACCCGCAAATATTTTCTCCCATTCTGTGGGTAATCTATTGGGTTTGCTTATTGTATGCTTGTCTGTAAAGAAACTCTTCAGCTTCATGTGATCCCATTGGTTGAATGACGATTTAAGTTCATGAGCTACTGGGGTTGTGTTGAGGAAGTCTTTTCCCATTCTTCCAGTAGTATTCGAGTTTCTTGTCTTATATTGAGATCTTTAATCCATTTGGACTTGAGTGCAGTGCATGGTGGAATGTGTGGATCAAGTTTCAGTTTCCTGCTTATGGTTATCCAGTTTGTCCAGCACCATTTTTTAAAGATGCTGTCTTTTTTCCTGCCTACATTGTTTGGGCCTTTATCGAATATCAAGTGGCTATAGTTGCTTGACCCAAAGTCCCGGTCCTCAAGTCTATTCCATTGATCTATACTCCTGTTTTTATGCCAGTACCATGCTGCTAGTGGTAAGACTGTACTGCTGAAGATACCTTATGTGATTGACATGCAAATTAGAATGGCATGGCTGGAAGTTGGAAGAGAGTCAGTCCCCAGACAGTCAGCGCATCTAGTGCCAGAAGGTGCTACATGGGCGACTGGGAGAAAATGATCAATATCTGTTGAAGCAACGCATGGTCTAACCTCCTAGCAGCAAATAATTTGTTGTGATGCCCACACAAGTGCAGTGGTGGCACACAGCCATGGTGGGGAACCAACTGCTCTCAATTTGGCTAACTGATCCCCTCACTGGTATGGGACCCATAGCTGAAGCTGGGAAACAAGTCAGAACCATATCCAGACATAAGCCCACTCTCCAATATCAAGCTACCATCAATTGTGGGCTACAAGAGGGCCTACACCTATTAAATTCTCTATAAAAAAGTAAGGGTTATCTCATTTGTCCTGGTGCTAACTTACTCTCCATTGGAGAATCTGCTTCTCTTTTTCAGATAGATGTAGATCCTATGGAGAGAGCCACCCCATCATACCTCAAAAGGGCATGGGCTGAAACTAAGAAAAATTGGAGAAACAAGCAAGGGGGCTGTTTTCCTAATGAACTGGATACCAACACAAGGGGGAAGGAGATCAGCACAGAGAAAAATCAACTCCTACCAAATCAGAGAGCCAGAGCCTCAGAAGCCCCCAACAACTCATCACTGAAGCAGACCAAAAATGAACCCAGCATGGCTCAGGGAAATTTTGCGGAAGAGGGGGTGGAAAGAATGTCAGTGCCACATGTGGGGTCATGATTTGCAGAGACATTTTGCTTACCCATAACTGTGGGCTAACTCCACAATGCATGACCCGTATACCTCAACAAGGAGGGGCCAAGAGGAGGGGATAGTTCATGGATGAGCCTAATAATGGTACCAAACTGACTGTATTTGCTGAATACAAAACTAACTAATAAAGAAAAAAAAAAGCAAACAATAAATTGTAACATGACTAAAAACTAATATCTTCAGAGGAGGAACCTATGATGTTTGGTTAGATTGCCAACTTGACAGGATTTAGAATCATCATGCATTTATGAACGTTTGCAGAAAGGTTTAAGTGCAGGGGAAATCTACTCTGATTGTCGCGACCCAAGCCCAGTGGAGTGAAAAAAGAGAGAAAGGAAAGTAGCACTAGTGAACCCCACACTTCACTTCCTGATGGCATACTAAATGTGAACAGCTGCTTTGTACTCCTGCTACCACACCTTCTCTATGTAAGCCAAGATAAACTTTTGTTTCCTTAAGTTGCTGTATTTTGTTCATAGTATAAGAAAACTATATTCCACAGAACTCCATCACTGTAAGGCCTCACACAGCATTATATGAATAAGAGTTTTATGGGATTATATAAGTATATCTATCGTGTCCTTGGGGCTAATATGAGCCATGGTGCTAGATTAAATAATGGGTTAGCTACCCCTTTATTTCAACCTGAAACCAATGTAATAAAAATGCATTTTTCTTTTAGTCTCATGTATACCCTAGAGGAAATACTCATAGAGAAAGAAGTTAAGTCAACCAGCTGGAACACTTGGATGGGAGTTGACCAAAAGAAATCTGACCAGTCATTCTGATTCACCCACACCTGCTTAACCACAGTTTCATACCACCAAAGAGAGGATTCACATTAATTTGAGTGTCAGATGGATTGGAATACAGGAAGCCAGAAGAAACATGCCTATGTCTATTGAGACACCAAGGACCATGTACAGTTTGCCAGGAAGTCCATAGGTGCTTTTGTCCAAACTCAAGAGTATCACTTGCATCTATGCTTTCTGCTTCTCTCTCTCTCAGAATCTGCTTTTGTGCATAATGTGTACCAGGGATAATGTGTACTTAAGTTGGAATTTTGAAAACACTAAAGAATGAGAAAAGATTTACTTAATAAGTTTCCATAGGAAATACAGTGAAAAAAAGTGAAGATATCTGACTTAAATGTTTAAGTGATATTTACAAAATTTGATGTAGTGTGAAGCTGACCCAGTGGGACAGTTGTGTCTCCCTGCTCCTATCTACCTCCAGAGGGCATGGTTTGATATCTTCATTGGCCAAACATGGCCCTGGGCTGTGAGGAGGCCCAGCTGGATGTGGCTTTAATACTATTCAGTAGCACTTCACAAATTCCATTTTCATATTCTTGGGGAACAAAATTAGATAATGATAGGAAGGTCTAAGGCATAAAAGATGGGGCAAATTCAGCATCATGGAGGGAAAGCTGACAAATTAGCTGATAACACCAAAAGCAGGGTGAAAGAAATGCTGCTGCTATCAACAAGGAGATTTGATAACCTTTTTTTTTCTCCTCAAAAGAAAAAATAGTAACTTTGAGGTATCTTCAACATGCATGCTTCATCCAGTTATATCAACCAAATTTTTTTAAAGAAATTGAAATCTCAAGGCTCCCTTTATAAGGAGCAACCTTTAGCTATTTAATCGTCCACTTTTTTTCTTTTCTGTACTTTCCTTTAAAACACTCTAAATGTATACTAACTGTCACTAAGAGGGAATTTCTCCATCTCCAGCTAGTAGCCCCAGAACTTGGAAAGGAATCACAAGTGCCAGCTAAACACTCAACTGGCTAGCTCCATTGTTTTCTTTGTCTTTAGGCATATTTCTCTTTACATTCTTGATTGAAACTGAATTTCAAACAAAAACCTGTGAATGAGAGGATCTAGGTGGACTGGCGCCTGTTTTGGTAGAAAGGACAAACAGAACCACAGTTATGGAAACTTCAGGGATAAATTGTACTGCTAAAATCATTTTAAATAGTATAAAGTTGTTTAACTAGTAAACAGTTATTTGATGTCTCATTATTCAGGAAAGAAGGTATCTATTAAGCTCATTCAAAATATATGGAGCATTGAAATGTCATTAAACATTTTTTAAAGATTTATTTTTACTTATTTATTTATTTGTTTATTTATTTATTTATTCATTTGAGACACAGAAAGGGAGAGAGAGAGACAGAAAAGAAAAAAGACTGAGACTGGGCATGCCGGGGCCTCTACCCACTGCAAACAAACTCCAGACGAATGCACCACCATGTGCATCTGGTTTACATGGGACCTGGAGAATTGAACTGGGTTCCTTAGGCTTCTCAGGCATGCACTGTAACTGCTAAGCCACTTCTTCAGCCCATTTTTTGTTTGTTTTTAATTCAAGCACTAAACAGAAAAATCTTATGGGTGTGATCAAATGTGTCAGATTTGTGATCTCCCTTTGGCTCCAAACAAAGTATAAGATACCCTCCACTAAATATTCCAAAATATAAAATGTTCTAAATCTGAAACTTTGAAGTGCAGGCATCATACTACAATGGGAAAATTCCACACCTGATGTCGTGTGACAACTGAGTCAAAATACAGTTACATTAAAATATTGTGTAGATGTATCTATAGTAAATGATTAAAAGATAAAAATATGAAACATAAATGAATTTCATGTTTAGATTTCAGTCTCTCTCACAAAACAATTGGTGATGTATATTTGACTATTCCAAAACCTTTAAAATAATGTAAACTCTGCAACTCTTCTGTTTCAAAGCATAATTGCCTAGGAAATGAGTCTCTGCCCATGACTATGAGAAATTAGCTAGATTAGGTTAATTGAGGTATAAATATGCACCTTAACTCTAGGCCCATTATGTGTGCAGGAGCCCTGGACTAGATCAAAAGTAGGTGAGTGCCAACATCCATGACTCTCACCTTCTTCCTTGTGGACTGATTGTAACCAGCTGCCTCAGCCTCCTGCTGCCATGCCTTCCCTTCTATGATGGACTGTAACCTTGAACTGTAAACTGAAATATACCCCCCCCATGATACAGCTGATTTTGTAAGGTATTTTGTTGCAACAATTAGGAAGGTAATACCCAGGTATACAAAATTAAACTCATATGCAACAACTCTAAAATAGGAAAAGGTGAAGATATTTTCTGAAAAATTAAAAGTTGAAAACAGTGGTGCTACAATAGTTTTCTATGCATCCATAATATACTGCTTGCCCTCTGTAAGCCTGTAGTAGAAAGCTTGAGGGTGAGATCATGTGGGGATATGGAATTAGTTTGAATGGGTTACCAATGGGTTTATTTAAATACAGTCCCCATAGTATTAAAAGGATGAGGCTTAATTTAACCATGACATTTGGAGTTGGAAATTACCTTCAGGAGATAACTATGGTTAAATAAAGTCATCAAGAAGGTAGTTTTCTAATTGAGACCTGGTGGCTTTACAAGCAAAACGGCAGAGGCCAGACAATAGACACACAAGTTCCATCCTCCTCAGTTTTCATATGATGTCTCATACCTTCTGGGAAACTCTTCAAAATATGGCCGTTATAAGATGTGGCTCTTGACCTTGGAATTAAACTGGAGCCAAAAATCACTTATACTCTTTAAGATTTATCCAATTTGTGTTATCTTGCTATGTAAACAGAAAATAGATTAAGACAGAACCCATTGCAAAGTAGAAGCAGTAATGAGGTAATTTCTTCTTTGCCTAGAGAGAACTTGGAAATTGATGATCACAGTAATTCTTGGATGAATAAATGAAATGAATGTATTTGGCTTACATCTAGAATTCACAATAAGCATGTCCCTCCTCCAGCCTTACTATGTAAAGCTATTTTCTAGGAACGATGTTTTCAATCTGTTCAGGTGCTTGTGATTCCGATGCATTGTTATTACCTTATATAGTTTGGAAAGCACTTTGAACTCCTGATACTGTGAGATGCATCATATTTTAGTAAATATTACATATAATCAACACATTTACCCATTTTTTAAAAAAGAGCTATAAGCCTCAATACAGCCAATATTTTATATGTTTTGCTCTACCACAAACTTCATATTTGCTTAGTGATTTCATTTTGGTAAATATTTTAGGAAGAAATAATGATAGTACAGAATAGACACTTAAGGGAATTTTACAAAAAGTAAGACATGAATTGTCACCTATTACCATTTTGACACAATGAAAAATAAGACTAATATTATTTCACTAGGCTGGTAGAATGGCTCTCAGAAGTCCAAGATCCAGAGGAGTATATTTTGAGGCATGCAGTAGGAAGGTATATGTCACTTTAGGTTAGACTACATAGAAGGCATAGGAAGGGTTATTGTAAATTAAGTAAAAAAGGACTGGTAGATGGTTCTTTGTGCTTTGGAGTCATAGCTGTTGGTCTGTTCATTTTCTGTGTATTTGGAAATGAAAGGAGCTGGGAGACACTGTAAGCTATGTGTTTTTAAACAAACAAGTTAATTGTACAATGAGGGCACTTCACTAACCAATGGGTATATCCATTGATTTGATAACATGATGTCTCACACCTACTTGGGATTCTACACATTAAAAGGTTGTTATAAGACATGCCTTTTGACCTCAGCCCACAATTTGATAGAATTATTGAAATGTTGTGGAAATTAGGACATAGGGACTGCTTAGAGGAAGTAGGTCACTGTGAGTGTGTCTTGAATGCCATAGGCCGTCCCTAGACCCTTCATGTCTGGCTTTCTTCTTCCTGGCCTTCATGGATTAAGCTGCTGTGTTCCACCATGATGTTGTGTCTCATGAGGGGAACAGAGACAAGGAAATCAGTGACAATGAACTAAAACCTCCCAAACCACTTCACGTTGCCTGTCACTACAAATGGGAATGAACATAGACATATATTACTATTTTTTTCATTTTTTAAAATTTATTTTTCAGTGGGAGAAAGAGACAGAGAGAGAGAGAGAGAGAGAGAGAGAGAGGAAGATGGGCATACCAGAGCCTTCAGCCACTGCAAACAAACTCCAACACGTGCAGCCCCTTATGCACATGTGCGACATTGTGTGCTTTCTGTAACTTTTTGAATGGCCATGAGGGACCTGGAGATTTGAACAAGAATTATTAGGCTTTGCAGGTAAGCACCTTAACCTCTAAATCATTTTTCCAGCACAACATGTATTAATTTTTAATGCATGCATGTGTAAATTTGTGTAAGTGCCATGTGTGTACATATGTGCTTGGAGTCCAGATAATCTCACATGTCATTCCTTAGGACTGCTGCCCATGTTTTTTTTTTTTTGAGATAAAAATCCATGTTGTCCACAGCTTGTTAATTTGACTGGGTGAGCTGGTGAGCGAATCCCAGTCATCCTCCTTTCTCTTCTCCCCAGACCTATGAATAAATAACAACAGCCACCAATCTTATTTGTGTTCTGGGGATAAAAATCAGTTCTACGTATTTGTGAAATAAGCATTTTACAGACTGAGCTACCCTCCCTGCTCCAGAAACTGAATCTTTAGATTGTACTTTTAGAATTCCAGTGCTCTGAGAAGACAGTGAGTTAATGAAACCAGTCTAATATCTCATCTTGAGCTACAGGTTCTTACTGGGAGGGGACCAAATTCATTTAGTTGTCCCAAAGACAACTCCAAGTCTGACAACTCTAACCAGTGTTGAGTCTCTGGAATTGCAATTCCTCCCCTCCATCTATGTTACTCCCTGTCCAGGAAAACTTCATCCAACGCTGGCAGTTCTCCTTGACAACCATTCCATAGTCCTGGCATCTCCACTGGGTCTCCAATGCAACCTCAAGTTCCATCCTCATGGTTCCATTGGGTTTCCATGCAGGTAATCCAATAAGCCTGTTTCACACTGCCAATGGCAATTAAAAAAAAAAAAACATGTTGCAAATTCAATGACCCTCGCTTTCCTGCATTTGTTATACTCCATAGTACCAAGTGAGCTACCAGCTTGTTAATCCAGAGCAGACTTTTAAGAACAGAATATGTCTTCAGCATTCATGCCACTTACTAAAATGTCTGCATACTTGCTGTTTTCCAAATACAGATCAGCTGGCTCAACCTCTATGGTTGCAATCTCTCAAACAATTGCAGCTGAAAGAATGGCAATTTCAACCCAAAGATTTTGTTTCTTTCTGTGTCATATCCTTCTGCTCACACTAGTCCATTTCTCTGCAGTACAACCCTGCACAAGTTCTTGGAATATGGGCATACAACAGGTCTCTCACACAAACTGCCTTTAGCCAAGTCCAGATAAGACTCTTTCTTCACCTCATAAGCCAAACCCAACAGTCCCTAGTTCTTACTGTATTCAGGTCTTTCAACTTGGGCTAGACCAGTCTATGAAACTATTCTCACAACACTGCAAGGCGTCTCTTAGGCCAAAGTTTTAAAACTGTCCACATTCCTGTTACAAATCATCTCTGAAAGGCCAAAACCACAGAATCAAGTTTCTATCAGCAATGACCCCACTTCTTAGTACCAATTTACTGTTAACAACTTCTCATTGCTGGCTGAAAATACCAGACCAAAAGCACCTTGTGGGAGGAAAGTGTTTATTTTGTTTTACAGACTTGAGAGGAAACTCCATGTTGACAGTAGAAAACATGGCATGAGCAGAGGCTGGACATTATCTCCTGGACAATATAAGGTGGACAACAGCAGCAGGAGAGTGTACCAAACACTGGCGAAGGGAAGCTTGATATAATACCCATAAGCCCACTCCCAACAGTACACTGCCTCCAAGGTTTCAATTCTCAAATTGTTACTAGCTAGGGGCCTAGAATTCAGAACATATATGTTTATGGGGGACACCTAGTTCAAAGCACCATATTCCCTTATCCCTTTTAGTTTTTTAATTCAAATATTTGTTTTCACAGTGACAGAAAAGCTAACTAACATGGGGTCTATTGACTTTGAACATTATAAATGGAATAACATACACTCTGTGTCTGGTTTTCTTTGTCCAACAGTTAATTATTGACCTTTTTAGTATAGTGATGATAAAGCCTGAGATTCTTCACATTAAGGAACATTTAACTATGAGCTCTAATGTAACATGCTTGTATGGGAGCTGCGTTTAACAAACAGACTAATGGACAGATGCCACTGATGAAGAAAATCAACTCACACTGCCACAAATTAATTATACTTCTATTTATATTTCTTCTCTGCCATTGCTCTTGGTCAGTAATAAAAACTCTTCCTTGTTATTGCCTTTTATTTTATATCTAATATATGAGGGATTCATAGTTGTTTGATTGTTAATATAAATATTAATTGTTCCCTTTCACTGACAGAATGAGATTAATTCCAGGTATCAATATAATAATTTGGGAAATATCACATTGCAAGTTGACTTGGACAGCCCATTTGACTTTATTGTAACTTTTGCAAATATAAACAATAATTGGAAAAAATAATCTTAAGCAAAGTGACTTCCCATTTCATACATATGGGTTTGAAGAAATATGCCACAGAGCAATTTATAGGTCAGAATAAATTAGAATTTTTAATGCATTTGCCTATACTGAGAAAGCATAAAAAAATGAGGTAATTTTGTCAGGGTTTGATGCTCATTGTTCACTGAAACATAATGTGTGTTATATCTTTAGCTATAAAATAAAATAATGAGGTAATATATCCCTGGTTGTTCTCATAGATTATAAACTCAATATTCCAGTGGTATAGATTTAATGACTGCAGTGCTGAGCACTTATTTTCAAATGGTATTTGGAGATAATAAGCTCAATGCTTTGCAGAGTGGTATGGAATTTACCTTCCCAAAATGAAGGATGCAAAGAAATCTCTTTATATTCCCAGATTCAGAAAATGCCATAGAAAATTCTTCATCCTCTTATCACCCTCAGCAGCTTCAATTATTGACCTGACCAACCTTACAGTTTGAGGGATCTAAAATAAAATGCTATCCATCTAATGTCATCTTTTTATTAAAGTAGTTGCTTTTAACTGTTTATTATTAGGTGGATTCTAAAGTCAAAATCGAAACCCACAGTCAGTAGAAATTCTCATGATAAATGCAATTGTAATGGTAATTTTATATGCAAAAATATTAGTTCTATTTATAATACTTATAATAAGAAAAGGGAAGGGATTGGTACAGAGAAGTCCAGAATGAAGCAAATGATGATTGACTAACTTTATAAATCTCTCACTATGAAAACTGATTCTCCACACTTGCTTATGTTTTTTCCATGACACATGGTTAGCATGCACTTGAATAAGGTCATTTCAACTGCCAAGTACTATTTGAAGTGTAAGAAAAAGTGGATAATAAACTGTTGTGGATTGAATGCAAGAACACATGAAAAAAAATCTTGAAATATAAAAGACCAAGATCTCAAATACTTGATGTAGAAATTTACACAGGATTTTAACAATGTTGGCACCATTACACCCAGTACACACAACACTTGATACTCAAAATAGTATTCCACATTACAGAGTAACACCTATTGGATTACCAAAAGATTGTGGGTACTATTTTGGACACTTAATGTAGATTGAGCATAAGGGAGCATGTAAGACAGTAAATGGATATATGAGTGCATTCTCAGTGTTTCATGTCCTAAAAATAATGATGAGCATAGCTAAGTGAAAATACAGGGGTAAGTAAAGAAGATACTGGAACATTTACTGGCTATAGGCCCAGGGCCAATCATGGTGGTGGTATACATGCCAGTGAGCATGTGTGAGGAAAAACAGCCATCAGAAGTCACAAGTTTAATGACAATTATGGGCTTTTCTTTGATGCTCGTGGTAAGTCATGTTACTACATAAAGGAGTTAAACAATTTTTTTTTTTTTTTTTTGGTTTTTTGAGGTAGGGTTTCACTCTAGCCCAGGCTGACCTGGAATTCACTATGGAGTCTCAGGGTGGCCTCGAACTCACAGTGATCCTCCTACCTCTGCCTCCCGAGTGCTGGGATTAAAGGCGTGCGCCACCACGCCCGGCGAGTTAAACAATTTGAACAACTGCAATTAACAGAGCTCCTTTACTCTTATTTCTAAGATTTTTAAGTCAGGGTCACACTCTAGCCTAGGCTGACCTAGAACATTGTAGCTTAGGCTTTCCTGGAACTCACAGAAATCCTACTTCTGTCTCTTCAGTGCTGGGTTTATTGACTTGAGCTATCATACTCAGCACTAGTTTTTGTATGGTTTTTGACATAAATTTGAAGTAATATAGCAAAAGAAGAATAATTGCACATAGTAGTCCCATGTATTTCTCACCATTACAAAGAAACTCATATCCCTTCAAGATATTTGATACTGGCGAGAATAGCAAAAATTTAGATTTACATATTCTTGAGGAAAACATGATTTTTATTTGTCTTTTTGTATGTACTCCCCCCCCCAAAAAAAACCCCACAGAAAATGACTCATTATTCTATCTAAGCTGATAGAAACATAGGCTTTTCTTCTCCTCTCTAAATCCCACTAATATCACCAAAATCATCTAAGATTAGAATGTCATTTTATGATCTAGTAGATTCCTATGAATATTCTGTTCCTATTAAAAAATGTGGTCCTGGACCCATAGATCCAGTTCCTATAGAAATGTATCATCAGACCTAGTCTAAGTAACTGGACCCATTGGTGTAATTTATGACTTATTTATACTAAGTCATTTTGCCACCAAAGTGATATATTCACAGAGAAAAATAAATTCTTTTAAAACATTCATTTTTTAAAAATATGAAGTTGCTTAAAAAGAAAAACATCAGAACAGTACTTTCAAATGACTAATTATACAGAAGATTTAAATCCTATCCTTTCTTCATGAGAAGTGTATGACAAAATACTTCATTTAAGAACCCTCATAAACAGCAGTTTGATTTGGGAAATAAAGTATTGTATTTTTGCCATAAAGGTAAAGTCTAGGGACTTGGAAGATGATTTGGTAAGACTTGAATTTGGATCTCTAATTACCCACATAAAATTAATGATAATCCCAGCACTGAGGGTGCAGTGAGAGAGAATTTCTGGAGCTCACTGGCTAGGTAGTTTAGCTGAATCTGCCAGTTTCAGGTTCAGTAAGAGACCTTGTTTCAAAGAATGAGGTGGAATAATTGAAGATAACACCTGACAGTGACCTCTGGCCTCTGAACACATGCACATATATCTGTGTGCCTCCCCTCACACAGTCCTACAAACACAAATGCATGTATCAATGTACTCCACATATGTATGCCATGCAACAATATCATGTCTATACAATAATGCTATTGTTATATGTTTAAATAGCATTTCTACAATCTATTATGTTGTAAATATTTAGCAAATGTAATATTTTTATTTTCATTACCCTTTTAAAGACTTAATTTTTCTGAAAAACTTGTCTTAATGAAAACATCAGAAACATGCATATACTTGACAAGGATAATTGATTTTAAATGTAGATCCACATGTACAAACAGTTTTGTCAAAGTGTCCATAAGTAGCTTATCAAAAACCAGAATAAAAATGTGACTTAATGATAAAGTCACTACAATATCTAATCTGACATTTCCAACCTCAGGCACATACATCATTATCAATCATGCTTACAAGTAGCTTCCGAATATGGAGCATGTTTGAATACTAGATAGCAAAGGAGACAAATTCAAGGAACATAGTCTCATGCTTGCTTCTCAAAGCAGGATGGAAGTTTGTCTTAAAAATTGATTAATCATAAAATTAGAAGTGAAATTAGAATAGTGCATTTTTCACATGACTTAGACGCATGATTATAGGTTTTATTTTTTGTAGATCTTAAGAAAGGATAATAGCATTCTGAAGAAAGGAAAATAACATTCTGAAAGAAAAACTGTAATAAAATTAATCTATTTTTTATGTCCCAAGCACAACTTCTGGACATGCATAATATTCCATCATAGTTCAGATTAAAAAATTTAAAATGTATCTTATTAGGGTCTTCCCCTAGTTGGGAACATTCCAACCAGGAATTCCATATAAGAATAGTAGAAGGGGCTGGAGAGATTGCTTGCCTTTAAAACTTAAGGACCGGGGTTTGATTCCTCCATATCCATGTAAAGCCAGATGCACAAAGTGGTGCATGTCCATGTGTCTGGAGTTTATTTGTAGTGGGTGGAAGCCCTGGTGTGCCCATTTTCTCCCCACCCCCTTCTCTGCCTCTTACTTTCAAATAAATAAAGAAATATTAAAAAATGAATAGTAGAAAAATTTCCTAACTTTGGCATTGGGGTGGATTATCATATGCCCATAATTATACTGAATAAAAGTGAAATTTAATATGGAGAATAGATTGTATATGTAGATATATAGACATATATTTATGGATAGAGAGATAGCTTTAGATATACATGAAAATTAAGAGATAGTTAATGCACAATGTCTAATAATGTCAAATTCTGCTCTTCCTGATCTATAACATTATTTACATTTTTTAAATGTTCTATAACATAAATGATCACCCAGGGAGTTATAGTAACTTCAGTCAAAATATTTTTGTTACTATCTTGAAGAGGTGATATACACTCCATAGATATCATCTGAAAATTAGAACATCATCTGAAGGAATACCTTCCTCAAGATTTTTCAGCCCAATTCAAATGATGTGCAAATATTAAGTTGCTAATGGAAACAATGTGCTATACTGATATTATAGAATAGACTGCTGACACTATATAAGATGTCAGAAGGAGAAGGCAAAAAGAATGGCACAGTAGTGATCTCTCTTTGGTTTTTTATAAAGAAAAGATATTGTGCCCAATTTTATGTCACTGTAACTGAATACCTGATGTAAAGGAGGGTTTATTTTGCTCACAGCTCCAGATATAAAAATGTGTCATGGCAAGGAAAGGATGGTGAAGCAGAGCAATTCATGTCATGAAAGACAGGAAGGAGAGTAGAGCAGTATCAGAAAATGACCAGGGCAAAGCACAGTTCCCAAAAACAGGCCCGAGTGATACATTTCCTCCAAACAGTCTCCTCCCTTACATAATTCCACCAGCTCTTTATAGTCAATTCAATTTTTGCTGTTATTGATGATATGCATTTGGATTTATTTTCCCTTTCTTTTTTCTTTTTTTTTTTATTAATTATGGACATAGTATGTAAACAGGGCATGTTGGTAGCATCCTTACCCTCATCCCTGCCCCCCTTCAAAAGGACCCTGCTTGTTGGGGATGCTTGTTATCCCCATGGGGATTGTGGGTCATGCATTGTGGGGGTAGCCATCACTTATGGGGAAGACAGAATGTCTCTGTGCAAAATGTCCCAATTTACGGCTCTAAAATCTTTCTGAGCCCTCTTCTGCAAATTTCCTAGAGCCATGTTAAGTTTGCTTTAGGTCTACTTCAGTGATGGTAAGACCCTATTGCTGAATACTCTACATACTTGGGCTGCAAGATCACTGAAAATCCCTGCTGGAGCTGAGCTGAAAAACCTCCTCCATGTAAACCAGCTGAAAGAAAGCTGGAAAAAGCCATGTTGCATGAAGTTCAATGGGTGAGGGAGAAATCACCAAAGAAGATACCCAACATTGGACACTGCAAGCCTTAAATTTGGCTAGCCAGGCCAAATGAGCCAACGGGTACAATAGTGCCATGTCTGTTATGCGGGAAACCAACCGCCCACTAATTTGATGGGAGGTCCTCTCCATTGGAGGGAATACATCCCTGATAATGAAAACCTACAAGAGGGGTAGTCATGAGCCCTAGGAGTGTAGCATCTGCTGCTGTCTGGCTAAAAGCATATACTATGCTCACCAAACTACCCAGTAAACACTTCTTTTAATGTTCATACCCATATATTAATGCTACTTTCACTTTTGGTTAAAGAAGCTTCCCTTTTCAGATGGCAGTGACCTTGGGATGACTCAGAAGGTACTATGGTCTTGACAAGAAGTGACAGAGGAGGGCTCAGCACTGAAATGTCTCAATCACAACTTCCATGGCTCAGGGTCCATTGTGGAAGAGGTGGCAAAAAGAATGTGAGAGACAAAGAAAGGGTAGGACACCTTACAACATGTTTCTCCAGACACAAAATAGCCTGGATATCCAATGACCTCCCAGTGCCTGACACTACCTACACAAGACCATCATAATAGGAAGAAAAGATCATGACCTCAAAATAAAAGGGAGACTGATTGAGAAGGGGAGTAGATATGATGGACAGTGTAGTTTCAAAGGGGAAAGTGGCAGGAGGGAGGGCATTAGCATGGGATATTGTTTAGAATTATGGAAGTTGTCGATATAAATTAAAAATAAATAAAGAAAAAATCAAATATTTTCTTTAAAGCAGCAATTGATTGCTATTCTGAATATGAAGCATGAACTGACTTCATTAACTGTACCCCTCTCCTGTTCTAAAGCATGCTAATTTTTCCAATTGTGAAGTTAAGGATTGATCAGCCATATTAAGAATTGCTCATTTCAGTGAAGAATGTTATTTAATTCTGCAGCTAATTTAAATGAGAAAAAGTCAGGGTAACTGCAAGTTCTTTGCTTATATAATATTAAAAAATTTTAGTTAATAATTTTTTTCCTTTAAAGTAAATGCCATATCTATTCATGAAAAAATAAGTGTAGAAGAATCAAGTTCTATTTTCCATTAGTCTTTGAGCATTATATCTATGATTCCTAAGTTTTCCTGTGAAAAATTTGTATGTGGATATTATGCTACTTTTTCTCATCAATTTTCTTATGCAGATGTAATATGTTTATTCAAAATTCAAAGTGCTCAAGAGTATTCTAATGTGTGTGGGGGGATGGTCTGTGCATGCATATAGGCTCATATATGTGCAAGAATATATGAGCATGTGAATACCAGTGGTCAATGTTGTGTGTATTTCTTAGTATTGGCCAACTATATTCTTTGAGACAGAGTATCTTGCTGCACATAGACCCCACCAATTCAGCTAGACTACATAATCAGTGAGGCCTAGACATTCCCCCATCTGTCTCACTAGCACAGGTAGTATAGACCCAAAATATCACAACTGACATTTTTACATGGGGTTTTGTAACCTAAACTCATATCTTCATGATTGCATGAAAAACATATTAATTACTGAGCCATCACCCCAGCATCCCATAAGAATCTTCATAGAATATACTGTCTCTCTGAATTAGAAGATAAAATCTAAAAGTAGTTGCTGTATCACATTCCAATTTTGTTTTTAAATATATTCAGTACTATTTGTCATAAGAAATTGCATCTTTGGGCTGAAGAGATGGCTCAGCAATTGAGGCACAGGACCACAAAACCTAGCGACACAGGTTTTATTCCCCCATATTCATGTAGATCCAGATGCACAAAGGTGTGAATGTATCTGGAGGTTATTTGTAGTGACTACAGCTCTGGTGTGCCCATTATTTTCCTCCTCTCTCTATTTATAAATAAATAAATATATTAGAAAAAGAGATGGATTAGGAATCGAGGCACTTCCTTAACTTAAAGACCCACATTTGATTCTCCAGAACCCACATGCCCATGGTGGCATGTGTGTCTGGAGTTTGTGTTTGCGGTGCTTCAGGTCTTTGGCATATTAATTTTCTCTCTCTCTCTCTCTCTCTCTAATAAATAATAATAATAAAAGAAATTGCATCATTGATAATAGGAAAGATAATAAACAAATCAGGATGTAACTACGATACCATTGAAATGTGCTTTAAGATTTAATTTGTTTGGAGATGTTTCCTAATATCTAACTAAAATATCAAAGATTAGGAGAAAGCAAAATATTTAGAATAATAAAAATATATTTAATCTCCCATGATAACAGGTGAAGTAAACTTCATTAAGCTGTGGAGAAAATAAACTAATAATTATCCCTTAACAAGATAACTCTTTCCTTGTTTCTCACTACTAATTTTCACTGTCACATGTATAGAAAAAAAAAGCATGGTGTTTTTTTCTTCATATAATAGTTTACAGAGAGGGTATCCTAAAACAATAAATAAGTAAAATAAAAAAAATATCTATCCAACCATCAGCCAATTTTCTTCTTTAGTAAATTTTTGGAGTACTTAGAAATTTTGGGTTTCCTGGCCCTAGTAACCCTGCTTCTGTATTGGGGCAGCCCAGACACTGTATGCATGCTGTGGAAGCAGGTCTTTTACTCTTCACTCCTGCTTCCTGAGTGAATGGCCCTAGAGGGTGTGCACAAAGAGAGAATAGGCCATAGCTCCCTGTTAGTTTCCCACCTCCCAATTTCCTGGTCCTGGTATATTGATGTTGAATGTGGGTGGCATAGGCCCTGCAGGTCTGATGTGGAAGTGGGCCTTTTGCTCCTTCTTCCTGATTGACCAGTTCCTGGATCCCCAACTTCCTATTCCCCTAAGCCAGGAAATGCACAGGTCACTGTCAAAAAATGGCCTTTTACTCTTGGTTCCCTAACTTTCTAGGTCCTGGTTCCCCAACCTCTGCCTTCCCAACCCATGGTTTCCCTGTGCTGAAGAGTGCACACAAGTAGAGTGAGTATGCCTGAACTCCCAGTTCTACAGGTCCCCTTGATACACTTAAAACCTCAACAATTTGTGTATCTGTGATTATAACCACATCCTACTCCAATCAGGCTCACATTTGAAACAGAACACTCACTGAATATACTACAAGGAAAAATACTTCCTTCCTCCTTAATAAAACATGACTTATACCCTTAAATGGGTAGACAACAATACAAATAAAAAATAGCAATGAAAGTCAGAAAACTGAGAGATCTACACCAAGGATGTCTAGTCTCACAATGGAAGTCTCCAACAAACAATAGATAAAACAACAGAAAATGAATCCCAAAATGGAAACCCAAGAAGCTATGTGACCCTGATCAAAAGAACTGCTGAACTGGAAGCAAGTCATGAAAAAACAAAAATTACATAAATATTGAGGAGAATTATCTCATAGAGGACACAACTTTGGTCACTGTAGTAGACAGCTTCAGGTTCACTGAGATGAACTTCCAGACCAGTCACGGATATGAAGGAAGGGATATTTAATGAAGCTTATAGATCCAAGGGAAGCTCCATAATGGCAGAAGAAGCTGGCCTGCCTTCCCAGGTCCAAGCAGAGAGAGAGAGAAACAAGATGGCTGCAGATGTAAACTACAAACTAATAAAACACTGAATATATTTGGTTAGTTGAAGAAAACCTCAGAGCACTCAAAAGAGCAATAACTGAATTGAAGGTGACTCACCAAATAGAGGACCTCAGTAACCAGCTCAAAAAGCTTTAATGAAAACATGATCAAATGCAAGAATAAATTCCAGAAAATCAGACCTCAACCTGAAATCTTACCATAAGATAGGGATGGACACAATTCAAAATAACACAACAGAAAAGAAAAATCAAACAAAAATTATAAAAACCTCTCTAGAAGTCCTCAACAACAGAGTTACTCATGTGGAAGACAGAAACTTTGCTAAGTTCAAAAAAATCAAGTGAACAGAATACAAGGGAAATTTGGGACACCCTAAAATGAGCAAACATCTGGATCATGGTATACCAGAAGGAGAGGAAATCTAGGACAGAGATGTAGAGAACATATTCAACAAAATTATTGAAGAAAAATTTCTGAATCTCACAAAAGAATGGGCCATCCAAATACAAGAATATAACAGAACACCAAGCAGACAAGACCAAAGAAGAAACTCTCCAAGACACATCATAGTTAAAACTCTTAACAATGAAAAGAATGAGAGAGTGTTAAAAGCAGCAAGAGAGAAACAATTCACCATATATAAAGGCAATCCCATCACAAATACATCAGATTTCTCAATGGAAACCCTGAAAGCCAGAAGGGCCTGGAATGGAATGCTTCAAAGTCTGAAAAACTCTGGCTTCCAACCTAAGATATTCTGCCTAGCAAAAGTATCCCTTATAGTAGATAGTGAAAGAAAAACTTTCTATGAAAAATGTCAACTCTATGATTATATTAACACAAAGCCAAAACTACAGAGAATACTTGAGGGAACACTCCACACAGAACAGTCAAACAACCAATCTCAAGAGCCAAAAAGAAGATTACAATAACCAAAATAGACCAGGCTCAAAATAGTACAAAACACAGGAAAGCATCAAACCCCATAAACACCTCACTATGGCAGGGATTAATCTAAACCTCACAGTAATAACCTTAAATATTAATGGTCTTAATGCACCCATCCAAAGACACAGGTTGTAAGGATGGATCAAAAAACTTGGTCCCTTCTATCTGTATCTTCAAGAAACCCACCTTGCCACTAAAGATAGACACCTCCTCAGGGTGAAAGTTTGGAAAATGATATTCCAAGCAAATGAACATGAAAAATAAGTGAGTGTTGTTAAATTTATAACTGAAAGATATATTTCAAATCAAAAGTAATCAAAAAGAACTCAGAAGGCCACTTCTTACTCATCAAGTGAATGATCCAACATGAGCACATCACAATCAAATATATATGCACCATACTCAGGTGCACCATAGTATATAAAACAAAATAGATCATACATTAGGCCATAAAACATGTCTCCATAAATTCAGGAACATTGATGTAACTACCTGCACCATATCATATCACAATACTGTAAACCTAGAAATTAACAAAAGACACTTCAGGAATTTCATAAGCTCATGTGGACTGAAAAAAAAAAACACTTTTAAACAATGTGGAAGAAATAAAAAAGATATTGCAAAATTTCCAGACTTAAATGATAATGAAAACAGAACTTACTAACATTTATGGGACACAATTAAGACAGTCATAAGAAGAAATTTCATAATGTATTTATAACAAATATGGAGAGACCCCAAATTAATAACCTAGCCATGTACCTGAGGGCATTGGAAAAAATAAGGAAAATTCATCCCTAAGAGTTCCAGACAGAAAGAAATAATCAAGATCAGAGCAGAAATTAATGAATTGGAAAGTAAGAAGACAATTAAGAGAATTGATGAAACAAAGAGCTGGTTCTTTGTTAAAATAAATAAGATTGATAAACCCTTGGGCCATTTGACCAAATTAAAAACAGAGAGGAGTTTCAAATTAGCAAAATTAGAAATGAAAAGGGATCAGTCACAAGAGATATCAATGAAATTTGAAGAATCATCAGAATGTATGTCCAAAACTTCTACTCCCCAAAATTGGATAACCTTGCAGAAATGGATGAATTCCTAGACACGTACCTCCTACCAAAAGTAAATTCAGGACAAATGAATCTAAGCAAACCCATCCCATCCATCAGAGATTGTAAAAGTAACCAAAACCCTCCCCAAATAGAAAAGTTCAGGACTGATGGCTTCTCTGACAAGTTCTATCAAACCTTCATTGAAAAACTGAAGCCAATTTTTCTCAAACTCTTTCACATAAAAAGAGAACAGGGAATGCTCCTCAAATCCTTTTAAGAAGTTAGCATCACCCTAACACCATACAGAGATATAATAAGAAAACTCTAGGCCTATGTCCCTGATGAAATTACATGCAACGATACTAAACATAATCCTGGCAAAACAACACATCAAAAGCATTATCTGCCTTGATCAATCAGGATTCATCCCAGGAATGCTTCAACATATGGAAATTGGTCAACATAAACAACATGCAAATAAACTTAATCATAAGAACTACATGACCATTCTAATAGATGCAACAAGACCTTTGATATAATAGACCATCACTTCATGATAAAACATATGGAGATAATAGGCATGGAGGGGTTATATCTCAACACAATAAAACTTCATATAAAGCACCTAAAGCCTAAATAATACTTAATGGGGAAAGAGTCAAGGAGTTTCCAGTGATATCAAGAACAAGACAGGGGTGCACACTCTCATCACTGCTCTTCAATATAGTACTAGAAGTCCTAGCCCAAGCAATAAGAGAGTACAACAAAATAAAAGGGATACAAATTGGAAAGGAAGAAGTCAAATTATCCCTATGCAAAGACTACAGGATATATATATATATATATATATATATATATATATATATATATATATATATACTTCACACACACACACACACAAACACACACACACACACACATATATATTTAAGGATATATATATATATCCTTAAATTCTCCATTTCAAAACTTCTAAAGGTGATTAATTCCTTCAGCAATGTAGCAGGACACAAAATCAACCCCACCAAAAGCGAGCATCCTTTCTATATTCCAAGGACAAATATACTGAAACAGAAATAAGCAAGGCTGTCCCATTTTCAGTTAAAAAATTAAAATACCCTGGAGTAACACTAACTAAGGATGTGAAGACCTGTACAATGAAAACATGAAAACACTCAAAAAGAAATTAAGAAAAACTTGACCTCATAATGCTCATGGATAGGTAAAATTAATTTTGTGAAAGCAGCACTTCTACAAGAAGCAATATACACATTTCATGCAATATCAATAAAAATTCCAGCATCATTCTTCACAGAGATAGAAAAAATAATCTCAACATTCTTATGGAATAATTGCCGACCATGAATATCTGAACATATCCTCAGGAAAATAAACACCTTTGGAGGCATCAACTTACTTAATTTAAAGCTATACTAAAAAGCATGAAACTGGCACAACAACAGATATATAAACTGATGGAACTGAATTGAAGACCTGGCCCTGAGTTTAAGTAACAACAGGAACTTGATCTTTGATAAACTTGCCAATAATTTAGAATGGAGAAAAGAAACTATCTTCAAAAAACGGTGTTAGACAGATTGCATAACTGCACGTAGAAACATGAAACTAGATCTACTCATTTCACTATACAAAAAATCAACTCCAAATGGATTAAAGACCTCAATATAAAACCTGAAACTCTTTAACTACTGCAGGGAAAAAAAAAAAAAAAAAAAAACCAGAGAGGAAATCTCCACAATATGGGACTGAGGAAGGACTTCCTAAACAAGGCCTCCATAGGCCTGGAAATTAAACAATCCCTCAAACAGTGGTATTTCATAAAGCTAAAGAGCTTTTGCACATGGCTGGAGGGAAGGCTTCATGGTTAATGTGCATGTGTCCAAATCCAAAGGACCCAGGTTCAAAGGTTCAAATACCCAGGACCAACCTGACACATGCACAGGTGGTGCATGCCTCTGGAGTTCATTTGCAGTTGCTGAAGGCATCTACATGCCCATTCTCTCTCTTTATCTCTACCCTTCTGTCTCTCTCTCAAATAAATACAATACATATTTTAAAAGTTTAGAAATTATTTTAAAAAGTTAAAATACATTAATAAAAAGCTTTTGGGGCAGGGGAATCAGTGGTTAAGGCATTTGCCTGCAAAGCCAAAGGATCCAAGTTTGATTCCCCACGACCCACATTAGCCAGATGCACAAGGGGGCGCACACATCTGGAGTTCATTTGCAGTGGCTGGAAGGCCCTGATGCACACATTCTCTCTCTCTCTCTCTCTCTCTCCCTCCCTCTCTCTCTCCCTCTCTCTCTCCTTATCTCTCTCCCTCTTTCTCTGTCAAATAAATAAATAAAAATAAAATATTTTTAAAAGAAGCTTTTGCACAAGCAAACATAACATAAACAGAGCCAACAGATTGCCCACAGAATGGGAGAAATTTTTCACTAGCTATACCACTGACAGAGACCTGATATCTAGATTCTACAAAGAACTCAGAAAACTAAACTATAAAAAATGAAACAGCCCACTCAAAAATGGGGTAGAGAACTGAATAGGGAGTTCTCAGAGGAAGAAATATAAGTGGTTAACACACACTTAAGAAAATGTTCATCATCCCTAATCATCAGGGAAATGCAAATTAAAATAACTATGAGATTCCACCTTACCCCAGTAAGGATAGCAAACATTAAAATATCAAATGAAAACAAATGGTGTCAAGGATGTGGAGAAATAGGAACCTTCATCCATGTTGGTGGGAATGTAAAATGGTATAAGCACTTTGGAATGCAATATGGAGATTACCTATAAAGAAGAATCTGGACCTACCAACAGACCCACTTATTTTTCCCTTACTGGGCATTTACCTAAAATGCTTCATGCTTCACTACAGAGATATTTGCACAGCAATGTTTATAAATGCTCAATTCATAATAGCTAAGAATTGGAATCAACCCATGTTCCTATCATTGGATGAATTAATAACAAAGTTGTGGTACATATACACAATGGAATTTTACTCAGCAGCAAGAAAAAAATGATGTAATGAAGTTTGTAGGAAAATGAACGAACTTAGAACAGATCATTCTCAGTGAACACACACAATCACAGAAAGACAAACACCACATGTTCTTACTCATCTGCCTTTCTTAACTCAGATCAACCTGAGGTGCTGGCATACCTGATAGGCAACTTGAGGCCTAACCAATAGAAGGGTTTGGTGGAAGGGGAAGAGAAATCTTGAGTTACATCAACACAAAACTGCACCCAAATGAACTGGTATCATAGAAACGTTTATCCTTGAATGTAGACTAAAATATTTAACACTCAACAGGAGTATAGGAGGAGCATATGAAAAGAAGTGCCTTGGAGAGGATGGGATGAAGCTTAACTTAAAAAACAATGGCTGTGACCTGTAACTCCCAGTACTGGAAAACAGTGCTACTCACATTGAGCTGTTGATCAGGAGAGACCTACAAGGTCCCCCCAAACAAGACAGGCTTTTGTCAAAGCACTTGATTACCCACCTGAGGTAAGAAGTAAGACCATGTTGCTAAAGACACCATATGCTGCCAACACAGAACACCTAGAGACCTGGCTGGAATCTGGAAGAGAGCCAGTCCACAGATAATTAGCTGGTCTACTGCTGGAAGTCACTACATGTGCTTACTTGGGGAAAATGGTCATCAACAATGGTGTGAGCAAGCAAGGGTCTAAGCTACTCAGAAACAACCAGCCTGTCAAGAAATACACACCATTACAATGGTGGCACACAGCCTTGATGGGTCACCAGTGGCTTTCTGATTGGCTAAGAGATCTACTCTGTGGAAAGGAACCCATATCTGGAACTGGGAACCTGGTCAGAATCCTATGGAGACAAAGTTATGCTCTCCATTGTCAAGCTCCCACTTGTCTTTGGCTAAAAGTGGGGCTACACCCACCAGCATCCCCCTAAATTAATAGTGCTTCTCATATTTAAACTGTGTTAACTTCACTCTCCATTGGAGAATCTGTTATTGTTAAGAAGGTAATGAGACTTCTAGCATTCCAGCCAAGGTCAAGGTAAAAGCACAGAGGAATTGGGGAGACGAACAAGAGTGCTGCCTCCATGGTGAGCCTAACAAGCAGCACCAGACACTGAGGTTACTCAGCACATACCAAATCAGAAATCCAGAGGCTCCTGAGAGCTCATCACTGAAGTAGACTTAAAACACATTCACTAAGGCTCAGAGATTTTGCAGAAGAGAAGGGCAGAAAGATTGTAGGAGCCACAGTTTGGGACATCATCTCCAAACGCATTGCCTCCCCTTAGTACCTGACTGCTGCTCCCATAATGCCTAACCCACAACCCCGTGGAGAATACCAGCAACTGTGATGATGAGGGCCCCTGGTGGAATGGGGGCAGTCAGGAGGGAAAATATGGTACCAACACAAGATATCTCCATACAAATTATGTTCTTTAATTTTTTTTTTAATTTTAACAATATTCTTCAAAATGGGTAAAAAGATGTTTGGAAAATAAGCAAAAAATTTAACTATCACAGCTTGGAAGTTGTATTATCAACACCACAATTGCTTTAATTTCAATGCTAAAATTTAAATTTCATATATTGTATTTTTCATACAATTTTGTGTTTGTTAAGATATTTTTCAACCATTTAAGTACATAGAAGACCTTATGAAATGATGAAATGAAACAAAAGTAGGCACTAGGACTAGTTCTGTATACAGATAGTTTGCCACCTCATGAAAGAGATTTAAAGTTGAAAACTAGAATTCTAGGTAGAGACAACTCTAAACATACAACTGAGAGATTGTGAGGACAAGGGAGTCAAATGTTTTCTTTTCACAAAATTTAATTTGTTTAGGAAACTTGTTTTGATGATTTCATGAGAGTTTGGATTTAAAACATAAATGGTGAGAGATTCAAATCACTAACTAATTGAAAAAGTACAACTCCCAGTGATACAGTGGTGTGAGGTATAAGACTTGAGGTGAACTATATACTCAGTTTTGGATGAATTTTGGTGTGTGTCTCTGTGTGTACATAACTGCTTTGTGCAAGTGTGGGTGCACATGTGCCAAAGTGCATGTGTGGGTGTCAGAATACAATGTTTAGATGCGTTCCTTTGTCTTCCAATTCATTTGAGGCAGGGCCTTGTACTGTTCACTGCTTTGAACAGATTAGCTGAATACAAGCCTCCAGAGGGTACCTCTATAGCACCCAAGTTTATACATGGGTTCTGGGTACTCAACTTTAGGTACTTGTGCTTCTGCAGAAAGCACTTTATCCACTATGCCAGCTCCCTAACCCTTTTTCTTATCATGAGAATTTCTGTGCTGGTGAGGTGTGTCGTAGGCAGTCTAAAATACATATCCATAATGTAGGACGAGATTACATAAGGACAGTATCAATTTAAGACTAATCAGTATGTAAGTGCCTGAGTATAAGGTTCCTTACTGACATCATCTGGAGAATATCATTAGACAGCACAATGAACCAAGGGCTAAGTACTGAGATACTCCCATATCCAAGGACTGAGGCACAAGGGAAAGTACAAATAAACATGATCCAGAAAGAAACACAGGATAAATCCAACTGAGCATTGTTTCTAGAACAAAGTTCCATTTGGTGTTGTTTAATTTTAAAGAAGAAAAGTGGTGACTATAGCTCTTGGATATAGCAATGTGTAAATCATGCCAGGCTTCTATGCAGAAATGTTGGTAGCAAGTTTAGGTGATGAGTTCAACTGACATGGAGAAGAGTGATGAAAGATAATGTTCACAGATTAGCCTTCACAAGAAATTTCCAATAGTCTTAGGGAGTGAAGAGTTAGGGACTATGGCATACTCCGGTGAAAGTGTTTTTAGATTTAGATTCCATGAAGTATAGAAAACAATATAAAAGTGTCTTAAATGCCCATTTAATTTGATGACACTTTTCCTACATTTTCTTCACTTACCTCTATAATTTTGAAGCATTGTGAAGCAAACCTCTGTTCTTATGTTATTGTACCCACATACACTACAGAATACATGCCTGAAATTACTGGCATGTTTCTTAGATGTCCAATGCATTGCTAGACATAATGAAAGTGAGGCATTCAAGATCATGGAAAAATTACCCAATAAAGGCAATGTTTTCTCTTCTTTAAAAACGAGAGAGAGCCTTATTATTTTTTGTGAACAACACTATCATACAGTCAAAAAATTGTGAGGCAGAGAACATAGGTTTGACAGACAAAAATCAGTGAAGACAAGGCACCTAGTGCCAAGGGTAGAGTTGATCTTGGCTCAGAGCATGCTCCATTTGTTAGTTATAAGAAGAGAAGAAAATAGAGCCAAAGCAGCTTGTTAAAAGCTGTATGGATTTGTTTATTGTTCAAGCTGTATGTTCATGCCCCATTCCAGTTTCAACTTCAACTTTTCAAATTATTATTTGAGCTGGGCATGGTGGCACATGCCTTTAATCCCAGCACTTGGGAGGCAGAGGTAGGAGGATCACCATGAGTTCGAGGCCACCCTGAGACGACATAGAGAATTCCAGGCCATCCTGAGCTAAAGTGAGACTCTACCTCATAAAACAAAAAACAATTATTATTTGAGGAGATATTGTCAGGCATATGCCACAGTTTTCAAAAATAAACATTCTGGTTATTCCTATGTAGTGAATTTAATGTAGAATTTCTTAAGTTCAATGTATTGTTTAAGAATTGGTGTTACAAAAGAGGAAAATGTTATTAAGTTTCTAAATAATGATCCTATTTGCTTATTTCATGAGGAGTTATCAGGTCATATTGAGAAATCACCACTCTGAAATAAGGAAATAATTTAATATTACACTTTGTAATTCCAGTACTTCTCCATCCCAGTTTTAAATGCAATTTTCTCATTTAATGTGTTGATCATCATAATGTCTATTCTTACATTGTCCCAATGAGGAGCAGGATATTGCCAGATTAAATGTATTTTAAAAATTATGATATCTTCAATGCCTTTCACTATAAATTCAAAGTTTTTTTTTCCTGACTCTGAGAAACAATATCAAAACCTACTTACTTGAGAAAGGCAAACTTTTATCTTGGCTCCATCTCAATTATGTCACTGAAATACAATTGGAAGATGATGTTCACAAGGACATGTATAAAGTTAGCAGAAATTAGTATCAAGTAACAGTCTAAGCTTCCTCAACAACTCAAATATTTGAGATCTTGTGTGTCTATGCTATGTAAGGCTGGTTGTGATTAAAACTGTATTATTTTATCTAAAAGTTTTTGGCACTTTCATACATGTATATAATTTATTTTGATCATCTACCCCCAATTATCTTTTATACCACATCCCACTAAAACTATTCTTTTTTTCCTGCTTACTCCTTTGGCTTTTTAAAATTAGTTATATAAACAGTGTGTATACAGCCATGGTGGTACCATTGTTAGCCTCCTTCCTGTCCTCCACCCTCTGAAGGTACCGTCCTCACTGGGGAATGTGGGTCGTGCACTGTGGGGGTAGCCATCAGTTATGGTTGAGAGGCAATGTCTGTTTGCATAATGTCCCAACTTGTGGCTCTAACAATGTTTCCATCCTCTTTTCTAGAATTTCCCTGAGCCATGTTGGGTTTTACTTAGGTCTACTTCAGTGATGAGGTCTTGGGAGCCTTTGTGTCTCTGCATATCTGGTTTGGTAGGAGTTGAGTATTGTCTGTGTCTATTTCCTTCACCCTTCTGCTAGTATGAGGTTCACCAAGAAAGCAGAACTCTTGCTCCTTTCCCCAATTACTGTATGGTTTTAGCTGGGGCCCCGGTGAGGTGTGATGGGTTGATTCTGTCATCAGATTCTGTGTCCATCTAAAAAAGAGAAGCAAATTCTCCAATGGGGAGTGAACTCAGCACCAGAAAAATGAGATGACCATTATAATGTTACAGAGAATTTAATGGTGTAGGCCCTCTTGTAGCCCATGATTGGTGGGAGTTTGATATTGGAGAGCGGGCTCATTGTTTGGATATGGTTCTGACTTGTTTCCCAATTCCACCTGTGGGTTCAATTCCTCTGAGCAGGTCAATTACCCAAATCAACAGCAGTTGGTTACCCACCATGGCTGTATGCCACTAATGCACTTGTATGAGCATCATGTCAGGTTGTTGCTGCTGAGCAGCTTAGACCACAAGTTGCTTGCATTGTTGCTTGGGTCGTTTTCCCCAGTCTCTCATGTAGCAACTTCTGGCACTAGAAGAGCTAAGAGTCTGGGGACTGACTCTCTTCCAGATTCCAGCCAGGTCACTCCCTGTTCCATACCATCAGCATATGGTGTCTTCAGCAGTAGGTTCTTACCACTAACCTTTAATGGCTCATCAAGTACTCTGACAGGAATCACCACTCTGAAATCTGTCTTCTTTTATGAAACCTTGGAGGTCTCTCTAAAAGCTCATTGTGGATGTGAACCACAGCTGGTACTGGGAGTGACAGGTCAATGCCAAAGAAAAGAAGGGAGAAAAAGAGAGGTTATATTGAAGAGATAGAGAGAAGAAGGAAAGAGAGAGGAGAAGATTAAGGTCAGTCTTCATCATACCATCTCCAGAGCCTTGTGATTCAGGTGTCTCTCTAAGGGCCTGATGAAGGTTCAAAAATTTAGTCTGTCTTTTAGGTTTATGGTACCATTGCCATTTGGGTGCAGTTTTATTTCCCTCACCCCCACCCTTACCATCCTCTCCTCCCTATTTTCTGGTCCTGGAGATGCTTATTAGGTATGTCGGCATCTCAGTCATATTCAGGTTAGGAGCCACAGATGAGTAAAACCATGTGACTGCTATCTTTTTGTGATTGGGTGAGTTTGCTTAGAATAATCTGTTCCAAGTTATAGCATTTTTCTTCAAATTTCATTGTGTCATTTTTCCTTACTGCTGTGTAGAATTACATCGTGTAGATATACCACATCTTGGTAATCCATTTGTCTAATGATGGACATCTGTGTTGATTCCACCTCTTAGCTATTATGAATTGAGCGGCTGTAAGCATGGTTGAGCAAATCTCTCTGAACTAAGGCATGGAGCTTTTAGGGTAAATGCCCAGTAAGGGAATAACTGGGTCTGTTGGTAACTCTATAGTCAACCTTTTTAGAAATCTCTGCATTGCTTTCCATAATGGTTGTACCATCTTACATTCCCACCAACAGTGAATGAGGGTTACTATTTCTCCACATCATTTCCAGCATTTGTTTTCATCGACTTTTTGATGTTTGCTATCCTTACAGGGGTACGGTGGAATTTCATAGTTTATTTATTTATTTATTTATTTATTTATTTATTATTTATTTTTGGTTTTTCTAGTCAGGGTCTCTAGCTCAGGCTGACCTGGAATTCAGTATGTAGTCTCAGGGTGTCCTGGACTTCACAGTGATCCTCCTACCTCTGCCTCCCAAGTGCTGGGATTAAAGGCATACACTACCATGCCTGGCTTTCATAGCTGTTTTAATTTGCATTTCCCTGAATATTAGGGATGATGGACATTTTCTTTTTTTTTTTTTTTTGAAAATTCAGCTGTGTTTTATTATTTTTTTCTCCATTTTTATTAATATTTTCCATGATAACAAAAAAAATACCATGGTATTACCCTCCCCCCTTTCCCCTTTGAAATTCCATTCTCCATCATATCCCCTCCCCATCTCAATCTTTCTACTTACATATATACAATACCAACCTAATAAAAGCCCTCCTCCCTTTCTTTCTCTTCCCTTTCTATCTCCTTTTTTAACTTACTGGCCTCTGCTACTGAGTTTTTTCCTTCTCACACAGAAGCCCAATCATCTCTAGCTAAGATCCACAAATGAGGGAGAACATGTGGCGCTTGGCTATCTGGGCCTGGGTTACCTCACTTAGTATAATTCTTTCCAGATCCATCCACTTTTCTGCAAATTTCATAACTTCATTTCTCTTTACTGCTGAGTAAAACTCCATTGTATAAATGTGCCATATCTTCATTATCCACTCATCAGTTGAGGGACATCTAGGCTGGTTCCATTTCCCAGCTATTATAAATTGAGCAGCAATAAACATGGTTGAGCAAGTATCTCTAAGGTAATGAGATGAGTCCTTAGGATATATGCCTAGGAGAGCTATAGCTGGGTCATATGGTAGATGAATCTTTAGCTGTTTTAGGAACCTCCACACTGATTTCCACAATGGCTGGACCAGATTGCATTCCCACCAACAATGTAGAAGGGTTCCTCTTTTTCCACATCCCCGCCAACATTTATGATCATTTGTTTTCATGATGGTAGCCAATCTGACAGGAGTGAGATGGAATCTCAATGTAGTCTTAATCTGCATTTCCCTGATGACTAGGGATGTAGAACATTTTTTTAGATGCGTATATGCCATTCGTATTTCTTCCTTTGAGAATTCTCTATTTAGCTCCATTTCCCATTTTTTGATTGGTTTGTTTGATTCCTTATTATTTAACTTCTTGAGTTCTTTGTATATCTTAGATATTAATCCTTTATCAGATATATAGCTGGTGAAGATTTTTTCCCATTCTGTAGGTTGCCTCTTTGCTTTCTTCACCGTGTCCTTTGCAGTGCAAAATCTTTGTATTTTCATGAGGTCCCAGTGGTTAATCTGTGGTTTTATTGCCTGAGCAATTGGGGTTGTATTCAGAAAGTCTTTGCCAAGACCAATATGTTGAAGGGTTTCCCCTACTTTTTCCTCTAGCAGTTTCAGAGTTTCAGGTCTGATGTTAAGGTCCTTAATCCATTTGGACTTAATTCTTGTGCACGGAGAAAGAGAAGAATCTATTTTCATCCTTCTACAGATATATATCCAGTTTTCCCAACACCATTTGCTGAAGAGGCTGTCTTTTCTCCAATGAATATTTTTGGCATTTTTATCAAATATCAGGTGGCTATAACTACATGGGGTTACATTTGGGTCCTCTATTCTGTTCCATTGATCTACGAGTCTGCTTTTGTGCCAGTACCATGCTGTTTTTGTTACTATGGCTCTGTAGTATAGGTTAAAATCAGGTATGGTGATACCACCAGCCTTATTTTTGTTGCTCAGTATTATTTTAGATATTCGAGGTTTTTTGTGATTCCAAATGAATTTTTGGATTGTTTTTTCTATTTCCGTGAAGAATGCCTTTGGAATTTTGATGGGGATTGCGTTAAATGTGTAGATTGCTTTTGGTAAGATTGCCATTTTCACAATATTGATTCTTCCAATCCAGGAACAAGGGATGTTTTTCCACTTCCTAGTGTCTTCTGCAATTTCTCGCTTGAGTGTTTTAAAGTTCTCATTGTATAGATTCTTTACTTCCTTAGTAAGGTTTATTCCAAGGTACTTTATTTTTTTTGATGCAATTGTGAATGGGAGTGATTCTCTGATCTCATCCTCTGTGTGTTTGTTGTTAGCATATATGAAGGCTACTGATTTCTGTGTATTTATTTTGTATCCTGCTACATGACTGTAGGTTTTTTATCAGCTCTAACAGTTTGCTAGTAGAGTCTTTAGGGTCCTTTATATATAGAATCATGTCATCTGCAAATAATGATAACTTGACCTCTTCCTTTCCGATTTGTATCCCTTTTATGCATGTCTCTTGCCTTATTGCTATGGCTAAGACTTCCAGAACTATATTAAATAAAAGTGGGGACAGTGGACACCCTTGTCTTGTTCCTGATTTTAGTGGAAAAGCATCCAGTTTTTCCCCATTTAGTAATATGTTGGCTGTAGGCTTATCATAAATAGCCTTTATTATATTGAGATATGTTCCTTCTATTCCCAGTCTCTGTAGGACTTTTATCATGAAGGGATGTTGGATTTTGTCGAATGCTTTCTCTGCGTCTAATGAGATGATCATGTGATTTTTGTCCTTCAACCCATTTATATAATGTATAACATTTATAGATTTGCGTATGTTGAACCATCCCTGCATCTCTGGGATAAAGCCTACTTGGTCAGGGTGAATGATCTTTCTAATGTATTCTTGTATTCTGTTTGCCAATATTTTGTTGAGAATTTTTGCATCTATGTTCATGAGGGAGATTGGTCTGTAATTTTCCTTTTTTGTTCTATCTCTGCCTGGTTTTGGTATCAGAGTGATGCTGGCTTCATAGAAGGAGTTTGGTAGAATTCCTTCTTTTTCTATTTCATGGAAAAGCTTAAGAAGCAATGGTGTTAGCTCTTCCCTGAAGGTCTGGTAAAATTCAGCAGTGAATCCATCTGGGCCTGGGCTTTTTTTAGTTGGGAGATTTTTGATAACTGTTAGGATCTCCATGCTTGTTATAGGTCTATTTAAGTGATTAATCTCATCTTGATTTAATTTAGGTAGGTCATATAAATCAAGGAAATCATCCATTTCTTTCAGATTTTCATACTTTGTGGAGTATATGTTTTTATAATATGTCCCTATGATTTTTTGAATTTCTCTGGCATCTGTCGTGATGTTACCTTTTTCATCTCTAATTTTATTAATTTGTGTCTCTTCTCTCTTTCTTTTGGTCAGATTTGCTAAGGGTTTATCAATCTTGTTTATCCTTTCAAAGAACCAGCTCTTTGTTTCATTAATTCTTTGTATTGTTTTTTTGGTTTCTATTTCATTAATTTCTGCCCTAATCTTTATTATTTCTTCCCGTCTACTGATTTTTGGTTTGCCTTGTTCTTCTTTTTCCAAGGCTTTAAGGTGAAGCATTAGGTCATTTATTTGCGACCTTTCTAATTTCTTAATATAGGCACTTAAAGCTATAAATTTACCTCTTAGAACTGCCTTCATTGTGTCCCAGAGATTTTGGTATGTTGTGTTCTCATTATTGTTTGACTCTATAAATTTTTTGATTTCCTTCTTGATTTCTTCATTGACCCATTCATCATTTAGTAATGTATTGTTTAGTTTCCATGATTTTGTGTATGCTCTATATCCTTTCTTGCTATTGATTTGTAGTTTGATTCCATTGTGGTCAGATAGAATGCAAGGAATTATTTCAATTTTCCTGAATTTGTTAAGATTTGCTTTGTGTCCTAATATATGGTCTATTTTAGAGAATGATCCATGTGCTGCTGAAAAGAATGTATATTCTGCAGCATTTGGATGAAATGTCCTGTATATGTCTGTTAGGTCCATTCCTTCTATGACCTCGTTTAGTCCAGATGCCTCTCTGTTTATTTTTTCCCAGGATGACCTGTCAATTGATGAGAGTGGGGTGTTAAAGTCACCAACTACCACTGTGTTTGGTGTTATCTGTGATCTTAGTTCTAACAGTGTTTGTTTGATGAATTTGGGAGCCCCCATGTTAGGTGCATATATGTTTAGGATTGTAATGTCCTCCTGTTGGAGTGTGCCCTTAATCAATATAAAGTGACCTTCCTTATCTTTCTTGACTAATGTTGGAGTGAAGTCTGCCTTGTCAGCTATTAGGATAGCAACCCCTGCTTGCTTTCTGGGTCCATTTGCTTGAAACACCGTTTTCCAGCCTTTCACCCTAAGATAATGTCCATCCTTTGTAGAAAGGTGAGTTTCTTGGAGACAACAAATTGTAGGGTCCTGCTTTTTAACCCAGTCTGCAAATCTATGTCTTTTGGTTGGAGCATTGAGGCCATTGATATTAAGAGATATTATTGAAAGATGTGTATTTATGCTTGCCATTTTTTTTTTTTTTTGTGGTTCTGGTTCTACCTTTGCTCTCTTATATTAACTAGTATTTGAGTGTTGTTTGTTGTTTTCCAGGTTCCTTATATGTGTGTTTTTCTTTCTCTTCGGCATGGAGGATTCTTTCAAGTATTTTGTGTAGAGCTGGTTTTGTCTTCATATACTCCTTTAGCCTGCTTTTGTCATGGAATGTCCTTATTTCTCCATCTATTTGAATGGATAGTTTTGCAGGATAAAGTAGCCTTGGTTGACAGTTGTTATCTTTCAGAGTTTGGAATACATCACTCCAAGCCCTTCTGGCTTTGAAAGTTTGTGTTGAGTAATCTGCTGTGATCCTGATGGGCTTGCCTTTGTAGGTAACTTGATTTTTCTCTCTAACTGCTTTCAATATTTTTTCTTTGGATTGTGTGTTTGGTAGTTTGATTATAATATGGCGAGGAGAGGTTCTTTCCAGGTTTTGTCTGGCTGGTGTTCTAAATGCTTCCTGTATCTGCGTTGGCACCTCTTTCCCAATTTGGGGGAAGTTTTCTTCTATGATTTTGTTGAAGATGCCTACTATACCTTTGGATTGAAATTCTTCTCCTTCTACTATACCCTGAATTCTTATATTTGATCTTTTCATAGTGTCCCAAATATCTTGAAATTCCCATTCATACTTTTCTATTAGTTTGTCTTTCTCTTTGTTGGATTGTATTAGATCTGCCACCTGGTCTTCTAGCTTAGATATTCTGTCCTCTCCTTCATCCATTCTACTGGTGAGATTTTCTACAGAGTTTTTTATTTCATTAACTGTGTTCTTCATTGCTAGTAATTCTGACTGGTTTTTCTTCATTATTTCTATTTCCTTATTTATGTCTTGTATTGATTTCTTTATTTCGTTAAATTGGTGTCCTGTATCTTCTCTGATTCCTTTGATTTCTTCTTTGAGTTCATTGAACATATTTACAATCATTCTTTTGAAATCTTTCTCAGGCATTTTCTCTAACTCGTTTTCACTAGAGGTCATTTCTGAAGCATTGATGCTTTTTGGTGGATTTATATTGCCTTGGTTTTTGGTGTTTCTTGTGTTATAGTGTATATATTTTTGCATCTTGGATTAAGTTACTGCTTAGATTTTCCAGTTAGCTGGGTATCCTTTGCTGTATCTATTGATCTGATATTGTATATCTTCTATGTAGGAGATTAAGATGTTAGGTGTGGCTCTTACCACTCTCAGAGTATCTAGACACGTGGTCCTAGGGGTTAAGTTTGCCTGCTATGGGAGTATTCAAATAGATTGAGTGGAATAAAATACAGGTATATTCTAAAATTTAACTAAACCCTATACACATTCAGTCAAGAACAGCACCGAGCATTTATGCAAGATTAGGTATTATAAAAACCAGATCCTCTATCAACAAAGAAGTTAAGATTTCTGGTCTGTTGAGGGATCCAAGTCAGCTTGTGACCAGGTGAGACCCTTCCCTGGTTCAATCCCAGTTACCTCTTTGGATGCTTTTGGTCTCAGTCAAGTTGCTGGCTGGGATGTTGGGCCGCTGTTCTGCTTTCTGGAACTGGGTACTGGCTTTTCCTGTGGGGCAAACCAAGCCTGGCAACTGTGGCCCTGCAGATTGGCACCCCTGATGCTGGATCCCCGCTGCTGCCGCTGGAGCTGCCGCTGCTGGGACCACTGCTGCTGGATCTGCCACTGGAGATGCCGCTGCTGGGTCTGCCCCCGCTGATCTGCTGGAGCTGCCGCTGCTGGATCCTCCGCCTCTGATCCGCTGGTGCTGCCGCTGCGGGATCCGCCTCTGCCGCTGAAGCCGCTGGAGCCTCCGCTGCTGAATTCGCTGCCCTGAAGCCGCTGTGGCCGGTACCGGAGCAGCTGATGGTGTTTTGGGGGCTGGAGTCACTGCTTCCACCGCCGCTTCCGGCTTCCACCGCCGCTTCCGCTGCCGGGGTCTGAGCCGCCGCTGTTGGATCCCGAGTCGCCACTGCCGGAGCCAGAGATGCAGCTGCCGGTGCCCGTGCTGCCGCTGCCGCTGCCAGAGTCCGAATCGCCGCTACCGGGTCCCGAGGTGCCGCTGCCGGAGCCCAAGTCGCCGCTACCGGGATCCGAGCTGCCGCTGCCGGATCCTGAGCTGCCGCTACCAGGTCCCGAGCTGCCGCTGCCGGAGCTGCTTCGGCCTGCCCGTGTGGGCTCTGGATATCTCCTACTTCTCCGCTGCTGTTTTAATCTCTTATACACCTCCCTTGTGTATTTTGCTGGGTTTTCTTTGGCTTTTTCTCCCCTAGGCTGCTTAGGCGTGGTTCCTATGCCGCCATCTTGACCGGAAGTCCGACATTTTCTTAAGTGTGTTTGTATCATTTATATTTCTTCCTCTGAGAACTCCCTGTACAGTTCTCTGCCTCATTTTGTGAGGGGGTTGTTTGAGTTTTTATTGTTTAGGTTTTTGAGTTCTTTGTAGATTCTATAAATATTCTGTGGGTAATCTATTGGCTCTGCTTATTCTATGTTTGTCTGTAAAAAAAAACTTTTAAGCTTCATGAGATCCCAGTGGTTGTGTGATCATTTAATTTCCTGAGCTACTGTGGTTTTGATCAGAAGTCTTTTCCCACTCCTATATCATGAAAGTTCCTCCTATTTTTTTCTTCCAGTAGTATCACAATTTCCACTCTTATATTGAGTTCTTTGATCCATTTGGAGTTGATTTTTGTTCATGGTTAGATTTGTTGATCAAATTTCATTTTTCTGCATATAGTTATCCAATTTGCCCAGCAACCAATGTTGATACTGCTATTTTTTTTTTTCCAGCCTACATTGTTAAGGCCTTTGTTAAATGTCAAATAGCTGTAGATACTTGGCCCAAAATCTGGGTCCTCACTTCTCTTCCATTGGTCTATAATCCTGTTTTTATGCCAGTACCATGTTGTTTTTATTGCTATGACTTTGTAATATAGCTTTAGATCAGGTATGCTGATACTTCCAGAGGCGTTTCTTTTGCTGGGGATATCCAAGGCCTTCTTCCATTCCATATGAATTTTGCGATCATTTTTTCTATCTTTCCTTCCCCATGAGGTGAGGGGTAGCTAAGCAAATCAACAGCAGTTCAATACCCAACTACTTGTTTGTATCAATAAATCTCCGCATTTTCCTGCCTTTTTTGGACCCACTTAGTTAAATTTGGGTATCTTACATAAGCATTCATAGGAGGTCATTTAGTGGCATATGGAATAAAAATACCAGTGACCACGCAACAAAAGAACACAACTCAGCAGCTGTTACCTGTCATTAACTACTTTAGGAAGAATTGGGTCTTACATTGACAGGCTCATATCTGTTCCTTTAAAAATTGTCGATAAAAGGATTTTTATTTTATATGCTGGGAAAATCTAAGGAACAGAGCAGTGAAAAACAGGAGTAACACTAAAATTAAATTTAAATTTCATGTGTTGGGAATTAAGAATACTAATACCATGATAAGTAAACTATGACCCTTTCCTGTGGTCATATTGGCCTACATAAGTGTACATGCATTCATAAATGTGTACGTATAATCAGACATAAGTGAAACAAAGGACAACATATTGCATACAAACAACATATGAAATAATACCTCTCCAAAGTCACATTTTTCTGTTTTTTTTCCCAGTGGAAATAACTATTTATTTACCATGCTGCAAGGGATAGTAGCCTAGGCAATGACAAGAAAATCACTTGCTTATTTCTACTTTTCAAGTTTTTAATATATATTTTACCTTTTTGTTTTTAAATTTTTAATGGATTTTCAAGAATATTTATTTATTTATTTAGTTAGTTAGTTAGTTAGTTAGTTTTGGTTTTTCAAGGTAGGGTTTCACTCTAGTCTAGGCTGACCTGGAATTCACTCTGTATTCTCAGGATGGCCTCGAACTCACAGCAATCCTCCTACCTCTGCCTCCCGATTGCTGGGATTAAAGGTGTGTGCCACCACGCCTGGCAATTTATTTATTTGAGAGAGTGATAGAGACATGTAATGGAGTGCTAGGGATTCATGAGAGGTTTTGTATCCCCCAAGACCCTTAGGATTGTGTCTAATTTCAAGCTAGGAATTGAATAAAACAAGACTGCACATAATCCTTAAATTACTATATTTATTTAGGGAAGTACAGAACCAAGGAAATGAGGATGAATATACCCACATAGCTAGAAAGCCCATCTGGTGGGCCTAAAAAACACATGAGGAGGAAAGGAAAGAAAGTACAAAAAATTCCTATTAAGGGGAGAACATGAGTGGCTAAAGAGCCCAGATGGAATCTAGGGGCTAGTGGGTTCTCACGTCAGTTCAGCTTAGCTGGACCTGAGCCAGGCCAAGGGGAAACTCACCAGCAGCTGGAAGTTCCAGAGAGGTCGGGCAGCACAGAGAGCTTGTTCTCCCTTTGCAAACATGTTTATAAAAGCATGGTGATGTGCCCTACCTTCAGGCTCAGCTCACCTGAGGGACAGCTGATTGGTTTGGACTAGGGACTATCTCAGGAAGAGGCTAGCCATAACACCAAGTCCTGGGGGCAAAACTTTGACCAACCACAATATTAAGGCTAGATTTAAATCCTAGGAGAGACTCCCCTCCAATGAGGGGCCCAGGTTGTTTGTGAAAAAACAGATCTAGGTAAGAGATAAGAAGTCCGGTCCTGCTTTGATTTCTAACAAAGTAAAGACCACAAAGATAGTCCCAAAGACATTCCTACCTTTTTTGTTTTTACTTTCAGGGTTCCAGTCACCCTAACTGCTTAAAAGAGCTACCTGACTCCCTCTCAGAGAGAGAGGGAGAGAGTAAATGGGAATGTGGTCCTCCAGCCACTGTAATTAAAAACTCCAAGTGCATGTGCCACCTTGTGTATCAGGCTTATGTGGGTCCTGGTGAATTGAACCTGGGTCCTTTGGCTTTGCATGCAAGAACCTTCACCCCTAAGATATCTTCCCATCCCTACTTTTCAATTCTGATCACATATGATGAGTCCTTTTCTTTTCTAATAATATTTGTTCTTATATTTTCTTTCATTAATTTTTGGATTCAGATCTATTTCTTTTGCATTTCTTTTTTTTTTTATTAATTAGTTTGTAGTCAGCGAATACAGTCAATTTGGTACCATTATTAGGCTCATCCATGACATACCCCTTCCCCTTAACCCCTCCTTATTGAGGTATATGCGTCATCCATTCTGGAGTTAGCCCACAGTTGCGGGTATGTAAAATGTCTCTGCATATCATGACCTAACATGTGGCTCTGACATTCTTTCCATCCACTCTTCCGCAAAATTTCCCTGAGCCATGTTGGGTTCATTTTGGGTCTCATTCAGTGATGAGGTGTTGGGGGCCTCTGAGTCTCTGGATCTCTGATTTGGTAGGAGTTGATTTTTATCTGTGTTGATCTCTTCCCCCTTGTGCTGGTACCCGGTTCACCAAGAAAACAGCATCCTTGCTTGTTTTGCCAATTTTTCTTAGTTTCAGCTGGGGACCTTTTGAGGTATGATGGGGTGGCTCCCTCCTTAGGATCTACATCTATCTGAAAAAGAGAAGCAGATTCTCCAAAGGAGAGTAAGTTAGCACCAGACAAATGACATAACCCTCACTTTCTTTTATAGAGAATTTAATAGGTGTAGGCCCTGTTACAGCCCATGATTGGTGGTAGCTTGATAATGGAGAGCAAACTTATGTTTGGATATGGTTCTGGCTTGTTTCCCAGCTCCAGATACGGGTCCTGTACCAATGAGGGGATCAGTTTGCCAAATCAAGAGCAGTTGGTTTCCCACCATGGCTGTGCACCGCTATTGCACTTGTGTGAGCATCACGGCAGGTTATTTGCTGCTACGTAGGTTAGACCATGAGTTGCTTGGACAGATATTGGTCACTTTCCCCCAGTCACCCATGTAGCACCTCCTGGCACTAGATGCACTGACTGTCTGGGGACTGACTCTCTGCCAGCTTCCAGCCATGCCATTCCATTTTACCTATCAACAACATAAGGTGTCTTCAACAGTACTGTCTTACCATTAACCTTTTTGGGTCATCAAGGACTCTGACAGAAATCTGTCTTTCTTTTCAGAAACCTTGTAGGTCTCTCTGATCAAAAGCTCAATGCGGATGGTAGCCATATGCTGGTACTGGGAGTTACAGGTCAGTTCCCACTAAGAAAAGGAAGAAAAACATAACTAATATAAAAGAGTTAGAGAGAAGAGAGACAGAGAGAGAGAGAAAAGCTGTAGAACATTAAGGTCAGTCCTCACCATACCCCCTCTAGTGTCTTGTGGCTCAGGTGTTCCCTCTAAGGGCCTTGTGAAGGGTCAGCCATTTGGTCTGTCTTTTAGGATGTACAATTTTGTGGTACCATTGCCGTTTCGGTCTAGATTTGTGTTTCCCACCCACTCTGTTGCCCTCCCCTCCCTCCCCACCAACCATATTGTCTAGTCCATGAGATGCTTGCTAGGTATGTTGGCATCTTGGGTAGATTCAGGTTAGGTGCTGTAGATGACTGAGATTGTGTGACAATTTTCTTTCTGTGATTTGGTAAGTTCACTGACAATAATCTGTTCCAGGTTCAACCATTTTTCCTCAAATTTCATTTTTTTCCTTACTGCTGCATAGAATTCCATTGTGTAGATATACCACATCTTAGTTTTCCATTCTTCTAGTGATGGACATCTGGGTTGATTCCAGCTCTTAGCTATTATGAATTGAGCCACTACAAACATGGTTGAGCAAATCTCTCTGGCCTGTGGTTTGAAGGTTTTAAGGTAGATGCCCAGTAAGGGAATAACTGGGTCTGTTGGTACCTTTATAGTCAGCTTTTTCAGGGGTCTCCATATTGCTTTCCAAAGGGGTTGTACCATCTTACATTCCCACCAACAGTGGATGAATGTTCCTACTTCTCCCCATCCTCACCAGCATTTATTTTCATTTGATTTTTTTGATGTTTGCTATCCTTACTGGGGTAAGGTGTATTGTATAAAATATTTACGAAGTTTATCCTATCTCAAAAAGTATAGAAGATAACCTTCATTTCTTATTTGAATAATTTTACTCACTACTTTTCAAAATTAACACTTTCATTTCATCAATAGCATTTTTAATAGTTTGTTTGAAAGAAACTCATTCACAGAAATATTGAGTGGCATACTCATAAATCTCCCATGTGCCTCTCCCACTCAACATACCCTCTCCCATTCACCATAACCACTGGCACTAGCAGCATCCCCCACCAGAGTGATGCTTCTCTTCATGTTGAGGGACAAGCTCAAACACATAATTCTTACCCAGAGTCCCTGGCTTACATTTGTGTTTAATATTGATTTTATACACTTCATGTGTTTGGACAAGTATATAGTAACATTGACCCAAAACTCCTCTGTGTGTAACCAATTCAACAATCCAAGCAAGTATATATATATATATATGACAAACCAACTGAAGTTTTAACTGTTTGCACAGTTATTATGCCTTTTCTAGAAAATTATATTTCACGAGAAACATTATATGTAGCTTTTAAAGGTTGGATTCTTATAATATTTATTAGAATTTAAGGTTCACTCATGTCTTTATGGCATATAGCACACTTCTTTTTAGTGTTGAATAATAGTACATTGTGTTACTGTGCCACGATTTATCTCTTCACCTTATATTTGTAGTTTGAACATGAAAAGCCCTCAGAAGGAAATAGGTTGAATTCTTGGTCTCCATTTGGTGCTACTATTTTAGGAGGTCCTAGAAAATTTAAGAGGTTGTGGAAGATTACTAGAGATGTGTCCTCTTTGAATATATCTTCCTGTATTCCTTCTTGCTGCTTCTTGTCTACCAAGAAATGAATAATCTCTGCCTCTCATTCACATCCCTAATGTCTTATAACAGACTCATAAACAGGAAGCCAAGTGACAATGGACTAGGTCTTTTGAAAGAAGAAAATAAAATAATCCTTCTCTCCCTCAAATTGTTTTTCTCAGGGATTTGGTCACAGTAGCCAAAAGTAAATAATAATCTTAGTGAAGGAAATATTGTTTAGAAATGACATTTTGAAAACTATGAATAGAATATGTGCCTAAATTTCGGATTTTCATGAAGAAATAAATTTTGAGTTCCAGTGAGTAGGTGAAAATGAAGGTCATAGCTAGATTTTGTTCATTTGTTTGTTTGTTTTTCATTTTTTGAGGTAGGGTCTCACTATGGCCCAGGCTGAACTGGAATTGACTATGTAGTCTCAGGGTGACCTCAAACTCATGGCGATCCTCCTACTTCTGCCTCCTGAGTACTGGGATTAAAGGTGTGCACCTCCAAGCCTGGCCCATAGCTAGATATTTTGTTTTTTATTAACAACTTCCATGATTATAAAAAATACCCTGTGGTAATACCCTCCCTCCCCCCACTTACCCCTTTGAAACTCCATTCTCCATCATACCCCCTCCCTATCTCAATCAGTCTCTCTTTTACTTTTGATGTCATGACCTTTTCCTCCTCTTATGATGGTATTGTGCAGATAATGTCAGGCACTGTGAGGCCATGGATATCCAGGCCATCTTGTGTCTGGAGGGAGCATGTTGTATGGAGTAAAGCCTTTCCTTTGGCTCTTACATTCTTTCTGCCACCTCTTCCACATTAGATCCTGAGCCTTGGAGGGTGTGATAGAGATATTGCAGTACTGAGCACTGCAGCCATTTCTTTCCATCACCATGATACATTCTGAGTCGTCCCAAGGTCACTGCCATCTGAAAAGAGAAGATTCTCTACCAAAAGTGAAAGTAGCATTAATATAAGGGTGTGAACATTAACAGAAGTGCTTACTGAGCAGTTTGATAAGCATAGTATATACATTTAGCCAGACAACAGCAGACATTACACCCCTAGGGGTCATGATTACCCCTGTTTTAAGTTTTCAGTATCACGGATGTGTTCCCTCCCATGGAGCAGGCCTCTAGTACAATTAGAGGGCAGTTGGTTTCCGCCATAACGGACATGCCACTATTGCACCTGTTGGCTCATTTGGCCTCGCTGGCCAAATATAAGGTTTGCAGTGTCCACTGTTGAGTATCTTCAATGATGATTTCTCTTTCTAGTGTTGAACTGCATGCAGAATGGCTTCTTTCAGCTTTCTGTCAAATGGTCTACATGGAGGAGGTTATCAGCTCAGATCCAACACTATTTCTCAGTGACCTTGCAGCCCAAGCATATGGAATCTTCAGCAATAGGGTCTTACTATCTATTCCTGGTGGGCAACCAAGGGCCTTGGCAATGGCCTATAATGCTTTGGGGGCATCAGTGATCACCCTGGCCAACAACTCACTGGAAGATATCCCATCCCTGGCACTGAAAATTTTCTAGCAACAATCTACGGCTCCTAAGTGTTCCATTGTCCAGAAAAGTAGGATTACATATGTTTTATTTGTATCCTCTTAGATTTTGATTAGCTGTCCCTCTACCTTTCCTTTGGTGAATCTCTACCCCAAACCTCATTTTGGGCCTTTTCACCCCATTAATCTATTCTTCTGCATACATATATACAATACCATCCTATTAAGTACCCCCCTCCCTTCCTTTCTCTTCCCTTTCTATCTCTTTTCTAGCTTACTTGCCTCTGCTACTGAGTTTTTCCTTCTCACACAGAAGCCCAGTCATCTGTAGCTAGGATCCATGTATGAGAGAGAACATGTGACTTTGGCTTTCTGGGCCTGGATCACCTCACTTAGTATATTCCTTTCCATATCTATCCATTTTTCTGAAAATTTCATAACTTCATTTTTCTTTCCCACTGAGTAGAACTCCTAGTATAAATGTGCCATATCTTCATTATTCATTCATCAGTTGAGGGACATCTAGGCTGGTTCCATTTCCCTGCTATTGTGAATTGAGCAACAATAAACATGGTAGAGCATGTACTTCTAAGGAAATGAGATGAAGCCTTAGGATATATGCATATGAGTGCTATAGCTGAGTCATATGGTAGATAAATTTTTAGCTGTCACTGGACCCTCCTCACTGATTTCCACAATGGCTGGACCAGATTGCATTCCCTCCAACAGTGTAGAAGGGTTCCTCTTTTTCCACATCCTCGCCAGCATTTATGGTCATTTGTTTTCATGATGGTAGCCAATCTGATAGGGGTGAGATGGAATCTCAATGTAGTTTTAATCTGCATTTCCCTGATGACTAGGGATGTAGAACTGTTTTTTAGATGCTTATCTGCCATTCGTATTTCTTCTTTTGAGAACTCTCTATTTAGTTCCATAGCACATTTTTTAATTGGCTTGTTTGATTTCTTATTATTTATTTTTTTAATTCTTTGTATATCCTAGATATTAATCCTCTATCAGATGTATATCTGACAAAGTTTTTTTTTCCCATTCTGAAGGTTGCCTCTTTGCTTTATTCACAGTGCCCTTTGCAGAAAAAAATCTTTGTAATTTCCTGAGGTCCCAGCAGTTAATCTGTGGTTGTATTGCCTGAACAATTGGGGTTATATTTGGAAAGTTTTTCCTAAGACCAATATGCTGAAGGGTTTCCCCTACTTTTTCCTCTAGCAGTTTCAGAGTTTCAGGTATGATGTTAAGGTCTTTAATTCATTTGGACTTAGTTCTTGTGCATGGAGAGAAAGAAGAATCTATTTTCATCTTTCTACTGAGAAATATCCAGTTTTCCCAGCATCATTTGCTGAAGAGGCTGTCTTTTCTTCAATGAGTATTTTTGGCATTTTTATTGAATATAAGGTGGCTATAGCTATCTGGACTTGCGTATGGGTCCTCTATTCTCTTAGATTGATCTGCATGTCTGCTTTTGTGCTGGTACCATGCTGTCTTTTTTAATATGGCACTCTAGTATAGGTTGAAATCAGGTATGGTGATACCACCAGCCTTATTTTTGTTGCTTAGTAGTATTTTAGATATTCAAGGTTTTTTTGTGATTCCAAATGAATTTTTGGATTGTTTTTTCTATTTCCGTGAAGAATGCCATTGGAGTTTTGATGGGAATTGTACTAAATATGACGATTACTTTTGGTAAGATTGCCATTTTCACAATATTGAATTTTCCAATCCAGGACCAAGGGATGCTTTTCCATTTCCTAGTGTATTCTACAATTTCTTGCTTGAGTGTTTTAAAGTTTTCATTGTAGAGATCCTTTACTTCCTTGGTTAGGTTCATTCCAAGGTACTTTATTTTCTTTGATGCAATTATGAATGGAAGTGATTCTCTGATTTCATTCTCTGTGTGTTTGTGGTTAGCATATAGGATTGCTACTGGTCTACGTGCATTTACTTTTTAGCCTGCCACATGGCTGTAGGTGTTTATCAGCTCTAGTAGTTTGCTGGTAGAGTCTTTAGTTTCCTTTATATATAGAATCATGTCATCTGCAAATAATGATAACTTGATCTCTTCCTTTCCAACTTTTACCCCTTTTATGTGCATCTCTTGCCTTATTGCTATGGCTAAAACATCCAGTACTATACTAAATGAAAGTGGGGACAGTGGACACCCTTGTCTTGTTCCTGATTTTAGTAGAAAAGCTTCCAGTTTTTCCCCATTTAGTAATATGTTGGCTGTAGGCTTGTCATAAATAGTCTTTATTATATTGATACTTGATCTTTCTATTCCTAGTCTCTGCAGGACTTTTCTCATGAAGGGATGTTGGGCTTTGTCAAATGCTTTTTCTGCATCTAATGAGATGATTATAGGATTTTTGTCCTCCAGTCCATTTATATAATGTATTACATTTATTGATTTGCATATGTTGAACCATTCCTGCATCTCAGTTATAAAGCTTACTTGGTCCATTTGAACGATCTTTCTAATATATTCTTGTATTCTGTTTGCCAATATTTTGTTGAGAATTTTTGCATCTATGTTCATGAGGGAGATTGGACTATAATTTTCTTTTTTTGTTCTATCATTGCGTGGTTTTCATATCAGGGGGATGCTGGCTTCATAGAAGGAGTTTGATAGGATTCCTTCCTTTTCTATTTTATGGAGAAACTTAAGGAGTGATAGCGTTAGTTCTTCCCAAAGGTCTGGTAAAATTCAGCAGTGAATCCATCTGGTCCTGGACTGTTTCATTTTGGAGATTTTTGATAACTGCTTGGATCTCCATACTTGCTAAAGGTGTATTTAAGTTATTAATCTCATCTTGATTTATTTTGGGTAGGTCATATAAATGAAGGAAATCATCCATTTCTTTCAGGATTTCATACTTATTGGAGTATATGTTTTTATACTATGCCCCTATGATTTTTTGAATTTCTCTGGCATCTGTTGTGATGTTGCCTTTTTCATCTCTAATTTTATTAAGCTGTGTCTCTTCTCTCTTTCTTTTGGTCAGATTTGCTAAGGGTTTATCAATCTTGTTTATCCTTTCAAAGAAGCAACTCTTTGTTTCATTGATTCTTTTGATTTTTTTTTTTTTTTTTGGTGTCCATCTCATTCATTTCTGCCCTTATCTCTATTATTTCTTCCCATTTACATATTTTTGTTTTGCCTTGTTCTTCTTGTTCCAAGGTTTTAAGGTGAAGCATTGTCATTTACTTGCGTCCTTTCTGATCTTTCTGATTTCTTAATATAGGCTCCTAAAGGTATAAATTTACCTCTTAGAACTGCCTTCATTGTGTCCCAGAGATTTTGGTATGTTGTGTTCTCATTATCATTTGACTCTATGAGTTTTTTGATTTCCTTCTTGATTTCTTTATTGACCCATTCATCATTTAGTAGTGTATTGTTTGGTTTCCATGATTTTGTGTATGCTCTATAGCTTTTCTTGCCACTGATTTGTAGTTTGGTTCCATTGTGGTCAGATGGAATGCAAGGAATTATTTCAATTTTCCTGTATTTGTTAAGATATCCTTTGCATCCTAATATATGGTCTATTTTAGAGAATGCTCCATGTGCTGCTGAAAAGTATGTATATTCTGCAGCATTTGGATGAAATGTCCTGTATATATATGTTAGGTCCATTCCTTCTATGATCTCACTCTGTCCAGATGCCTCCCTGTTTATTTTTTCCTGGGATGACCTGCCAATTCATGACAGTGGAGTGTTGAAGTCCCCCACTCCCACTGTGCTTCGTGTTATCTGTGACCTTAGTTCTAATAGCATTTGTTTGATGAATTTTGGAGCCCCCATGTTAGGTGCATATGGGTTTAGGATTGTAATGTCCTCCTGTGGGAGTGTTCCCTTAATCAATATAAAGTGACCTTCCTTATCTTTCTTGAATAACGTTGGACTGATTGGATAACGTGGAAATATTTTCTCCCATTCTGATTGGATAACCTGCAAATATTTTCTCCCATTCTGTGGGTAATGTATTGGCTTTGCTTATTGTATGCTTGTCTGTAAAGAAACTCTTCAGCTTCATGTGATCCCATTGGTTGAGTTACAGTATAAGGTCGGGAGCTACTGGGGTTTTGTTCAGGAAGTCTTTTTCCATTCCTATATCATGGAAAGTACTTCCTAAATTTTCTTCCAGTAGTATTCAAGTTTCTGGTCTTATATTGAGATCTTTGATCCATTTGGACTTGAGTGTAGTGCATGGTGAAATGTGTGGATCAACTTTCAGTTCCTGTATATGGTTATCCAGTTTGTCCAGTACCATTTGTTGAAGATACTGTCTTTTTTCCTGCCTATATTGTTTGGGCCTTTGTTGAATATCAAGTAGCTTTAGTTGCTTGACCCGAAGTCCAGGTCCTCAAGTCTATTCCATTGGTCTATACTCCTGTTTTTATGCCAGTACCATGCTGTTTTTATTACTATGGCTTTGCAATATAGCTTTAGATCAGTTATGGTGATGCCTCCAGAAGTATTTCTTTTGCTGAGGATATGTTTGGAAATGCAAGGCCTTCTGCCTTTCCATATGAAATTTGAGATAATTTTTTCTGTCTCTGTGAAGAACACTGTAGGGATTTTAATTGGAATTGCATTAAATCTACATATTGCCTTTGGTAGGATTGTCATCTTCACAATGTTAATTCTGCCTATCCAGGAACATGGGAGGTCTTTCCATTTTCTCAAGTCAGCCTCAATTTCTTTTTTGAGTGTTTTTATGTTGTCATTGTATAGCTCTTTCACTTCCTTGGTTAGTGTTATTCCAAGGTATTTTTGTTGTTGTTGTCGTTGCTATTGAAGATGGGACTATGTTTTTTATTTCTTTCTCTGTATCTTTGTCATTTGCATACTGGAAGGCTACTGATTTTTCTGCATTGATTTTGTATCCTGCTACTTTGCTATAGGAGTTAATCACCTTCAGGAGTTTTGGGATGGAGTTTCTTGGGTCTCTTACACATATAATCATGTCATCAGCAAATAACGCTAACTTAACTTCTTCCTTTCCAAATTCTATCCCTTTTATTTCCTTCTCCTGTCTTATTGCTTGAGCTAGGACGTCCAGTACTATATTGAGAAACAGAGGTGAGAGTGGACAACCCTGTCTTGTTCCTGATCTTAATATGAATTCCTCCAGTCTCTCTCCATTAAGTATTACTTACTGGAGTATATGTTTTTATAGTATGTCCCTATGATTTTTTAAATTTCTCTGGTATCTGTTGTTAATGTGCCTTTTTCATCTCTCATTTTATTAACTTGTGTCCCTTCTCTCTTTTTTTTGGTCTGATTTGCTAATGGTTTATCAATCTTGTTTATCCTTTCAAAGAACCAATTTTTTGTTTCGTTGAGTCTTTGGGTTGTTTTTTTTATTTACAATTCATTAATTTCTGCCCTAATCTTTATTCTTTCTTCCCGTCTACTGATTTTTGGTTTGCCTTGTTTTAATTTTTCTATGGCTTTAAGGGGAAGCATTAGGTAATTTACTTGTGACCTTTCCAATTTCTTAATATAAGCACTTAAAGGTATAAATTTACCTCTTAGAACTGCCTTCATTGTGTCCCAGAGATTTTGGTATGTTGTGTTCTCGTTATCATTTGAGTCTATAAATGTTTTGATTTCCTTTTTGATTTCGTCATTGACCCATTCATCATTTAGTAGTGTACTGTTTAGTTTCTATGATTTTGTGTATGCTCTATATCTTTTCTTGCTATTGATTTGTAGTTTGATTCCATTGTGGTCAGATAGAATACAAGGGATTATTTGAATTTTCCTGTCTTTGTTAAGATTTGCTTTGTGTCCTAATATATGGCCCATTTTAGAGAATGTTTCCATGTGCTGCTGAAAAGAATGTATATTCTGCAGCATTTGGATGAAATGCCCTGTATATATCTCTTAGGTCCATTCCTTCTATGACCTCATTTAGTCCAGATGCGTCTCTGTTTATTTTTTCCAATGATGACCTGCCAATTGATGATAGTAGGGTGTTGAAGTCCCCCACTACGACTGTGTTTGGTGTTTTCTGTGACCTTAGTTGTAATAGCGTTTTTTTAATGAGTTTGGGAGCCCCCATGTTAGGTGCATATGTGTTTTAGGATTGTAATGTCCTCCTGTTGGAGTGTTCCCTTAATCAATATAAAGTGACCTTCCTTATCTTTCTTGACTAACGTTGGACCGAAGTCTACCTTGTTAGATATTAGGATAGCAACCCCTGCTTGTTTTCTAGGCCCATTTGCTTGAAACACCATTTTCCAACCTTTCACCCTACGATAATGTCCATCGTTTGTAGAAAGGTGAGTTTCTTGGAGACAACAAATTGTAGGATCCTGCTTTTTAACCCAGTCTGCAAACCTATGTCTTTTGTTTGCAGTGTTGAGGTTATTGATATTAAGACATATTATTGAAAGGTGTGTATTTATGTTTGCCATTTTTTTTTTTTTTTTGTAATTCTGGTTCTACCTTTGCTCTCTTGTGTTAACTAGTATTGAGTATTGTTATTTTTTTTTCCAGGTTCCTTATATGTGTGCTTTTCCTTCTCTTCGGCATGGAGGATTCTTTCAAGTATTTTCTGTAGAGCTGGTTTCGTCCTCAAATACTCCTTTTGTCATGGATTGTCCTTATTTGTCCGTCTACTTGAATGGATATCTTTGCAGGGTAAAGTAACCTTGGTAGACAGTTTTTATCTTTCAGAACTTGGAATACATCACTCTAAGCCCTTCTAGCCTTTAAAGTTTGTGTTCCGCAATCTGCTGTAATCCTGATAGGCTTGCCTTTGTACGTAACTTGATTTTTTTCTCTATCTGCTTTCAATATTTTTTCTTTGGATTGTGTGTTTGATAGTTTGATTATAATATGGTGAGGAGAGGTTCTTTCCAGGTTTTGTCTGGCTGGTGTTCTAAAGGCTTCCTGTATCTGCATTGGCACCTGTTTCCCAATTTGGGGGAAATTTTCTAGTATGATTTTGTTGAAGACACCTACTATGCCTTTGGAGTGAAATTCTTCTACTATGCTCTGAATTCTTATGTTTGATCTTTTCATAGTGTTCCGAATATCTTGAAATTCCCATTCATACTTTTCTATTAGTTTGTCTTTCTCTTTGTTAGATTGTATTAGATCTGTCACCTGGTCTTCTAGCTTAGATATTCTGTGCTCTCCTTCTTCCATTCTTCTGGTGAGATTCTCTACAGAGTTGTTTTTTTTTTTTTTTTTTTTTTTTTTGTTTCATTGACTGTTTTCTTCATTGCTAGTAATTCTGACTGGTTTTTCTTATTATTTCTATTCTTATTTATGTCTAGTATTGACCTCTTTTTTTCATTAAATTGGTGTCCTGTGTTTTCTTTGATTCCTTTGATTTCCTCTTTCATTCCTTTGGTTTCTTCTTTGACTTCTTTGGATATTTACAATCATTCTTTTGAAATCTTTCTCAGGCATTTCCTCTAACTTGTTCTCACTGAAGGGCATTTCTGATTCATTAATACTTTTTGGCGGATTTATATTGTCTTGATCTTTGGTGTTTCTTGTGTTATAATGTATATATTTTTGCATCTTGGATTAAGTCAATGCTTGGATTTTCTAGTTACCATACCTAGATTTTTATTTTGAGACCATATTTTCTTCTGTGGGAAACTACCTGACTGCTTCGGCACAGTGGCCATGTCATTTTACATTCTGATTAGCAATGAATGGGTTCTTGGAGCTTCACAGTCTTGTCAATGTTTGGTGTTAGAATTTAATCACTTAGTTAGTTGTTTAATGGTGATTTATTGTAATTGAATGATGTTATAAAACTTTTTGTTTCACTTCTTTTTTTTTTTTTTTTTTTTTTTTTTTTAGGAAAGATCTCACATGTAGCCTACACTAGCCTGGAACTATTGATCTTCCTGCCCTAGCCCCTAGAGAACAGGAGTTTTAGGGACACGGGAGCCACTCTGCCAGATCTGGACTTTGTCTGTCTTTTGTATATGTTCATTAGTGAGATGTCTTTTCATATATTTACAGTATTTTGTTTTGTTTTTTGAAGTGGGTTCTCACTCCAGACCAGGCTGGCCTGGAATTCTCTATGTAATTTCAGCAAAGCCTCAAACTCACTACAAACCTTCTACCTCTGCCTCCCTAGTGCTGTTGTTAAAGGCATGTGTCACCCCATCTGACTTGTTTGGGGTATTTTTGAAAAGTCAGATTCGTTTCTTATTTTTGTGCTTTATACAATACTCCTTGATATTTTTCAATTATTAAGTGACAGCTGTCCTCATTGTCTTACCATATTTTATCAGTTTGTTCCTTTTTTAGATCATGCCTTTAGTACCATAATGAAAAGGTCATTACCAAGTCAAAGCATCTAGAGTTTCTTCTAGGAATTGAGATAATGTGTTTTGTGCTTGGGCCAATGACCCATTTTAAGTTAATATAAATGAAAGACATAAAATATCTATGTTATTTTTTGTTTTCATATAGATGTCCAGTTTGTTAACACTGCTTATTGAAAGGGCTATCTTTTCTTCATAATATTGGTTTTGCTCTTTAGTAAGAGCTCAATTGACTATATTCATGTAGTTCTATTTCTGGACCTCTGTTCTATTCTACTGACCTATTTTTTTGGTTGTTTGGCCTATAAAAACTTTCTTGACCATGTAACTTTATACTGAGTCTGGATTCCAGATAGGGCGGATAATCCAACTGCTGTTCTTCAAGGTTGGAAAAGCTCTTCCTTTTCCTACCTCTCTATTGATCTTTTAATTACAATAAGTATGTTAGAAAATCCCCCTTATTACTTTCCCCAAATTATTATCCAGTTGCAGCTACATTAATTTAAAACCCCATCTTCTTTGCCAAATTTAGAAATAAAATATTTATTATCAAGTATTCTCTTTTGTGGCTAGGCATGGTGGCACATGCCTTTAATCCCAGCACTCATGAGGCAGAGGAGGGAGGAGGATTGCCATGAGTTCGAGGCCACCCTGAGAAGACTACTTAGTGAATTCCAGGTCTGCCTGGACTAGAGTGGGACCCTACCTTGAAAAACCAATATATATATATATATATATATATATATATATATATATATATATATCCTTTTGTGCTGATATTTATTGCTGATATATTTCATTTCATACTTTCTTTTACTTTATTTTGCAAGTGCATTGTATGGTATGGTGCTGGTATGGTATGCTGATGCACACATTCCATGTGTGTGTATGTGGAGGTCATTCCATGCTTTCCACATATTTATTTTTGACTGTGACCTCACTCCTGTAGTCTTGAACCTGATAGTATATAAGCATGGAAGAGAAGTAGATCCTGTGGCACCCTGGGGCCTCATTTCTTGACTCTAATCTCACTCCTTCAGTCTTGATTGGGACACCATGTGAGTTTGTGGGGAGATGAGATCCTGTGGCACTGAGGGATACAAAGGAATGCCTTCACAAAAGGAGTTTAAGAATTGGGAAATCTCTATTAGATCAAGAGGCAGAAGACCAGAGAATGGCAATCAGTGAGCCATGAAGGGAGCTGTTTTACAGTTAGAGTTTGATACTAGATCAAAATTTAGTTTGATTGAAGCAAAAGCTATAACTATAACAGAACCCAGGGACACAGGACACAAGAGTGTGACCTTGTCCTGGGGTTTCTGGAGAATAGACTGAGTTATTTAACCTAATTTCGTAGTTCATTTGGCATTATTGTCTATTTGATAGCATGCACATTAACCACCCCACTTATTGCTTTGATTCTCTCAATATCAGTTTTAAACTTATTGGCAAAAATAGTAAGAAGTTGTGCTAGAAACACTCAAGCTTTTCTGGGATTTTGTAATGTGTGTGTTTGATCCTTAGATATGTGGATAATATAAGTGACTATGAAATTTGGGATTTAACTTTGATATGTTTGAAGATACTTTAGAGCCATCAAAGACTCTAGAGATCCTGTCCATCAAATTATGATTTTATTTTATTTTTTTATTTATTTATTTTTTTTGGTTTTTCGAGGTAGGGTTTCACTCTAGCCCAGGCTGACCTGGAATTCACTATGGAGTCTCAGGGTGGCCTCGAACTCACGGCGATCCTCCTACCTCTGCCTCCCGAGTGCTGGGATTAAAGGCGTGCGCCACCACGCCCGGCTTAAATTATGATTTTAAACATCATTCTATAACAAAGAATCTGTTTTATGGTAATGACCAATGTTTATGTAGCTGCATACTGTATTAATATGTTAATATAACTTTCAATTTTGAACTTCTTATTTGATAAATAGCATGATTTTAATTAGGGAGGAATATGTAAGGATTCAGGAAAGAAGAGATAATAGATTCATTTTATCAAGAAGATAAGCGACATAGATGTTCTCTAAAAAGAAGTCAAAATTTTGTGATATGGAGGGCATAGAATAATACATAGAATATATGCATCATTTATATAGCCTGAAATTTATCTCTGTAAACAAAAGTGAGAATCTTAGTGAAAGACAGCAATAAGAATTAATTGTCATGACGTGAAAGCCAGCAAAAGTAATTTTAAGCACACATTCACAGTGCATTTTAAATACTTGGATTTTAATTAATAATCATTCATAGACAGTATTACTACAAGTATATTACAAGGATTTTGTTAGAAGCACATACTATCAATTAAGTGCTATGTGTTTCAGTTGTAGATCAGAATGATGTATTATAGAAATTTCATATGGAACTGCATTTGTAATGTCTTTTTCCTGTATCTTTTTCTTCAAATACACATTTTAATGTGCCTTGAAGCTCCAACACCTGAAAAAAGAATGCTTATCTGCCTAAAAAAAAAAAAAAAAAAACATTTTCTAAGGAAGAAAAAATGGATACTCTAAACATTTCAATCAGCTATAAAATTGATTGAATTTTTAAATAACAACTTAGGTTAATATTGTCATTAAAGTAGTTGAAGATCTAAGTCGTTGGCAGTTGTAAACACATTACAGCATGAATTCACTAAAGTTGAGAATAACAATATAATCTGACAAATTTATTAACTTTCTACATAAAAACGAGAAATCATCTGAAATCCGTGGGAGGAAAAATACTACAGAATTAGGCTCAAATGGTAGAATGGATACACCATCACCACATAGCTCCTAAAACAATGATTATTTTCTATCGTCTCATATTCCTTGATGTATTAGTAAAAGTGTACATGCACAATAACATAGAAGATGTAGATTTAGTATATAATTGAAAAGAAATATGATAAACTGATCATATTATAGCTTTGTAGGTAATTAAATATAAAGATGAATGCTAAAGTCCACGGATTTTTCTTATCACACTGAAACCAGCCTCCAGGTTCTTTAATTCCAGAAATTAGTAAACACAGGTTTGTCTGTGATGAACAATATTTTTACTGAGATAATAAAAACACTGTGTAATTATATGCTGTTTTTAAGTTGCTTGCTTGGAAAACATGATCTAACAGCAGACTGCTGAGTTGGCCATGTTTTTTGTTTCATTTTGAAAAGCTCATTTATATGTGCTAAATTTATGATTTGGGGAACATATAATGATAAAAGCAAGTTCAAGATAGAGTGAGTCTCCCAGATTGTTTTTCTAAGGAATACCTAACATGAAATTACAAGTTCCTTTTTATGAATAGTAGTTTATATATTCTTTTATATTCATATATATAATAAAATCTCTATCAAGTTGTAGGCATTAAGTTGAAGTTTGTTGAATATATATATCATATAAAATAGTGTTGAATATTGAAATAAAGCCCAAATCAGTAAGAACACAAACACTTGATATTCAGGTTTAATGAAACATATTCTTTGTTTCTCATGTATTCTAGAGCTTTCCATAAGAGTTAGCTGTTGCAGTCATCCACATTGTATCATGTTATGTAAGGATCTGAGAATCACCAAGACTGTCAAAGTTCTCTCTATGCTTAAAGTGAAGTGCCACACTTTTCCCCCACCAGAAAACAATTCATATTTACATCAAGATCTACCCACAGGTCTGGAAACACAGTTAAACAGAAGCACAACTTAGCTGTGGTCATGAAGTTTTCTCAGGAACAAAGAAGCTACTGAACTAAGCCAAGCAGTGTTTGCTGTGGAGGAAGAATGAATATGAGACTAGATACTTGTTCTGTGAGTACAAGCAAAGCAGATAAAAAAATTGGACTATAGAGAGCTTATCAGTGCATATTTCTACCAAAACACAGAATTTAACATCCAGGTAGGGAGACTCTTGGGCATAGTAGTAGTGTCTTTGAGGCACAGCACTTAAAATGGTGGAAATAATGATAGCTGACAGCAAAATAATTGCTTAGACTTATTAACATAGGAGAGAATCAAAAAGATCAGTGAGGGCTGGAAAGATTGCTCAGTGGTTAAGGCACTTGTCTGCAAAGCCTAATGACCTGGGTTCAGTTCCCCAGTACCCATGTAAAGCCAGGTGTACAAAGTGGTCTATGCAGCTGAAGTTTGTTTGCAGTGGCTGGAGGCCCTGGTACACCCATTCTCTTTCTCTCTGTCTCTCTTCTCAATAACTGTCTCTACTTGCAAAAATAAATAAATAAAAACAAATAAAAATTAAAAAAGATCAGTGAAATGAAGTCTTGAGTGGAAATAATATGTGCCTCAGTCTCCCAGTGACACCAAGACAAATGATAAAACATCATAAGGCATCAAACAACATACATGTATACTCTCATAATTATGTAGACTGAAACTCCAAATGCTGTGCAATTGGGCTGAAATCAGTGTGTCCCATGTCCTACCCTTCCAGTCTTCAGAATTAAACAGCTCGCATTGCTTGGCTTTTGGTCTTTGCCCATCTTCAGAACCCACAGTTTAGACTTTCAACTTTTAAGATGGTCACTTGACTTTCTACCTTGTGTTTATAGCTAAGGTCCACTTGATTAATCTAGGCAACCTCTCAATTTCTATATCATTACTTGAAATCATATTGGAAAGTTCCTGTTATGTGATCAGATATCATTGACTGGTTTGTAAGCTAACTATGTATGGATACTATTTTTAAGACCACCATACTATGGAAAGCTGGAATATCCACTTTTTCTCTGAAGAGGATTCAGCAGACCTTATGATTATCAAAGTAAGAGGAAGCACACTGAAGGTACCTCTGCACAATGGGACTTTAACTTCTTACCTTCCCTTAGATACATTAGCAGATGCTCTTGTGGGAGCAGGCTCAGTGGTAGCAAAGAAAGGAGAGGATCTTAACATAACAAAGTTGCTATTCATGGAAAACGTTCAACTAATGAATGGCTTGGCCCAGGACCAGCCCCCAGTGGAGTCAGTGAAGATGTAGCAGCTTTGTTGTTGTTGGGACAAATGAAGCAGCTTAAAGGGGGAAGGGGCTTATTCTAGGTTTGCAATTTTGAGGGGAGATTTCATCATGCTAGAGTAGGCAGCTAGATTGTCATGTGTCCATACATCAAATGTATAGAAAGACAGATATAGAAAACAGTCTCAGTGACGTAACTGTGAACACACAGTGGGCTGGGCCAATGACCCCAAGGCCTGCCACCAGTATTTACACTTCCACCAGAAGGGCTCCATCTCAGAAAGACTCTATCAGCTGGTAGTAGGAGGCTTCCTCACAAACACATGAGGCCATGGAGGGCAGTTTATATTCAAGCCAGCTCAAAAGAATACTTTTCCTTTTCTCTGAACTTATAAGTGTAATAATAAAAAACAGCACCAGATCTAAGTATCTTTGCCTATGAAGTCATAGTGTGCAAGAATTCTCTGAAACTACCCTTTTAGTCCTTCTCTTACTAGGATTATTAAGAAAATACAAAATTCAAAATTCAAAATCCAAGTAATATAGAAAAGTTCAAAATCCAAGTTTTATACTATTTGTTTTAAAGAGCTTAAGGATGCAGAGATGGTGGTAACCATTCTATCATCTTTTCTGTCATAATTTTGGCTCCTCAAAAGCCAGATGAATAATAGAGATGACAATGATAGTCCTAATTGTACCTAGCATGTCTTCCATGATATTTTTCTGGTAGCTAGACTTTTAGAAGTATAGTCAACCTAAGGAATGTACCCTTTACCATATTCAGTGTAAGCATTGAAATAATTCACACTCACTGTAAACAAACAATGCCCATTGATAACCTTCTCACAAAGACAAATTTATTTTAGGTTTCTTTTTCATAGCACACTCAAAAGTGGGCCAAAAGAATTTATAAAGAACATATAAAAGTTCTTATATATGATATTAGATTGATTGATCAGTGTTAAAAAGGCACATAAATTATAGAAGGCAGGAGACAAATGTCTTGAAATATCTAGAACTCATTGTCAGTGTAGCTTTCACAGATTCAGTAACATGAGCAGTAATAGGTCAGGATGTACCATCTAAAGCAAAGACATCATTTCATCTTACACAGTTTATCAGAAAGTCTTGCAGTTTTCTTTGGTCTTATTATTGTTGTTATCATCATATAAACATACTTTGTATGGATACATCATGGTTGGTACCCTCATTCTGCTGGCAATCCTCCTCAATGGGGTTGCAGGTATTCCCCATCAGGTTCTGGGTTATGCAATATGGGATTAATGGTCAGTTTTGGGGGGAGAGAATGCCTCTGGCATGGGCATGATGTCTCAATTAGTGGCTCTTACAATCTTTTCCACAAATTTCACTGTCCTGTGGTAGGTGAGTTTTAAGTCTATTTCAGTGATGACCTCTTAGGAGCTTCTGGATTCTCTGTTTTGGTAGGTTTTGAGAATACTCAGGCTCTGTCTCCTTCACACTGGCACTGATTTTTAGGTTCAGCATGGAAGCAACACTCTTGCTCATCTCCCCAGTTCCTCTACGGTCTTAGCTGTGGCTTGGCTGAAGTGGGAGGGGTAGTTTATCTCCTCAGGTCTCATTACCTTCTGACAAAGAAGAATAGATTCTCCAATGGAGAGTGAAGTCAGCATAGTTTAAATGGGATAAACATTATTAATTTAGGGAGAATTTGATGTATATAATCCTTCCTTTAGCCAAAGACTAGTGAGAGCTTGACAGTGGGAAGCATAATCTTTGGCTCCATAAGATTCTGATCTGGTTCTCAGTTCCAGATATGGGTTCCTTTATACTGAGCAGATCTCTTAGCCAATCAGAAGCTATTGGTTACACACCAAGGCTGTGTGTCACTATTACACTAGCATGGACATCCTGACAAGTCTGTTTGCTTCTGAGTAGCTTAGACCTCTGGTTGCTCAGACTGTTGTTGGTCATTTCCCCCATTAGCTCATGTACTGCTTTCTAACACTATGGGCTAACTCTCTGGGTACTGGCTTTCTTCCAGATTCCAGCCAGGTTTCTCCATGTTCTTTGTCAGCAACATACGGTGTCATTAGTAATAGGGTCATAACTTCTGTCTCAGGAGGGTAATCAAATGGTTTGACAGAACCTGTCTTGTTTTGGGGACCTTGTTGGTCTCTCAAAATCAACAGTTCATTGCATGTAGCAACAAATTTCAAGTATGTGGAGTTACAGGCCAAAGTCAAAAAAGAAGTTTAAGCTTTGGTTCATCCCATCCTCTCTAGGGTCCTTCTTTGCAGATGCTCCCCTTTACTCTGGTTGAGGGTTATATCTCCAATGATAAAGGTTTTGATGGTAGCAGTTCACTTCAGAATTAAGTTTCTGTTTGCTTTTCCCCACTCGCCCCTTCTCTGCCCCCCAAACCCTTCCAAACCTATTACCTGTGCCTTGAGTTGCTTATCATGTAGGTCAGTAACTCGAACAGGTCCAGGTTAGGAACTGCAGATAAATAAGAACATGCAGTATTTGTCTTTCTGTGATTGTGCCAGTACACAGAGTATCTTTTCTAACTCTGTCCATTCTTGTACAAAATCATTGTATCGTTTCTTTGTTAATGCTGAGTAGAATTCCATTGTGTAATTGTACCACAACTTTGATATCCATTCATCCAATGATGAACACCAATTCCAGTTCTTAGTTATAGTGAATTGAGCAGCTATAAACATGGTTGAGCAAATATCTCTGTAGTGAAGCATAGAGCATTTAGGATAAATGCCCAGTAAGGAAATAACTGGGTCCATTGGTAGCTTTATGTTTATCCTTTTTAGGAATCTCCATATTGATTTCCATAGTGGTTGTACAACCTTATAATCCCACCAACAGTCGATGAGGGTTCTTCTTTCCCCACATCCTCACTGACACTTGTTGATATTTGATTTTTTAATGATTGCCATCCTTAAAGGATTCAGATTGAAACTCATAGTTGTTTAATTTTAATTTCCCTAATAGTTAGGCATGTTAAGCATTTTCTTATGTGCGAGTTAGCCATTTGTCTTTCTTCCTCTGAGAACTCCCTATTCAGTTCTTTGCCCCATTTTTTGGAGTGAGATGTTTGTGTTTTCATTGTTTAGTTTCTTTGAATTCTTCGTAGATTCTAGATATTAAGCTTCTGTCTGCCGTATAGCTGGCTAAGATTTTATCCCATTCAGTGGAAAATCTATTGGCTCTGCTTATGGTTATTTTTGTTTGTGAAAAACTACTTTGTTTCATGAGATTCCATTGGTTGATTAATTGTTTAATTTCTTGGGCTACTGGAGTTTTGTTCAGGAAGTCTTTCCACACCCCTATGTTGTGGAGAATACCTCCTATTTTTTCTTCCAGGAGAAGACTTTCAGGTTTTATATTGAAGTCTTTAATCCATTTGGACTTGATTTATGTTTATTGTGTGATGAGTGGATCCAGTTTCATTTTTCTACATATGGTTATTTAATTTGTTCAGCACCATTTGTTGAAGATGTGATCTTTTCTCTAGTCTACGTTATTGGCACCTTAGTCAAAGATCAAGTCACTGTAGCTACTTGACCTAAGGTCCAGGTTTTCAATTCTGTTCCATTGGTCTATATTTTTGTCTTTATGCCAGTACCATGCTGTTTTTGTTACTATGAATTGTGATCTAGCTTTAGATTGTGTATGGTGATACCTCCAAAGGTGTTTCTTTTGCTGAGGATCTGTTTGGATATTCAAAGCTTGCTGCCATCCCATATGTATTTTGAGATCCTTTTTTTTCTATCTTTGTAAAGTATGATACAGTAATTTTCATTGATATTGCATGAAATCTGTGTATTGCTTTTGGTATAATTGTGATTTTCACAATATCATTTCTACCTATCCAGGAGTATGGGAGGTCTTTCCATCTTTTCAAGTCCTCCTCAATATATTTTCCTGAGTTTTTTATGTTTTCATTATATATGTCTTTCACATCCTTGGTTATTGGTATCCCAATGTATTTATTTTGTTGTTGTTGTTGCTATTAAAAATGGGACAGCCTCATTGATTTCCTTGTCTGTATATTTGTCATTTGCATATAGAAATCCTGCATATAGAAAGGCTATTGAGTTTTGTGTGTTTAATTTGTAGCCTACCAGTTTTCTGAAGGGGTTAATCACATGTAGAATTTTTTTAATGTTTTTATTTTATTTTATTTTTTACTTTAGAGAGAGAATTGGTGTGCCAGGGCCTCAGCCACTGAAATTGAACTCCAAAAGCTTGTGCCCCATAGTGTGCATGCATAACCTTTTGCTTGCCTCACCTTTATGCATCTGCTTTATGTTGGATCTTGAAAGTCAAACATGTGTTCTCAGGCTTCACAGGCAAGTGCTTTAACCACTAAGCTATCTCTCCAGCTCACCTTTAGAAGTTTTGAGATGGAAGATTTCAGGTAACTTATAAATAGTATCATGTCCTCCCCAAATAGGATAACTTCATTTCTTCCTTTCCAATTTGTATCCCTTGTATCTCTTTCTCGTGCCAGACTGTTTGGACTAGGAATTTTAGTACTATGTTGAAGAGCAGTGGTGAGAGTGGGCATCCCTGTCTTGTTCCTGATCTCAATGGGGGCTCCTTGATTCTTTTCCCATTAAGTATTATTTGGAATTTAGGTGTTTTCTATATAGCCTTAATTGTGTTGCAATATAAACCTCTACATGTATTCTCTCCAACATTTTGATCATGAACATATTTCACATATAATTGATGGCTTCTGTTCCTATTATAGGTTTAATTACAGGCTATTTGCTTTGACTGGGTCCAAATTATGAAACAAGAATGGCACCCAAAAGTCAGTGTAAACAGCCTTTTGGGCCTTAGGGCCTGTAATTTTAACAAACTCCGTTATGTAGGAGCTGTCTGATGTGAGTGATGTATCTATTGAGTACACTTTATAGTAAGTTCCAATAAGTTAATCACAGTAAAGGTCCATTAGTTCTGGAGCAAAAATATGCCATCTGAAGTTGAAAATTACCTTTTGAAGACTGTTCCTAGTATGTTACTGCACCTCACTGTGTCCAAACACCTGACTCTGAGTGATCAATTGAACTCCTAGCCATCTCTGCTTGTAACATGCTGGCTTTTCTCCCATCTAATAAGGTGTATATGTGTTCACTCAGCAGACATTTCTAGCAACTTGAAAATGGTGCCACTATTGTGCCTTGTTCAACCTACTAAGACTTAAGGCTTCCTGACAAAGGAAACAATAACCTGATGAAATTAACTGATAAGTCATTTTATATTTGGTGCACAACATTCAATAGAGCCCATGGGTGCCTTATACCTCCACAACAGCAATCATGAAATACAATTGTGGGAGAAGTCCTTACCCAGGGTACAGTTTCTTGCATCCATTTTTCATGGAATGATAAACATCTACTGAAAAGCATTCTTAGAAGAAGGGGGCAGAGAAATGGCCAGAGGATGATAATGGCATGAAAGAATGGGTGGGGATTAAAATACTGGCCTTGCAAGACTGGGTCAATGTATTCTCAGTACTCAGTCATCAGCTGGTGGCAATTTGGTAATTGGAACTTTGCTGGAGGGGTTGTAATTTTGGGAGTGGGTTTATGGGTGTTACAACCAGCTTCTCCTTGCCAGTATTTGACACACTCCTGCTGCTGTTACCCACATGATGTGGGTCAGAAGGTAGTCCAAGCCTCAGCTCATGCCATATTTCCTCCTGCCATCATGGGGTTCCCCTCAAGTCTGTAAGACAAAATAGACTTTTCCTCCCACAATCTGCTCTTGGTTGTATACTTTCTGCCAGAAACATAAAGGTGACTGCAGCAGTCAATGTCATCATGGTGAAGGGTGTCATCGGTTTTCAGAAATGAGAGGAGGAAATTTGCAAAGCAAGAGCACTTAGATGCAATCACCAGTATTGCAAAAACAAATAAATAATAAAATAAACAACCATTTCTTTTGGTTATTTTGTAATAACTATTTGGATTTATTTGAAGAAAACAAAGAATCCTCACTCTTTTTCATGGGTGTTATTATCTTAACACAACTCATTTTTTCTTCAAAGTTGCATGACTCTCATTTGTCTATGCAAGGAGAGTATAGTGTTTTGTGTGTTAGAGGACAGCAGCTACCTATTTAGACTGCATTTTCAGGAAGCTGGTCCTTTCCTACAAGCTCAATTATGGTCAGTGAGAGCTCGAAACCTTCCTTTGTCTTGACCATTAAGCTTGGACCTGGGAAAACCGCAGTAATTAAAAAGCTCAATCTACTGGAGTCAAGAGGGTCACCTATTAACACTGGTGTTTGCCAGACTACTCTGGGTAGGAGAGGAGGTTCCAGCTGAGAGAGGTTTTTAAGGTTTATCTTGAAATCATGCTTACAGCCTCTGGTCCCATCAGGTGGCTTCTTGTCAAATATGTTCTGCCACCATTAGATGATATAGGGAATAATTTGTCTGCCTTCAACAATGTTAAGTGAGAATCCAAGCTTTACTAGGCAGGAAAAAGCAGCCTAAATAATGATTTGAACATATAACTAGCTGGACCAGGAAAAGAAAATTAGTGCCTGTCACCATGATTGTGTTTGCCCTCCCTATATTCCAGAAAAGACCATGTTTATAGGTTAGTCAAAAAAATCAGAAGTTTTATTTCTTAATTGAAATGTAGAGATTGAATTTTCCCAGATCTCTAGGTTCTTAATATTATCTTAAATGATTTACACATGTCTATGATTACCTTGAAGAATTACCTATTCTGCCATGACTATTTGTCTTTCCTATAATGTTGCTTAATTCAAAATATGATTGACATATTTAACACAAAAAAGGTTTTCTTTATTTCTTCACAGAATAATTAACTTTAAAACTACTGAAAGAATATTAGTGGGCACTAAATATTTAGAATTATCTCCTAGGCTATGGAGATTACTCAATGGTAAAGGCACTGACTTAAAAAGCCTGTCAGCCCTGGTTCAATTCCTCAGTTCCCACATAAAACCAGATATACAATGTGGTGCATGCTTCTGGAGTTCATTTGCGGTGCCAGAGTCTTGTCCCATCAGTTTTCTCTCTCTTTCTATTTCTCTCTCTCTCTCTCTCTGTAATAAATAAAAGTTTTTAAAATCAATAAAATAAAATTATCTTTTAATGTTCAATAACTTCTATATGACTATAACACAATGTGACAGGGCACATGGATGTTGGGTAATTAATTATTGACTCTTATGCTAGACAAAATAGAAAAAATGAGATGGAAAAAGATCACCTTGAAAGATTTTTACCAATAAACCTAGAATCAAAGATGAATATAAGAACATGAACCTAAAATTTTGTTAACTTTTAAGTTATCCAAAAGACTTTTATTCTTAGTTGTAGAGATTAGTGTGGCAGTCAATTTAGAGGACTTTCCCAAATGATTGAGTTAGAATATCCCAGAGGTCATAGAATATTTTCTCATTTCAGTTTTCAAAAGCATGGGCACTAATGAAGGGGTTTTCCTCTGCTGACTCTTGAATTCCTTGTCCACTGTCCAGAGAAAGGTACAACCCAGATAGAATTCCACTAGTGGAAACATCTGATATATACAAACAAGTAGAGTGATTGTAAGCTTGCAAGTTAGAGCAAGGAATGACAGGTTCAATCATTTCTCTAAATAGATGGCTTCTAGAAATTACCCCACTTTTCTTCCACAATATTCTAGAACTTTATTTCAGACTTTGAGAAAACACATTAATCTGCTGGAGACAGCAAGCATGCCATTTCAGGATCACTAGGAATTGAGCGCTGAAGAGCTGAATGACACAGTTCCAGCCCAGCTGTCTCTTCCTTGAAGTCCAATGTGGGCCCTCTATAGAAAAATCTTTGGCTCTGTACGCCACGGAAATCTGTGGTTTTCTGTATAATGTTTGTCTTTCTCTGTCTTCCACTTGGTGTCCCAATCTCTAAGTTTAATTTTCCAGTAAAAATTGGTGTTAGTGAAGTGCTGGACAATGCATCTGAAAGAGGCTCTGGCATAGAATTGGAAAAACAAAAAAAATGGCTCAGAGATAATTGTTTTCCTTAAAGGCCTTAAAGAAAGTCAGGCATGGAGTACAGTACACTTAGGAGGAAACAATGAACTTCCTGGAACAATGTAAAAATTGTTCTATGACTAATTTTTTCTAAATGGTGGCAGTTGCAGCAAACTATGACTCTTTACCAAGAATCCTTATAGAAAAACAACCGAAGTCAGAAACAGTTCAATTGGGGATACCAAAGTCTAAGCATTGGAGAGACTTGAAAAGGAAAATTCAAAATAAATGATTGAAGGATCAGTGATTAATGATGGGATCCCCCATTTGTGGTTGTTTTGCCTCTCGCCTTTAATATAGTAATTAAAAGTAGAAGTTCAGGAAATCACAAGTGCTTGACCACACATACATGGGGAAAGTGTGAAAACAGTTAATCATTATTGGGGCCTGATGATTTTACTTGAGGTGAATAATATGGGATTGTTTGATGAAAAGGAATAACAAAATGTTTCTATGAATTCTGTGAAACTGTACCTTTCTTGAAGTTTGTTCTTGCATGACATGATCAGAAAATAAAAGACTGAGGCTAATAGCTGTGGCAGCAGAGAGAGAGAACCATAGAAGCATGGAAGCATAGAAGTAGGGAAAAACAGAGAACAGAGAAAAAGACAAAAAAATAGAAAAAGAAAAAACATAAAAAGAGAAAAAGAAAAAAAATAGAAGCAGAGAAGGAGGCAGAGAGAGAAAGATGGAAAAACTCAGCTGCCTTCAGCATTAGCCTGTCAGCTTGCACCAGAACTTGATTTCGAGTTATTATTTCACGGCTCCCTTTTGCACTTCTCTTCTGGGACCCTCCTTCAAGCCAGGGCTGGACCCTGGCATTAATCTACATAATAATTTTTGAAACATCAACCTGGTAAACATACGAATGAAAATAAATGTAAAGAACCAGCATAAAACAGTGATTTCTCCTTTCACAAAACAGCAAATAAAGCTAAGCATTGCCCATCTGGACTAGATGAAGGAATATTAGCCCCAGAGCCACAAGCTTGGGAAGAATTGGAGGGCCATTCTCATTCCACAATATTCATAAGAGTAAAACCCATGAGGACATATTTTCTTACCACATTCTTATTCCAGTCTCTCACTATGCTGTTTATTTGGTAATTTCTTACAAATGGCAGGTCCCATCATTGACTCCTTCAACAAGTAGTCCAGAAGCCCCAGAAGAATCACACTGCTACCTGATATTTACTTTTAGTTTATTCAAAGTCATCACACTCTTCACAAATAGTTTGTTCAGAAGATGAAGACTGTATATAAAATCCCATAGTGAGCCAGGTGTGGTGGCAGACACCTATAATCCCAGCACTTGGGAGGTAGAGGTAGGAGGATCACCATGAGTTCAAGGCTACCCTGAGACTACATAGTGAATTCCAGGTCAGCCTGAGGTAGAGTGAAACACTACTTTGGGGAAAAAAAAATAAAAACAAAGCATAGTGTTGAGAAACCAGACCAAAGATGTAATATTAAATGACCCAACTTCAAATTTCATATTACTATGTCAGAGCTATATAAATATCTTCCCCAGACTTTGTATTTGGGTGAGTTTGGTGAGTTAATGGGAGGGATGGGCATGTCTGATGGATGGATGGGATGTTCATCTCTCTATGCCTCTCACCTTCATCCCCAAGAAATAATGAATCACATCCAACACACAACATTAGAAACTGTTTTATGATGAAACGTTAGAAACAATATCTGTCAATGTTGAAACAGACAGTGCAGAACTTCCTCCAAGTTACAGTATAGAAAGGAAAGAATGCATGGAGCCAACCAGTAAACATCAAGGAACTAAAGCATACGGGTGGATTATAAGCAGCTTGTGAAAAATTTAACTTTCAGACATCCCTTGAACAAGACTCGTGTTTTTCTCTAAACTCTGGGGTTACTAAACTAAGGGAACTCAAATAACTATAGAATTTGATGTGCTCATGGGCTGAATAGATGGCTTAGCTGTACCAATGTAAGCCAGATGCACAAGGTGGCACATGCCTCTGAATTTCATTTGCAGTGGCAGACCATTCTGTCTCTCTCTCTCTCTCATTTATCTGCCTCTTTCTGTCTCTCAAATACATAAATAAATAAAATATTAAAAGAAGAATTTAATGTGATCCTGGCTATTAGAACAGCCATAACTTCTTACAGATACAAAGTGGGGACAAATAGCAGAGCTTCTTCACGTAAACAGTGTTGAAGGTTGAACTTTAAAAAACTTTTTTTTGTTTATTTTTATTTATTTATTTGAGATCAACAGACAGAAAGAGAAAGAGAGAGAGAGAGAAATGGGCATGCCAGGGCCCCCAGCCACTGTAAACAAACTCCAGATACATGTACCACCCTGTGCATCTGGCTTACATGGGTCCTGGAGAATGGAGCCTCAAACCAGGGTCCTTAGGCACCACAGGCAAGCGCTTAACCACTAATCCATCTCTCCAGCCCCAAAGGTTGAACAGTTTTTTTTTCCACTCATTCTCATACAGTACTATGTCTTCAATGGAATTAACTTTTGATTTAAGAATTTAAAATGATGGAAACCTAAAATGTTCACATTCCAAAGAAAATAGCATATATTTTTCTTTGCATTTTTATTTGAGAAGTACTAGTTTCATACTAAATTCATATTTGGAATAAAATGTTAAAAGCCTGGGTCAACTTTAATTCACCTTTTATACACATCATTGCCATAAATACCATTAGTGAAGAAAGAAAATTCTTTTGAAATTATAAATAGAATTGTGTTGATTTTCTATAAAAATGCCAGTTTCTTAGCTGAGATTTAACTATAATAACCATTATGTAAAATATGGAATCATATAAGTTTCTAACTTGACTTGTGGAATACTTGATATTTTCATGGTGTACAATTTGATAGAAGGGTTTAGGAACAGCAATCCCATAACCTGGTGCAGATGTCAATCTCCCTGGATAAGTTAGTTTATATAGTGAACATTCTTTTAACTATACTAAAATATACCCTCTTGTAGTTTCAGAGAAATTATTCTTCTTCCTGAGGTAGAAGAAACGTTACTTCCTTTTTCTATTCCTGAGGGATGAAAATCTCTCTCTTTTTTTTTATTCTTAGACATAAAGGACTCTTGAAATGTTACTCACTTAACTGTCCTATCACCTTTCCTAGATTTCAAAATACAACACTTAAAGGGCACAGAGAAGAAAGAGGAGTTTCTCCTAAGTGGTGGTTCTGCACACTGAAGTTAATGGATGGTTATGAGAGAAATAAAAAGTACCACAGGGGGATGAAGAGATGGCTTAATGGTTAAGGTGCTTGCCTGTGAATCCTATGGACATATGTTTGACTCTCCAGGCTTCATATAAGCCAGACACACAAGGTGATGCAAGGTCACATATTCATTTAAGGTGGCACACGTGTCTGAAGTTCAATTGTAGTGGATGGAGGCCTTGGAGCACCAATTCTCTCACTGTTTAAAAAAATACAAAAAAGTACTACAGGATTAAAGATGATTACCTCTAAATATTTCACTAAAATTAGTATATTCATAAATACAGAAAGCCCAAATAATATAAAATAGTAATATGCCTTCAAAATTTAATTTTATGGGAAGATGACTATAGGGAATATTAGCTGAAAGAAAACAAAAAGCTATAATCTCTCTTTTTAAACTGAAGTATAGTAGGCAAAACTCCTTGGTTGCCACACTGCATTCTCAACTCAGATTAAATTATTAAAATAATAAGTTCAATAAACTCAAGGTGTTTCTGACAAAACAGGGGATGATAGAAGTAGAAAAGAAAAAGAAAAAAAGGACCGATTAAGAACTGTGAAACACCCAGTGTCTCATTTGTAGTGCACAATGGACATGTTGGGTTCGTTTTAGGTCTACTTTCAAAAGTTAGTAGGTAGGTATCTTTTGTAAATTGTAGATAGCACTGCTAATGCAAGAAGATAGACAGGCAATGCAATCAGCACAGTTTTGGAAGAAAACACACAGTATTAAGCTTTTGATGTCATCAATCTGATACAATATCTTTTAAAAAAAGAAAATAGATCTTTGGCTAGCATGCTGGTTTTCAAATGTTCCTAGGTAATTTAAATTGTGAAGCATCTGAAATAAATTAATCTATCTAAGTATCTCTTTCTTAAGTAACAGAAACATAGGTAAATTTTGAGGTCAAGGATATATATAAGAAAAAAAAGTGTAATTTGCAACTGAACCAACCAGTTCGTAAAAGCGAAGTCGATCTATACTTGGACATATAGCCATTCGTAGTTTAAAATAAGTCTTTTGGACAAGAGAGATGGCTCAGCAGTTAATGCATTTGCCTGTGAAGCCTAAGGACCCAGGGTTTGATTCCCCAGGAAGGCAGATGCACAAGGTGGTGCTTGCATCTAGAGTTTGTTTGCAATGGCTAGAGGTACTGAAGTGCCCATGATGTCTCAAGCTTTTTGCCTTCCACCCTCTCTATCAAGTAAATAAATAAAACAAAATGAAAGTTCAAAAACTACGTTTTTATTAGTTATGTACACAGTGTGCATACAGCCATGTTGGTACCATCCTTAATCTCCTCTCTGTTCTCCCCTCCCTCTACAGGGACCCTCCACCTTGGGGAATGTGGGTCGTGCATTGTGGGGTTAGCCATCAGTTACAGGGAAAAGGCAATGTCTATGTGCATAATGTCCCAACATGTGGCTCTAACTATCTTTCCACTCCCTCTTCCGTGAATTTTCCTGAGACATATTGGGTTCCTTTTAGGTCTATTTCAGTGATGTGGTCATGGGAGCCTCTGTGCCTCTGGATATCTGGTTTTGTAGGAGTTGAGTGTTCTCTGTGTCTTTCTCTTTCACCATGGTGCTGGTACCACATTCACCAAGCAACTCATGGTCTAAGCTACTCAGCAGCAAACAACCTAATGTGATACTCACACAAGTGCAATAGTGGCACACAGCCATGGTGGGTAACCAAACGCTCTTGATTTGGCTGGCAGATCTGCTCAGTGGAACAGAACCCATAGTTGGATATGGGGAACAAGTCAGAACCATATCCAAAAAAATGAGCCTGCTCTCCATATCGAACTTCCACCAATTGTGGGCTACAAGAGGGTCTACACCTATTAAATTCTCTCTAAAATAATGGTTATCCAACTTGTCTGGTGCTAACTTCTCTCCCCATTGGAGAATTTGTTTCTCTTTTTCAGATGGATGCAGATCCTGAGGAAAGAATCAGCCCATCACACCTGACCAGGTCTCTAGCTGAAACCATAGCGTAATTGGGGAAATGAGCAAGAGTGCTACTTTCTTGGTGAACCTGGTACCAGCACAAGGTGAAAAAATAAGTCCTTAATGCAAATTATAAATTACACTATCTGAAAATGAATCTGAAGCCAGTTTAGAGCATTCAGGCAAGACAAGCTAGAAGACAAAAAAAGAGGCTTTTACATTTTGTATTTATTAGAGAGACAGAGAAAGAGGGCGGGGGGGATAGAGAGGGAGGGAGGGAGGGAAGGAGAGAGAGAGAGAATGGGCACTCTAGGGTATTCAAACACTGCAAACACCCTTCAGATGAATGAGCCGTCTTGTGCATCTTGCTTACATGGATCCTGGGGAATTGAAACTGGGTCCTTAGGCTTTTCAGGCAAGCACCTTAACTGCTAAGCCATCTCTCCAGTCTCAAACAGGCTTTATATATATATATATATATATATATATATATATATATATATATATATATATATATATATCCTCAGTGGTCCTCCTGTCTCTAATTCCTTCAGCACTGTTGTTACAGTTGTGTGCAGCCACACATGGCTTTCTCATGCTTGTGCAGCAAGCACTCTCACCCCATGAGTCATCTCCCCGTTCTTTGTTTTTGTTGCTGCTGTTTAGTTGTGTTGATTTATTTATTTTGTTTTTTCAAGGTAGGGTCTTGCTCTAGCCCAGGGTGATCTGGAATTCACTATGTAGGCTTCCTCCCAATTTACAGTGAACCTCCCCTTCAGCATCCTGAGTGCTGGGATTAAAGGCTTGAGCACCATGCCCAGCTCTGTTTTTTTCCTTTTGTGCCTTAATTGAAGAAGAAGATAGAACAGTTTGTGAGAATGAGAAAGTGATTAGTGATCTATATTCATGCTCATTCATTTGGCAAACACACAATAGAATCCAAATATCTGCCAGGAACTATATTGAATAGTATTTAAATATCAATGTTTCTGTCTCTTATTTGACAACTCCCTCAAACGCTGCTTAGTTTGTCTATTAAAAATGAAGGTAGCATGATGGAAGGGAGACAGTCATTATATATTAATAATAATAATAATAATAATAATAATAATAATAATAAACAGTAAGGTACTTTAAGCCACATGAAAATTGAGAAATTGGATGGGAGAATACTATATAAAGATGATCTCCTGCAGACAAAAGTGAACCAGTCTGGTGGAAATACAAACCAGTGTAGCCACTATGGGATCATTATGGAGCTAGCACAGAAAATTTAAGATATACCTTACTACCCAGTTATGCCAATTCTGAAAACTTATCCCAAAACTTCAAATACTCACATATCAGCATTTAGTGGAACACTATTCACAATACCTAAGTCATTATTCTAGCCTACGTGACCCCAAAAAAGAGGAATGGATAACGAAAATGTCATGTGTGTGTGTACAATTTTTTTCAAACATAGAGATGAATGAAGTCATGTCATTTGAGAGAAAACAGATAGGACTGGAGTTAATTATATTAGGCAAAGTAAATTAATCTCCAAAAAGACAAATGCCATGCTTTCTCTTATTTATTGTTCCTAGCTTTTATATCATTACATAAAATCATTGTGTATATGAAATGAAAGTAGAAGTGAAACTGTATAACGGATCAACAGGGATTAATTGGAGAAATAAGGGGTGAGAAAGGAGAAGATGAGGGTAAAAGGGAATATGTCCACAGTACATTATATAGCTGTATGAAAATGTGCTTATTTAACTCTGTATCATATAAAATGAATATAAACTAATGAAGAGGACCTGATCCTGCACACAAATTAGAAGTTATTATTTAATTATATTACATTCCAGTTTCAGTATAAACAATTCGTGTTGTTAATGCCTGAATCTTCCTTCTATATTTAAATATTTAAATGTAGTTTTTATCTACCTACAAATAGTATAAAATTTCAACCATAAAAAAAGAATGAGTGGATGCCCAAAGAAAGCAATAACAACTAATAAAAACTACATGTGGAGACACTGACCACCTTCATAGTATAAGCAATGTCCTTGGATTAGTTTATGGCCCCTAGTCATGAGGGACATCGAAAGATTGGAGAAAAAATAAAAGAAATATATTAAAGTTCATTCTGGTGTTCTGATCACAATATTCCTGTATTAAATTTTTATTTAAAAATTATAAAATTTAGCCTGGAGTGGTTGCGCACGCCTTTAATCCCAGCACTCGGAGGCAGAGGTAGGAGGATCGCTGTGAGTTCGAAGCCACTTTGAGACTCCATAGTGAATTCCAGGTCAGACTGGGCTAGAGTGAGACCCTACCTCAAAAAACCAAAAAAAGAAAATTATAAAATTTTATTACTTGCCCTTACTTCTTTCAGAAAGATAATAAATAAAGTAAAAATAATATTCAAAAGAGTTTGTCTTATCTCTTAAAGCACCACAGTTTATGAAATATAGCAATTTCTATATTTTAAATAATGAATTTGTAAATCTCTTGTTAGGACACTAATGTTCTTTCTATTTTTTAGATTTTTTCTATGCTTTTCTTACATTGCACTATAAAAATTTTCTATCATGGATTCATATTTACTGCTTTTGAACAATGTCAATATTGATTGGAAAAATTATATAAAATTTTCCTTCAAAATTTGATATACTCACACTTCAGGAGCACTCTTGTTAGATATTCTTTTTTCTTCTACAATAAGTAATATAATTTCATATTTGGCATTATAAAACTTTACAAATGCTTTAAACATACATCATTAGACACATAGCCTAATAAAGCAATTAGAAATAAATATATATGAACAATAACTTTTAAATCTGGTATGATTGCCTGGGAGATGGAAGAAGCATTGGGCTACAGTGTACATCATAATCAGACTACAATCTGTCTTTAAACTCTCAAACTTTTTTTCTCTAAGGACATTTCTGCACTTTTACCATCATTAGATATTGAATAGATTAGTTTTGAGGACTCATGACAATTCAAAGTAGATCACCAATAGTTACCATTATGAGTATAAGACGTGCTATTTAAAAGACATGTTAGTTCTGTCACATTCATTTATTTACCACTTTATCATATTGTGGATTTCTGACTTGTATAAAAATCACAACCTTGCATGCTTCAGAAAACATTTCATTTTATGTGGTACATTTCATGATTAATACAAACTTGCATTACCCCTTGTACCAAAGGGAGTTTTCTTTGTATGTGTATGTACACACACACACACACACATACACATATGTATATATATATATATATATATATATATATATATATATATATATATATCCATGAATGTGTGGTGCATGCCCATTGGTGTTCAAGCACCCATGCATGTGTGCATTTAAGTGTGTGAAGGCCAGAAGACAAGCTTGGTTTTTGTTCCTCAGGTACTGTCCATCTTTATATTTCCACAAATTCCCATCCAAGTAAATAACTCCTTCTTCCTTACCTATCTCTTATATTATTGTTATTATTGTTATGTTCATGTCACCTGTAAATATCATGGCACATGCAAGAAAACTCCTACATGGATATAAGGGCTAATAAATTTGACATGTTCTAAGTGTTTCTTTCCTAATGGCTCTGATAACTATCACTCTCTCAAACAGCTGCTTCCTTGCCTGTGCATAAGATGGATATGGGATAATAGCCTGCTATGTACACAAACTGCAAAATAAAGTTTGATGAATGGGAAACTAATAGCCAAAACTCCCAAAAGCCACACTTGTGTGACTAAGACTTCAATGATGGACTACAATGATTGTGGAGAGGTAAAAGTTACCAAACCAGAGCCAATAATGTTTTGGGCTGTATTAGCCTTTTTAATGGCCAATAATATTATTTCTCTACATGGGACCTGACATTTCTCTGTGACATGTGCTTAATTCCTTGGATCAGTGCTTCAGCCTTCATCCCTTGGAAGGCTGCTGTCCCTCACTGTTCCTCTCAATAAACAGTCTGTCTGTAGAGATCAAGACTGGTGTTCCCTTTTAGTTTTCTCTTACATTTTCATTACAGTTATAGAATAATAAGATTTAGACAATAATCTCAGTGATAATTACCCAGTAAGACAGCATGAATAAGACCGAAACAATCTTAAGATTACTCTGTGTGTGTGTGTGTGTTTTAAGCTATAATAATCTTATTAAATAGTAAAAGGTTGACAAATAGCAGACCATAGCAAACTTGGTTGAGAACTTTAAAGTCAGTCTTTTACAACCTTTATCATGACCAGATTAATATCAATGAGTTAAAGTTTTTATAATGAGTTAAAGTTTACAACCTGAATACCAAGGCATCCTGTTATCAGCCAGGGGCATCCTTTGTTAGTCTAACATAAGTCCTAGACTAATAGTTATCTTACATATCTCAAAAGTCAACTCCACAATGCATGACCCGTATACCTCAACAAGGAGGGGCCAAGGGGAGGGGGTAGGTCACGGATGAGCCTAATAATGGTACCAAACTGACTGTATTTGCTGAATACAGAACTGACTAATAAAAAAAAAAAAAGAAAGAAACAGCAGTAAATATAAAAAAAAAAGTCTGTAATCTGATCAAGTGCTTTAAGACTTAATCAACTTTGTCTTTAATGCTTTGTTTAAGCTTACTCATTTCTTTATCCAAATACTTTATTCAAACCTTCATCTGCATATTTTCACCTTGCAGTCTATGTAACAGCTCTGTAACAATCTTTTTATCAAACATTTATCAATATTTAAAGTTTTCTCTCTAGTTTATCTTTAGTCAGTTCATCTCATAACTACCAACAAAAAATTTTATTGTCCTTACCATAAGACTTTTAATATGACCATTTAAGTTTTTTTAACTTTCGTTCCTATGGGGGTTTTTGAATATTTAGAAGGTCAGTTAATTCATATTAATTTCATATTTTTGACTTTTATGCTGCATTTACATGAGGTTTAAATAAACATACAATCTCATTAAAAATGAATCTTTGGGCTGGAGAGGTGGCTTAGTGGTTAAGTGTTTGCCTGTGAAGCCTAAGGACCCTGGTTCAAGGCTCATTTCCCCAGGACCCACGTTAGCCAGATGCACAAGGGGGTACATGCATCTGGAGTTCGTTTGCAGTGGCTGGTGGCCCTGGCGTGCCCATTCTGTCCCTTTTTCTCTTTCTTTCCCTCTTACTTTCTGTCTATTGCTCTCAAATAAATAAATAAAAATAAACAAAAAATTTTAGAAATGAATCTTGATTTGTTTAATACTTAGTTTTTTTTCAGTAGTCGGAGTTCAACAGTAGGAAATATAGCTATGGCTCAATTGAACTTTAATTTGAGACATGACAATATAAATAAATTTATCAACTTATTACAAAGACTAAAGTCTGAACTATATGAACAATTAAGTGAGAAAAAATATGAAGAATGGAAACTTGTAAGTTAATCCATTTTACCACAGGCAACACAAACCTTCTTCATTTTATATCCCATAACCTTTCCATATCATTTTCATATCCTTTTTTTAAATTTTTTATTTATTTATTTTTGGGAGCAACAGACAGAGAAAGAAAGAGGGAGAGAGAGAGAGTGGGAGAGAGAGAGAATGGGAGTGCCAGGCCCTCCAGCCACTGCAAATGAACTCCAGACATGTGTGCCCCCTTGTGCATCTGGCTAACGTGGGTTCTGGGGAATTGAGCCTTGAATCAGAGTCCTTAGGCTTCACAGGCAAGCACTTAAATGCTTAGCCATCTCTCCAGCACTTCATATTCTTTTAATAACATAAGTCACAACAGTATTTTACCTCACAAAGCCATTTCTGATATAAATCACATCACTTTCTGTAGAAGCAAGATTAGAGCTTGATATTCAAATGTGTCTATTGTAGTAAGCATGAACAAGCCTGTTTGCAAAAACATAGAGATGAATTATTTTAAATATATTGTAAACCTGATATTTGCAGCATTTAAAGCTTTATTTTCTAATTTTAGCATAGTGGGAAATAATCTCCAGTTGTTTGAGAGATAAACAATATAATGGGAACATATTTGCAAATTATATGGCCAACAGAGGGCTGCTAATCCATTAGGTTCAAAGAGTTTTTGGTTTGTTTGTTTGTTTTTAAATAAGCTCTTTGGGTCTTATCCATTAGATAAACACATTAATAAAATTATGTGGGAAACATAAAGCAGGTAGTTCATCCTGTTTTTTTTTATAATTTAAAATCATCTTAAAATATATAAGCATCAGAATATTTAATGATAATAGCATTGGAACAATTAATATCATAAATTTAGTTATACAAAAGGAAAGACTACATGAAATATAGAACACATGATATTATATGGTTGCCCAACATTAGACATGACAACACGAAACATGGAGAGATATCTTTTTAAGATTTTAGTGATATTTTAAATTGGTGAGGACTTAATCTTAACAGGGCAACAGCCAGTGGTTTGAATTTAAGTTGACATTTTTTCTTTGGTGGCTTGCAATGAAAAGAAGGGGAAAGGTAAAAGAAAAGAAAAACCCTAGAAGCTTTACAGTGTTTTAAACATTTAGCAAGGAGAAGAAAAATTAGATATCCATATGTAGACATTAAAGAGGCCCAGTAAAGACAGGAGTTTCTTTAAGATGGCAAGGTTTGTATTTGATTTCATGAGATGGCTTGAATTTGGTGTGGCAGGGAGAGGCCCTGGCAAGACATAGCCATATGGCAGAACTGTATGTGAGATATAGAGTTTTAGAAGGGGCAAGATTTCAGAGGGTTTTTGGTGACAGAGGAGAATTTGGTAGGTAGAATAAGAAGTACAAAGGGAAAGGTGGGGATGGAGGATAAAGAAGCACTGAAGGTAAGGAAACTTAGACCACTTGCCATGTTTTCTGAGGAAGTTATCAAGATCAATAATAATATTATAATCAAAAGTACTAAGTTTAGGCTAAGAGTGGTCATTATCTAAGGAATATTGTGGCCAAATTTGAATAGAGTGCTGGAATAATTTGGCAGGCAGGAACTCAGGAAGTTCAAGCTCCTTTAAATTAGCTTTGAGACATGCCAATGAACTGTCTTTTGGAACAGATAATTTAGAGCTCATTTTGGAGGATAAGGACTAGAGTGGCCAATCTCGCCCCCAGGGATATCTCCAAGGTTTAGGGAGGGCAAACAAAACCCAAGGATTAGGAGCAAGTGTCCCTGCACTCATAATGCTTGTGGTGTGGAGTGATATGTGGGAAGCTGGTCTGATAATCCATGGACCAAAACTTGAGAAACTCCTGGACTTTCTAAGGTCAGAGTGTGGTGCCTCCACCACAGGCTGAGAATGAATATCTTGTCCTGAAGTTGTAACTTGATGAAGATGTGGATGCAGCAGATCACATGGCAAGAGGCCTCTAGTCTGGAGTTTAAAAGTCTGGTGGGAAAGGGTGAGAAGAAAAAGAAAAGGAAGAAGCCTCCAGCTATTAAGTTGGAAAGACTGGAGGTTTTATGTCAAAGGTGGCTGTTAGTTAAGAGTAGTGAGCACAGAGAGATTTTGTGCCTGTGAGGGAGTCAAACATTGGCAGGGAGATAGAGAGGAGTGAAAAAGAGAAAGGAAAGGCATGGCCCAAAAGCCTAGGGAGGCTCCCATCCAAGTCATGGCACCAAAAGGTAAGGAAAGTGTAAGAGAAAAGCAAAAGACAACCCCAGACTTGATCTCTACAAACAAACTGTTTATTGAGAGGAACAATGAGATGCAGCAGCCTTCATGCAGGGTGAAGGCTGAAACACTGGGCCAGGATGGGGTTCAAACTTATATGGAGGATTCTAAGAAACAGACTGTACCAGGTGCAGTTGATAAGAAAGTTGTAGCTGTTTGTGTCCTTGTTCAGAATAGGCTTACTCAGCCAGGAATGTCTAAGGGAGGATACTCAGATGGTTCCTGGTCCTTCAAGGCCATCTAGGCTAAGGAGAATACATCAATCAGGGTGGGTGTCCAACTTAATGAGGCTGAATACCTGTGTTGTTCCTTTATTGCCCAAAAGTTTTAAGGATAGTTATTAACTCTTTAGTTCCCTTTAGTTTTCAGGGAAGGCTATTAAGTCTTCAATAACTCACCAAAATAGAGTAGATTGAATGGACAATGAATCCCAGGGATTCTCCTGATTCTGCCTCCCCAACACTGGGGTTACAAGTGCAGGTCACCACCCTAAGCACTTTTCCATGAGTTGTGGGGTTCAAATACAGGTCCTCATGCTTACAAGCCAAGCACTTTACTGACTGTGCCATCTCCCCAGCAGCAAAGCTTTATTCTGTTGATGACAATTTGAGAGAAGACACTTGAGGTTTCTGGGTACCCTGGAAGATGTGAAAGCCCAATTATGGAACAATAATCTCCATATGGTATGCTAATTCTCATGGTGTATTTGTGCATTGGGGAAATTTTTACCTGGGGACAGTGGGCATTACTGACAGAAGAAACAATGAAGAGACTTTTGGCTGGGAGGGAATTGTTGTGGACCTTGTGTTCTTCTTTTATTAAGTCTGTAATCCAAGGCTTGATTGAATAGAAAACATGTCATCAAAGCTAGAGATCATCCTTCTGAGAGATTTAAAACATATCACCTTTCATGGAGACACTCTAGATCAATATGCCTACAGATCGTTGGAGGATATTGAGAGGAATAGTAAGGGAGTGGTGATAACTAATAATAAAACAAAAAAAAAAATGTGTGTCCCACTTGAATGCTCATCCTCTGTGGTTTAATACAATAAATTCACAGGTAATTTTGTAGCTCCCAGCATATCATTTTGCAGGAATGAGGGTATGGATATAGCAAACAAATGGAGATGATTGCTCAGTCAGCAGATTCTTTGCTGTGAGTAATATACAGTTCCTTACTATGTCCAGAGAATTTGTGTCTTATGTCAGTATGTGCAGAGGAAGCTGTAGCAGTCCAGTTTGTTAGCTTTCAGCTCTAACAAATAACAGACTTTTTACAATTCTGAACTTAACAGGTCTATACATAAATAAAACAGCAACATATCTACACCAAAATGTAAAAACACTATATTATCTGGGTCCAATATAATAAAATGGGACTTAAATATTCATTTACACTTCTGTAGCCACAAACAACATACACATTGTGAATATGATCATTGCAATTCAAACGTTATTCAAACCCTCTAGACATTTTTCTGTGCTAATTATACATGTGATATTGCTAAGAAATTTGTCAAACAATGGAAGAAATTAGGGAGAAAATGTGAGGGGGAAGAGTTCCTAAAGTTGGAAATTTGGAGGTCAGAACTTCAAAATAGCAAATTCATCAGATGAGGCAAACCAAGAACCCACAGTGTCTAAATTAGAATTTCAAGACAAATATAGTTTCAGAGGTAATTATCCATAAAATTTCCATTCTGAACATTACAGTTCTTGCAGAATAGATGATGGAAGAGAACAGAAACTGTAGCTTTAGGCTCTGGTTGAATTTGGTAGAAATCTCACTCATCTCTGTTATCTCCAATGTCTTTACTCAAACACTGCAGTTCAGGTGAGCATTACATGTGTCAGCACCAATCAGTGGCCAGATGACCTCTGAGTTTCACCTGTAATATTTTGAGAACACAATTAATCAGGTCAGAATCTTAAAATAAAAATACCATCTAATTGTATTAAGGAGTGTTATTCTATTTTAACTATATTGTTATATAATGTTAATGCAAAAACCAGGAATGATTTAAAGGTAACTGTCCAATTCCACAATACCCTCAATGCTCCCTCACCACTGAACACCTTTCCATTTTCTAAGTACAACTGCATGTTCATTCTACAGGAAATTTGTTTTCATTTAGAAGTTATTTTATGAAGTTTGCTTATGAGATTAACTGGAACATTGATCAATTATTTTTCTCAACTCCTGGTGTTGAAAAAATGCATCATGTAAGGAAATAAATTTGTTTTTAGTCCTGAAAACAGAAGTTCCAACTTAGTGAATATAATGGCAAAAAACAACACCTTGGTTTTGTAGTTCTTTTCTTGATATTTTAATACCAATATATTTGTCCTTAAACTACCTCTAATGCTGAAACCTTTTAAACATTTTGATTTCTCTGCATTAGCAAATATTTCTAAAAAATAAGTGAGGTTTTGGAGTCTTTCATCACATTTTATTGGCAATTAACTCCAATATGCTCTATTGTTTCTCAAATTTCAGCTCATTTGGAATCAGTGTTTTAGGGGAGAGTAATATCTGATAGATGTATTTATTTTTGTCTTTGAGCCAGATATGATTTATATTTATTATCTCACTTACTTTATCCAATGACTCTAGGTACATTCTCATTTAACAGATATATAATTGGAAACATGAGAGACTAACCTTGACCAATTTCATAGAGATAATTTTGCAAGAATTGACATCTCAACCAATATCAGAACTTGACTCCTAGCTTCATAGCTCTACCCCATGTTGCTTTCTTCAGGGTTAGTTCAGCAAAAACTTCCAAATATCATTGTCAATGCCCCAGAGGTGGGCTAGTGAGAAAACATGAATTATTAAAAACAAAATGGAAGAAATGTGTAATAATAGAACATAATTTTACTCTCCCTTTAAGATAATAAAAGAATTGTCAAATATTTTTATGGACTAGGAAAGACTTTCCTAAAAGTCAGCTTTTGTAGTAAAATGGCATTTAAAAAGTCAAATTGAATCCGGGTGTGGTGGTGCATGCCTTTAATCCCAGCACTCAGGAGGCAGAGGTATGAGGATCACTGTGAGTTCAAGGCCACCCTGAGAATACAGAGTGAATTCCAGGTCAGCCTGGGCTAGAGTGAGACCCTACCTTGAAAAACAAAAACAAAAAATAAAAGTAAAATTGACTTTTTTTTTTTTTGGTGAATGTTGGGGCGATAACATTTTTGTGATATACAGTTCAAACATCAGTGCATAACTTCAAAGTATATGGACTTGGCATTTGAGTTGCTACTCGGTTAATAGAGAGGTTCCCTAGCATAAAGCTCTGGGTTTGTATACTGGCATGACATGAAACTTGGAATTATGTGTGTGATGGTTAATTTCTATCATCAACTTGATGGGATAAGGAATCTAGTAAAAGATAGGAATCCTGGACAGGCCTCTGAGGACATTTCCAGGAAAGGAAGCACTAAATGAGGGAATTAGACCTTTGCCCAGAGTGGGCAGCTCTTTCTGCGGTCATGTATATGTAAAGAGATTCCATAAAAAAGCAATGCCTCTTCCATGGCTGCCCTTGCTACTTGCTGGTGAGTATACCTACCCTGTTGGTACCATCCTACGTGGACAGTGAACCTGATTCTTCAGCCTTCCAATGTGGACTGAAGGTCAACAGCATCTCCAGGTTTTGAAGACCTGCTTGGGACTGCTAAGGCATCTAGTCTCACGTACTACTGAATTCTCAGGTTCTCCCATATGCAGACTGCCGCTGTTGAAATTCCTTGTATGTCCAATCTATTAAATTTCCTTTAAAATACACATTTTTTCTACTATCTCCCTTGCCCAAAAGAACATTAAATAGAGTGGCAAAACAAACAAACAAAAAAAAAAACTGTAACCACAAAACTTGAAGTGAAGGGAGAACTATCAAATTCTAAGGTCATCCTCAGCTACATGGAGAGTTAAAGTCCAGCTTGGGCTAAATTAAATCCTATCTCAATACAACGTAGATGGGCAGCCAGGCATGGTGGTGCATACCTTTAATCCCAGCACTGGGGAGGGAGGGAGAGGTATGAGGATCTCTGTGTTTGAACCCAGATTGGGACTACAGTGTGAGTTAGTCTAGGCTAGTGTGAGATCCTGCCTTGAAAAACACAAAACAACAAAATAATGTAGATGGATAGCCTTTCTACAGACTTACTGGTTTTCAGTATTTTTATATATCAATGAATGGAGCCTGAATTTTTGGAATTGCAGGTTATTTATGTCTTAGTCTTATATGTGATTTCTCACCGATATCTAGCATGTGGCCTCTTAAGTATTATTCAGAATGTACTCATTTCTGTTTGTCTCCGAGAAGATCATGCAACTGAACTTGAAGATATCTCTGTTCTCTTCAAATGCAACTGCTTCCTAAATGTTCAAATTCCACCATTACTCACTCTAAAATCACCACCAATCTTCTACACTGCATACTGAAAAATGATATGAAAACACAAATCTGGCTGTGTTGCAATGATGAAAAAATACAATCATTTTCTGTTAATATAAAAATAAATCCAAATTCTTTAGCATGGTCTATGTGCCAGTATCATCTGCCATACCCTCCCACTAAATTCTCCTTGAACAGAGTGTACTCCAGTCATAAATGCATTTAGGTTCTTATGACTATTCTTCCTCCCACTGTGGGCCTTATCACATGAAAGGTTCTTCTTTTTCTCCTTTGGTTATTTACTTCTATTAACTCATGAAACCTTGAATAATCAGTATTAATGCAATAGTTGAAAACTGTGATCAGTAGAAAAATTAGAAATATATAAATAAAATTATTATAAAAGAATTAAACATATATAAGACCCTATTGCTGAAGACACCTTATGTTACTGACACAGAGTACGGAGAGACCTGGCTGGAATTCGAAGAAAGGCAGTCCCCAGACAGCTAGCCTATTTATTGCTGAAAAGTGCTACATGAGATACTAGGGGAAAATGGCTAACAATGGTCTGAGCAACCAGAGGTCTAATCTACACAGAAACAAACACCCTGGCATGATGGAACCACCACTGCAATAGTGGTACACAGCCTCAGTGAGTAGTCAACAGCTTTCTGATAGGCTAAGAGATCTGGTCAGTGTAAAGAAACCCATATCTGGAATTGGGAACCAAATCAGAATCCTATGGAGACAAAGATTATGCTCTCCAGTGTCAAACTCTCATTAGTCTTTGGCTAAAATAGGGGTTACATACATAAAATTCTCCCTAAATTAATAATGCTTATCCCATTTAAGCTATACTGATTTCAATCTCCATTGGAGAATCTGTTTTTCTTTTTAAGAAGGCAATGAGGATGGAAGATATAAACTACCCCTTGCACTTCAGCCAAGCCACAGCTGAAACCACAGAGGAACTGGGGAGACAAGCAAGAGTGCTGCTTCCATGCTGTTCCTGATAATCAGTGCCAGGGTATAGGAGGCAGACTTTGAGGATACTCAACACCTACAAAGTAGAGATCCAGAGGCTCCTAAGAGCTCTTCATTGAAGTAGACTTAAAACTCACCAACCACACTCAGGAAATTTTGCAGAAGAGGAGGTGGAAAGATTGTAAGAGCCACGGGTTGAGACATCATACCCAGAGGCATTCCCTACCCACAAAAATAACTCACTACTGCTCCCACAACCCATAGACTACAACCCTGTGAGGATTACAGAATGGGGGCAAGGATGAAGAAGGTGAGGGTACCAATACATGATGTGTCTATACAAAATATGATTTTAATGATAATAATAAAAACATTAAAAATAAAAAGTTTAAATAAAAAGAAGCCAAAAAGGATTAAGCCCATAAATTCTTAGGTTCCAGCTATTTAAATGATAAAATTTGCAAAGTTTCAAAGAAATATGATTTTCCTAGGGTTAAAACAAGGAGATTGAAGAAGCTTTATTAATACAGTCTTGCTTTGTTTTTTCATAACCTGATAAAAGAAAGTAAGCCATAATATTATACCACTTAACACTGTAAAATGTCACAAGTATAAGTCAAATATCCTACTGAAAATGTCATATTTATTTCATAAATGATAAAAAAATCCCTAGAAAACACATGATATTGCTGGTCTTATTGATAAATCAATCATATAAAATTCTATAAAGATCTCAAAAGATATGCCAAGATGAATATTAAAACTTATTTTTGAATAGATTTAATAAAAACATTAGGGAGAGCTTTTATGGGTGAGGCATTCTAAAGAAATATTTAAAGGATTTATGTTTATTATGACAAATGTCAAAAAATGGAAAGAAGGGCTTCCCCAAACCTTTAAATAAACTTGAATATTGTCTTAAGAACATAAAGAGAATATAGCATGTCATTAATGCTAATAAAAAGGCTCAAATAAGTATAGGAAATAAACTATTGTAATTCAAAATATCAATTTATATCTGTGTTATATATTATATTTTAATAGCTTTTACTTTTTTCCAACTTGGTTTTGTTTTATTGACAGGTTTCAGTTCCACACATATTTTAGATATTATGTTCTAATCAAATTTATCATAGGTTGTTTTTAGTCTATTTTAAACTTTCCTACACATAACCTTTTATTTTGAAGGATTTATGGTCAATTGAACCTTGACAAAGATAGGAATAAATGACATTCTCCTGGATAAGTGGAGTGAGGAAAATTGTACATTCATCAAAGAAGAATTAAATTGGGCCCTCATCACATCACATAAAACAAAATCAACAAAAATGTTTAATGTTTATGCTTAAGCCCTGAAACCATAGAGCAATGGAATGGAAAACTATGAGAAAAATTATATAGTTTTGGTATGAGTAATGACTCCATGGCTACAAACTAAATTTTAGAATTGTTGAACTGTAACTGTTTTACTGATAACAAAAATCTCAGGCCTCTAGAGTAACTAAATAGGGTTTTCTGGAAAAATTGAAGAAGCATGTTCAGAGGTAGAAATGTTTGATTCCAGGCTTAGAAGGCAAATTAAAGTAAAATCAAGCTCTGGGAGCATTTAACAAAGAAAGAATGGTCTGCTGAGATGTCTCAGTGAGAAAAGCACTTGTCACACAAGTGTAAGGACCTGAATTCAGAATCCTAGAACCTACATAAAGGTATACATGGTAGCCAAGTTCTGGAATCACAGTGCTTCTGCATCAAAATGGGAGACAGAGTCAGAAGAATCCTTGGAAGCTGAAGGCTAGCTAGGCTGGTATACACAATGCAACTCTTCTTCAACACGGTGGAAACTAGGACCAAAACCAATGGTTGCCCCCAGACCTCGACACATGTGTCTGGCAACCATGCATCTACATTTACACACATGAACACTGATAGATACATATTCACAGAAAAAAATATACTGAAGAAGATGTAAAAGGAAAAAAAAGTAATGGATTGTATTGCAATATTTTAAAATAATGTTTATGAATAATGCTTTAGGTATAACTCATGTTCTAAAATTATTTCTTTTCATTTATTATTTGTGATGATTTGATTCTGATGTCACCCATAAACTTAAAGTGTTCTGAATACCATGTCCCCAGCTGATGGCAATTTTGGAATTAAACCTTCTTGGATGCAGTATGTTGTTGGTGGTGGGTTTATAGGTGTTATAACCAGCTTCCTCTTGCCAGTGGTTGTCACACTCTCCTGTTGCTGTTGTCCATCAGATATTGCCCAGGAGGTGATGTCCACCCTCTGTTCATGCCATCATTTTCCTTCGCCATCATGGAGCTTCCCCTTGAGTTTGGAAGCTAAAATAACATTTTTTCCCCACAAGCTGCTCTTGGTTTGGTGTTTATAATGATGAAGTTCTTCCATGAAGTATTGATAGAATTCAGCTGAGAATCTATATGGTCCTGGACTCTTCTTTTGGGGGAGGTTTTTGGTTACCTCTTTAATCTCAATGGGTGTGATAGGCTTGTTTAGGAGATTAATCTGCACTCAGTTTAGGTTTGGTAGGTGATATGTGTCCAGGAATTCATTTATTTACTCCATTTTATCCAGGTTTGTGGAGTAGAGGTTTTTGAAATAAGTACTGATGATTCTCCTAATTTCACTTAGGTGTATGGTGATCTCTCTTTTTTCATTTCTAATTTTGTTAATTTGAGTCATTTTTTTGCTTGATATTTGACAAAGACCCTAAAAATATAGGCTGCGAAAAAGACAGCATCTTTAACAAAGATGCTGGAAAAACTGGATACCCATATGCAGGCAAGTGAAACTAGATCTACACTTCTTGATATGCACAAAAATCAGGCCCAAGTGAATCAAAGACCTCAATATAAGAATGGAAACTTGGCTACTACAGGAAGAAAAAAAATAGGAGGAACTTTCCATGATATAGGAGTGGGAAAAGACTTCCTGATGAAACCACAGTAGCCCAGGAAATTAAACAATCACTCAACCAATGGGATCTCATGCACCTGAAAAGTTTTTTCACAGACAAACATAGAATAAGTAGAGCCAACAGATTATGCACAGAATGGGAGAAAATTATTGGCAGCTATACAACAGACAGAGGCATAATTTCTAGAATCTACAAAGAACTCAAAAACCTAAACAAAAGTCAAATGGGGCAGAGAACTGTACAGGGAGTTCTCAGAGGAAGAACTACAAATTGCAAGCACACACTTGTTTTTTTTTTTTTTTTGTTTTTTTTTTTTTGTTTTTTTTTTTTTTTTCGAGGTAGGGTCTCACTCTGGTCCAGGCTGACCTGGAATTCACTCTGTCGTCTCAGGGTGGCCTCGAACTCATGGCGCTCCTCCTACCTCTGCCTCCCGAGTGCTGGGATTAAAGGCGTGCGCCACCACACCCGGCAAGCACACACTTAAGAAAATGTTCAATGTCCTTAATCATCAGGGAAGTGCAAATTAAAACAAATATGAGATTCCACCTTACACCAGTAAAGATAGCAAATATCAAAAAGTCAAATGAAAACAAATGCTGACAATAATGTGGAGAAATAGTAACCCTCATTCACTGTTGGTGGGAATGCAAGATGATACAACCTCTATGGGAAAGCAATATGGAGACTCCTAAAAAGGTTGACGATAGAGCTACCAACAGACCCAGTTATTCCCTTAGTGGGCATTTCCCAAAAAAACTGTCTCAGTTCAGAAAGATTTGCTCAACCATGTTTGTAGTTGCACAATCCATAATAGCTAAAAGCTAGAATCAACCCAGATGTCCATCATTAGATGAATGGATTACCAAGTTGAGGTATATCTACATGATGGAATTCTGCACAGCAGTAAAGAAAAATTACACGATGATATTTGAAGAATAATGGTCAAACTTGGAACAGATCATTCTCAGTGAACTCACCCAATCACAGAAAGATAATCAGAATCTGTGCCAGATGCTGACATACTTAATGAGCATCTTCAGGACCGGACAATAGGGAGGTTGGGGCTGGAGGGGAGAGTAAGGGTGGGTGGGGGACACAAAACTGGATCCAAATGAAATGGTAATATAAAACTTTATATCCTTAAAGATAGACAAAATGGTTGAACCTTCATCAAGTCCCTGGAGGGAACTCCTGAATCACAGGGCCCTGGAGAGGGTGTAATGAAAACTAACCTAAATCTTCTACTGTTTCTCTCTCTCTATTTCTCCATCTTCCTTCTCTTCCCTTGATGCTGCCCTGTAACTACCAGAACCAGCATTGGGTTAACATCCACAATCTTCCCAAAGAAATCTTCTCAAAAGAAGTCAGATTTCTGTCAGAGTACTTGATGACCCACCAAGGGTTAATGGTAAGACCCTACTGCCAAAGACACCATATGCTATTGGTATGGAACATGGAGTGACCCGGCTGGAATCTGGAAGAGAGTAAGTCCCTAGACAGTTAGCTCATTTAGTGCCAGAAGGTGCTACATGAGTGACTCGGGGGAAATGACCAACATCTGTCTGAGCAACTCATGGTCTAATCTACTCAGCAACAAACAACCTGACGTGATGCTCATGCAAGTGCAATAGTAGCACACAGCCATGGTGGGAAACCAGCTGTTCTTTATTTGGCTGACTGATCCACTCAGTGGAATAGAACCCATAACTGGAACTGGGAAATAAGTCAGAACCATATCTAAAAAATGAGCCTACTCTCCAATACAAAGCTCCCACCAATCAAGGGCTACAAGAGGGCCTACACATATTAAATTCTCTCTAAAATAATAATGGTTATCCCTTTATCTGGTCCTGACTTCACTCTCCATTGGACAATGTGCTTCTCTTTCTCAGATGGATACAGATCCTGAGGAGAGAATCAGCCCATCACATCTTACCAGGGCCCCAGCTGAAACCATAGAGTAATTGAAGAAATGAGCAAGAAGGATGCTTTCTTGGTGAATCTGGTACCAGCACAAGGGTGAAAGAGATATACACAGAAAACACTCAACTCCTACCAAGCCAAAGGCACAGAGGATCCCAAGGCCTCATCACTGAAGTGGACCTGAAACAAACCCAACATATCTCAGGGAAATTCATGGAAGAGGGATTATTAGAGCCACAAGTTGGGACATTATGCAGAGACATTGCCTCTTCCCCATAATTGATGGTTACCCCCACAATGCACAACCCACATTCCCCAACAAGGAGGGTCCCTTCAGAGAGGGGAGGACAGGGAGGAGAGTAACATTGGTACCAATATGGCTGTATACAAAATAAATATTTTTTTTAAAAAAAATATAAAGGAAACATTCTACAGGGAAAATGAAAAAGCAGCCAATCTACAAACAAAGGGGAAATGTTCAGGAAAATTAAGAATAATACTTTTTGTTTAAGTGTACAAATATGCTACAATAAAGGAACGTGTTAGAGTTTGGACAAAAGAAATAAAATAATTGTTAACATATAGAAAGCATCATTATATTTAATCTCCTATACTGATAATGACAATTATATTTTCAATTGTGAATGCATGAATCAACTGATTATCAAAAACTATAATCTGTATTAGCAATTTTCTTTATATATAAAGAGTTACAGCAATGTTGCCCAACATCTCCCAGTAAAACAAATCCACTTTAATTAAGGAAGTAGTAATTTTAAAGAATAGTAGGAGACTACATCCTGAGGAATAAGGATGGACAAAACTCATCAATAACCTGGGGCTGAGAAAGAGCAGTGAAAACAAAGCAGGGCTAGAGCCATCTCTCAGCTCTCTGAGGACCAAGCTGGAGACTCTTTCATTAGTGACCAACTCTGGAAATTCTCCCCAAAGCTCACCTAAATGCCTAGGTTTACTCACTGTATTTTAAGTCACTCAAGTTCACATCCTTCATGACCTGCTAAAAGCAAAAAATGTAAATACCATTTTACTATGGTATAGTTCTGATAATATATTTATTGAGGAAATGCAAAGCCTTTCATTGTATGAAAATACAAAATACAAATCACTTTTTGTAACAGGAAATTTTCTTAGGATAAAAAATGAAAAAGTACAGTGCTAATGAATCCATTTTATCAATTCTAATTTTGACTCATTTAGCAGTTGTTTAGAGTTTTAATGAGGACTTCCTAGTAAGATGGCAGTGTAGGTTCCACACCAAAGCAGCCTAGGGGAGAAAAAGCCAATAATAATAATAATAACAGCAAAATACACCCTTCTACTAAAAGTGAGGTGTATAAGAAATTACCAATGGCAGCAGAGAAATAGGAGAGACCTAGAGCATCCAGAGCCCACAGAATCAGGTAGAAGCAGCTCCATCAGTGGCAGCACCAGGTCTGCAGGGCCACAGCTGCAGGCTCAGCTTGAGCCATAGGAAAAGCCAGGTGAGAGGATTCTCTACTCACACCAGAGCTCTTTGCAAACTCAAGAAACAAAGGAAGAACCTCAGCAGCCAACGGAAGAGCAGCTCATGAGGTAGAGGATCATGTGGACCAGTGGTAGAACTAAAGTCACCATCCACAGACTCCCCTGCCCCACTGCCATCGCAAGCACCAGAGACCTAGAGAAGAGAGCTCACAACACCCAGGACAGGCGACCAAAGCAGCGATCCAGTGATCCAGCCAGCCTACTTGACCCCACAGTGCACCAAAGAGCGACCCAAGCAGGAGCGCAATATAACTGAGACCACAATCACCAGGTCAGTAACCGCCAAATAAGCCTGGTATATAGGTTTGAATCAGAAGTGCTAATTGCACCTTCCATATCAGGATAAATTATATGTTAAATCTGATGGATGGTCAGATTTGCCATTCTTAAATAAGCTATATTTTGGGCTTGTCATTTGTTTCTTCCTGATTTATAGTGGCTTTGTTTCCTCTTCTGTTGCTCATTAGGGAAGGTTCTCACTTGGTCACAAGCTGACTTGGAACCCTCAATAGACCAGAAATCTTAGTCTCCTTGTTAAGGGTGTGGGGCAACACACATCCTAAAGAACTGTGACTTTGTTACAGGATCTGGTTATCATAATACCTACTCTTGCATAAATACTCTGTGCTCTTTTTCATTGATTATGTACATTGTCTAGTTAAATCTTATAATCTGCCTTTATTTTGTTCCACTAACCCTACTTGAATACTCTCATAGCAGGGAAACCCAGCATCAAGGGTCACTGTTATAGATACTCTGAGAGTCTTAACAGCCACAACTAGCAACTTAAGCTCCCATCCTGAAGATATATAACATCAGATTGATTGATACATCTAATAATATTGCAGCTAATTACAAAATCCAAACATAAAATTAATCCAGGAAGCAAAAATATGTGCATAATAACACAAGAAACACCAAAAATCAAGACAATATAAATGCACCAAAAAGTATTAATGTGTCAGAAATTACCTTCGGTGAGAATTATTTAGAGGAAATGCTTGAGGCAGATTTCAAAAGAATGATTATAAATATGCTCAAAGAAGTCAAAAAGGAAATCAAAGGAATGAAAGAGGAAATCAGAGGAATCAAAGAAGACATAGTAAACCAATTTAATGAAATAAAGAGATCAATATAAGACATAAATAAGGAAATACAAATAATGAAGAAAAAACAGTCAGAATTACTAGCAATGAAGGACACAGTCAATGAAAAAAAAAACAAACTGTAGAATATCTCACCAGTAGAATGTATTAAGAAGACAAAATATCTAAACTAGAAGACCAGGTGGCAGATATAATGCAGTCCAATTAAGAGAAAGATAAACTAATAGGAAAGTATGAATGGGAATTTCAAGATATTCAGGACACTATTAAAAGATCAAACATAAGAATTCAGGGTATAGAAGAAGGAGAAGAATATCACTCCAAAGGCATAGCAGGCATTTTCAACAAAATCATAGAAGAAAACTTTCCCCAAATTGGAAAAGAGATACCAATACAGATACAGGAATCCTTTAGAACACCAACCAGACAAAACCTGGGAAGAACCTCTCCTCACCATGTTATAATTAAACTACTAAACATTCAAACAAACAAACAAAAATATTGAAAACAGTTAGAGATAAAAATCAAGTTACATACAAAGGCAAACCCATCAGGAACACAGCAGATTACTCAACACAAACTTTAAAAGCCAGAAGGCTTGGAGTGATGTCTTCCAATTTCCAAAAGTGAACAACTGTCAACCAAGGTTATTTTATCATGCAAAGCTATCCATTCAAATAGACAGAGAAATAAGGACATTCCACAACAAAAGCAGGTTAAAGGAATATTTGAAGAGAAAACCAGCTCTCCAGAAAATACTGGAAAGAATCCTCCATGCTGAAGAGAAAGAAAAGCACACATATAAGGAACTGGGAAAAAAACAAACCATACTCAAATACCAGTTAATACAAGAGAGCAAAGGTAAAACAGGAAGAACTACAAAAAAAATGGCAAAAATAAATACACACCTTTCAATAATGTCTCTTAATATCAATGGCCTCAATGCCCCAACGAAAATACATAGGTTTGCAGACTGGGTTAAAAAGCAGGATCCTTCAATTTGTTGCCTCCAAGAAACTCACCTTTCTACAATGGATGGACACTATCTTAGGGTGAAAGGTTAGAAAACTGTTTTAAGTAAATGGACTGAGAAAACAAGCAGGGGTTGCTATTCTAATATCTGACAAGGTAGACTTAAGTCCAACATTACTTAGGAAAAATAAGGAAGGTCACTTTATATTGATTAAAGGCACACTCCAACAGGAGGACATTAAAATCCTAAACATATATATATATGCACCTAACATGTGGGCTCCCAACTTCATCAAAAAAATGCTATTAGAACTAAGTTCACAGATAACACTAAACACAGTTGTATTGGGTGACATCAACACCCCACTCTCATCAATTGACAGGTCATCCCAGGAAAAAATAAACAGAGAGGCATCTGGATTGAATGAGGTTATAGAACAAATGGACATAACAGATATATACAGGACATTTCATCCAAATCCTGCAGAATACACATTTTTTTTCAGCAGCACATGAAACATTCTCTAAAATAGATCATATATTAGGACACAAAGCAAATCTTAACAAATACAGGAAAATTGAAGTAATTCCTTGCATTCTATCTGACCACAATGGAATCAAACTACAAGTTAATAGCAAGAAGAGCTATAGAGCATACACAAAATCATGAAAACTAAACAAACTACTAAATGATGAATGGGCCAATGAAGAAATCAAGAAGGAAATAAAAAAAATCATAGAGTCAAATGATAATGAGCACACAACATGCCAAAACTTTTGGGACACAATGAAGATAGTCCTAAGATGGAAATTTATAGCTTTAAGTCCCTATGTTCTCAAGTAAATGACCTAATGCTTCACCTTAAGCCTTGGGAAAAAAAAGAAAGAGGCAAACTGAAAATCAGTAGATGGGAAGAAATAATAAACATTAGGACAGAAATTAATGAAATAGAAACCAAAACAAAACAAAACAAAAACAACAAAACAATCCAAAGAATCAATGAAACAGAGTTGATTATTTGAAAGGATAAACAAAATTGATAAACCCTCAGCAAGTCTGACCAAAAGAAAGAGAGAAGAGACACAAATTAATAAAATTAGAGATGAAAAAGGCAACATCACAACAGATACCAGAGAAATTCGAAAAATCATAGGAACATAGTATAATAACATACACTCCACTAAGTATGAAAATCTGAAACAAATAGATGATTTCTTTGATTCATATAACCTACCTAAATTAAGTCAAGATGAGACTAATCACTTAAATAGACCTATAACAAGTATGGAAATCCATGCAGTTATCAAAAATCTCCCCATTGTCAGGCGGGTGGCACACAGCTTTAATCCCACCCTTGGGAGGCAGAGTTAGGAGGATCACTGTGTGTTTGAGGCCAACCTGAGACTCCATAGTGAATTCCAGGTCAGCCTGGGCTAGAGTGAGACCATACCTCAAAAAACCAAAATAAAATAAAATAAAATAAAATAAATAAAAATAAAAATAAAATAAAATAAAATAAATCTCCCAACTAAAAACAGTCGAGGCCCAGATGGATTCACTGGAAAATTTTACCACACCTTTAGGGAAGAACTAATACCATTGCTTCTTTTACTTTTCCATAAAATAGAAAAAGAAGGCATCCTACCAAACTCCTTCTTCGAAGACAGCATTACCCTGACACCAAAACCAGGCAAAGATAGAACAAAAAAAAAAAAAAGAAAGAAAGAAAGAAAGAAAAGAAGAAGAAAAAGAAAAAAATTAAGAGTTGTGTTTTGGAGAATATAGCATCATCTATTTAACCCAGTTGTGATCTGATCTTTTTTTTTTTTTTTTGTTTTGTTTTTGTTTTTGTTTTTGTTTTTCAAGGTAGAGTCTCATTGTAGTTAAGACTGACCTGAAACTCACTATTTAGTCTCAGGGTGGCCTTGAACTCACTGCGATCCTCCTCCCTCTGCCTCCCGAGTGCTGGGATTAAAGGCATGTGCCACCATGCCCGGCTGATCTGATCTTTTTGAATGTGACTTCCACCTAGGATGACTGTTACCTGCAACGTGCAAATTATGTCTTCTCAGAAATACAGAATTTAATTGCTTAAAGTAAAATGAAATTTTATTAAGTGTTATTATAGTGTAAAATTTTAAATGTCAATGAAATAAATAAATTGTATATAAACTAGTCATTTAAAGAGTGCACTTTG